>VMYD01000077.1:0-2400000 GCA_007663325.1 Eucalyptus pauciflora
GCTGTCCGCCAGTCACCGCCGCCCCGATTGTCGCCACCCCAATCGTCGGCCGCCAGTCACCGTCACCGTTGGCGCCGGTAGCCACCAACTACTACTGGTCACCACCATCTGAAAGGGAGAAAATTTTATGTCGTTATCAAACGAATTTCTATTTTGGGAGTAGAAATTTTGTGTCATTATTAAATGGATATTTTTGCTTAAAAACTCATCTGGAAATAGAAATAAAAATATATATTTCTATTCTAGAAATCAATTTCTTGCTAGAATGGTTATCATTCGCGCCCTAGTAATCTAGGCATCAGTTGAGGTTTCTTTCCTATTAGCTCTTGCACTTCCAATGACGTCTTGGTCTTCCTGGGTTAATATAACTGCACAAATATACAAATGAATGGGGATAATCTCTAAATATTACTAAACAAGCTTTGCGGACAAAAATACCGCAACAAGATGGGCAGTAATGAGTTGTTGAAGGGTGCTGAGTTAGGAGATGATGATCGGGAATCACTTGATCGGAGCATTGTGATCCTCTAAACATGATCTTGCTGTTCACTAGTATGATGCGTAGAGTGCAATTTCCTGTATAATATATAGTGTTAGTTGGTGATATGGACTCGTTCAGTATCTCCAGAGTAAAATAAAGCAAGTTGCTTAATAGATTAGTCGGTGTGCGACCCTCTTTTTGTTGTTTAGCCTGAAGCACTTGTTTTTGTTTTCCCTGTGGAACAGACAAAGCGGTTCTTGATGTGTATAACAAGTACTAAGCTGTCATTGCTGGGTGTATCTTTCAAAACGTTTATCTTAGTTGCCAGTCCCAATAATTATGGTCAGCTTTCTTTCTTTTCTTTCTTTTTGGTCAGAAGTGGTCAGCATGATGCATCACTAAAATATGAGATCATTTGTTGGCAAGAACTTCACATCTTCGTCCACATTGGAGGACGAATCGAGCACCTTAATAAGTATCCATAACTCAAGGTATTCATTTTCTTAAACATTTGGGCAGTTTTAGCACTGTAACTACCACAAAAAAGCCTACTTGGATCGCATATTCAACAATATGCCCAAATCATTAGGATATTGAGAATTTGCGGATGCGTACAAAGCAAAAAAATCCAACAAGACACTTATAAGTAAAAAAAATTATTAGGATAAACTCTCATGGGAGCACATGCTTAGGACTCCTACGATTCATGCTATAATCCATGCAAGCCTAGTCATAAGCATAAAAAAGAATGTATAATTTATCTTTGACTGATCCTAGTTTTAATTATGTGTCTCAATTGCCTGCTAATCTAAAAAGAATACCCTAGGCTTCCTCACCCTATATTTTAATCTCTCTCTTCTTTCCAGATGCCGAATTCCCGAGGTGAAATTATATAGACTGAAACATAACTTTCTGTTTTCTGTTAAGATGTCTTAGATACTTTTATTTCAATTGAAAATCCAATTTACCATCCAAGAACATATGTAAGGTTCTATTTCCTGCAGTGACATATTAGTTGATAGATACATATACGTAAAAAGTACTAATTAATGATTAGTTACACAAAATATGTGACCAAAATTCTACTTTTCCATATCTGTAACATATGAGTAGTTGCAAGTAACTAACTTTTCATATATAGATGTGTGCAAAAAAAAAAAAAAAAAGCTGTAGACTTGCGGAACCAGTAAACTAGCACGGCGGAAAGTTATTATAGGTCGCAACAAGGTTCCAAGTCCCAGAAGTTTGGGAGGTTGAGTATAGCGTAATGCCGAGATCGGGTTCATTTCCACCATGTACCCATCTTGTACTCGATACCCCATGCCCTGTACAACATACCTATAGAAAGATGCGGATATCTTGTACGTACACTATGTTGGAAGATATGATTCACTTGTGATTTACTTAGAATATATCAAATTGTAAATTGATACAAAATCACTTATTTTAGGACTGTAAAGATAGGAGAATATTTCTATTTCCTTTTTTTTTATTGATTCTTCTATGTAATTAAATACATCTTGTACAGAAATTACAATGCAATGAAAGGAATACAATTTTTCCTTGACATCTTTCTTCACGAATTCCTTTTCGTGACATGGTATCAAAGCCATCCATGGTTCTGAACTAATTTCTTGCTTCCGCTTTGATTACCTCAAGGAACTTCAATTCCAGAAAAGCATTGCCGAAGGAATCAGATTGTTGATTACCTAGAGGAAGTTTTATCTGTTGGATAAAATCCCTTAAAGTATTTTGAAGTTGACAAAACAAGTTTATCAGTCTAGTCTGAAGACTTACAAATTCTATTGACAAAGTCTGAAGATCAAAGTCTGAAGATCAAAGTCTGAAGACTTACAGATTCTATTGACAAAGTCTGAAGATTAAAGTCTGAAGCTAGCAAGACTCAAGACTTATATTTTGAAGTCTACTCACAAGGACAGTTTCCAGGACGACGTTTATTATGATCTTATACGATCTTTCTTCTAACGTCTGATGGATATCTTTCTACTGGATTCAGCACTAAACGATCTAAGTTTTATATGGAATATGTTTAGATTCCTTGACGACTTCGCAACTTATATTTGGAAGGATCTACTTATGGAAACCGAGATCCTGATTGTATGGGCGAGCAGGATTGATGGGCTATCAACACTTACCTTAAAGAGCTCGAGATCTCTCTAATTGATTCTGTCCAACGGGTTGATTGGAAGAACTTCTTTGGAAGGTGCCAACGGTACTGAAGGCATGAAGAAGTATATAAGAGAGATGCTCTAGTTGTTGAAGGGTGCGGATAGAAAAATTCCAAAGTCTGAAATCTCCTCTATCACTTTGCGATATCATTCTTTGAGCATTACATGTAATCAAAAGAGAGATCATATTGTAGATCTTGAGGAAGTGTAGTAGAGTAATCTACACTGTGGACTCAAGAGCGTGAGATTGTAATCACTCTTATTGATTCTTAGTGAAATCCAGCCTGAAGGGCTGTCCGTGCGGGAGAGTGGACGTAGGCTTGATCTAAGCCGAACCACTATAAATCTGGAGTCTTGATTCTCTATCCTTAATCCTTTATATTGTTATTTGCTTTCATTTGCTGCAATCGTTAACTTTACATTATTCACATCTTATTTGATTTGGATTGTTAAAATTGCGATAAACACCTATTCACCCCCCTCTAGGTGCTAATACTAGTTCTAACATTATCTGCAAGAAAGTTACCACAGGAATCAAATTTCTTTATCTCATGGCAAAAACACAGGATTCTACCTCAACTCCAGTCGATCAAATTACGAGAGAGGTGCCGCCAAACCTCGATGACCAAGACCAAGATTCATCAGTCGTGGTTCCTACATCCGAATAGCAGCAAAGTCAGATTCAACAGTAATCTCAACACGTGCAATGGCAACAAATTCAGGCTCAGGCTAATCTAGGGCAGCCCTTTTCGGGCTACCCATATCCATGGTATCAAGGGTTAAACCCTAATGCATCATTGCCTGGCTACCAGAGTAGCGTGCGAGCCGATGGGGGCCTACCGACCAATGATGGGGCAAGCCCATCCATCGACCCGAAGCAGACCGGTGGAACCAATGTACTGGGTAATGGAACGAATCCATACTCGGATTTGCCAGATGCGGGTCACGGATATGGGTCAAGCGGCTCGGGTCAGGGAACGAATCCCTACCCGAGTCCTCTGCCCGGTTTCTTTCCTCCATACCAATTCCTTGCTGCCAGTAGCCGCCCGGAACCCGGCGACCCCCTCTATACGACAAACGGAGATGGACCGGAACTCAAGATCATCAGCCAGCAATTAAAGGGTGCTGACAACTATTCAAGTTGGTCGCGTGAATTTCGGAGGGCACTGGTAACGAAGGGTAAAGAGATGTTCATCGACGGAACCTTACCGATTCCTTCCGACAAGAGAATGGCACGGCTTTGGAGGAGATGCAATCAACTAGTCCGAACTTGGATAGGAAATTGCATCGCCTCCGAAGTCGCGGCCGAACTTCCCCCGACGGAGGATTCAAAGAGGATGTGGGACAACATACAAGAAATGTATGGAAAACTCGACCAAGTCAAGATTTTTTCACTCACACAGCAGATCTCAGATCTGAAACAGGGAAATATGACAATCGCAACAATCTACAATAGACTTTCAGCCCTGTGGAACGAATTAGAGGCAGCAGAAGAAAATTTCAACTGGCCCGATCAGATACAGGCGCAATACAAGCAAATACGAGAGAGGGAAAAGGCGATTCGATTCCTCCTCATCCTCAACGACACTTACCAGTCGTTCCGTTCCCAGATACTCACCGTGGAGCCCCTGCCGAGTCTCGGCCGCATCTATCAACTCGCCACGCAAGAGGAGAGTCAACAAAGAGCGACGGACCATGGCCAGGGAGGAAACGGAATGGTTCTCGCCGCGAGAAGCCATTTCCGTTCCTCGCAGAAAAACGGAGGAGAAGCAGATCTAGGGTTCGGGAAAAACGGAGGAGAGGCGGACCTAGGGTTCACAAATGGCGGATCTAGGTTTTTAGGGAAGCCCATCGACGGCCGTGATTTGTTCCTCAGATCGGACGGTGGAGATCTCTTCCTGGATGCGCCTGGATCCAACGGCTCGTGGCGCATCAAGCTCGCTGGATCGAACGGCTCGCAATCAGCGAGCTTCTATGGGCCAGATGGGCTACGCGGGAACACGCTTGCTGGATCCAATCGGTCCGCAAGCCCTTATGGGCCAAATGGCCCACGCGAAAATTCATTTCGCATGACAGATGGGCCATATGGAAATTTCTCGACCCATTCAGCTCAGCCCACGACCAAATATCCTTTTGCAAAAAATAATGGGCCCAAAGGAAAAGGTAAATTGTATTGTGATTATTGTAAGCGTCCACACCATACAATTGAGAACTGTTGGAAATTGCATGGAAAACCAGGAGAAAAAGAGAGAGGAAAATTGTCCTCAGTTTTTCAGGTGTCGGGCCAACATATGGGAAATACAGTTACCCATGAACAATATCAAGAAGTGATCGAGGCATTAAAGAAATTGGATGCTTCTGATAAGGGTGGAAGTTTCACAGGTACTTCTTATTGCATGATGAATTCAATTTCAAAGGATGAATGGATTATTGATTCAGGTGCTAGTAACCACATAGTCTGTGATCAAAATTTTCTTTTTGACATTGTCAAATTATCTATTCCCATATCGGTACAGCTACCGAATGGCCACATTACTAAAGTCACAATGACTGGAACTGTGAATCTTAGTTCCCTCATTACTCTTAGAAATGTATTATTTGTCCCTGAGTTTCACTTCAATCTCATATCAGTTGCTCGAGCTTGTCAAGAAAACTCATGTCAAATCCTTTTCCATTCTGATAAATGCTTCTTTCAGGCCCGTTCGACTGGCAAACTGATGGGCTTGGGTAGAGTCAATCAAGGACTATTTTTTTGGACGAAGTTTTCGCATCTTTCTAAATTATCTTCTGTTGCATTCAATAAATCATTGTGTAATGCTGCTACCAATGAAATAATTTTTCTTAGTCATAAAAGATTGGGCCACTCTGCAATTTTTCCTTATCCTGAATGTCCAATCTGTCCCATTGCAAAACAAACACGTGCTTCATTTCCAAATAGCACTTCTAGGACAATTGAGATTTTTTCTCTCATCCATGCTGATGTTTGGGGGCCGTATCATACTTTGAATCATGATGGGTCTCGCTTCTTTCTCACAATTGTGGATGATTTCTCTCGTGCCACATGGATATTCCTTATGCAATCCAAAAATCAGGTCTTTTCTCACATAAAGACTTTCCTTTCCTTGTCAAAAACTCAATTTGGCAAAACCATCCGTCGGATTCGAACTGACAATGGAAGAGAGTTTTTTAATGCTGAATATGCCTCTTTATTTTCCTCGAATGGAATCTTGCATGAGAGTTCATGCACATATACACCCCAACAGAATGGAATTGTTGAGAGAAAACATCGTCATCTCTTAGAAGTAGCACGAGCTCTCAAATTCCAAGCTTCTATTCCTGAGAATTTTTGGGGAGATTGTGTGGTCACGGCAGCGTATTTGATTAATCGCATGCCGTCACGAATTCTAAAAGGGAAGGCACCTTTTGAGCTTCTGTATGGAAAGAAACCAAATATGAGTCATCTCAGGGTCTTTGGAAATCTTTGCTACATGACTACAGTCGGCCATAGAGATAAGATGGCACCACGTGCCAGACAATGCATCTTCATGGGATATCCAACTTTACAAAAGGGATACAGGCTCTATGAACCATCTTCTGGAGATTTTTTGTAAGCAGGGACGTTGTTTTTCATGAAGATATCTTTCCATTCTCACATCTCAACTCTACATCTGAAGATGAGAAGACAAGGGGTGATCACTCCTTCATGGAAGAAGACTTATCTTCTGGGGAAACACTTCTTATTGCCTCTCCTCCGAGACCAGCAGATATTTTGTCTCCAGTGGTTATTGAAAACCCCATTCGTTCTTCTGTTGAAGACTCTCCTATAGAAGAACCGACACAGTTAAGGGATTCTCCAGAAGCAAATCATACTGAAGAATCATCTGTCATACCACATGAGCCACTGCGACGTTCTGGTCGAGCTACTCGTCCACCAACTTGGACAAAAGACTTTATATGTGGTTCTACACGATCATCAGGTACTCGTTACCCTATCTCCGCTTATCTTTCCTTTGATAGATTATCGCCAGAACATCTGTGTTGTATGAGCCGTATTTCTGAGGAACTAGAACCCTTTAGCTATAACGAGGCAAGAAATGTTGCTCATTGGCAACAGGCCATGGAGTCTGAATTACGTGCCTTGGTGGAAAATCACACTTGGGATATAGTATCCTTACCCGCTCATCGTAAACCCATTGGGTGTAAGTGGGTATACAAGATTAAATACAGAGCAGATGGTTCTGTCGAAAGATATAAAGCTCAGTTAGTGGCCAAAGGTTTCACCCAGCGTGAGGGATTTGACTATCATGAGACTTTTTCGCCAGTAGCAAAAGATGTCACTATTCGTTCTTTCCTATCGGTGGCTGCTTTTCGTGATTGGCCACTACATCAAATGGATGTTCATAATGCTTTCTTGCATGGTGATCTAAATGAGGAGATATATATGGATCTTCCACCAGGATTACGGAGACAGGGGGAGTCTAAGGTATGTCGTCTCCGCAAATCTCTTTACAGATTAAAGCAAGCCTCTCAGCAATGGTATGCCAAATTCACTAATGCACTTATGGCTGCTGGGTTCAAACAATCCAAGTATGACTATGCTTTATTCACCTGGACAAAAGGTATGTCATCTATTTATTTGATGATTTATGTTGATGACATACTTATCATGGGAAATGATGATTCTGCTATAAAGAAACTTAAAGAGTATCTGCATTCCACTTTTCACATCAAAGACTTAGGACCACCTAAGTATTTTCTTGGAATTGAGATAGCTCGTTCAGATCAAGGAATCTCTTTATGCCAACGAAAATTCGTGATGGAGATTATATCAGAAGAAGGACTCTCGGGCTGCAGACCAGCAATTATTCCTATCGAGCAAAATGCCAAGCTGACTTCTATTGAGTATGATATTGGTATATCTTATTTTGATGATCCTCTCTTAAAAGACCCATCAGGATATCAGAGACTCGTAGGAAAACTTATATATCTGACCATGACCAGACCAGATATTTGCTATGCAGTGCAGACTCTTAGTCAATTTATGCACAGTCCAAAGCAATCTCACATGAATGCGGCCTTGAAGATAGTGAGATACTTGAAGACATGTCCAGGCTTAGGGATACTCCTTTCCCGAAAATGCAACATGGAAATGACGGCTTATTGCGATGCAGATTATGCCACATGTCCTATGAGTAGGAGATCTATCACTGGTTTCTGCATTAAGTTCGGAGAATCATTGCTCTCATGGAAGACAAAGAAACAGTCTACTGTATCATTATCTTCAGCTGAAGCAGAATATAGATCTATGGCCAAGACTGTTTGTGAAATAGTTTGGTTAAGGGGTCTACTTCTGGATCTAGGGGCACAAGTTAAAGGACCAACTCTGCTATTTTGTGACAATGATTCAGCACTCAAACTTGCAGCAAATCCCGTATTGCATGAGAGGACAAAGCATATAGAAGTGGATTGTCATTTTACTCGAGAGAAGATCCAAGAAGGGATAGTCGAGACAAGAGGAGTCAGAACCGTGGAGCAACCTGCGGATATATTTACTAAGCCTCTTTGTCAAAGACAACATACATATCTTCTAAACAAGCTTGGTGTCTTAGACATATACAGGCCACCAGCTTGAGGGGGAGTGTTGGAAGATATGATTCACTTGTGATTTACTTAGAATATATCAAATTGTAAATTGATACAAAATCACTTATTTTAGGACTGTAAAGATAGGAGAATATTTCTATTTCCTTTTTTTATTGATTCTTCTATGTAATTAAATACATCTTGTACAGAAATTACAATGCAATGAAAGGAATACAATTTTTCCTTGACATCTTTCTTCACGAATTCCTCTTCGCTTCCTTTTCGTGACACACTAGAAGTGTCAAAAGTTGTGTACGACGCTCACTCTAGTGCCAAAAGTTTTTTCCGGATCACTTAAGTGCTACTTTAAAAAAAAAAAGATCATTAAAGTGTGAACTTCGGTCCGGATTGCCGGAAATTTGACGTGGCTATATTTTATTAATTTCTCAATCCTACGTGGCTCACTGGCGTGACTAGTCAGCATATAACTCCTAATCGACGTTGTCCAAAAGTTATAAATAGTGATAATTTAAGTTCCAAATTTTATTAAAAGTGATTATTTGAGTGCCAAATTTTATTTAAAGTTATCACTTTAATGTCAGTTGTTGTTAAAAAAATAATCACTTCAGTGCCAAGCATGCCACGTGGAAATGCCACATGGACTGGATTTTTTTAAAATTTTGCCAAGTCATATTATAATTTTAATTATAAATGACACATAATCAGTTTGTCCGGAATTTCTCGCCATTGACATTAAAGTAATCGTTTTTCCTCCGATTTAGTACTTAAGTGAGCCGGCGAAAACTTTTAACACTTCTAGTGTACTTATTCCAATATTTCAGTATATATCTAGGTGTCAATTCATGTTCATGAGTCGTGTCAATTTAAGGTTATACTAATAATTAGGTCAATCAGAGTACGATGCTTTACTAATCATGTCATAAAAGCTCAACTTGAACGGACCCCGCGCAACCCATATAATTGAAATGGGTTAAATTGGGGAATTCCAACCCAAAAGGCACAACAATCTGAATAGCATCTTTGAGATCAAATTTTAACTTTCTAAATTTCTATATTGTGTTTGAGGTATGCTATCATATCGTGTTGAATATTGTCACCCCCTATATATTTGAGATCAAATTTTAACTTTCTAAATTTCCGTCATGCCATCATACCGCGTTAAATATTGTGACCCACTAAACAATTTATAATTTTCTCTTTTCTTTACAATTTTTCCATACTTAAATATGTAAAATGATAGAAGGAAGCATATTTAATGTTTGTATCCATCCTTAATTTTTTTTCACTTAGGATTATGTTACCATTAGATTGATAATTGTAACTTATTGTGAATTTACTTGTACTTATGTTGAATGCATTAATAATTCCAATAATGACTTTTTTTCACTTAATAAAAATTGGGAAAAAAATATAGTGGAACCTGTGGAACCGACAGATTCTATAGTGGTTTCAAGTCTCTATAAGATAAATTGCTGGTTCAAGAACTTCGAATTGGTGCCTACATAGTAGATTTCAGGGTAGAGTAATACCTTATCCATCCGGAAAATTGCGCACCTAATCATACCAACGGTGGGCGATGTAAGAAATGTAAATGAAAGTTATACAATCTGTATAGCAAAGGTTAATTCTAAAGAGGATAATTACACGTAAGAAAGGAAGGTATTATCCTTCCGGGGTATTTTTGTTTTAGGTGCAATATCAAGGGAACCCCTTCCCAGCAATAACCATTTCAAGGCAACCCTTGGCTATTCTTAATAAGCGCAAAATAAGCATTAGATATCTCATTAAATTAGTCATCTATGCAAATCCTTTTTAGTATGGCACTCACTTTAGCGTTTAAATGATAATTATCAAGAAAAAAATGGAAAAGTAACTAATATGCTGCTATCAATTAAATAGTAAAATTTCATTTCACTAGTACAGACTATACTACAATTACAAAAAATACTCTATTTGTCCCTATTTTTTGAACTTTTCCATTAAAAAACAATCGAATCCAACCCAAATACATAAGGCGGCCGAGCCATTTATCATTTAACACCACGAGGAGTGTCCATGTGCTTTTCCCACATTCCAAGAATATAATCTCTAAATGTTACAAAACAAGCACTTGGACAAAAAATATTTTATGTTGATGTCTTCGATGTGCATCCCTTGCAAGGTCTTGGTCTTTCTTTAATGTTTTTGGCAGGTGCAAGTCTGGGTTTTGTCGGACTAAATAGTTCTCACTTCTGCTTTAAATAAGATAGAACTAAGCAAAAAGACAAGAAAAATTCAATAAGTTCTGGACAATTTCAACTGTTGCTCGTCAATTCCAAAAGATTCAATTTTAAAAAATACATACACATTGATTATAAACTGATGCGTAGAATGGGTACTCTACTAGTGTGTCTTTATAATCTTGGATTTAATTGAAGTTTCTTTCCCATTAGCTCTTTTTCACGTTTGCTTCACTCTCTCAACAAAGAAGGTACATGATATCTAGCAAAGTTTCTAGGGATATTCTCTAAATATTATGAAACAAGCACTTGTGGATGAGTAGTATTTTACTTTGATTTGTTTGATCTCTTATATGTATCCTTGAAATTTTTGGTCTGTCTTGCATCTTTTTGGGGGGTGATAGTCTTGATCTTCCCAAACTTCATAGTTTTCTCTTTTCATTAGCTCACTATCACTTTCCTTCACCATCGCTCGTCATTTTCTACAACAGCTGATTCACCCATGGCCATTGGAGATATCTTTTTGGGTTCCTTCTTTCAAGTCCTGCTTGACAAGTTGGCTTCTCTGGGATTGGACTATGCTCAACGGGAAGGAAGTAGCACCACCCTCCTCCATAAGTGGAAGGGGATGCTAGAAACAATCTATGCTGTGTTGGGTGATGCAGAGGATAAGCAATTGAGTGGTGATAGTCTGGTGAAGCTATGGTTGGATGATGTTAGGGACTTGGGCTATGACATGGAAGACTTGCTTGATGATTTTGAGATCAAGGCTGCTCAGGCCAAGTCGGAGGTAGAATCTAGAACAAGTAGAGGTCAGTTGAAAAGAAAGTTTTCTTTCTTTAGCCGACCATGCTTGCTTGTGTCTGAAACCAAGTTACAAGAGATCAGTGGTAGGTTTGAAGAGATTGTCACCATGAAGGCTCCCCTAAGCTTGATGGAGAATGTTGTGGACAGATCCCACTACACCAACAAAAGGCTACCCAGTACTTCTCTACCGGAATTTCAATTTCTCGGTAGGGAGAAGGAAGAAGCACAAGTACTTGAATTATTAATCAGTGACGTCCAAAATTCCAATGCCACTTTGAGCATAATCCCCATAGTTGGGATGGCTGGTGTTGGAAAGACGGCCTTGGCTCAACGAATATATAATGACGCAAAAGTGAATAGCTATTTCGAGAGGAACGCGTGGGTTTGTGTTTCAGATGTTTTTGATGTTCTCGACATAACAAAGACTATTTTGCGGTCGGTCACCGGACTGCCCTGCGAGGACAAAGATCTTAATGGGCTTCAAGTAAAGTTGAAGGACAGTCTATCCAGAAAGAAGTTTCTTGTCGTTTTAGACGACGTCTGGAATGAGAAGTATGGAGAATGGACTTCCCTCTTAAAGCCATTTGAAGCGGGGGTTAAGGGAAGTAGGATCATCATCACGACGCGCAACCTTCATGTTGTTTCCATAACAGGAGCTTCGCCATATCCATTGAAGGAGTTATCAATCGATAACTGTACCAGCTTATTAGCCTTTCATGCTCTAGGAGCAAGAAATTTTGAGAGGCACCCAAATCTTGAAATAATAGGCAAGAAAAGAGCTGAAAAATGTAAGGGTTTACCTTTGGCAGCAAAGATATTGGGCGGTCTCCTACGTAATAAAGAGAATCCCGATGAATGGGAAGCCATCTTAAATAACAAAATATGGGATGCAATGATGGAAAAGAATGATGAGATTCTTCCAGCTTTGAAATTGAGCTATGTCAATCTTCCTTCTTATTTGAAGAGATGTTTTGTTTATTGCGCAGTATTTCCATAGGCCTACGAAATTGATAGGGATGAGCTGGCACTCTTATGGATAGCAGAGGGCATTTTAGATGGACGAAAAACAAAAGAGAATATCTTGAGATTAGGACGGAATTACTTTGATGAGTTAGTATCCAGATCATTTTTCCAACAATCCAGTGTTCACACATCCAAGTTTTTAATGCACGATCTTTTGAATGACCTAGCAAAGTCAATCGCAGGTGCAACGTGCTTTACCTTTGGGGAGTCTTGGGAAGTGAGTGATGAAGATGATGCCTCTTTCAAGAAAGCTCGTTATGCATTAGTCATGTCATCACTGCATCTTACATCAAGATGCTTGAGATCATATGAAGGTATGAAGGTGCTAAGAAGTTTAATGGTATTGCGTGTTGGTGGGAGCTTAAGACAATTCTCCATTTCCAACAAGGTGCTGCACGACTTGCTATCAAAATTGAAGTACTTAAGGGTGTTCTCCTTATGCCATTGTTCCATCATAGAGGTACCAGAATGTGTTGGTGCCTTAAAACATCTTCGATATCTCAATTTCTCTTATACCCATATCGAAAGGCTACCTGAGTCAATTGGTGCCTTATGCAAATTACAATCTTTGATCTTAAGAGGTTGTCAAAAGCTTTCTATGTTGCCTCCAGGTATTACAAAATTAATCAGCTTAAAAATTCTTGATTTTAGAGATACAAAGAGTCTAAAAGAGATGCCGTTGAGTATTGGTAATTTGAAGAATCTTACTATCTTATCCAAGTTTGTGGTAGGTCCAAAGAAAGGCTCACAAGTAAAGGAGTTAAAAAACTTGTCGTATCTTCAAGGAGAATTATTCATATCCGAACTGCAGAAGGTGGAAAAAGTTAGAGATGCAATTGATGCTAATTTGTTCGGAAAAGAAGGCCTTAGTAACTTATTCTTGCATTGGAATGAACATTTTGGAAAACTTCGGAATGATAAGCAAGAAGCACGGATGCTTCACTCTCTACAACCTCACACTAATCTTGAAAATCTCACCATCTCGTACTACAGTGGTGGAATATTCCCATCATGGTTAGGTAGTCCATCTTATTCCAAGATAGTGTCTTTGTGCTTGCGGGACTGTCCTAATGTTACATCATTGCCCTTGCTTGGACAGCTCCCTTCACTCAAGGAATTATATCTTCAAGGTCTACATGCAATAAGCATGATAGGCTCTGAATTTTGTGCAGCTAAAAGGCCTTTTCCATCCTTAACAACTTTGAAGTTTGAAGAGATGTTGGCATGGAAAGATTGGTCTCATTATGCCGAGGGCCAAGAAAAAGAAGTCTCATTCTCCTATCTTCAACATCTTGTTGTCCGAAACAATCCTTCATTGGTTGGGACATTGCCTTGTCAACTAGATCATCTCATAAAGCTTGAAATTCATTCATGCCCGCATATGAAAAACTCAACCAATGTAGTTTGTCTTCCATCTCTCAATGAGTTATATCTTGAGAATTGTAACAAAGAGATCTTAAAGAGCTTGGTCAACCTAACTTCTTTAACCATTCTCAAAATTGGGAATCTTATAGAGCTTGTTTGCTTTGATCATGGGTTTATGAGCTGTTTGGTCAAGCTAAAGGAGCTTCATATAAGACGGTGTGACAAGCTAGCATACTTGTGGCAAGATGAAAATGATTTGCGAAATCTTACTTGCCTTCAGGGAGTGATCATCGAAAGCTGTTCTCATTTCACATCTTTTTGGGCTGGAGATAAAGAGACAGAGCTACCTTGCAACCTTGAAAGAATGGAATTGAGGAATTGCATAAGTTTAGAAAAGATTCCAAGCAAGATGCACACCCTCAGATACTTGGGCATTGATAATTGTCCAAAAATCATGGGACAAATTGTTCCTCGAGGTGACCCCAACAGCAATAACCCAATATCTCAACTTGAATTTCTGCGGCTAGTCATTGTTATTTTCTGACATTCTTTCCATTTACCAAGGGTAGACCTATTGTTCTAAAGATGCTTCATATTGAGGGGTGTGAGGGAGTGGAGTCTTTGGAAGAGGTCATTGTAAAACCGCTGGAATCTTTGACTATTGGCAACTGTGAGAATCTGGGAAATCTACCACAGTGCCTTCAAAGGCTCTCCAATCTAACTCATTTAAAGATTTGGAATTGTCCAACATTGGAGATAGAGGAATTCCCTTCCCTTCCCATCACCCTGTCGTGGCTTACACTTTGGAATTGTCCGAAGATAAAGTCACTACCAAATCAGTGGCACCATCTTAAATCCCTCCGGACACTAAGAATTGGGAGTTGCCAAAATATCAAATGCTTCCCTCAAGGAGGTTTGCCTCCCAATTTGTTGTGGCTCATAATTAGAGGGTGCGAGAATTTGAAGCAGCCAGTGAGAGAATGGGGCTTGAACTTGCTTACATCCCTTGAGGAACTGTCGATTGACGGAAGAAGCATGGGAGACGAGGGAGAGAATGTGTGGTTTCCTTCAGAGGACGAGGATGCTTGGAGTCTTCTCTTTCCTTCCTCGCTAACCGATCTTCAAATATTTCATATGAGGAACGTGAAAAGACTATCAAGTGGTCTTTGCAACCATCTCTCCTCTCTCCAATATTTATGGATTGGAGATTGCCCAAAGTTGAGGTACTTGCCGGAGGATGGCCTCTCTCCCTCCCTCCAAGAATTGCACATAGTTGGATGCGAGATCCTAAAAGATCGGTTCTCAAAATTCACTGGCTGCTATTGGCGCCTCATCCAAGAAATCCCTATCATCTACATTGAGAACATTCGGGTCCAATGAAGTAAAATTGATCCGCTTTCGCTTCATTTGCTAGCTGCCTGATTCATTCTTCCATCTATAGTGAGTTTCCTAGGGTTCGGGTAAGTTTTTGGTTTTGAAGGCATCAATTTCGATTCTAATTCCTCAGTTCGATGCTTAACACAAACTGATTTACCTCATGAAGTTTTCTCGCATAAGTTTCCGAAAACCATACTGATGGTGACAGATTGACATCCAAAGGACGAAATGTTTACAGTGCTGCCTCTTGCTATGTTGATGACGTATCTTGAACTCCGCTTGCTGCCCAAAAAGCTCGCCTATTTTTGCACTTGAGTGACCCACCAAACAAATTGTGAGTGTGCACTATGCTTTGCGAGAGAATCTCCAAGGATCATAGTGTCCCACAATCTATTCCTCTACATTTTCAGCGTTTGTTGTATGTTCTCTTCCCAATATCATTTTTCTTGTGCCCTTGGCTCATATGATGTGGTTGTTTTGCAGATACCATTGTGATCTGTAGTAACAACTTCTCTTGGGAGGATCATGAGCGAACGTTGCTGAGGTGGGGCTACCATAGTCAATTATATGAGTCATTTGTCCCAAATTAACAAAACACAAAAAAACAAGCTTTCGATCTTATTTGGTGCATCGAAAAAACAACCTTTTTATTTAACATATTGTCAAAATATCTGGAGAAATGCTGGCCCATTTCCTCACTCGAAGTTAAATGCTTTTTCTTTAGAAAGTTCTGTTTGGTTTCCCTCATCAAAGGATTCTGGAGGGGGTTGGGTATTTTAATACCAATGGTAGATCAAAACTGATTTTGGTTGGACTTCATTGTGATGTTAGTGAGCAGTTCCCAAGTATCAGCCTAAAGGAGAATGTGACACTCGAGTCTTCTGTTCATTCTGAATGCCAGAAAAAGAAATTTATTGGAGTGTCAATTCACGGAAATTGCGCTACTGGCTTCGTTCCTCAAATGCCTCCTCGCACATAGATATTTGACTTGTCTTACCCTCTTTGGCAGATTGTTTGCTGTTGTGGATGACATCTTCTGCTTGTTTCAAGGACACAGAGAATGTTGCTCTTCTTAAGCAGCAATTTGGATTGAATAAGATGGCTAATGAGATGAGCAAGTTGTGAGAGACACCAATGGGAAGTTTGCATTCATGCTCTTTGACAGCTCTTCGAAAACCACTTTTCTGGCTGCCGTAAGTAATTTGCATCGTTTCAATCTGGGGTGTTGCTCTCTATTTCTCCCTCCCCTGTGATCTATCTAATCCTTCTGATCTCTTAGTCATGCAAGATGTTGATGGAAGTGTTCCTTTCTTCTGGATAAGTGATGGTGAAGGCAATCTTGTTTTCTCGGACGGTGCAGATGTGGTGAAGAAGGGCTGTGGGAAATCTTTCGCACCATTCCCTAAAGGTAATTATTGTTACGGATTGTTGATGTGGCTTCACTACAGTTTCCTCCATGCATTGAAATTTGAAAATAAGGATGAATGAATTCTACTGATATTAAGCAGCGTTCATAGGAGAATGTTATATTATTTGGGAAGACATAGGAAGTAAAGATGTATAAGGTTTGGCAAGAGTTGGAAGGTGTTAAAATGGTTTTCTTCATCTGTATGCATGTTTTTATGTGCATTTTCACCTACAATGTTGCTCTTCCAATGGTTTTCGAGTGCCAAATCGTTCACCTTTTAACGTTGCCTTTTTTTCCGATTCAGGATGCTTCTTTACTGGCTGCAGAGGTTTGAGGAGTAATGACCACCCAATGAATGAGGTAAAGTCGGTTCCTAGGGTGGACAGCTCTGGCCAAGTGTGCGGCACTACATTCACAAAGTGGATGCGGAGACAAAGGAGTCCAGCATGCCTAGAGTTGGGAGTGCTGTGAACTGGTCCTCGCATTACTGTGTCCTATGGTTTATGGCCCTTTTTTGACCAGGCCATTAGCTATTGAATGGCCTTCTGTTGCGCACTTCAAAGTGGTTAAATCTCTAGATGAAGTTGATTATCTCGAGCTCGAAGAGTGGAGTCCTGCTTGGGCCACCGCAGAGTTGGAGAAAGCCGTTTTCGGGGTATGAGAATCTGCCTCTCATACTCCGGGGTTGCTTTCCCTATCTTTCCCCTTGAAGTTTCCTGCCAGTTACAAGAAGGTATATAGATATGGAGAGAAGATTGAACACTTTCAGAAAAGGTGTTAGTTATCTCCTTATGCTGATGCACGTGGCCTCCAAGCTGGATTGAAAGAATTCGATAAGAGGGCCATTGCGGTGATGCATGAGCTACTCAGCTTCACAATGGACGCTGGAACAGAGGTTGGTAACCAATCATCTCGCGCACTTTTGACGAGAATTTGTGATGCCTCAGAAGCTGATGAGACTCCTGTTGGAGCATTTTGGCATCTTCTATGTCTCTGAGAGGGGGAAGAGGTTTAGTGTGTTCTTGACAAAAGCTTATGAATGTGCAGAACTGATTCATAAATGTCCGCTGGTTATTTGGAAGGAAAAGGTCCTAAGCCTTATTGGTTATAGAGAAAGGAAGAAAAAGATAGAAACTTTTACGGACTTATCGGATATGGAAGAAAATGATGTGCTTGAGGGTGGCTATGAGGATGAAGGCATTCCAATGCAGCTTGACCAAGATGAAGCCATCAGTGAATTGGAGGATATCGCAGGTGGAGACAGCTCCTTCATGGATATTAGTGAAATTGACCATGCATACAAGCCTCATGATTCAATTTAAGGTCAAATGTTCTTGTTTGAGCTGTCAAGATAACTTGCTTTTTCAGTCTTTTTCTTCACAAGTTCAAAGTTTTGAGCTTCTTTTGTCTACATTTAATTAGACAAACTCGCATTTACATCTGTAAACACTAAACCAATATCAGGCTGATCCGGTTTATTCCTCATTTGTCCTGAATATCGCCTTTGAAAATGGGAAGACTCATTCTTTAGTTTGAATGATAGATGGCTTTCCACAGGTTTTTTCGGTTCTTTCTTATACCTCATTGATAACATAAATTGTGTTCAGGATTTGTTACATGGGCTAGCATTTGCTGGACGCCATTTTGCTAGAGAGTTCTTTTACTTATCAAAAGAAAATTATTGCGAACTAAATGGAGATGATGTTGGGTAATTAGCTTTGAAATATCGTGACTAGATTTCTTCTTGGGCTCATAAAAACCATGATATCCGCAAACTGTTAGCCTTAAACCAAACTACTATTATGTGTAGTTAAAAACATATTGCACTAAATAATTTTATGTTTTTTTCTTTATGACAAAATACCATATGACAAAATATCAGGGTTGATAAATTTCATTTTATTTGAAGTTATTTGAAATGATATTGAATAACTTGCTTTTGGTTACGTCTCTTCTCAAGCTTGACGAAGTCCTATGATCTTTGAATAGCATGCCATGCTCGATCAACCTCCTAAGAGCATATAAGGCTGTATTATTTGCATTCGATTGGCTAAACATAAATAGAAGCAACAGAAAGGATACTTCCGCCTTACCGTTACGATATATTTTGCATTTGATGGACAAAGGTCACAATGTAGTTGACAAATCTTTTGGGTCACTATCACGGTTAGAGAAAGTATTTTATATCATTCATGAGCGGTTTGTTGTCGAGCACATGAAACTTAGGGACAAGCTATGACAAGGGCGATAAAGTGTCCATTGCAGAGAAAGGAAATGAACAAGTGCTTGGGAGCTCATTATATGCCTTCAGCTGTCAATACGATGACTAACATCAAATTGCAGATTAACCAAAAAAAAAAGAAGCATTTCGCCTGCCTTCCTGGTTGGAGAGACTTCTTCGGTCCTTAGCATCAGCAATGCCTCCTGGTGTTATCTGAAAGACGTGTGTTTGTCAAGTTCAACATGGATGGAATAAATCTCAGCTCTTGCTAAATTTTCTGACAAACTTGAGTGATGGTCTGGATAGATGTGCATCATCTACGTAACAGCACAGCTAATAATAATATGCCAATCCTAGAGGAAAATTCCCGATATCCACTTCTTTTTGTTTAATTCCTCCACACAAAATTCGTATTCAACGTGTTCGTGGATCTCCAAGCAACATCAAGTATACCGTGAGTATCATGCTTAAATCAGGTCTCCGCCTATCCCTATGTTGACTAAGTATAGACTGTCTCACAGATTTTGATATAGACTTCCGGACTTTCACTTGATCTCCGCAGTATGGTCTGATAAATTTCAACGAAGTATATAACTAGAGGAAGATCTGCAGTATGGCATCACCAATGGTTGGGTATTTTGTTTCCACAGCACAGGCTGCAGCATGTAAGTACACTGCAAGTATACTGTTCAAATTCTGGTCTCCACCTATCCATATATGACTTAGTATCGACTCTCTCCAATTGATAAAAATTTCTAGATATTTTGTTTGGTCTCTGCAGTATAATCTGGTAGATTTCAATGAAGTGTATGGCAAGAAGAAGGTCCGGCACAAAAAGGATGTAGCTTCAGCTTTAGGTAGGTTTGGGGCTTTGAACACCTTGCAAACCCGCTGCTCACCTCTGCCTTTCCTAAGCATCAACCTAATTGTGGCTGCATGAGCCAGAACATGCCCTCCTGCAGGTTTCTTTGATGCTGAAACAAATAAATCTAAGTCGTCAAAAAATTATCTTTTTTCCTTAAATAATGGAGTGCAGCTACTGTATGCGTCACTAGTTTACACCAAACAGTTATTGGGATTTACAAGAATT
Organism: Eucalyptus pauciflora; assembly: GCA_007663325.1. NCBI lineage: Eukaryota > Viridiplantae > Streptophyta > Magnoliopsida > Myrtales > Myrtaceae > Eucalyptus > Eucalyptus pauciflora. The sequence continues at coordinate 19,785 of VMYD01000077.1, forward strand.
AGCATGAGCTTGGTGCTAACCCCAAATTGCAATTTTTCAGTGTGCAACCTCAAAGGGCTAAATTGGATAAGTATTAATGAATGTGTGACTGCGGGAGAAATGAGATGTGATGCAGTACCTTGATTGGTTATGCACACCGCCACATTAAATTCCTTAGCTATCTTAAGTAAGCCTGAGAGCACTTGTGCGAATTTTTGCTGCAATTCGGAATTTTTTAGTGTCAAACAAGATAAGCTCAAAAATCACAACTCGCATGATTTGACGGTTACAATGGACCTGGCTCTTTGCAAGTTCTCCCCTTCCAATAATACCCATTTGAAAGAGAGGGATCATCGAATACATAATCTGAAAGATGTTACTCACCTAAGGTCAACCATCCACACCTCACAAAATGTGTGCAGTTTCATTCTCGAGCACTGTCTTATTAGTAATCTAAATGGTTCTTCACACATTTTGGCATCCAAATCAAGAAGCAAATCTTACTGATGCTCCTAAGTATAGACACGGGTATAAATGATCTACAAATTCATGGAAAGACTAGGTTACAGCAAGTACACTAGCCAGAAAAGAAGGAAAAGTTGCCACCAATACGGAAAGCTTAGCTTACATTATCTAGGACTGCAGCAGGATCCATGCCAAATCTCTTGGCAAGTGGTACAATTCAGTCACCGCGACTGCAGGTGTACCAAGTTAAGGAAGTGCACATGCGCTTACATGGACAGACGGCGTTTATGAAGCACAAGCAGCTTTGTCAAGGTCAAGAAAAATACAGACAGATTATAATAGCATAAAAAGTTCCTTTTGCTTCCTTTTACGTTTATATAAGCTACCTTGCCATTTCCTCCTCTCATGTGAGTTGGCAGCTGAAAATATTTTACGAACATGGAATCCACAAACCATTAATAAAGAATGATTATAAACAGGGGTAAATACTGTTGTAGGATTTGCAAATAAAGTAGAGTACCTTCAAGCATCACATTTGACTAATGATCAACCCAAGTCGGAGTCCGACAATAATTAAGGCTTTTACTCGGTTATGACATGGCACAAACTCTTCTTTTTATTTTGCATTAAATGACTCAGTTTTTATTTATTTATCTTAGTTTTATATTCACCTTAATCCTATCCGGCTTATAATTTTCTTAAATTGGACCGAATTAAGTTTTTCTTAAAAAAGGAAAAGAATTGATATGTATTGTGGTTGATACTTGGTTTAATTGCATTATGTTCAAACTCCATGCTTATTGCTCGCAGAATCGTGAAAATATCATTGAACAATTGAATTATTCGTAATGACTTGCTAAGAACTTGCTCGTGATGGGTTTGATTGGTCGACACACATCCTAAAATTTGTAACTTGATGATTCAAAAAAAGGTGATGAACATAGAGCATGTGTTTTCTTTTGTCGAACACAGAGTACATTTAATGCCTAAAATTTGATTTTTATTTAATATTGAACCCTTTCGACTCCAAATAGGCAAATCAAACTTAAAATATAGAACCATTAGTAATCTCCAATATATTTTTCCTCATTTTGTTCCTAAAAAATTTGTTCTTTTACGTAAGTTTTTGAACATGTGTATAATGAGAGAAGACATTCAGTTGTCTACGAATTACGAAATCCAATGTTTGATTTTGATATGGTTCAATTTTATTTTTTTTTACCAAACTTTATTGAGATTTTAAATCGGATTTTTGATGTAATCTCAAACGCCTCAATTTTATAATTAAAAAGAGAAAACACGAGCATATCGCCATTTATAAGAACCTCAAGCTCTTTTAATTATTTAAATCAAAATATCATCTCTCCCACGACGAGAAACGCAAAAACCAAAACGACAATTCGTTCCGTCTCTACCGCCCGTTCCCTCTTCTTCGCGCCTCGCTTCTTCTTCTTCTTCTTCTTCTTCTTCGTTCTCCGCACAAAACCCACCTGAAATCCCAACCGGCTTCCGTCGAAGTCGAGACTGATTCCCATCGAGTGATCCGAGAGAGATGGTACGCGCATCTACGGCAATCTTCTCGAATATTTTTTTGTCTTGGGCTCTTGTTGTTCCTCGTTCCATTGCACGTAAGCGGTTTGACGTTTGTCCTGAGCGAGAGGCATATGCTTTTCTTGGGCTTGTTTCTTGAATTTGGAGAGGCATTACCATCTTGACATGACCCGACTTCAAACCATTGGTAAAACCGCAGCTTCCCCGAATGAATGGAGCGCGACAAGCGAGTTTGGTTGCTTTGTCAACTCGCTTTTGTCAAGATATGGAAGATAATGATTTTCTAGAGGGTAGTTCTGAGGATGGAGGCGTTGCTATGCAGCCTAACCAAATAGAAGCCATAAGTAAATTGGAGGGTATTGCAGTTGGAGGCAGCTCCTTCATGGATATACATGAAATTGACAATAAATACAAGCCTCATGATTCATTTTAAGGTCGTACGTTCTTATTTGAGTTGTCAAGATAACTTGCTTTCCAGCCTTCTTCTTCACAAGTTCAAAGTTTCAAGTTTTTGTACAGATTTGATTAGACAAACTCTGCTTACATCTATAAGCCAAGTCAATTAATAGCGGACTGATCCATCTCATTCCTTGTTAGTCCTAAACATTGCCACCGGAACTCCTGAAATCAATGATTTAGAAAGAATGTGCGGTTAATGCTTTTGGCAACTCTCAGCTCGCCTCAGTGCCAGCAAGGACATCAGAAGCAGTCTATTTACAGTGACTGGTTCATTCTTAGTTATTGGTTCGACTTATTTGAGTGCTGCCATACTAATCTTCTATTCTGAAGATGAACTTGCCACCCTACATTTTAATCTCAATTGTCGGTTCAAAGAGATGATTGGGTAGTAGCTATCATGGAGAACATAGCCTCTGCTGCTATGACGATCGACATTCTCTCTCTTGTTGTTGCAAATTAGATGCCAATCTCACCCTGCAGTAATACCTTGTTCATCACTGTGCATGGATATTATGGTCCACAATATCCAAGACTGCCTCTTGCAACATGCATTCATTTGCTTTCTATCCGATGTTCCATAGGTCTTGTAACTTCTGTTCAAAATCTCCATGAAACTATGGTAAACTCCTGTTTTTAGGTTCTACTGGAGAACTTCCTTTTGTTGGATTTTAGAACCCAACATCTAACAGTAAGTAGTTTTTATTACTGCTTGTTTATGTTGGGATGTGTTTATGGTTGATTCATTTCATTATCTTACTATTCTGTTTTGAAGAAAGAAATAGGAGAGCATTTGAAATTAGCAAGACTGATTTTTTGATTTGAATGATAGATGGCTTTCCAAAGCTTTTTGTTGTGTGAAAATGACATTACTAATATGCATTCTTTCTTATACCTCATAGCATGAATTGCGTTTATGATTTGTTACATGGGCTAGCATCTGCCTAATGCCATTGTGCAATAAATTTATTTTGCTTATCAAAAGAAAATTCTTAGCAAACTCACTGGGGATGATGTTGAGTAATTTGCTTCCAAATGTTGCGGCTAGATTTCTTCTCGTGCTCATAAAAATCATGATATCCGAAACTGTATGTGACAAATCAAACTGCTACTGTGAAGCTAAATATGTTGCACTGCATCATTTTCTGGTTATTGCATTATAAAAACAACAGGAGTAATGTACCATGGAGGTTGAGCATCAACCTCATTCAGAGAAGTACAAAGAATTTCCAGATCTCATATGATCAAGGAGAAAGAGAGGAGCATCGATGTTTATTAGTTATAATCACTTAGCTATCATCTTTTGTTACATGGCAAAAGCATTGTGTGCATTACGATTCAATTCATATTAGATGGTCAAATCTACTTATTTTAAGAAGGGATAGGAACTTCGCACCAATGTTTTCAAACTTGGGCCAGTCAGGGAACTAGTTGGGTTGCCTATTTGCGGGCCAAGCGGTTGGACAAGCGGAATCGTTGATTGTGTCTTGAGCAAACGGTTATAGTTATGTAATGCTGTCAATTCCCCGTGAACACATGAATCATTCAGCCTTGGTAGTAAAGTGAAATGCGGGTGATCCATGGATTTGAGTGCTCACGTCCCTCCATGTGCAACAGTAGCCAAAAGCCCAGTTCTATACCTGTGGAACTCTAAAACTAAGTGGATCCAATTTTGAAAATCAATATATTTTCAAACTGGTTCAAACTAATTTAGGCCAAACTACTGCACATAATTTTTAAGTTTTAGGTGAATAGATCAAAGGGAAAGCAATGGAATTGGCCAAGAAAAAGGGGCAAGAGCAATGCTTTATGGTCGAATGATTGCAGAAAATCTAAAGGAAATCAACATTGAGAACTTTATTGTCTCTGAATGGGCTTGACATATAGCTACCGCAATCTTTTTAACATATAGCGTATAATATATCTCAGCCGAGATACTTTATAGTCTCTGAATGGACTTGATATATAGCCACCACAATCTTTCTAACATATAGCATCTAATATATCTCAACCAAATATATCTCTGGTGAGATATATTACACACTATGATCATTTAAGTCCTGCCCAGTGCCTAGCCTTACTCCACATTATCTCCAGTGGTTAGCAAACCATATCAGCAAAATCATATGACATGATAATTTATTTAACGAATGCCTTAAATTGAGGCAAATTTGAAAAAAATGAGGTACTTGATTAAAAAAGAAAAGTTTAGGTAGTTGATCATAAACTAAGCAAAAGTTTTGATAATTTCGTTGTCATTATCCTCGACTTCTGAATCACGCTAAGAAAAAAATCTCATGAAAAATGTTATCTACGAAGGTCACTATAAGGTGACGAAGTTGGAAACAGTCACCGTAGTGGCCGTACTAACGGCAACAACACGGCCATAGCCGTGCTTTGAGGTGCTCTATCTTGCCCCTTTCCTTCTTTATTTTCTTTTTCAATTTTTTTGTTGTTTCTTCTTTTTAGGCTTTCTCTTTGCTTTTTTCTTTTCTTTTGTTGAACTCGAATTTGAAAAGATAAAATAGAGATTAATGAATGAAAAAAAATCCCAAAATGATTAGACCCAAAATGAGTTGGAGGAAAATTATGGTATTGTTAATTTTAAGCAAGACTTGTAATGCCCAGAAATTCTATTGGTAACGGCAAGAAAGACATACAGAGTTTTAGCCTTTTTGGCATCAATTGAAGTTTCTTTCCCACCAACAAAAGATGTGCACCATCAAAAGATAAAAGATGTGTAAAAGTCTTAATCTTCCTAGAATCTATTAAAGCTTCTTTCTTATCATCAAAAGACGTGCATTATCAAAAGACATACAAAAGTCTTGGTCTTCTTGGAATTTATTAGTTATTTTCCTACCACGAAAAGACATGACGTGCAAAGTCTTAGTCTTTTTGGATTCTATTAGTTTCTTTTCCACCATTAAAAGACGTGTGCAAAAGTCTTGGTCTTCAAGTTTCTTTCCCACCATCGCTTTTTCACTTTTGCTTCACTTTCTAGACCAAAAAGAAAATGATATATTTAGCAAGTGAAAGTCCTTATCTGAAAATGATATATTTAGTAGGTGAAAGTTCTGATCTTCTTGGACTTTCATGGTCCTCTCTCTCCATTAGCTCCTCATCACTTTGCTTCGTTATAACTTTTACAATGGACTAATTCGCTCATGGCCATTGGAGAGACCTTTCTCGATTCCTTCTTTAGGGTTCTCTTCAACAAAGTTGAGTTCTCTAGCATTGGACTATGCGTAAAGTGATGGAATCCACATCACCTTGTTCAATATGCACATCAATAATTTTGTTATATTCTCTCATGTAATTCGATCTTCAATATTTGAATTTTTTTTGTCTTATAAAAATTTTAACCAAAAAATTCAAATCTTGATATGTTTCTCTCTTTCCATGTAAACGTCCATGGTTACAATTTCCTCATATTGTGTAAATAACTTTTTATGAATTAATAATTTGGATTTTGCAAAATCTTTTAGATGTTAATCTTTACACGTGACTAGTATGCACTTCTACTAGTTCTTCTCATTCATTTATATGAAAATGGTCAATGTCATTTTTCCATTAATTCAAGTTTAGGGACAATCCAAGGACTAAATCAAACATGTGTAAAAATTTTATGAACTAAATTAAACAAATTAAAAGTTTAAGGATGACATTGCACGTCATGCTAAAGTTTAGGGACTACATTGCACATTGGACTAAACTTTATGGACCATTTGCATAATTTTCTCAAGAAAATATAGCTAACATGTTTGCTAATGTGACATTCAATTTTGCTATGACATGTTCCAGCCTCTTAAGAGAGCACTCCAAGAAAGTGGTAATGACTTGGATTCGGCCATCAGTAGGGATCCGCTGATCATTGTTTCTATGGTCAGCTTTATTCATCGCTAGACAAGAAAAAGGGTCAGGCATCACCAACTAACAGTGTGCAATGTACTAGATATACTCTAGGCATCACACTTATGAACAAGAAAATCGTGCAAAGGACCACAATTCTCCTATCAAGCTGTTCTTGATCATCAACTACTACCTCAACACCCTTCAGTAGATCATTGCTACCCGTCTTGTTGCAAATCTTTAGTATTGTATTAGGGGTGAGTGGTTCCAAGTTCTAGGTTCATCATTTTTTAGAACTTGGAACCTACCATGCATATCCTAAAACTTGGACTCTCCCCTATCACAGGTTCCAAGATTAGTTCCAAGGTCTATACAGGTTTCACCTATATTATTATTTAAACGATTACAATTTACTAACCATAACTTATATCTAGATATACGAAAAATATAAACATTAATAAAGTAAAAATCTTGGTCATAAAATGAAAACTCATACTAATACTTCTAGATTATACACTGGCATGAAATATCGGAGGATCGCATGGAAACATGGACCAAGAAAAATATCAAAACTTGTTCCAGGTTCCAAGTTCCTGATTCCGAGTTCCGGGTTCCGGGTTCCGGGTTCCAGTTTCCTCCAACTAAGAACTTGGAACCTACCCGTCAAAATAAGTTCTTTATTTTTTGGAAACTGGAACTTGCCCGACATACCTTGGAACCTAGAATCTACAGGTTTCCATCAGTCCGGTTCTTAGATTCCAAGTTCTACCTTGGAACCATGCTCAACCCTAATTGCCACGTAAAAGCCTATATTGATCACATATTCACCAATAACGCATTAAATGAAGACATTGAAATTATGAGGTTATTGACATTGTACGGATGCAAAAAAAAAAAGGCTTGGTCTTGGTCTTTGTTTAATATTTTTGGTGGGTGAATGTCTTGGTCTTCCTATCTCGCTTCTGCTTTAAATAAGATAGAACTAAGCAAAAAGATAGAAAAAAATCAATAAGTTGTGGACAATTTTAACTGTTGCTCATGAGTTCCTAAATTGAAAGATTCAATTTAAAAAATACATACACACTGATTATAAGCCGATGCGTAGCATGGGTACTCTACGAAAGTGTCTGTGGGTATGTGTCATCAATTTAAAAAGCTCATGATTTAATCTAAAATCTATTTAGATATGAACCCACTTAATGAGGTCAATTAGTTATGAAATATGAAATTATATTAGATTACGGATGTTCATACACATGCTACGCCCAGATGAGGACATTGCACACATATTTTCAGATTACATGTAATTTTAAATTAGGAATTAGAATAAGATGAACTGTTTCGGTGGTTGATTGTTTCCAAATATTACTCAAACCTTAGAACTTGGCATACTTGAACCAAATATAATTACCCACAACAAAATAAATCGTCAGATGCACTAATCTAATTTGGTCCCGAGAAGGCATCATTAGTACTTCGATACTTTTGACATGTGTATATAACTTTACAACTATCATTTATAATCGCCTACTAGTAATACATGACAAAGAAAATCAGAGAATATTTTTTGGCTTATAAAAAAAATACAGTTTGATTGTGCCTTACTCAAGCATTTGGGATCTGGCTGAATAAGGAAAAGAAAAAGACATTCAAGAGGAGGCACTTATTCGATTTTACATGCAAGGGGTTGAAGCAAAAACTACATAGAAGGAGACCCATCAATTTCATTCTATATCCATGGCTTCCAAAAATATTCAAATTGACCGAAATAAAACTAGATAATGAGGTCCATGAAATTTCTTACCTATGTGCTGGCAATCAACTATCTAAAGTTTTTTTTTTTTCCATTCAACCAATTACTCGTCATTTATTAATGTAAATGTGAGACCTCTGTTGAGATCGTAAATGAAAAACTATCTATATGACACCAACAATATTAAGTAGCCGTTAACTATTTACATTGGCTTCAAATATGATCCTCGTGGTATCAATTTTGTCTCTTGCGGGTCAAACCAGCCGTTCCAGATGATATCAATTGGTCTCTCGAAGAATTGGAACAAATTATTTACAAAAAATATTGTTTAGGCAAATTAGTTGTGATTGGTAAAGAAATCATAGTAAGGTTTTAAATTATGTGTGCCTGTACAATTACATATGATGATAATATTATCAATATGATGTCCAACCGAACGAAAATCAAGAGCTAAGAAAAAGTTTATTTTCAATCAAAAGTTTGATAATTCACTAAAAAGTTTTGAGTGTAAAGCTTGAATTTTTATGATAAAATGACTAGAAGAAAATCTGAGGGAAATCTACATTGGGAAATTTTGTAGTCTTCCAATGTGCTTGACATTTAGCCACTGAAATTATTTGGCGTGTAACTATCTCCTATTCTCTTTCATACAAATGATTAAATAATCTTACGAAAGAAAATTATTAAACGGAGACCAAGCAATGAATAGAGAGGATGAGTTTGTAGAACAAATATCGCATAAACAAAAATATGTTTGAGATTTGAGTCTAGACCAATGATTGTATAAAAAACTCTCTGGGACAATGACATCACAAGTACTTGAATTATTACCCTTTTTGCAATCAGGTAACTAAAGTTTTTTCATTCAATCAATCATCTTAATTTTCCATGTGGGTCAACGTGAGGCCTTCGTTAATTTTGTGGATGGAAATTGTGGACACGACGTTAATGCCGTTAAATAGTTGTTAAATGTCCATACCAGTGTCCAATATAGCATCTTGAGATGTTGCTACATCGACAGAGACATTGGATGCTACGATTATCTAAGCCAACATAAACTCTTTCTCCACATCACCCAATCAGTAGGGTAAGTGAATCGTGTAAATAAAATCATTACAACGTAGCAATTTTTTAACGGACGCCTCAAATTGAGACAAATTTGAAAAAAGAAAAAGTAAAAGAAATTAATCCAGACGTAAAGCATAGAATTTCTACTGGTAATGGAAAAAAGAGACGTTCTCATGGGGATGCAGGAGGAGGGACTTGAAAAGCGAAGCAACAAATTTCAATTTGTGTCCACTAAAGTAATTGTCTTCCCGAAATCTATTAAAGTTTATTTCCTAACATCAAAAGACGTGCAAAGTCTTCACCTTCTTGGAATCTACTAGTTTCTTTCCCATAAAGATGAGTAAAAGTCCTGGCCTTCTTAAAATTTATTGGCGTTTCTTTCCCACCATCACTCTCACTTTTGCTTCACTTTCTAGACAAAAAAGAAAATGATATCTTTCGTAGGTAAAAGTCCAGATCTTCGCTTTCCATATCATCTACAGTGGACTGATTCACTCGTGGCCATTGGAGAGATCTTTCTCAGTTCCTTCTTTCGAATCCTGTTCAACAAAGTTGACTTCTCCAGCATTGGACAATGTGCAAAGTGATGGAATTAGCATCGCCTTGCTCAATATGTACATCAATAATTTTATTATATTCTCTCATGTATTTCAATATTAAATATTTGAGTTTTTTTATCTTATTTAAAAATTACTAGAAAATTCAAATCTTGATATATTTCTCTCTTTCCACGTAAATGAATATGGATACAATTTCCTCATATTGTATAAATAATTTTTTATTAATTAATAATTTGAATTTTGCAAAATCTCTTGGATGTTAATCTTTACAATCAACTAGTATGCATTTATGTCAGTTTTATTAAATAAAACTATCTTCTAATCCATTTATATGAAATTGGTTAATCTCGTTCCGTCACGCCCCGAATCTCGAGCGTGTGCACATCCCTCTGTGGTCAATACAAATGGGCGTTCCCAAGACGTCGCCGACCCAATCATTTTTAATGCACATGCGGAAGCTAAACAAATACCCCTGACAACAAACAACATGAGATAGAAAAGCATGGCACATTTCACAAAAGCCAACTTTTATAAACATTGGGTTTAGATACACAACGAGTCTGGTCAAAAGACTACAAAAAGATCGGCTCCCAAAAAGACATTGTCCTACGACCTACTAGTCGGACACATACGCCGATCCTTTGGACTCCACCTCCACAGACTCTGGGGCTTCAATCCTCCATGACCACCTTTTAAGGACTTGAAAAATGGTTATACAATAACCAGTGAGACAATGTCTCAGCAAGTCCACCCCCTAAACCCTTATTAGGAAGGAAATACGCCTCAGGGTGCTTTAATCACATAACCACACAATGAGAACAGAGGACTTACCTCGCCTCAGTTCCTTCCTGCACGTCAGCATAATTCATATCACAACCATATGCATATAGCAATTTCACACATCAATTGGAACATCTAAAACAATTACTGCTCACATGAGCAAGAACTACCGACACACATCAGTCTATCAATTCAATCAATCCTAGGGGTCCTGATTATAGGGCCAAATCGTTATGACACGTCCCATTCCATGCCACACAATTTTGTCCCATAATCCGGCGCATCAATTTCATGCCACACAACATGCGTTCTAATTGATTATTACTACCCACACGAGTAGTTTTACCTGACACATGTCGGTTCTCTAGCATAGCCAAATTCCGTCTCCCTCCTTTAAGCACGTCTACATCCTCCGACACACGCCGGGGATGGCATTCCTTACGGCGTTTTCTGAAGGAGTATCGGTCTAGAATTTACTGCAACCAGCATCCATCGACACATGCTGGGGACGGCTAATATCCACCGACACACGTCGGGGATAGGTAATGTCCACCGACACACGCCGCGAACGGTTTCTATTAACCAACACACATTCATTCAATTGCGGCCAAGAACATTGTGCTTTGCACTCACATGTCCCAATTTAAGATAACGACCTTGACCTGTTTTCTTCGTATTAAAAACACTTTGTGAAAATATTCGTATGTGGGTACACGGTCAATTTGAATCAGAAAAATTGACACTCTTCCTTTTTCAAACCCCACTATTTGACATAATACTTAAAATCCATTTTCAGTGTCAAAACCCGACACCTATAATTTTCTATATAAATATTATATTTTCACAATCATCACTCAATTTGCACAATCCAATGATCAAATACATAATTTGAACACACCACATCAGTCAACACAAAATTCCGGTCACCGGCTATCCCGGTATAATTTCCGGAAAATAATAAATAATTAAATATATTCCGAAATTAAATAATTAAATAATATTATATTAATATAATTTAATAAAATAATATTTATAAATTCGAAATAATTAATTAAGGACTTAATCAAGAGTACACTAAATTAATCCCTTAATTAGCCTTAATTAGTTATCCACTAAACTAATCACATCCCTTAATCTAATCAACAATTAACTAAACTAATCTAACCACCTAACCATACTTAGCTTAATCTAAACACCCATTAAGCATAATTAACCTCTTAAGCAAGGTTTAGTGAGTAAACTCATTGATTTAGCGTTCCGGTGAATCCATGGCGATAGCGACGCCAAGGCGAGCGACAAACCTCCAACCGGCGACACCAATCAAGGCTGAGAAGGGCTTGAAAACGGGCCACAACACCTCAAGACCTTGCTGGCTTTTTGCTTCTGTTCTTGGCTGAACTACAAAGAAGAAACTAGCAGCTTCAACGGAGAAAATGGGCTAATTGGAGCTCCGGCAAGCGGGTGGTCGGCAACCAGCGGCACCTAGGGGTCAAGGGGGTCTTGTTGGTGGATGGTATGGGCAAAGGAAGGGTCGGAATGAGAGAAAAATGAAGAAAAACGTGAAATAGTGAAGGCGGGCAGCAGACCGGCGGACCAGCGACCAACGGCTTCTCGTTGGCGGACGGGACGGCCGATGAGTCGTTCCGGCGAACGGTGAAGTGCCCCTATATGGTCTGAATGTGTTGGTCACGGTGGTGGGTGGAGCGTTGGCTGATTCTCATGGGAAGACAACTTTTAACTCGAGTCTTTGATGAAAAGTCAGCTAGAGCAGAAACTAGCAAAAGGAGAAAACAGGGGGAAAAAGAGGTCCGGCAGGCTTGCGACTTGCTTCGACGGCTGCTGGCTACTCTCCTCTGTTTTCTCAAGCTTGCAAGACTCCATAACAATGGAGAAAGGAGGGAGGAAGATGAAGAAGTGCTCTGCTGAAGCTTGAAAGAACAAGAGTCTTCAATGCTCTCCCTAAGGTCTCCAAACACTTGAGTGTTGTCCCCACCACCTTCAGCCTTATCCTCAGCCATTTCTCTCTCTCAAAACTTCCTCAAGAAGCTTCCCATGTGTCCCAAATGTTGCACCCCACCATGGCCTACGAATTTGTACAATTTGGCCTCCAATTCATTCAATTCCCCTTCAATCTCATTCAATTTCTCATCCAATCAAATCCCAATTGAAGCCCATAATTTTATCCAATGTGTCCACACTTGAATCCACATTTTTCCTTGCCCATAGATCCCACTTGACGACCAAAGATGCGATAAAAAACGGGCCTACTAATTTCCTGATCCAAAACAGCCTAACTTTGATTTTTTGCCGAAAATCTCGATTTGCAGAAAAATCTTCTAAGGATGAGTCGACGTTCCTAAAATGACTTGTGACATGGCAGAACTTTGAGGTTGGGACACCTGGAGTGCCATAACTTGGCACGGAGGGACACTTAAGTGCCATAACTTCAAAATGGTACACTTAAGTGCCAATATCGGAGTAAAATGAAACACTTAAGTGCCACTCCGGTGAAAATCCGACCAAATGGCTGACGTGGCAACTTTCCAGCGAGTTTGGTCCAAAACGGCGTTGTTTTGCACGCTGATGTGGCGGAGAGAATACAAAAACGACGCCGTTTTGCGTCCGATGTGTAAATAATTAATATAAAAATTAATTAAATTAAATTAAAACTTAATTTTATTTAAAATATTCTAAAAAATTTAAAAAACTTAAAATTTAAAAAATTAAATTTAAAAAATTTAAAATTTAAAAACTTAAAATTTAAAAAACTTAAAATTTAAAAAATTAAAATTTAAAAAACTAAAATTTAAAAAACTTAAAATTAAAAAAAAATTAAAATTAAAAAAAATTAAAATTAAAAAACTGAAAATTAAAAAACTTAAAATTTTAAAAATTTAATATTTAAAAAAAATTAATATTAAAAAAATTAAAATTTAAAAAACTTAAAATTAAAAAAAATTAAAATTAAAAAACATAAAATTAAAAAAAAAAACTTAAAATTAAAAAAACTTAAAATTTAAAAAACTTAAAATTAAAAAAAAAATTAAAATTTAAAAACCTTAAAATTAAAAAAAAAATTGCCACCTCAGCCGCCCCCTTCGCCCCCCTTTTAAAAAAATTTAATTTTTTAAAATTTTAAGTTTTTTTTTTAAATTTTAAGTTTTTTAAGTTTTTAATTTAATTTTTTTAATTTTAAGTTATTTTAATTTTATGTTTTTTTAAAAATTTTAAGTTTTTTAATTTTAAGTTTTGTAAATTGTAAATTTTATTTTTTTTTTAATTTTAAGTTTTTTAATTTTAAGTTTTGTAAATTTTAAATTTTAAGTTTTTTAAATTTTACGTTTTTTAATTTTAAGTTTTTTAATTTTAAGTTTTTTTTAATTTTAAGTTTTTTAATTTTGATTTTTTTTTTTAATTTTAAGTTTTTTTAATTTTTTAAATTTTTTAAATAAAATTAATCTTTAATTTTAATTTAATTAATTTTTATATTAATTATTTACACATGGGACGCGAAACGGCGTTGTTTTTGTATTCTCTCCGCCACGTCAGCGTGCAAAACGACGCCGTTTTGGGCCAAACTCGCCGGAAAGTTGCCACGTCAGCCATTTGGCCGGATTTTCGCCGGAGTGGCACTTAAGTGTTCCATTTAAGTTCGAAACTGGCACTCAAGTGTACCATTTTGAAGTTATGGCACTTAAGTGTCCTTCCGTGCCAAGTTATGGCACTTGGGCTGTTCTTCTGCCGCAGAACTTTCAATTTCTGAATTCGGGTTCAATTTCGCAGTTAATTTCAATCTGGCGCGATTTTAGTGTGTCCTAATCTACCAAGTAGCTTTTATGAACTTTTAACGCATTTGACCTATGGTCGATCATTTTCGAGCGACAAAGTGCATTTTCGACACATTAACGACTCTCGGTTGTCGTGACGATCTCGAGGTTTCAAATACGAACACAGGGTACAGAAAAAACAGAACAATCAGTCTAGTATCGTTTGACGAGAATTTTGCAATTAGGTGGAATCACCCACACACTGATCACATATCTCAGTCGAGTTGACCAATCTCTGATCTCTGATCGATTTTGATAGTGCCCCCTTGTGGATTAGCACGGTCGAGCAGTCGATTCTTGGTCAAATTCTCAAGTCTATTGCGTCAAAATCCCTTAACGGCTTTACCTGATAGACTAGTTATCCCGTGAGTGATCAGCTTAGGGAAAAGAACTATAGATGCGTCAATGAAAAGCCCAACTTATTCAATCAAAACCAAAACTTGAAATTCAGGATGTCACACGTTCTTCCACTCATTCAAGTTTAGGAACAATACAAGGGCTAAATTAAACATGTGCAAAAAGTTTAGGGATCAAATTGAATCAATTAAAAGTTCAAGAACGACATTGTATATCGAGCTAAAATTTAGAGACTACACTGCACATTTGGCTAAACTTCGAGGACCATTTGCATCATTTTCTCAAGAAAATATAGCTAACATATCTATTAATATGACATTTGACATTGTTATGACATGTTCCAGCCTCTTGAGAGAGCACTCGAAGAAAGTGGTAATGACTTTGGATTTGGCCATCAAAAGATTGAATGAACTGCGCTTGAGATCTACTGATCATTGCTGTTGAAAGTTGCTGTATCATGGCAACATCACATTTGTTTCATGAACTGCTCTAGCAAATAAGCAGAAGCAACATCATTACTTGACATATTCGGTATAGCTTCGCTATAAGGAAGATCCTCCTCCATTGGAACAAAAGGTCACAGAATTAGGACAGCATCCGTTATCTTCCTCGTACCATTAGTAACGTGACATTCGTTGTTTCTTTCTACCGAGGTAAGGTACAGGAAATATGTTTTGCCAAGAGGTCCAGCATCGTTTCTTGCTTCATCTCAAAGGAAAGGTAATGTAAATACAATGCTGGTTCGGAAGCATCTGCCGCCGAGGAACTTTAGCCTTTTGACCTGGTGGGTTGCTTTTGGTGTATAGATGGAAAGACTCCTTTGACAATTCTAATGCAAAAAGGGCGAAATTATTCCAAATTTTGGGTCCCCTTCCTCACCATCTCCGTCAAGCTTGCCCGCTTCACATTTATTTTGTTTTTTCTTTTCTTCTTCTATTAATAATGGCAGACAAGGGGCCCATTCCTTTTCTAAAAGTTGTTCTAGCGACATTAAAGCAAAGTGGGTTGATTGAAAAATCTGTCTATAGAGCCAAAGGGGAGGGTAAAAAAAAGGGCTTTAACTTTGCAGTCGTCACTTGTGCTGCTAAAGTCAAAGCCCCTCGCTGAAATTTCCAGTGACGAGTTTGAACGTTGTGAAATGTCCGTCGTTGATGAAGCTAATTCTTGTTCTAAATAAGATGGAACTAAACGAAAAGATAGAACAAATTCAATAAGTTCTGGAAATTTTAAATTATTGCTCATGAATTCCTAAAGTGAAAGATTTAATTTTAAAAGCACATAGGCTATGATTATAAGCCCATGCATAAATGGGTAAACGAGCTCTATTAATTATTTCTTTTTCCTTTTTCTAAAATTTATGAATAAAAAACAGAAAAATAATTATTAAGTGAGTAAACATCTTGTTTATGAAATATAAAATATATTGAATTTGACCCCAATTAATGAGGTCCTTTAATTATGAAATTCAAAATCTATGAAAATTACTAATGCCCGTCCATATCCGTGCTACACACAGATCTAGACATATGAATATTGCGCAAAAATTTTCAAATTACATGCAATTAAAAATAAGGAATTAGCATAAAATGAACTATTTCTATGGTTAATTGTTTTCAAATGTCACTGAAACCTATTAACTTGGCATGCCTGAACCAAATATAAGTGCCTACATTTAAAAAAAAGACATATGCACTAATCGAGTTTGGTACATGGAGGCCTCAACTGCAAGCAATATCAATTTTCCATTTTTCTTTTTTCACAAAAAAATTATTTAATCCGTGAAGTTATTGACTATTAAAAGAGGAAAAAAACATATACAATACTAACCTTAATGCCAGTGAAGAGCACCAAAATTAAATGGATAACGGAGTATTTCAAAACTGTTGAAATATGTGTATAACTTTACAACTATCATTAGCAATCGCCTTGTATATATAAACAATATTTTTTGGCATATATATAATTTGATCGTGCCCTATATCCAGCATTAGGAATCTGGCTGAATAAGGAAAAGAAAAAGACACTCAAGAGGAGGCTCTTATTCAATTTGACACGCGGGTAGTTGAAACAAAAACTCCATAAATGGAACCCCATCAATTTCATTCTACATCTATGGCTTCCAAAAATATTCAAATTTGACTGAAATAAACCAGATCGCAAAGTACATGAAATTACGAAACAAACAAAAAGCACTTCATTTTCATTCCTTTAACCACTGATGTGCATGTAAAAAGCACCCAAAATTGATTGGATGACAGAGTGCTCTAGCCTTGCCCCAAGAAAACATCATTACTAATTTAATACTTTTGATATATGTATGTAGCTTTGAGGGAAAATTATCTAAAAAAATTTAAACTTATTAAATTTGAACAATTTAATTCTAAATTTTATTGACAATTTGCCACTGTAATCCTTTTTTACCAAAATATGCTGAATTGACGATCATGCCACGTAAGATGATTGTCACCCACATAAGCGATTTTCAATCAAAATTGTCCAAAATGATTACATTGGCAAATCGTCAAAGGTTTATCACTAAATTGGCTAAATTGAAAAATTTATGTTTATGATTGAATTGGCCATTGTACTATAGGTTTAAGATATTTTGGATAATTATTCCATGACTTTACAACTATCATTATTGATCCCCTTGTAATAATACACGATGAAGAAAATCAGGGAATATTTATTGGCTCACAAAAAAAATACAAACTATTATCTATGGAAAGACACTATTAGACAAATTAGTTGTGGTATACCGGACAGACAAATAAAGAACATATAAATGTGCCAATGTTTTCAGATGAATAAAAGAAATCAAAGTAAAGTTTTAAATTATGTATGCCTGAATACTTCCAATTACATGTACGTAGAAAAACTCTAACTTCAATAAAATGTTTGGTAATCCAATATTTCGAGTGGAAGAAAAGAAGATTCTTATGCTTAAATATATATATTAAATCTCCCATTACATGCACGTGTGTACCAAACTACATGAGCATGTACTTTTGTTGATTTGGGTGAGGAGATCAAAGGGAAAGCAATGAAGGCCAAAAAAGGGGGCAAGAACAATACTTTATTTTTCGAATTTTTATGATCGAATTATTCGAGAAAGAAATCAACATCGAGAACTTTATAGTCTCCAAGTGTGCTTGACATATGGCCACAAAAATATTTTCAAAATGGCGTGAAATTAACAAAACTTTTTCCTATTTTCTTTCACATGAAAGGATGATAAATCTTAATTCATAAATTATTAAAGTGAGATGAAGCAATGAATCAAGAGGATGAGTTTGTACGACAAATATTACGTAAACAAAAGTGTGTTTAAGATTTGAATCTAGACCAATAATCATATATGTTTAAGATTTGAATCTAGACCAATAATCGTATATGTTTAAGATTTGAATCTAGACCAATAATCGTATGACAATTTTTGGGATATTTATGCACAAGCATCCAAACTATTACTCTTTTTTGTAATCAAGTGTCTAATTTTATTTTTTTTATTCAATGGATCAAGGCCCTTGTTAAAACCATGGACGGAAAATACTGATAGAATGATAACGCTGTTAAATAGTCATTAACAATCCACATTGACGTCAGATATGATATCTTTAGATGCTGCATATTAGCAGATACATATTAGACGCTTAGATCATTTAAGTAAACACCCCACACGCACTCTATCTCCTCATCACCCAATCTTCAGGTTAAGCGAGCCATGTCAACTGTTATACTTTATTTCTAATGAGTCAGCAAGTCACGTCAACAAAATTACATAACATGGCAAATTATTTAACGGATGCCTTAAAGTGAGCCAAATTTGAAAAATTGAAGTATTTCATTAGAGAAAAAAGTTTAGAAAATGAACAAAAGTTCAGATACTTATTGAATCATTAGTCCTATCTTCTAAAACGCTCGAAGAAAAACATCTCAAGAAGATATTGTCTACGACGGTTATTATAAGGTGGTGACGTTGGAAATGTCACCCTAGCGGCGGTCCTTATGGCAGTGGCGCTGTAGAGACCGTGGGACGCAGTGCTCTTTGTTTCCCCAATCCCCGCTTTTTTTTTTTTTTCTTTTTTAATTTTTTGCTTTTTTTCATTTTAGTTTTTCTCTTTGGGCTCTTTTTTTCTTTTATTGAACTTAAATTTGAAAAGATACATGAAAGTCTAGACATGATTCTAGATAAATAAATGAAAAATCACAATATGAATGAACTGCAAAAGAGTTGGACAAAAATTATAGCATCATCAATTTTAAGCGAGACATATAAAGCAACGAAGTTCTACTTGTAAAGAAAAACGAGATATTCACATTGGGATGGAAGACTAGGGATGTGAAAAGTTAAGTGACACAACCAATTTGTGTCCTCTAAAGTCTTGGACCCTATTTGGCAACCATTCTATTCCTTTATTTTTTTGTTCTTTTGTTCCTTGAAACAGAAAAAGAACATAAATCCATTTGATAACATTAGTTAATTTTTCTTTTCCCATAACCTATTAGTAGTCAGGGAATAGATTTAGAAAAGAATAGAAATCTATTTGGTAACGTTAGCAAATTTTTCTTTTCCCAAGAACATATTAGTGGCCAGAGAATAGATGTAGAACAGAAACAAATAGTTTTTAAAAAAAAAACCCTACTTCTTTGTTCTAAAAAACAATTCCTGAAACGATGCCATTTTCTTTTCTTTTTTGTCCTTTCTTCTTCCTCCTCCTCTAGCTAGTCGCCGGGTCTTGGTGATGGCCAGTGAACGGCCAGAGACAAGGGCCCCAGCTAGAGATGAGGGCCAACGAGTTCAACCTCATTGGCCTCAGGAGAGCCTCGTCGGTCACTGCCAAGGCCTAACAACCGGTTGGAGGAGGAAGAAGAGGGGAGGAAAAAAAAGAATTAAAAAATAAAAAAAAAACTAGAAAATTTCAAAAATTATTAAAAATTTTAAAAGGTTCTACGTCATAAAAAATTTGAGATTCGTATCAAACGTATTCATGTTCTTTTTTTATTCAAGGATTAGAAATTTTGTGTAGTTACCACTTTTACTCAAAAACTCCTCTAGGGAATATAAATGAAAAAAAAAAAAAACTTATAAATAGAAATTATTCCTAGAAATAGAAATGTTACCAAACGTACCATTGTTCGCCGTGGAATCTATTAAAGTTTCTTTTCCATTATCTCTTTTTTCATGTTTGCTTCACTCGCTAGGATATTCTCTAAATATTATGAAACAACCACTTGTGGACAAAAAACAGTTTACTTTGATTTCTCTGACCTCTAATGTGCATCCTTAAAAGTCTTGGTCTTCCTGGTCTTCACAGTTTTCTCTCCATTAGCTCACTATCACTTTGCTTCCTCATAACCCTTGTTGTTCTCCACAAACTATAGTGATTGATTCACCATGGCCATCGGAGAGATCTTATTGGGTTCCTTCTTTCAATTCCTGCTTGAAAAGTTGGCTTATATGGTATTGAACTATGTGCAACGGGAAGGAACTGGCACCTTGCTCCATAAGTGTGAGGAGATGCTAAAAACAATCAATGCAGTGCTTGATGATGCAGAGGACAAGCAACTTGACGGTGACCATCGAGTGAAGCAGTGGCTGGACGATGTTAGGGACTTGGCCTATGACACGGAAGACTTGCTCGATGAGTTCGAGATCGAAGCTGCTCAAGTCAAGTCGGAGGCAGAATCCAGCACAAGCAGAGGTGGGGTGAAAAGGAAGTTCCTTTCCTTTAGCCAACTGCACTCACCCACGTTTGAAACCAAGTTACAAGAGATCAAAGGTAGGTTTGAAGATATTGTCAACAAGAAGGCTCCTTTAAGCTTGAGAGAGAATGTTGTGGACAGATCTCACTACACCAACAAAAGGCTCCCCAGCACTTCTCTACCAGAGCCTCAGTTTTTCGGTAGGGAGAAGGAAGAAGCGGATATACTCAAATTACTGATAGGTGAAGCTGAAAATGTTGATAGCACACTAAGCATAGTCTCCATAATTGGGATGGGCGGTGTTGGAAAGACGGCATTGGCTCAACGGTTGTATAATAATGACAAGGTGAGTAATTGTTTCGAGAGGAGAGCATGGGTTTGTGTTTCAGATGTTTTTGATGTTCTTGACATAACAAAGACTATTTTGGGGTCGATCACCAAAGAGCCTTGCGAGGACAAAGATCTTGATAGGCTTCAAACACAGTTGAAAGACAATCTATCTAGAAAGAAGTTTCTTGTGGTCTTAGATGATGTTTGGAATGTGAAGTACGAAGAATGGACTTCCCTCCTAAAGCCATTTGAAGTAGGGGCCAAGGGAAGCAAGATCATCATCACAACGCGTAACAATTCTATTGTTTGCATAAATAGAGTTTCGTCATATTCTTTGAATGTGTTGTCTGAAGATAATTGTACTAGCATGTTAGCCTATCATGCTCTGAGAGCAAGAAATTTTGAGGGGCATCCAAATTTGGAAAGAGCAGGCAAGAGAATAGCTGAAAAATGTAAAGGTTTACCTTTGGCAGCAAAGATGTTAGGCGGTCTCCTACATAATAGAGAGAATCCCAAAGAATGGGAAGCTATCTTAAATAGCAGAACATGGGATAAAGCAATAGGAAAAGATGGTGAGGTTCTTCCAGCTTTGAAATTGAGCTATTTGCATCTTCTTTCTTGTTTGAAGAGATGTTTTGCATATTGCGCTATATTTCCAAAGGACTACGAATTTGAGAGGGACGAGCTGGCACTCTTGTGGATAGCAGAGGGCTTTTTAGGTGAAGAAAAAGAAAAAGAGAGTATCTTAAGATTAGGACGTGATTGCTTTGATGAGTTAGTATCTAGATCCTTTTTTCAGCAATCCAATGTTAACACATCAAAGTTTTTTATGCATGATCTTTTGAATGATCTAGCAAAATCAATTGCAAATACGACATGCTTTACCTCTGGGAACTCTCAAGTAGTGAGTACTAAAGAGAAAGCTCGTTATGCATCATTTGTCTCACAGTTTGTTACATCAGAAAGCTCGAGAGCATATGCTCAAATGAAGGTACTAAGAAGTTTAATGCTGCTGAATGTTCAATTTAGTCAACGAATTTTCATTTCCGGAAAGGTGCTGCATGACTTGCTAACAAACTTGAAGTACTTGCGGGTGCTATCATTATCTCATTGTGGCATCACAGAGGTACCGAATTGTGTCTGTGATTTAAAATATCTTCGACATCTCAATCTCTCATACACCAGAATCAAAAGGCTACCTGAGTCAATTGGCGCCTTATGGAAATTACAAGTTTTGATCTTAAGAGGTTGTTGGTACCTTTCTATGTTGCCTCCATATATAGCAAATTTGGTCAACTTACAGTTTCTTGACATTAGAGATACAAAGAATCTAAAAGAGATGCCATTGAATATCGGTAATTTGAGGAATCTTATTATCTTGTCCAAGTTTGTGGTAGGACTAGAGAGAGGGTCACAATTAAATGAGTTAAAGAACTTGCCACATCTTCAAGGAGAGTTACTCATATTTGAATTGCAAATGGTGGAAGAATTTGGAGATGCAGCTAATGCTAATTTGTCTGGAAAGCAAGACCTTAGCAACTTATTCTTGCGTTGGAATGAAGGCTTTGGAAATTTCCGGAATACAGAACGCGAAGCACTGGTTCTTCACTCTCTGCGACCTCACACTAATCTTGAAAATCTCACTATTTCGTACTATGGTGGTGGAATATTCCCGCCATGGTTAAATGGTCCATCCTATTCTAAGATGGTGTCTTTGTGCTTGCTTGGCTGTCGTAATGTTAGATCGCTACCGTCCCTTGGACAACTCCCTTCACTCAGAGAATTATCTCTTAAAGATCTACGTGCAATACGTATGATAGGCTCTGAATTTTACGGAACTGAAAACCCTTTTCCATCCTTAACAATTTTGAAGTTTGAAGGGATGTCGACATGGAAAGATTGGTCTTATTATGCTGGAGGTCAAGAAGAAAAAGTACCATTCCCCTGTCTTCGGCATCTTGTTGTCCAAAGATGTCCAAAGTTGACGGGGACATTGCCTCATCGATTAGATCATCTCATAAAGCTAGAAATTTATTCATGCTCGCATTTGAATGACTCAACCAATAAGGTTCATCTTCCATCTCTCTGTGAGTTACACATTGAGGATTGTAACAAGGAGATCTTAAAGTGGTTGGACAACCTAACTTCTTTAACCATTCTCAAAATTGAGAATCTTGCGGAGCTTGTTTGCTTTGATAATGGATTTACGAGCTACTTGGTCAAGCTAAAAGAGCTTCACATAAGAAGCTGTGAGATGCTAACATACCTATGGCGAGATGGAGATGGAACGCGAAATCTTACTTGCCTCCAGATTGTAGTCATCGAATCATGTCCTCAATTCACATCTTTTATGATGGGACAAGGAGAGATTGAGCTGCCGCGCAACCTTGAAACGATACAATTGAAGCATTGTGTGAGTTTAGAAAGGCTTCCAAGCAAGTTGCACACACTTAGAAGTTTGATTATTTGGAGTTGTCCAAAAATCATGGGACTAACCATTCCTCCAAATGACCCCAACAGCAATAACACGATGTCGCAGCTTGAATATCTGTTGATTAACGGTTGTGATTCTTGGATATCTTTTCCGTTTGCTAAGGATAGACTTGCTACTCTGAAGACACTTAAAATTGAGAATTGCAAGGGAGTAGAGTCGCTAATAGAGATCACCGTAGTAGAATCGCTAGAATCTTTAGCTATTTGCAATTGTATGAATTTGGGAAGCCTACCACAGTGCCTTCGCACGCTTGCCCATCTCACTCGTTTGATGATAAGTGATTGTCCAACACTGGAGATGGAGGACCTCCCTCCCCTTCCCCTCACCTTGTCGAGTCTTTCACTTTCTAGGTGTCCGAAGATAAAGTCTATTGCCAGCTGTAACATTGATAGTTGTAACAATCTCACTTATTTGGAAATAAGTGGGTGTCCGGCATTGGAGATGGAGGACTTCCCTCCCCTTCCCACCACCCTATTGCACCTTGAACTTGCCTTTTGTGCGAAGATAAAGTCATTGGAGTGGCATCGTCTTACATCCCTTCAGAAGCTAAAAATTGAGTGTTGTAAAAATATCAAATGCTTCCCCAAAGGAGGTTTGCCTCCCAATTTGCGGTCGTTTTATATTCGGACGTGGCATAAGATGGAGCAGCCAATGAGAAAATGGGGCTTGCCCATGCTCACATCCCTCGAGACACTGAGAATGGAGGGAAGTAGCATGGAAGGGGAGGGAGACAAGGAGTGCTTTCCTTCGGAGGAAGACGAGGAGGATGCCTGGAGTCTTCTCTTTCCTTCCTCTCTTACCTCTCTTTGGATTGGCCATATGAGGAACGTGGAAAGACTATCAGATGGCCTTCGCAACCATCTCTCCTCTCTCACACTTTTAGGGATTCAAGATTGCCCGAAGTTGAGGGACTTGCCAAAGGATGGCCTCCCTCCCTCCCTCCAACAATTGTATATAATTAAATGCGAGAATCTGAAAGATCGATGCTCAAAACAAACCGGTGATTGGCCCCTCATCCAAGAGATCCCTTCCATCAAGATTGATTTCCATCGGATCCAATAAATTGATTCGTCCTAGTACGGTCAGGTTTTCTAGGGTTCGGGTAAGTTTATGGTTTCGAAGGCATCGATTTCCCATTCTGCTTCCTCAACTCGATGCTCAGCACAAGTGGATACTTTCCCGTGGAGATGCTCCGCATGAATTTCCGGAAATCTGAGAAATCCTTGACATCCGTACCAATTGGGTTCTCAGATCCGATGAAGTGAAATCGATCCACTTTCGTTGTCCTTTGCTAACTTCCGCGTTTCAATCCCTTCCATCTACGGTCAGATTTCTACGGGTTTAGGTGAGTCCTTTCGTCTTGAATGCATCATGTCTCTGTTCTTTAGTTCGACGCTTAATTACGAAGTAAATTTCTTCCAATGCGTGCAGATGTTTGCTTTTCGTGGAGTACGACTGAAATTCAGAGCTGAAAAATTGATAATTAGCTGCTTGAATATCCAGCAAGAGCTTCCTTTGGTGTCCAATTGCACTGGCTTGCAAAAGTTGATGATGATGATGATATTCTTGTATGCCACAGCTGAAACCATCTCCACTACTGCCTTGGGCCGGCTTTTCTCTTTAGCCACCGCAATGCTCTTTCGAATGACAAGTAATGAGAACATAGACATGTGCTGCTTGATTGAAGTAGGTGAACTCAGCTTTAGTTCGAGACCCCTAGAGCTGGAAATGAGAACATAGACATGTACAGCCAAACCTCTTTAAACACTTGGTTCAATCTCCTTATCCCTCCTTACTGTCATCTACCAAATGCATCAACTATCGCTGGGACATCACTATGTTATAATATCAACTGATTCTTTAGGAGCGAAATAGAGCAACAAGTGTAAAACATTTTCAGGCATAACGCCATTGTTATAGTACAGGATTTGATTCCACAGGCTGCTCTTCGCTTTACGCTATGATCTTCAACCAACTGATCCTCCCCTCCTTGGTTTCCATATGCAGGTGTCTCGGAAAACCGACTTGGAAATCCACAATTGTATTAGAACTTAGCTACCTACTTGAGATTGAGCTAATTCTTCCTCTAATTTTATCAGCTACTCTTCCCTGATCATTCCATTCCCCAAATAAGCTAAGCCTCATAACAAGAAAAAGCGTCCAAATCACATCCTGGGGGCCAAACAATGAACATTCTGTCGCAATTCTCGTAGGCATAACCACAAACACAGAAAACTATCACCTACACACGTTCGAACACAAGAAAGAGTTAAGAAAAAAAAAAAGAACAAGAAAGCTCCACCTCCTTGTCCCGCGCAACTTCCGGGGAAGAGTCCACCGCCGGCGTCTCCTCCGCAGCGACCGCTTCGGCGGCCGCGGATGCCGCCGAGATTCTGATTCCTCTCAACCCGCAACGACCCACTTTGAGTCCGGCACACGGGCCGGTCTTCCTCGCGGCGAAGAACGAATCTCTGGACGGCTTCAAGACAGCGTCCGAGCAGAGGAACGGCGGGCGCTGCCTGAGAGCGGCGCTGCACGAAGCTCTGTTTCTGTTTTGGCCTCAATCCCAACAAATTTCTGTTCATATATGGATGCGAAGTTGGGGTACTTGCCAGAGGATGGCCCTCTCTCTCTCTCTCCCTTCAAGAGATCCCTTTCATCAGCATTGATAGTGCTCGGATCCAATGAAGTAAAATTTATCATGCCCGAGCCATGATGATAGATTTGTCTTCGTTGACTTCTTTCTGTTCCTCAGGTAATGCTTCCAACTTCTTTCATATTACACTTTCATTTGTTAACTGCCGGGATTCATTCTTTGATTTGGGGAAGTGATTCTGGGGGCAATCTTGTTCTCTCGGATGATGCAGAATTCGTGAAGATGGGCTGTGGGAAATCTTTCGCACCATTCCCTAAAGGTAATTATTTTTTCGGATTGTTGATGCAGCTCCACTGGAGTTCGGTAGATGCATTGCAATGTGAAAAGTAAGGATGGATGATCTCTGTTGATATGAAGCAGAGTTCAGAGGAGAATGTTATGTTGTTGGGTAACATCATATTGGAAAAATTGGTTCCGAACCTAAATTTATAATTTATGGTTAAAATGGTGTTCTTTATCTGTATGCATGTTTTGATTTGTGCATTTTCACCTACAATGTTGCTCTTCCATCGGTTTTTGAGCACCAAATTGTTCACTTTTAACGTTGCCTTCTTTTCCAACTCAGGATGCTGCTTCACCAGCTCCAGGTTTGTGGAGTTATGAGCACCCACCGAATGAGGTTAAGCCGGTTCCTCAACTTGATGCTTGATACAAACTGATTTTCCTCGTTCAGATTTTTCACATAAATTTTCAAAAACCAGCCGCTGAAGCTGAAAGATTGACATCTATAGAACCAAATGTTCACAAAACTGCATCTTGCTATATTGATGACCTATCTTGAACTCTTCTTGATGCCCAAAATCTGTGCTTATTTCTGCACTTGAGTGACCCACCAACCAAATTGTGAATCGAAATGCACTATACTTTGCGTGAGAATCACTAAAAATCATAGCGTTCTACAATCATATTCCTCTGCATTTTCAGCGTTTGTTGTAAGTTCTCTTCCAACATCTTTCCTCTTGTGCCCTTAAGCTCATTCACTGTGGTTGTTTTGCAGATACCACTATGATCTATATTGACAAAAGCTCTTGGAAGGATCACTTGCGAATGTTGTTGAGGTGGGGCTAATGTTGTCGATGTTAAGTGTCACTTTTTGCAATTTAATAAAAGAAAAGAAGAAGCGTTTAATTTTATTTGGTGGACTGAGATGTCCTAAATTTTCTTCTAGTGAATACGATCAAAATAAGAATAATCTTTTCTAAAATCTAAAAGCAGTGATTAGTTATGTGGATGCTGTGATATGATTACGAAGAAAAGGGATGCACTTCCTTTCTCTCTCTTTTTTTCAATGGTTTCCTTTATCATTGAGAATTCTTTTTGTTGATGATGATCCTTCGTAGTATTAATCAGTCAATCTGGGATAAAATTCTGGGGCACCTCATGGCTCCAACCTTTCAATGCCACACCAATTCATGACGGCATTGATATTCCATAAATCACCTTCTGCTTGGGTCTTGATCTCTGGTGGGTTAGGAACTATTATTAAAAGCTTGCAAAAAAAAATTTAGCCAATTTACTCATGCTTGTTTGGTTGAGATTGAAGTGATATGCTACCTGCTTTTGCGATTGTGTTGTCAGCAGTGACCTCTGGGGCAAATCTATTTAGTTCTTTAAAGTATCGGTCGTGTGCATTTACTTTGGAATATTATTTTGTCTTACATTATGTTAATTTATTTGAAAATACCTTCTTATGTTGCATTCTTCCTATAGGGAGTTCCGGAACAAAAGTTTCAAGCTCACTTGTGTTTGTTTGGCGTAACTGGAAATCTTGCACTTTGACGAATGCAAACCTTGTCTGATACATCTCCTCCCTCATGCTACTGTTGCATATGTAAATTTTTGGTTGAAGCAATTTTCGTGTGAGATTGTGAAGTGTCACGCCCCGAACCTCGAGCACGTACACATCCCTCGGTGGTCGATAGAATTTTGCGACGTTCCCAGGACTCGTCGCCGACCCTTCATTTTTATTGCACATGCGGAAGCGAATTACTAATCCCCTGACCTCAACAAACATGGGATAGAAAAGCAGGACAACAATTTCAAATCAAATACACTTTTATAAACACTTCAAGCTTATACAGAAGGTCTATGTCATAAAGAACTACTGAGCCACCTATGCTCCTGACCCTTCCGCTTCAATCTCCTGGCTCTTCACACTAGGGACCTGAAAATGGTTATTCAATAACCAGTGAGATATAAATCTCAGCGAGTTCCACCCCTAAGCCCCGGTTAGTACACCAACTCAACCCAGGGTATCTATCCAAAACTACCCCACCACAAGCAACAACCAACAATCGATTTGCATACAACCTTACCTGGTATGCCATACCCTGCACGTTATAATTCAGCACGATACACGCAATGCACATGGCCGTTAGATGATACAGTTCATCAATCACATACGAGTCGCGTCACCAGCGATCTCACCTGGCCATTGCCACACTCTGCACATTATCGATTCATGCGTGTGTGCCATAAACAATATGCTTAACTCATGCATGACCGGAATCAACAATGCAATGATTCTCATGCGTTCTTGCACAATAGTGCGTCACTCATCACGTACCAATCGATCACACGGGTCCATCAATTCAATCAATCCAATTGATACCATACGATTGACACCATCTATCAATTCATACCATCTATTCAACCATACCATCTATTCATCCAACAATACAATCACTGCTCACACAAGCTGAATGGATGCCATGCTCTCACAAGCTGATATAGATGGTAGCTCGCACAAGCTGATATATGGATCGTTGCTCTCACAAGCTGATAAACAATCATTGCTCTCACAAGCTGATATATGGATCGTTGCTCTCACAAGCTGATAAACGATCATTGCTCTCACAAGCTGATATATGCATAAATGATAGCTCGCACAAGCTGATATATGGATCATTGCTCTCACAAGCTGATAAACGATCATTACTCTCACAAGCTGATATATGCATAGATGATAGCTCGCACAAGCTATAGCATATATTATATAATAGCTCACACAAGCTGACATGATGTAAATCAATTCAATTTTTCAATCCAATCAATCAATCAATTCAAACTGGTCCTACAAACCAATTACGGTGCCAAAAGCCGACACCGGGTATTTTCAAGTTAAATACCAAAACTTCACAATCATCACATAATTGTACAAATCGTCACTCAATTCATGCGGATGTTTATGCAAAACACATCCAATCACTTCATAGGATTAAACACACATGAAATTAAACACTTTTCATTCTCGGGGTGAACAGTGTTTCGTGAACAGTAATCGTGAACAGTACGTGAATAGTGTCGAGTGAACAGTAAATTTTCAGAATTTAATAAATGATAAATTAAACTCAGAAATCATTAAAATCATTAATTAAAACAATCAAACAATTAATTAAGCAAAACAAGCTTAATTAAACACATAAGCACAATTAAGCAAATAAAGCAAGATTAAGCTAAACTAATTTAATCCATCCATCTAACCACCTATCTTAGGGCTAATACAACTTAATTAAATCACATAAACTAGAATTAAATCTAACTAAACCAACCCTAAGCAAGTTTAGGCACTAATCGAAGGATTAGGAGCTAAACTCACTCGTTAAGCGGGCCGGAGACACCGACGCGGCGGCGACGACGGTGGCTATGCACCAGAACCTCTACCACGACGATCCAAGGCGGTCCCAAGCTCAACACAGCAACCACAGCTCGGACTCCCACTGAAACTTCTGAAAAACAGCCCTGCCGGAGAAGAAAACAAGTTGAACGGCTTGGCCGGAGCTCCGGCGAGGGGGTTGGTCGACAACCGGAGGCTCCCGGGGGTCTTGGGGATCTTGTGGGTGGATGGAATGGGCAAAGGAACGGTTGGAATGGGAGAAAAATGCCCGAAAACGCGTAACAGTGCAGGCTGCAGGCGGACCGACGGACCGGCGACCGGCGGCTTGCGACGGCCGTACAGTACGGAATACGGCTCCGTTCGGGACGAAATTAGGCTCGTTGGAACGGTCTGTCTCTCCCGGTCATGGTGATAGGTGGATCGTTCTCTGATTCATCCGGAAAGACCACTTTTTACTCGATTCTTCACTGAAGGGTCAGCTGGAGCAGAAACTTAAGGAAGAGGAAAACGAGGGAGAGAGGAGCTCGTCCGTTTGGAGGCCGAATGGGGGAGAGAGAGAGTGATGGGAGGGCTGAAAGCACTTCTCATTAAGGCTATTAAATGGCTACTTCAAGTCCCCATGCCATGACATCATCTTCTCTCTCTTCTTTTGCCCTTATCCCTTTGCTTTTGGGGGCAATTTGGTCATTTCCACCTTGCACAAATTACCAATCTATCATTGGGCTGAAATTGGTGGATGGGCCTAAGAAATGGGCTTGGCCATGAATAGGAGTGGGCTTGGGAATTTGTTGGGCTTTGAAATGGTTAAGGCTTGGCTCATGGGCTTAGAAGATGAATAGTTGGTTGAGGCCCAATGGCTCATTTGCTTGACTTAGGCCCATTTGGTGGCTGTCCCAACTTGGGCCTAAGGCCCATACTGACTTGGCCCGGCCCACGTCCTCACGGGCTTGCTTCCTCGGTCCGAAAATCCCTTTTTCCAATTGCTCAGCTTAACTGGCTCTGTCGACTGTTTGAAGCAGCTTCATCTAACGTCCATCCCGGACATTCCCGATAATTCGAAGTCCAGTCCTAAGTTCTCTTGCCATGTCAATTTCGCCCTAATGCCATTTTGGTTATAACTCAGACTGACGGGCGGCTCAGAGGATTCACGCGTAACCGACTCGTGCCAAACCACGTTCAAGACATCTTGACGCATGGACGTCCTTGACTGCATGAATTTACGGAGGATAGATTCTTATTTCAAAGTACACGATCACTAAGGATCGACATAGGGTCGTTCGCGGGTTCGATAACGGTAAACGGAATCACCCGTCGTTCCATTATGTTCTGTCCGCGAATCAACTTATAGTCGTCCTTTGAATCGGCCTGCCTATCTACAGGATCATCCTCACGCAAGTCTCACGGTTAAGTCGTTTTCCCAGGTCAAGTTCTTTAGTCGTACGGGTTCCGTCCTCATTAGCCTTTCCCCTCAAGGTTAGTATCTCAGGAGTGATCAATTCCGAGTGAGATCAACCAACAATGCATTGACGAAATTCACATTCATTCATCCCTTATAAGGCTCGAATTTCAAGATGTCACATGAAGCTTTGTTAGAGGTTAGTTAATTTGTGATCTAAATTGCGGCTCACTGTGTGCTTTCTCTAAGGCTTTTTGGATGTTATTGCACATATAACATGGTGCTTTGCCCATATAAATAGGTGGTCAGAAAAGCAGTGTTGCATTTGCCAAGATAAATTTCGAGAAACCATACATAGTTTTGCTTGCGAGCCATCCGATCATCTGGTAAGTTTTACTCATTTTTCTCCATTTTGTGACTTCGATGACTTTTTCAGTTAGCATGTTATATTGTTCTTGCACTAATTGAACTTATAGGAATCTGGTCTTTACATTGAAAATACAATGGGACCAATTAGTGATCACAACAGGGAGCTCTGCCATCTTACATCTAACTTATAATGGAACGGAACCAATCTAATTGTTCCAACTGGCAAAATATTGCGAATCGAACATGTATGCTAGCTTGATCAGTGTTTTTTGTATTGCAGTAATCTGTAATACCAAGTAGTTCCAATATCCTATAGGCAGCATTGGGTTTTGCACATAATTAATGTGGAAATTTCTTTGTTTATAAATGTGGACTTTAAGTTCTACTTTAATGACCTATGACTACTAAAGTTTTATCTTTGTAAATTGCTAGTTTCTTGTCTAAGGATTGAAGAGTATGATTCTGTGTTTTTTACTATCCCAAACTACAGGATTTGGATGCGGTTGAGGCGCTCATTCGAGGGCTGGTCTGGTTCCAAGGAAGGTGTCTGATGGTGAGATTGATTTTTTTATGCCAGAATACTTCAATTTGACCAATGATGGATTTTTTTTTACAGCTAATAGCCATCTTTTCACCTTGATTTGCAGGTTAGTCACGATGAGTATCCAATATCTAGAAGCATGGACAAGCTTTGGGTGGTTTCTCAAGGCAAGGTGGTGCCTTTCTATGGGAATTTCCAGGATCATAATAAGATACTTCAGTCCTCATCGAATCGGGTGAGTTTAGTTCTTGTCATCAGCTAAGAGTGGTTCAATGGGATCACATCACATTACCTTATAAAACATAAAATGAGGCTTTGTTGCATAGAGAAAGCAAAAAAGCATGAAGAGAGGATTGCTGCTGATATACAGGATGTACTCACAGTAACAGCGGCGCTCGTTTGTCATTTTGATTGGGGCTCGTGGAAGGATGAGGCTTAAGTTTTTAATATTGAATATGCAGTATCACTTGCCAATAGGTTAAAAAGTTGTACTTTTGACTCTAAGTATAGAATTGCTTTTAGTAACTATATTGTAGGAGCCACAAAATACAATGTGAATTTCTGTATGTGAATTGGTTAGATAATATCCTTTTAACATTTTCAGGTCAATATTCAAAATATGAAGCTCTCTTTCTTCCCAAAACGGTTATTGTATAGATGGAAGGATAAATTTAAAACAGAAATTTGAATATGTGAATGAAACAGCTAAATTTTGAATGAACTATGTAGGCCGAAACCCATTTAAAAACTGATTACCTGGTCAAAGAATAAAGTTTATCTTTCTTCTATTCAAATTCCCACTCCATCTCTTGATAAAGGTAGCTTTAACCACCAAAAAAGAAAAAATAATCGTGATTTCATTGTTTAGAGAGGCAACAGTTAGATCAAACTTATTTTTGTTGGACTTTACTGTGATACCATGAAAGGTTCCATTTGTCAGCCTAAAAGAGATAGTGGAACTCGAGTCTTTGGTTCATTTTGAAAGCCAGAAAATGAAATTTATTGGATTGTTAATTAACAGAAATTGCCGTACTGTCTTCTCTTCTCAATCAGCTCATCCCACATCGAGATTGGACATGCCTTACCCTTTGTGACAGATTGTTTGCTGTTGTTGATGATATCTCCTGCTTGTTCCAAGGACACAGACAACGTTGATCTTCTTAAGCAGCAATATGGATGGAATAAAACCGCTAATGAGGTCATTATCGTCGTAGAAGCTTATTGAACTAAGAGGGATCGGAGGCCTACCCTGCTGATCAAGTCGTGAGGGACATCAGCAGGAAGTTTGGTTTTGTGCTCTTCAACAGCTCTTCTAAAACCCCTTTTCTAGCCTGTGTGAGTAACAATAATGTTCATTGGTTTCATTATGGGATATCGCTTTCAATCTCTTCCTCCACCTGTGATCTATATCTAATCCTTTCTGTTCTCTGAATCATTCAGGATGTTATGGCAGTTTTCCTTCCTTCTGGGGAATTGATTCTGGAGGTAGCCTTGTTCACTCAGATGATGCAAAAGTCGTGAAGATGAGCTTTGGGAAGTCTTTCGCACCATTCCCGAAAGGTAATTATTTTTTTGGTTTGTTGATGTGGCTCCACTGGAATTTGGTCCATGCATTGCAATGTGAAAAGTAAGGATGGATGAGCTCTGCTGATATTAAGCAGAGTTCAGAGGAGAATGTTATGTTGTTGTTTTTTTTTTTTTTAATGACCCGGGAACCGCCGTGAATGTTATGTTGTTGGGTAACAGCATTTTGGAAAAATTGGTTTCGAACATAAATTTATAATCTAAGGTTAAAATGGTGTTCTTTACCTGTATGCATGTATTGAAATGTGCCTTTTCACCTACAATGTTGCTCTTCCAATGATTTTTGAGTGCCAAATCGTTCACCTGTTAACGTTGCCTTCTTTTCCAACTCAGGATGCTTCTTTACCAGCTCTAAATGTTTGAGGAGTTACGAGCACGCACCGAATGAGGTGAAGCTAGTTCCTAGGGTGAATAGCTCGGGCTGAGTGCAAAGCGCTACATTTGAAGTGGTGCAGAGACTAAGGAGTCCAGCATGCCTAGAGTTGGGAGTGCTGCGAACTTGTCCTTGCTCTGCCGAGTCATGCATTGTGGCCCTTTTCTGGCCAGGCCATTAGCTATTGAATGGCCTTCTGTTGCTTATGACCCAGTCACCCTTTCTCATACATTGACAATTTTTTCAGCTCTAATGGTCTGTTGCACTTTGTTGAGAGTTTGAGATGACATTGTTTTTATGCAGCTGTATATATATGTACTTATAAAACCAAGCCTTTACAGAACCTGATCATCCTTTGTGCAGTAATATCTTTCTGGCATTTCATTTAGCCGTCATGCAAAGTCTATCCAATGTAATGTTTTCCGCATAGAATCTCTACTAGTAAATCAGACCAGGACGATATTGTCATACGAGAACAAAAGTGAACCATTATAACTTGGAGCGTGCTGGTTCTCATATGGAAATCAAGTTTACACAACACCTTGTGAAGGGTCATGCGAACTTTAATAACAGACAATGATAGGATGTTAGATATTAAGGCTAAAGCAATACCTCTCGTGCAATTTAAAAGCTGTCAAATGGAGCTTGATGCCTGCCGATACAAACTTAACATGAAGATAGAGGTAGCTATCAATACGATGACTAAAATCAAACTGCAGATTAACCCACAAAAAAGAAAAAAAACACCTCACCCGCCCATCTTGGTAGGAGAGACCTCTTTAGTCCTCATCGGCTATACCCCTGTTGTTATCTGAAAAACGTGCGTTTGTTGATCTCACCCTATTGACATGTGAGCTCTCGCTAAAATTTCTTACATAAGTAAGTGATGGTTTTGATAGATGTGCAGTCTACATAGCACAGGCTGTACAACTAACCTACTGATCCTGCTTAAAAAAATTCTGGATATCCACTTCTTTTTGTTTAATTACTCTGCACAAAATTTGTATTCAACGTGTTCATGGATCTCCATACACCATCAAGTATACTGTGAGCACCGTGCTTAAATCAGGTCTCCACCTATCTATATGTAGACTCAGTATCGACTTAGCTTCAGCTTTCGGTAGGTTTGGAGCCTTAAACACCTTGCAGACGTGCTGTTCACCTTTGCCTTTCCTAAATATCAACCTAATTGTGGCTAAATGAGCCAGAACATCCCCACCCACAGGTTTCTTTGGGTCTGATATGAACACAGCACCGCCTAGATCATCTACGACTGCAACAAATAAATCAAAGACAAAGTCATCAAAAATCATCTTTTTCCTTAACTCAAGGACTGCAGCTACTGCAATGGTGCGATTTGAATGTCATGTAACCTAAATAAAAGCCAGATTGCTCGTGTAAGAAAGTTCAACAAAGTTTTTTTAATTATCAAAAGAAAATTATTGCGAACTCAATGGAGATGATGTTGGGTAATTAGCTTCCAAATATTGTGACTAGATTTCTTCTCGGGCTCATAAAAACCATGATATCCACGAACTGTTGACCTTAAACCCATCTGCTATTATGTGTAGTTAAAAACATATTGCACTAGATAATTTTATGTTTTTTTCTTTATGACGAAACACAGTGATTAATAGATTTCATTTCATTTGAGGTTATTCGAAATGACACTGAATAATTTTCTTTTGGTTACATCTCTTATGAAGTTCTATGACCTTTCAATCACATGCCATGCTCGATGAAGTTCCTAAGAGCATATAAGGCTGTATTATTTACATTCAATTGGCTAAACATAAATAGAAGAAGCAGAAAGGATACTTCGGCCTTACCTTTATCATATATTTTGCATTTGATACACAAAGGTGACATTATAGTTGACAAATCTTTTGGGTCACCATCACAGTTAGAGAAAGTATCTCATGTCATTCATGAATGGTTTGCTGTCGAGCACATGAAACTTAGGGACAAGCTATGACAAGGGTGACGAAGTGTCCATTGCAGAGAAAGGAAATGAACAAGTGCTTGGGAGCTCATTATATGCCTCTTGCAGTCAATACGATGACTAACATCAAATTGCAGATTAACAGAAAAAAGCACTTTGCCTGCCTTCCTGGTTGGAGAGACTCCTTCGGTCCTTCGCATCGGTGATGCCTCCTAGTGTTATCTGAAAAACATGTGTTTGTCAAGTTCAACATATATGGAATATCTCAGTCTCATCTTATTGACAGATGAGCTCTTCCTAAATTTTTTGATAAAATTAAGTGATGGTCTTGATAGATGTGCATCGTCTACGTAACAGCACAGCTAAAAATAACATACCGGTCCTACTGAGGAAAATTCTCAATAGCTACTTCTTTTTGTTTAATTTCTCTGGACAACATTCGTATTCAACATGTTCATGGATCTCCAGGCAACATCAAGTAAACAGTGAGTATCATGCTTAAATCAGGTCTCCACCTATCCCTGTGTAGACTAAGTATCGACTTTCTCACAGATTTTGATCTAGACTTCCAGATATTTTACTTGGTCTCTGCAGTATGGTCTGAAAAATTTCAACGAAGTACATAACTAGAG
The DNA here is from genome assembly GCA_007663325.1 of Eucalyptus pauciflora. NCBI lineage: Eukaryota > Viridiplantae > Streptophyta > Magnoliopsida > Myrtales > Myrtaceae > Eucalyptus > Eucalyptus pauciflora. Next base: position 56,069 of record VMYD01000077.1, read on the forward strand.
GAAGATCTGCAGTATGGCATCATCAATGGTTGGGTATTTTGTTTCCATAGCACAGGCGGCACATGTAAGTATACTACAAGTATACTGCTCAAATTCTGGTCTCCACCTATCCATATATAGACTTAGTATCAACTTTCTCTCCGATTGATATTAGATTTCTAGAAATTTCGTTTAATGTCTGCAGTGTAATCTGGTAAATTTCAATAAAGTGTATAGCTAGACAAAGATCCAGACAAAAAGGATATAGCTTCAGCTTTAGGTAGGTCTGGGGCTTTGAACACCTTGCAAACCCACTGCTCACCTTTGCCATTCATAAACATCAACCTAATTGTGGTTGCATGACCCAGAACATGCCCACCTGCGCGTTTCTTTGATGCCACTGAAACAAAGAAATCAAAGAAAAAGTCATCAAAAAAATTATCTTTTTTGATTAACTCATGGACTACAGCTACCGTAAGCATCACTAGTTTACACCAAATAGCTGGTTCTTGAGACTTACGAGAACTAGTATGAGCTTAATGTAGTCACCGAATTGCTATTCTTCAGTGTGCGACCATCAAAGAGCTAAATTGGATAAGATCCCTTAATGGATGCATGACTAGGTGGGAGAAATGAGATGTGATATGGTACCTTGATTGGTCATGTACACTGCCACATTAAATTCCTCGGCTATCTGAAGTAAGCGTGAGAGCATTTGTGCCAATTTTTGCTGCAATTGGGAATCTATTAATGTCAAACCAGATGAGCTGAAAATTTGCTACTCGAATGATTTGATGGTTTCAGAATCGACCTGACGCCCCGCAAGTTTTCCCCTTCCATTATATTCCACTTGAAAGAGAGCGATCACTGAATCCACAATCTGAAAGATATTACTCAGCTAAGGTCAACCATCGGCACCTTACAAAATGTGTGCAGTTTGCTTCTTGAGCACTGTCTTACCAGGAACCTAAATGGTTCTTCAGACATCTTCGCAGCCAAACTGAGAAGCAAGTTGTACTGATGCTCAGAAGTAGAGGCACGGGCATAAATGATGTTCAAATTCATGGAAAGACCAGATTACAGCAAGTACATTAGCCAGGAAAGAAGGAAGACTTGCCACCAGTGTAGAGAGCATTGCTTACATTACGTGTGACAGCACCAGGATCCATGCCAAATCTTTCAGCTATTTGTACAATTCGATCATGGCAACTGCAGGTGTACCAAGTTAAGAAAGTGCATATGCACTTACATGGACATAAGCCGAGTATGAAACAAAAGCAGCTTTGTTGAGGTCAAGAAAATGACCAACAGATTATAATAGGATACAAAGTTTTTTCTGTGGCAAGGTATGCTACCTTGCCATTTGCCCCTCCCACGTGAGTTGGCAGCTGGAAAAATTGTTAGGATCGTGGCATTTACAAACCATAAGATATCATCTCATGGAACGGGATCAGCTTTAATGAAGAGTGATGGAAAGAAAGGAAAATAATGTTGTAGGATTTGCATATGTAGTAGAGTACTTCAGGCATCCTATTCAACTGATGATCAACCCAAGTCCAAGTCTGACAATGACTAAGGCTTCTGATTGGTTATGACCTAGTACGCTCTCCTGGCCTTTTTCCTACTTGGTTTGAACCACTATAGATTGTGTGTTCCAGTATGCTGATTGCAGTTTACAGAAGATGAGAGTGCCAAACTTCCAGAATCACCTAATAAACACGTTCCAGTGCCAAGATTAAACACAGCTTTATTCTTTACTAGAAATTCAATCATTGTCTTGCTATTTATGTTGTTCATCTAGGAAACATAACATGAAATAGAAGTTAACGACGAAAACCTAACATGCAATTCAGACCAACCTGAGTAGTAACAAACAGGGTATGTGCAAGCTGTGTTTTCCCAGACCTGAAGTGACGTTAGCAGCATTTTCTGAGAAAGCCAACTAACAAAAGCAACTAAAAGTTCATCAAGGGAAACGTTATTGGACTGTGCTTGTCACCGAGATACGCCAAATGCTTCTGTAATTGCCTGAGTTTCAGTACTACCTGTTTAACATTGCAGAACCAGGGAAAGTTGTTTTCGTTGAAACACATTAAGAATAATATACACAATCTACAAAAGAAAGTCTATTACCGCCTAAAAGCTCATTGAGGGCTTGGCTTCCAGTTGTGATGCATATAACCGACTTGCTCTGGAAAAAATGAAGACATTGAAAGTACTTTGTGCTGTGAGATAAATAGTGTTTAGAGCAAGTGCAGTTTTCTACAGTCGATATGCTAATTTGCAGGCATTATTTCAAGGGTCAATGACTTATTCAGGTCTTCCGAACCATTTTTAGCTCGAAATTTGCCGAATTAAGGACTTACTCTGAGCATAGCTTCAATTCCCGTAATAAAATGAGAATTCTGATGAAAACAAAGAGAAGTTATTATGAGATGCATATAGAAGTTGCAATTGATTACAGCGCCATCTCAGGATAAGAAGAAATTAAGCTCTAACCACTATCTTTTCAGCTGATTCGCATATCTTATCAACTTTTGCTTCAGTTAAACCTTTGGTTCTAGTTAAGTGCTACAAAAAAACAAAACAAAGACAGAGGAAATCACCTTAGCCAATAATACCTCCACTTAATTTTCGCAACTGAATATCAGATATACCTTCTCTGTATGCATCATCAAGACATTTGCAAGTGTCAATCCGTGCATCCTGTATCTTTTTTCACATCTCCAGCATGGATTCCCTGAGAAATACCTGCAAACGAAAAAAAACAACCCACCATCGTGTTTAACTCTATATTTTCTGGTGAATGTAGAATGTCAAGTGTTCCAATAGTGATTGTTGACGAATTTAGCTTAGGAGATTCGTTATTAATCCATCTATGCCATAAATATGTGGATAATAGATGTACCAATGGTGCAATTACTATGTGACGTAACATAACAAAGGCCAAATTGCTCTTGTATGATTTAAAAGACATACGTCAAAGAGGTGAATTGGACGTATCATATTCAAGTAGTAGCAGAAATTACTTCTCGTCATTTAAGGAAAGAAAATTAAACTATCGTATGCACAGAAAATCGCGACAAGTTCGAGAGAAAGGCCGAGATGTAAAAACACCAATGGATTCACGGCGATGTTCCAGGAAAATCGAGCTAAACTGAGCAACCGAAACCGAAACCGAAATCGACCTCATCCACTCAGCAGTATTCAGAGTCACTTAACATCGACATTCGAAGAGATATACAGTTAACTTGAGAACAGAGACCAGAAAATCGCGATGATCAACTTCGGAATCAAACGACGCACCGGAACATCGACGAGAAAACGAAAGCGAAGAGATGAACAGAGAGCAGTTGCCTACGCTCTTGTTTAGCCCTGACTTACGTTCGTCGATCGCTTCGAGCAGGTCTTCGTCGTCGATCGTGAAACTGAAAAGCATCTTCGACGATGATGGAGTGCGACGATCGGGCATGGAGTTCGGTGCGTCTGCGCAGGAGAAGAGACTTTCAAAAATTTCGTGGATTTTGGAAACGATCGCAAATTGGAGGGAATCTATATATATAGAGGCGGGAAGTGGGGAAGAATGGCTATTGGCTTATTTGTTTTTTTCTCTTTTTTTTAAGAAAAAGAGGTTTGATGGAGTTTTGTTATTATAAATTGAGCTTTAATGGATCTGATAAATTCTTAAAAACTTTTTAAATCCACTCTTAGAGAGGGTGAGAGAAAATATCGAGTATGATCTTTTTTATTTTGCACTAAATAATTTAGTTAGATTTGGCTTAATTTTGTACTCACTTTCACCTTCGTTGCGCTTGGTTTATAATTCTCTCAAATTGGACCCACCGCATGAGGTGACGCCGGTTCCTGGGGGTGGACAGCTCTGGCCATGTGTGTGGCGCCACATTCAAAGTGGATGCGGAGACCAAGGACTCCAGCATGCCTAGAGTTGGGAATGCTGCGAAACGTTCCTCATTCTACTGAGTCGTATGGTTTATGGCCCTTTTTTGGAAAGGCCTTTAGCTATTGGAGGGCCTTCTGTTGCCAATAACCCAGTCACGCTTTCTCATACATTGAAAATTTTTCAGCTCTAATGGTTGGTTAATCTATGTTGAGAGTTTGAGATGACATTGTATTATGCAGCTGTATATCTTGCTTATAAAACCAAGCCTTTACAGAACCTGATCATGTTTTGTGAAGTAATATCTTTCTGGCATTTCATTTAGCCATCATGCAGAGTCTATTCACTGTCATGTCTTTTTTTTTTTTTCCTTAGATGTCTATTGCGAAATTGTTCTCTCCATTTGTAAATTAGGCTGGGACGACATTGTTATATGAGGACAAATGTGAACTATAAAAACTTGGAGCATGCTGGTCCTCATATGGGAATCGAGCTTACACGATACCTTGTGGCATGTTAGATATTAAAGGCTAAAGCAGTAAACTCGTGCAATTTTAAAAGCAGTCAAAAGGACTTTGACACATGTCAATACAAACTTAACATGAAGGAAGATAGAGACCTCCTTAGGCCTTCGCATCGGTTATGCCCCTGTTGTTATCTGAAAAACATGTGTTTGTCAAGTTCAACATCGATAAAATAAATCTCAGTCTCATCGTATTGACATATGAGCTCTCGCTAAAATTTCTTACATAAGGAAGTGATGGTTTTGATAGATGTGCCATCTACATAGCACAGGCTGCACAACTAACCTACTAGTCCTGCTTAAAAAAATTCTCCATATCCACTTCTTTTTGTTTAATAACTCCGCACAAAATTCGTATTCAACGTGTTCATGGATCTCCATACAACATCAAGTATATTGTAATCACCATGCTTAAATCAGGTCTCCACCTATCTAGATGTAGCCTCACTATCGACTTAGCTTCAGCTTCGGGTAGGTTTGGGGCATAAAACACCTTGCAGACACGCCGATTCCCTCTGACTTTCCCAAACATTAACCTAGTTGTGGCTGCCTGAGCCAGAACATGCCCGCCTGCAGGTTTCATTGGGTCTGATAACACACCTCTGCCTGGATCAGCTACGACTGCAACAAATAAATCAAAGACAAAGTCTTAAAAATAATAAAATCCTTTTCCTATGTCATGGACTGCAGCTACTGTATGCATCACCAGTTTACACCAAATAGCTGGTTCTTGAGATTTACAAGAATCAGTATGAGCTTAGTGCAGTCCCTAAAATACTATTTGTCAGAGTGCAACCATCAAAGGGCTAAATTGAATAACAACTTTGAATGGATGCAGGACTACGTGGGAGATATGAGATGTGATGCAGTACCTTGATTGGCCACGTACACCGCCTCGTTAGGTTCCTCAGCTATCTTAATTAAACGTGAGAGATTTGTGCCAATTTTTGCCGCAATTCAGAATTCATTAGTGTCAAACCAGATAAGCTGCAGAATAACAACTTGCATGATTTGATGGTTTCAGGATCAACCTGGGGCTCTGCAAGTTCTCTTGCAGTAAAATCCACTCGGAAGAGAGCAATCACCGAATCCACAATCTGAAAAAGGCACTCACCATAGGTCAACCATCCACACGTCAGAAAACCTGTAGGGTTTGATTCTCAAGCAGTGTCTTACCAGTTATTTGAATGGTTCTTCAGACATTTTGGCAGCCAAACCAAGAAGCAAGTTGTACTGATGCTCAGAAGTAGAGGCACGGGCATAAATGATCTTCGAATTCATGGAAAGACTAGATTACAGCAAGTACACTAGCCAGAAAAGTAAGAGTTGCCACCAGTATAGAAAGCATTGCTTACATTATCTAAGACTGCAGGTGTACTAAGTTAAGAAAGTGCACATGCGCTTACATGGACAGACGACGATTATGAAACACAAGTAGCTTTGTTGAGGTCAAGAAAAATACAGACAGATTAATAGGATACAAAGTTCCTACCGTGTCGATATAAGCTACCTTGCCATTTCCTCCTCTCATGTGAGTTGGCAGCTGAAAATATTTTACGATCATGGAATCCACAAACCATTAATAAAGAATGATTGAAAACAGGGGTAAATACTGTTGTAGGATTTGCAAATAAAGTAGAGTATCTTCAAGCATCACATTCGACTAATGATCAACCCAAGTCCGAGTCCGACTATGATTGAGGCTTTTACTCGGTTGTGACATAGTACAAACTCTTCTGGCCTTTTTCCTGCTTGGTTTGAGCCACTGTATATGCATTCCAGTATACTGACTGCAGATTACAGAAAATGAGTGCCATACTTCCAGAATCACCTAACACACACATTATGATGCCAAGATCACCCACATCTTTATACTTCATAGAAATTCAATCATTATGTTACTATTTGGCATTGTTCATCTGAGAAAAAAATGCAACAGAAGTTCAAGACAGAAACCTAATATCCAATTCAGACCAACCTGAGAAGTAACACATAGGGTATATGCCAGCTGTGTTTTCCCAGACTTGAAGTGACGTCAGCAGCATTTTCTGAGAAAGCTAATTAACAAAAGCAACTAAAAGTTCATCAAAGGTAATTTTGTTGGACTGTGATTTCCACCCAGATTCGCCATATGCTTCTGTAATTGCCGGAGTGTCAATACCACCTGTTAACATTGCCAAACCGATGAAAATTGTATTTGTTGAAATGCATGAAGAATAAGACACAGAATCTGCAAAAGAAAGTCTTTTACCGCCTCATCGAGGGGGCTTCCAGTTGTGATGCAAACAACCGACGACTCTCTCTGGAAAAAACGAAGACATTGAAAGTACTTCGAGCAACAGATTTGCTAATTTGCAAGCTTTATTTCAAGGGTATTCTGAACCATTTTAGCTTGAAGTTTGCAGAATTAAGAACTTACTCCGAGCAGAGCATCACTTCCAATAATATAGCCAAAATTCTGATAAAACAAAGGGAAGTCAATGCGAGATGCTTATAGAAGTTCAAATTGATTGGAGCCACCATCTCATATCTTTTCAACTTTTGCCTCAGATAATCCTTTTATTCCAGTTAAGTGCTACAAAAAATAAACAAAGAAAAAGCAATTCACTTGGACAAATAAGATTACGTTCCTCAACTCAGCATCGCGTTAAACTCTTATGTTTCCTGGTGAATGTAGAACGTCAGGACAAAAGCATTTCCTAGATGATCAATGACAATCTAGCTTTCCAACAGTGATTATTGATGAATTTAGCTGAGGATATACCTCATTAATCCAGCTATGTCACCAATACAATGGTGCAATTCCAATGTCACGTAACATTGCTCTTGCATGATCAGAAGACAAAAACTAAAAACTATTGTACGTGCAGGAAATCACGACAGGTGTCGAGAGAAAGGTCGAGATGTAAATCATGATAATCACGGCCATAGCTTCATCGAACCATTTGCATCTTAATTTTAACTTTCGGAACACGGATCAGAAAATCACGATAATCAATCTCAGAATCAAAGGACGCACCGAAACTCATTAGGAAAGCGATGACAAGAACAGAGAGCGTTGCCTACACTCTGTTTTGCCGTAACTCACGTTTGTGGATCGTTTCGAGCAGGTCTTCTGCTTCGTCGTCGACGTCCTCTCTTTCCACGATCTTCTGCTCTTCGGCTCTGAACATCAACAGCGAACACGAGACGAAACTCAGAATCATCGTCATCGGCAATGGCACCACGGAAAAGGACATGAACTGAAATCAAGCGGAGATCGCGAAACTCAGTTTGAGAGACGAAAGCATCTTCGATGACGATGGAGAAGAGACTTTCGAAATTTTTTTTTTTTTTTTTTTTTTTTTTGTGGATTTTGGAAACGATCGGAAAGTGGAGGGAATCGGGGAAGGATGGCTCTCGGCTTATTTTTCTTTTTCTCTTTTTTTTTTTTTTTCCTTTTTTAAGAAAAAGAGGTTTGACTAAGTTTCGTTATTCTGAGATAGATCCTCATAAATTGAGGTTTAATGGATCTGTTTTAAGAATTTATCAAATACACTCCTGAAGAGGGAGAGGAAAATATTGGTTTGATTTTTTTTTCTTTTTATTTTGCATTAAATAACTCAGTTTTTATTTATTTATCTCAGTTTTATATTCATCTTAATCCTGTCCAGCTTATAATTTTCTTAAATTGGACCGAATTAAGTTGTTCTTAAAAAAGGAAAATAATCGATCTATATCGTGGTCGATACTTGGTTTCATTGCATTATGTTCAAACTCCATGCTTATTGCTCGTAGAATCGTGAAAATATCAACAAACAATTGAGTTATTCGAAATGGCTTGCTAAGAACTTGCTCGTGACCGGTTTGATTAGTCGACACACATCCTAAAATTTGTAAGTTGGTGATTAAAAAAAAGGTGAAGAACATGGAGCATGTGTTTTCTTTTGTCGAGCACGGAGCACATTTAATGCCTGAAATTTGATTTTCATTTAATATCGAACCCTTTCGACTCCAAGTTACAAAATAGGCAAATCAAACTTAAAATATAGAATCATTAGTAATCTCCAACATATTTTTCCTCATTTTTTTTCTAAAAGATTTGTTCTTTTACATAAGTTTTTGAATGTGTGTATAATGAAAAACAAACGTTCAGTTGTCTACGAATTACGAAATCCAATGTTTGATTTCGATATGGTTCGATTTTTTTTTTACTAAACTTTACTGAGATTTTAAATCGGTTTTTTGATGTAATCTCAAATCCCTCAATTTTATAATTAAAAAGAAAAAAACACAAGAATATCGCATTTTATAAGATCCTCAAGCTCTTTTAATTATTTAAATCAAAATGTCATCTCCTTCACGACGAGAAACGCAAAAACCAAAACGACAATCTGTTCCGTCTCTACCGCCCGTTCCCTCTTCTTCGCGCCTCGCTTCTTCTTCTTCTTCGTTCTCCGCACAAACCCCGCCTGACATCCCAACCAGCTTCCGTCGAAGTCGAGACTGATGCTCATCGAGTGATCCGAGAGAGTTGGTAATCGCGCATTTACGGCGATCTTCTCGAATATTTTTTGTCTTGGGCTCTTGTTGTTCCTCGTTCCATTGCACGTAAGCGGTTTGATGTTTGTCCTGAGCGAGAAGCATTTGCTTTTCTTGGGCTTGTTTCTTGAATTTGGAGCGAGGCATTACCATCTTGACATGACTCGTCTTCAAATCATTGGTAAAACGGCAGCTTCCTTGAATGAATGGAGCGTGGCAAGCGAGTTTGGTTGCTTTGTCACCTCGCTATTGCGTTCGCCTACCCTGAGAAGAAACTGGAGTCTTGGCGAGTTTTTACTTGACTGGTCGCAGTGTAGATTCATGACCACCAGCAAGAGAATGCAAGATAGGAGCAAGGACAAGAGGGGCCATGATCTCAAAATTGCCACTGAGAAGCATAAAGTGGTGTCAAAGGTGTTGGTTTAGTGTGTTCTTGACAGGAGCTTATGAAAGTGCGGAGTTGATTCAGAAATGTCCACTGGTTATTTGGAAGGAAAAGGTCCTAAGCCTTGTTGGTTGTACGGGGAGGAAGAATAAGATAGAAACTTTTATGGACTTATCAGATATGGAAGATAATGATTTTCTAGAGGGTAGTTCTGAGGATGGAGGCATTGCTATGCAGCCTAACCAAATATTAGCCATAAGTGAATTGGAGGGTATTGTAGTTGGAGGCAGCTCCTTCATGGATATACATGAAATTGACAATAAATACAAGCCTCATGATTCATTTTAAGGTCGTACGCTCTTATTCGAGTTGTCAAGATAACTTGCTTTCCAGCCTTCTTCTTCACAAGTTCAAAGTTTTGAGTTTTTGTGCAGATTTAATTAGACAAACTCTGCTTACATCTATACACCAAGTCAATTAATAGCTACATCTATACACCAAGTCAATTAATAGCGGACTGATCCATCTCATTCCTTGTTAGTCCTAAACATTGCCACTGGAACTCCTGAAATCAATGATTCAGAAAGAATGTGCAGTTAATGCTTTTGGCAACTCTCAGCTCACCTCGGTGCCAGCAAGGACATCAGAAGCAGTCTATTTACAGTGACTGGTTCATTCTCAGTTATTGGTCTGACTTATTTGAGTGCTGCCATACTAATCTGCTATTATGAAGATGAACTTGCCACCCTGCATTTTAATCTCAATTGTTGGTTCAAAGAGATGATTGGGTAGTAGCTATCATGGAGAACATAGCCTCAGCTGCTATGATGATCGACATTCTCTCTCTTGTTGTTACAAATTAGATGCCGAGCTCACCCTGCAGTAATGCCTTGTTCATCACTGTGCATGGATATTATGGTCCACAATATCCAAGACTGCCTCTTGCAACATGCATTCATTTGCTTTCTATCCGATGTTCCATAGGTCTTGTAACTTCTGTTCAAAATCTCCATGAAACTATGGCAAACTTCTGTTTTTAGGTTCTACTGGGGAACTTCCTTTTGTTGGATTTTAGAACCCAACATCAAACAGTAAGTAGTTTTAATTACTGCTTGTTTATGTTGGGCTGTGTTTATGGTTGATTCATTTCATTAGCTTACTATTCTGTTTTGAAGAAAGAAATAGGAGAGCCTTTGAAATTAGCAAGACTGGTTTTTTTTTATTTGAATGATAGATGGCTTTCCACAGCTTTTGGTTGTGTGAAAATGACATTACTAATATGCATTCTTTCTTATACCTCATAGCATGAATTGCGTTTATGATTTGTTACATGGGCTAGCATCTGCCTAATGCCATTGTGCAATAAATTTCTTTTGCTTAACAAAAGAAAATTCTCAGCAAACTCACTGGGGATGATGTTGAGTAATTTGCTTCCAAATGTGGCGGCTAGATTTCTTCTTATGCTCATAAAAACCATGATATCCAAAACTGTATGTGACAAATCAAACTACTACGGTGAAGCTAAATCTGTTGCACTGCATCATTTTCTGGTTTTTGCATGATAAAAACGACAGGAGTAATGTACCATGGAGATTGAGCATCAACCTCATTTGGAGCAATACGAAGAATTTCCGGATCTCATATGATCAAGGAGAAAGAGAGGAGCATCGATGTTTAATAGTTATAATCACTTAGCTATCATCTTTTGTTACATGGCAAAAGTATTGTGTGCATCACGACTCAATTCATATCAGATGGTCATATCTACTTATTTAAGAAGGGATAGGAACTTCGCACCAATGTTTTCAAACTTGGGCCAGTCAGGAACCAGTTAGGTTGCCTATTTGCGGGCCAAGCGGTTGGACTAGGGGAATCAGTGATTGTGTCTTGAGCAAATGATTATAGATATATAATGCTGTCAATTCCCCGTGAACACATGAATTGTTCGGCCTTGGTAGTAAAGTGAAATGCCGGTGATCCATGGAGTTGAGTGCTCGCATCCCTCCATGTGCAACAGTTGCCGAAAGCCCAGTTCTATACCCGTGGGACTCTAAAACTAAGTGGATCCAATTTTGAAAATCGGTATATTTTCAAACTAGTTCAAACTAATTTAGGCCAAACTGCCTGCACATAATTTTTAAGTTTTGGGTTAATAGATCAAAGGGAAAGCAATGGAATTGGCCAAGAAAAAGGGGCAAGAGCAATGCTTTATGGTCGAATGATTGCAGAAAATCTAAAGGAAATCAACATTGAGAACTTTATAGTCTCTGGATGGGCTTGACATATAGCTACCGCAATCTTTCTAACGTATAGTGTCTAATATATCTTAGCCGAGATACTTTATAGTCTTTGAATGAGCTTGATATATAGCCACCGCAATCTTTCTAACATATAGCGTCTAATATATCTCAACCATATATATCTCAGCTAAGATATATTAGACACTACGATTATTTAAGTCCTGCGCAGTGCCTAGCGTTACTCCTACATTATCTCCAATGGTGAGCAAACCATATTAGCAAAATCATATGACATGATAATTTATTTAACGAATGTCTTAAATTGAGTCAAATTTGAAAAAATGAGGTACTTGATTTAAAAAGAAAAGTTTAGGTAGTTGATCATAAACTAAGCAAAAGTTTTGATAATTTCGATGTCATTATCCTCGACTTCTGAATCGCACTAAAAAAAAAAATCTCAAGAAAAATGTTATCTATGAGGGTCACTGTAAGGTGGCAAAGTTGGAAATAGTCACTCTAGTGGCCGTACTAACGGCAACGACATGGCCGTGGCTGTGCTTTGATGGTGCTCTATCTTGCCCCTTTCCTTCTTTATTTTCTTTTTTAATTTTTTGTTGTTTCTTCTTCTTAGGCTTTCTCTTTGCTTTTTTCTTTTCTATTGTTGAAATCGAATTTGAAAAGATACAATAGAGATTAATGAATGAAAAAAAAAATCCAAAATGATTAGACCCAAAATGAGTTGGAGGAAAATTATGGTATTGTTAATTTTAAGCAAGACTTGTAATGCCTGGAAATTCTATTGGTAATGGTAAGAAAGACATACAAAGACTTGGTCTTCTTGGCATCAATTGAAGTTTCTTTCCCACCAACAAAAGAGGTGCACCATCCAAAGATAAAAGATGTGCAAAAGTCTTGGTCTTCTTGGGATCTATTAAAGGTTCTTTCCTATCATCAACAGACGTGTACTATCAAAGGACATACAAAAGTCTCGGTCTTCTTGGAATTTATTAATTTTTTTCCTACCATGAAAAGACATGACGTGCAAAGTCTTAATCTTTTTGGATTCAATTAGTTACTTTTCCACCATCAAAAGATGTGCAAAAATCTTGATCTTCCTAAAATCTATGGAAGTTTCTTTTGCACCATGGCTTTTTCACTTTTGCTTCACTTTCTGGACCAAAGAGAAAATGATATAATTAGCAAGTGAAAGTCCTTTTCTGAAAATGATATCTTTAGTAGGTGAAAGTCTCGATCTTCTTGGACTTTCATGGTCCCCTCTCTCCATTTGCTCCTCATCACTTCGCTTCACCATAACTTTTGCAATGGACTGATTCGCTCATAGCCATTGAAGAGACCTTTCTTGATTCCTTCTTTAGGGTTCTGTTCAACAAAGTTGAGTTCTCTGGCATTGGACTATGCATAAAGTGATGGAATCAGCATCACATTGTTCAATATGGACATCAATAATTTTGTTATATTCTCTCATGTAATTCGATCTTCAATATTTGAATTTTTTTGTCTTATAAAAATTTTTACCAAAAATTTCAAATCTTGATATGTTTCTCTCTTTCCATGTAAACATCCATGGATACAATTTCCTCATATTGTGTAAATAACCTTTTATGAATCAATAATTTGAATTTTGCAAAATCTTTTAGATGTTAATCTTTACACACGACTAGTATGCACTTCTGCTAGTTCTTCTCATTCATTTATATGAAAATGGTCAATGTCGTTTTTCCATTAATTCAAGTTTACGGACAATCCAAGGATTAAATTAAACATGTGTAAAAAGTTTATGGACTAAATTAAACAAATTAAAAGTTTAAGGACAACATTGCACATCGTGTTAAAGTTCAGGGACTAAATTGCACATTGGACTAAACTTTATGGACCATTTGCATAATTTTCTTGAAGAAAAATATACCTATCATGTTTGCTAATGTGACATTCAATTTTGCTATGACATGTTCCAGCCTCTTAAGAGAGCACTCCAAGAAAGTGTTAATGACTTTGATTCGGCCATCGATAGGGATCTGCTGATCATTGTTTCTATGGTAAGCTTTATTCATTGCTAGACAAGAAAAAGGGTCAGGCATCACCAACTAACAGTGTGCAATGTACTAGATATACTCTAGGCATCACTTATGAACAAGAAAATCATGCAAAGGCCCACAATTCTCCTATCAAGCGGTTCTTGATCATCAACTACTACCTCAACACCCTTTAGTAGATCATTGCTACCCGTCTTGCTGCAAATCTTTAGTACTGTATTAGGGTTGAGCGGTTCCAGGTTCTAGGTTCATCAATTTTTAGAACTTGAAACTTACCCTGCATACCCTAGAACTTGGATTCTACCCTGTCACAGGTTCCAAGATCAGTTCCAAGATCTATTCAGGTTTCACCTATATTATTATTTGAACGATTACAATTTACTAACCATAACGTATATCTAGACATACAAAAAATATGAACATTAATAAAGTAAAAATCTTAGTCATAAAATGAAAACTCAGACTAATGCTTCTAGATTATACACTGGCATGAAATATCGGAGAATTGCACGGAAACATGGACCAAGAAAAATATTAAAACTTGTTCCAGGTTCCAAGTTCCTGATCTGGATTCCAGGTTCCAGGTTCCTCCAATTAAGAACTTGGAACTTACCCGTCGAAATAGGTTCTTCATTTTTTAGAACCTGGAACTTACCCGGCATACCTTGGAACCTAAAATCTACAGGTTTCCATCGGTTCGGTTCTTAGATTCCAAGTTCTACCTTGGAATCATGTTCACCCCTAACTGCCATGTAAAAGCCTATATTGACCGCATATTCACTAGTAACGCATTAAATGAAGACACTAGAATTATAAGGTTAATGAGATTGTACGGATGCCAAAAGAAAAAGGCTTGGTCTTGGTCTTTGTTTAATATTTTTGGTGGGTGAATGTCTTGGTCTTCCTGTCTCGCTTCTGCTTTAAATAAGGTAGAACTAAGCAAAAAGACAAAAAAATTCAATAAGTTGTGGACAATTTCAACTGTTGCTCATGAGATCCTAAATTGAAAGATTCAATTTAAAAAAATACGTACACACTGATTATAAGCCAATGCGTAGCATGGGTACTCTACGAAAGTGTCTGTGTGTATGTGTCATCAATTTAAAAAACTCATGATTTAATCTAAAATCTATTTAGATATGAACCCACTTAATGAGGTCAATTAGTTATGAAATATGAAATTATATTAGATTACGGATGTTCATACACGTGCTACGCCCAGATGAGGACATTGCACACATATTTTCAGATTACATGTAATTAAAAATTAGGAATTAGAATAAGATGAACCGTTTCAGTGGTTGATTGTTTCCAAATATTACTCAAACCTTAGAACTTGGCATACTTGAACCAAATATAATTACCCACAACAAAATAATTCGTCAAATGCACTAATCTATTTTCCATGTGGGTCAACGTGAGATCTTCGTTAATTTTGTGGACGGAAATTGTTGACACAACGTTAACGCCGTTAAATAGTTGTTAAATGTCCATACTAGTGTCCAATACAGCATCTTGAGAAGTTGCTACGTCGGCAAAGACATTGGATGCTAAGATTGTTTAAGTCAACACAAACTCTTTCTCCACATCACCCAATCAGCAAGGTAATCAAATCGTGTAAATAAAATCATTACAACATAGCAATTTTTTAACAGACGCCTCAAATTGAGACAAATTTGAATAAAGAAAAAGTAAAAGAGATTAATCCAGACATAAAGCATGGAATTTCTACTAGTAATGGAAAAAAGAGACGTTCTCATGGGGATGCAAGAGGAGGGACGTGAAAAGCGAAGCAACAAATTTCAATTTGTGTCCAGTAAAGTCATGGTCTTCCCGAAATTTATTGAAGTTGCTTTCCCATGATCTCTTTTTCTCTTTTGCGTCATTTTCCAGACAAAAAGGCATATGGTAATATGGTATCCATGAAGCCTTTGGAGAAATTCTGCTGAGTATTACCAAACAAGCACTTGTGGATGAAGAGTATCTTATTTTGATTCCCCTGACCACTGACGTACGCGTGAAAAGCACCCAAATTAAATTAATGACAGGGTGCTATAGCCTTATCCCAAGAAAGCATCATTACTACTTGAATACTTTTGAGGTATGTGTATGACTTTACGAAAAATTATCCAAAAATCCAAAAATCTATTAGATAACGAATAATTCAATTTTAAACTTTGATATAATACCATGTCAATCGAGATATATTGAATGCTAATATCATCTAAGTTGGTGCACTTTCTCACTCCTCATCACTCAATCTGTAGGGTAAGAAGCCATGTCAACTATTATGTTTAACTTTTCTTGATTGAGTGAGCCATGTAAGAAAAATTACATAACATGACAAGTTATTTAACCGATGCCTCAAATTGAGCCAAATTTGAAATTTTGAGGTTCTTGATTATATATATTCATGTACTTGATTGTAAACTAAACAAGAGCTCAAGTACTTACGATATCATTATTCTTAACTCTTAAATCGCTTTAAGAGTAAACATCATTCTTGCTTAGTACCAATCAATTTTAAGCATGGCATGTAACGCATGGTGAAATTCTACTAGTACTGGAAAAATAAAGGCATTCACATAGCGATGGAAGAGGAAGGACGTGAAAAGTGAAGCAATAAAGCCAATTTGCATCCTGTAAAGTCTGTCTGTTTTCAATTGCTCTCTTTCGCTTCTGCTTCACTTTCTAGACAAAAAGTACATTATGTCCATTAAAGTATTAGTCTTCCTGATGAAAAGTCCTTTATGAGTGTACTCTCACGACAAGCAATATGAGTTAGCTTGAAGAGGCCACGTTTTGATGCACATTGTGTCCTTGAGTTAGACAAATAAATTGTTCTCATTTTTCTCCATAGCAAGACTTTTGGACGTCGTCAGAAAGAGAGGACCTTTTCTTGTGGCCATCCAAAACATAGAATAGGAGGTCATCACATGACCAATTTAGAGGGCATGCACATCTTCATAAAAAATTATAATTTACAAATGTTTTGTTGGTTTTTTTTTCTTTAGTATGGGCTTTCATGTGGCAATTATAGTGTTAAAAATTTATAGCAAAATGGGTGAGGATGATCTGCTAAAGGGTACTGAAGTAGTTGGTGATGATCATGAATCACTTGATAGGAGAATTATGGTCCTTTGAACTGAAAAAGTTAGCCCAAAGCAACTTGATTTTAATTGACTATTAAAAGTAAAAAAAAAAAAAAAACCATACAAGACTCACCACCAGTGAAAAGCACCAAAATTAAATGAATGACAGAGTGCTATAGCCTCGTCCCATCTTCAATTCTTTTGACATGTGAATATAACTTTACAACTATCATTTATAATCCCCTAGTAGTAATACATGACAAAGAAAATCAGACAATATTTTTTGGCTTATAAAAATAAAAATAAAAACATACAATTTGATTGCGCCTTATCTCAAGCATTTGGGATCTGCCTAAATAAGGAAAAGAAAAAGACATTCAAGAGGAGGCGCTTATTCGATTTCGCATGTGAGTGGTTGAAGCAAAAACTCTATAAAAGGAGCCCCACCAATTTCATTCTATATCTTTCGACCAAAAAAAAAAGACTTTCTATATGTGTGACTTCCTAAAGAAAATCAAATTGACTTGAATAAAACCAGATAATGAGGTGCATGAAAATTCTTACCAATATGCTGGCAATTAAGTATCTTAAGTTTTTTTTTTTTTTTTTTCGTTCAATCAATTACCTCAACATTTCAAATGTTTCACAACATGATGCACAGTCCCTGGGAATAAAATGTTAACAAATTGCACCGATGTGGAGGAACTAAATCTCAATTAAATCATGGACGTTGTGCAATAGGTCGCAGGTGTCACATATGTGAATATTGGACAACTCGCACATGATGTATGGAAGTGTGTGTAATATGTTCCCACTGATTAGATGTCTAAATGCAATTATTTTCTTGTGCATTTGATCTATGCAATCTACCTTAACTGATCTTTCCCGACACACATTCGTGGGGTTTGTTGCTCAATATATGTTATGTACATACTCTGTCAAGAAAAACACTTTCCATATAAGATAACCATAAGAAATTGCTTTGCATTTTATGTCCAAATATGTTTTTTTCTTGCTTACTATACCACGGTGCAAATTTCATTTTGAATGAAGAAATCAGAAAGAAAGAGAAAACGAAGTAAAATATCCCCATTAACAATCATTGGCGGAGCAACAGTAATTACCCTTAGCTAGCAGCGCCGAACCACATCTGAGAGGATGATGGGTAAATACTAAACCATGAGAAGTGACGTTTTCATGGATGCATGAGAAGTGATGTGAAAAGCGAAGCAACAAACTTCAATTTGTGTCCTGCTAAGTCTTGGTCTTTCTGGAATTTATTGAAGTTTCTTTCCCATTACCTCTTTTTTCTCTTTAGCTTCACTTTCTAGAAAAAAAAAAAAGGCACATGGTATCCATGAAGTCTTTGGAGAAATTCTCTTAATACTACCAAACAAGCACTTGTGGGTAAACAGTATTTTATTTTGATTCCTCTGATTGACGTGCGCGTGAAAAGCACCCAAAATTAAATGGATGACAAAGTGCTATAGCCTTGTCCGAAGAAAGCATCATTACTACTATATGAATATGACTTTACGAAAGATTATCTAAAAAATTCATAAATTTATTGTATGACCGCTAATTCAAACCTAAACTTTGATATGCTGCCATGTCAATCGAGATATATTAGATGCTAATATCATCTAAGTCAACACACTTTCTCTCTCCTCATCAAAGGGTAAGTAGCCACGTCAATTATTATTTTTAACTTTTGCTGAGTAAACGAGTCATGTCAGCAAAATTACATCACATGTCAATTTATTTAATTTTTACCTCAAATTGAGCCAAATTCGAAAAATTGAGGTTCTTGATTGAAAAAAAAAAAAAAAGAGTTCAGGTACTCGATCGTAAACTAAAAAAGAGGTTAGGCACTTTCGATATCATTATTCTTAGCTCTTAAATCGCTTCAAGAATAACATCATTCTTGCTTTTTTCCCCCTTTCTTAAGTTCTAGTTGTTTTTTCTATATATTTTTTCTTTGATTTTTTTATTTTTTTATTGAACATAAATTTGAAAAGATACATGAAAATGTAGACATAATTCTAATAGAGAAGTACAAAAGATATTATTGAACGAAAAATCACAGTACAATTAAGCACGAAAAAAGAGTTGGATGAAAATTACAGTAACGGTCAATTTTAAGCATGGCCTAAAACGTGTGGGAAAATTCTCCTAGTACTGGAAAAACAAAGGCATTCTCGTAGGGATGGAAGAGGAGGGATGTGAAAAGTGGAGCAACAATGCCCAATTGCATTGTGCAAAGTCTGTCTTTTTTCAATTGCTCTCTTTCGCTTCAGCTTCACTTTCTAGACAAAAAAGTACATGCTGTCCAGTAAAGTCTTTGTCTTGCTGAGTTTGTGGTTTATCTACATGAACAGAGCACTTGTGGACAGAAAGTGTCCTTGAAAGTCTTGGTTGATCACTTTGCTTCGCCATAACTCTTGGTTGTTCTCTACGATTGACCCATGGTCTTTGGAGAGATCTTTTTGGGTTCCTTCTTAGCTTCCTTCTTATACTAATTTATAGTATGCTTAATTTTAAGCAAGACATGTAGTGCATGGAAATTTTACAAGTAATGGAAATAGAGATATTCACATAGGGATGGAAGAAGAGGGATGTGAAAAGTGAAGCAATGAAGCCAATTTGCATCTTCAGTAAAGTCTTGGTCTTCCCTGTGAAAAGTACTTTATGAGTGTACTATGACGACCATCAATTTGAGTTAGATCGAAGAGACCATGTTTTGATGCACATTGGGTCCTTGAGTTACATAAATCAACCGTTCTCCTTTTTCTCTGGATCAAGATTTTTGGTTGTCGTTTAAAAGAAAGAACCTTTTCTTGTGGCCATCCAAAACGGAGGATAAGTGATGATATTTCTTCACATGATCAACTTCGAGGGCATGCATATCTTCATAAAAAATTTATAACTTACAAATATACTGTTTTTGTTGTTGTTGTTGTTGTTTTTTTTTTTAGTATAGGTTTTTACATGGCAGCTATAGTGCTAAAAATTCGCAGCAAAATGGGCGGCAATGACCTATTAAAGGGTGCTGAAGTAGTTGTGATGATTGTGACTCACTTGATAGGAGAACCGTGGTCCTTTGAATAGAAAGAGTTAGCCCAAAGCAACTTGCTTGATGGATTAGTTGGTGATTTGCCAATCATTTACTATTTCTAGAGTTAAATTAGAAAACTTGCTTCATGGATTCGTTGGTGTACCCGACTCTTTTTTCTGTTTAGCTCAAGGCACGTGTTTCTACTCTCCTTATCAAACAATCAAAATAAGTTGTCTTTGATGACTTGCAGATGTATAATAGAAAGTAAGATGTGATTGTTAGGTGAATCGTCAACGTTTATTTCAGTCCGTGCAAGTTATACAGAGATGCTTATTTGTCAGTCGTATTAATTATGGTCAGCTTTATTCATTGCTAGACAAGAAAAAGGGTCAGGCATCACCAACTAACAATACAATGTACTAGATATACTGTAGGCATCACACTTATGAATAGGAAAATCGTGCAAAGGACCACAATCCTCCTATCAAGTGGTTCTTGATCATCAAATACTACCTCAACACCCTTTAGAAGATCATCATTGCCCGTTCTTGCTACAAATCTTTAGCATCATAATTGCCATGTAAAAGCTTACATTAATTGCATATTCACCAATAACACATTAAACGAAGATATTGAAATTATAAGGTTACTGAGAATGTACGGATGCATTAAAAAAAAAAAAGGCTTGGGCTTGATCTTTGTTTAATGTTTTTGGTAGGTAAATGTCTTGGTCTTCTTGGACTAAATAATATCTTCTCTCCATTAGCTCAATTCTGCTTCAAAAAAGATAGAACTAAGAAAAAAGATAGAAAAAATTCAATAAGTTGTGGACAATTTCAACTGTTGCTCATGAGTTCCTGAATTGGAAGATATAATTTAAAAAAATACGTACGCGCGCGCCCACACACACACACATATATATAATTCAATAAGTGGTCAGTCCTCCATGATCAGCCCTATCAATAATTATCTTTCCCTTTCCTAAAAGTTATTAATTTAAAAAACAGATGATATAATCCAAAAATCTATTTAGATATGAACCCAATTAGTGAGGTCAATTGATTATGAAATATGAAATTAAATTAGATTATTAATGTTCATACACATGCTACGCATAGACGAAGACATTGGGCGCATTTATTCAGATTACATGTAATTAAAAATTAGGAATTAAAATAAAATGAACTGTTTCTGAAGTGAGTGTTTCCAAATATTACTCAAACCTTAGAACTTGGCATACTTGAACCAAATATAACTACCCATAACAAAATAAATCGTCAAATGCACTAATCTAATTTTGTGCCAAGGTATCATTAGTACTTAGTAGTCTAAATGAAAGGAAATTTAACGAAATGGACATTGACAAACTTCGTAGTCTTTCAATGTGCTTGACAATTAGCCCCTAAAATCTTTTGGCGTGTGAAATTAACAAAAATATCTCCCGTTGTCTTTCACATGAGAGAATGAATAATCTTACAAAAGAAAATTATTAAAGGGAGACCAAGCAATGAATTGAGAGGATAAAATTGTAGAAAAGATATCGCATAAACAAAAGTACATGTGAGATTTAACCTAGACCAATGGTTGTATGATAAACTTTTTGGGACAATGAAATCGTGAGTTTCTGAATTGTTATCCCTTTCGCAATAAAGTACATGAACTTTTTATGGTTTAATCAATTACCTCAATTTTTCAAATGTGGATTAAAGTGAGGTCTTTGTTATAATTTCATATGTAAAAGGTTGACATGGTGACTAGCGCTGTTAAATAGCTGTTAAATGTCCATATTGGTGTCAATATGGTACCTTGAGATGTTGTCACGTTAGCAAAAACAATCTATGCCAAGATTGTCTAAGCCAACGTACACTCTCTCCTCATCGTCGAACTTGTAGGGTAATTGAACAATGTCAAGACATGGCAATTTATATGACGGACACCTCAAATTGAGCAAAATTTGAAAAAAGAAAAAAGAAAAAAGAATAGATTAATGTTAATATAACTCGTGTAAGTGGCACTTGTAATGATGACCAAGACATTTTTTTTTTTGGTCAGTCCTACGCTAAGCCTACTCTAACACTCACCCTCAGACTTTTGCCCTGCCTCATTGCAGGGCGTGGGAGTCGAAACCCACTCCTGAAATGAAATCTTCCCCACCCCAATCCCCCCTGAGAAGGTGGGGATTTGAACCCCCAACCTCCCCATTCCAAGATGGAAAAAGTTTCTTTCCTGTTAGGTCTTTCACTTTTGCTTCACTTTCCAGACAAAAAAGCACGTGATATGCAATAAAGTCTCTGTAGATGTTCTCTGCATACTACGAAAGAAGCACTTGTGGACAAAAAGTACATCATTTTAATTCTTCTAACTACTAGCGTTCATGTGAAAAGCACCCAAAATTCAATGGATGACAGAGTGCTGTAGCCTAGTCCCAGGAAAACATCATTACTGCTTCAATGCTTTTGACATATGCACGTGACTTGCCGACAAAATTGTCTAAAAAAATCCTAAAGATATTATATGATAGCAAATTAAATTCTAAATTTTTCAATTTAAGTAATTTAATCTTAAGTTCTTTTACAATTTATCAATATAATCATTTTTGGTCTGAAGCGCTGAATTGATGATCATGTTACATAGGATGGTTAGCATCTACATCAACGATTTTTTAGTCAAAATTGGCTCGAAGAACTACATTAGCAAATCATTAACAAATTTAGAACTAAATTGATCAATTTGAAAAGTTTAGGATTGAATTGGCGGTCGTCCAATAGGTTTACGATATTTAGGAAGTGAGGGAATATTTATTGGCTTACAAAAAAATATACAAACTGCTATCTACGAAAAAGACTATCATGCAAATTAGTTGTAATTGGTAGACCAGATAGATAAACCAAGAACATATAAATGTGCCAACGTCTTCAAATGAATAAAAGAAATCATAGTAAAGTTTTAAATTATGTGTGCATGAACGGTACATGTAATAGTATTTTTTATTAACATAATGCCCAACCGACAAAAAATCAAGTACGTAGAAAAAGTCTGTCTTCAATCAAATGTTTGATAAGTCACTAAAATATTTCGAGTGGAAGAAAAGAAGTGCTTTAGACTTAGAAATATATTTTAAATCTCCAATTACATTCAAGTGTGCACCAAACTATCTGAGCATATACTTTTGTTGATTTGGGCGAGGAGATGAAAGGGAAAGCAATGGAATTGGCCAAAAAAGTGGACAAGAATAATATGTTATTTTTCAAATGTTATGATTGAAATTGTTCGAGAAGATAATCTAAAGAAATTAACATTGAGAATTTTATAGTCTCCTAGTGTGCTTGACATTTAGCCGCTAAAATCTTTTTGCAGTGGCATGAAATTATCGAAAGTATTTCCTATTCTCTTTCACATGAAAGAATGAAAAATATAAAAAAAAACAAAAACAATTTAAGTGAAATCGAGCAATGAATCCAAAGGATGAGTTTGTAGAACAAATATCGCCTAAAAGAAGTGTAGGTATTTGATTGTAAGCTGAACAAAAGCTTAGCTTACTATGTCATTATCCCTAACTCCTAAACCGCTCTAAGAAAAGCATTTGACGAAAAATATTGTCTACAGATGTGACTATAAAATGGTACGTTGGAAGTGGACGGCCCAGCGGCGGGGCAATGACCGTGAGACTGGTAGTGCTCTCTCTCTCTCCCCATTCCGGCATTTTTTTTTTCTTGCTGTATTTTTCTTTTTGTTTTTCTCTTTGCTTTTTTTTTTCTTTTATTGAACTTAAATTTGAAAAGATATATGAAAGTTTAGACGTAATTCTAATAGACAGGTACAATAGAGATTAATGATGAAAAATCACAAAATAAATGAACATGAAAAGGGTTGGATGAAAATTATAGTATTGTAAATTTTAACAGTAATGCCTGGAAATTCTACTAGTAATGGAAAACAAGATATTCGCATAAGGATGGAAGACACGTGAAAAGTGAAAAGTGAAGCAACAATGGCATTTGTGTCCTGCAAAGTCTTAGTGTTGCTGGATTTTATTGCCTTCCGGTTTGACATTTGCTTCACTTTCTAGACAAAAAAAAAAAACTACATGATGTCCACAAAAGCCTTGGGCTTCCTGAGTTTATGCTTAAATTACAAAAACAAATAAATGATAGTGGAAAGTAGGAATATATGGGCCTGACTTAAAAAAGAAAAAATGTAAATGGGAGGTGAAACGAGCACTTGTGGACAGAAATCGTCCTTAAAAGTCTTCATCTTTGTTCGGTCCTTTTAGGCAGGAAAAAAGCCTTGGTCTTCTGAACTTCATAGTTTTCTCTCTCCATTAGCTCACTGTCATTTTGCTTTGCCATTGCCCTTGTTGTTCTCTGCAGTGACTGATTCACCCATGGCCATTGGAGAGATCTTTTTGGGTTCCTTCTTTCAGGTCCTCTTCGACAAGTTGACTTCTCTGGGATTGGAACATGCACAACGCGAAGGAATCAACACTGCTTTACTCAACGAGTGGAAGGGGACGCTGGAAACAATCAACGTGGTGCTGGATGATGCAGAGGACAAGCAGTTGGGCGGTAACCGTCTAGTGAAGCTATGGTTGGATGATGTTAGGGACTTGGCCTATGACATGGAAGACTTGCTCGATGAGTTCGCGATTGAAGCCACTCAAGTTAAGTCTGGGGCAAAATCCAGCGCAAGCAGAGATCAGAAGAAAAGGAAATTCTTTTCCTGGGGCCAAGATGGATCATCCGGATCGAATCTGAACTCGTGGAAATTCTTTACCTGGGGCCAAGATGGATCATCCGGATCGAATCTGAACTCGTGCTCGTTTGAAACTAAGGTACAAGAGATCAGTGACAAGTTGGAAAATATTGTCACTAGGAAGGCTCGTCTGACCTTGAGAGAGAATGCCGCGGACATATCCAACTACACCAACAAAAGGCTCCCTAGCACTTCTTTGCCGGAGACTCGGTTTTTCGGCAGGGAGAAGGAAGAAGCGGAGTTACTGGAACTATTGATAGGTGAGGTTGGAAATTCCGATGCCGGGTTGAGCATAGTCCCCATAGTTGGGATGGGCGGTGTTGGAAAGACAGCTATGGCTCAACGGTTGTACAATGATCCCAAAATGAATAGCTATTTTGAGAGGAAAGCATGGGTTTGTGTTTCAGATGTTTTTGATGTTCTCGACATAACAAAGACTATTTTACAATCGATCGCTGAGTTGTCTTGCGAGGGCAAAGATCTTAACTGGTTGCAAGTTAAGTTGAAAGATGATCTATCCGGAAAGAAGTTCCTTGTGGTCTTAGATGATGTCTGGAATGAGAAGTATGGAGAATGGACTTCCCTCTTAAAGCCATTTGAAGCGGGGGCTAATGGAAGCAAGATCATCATCACGACGCGCAACCATCCTGTGGTTTCCATAACAGGAGCTTCGCCATATCCTTTGAAGGAGTTGTCTGTTGATAATTGTACCAGCTTATTAGCCTATCACGCTTTGGAAGCAAGAAATTTCGAGAGGCACCCGCATCTGGAAATAGTAGGCAAGAAAATAGCTGAAAAATGTAGAGGTTTACCTTTGGCAGCAAAGATATTGGGCGGTCTCCTACGTAATAAAGAGAATCCAAATGAATGGGAAGCTATCTTAAATAATAGAATATGGGATGTAGCATCGGCAAAAAACGATGAGGTTCTTCCAGCTTTGAAATTGAGTTATGTCTATCTCCCTTCTTATTTGAAAATATGTTTTACTTATTGCGCAGTATTTCCAAAGGACTATGAATTTGAGAGGGACGAGCTGGTGCTCTTATGGATAGCGGTGGGCTTTTTAGATGGACGAAAAGCGAAAGAGAATATCTTGAGATCAGGACGGAAATACTTCGATGAGTTAGTATCTAGATCCTTTCTTCAACAATCTAGTGTTGACATATCGAAGTTTGTGATGCATGATCTTTTGAATGATCTAGCAAAGTCAATTGCAGATGTAACATGCTTTACCTTTGAGGAGTCTCAGGTAGTGAGTGATGAAGATGATGCCTCCTTTAAAGAGAAAGCTCGTTATGCATCATTTGTCTCGGAATATTTTACATCAAAAAGCTTGAGAGTATATGTTGGAATGAAGGTACTAAGAAGTTTAATGCTATTGAATGTTCGATTTAATGGTAAGGATCAAAGAAGTTTTATTTCCAGAAAGGTGCTACACAACTTGCTAACAAACTTGAAGTACTTGCGGGTGTTATCATTATGCCATTGTGACATCATAGAGGTACCGAATTGTGTCTGTGATTTAAAACATCTCCGATATCTCAACCTCTCATACACCGATATCGAAAGGCTACCCGATTCAATTGGTGCCTTGTGCAAATTACAAGCTTTGATCTTAAGAGGTTGTCAAATGCTTTCTATGTTGCCTCTAGGCATCACAAAATTGATCAGGTTACAATTTCTTGACATTAGAGATACAGGATGTCTCAAAAAGATGCCATTGGGTATTAGTAAGTTGAGGAATCTTATTATATTGCCCAAGTTTGTGGTAGGTCCAGAGAGAGGGTCACAATTAAATGAGTTAAAGAACTTGCCACATCTTCAAGGAGATTTACTCATATATGAATTGCAGGAGGTGGAAAAAGTTAGAGATGCAATTGATGCTAATTTGTTTGGAAAGCAAGACCTTAGCAACTTATTCTTGCATTGGAATAAAGGTTTTGGAGATTCCCGAAATACAGAGCGCGAAGCACGGGTTCTTCACTCTCTGCGACCTCACACTAATATTAAAAATCTCACTATCTCATACTATGGTGGTGAATCACTCCCGTCATGGTTAGGTGATCCATCCTATTCTAAGATAGTGTATTTGCGCTTGCTTGGCTGTCCTCATGTTAGTTCGCTACCATCACTTGGACAGCTCCCTTCACTCAAAGAATTATCTCTTGAAGGTCTAATTGCAGTGTGCATGATAGGCTCTGAATTTTACGGAACTAAAAGCCCTTTTCCATCCTTAACAATTTTGAAGTTTGAAGGGATGTCGGCATGGAAAGATTGGTCTTATTATGCTGGAGGTCGAGAAGAAAAAGTACCATTCCCCTGTCTTCAGCATCTTGTTGTTCAAAGATGTCCAAAGTTGACGGGGACATTGCCTCATCGATTAGATCATCTCATAAAGCTAGAAATTTGTTCATGCTCCCATTTGAATGACTCAACCAATAAGGTTCATCTTCCATCTCTTTGTGAGTTATACATTAATGATTGTAACAAGGAGATCTTAAAGTGGTTGGACAACCTAACTTCTTTAACCATTCTCAAAATTGAGAATCTTGCGGAGTTTGTTTACTTTGATAATGGATTTATGAGCTACTTGGTCAAGCTAAAGGAGCTTCATATAAGTGGATGTGACAAGCTAACATACCTATGGCAAAGTGGAATTGAAATGCAAAATCTTTCTTGCCTCCAGAGTGTAGTCATTCAATATTGTCCTCGATTCACATCTTTTATGGAGGGAGAAGGAGAGATTGAGCTACTGCGTGACCTTGAAAGGATGGAATTAAAGGGTTGCATGAGCTTAGAAAGGCTTCCAAGCAAGTTGCACACACTTAAAAGTTTGCATATTTGGAGTTGTCCAAAAATCATGGGACTAACCATTTCTCCAAATGACCCCAGCAGAAATAACATGATGTCGCAGCTTGAATATCTATGGATTGACGATTGTGATTCTTGGATATCTTTTCTGTTTGCTAAGAATAGACTTATTTCTCTAAAGAGTCTTACTATTGCTAATTGCAAGGAAGTAGAGTTGCTAGCAGAGATCACCGCAGTAGAATCGCTAGAATATCTAAATATTCGCAATTGTATGAATCTGGGAAGCCTACCGCAGTGCCTTCGCACGCTCGTCCATCTTACTTGTTTGGAAATAAGTGGTTGTCCAGCACTAGAGGACCTCCCTCCCCTTCCCCTCACCTTGTCGAGTCTTTCATTTTCTAGTTGTCCGAAAATAAAGTCTATTGCCAGCTGTAACATTGATGGTTGTAACAATCTTACTTCTTTGAAAATATGGGAGTGTCCAGCATTGGAGATGGAGAACTTCCCTCCCCTTCCAATCACCCTATTGCGTCTTACACTTTATAACTGTCCGAAGATAAAGTCATTGGAGTGGCATCGTCTTACGTCCTTTCAGGAGCTACAAATTAGGGGTTGTGAAAATATCGAATGCTTCCCCGAAGGAGGCTTGCCTCCAAATTTGCGGGAGTTTTATATTTGGGGGTGCAAGAATATGAAGCAGCCAGTGAGAGAATGGGGCTTGCCCATGCTCACTTCCCTCGAGAAAGTGGGAATGGACGGAAGCAGCATGGGAGGGGAGGGAGACGAGGAGTGCTTTCCTTCGGACGAAGACAACGGGGAATCCTGGAGTCTTCTCTTTCCTTCCTCTCTTAAGTCTGTTATGATTATCCGTATGAGGAACGTGGAAAGACTATCAAATGGCCTTCGCAACCATCTCTCCTCTCTCCAAGATTTATGGATTGGAGATTGCCCGAAGTTGAGGGACTTGCCAGAGGATGGCTTCCCTCCCTCGTTCCAATGGTTGGGCATAAGTAGATGCGAGATTCTGAAAGATCGATGCTCAAAACACACCGGCGACTATTGGCCCCTCATCCAAGAGATCCCTTGCATCGAGATTGATCGCGTTCGGATCTGATAAATCAAAGGCATCGATTTCCCATTCTGCTCTCTCAGCTCGATGCTCGATACAAATCGATACTTTCCCATGAAGAAGCTCCGAATGAATTTCCGGAAATCCTAGAAATCCTCAACATCCGCATCGATTGGGTTCTCAAATCCGATGAAGTGAAATCGATCCACTTTCGTTGTCCTTTGCTAACTGTCACGATTCAATCCCTTCCATCTACGGTCAGATTTCTACGGGTTCAGGTGAGTCCTTTCGTCTTGAATGCATCGATTTCGTGTCTCTGTTCTTCAGTTCGACGCTTAATTACAAAGTAATTTCTTCCAATGCGCGCAGACGTTTGCTTTTCGTGGAGTACGACTGAAATTCAGAGCTGAAAAATTGATAATTAGCTACTTGATTATCCAGCAAGAGCTTACTTGAGTCTCCGATTGCACTGGCTTGCGAAAGTTGATGATGATGATGATGATGATGATGATGATGATGATGATGATGATATTCTTGTATGCCACAACTGCATCCATGTCCACTACTGCCTTGGGCCGGCTTTTCTCTTTTGCCACTGCAATGCTCTTTCGAGCAACAATTAATTCAGCCTCCTCTGTTTCTGTTTTGGCCTCAATCCCAACAAATTTATGTTCGTATATGGATGCGAAGTTGGGGTACTTGCTAGAGGATGGCCCTCTCTCTCTCCCTTCAAGAGATCCCTTTCATCAGCATTGATAGCATTCGGATCCAATGAAGTAAAATTGATCATGCCCGAGCCATGATGATAGATTTGTCTTCGTTGACTTCTTTTTGTTCCTCAGGTAATGCTTCCAACTTCTTTCATATTTCGCTTTCATTTGTTAACTGCCGGGATTCATTCTTTGATGTGATGTAAGTTTTCTTGGGTTCAGTTAAGTTTTTGGTTTTCAAGGCATCAATTTTGATTCTGCTCCCTCAATTTGACGTGTAATACAGACTGATATTGGAACTCGAGTCTCTAGCTCATTTTGAAAGCCAGAAAATGAAATTTATTGGATTGTTAATTGACGGGGATTGTGCTGCTGTCGTCTCTTCTCGATTAGCTTATCCCACATCGAGATTTGACATGTCTTACCCTATGTGACAGATTGCTTGCGGTTGTCGATGATATCTCCTGCTTGTTCCAAGGACACATAGAGAATGTAGCTCTTCATAAGCAGTTATATGGATGGAACAAAACCGCTAATGAGGTCATCATCATCATAGAAGCTTATAGAACTCTTGAGGGATGGGAGGCCTTACCCTGCTGATCAAGTTGTGAGAGACATCAGCAGGAAGTTTGGTTTTGGTTTTGTGCTCTTCGACAGCTCTTCTAAAACTGCTTTTCAGGCCTCTGAGTAATAATAATGTTTCATTGATTTTTTTCTAGATATCGCTCTCAATTTCTCCCTCAACCTGCGATCTAGATCTAATCCTTTCTGTTCTCTAAATCATGCAGGATGTTGATGGAAATGTTGCTTTCTTCTGGGGAATTGATTCTGGAGGCAGTATTGTTCTCTCAGATGATGCAGAAGTCGTGAAGATGGGCTTTGGGAAATCTTTCACACCATTTCCTAAAGGTAATTACTTTTTCGGTTTGTTGATGCGGCTCCACTGGAGTGCGGTCCATGCATTGCAATGTGAAAAGTAAGGATGGACGAACTCTGCTAATATTAAGCAGAGTTCAGGGGAGAATGTTATGTTGTTGGGTAACATCATATTGAAAAATTGGTTCCGAACCTAAATTTATAATCTAAGGTTAAAGTGATGTTCTTTATTGGTATGCATGTTTTGAAATGTGCATTTTAACCTACGACGTTGCTCTTCCAATGGTTTTTGAGCGCTAGATCGTTCACCTTTTGACATTGCCTTCTTTTTTGAACTCAGGATGCTTCTTCACCAGCTCTGGAGGTTTGCGGAGTTATGAGCACCCACCGAATGAGGTGAAGCCAGTTCCTAGGGTAGATAACTCGGGCCAGATGCACAGCGCCACATTCAAAGTGGTGCAGAGACTAAGGAGTCCAACATGCCTAGAGTTGGGAGTGCTGCGAACTGGTCCTTTGCACTGCCTAGTCATATGGTTTGTGGCCCTTTTTTGGCCAGGCCATTAGCTATTGAATGGCCTTCTGTTGCTTATAACCCAGTCACCCTTTCTCATACATTGACAATTTTCCAGCTCTAATGGTTGGTTACTCTGTGTTGAGAGTCTGAGTTGACATTGTTTTATGGAGCTGTATATGTTGCTTATAAAACCAAGCCTTTACAGAACCTGATCATGCTTTGTGCAGTAATATCTTTCTGGCATTTCATCTAAGCCATCATGCAGAGTTTATTCAACTTAATGTTTTTTCGCATAGAATCTCTACTGGTAAATCAGACCGGGGATGATATTGTTATATGAGAACAAATGTGAACCAAGATAACTTGGAGCATGCTGGTTTTCATATGGAAATCAAGTTTACACAACGCCTTGGGAAGGGTCATGTGAACTTTAATAACAGAATGATAGCGTCTTAGATATTAAGGCCAAAGCGGCAAACTCTCTTGCAATTTCAAGGCAGTCACAGGGAACTTAATGCATGCCAATACAAACTCAACATGAAGGAAGATAGAATAGCTCTCGATATGATGACTAACGTCAAATTACTGATTAACTACCAAAAAAAAAGAAAAACAAACAAACAAATAAACAAACACTTTGCCTGACCATTCTGGTTGGAGAGACCTCTTTAGACCTTCGCATGGCCTATGCCCCTGTTGTTTTTTTAAAAACCTGTGTAGATGAAATAAATTTTAGTCTCGTCTTAATGACATATGAGCTCTCACTAAAATTTTTGACATAAGTAATGGTTTTGATAGATATACCATCTACATAGCACAGGCTGCACAGCTAACTTAGCAGTCCTGCTTAGAAAAATTCTTGATGTCCACTTCTTTTTGTTTAATTCTTCTGCACAAAATTCGTATTCAACTTGTTCATGGATCTCCATACAACATCGAGTATACTGTGAGCACCATCCATCACTTCAATCAGGTCTCCACCTATCTATATGTAGACTCACCATCCACTTTCTCCCAGATTTTGATATAGATTTAAAGATATTTTACTCAAGTCTCTGCAGTATGATCTTTTAAATTTCAATGAAGTACAAAACTAGAGGAAGATTTGGCACAAAAAGGAAATAGCTTCAGCTTCCGGTAGGTTGGGGGCCTTAACGTATAGATTAATTGAGTAAAAGGTGATGGACATGGACCACATTTAATGTATGAAATTTGACTAATACCAAACTCTTTCGACTTCAATTTACAAAATAAGCAAATCAGACCTAAAAATATTGGTAATCCAACATATTTTTTTCTAAAAAATTTATCCATTATGTAAGTTTTTGAACACATATAATGACAAGAGATTTAGCTGTTTACAAATTATAAGATGCAATGCTTTGTTTCGATATGACTTAATTTATTTCTTTTACTGCACTTTATTATGATTTTAAATTGGATTCATGTAATTTTTAAACACCTGGATTTTTATAAAAACACAAGAATATCACCATTTATAGCACATTAAATTTAGTGACATATGATGAAATTGAAACGATGCAGATGTAAGACATTCCTGCGTAGAAGTCTCCCGAGCATCTGATGAAAATTGAAACGATGCAGAACATACAATATCTTCATCAAGAAGGATTACCAGACTAGCACCTTCCCAGGACCACTGTCTACTGAATCTGCATTTCACCTGTACCACATGACTTAACCAGAAAAGACAATTTTCGTCTTCAAGCACAATTCAAATCCCAGGCGTTGCAACCCCCATCCCAAATGCCATGCCGCGGCACCAACTCGGTCAATGTAGAGTTAGCGCCGCACAAAAGGGACCGCTTTCACGGGAATTTGAATTTGCTTATCCATATGGAAAGAATGGAACTTGTTGATAATTAACGACTCAGCCAGAAACTCACCAAGAGGACATACCTAAAACTGCATTTACATATAAATGCAGTGTCAACTTATCAATAGAATGATCCATCATATGAGCAAGTAAAAGACTTATCAATCTAAGAGTCCCTGATCCTATCCATTCATGTCTCATTCCGTCTATGCTACAAACTCCAGACCCATGTGCCGGAACAAAAACGTGGGAGTTAAAAATTAGCGGATTGCCCAAGAACAGAAGAAAGGAAACAAATTTCTCATTTTTCATAACATAAATAGACGAAGTTCCAGGATTCCGGCAATAGTCAAACCAGATAGAACAGCTTATACACAAGAAACGACCTTTTTTGTAGCAGTCCTGAAAATTCGTGTATATAAAACACCTCCTTTCCTTCGTATTGGCTGGACGTTTATTACAAAGTGAAACAATGATGAAAGAATCCCAAAAATTTTGGTAAGACATATATTACCACCAAATGTCATAAATCTTGGAGGAGAAAAAAAATAAAGAATGATATGGACTCGTCTTTTTCTACAGGTGGCTATACTTGGATACAGAAACAATTAGCGAGCATCAGTTTGAAAAGCAGAAAGCATGCTCCTGAATCTAACAGGATTCCAGTTCAAGCCTTAATCCTTGAGGACTCTCCCACAGCACTCTCCATTCTTGAGTACCATTCCCCAATACGAGTGTGCTCCACCATATCTTTACCAGACCTCAAATATCGGATCGGTCTTAAAACACCAAAGACAGCAAGATCGGCCAAATTAGGCTTTGAGCCCCCTGAAACAGCAGCTATTATGATGAGTAAATATCTTCACCACAAAAGTGCAGACATTATTATGAACAAGGTGCATATGATCACAGACAACCTTTTGCGCAAATGAACCTTTTCTCCAGCTGTCAACCAACAGCTATATCAATAAAAGCTTTATATGAGTCGCACAAAAGGTTTTTACCTCAAGCATTATCATAATGTCCTTCAAAAGGTCGGCAACACAAAGCACCATGCCATAAGTTCACACTTCAAGAATCGTTAAATAATGAACATTTACTAGATCTTGTGAAGGATGAATTTCCCACAACTTTCAAGAATAAGAGAGCATATCTTTTATTGCCTACATGCCATCCCAACTTTTTAATGTAGGTTGGAGACATCATCTATACACCAAATTGTCTAATATCCTGATAGCTCACAGTGGAGATGCTTTAATTAGTATTTATTCAAAAATTTAGAAAAAAAAAATATAAAAGAAGATGGAATTGATTGTTGCCTCGTAGGAACAATTACAGAATTTCACCAAGTGCAATTTTTAGTATAAAGCAGGAATCCGTTAGAGTTGGATAGCTATGTGAGGTGCAGAACAAATAAAACCAGTGATGCAAGTAAAGCAATCAATGCAAATGCCAGCGGCTCTTCCAAGGTGAAGTGTGACAAAGATGATCCAGAAATGTAAAATCACAGAATCTTCCTGCTTTCACAAAAAACCCCCTTTTATTGGGAGGGGTAGTTACCTCACAACAGTCTTGCAGAATGCAAGATGACTACACTACATGCACTGAAAATATTAAATACACAATCTATCAACAGAGGTCAGTAGATGAGTAAAAGACTGATAATTATCAAAAGAAGCATGTTTCAAGCAACTATTCCATGTCTAGAGTGCATACCCAAGAACTCCCTTCCATTTAAGGCATCAACCCATGTCTCCACAGCATCATAGAGGGCAGCACGTTCATCAGTAATATTGTACTTCTTCTTCAGGTTCTTGGATACAAAGTACATCGCAGCAGCTCCAGCATATTTTACTGTAATTTTCTCGGTGAAGCTGAAATTACCTGGAATCACAGAACATTTAAATCTAGACGCCAATACAGCCATTTCTAGAGTAAGATTCTTACAACAAAATGAAAAATATTATCGACCATATTATTGCAAATGGATAGATGACACTAAACACCCACCTTGTACATGTTTCAAAAGCAATACCAATATAATGAACTTTAAGCATTCGACATTACAAACACCAAAACAACCAAATTGGATTTGAAAGATTGCAAATCACCTAATCAGCAAATCAACAAAACCAAGTCCTTTTTCCCTCACACTCCCTCAAAATATATAAATAAATAAATATATATAAACACATTTAACAACTCAAATGGTGACATCACCTCAGCAGGCCAGAGCACATAAAACATATCACACCATTACAATATGTCCGTATATCACGTTTCAGCTTTCTAAGGCATAATAAATCAACAATTTAAGCCAATCCAAGCCCATGACTTCATTTTATGTATTTATGATCACATTATGATGATTATTAACATTATGATGATTATTACATAAACATATCTACCTTTTATATGTATTTGAGCCAATTATCATATGGCCATATTTGAGCAAAACAACCCCATGAAACTGATCCGAAAGGCAGGTACCATTGCATTAGTTTTGCAATCATGCAATGACGCTTACATCTCATTTCCAAATTATGTGTATTCCACCTATCTACATCATTTGGAGTTAATTCCACCAGAACAATATTAATCATAGACAAGAACCCTAGATGGAATTCCTTCAATAAAACAAACTGAGAGGAGATATATTATCAGAGAGCCAAGCTATATAATGCACTAGTACAGCAAAACAAATGGCAGATTTTGACAGCGACTGAATTGGCATGGCTTTTACTCCATGGAATCAATTTCAAATGCATCCATAATAACACCAATAAAAAATACCAATTAGAAATCACAAGCCAAAGAAAAATCATGCGATTGGCTCCATCATTCATCTCCACGTATAAACTACAACCTCTTCGGCATTGATCATGTAGAAACTTGCATAAAACAGTTTGATGACTCGCTCTAGTTATCCAGCAATTACTGTTATATGTAGTCTTGCCTGCTAAACACTCTCCTGTTTTATATACATGAGCTGTTGCAGAGATGAGATGAAGAAGCATTTGTTGCCCTCCTAGTGAAAGCAATAAAAAATATATCCACCTATTCTACCAGATGAGCAAAGCATAAGACTTATCAATCATCTTCTTTTGCTGCCAAACTTATTAATCATCTCGGTGAGGGAAGTAAATCGAAATATCAGTCATGACTTCACATCAAATCATAAGCATGTCTTACCATTGCTTGTGATATAATCAAATGACTCAAGAGCCTTGGAGGTATTCCTGTAGATGTTTGGTGATAAGACGTGCACCGAGTGATTGTCAACCCATCTGTAGTTAGAACAAAATGAGCACAATCATTAACTCTTGGCATAATATCGGAAGTTTTTAGACTCATACTGCAGCTTAAAGCACATAGATGAAGCCCCATTTGATCTGGCTGGTATTAAGCAAATAACCAATGCACACGATTTGGATCGCATGCAAAAGATGTGCAATTTCCCACATCTGAATTAACAAGTCAATATTTCTTTACAGTCTACAATTGACATGGCAGACTTTATGAGTGTAGGTGTATCATCGACAATAACACATTATGTCATAATATAGAAAAAGGAGACTACCTCCACCACTTTCTCTCTTCATCATCAGCATCTTATGTGGCTGGTTTGGCTGACCTTTTGGGAAGAATTTTTCGACCCAGCTTGTCAATGATATCTGCATGATTCAAATTTTTCACATAAGTTACGATTATAATGGCACTCAAATGTAACAAGGGGCTGTTGGGCTGAATAACATTGAAAAATATCCTCAATGAACATAGTTTTCTAGATTTTTCTCACTGAGCATTTAAAAGTAGACAAATTCAGGAATTTAGGTTGTGGCAACAAAAGGAGAGCACAGAACCTGATGAGTCGACTAGCTGCTCGCCATCCCCCATGAGTATAGGAACCTTCTTGTAATCGGACCATTTTATCTCTTTCTTACTAATTGGGTTGACTACAACAACTTTGTAGGGGATGTCATAATAGTCCAAAAAAGCTGAGATTGACAGAAAACTTGAACTCACTATGAAATGAAAAAGAACAGAAAAATTGAACAGAAAACTTGAACCCAGGCCATGATAATAGATTTGTCTCCGTTGACTTCATTTTGTTCCTCAGGTAATGCTTCGAACTTCTTTCATTCTTTCCGCTTTCATTTGTTAACCGCCGGGATTCATTCTTCAATGTACAGTAAGTTTTCTTGGGTTTGGGTAAGTTTTTGGTTTTCAAGGCATCAATTTTGATTCTGCTCCCTCAATTCGATGCGTAATACAAACTGATCTTGGAACTCGAGTCTCTAGCTCATTTTGAAAAACAGAAGATGAAATTTATTGGATTGTTAATTGACGGGAATTGCGCTGCTGTCTTCTCTTCTCAATCGGCTCATCCCACATTGAGATTTGACATGTCTTACCCTCTGTGGCAGATTGTTTGCAGTTGCCGATGATATCTCCTGCTTCTTCCAAGGACACATAGAGAATGTAGCTCTTCTTAGGCAGCAATACGGATGGAACAAAACCGCTAATGAGGTCATCATTGTCATAGAAGCTTATAGAACTCTGAGGGATTGGAGGCCTTAGCCTGCTGATCAAGTTGTGAGAGACATCAGCAGGAAGTTTGTTTTTGTGCTCTTCGACAGCTCTTCTAAAACCGCTTTTCAGGCCTCGGTGAGTAATAATAATGTTCATTGGTTTCGTTCTGGGATATCGCTCTCAATCTCTCCCTCCACCTGCGATCTTATATCTAATCCTTTTTGTTCTCTGAATCATGCAGGATGTTGATGGAAGTGTTGCTTTCTGCTGGGGAAGTGATTCTGGAGGCAATCTTGTTCTCTCGGATGATGCAGAAGTCGTGAATATGGCTGTGGGAAATCTTTCCCACCATTCCCTCAAGGTAATTATTTTTTCGGATTGTTGATGCAGCTCCACTGGAGTTCGGTCCATGCATTTCAATGTGAAAAGTGAGGATGAATGAGCTCTGCTGATATTAAGCAGAGTTCAGAGGAGAATGTTATCTTGTTAGGTGACATCATATTGGAAAATTTGGCTCCAAACCTAAATTTATAATTTATGGTGAAAATGGTGTTCTTTACCTGTATGCATGTTTTGATTTGTGCACTTTCACCTAAAATGTTGCTTTTCCAATGGTTTTCGAGCGCCAAATCATTCACCTTTTAACGTTGCATTCTTTTCCAACTCAGGATGCTACTTCACCAGCTCTGGAGGTTTGAGGAGTTATGAGCACCCACCGCATGAGGTGAAGCCGGTTCCTGGGGTGGACAGCTCTGGCCATGTGTGTGGCACCACATTCAAAGTGGATGCGGAGACTAAGGACTCCAGCATGCCTAGAGTTGGGAATGCTGCGAACCGGTCCTCATTCTACTGAGTCGTATGGTTTATGGCCCTTTTTTGGAAAGGCCTTTAGCTATTGGAGGGGCTTCTGTTGCCAATAACCCAGTCACGCTTTCTCATACATTGAAAATTTTTCAGCTCTAATGGTTGGTTACTCTATGTTGAGAGTTTGAGATGACATTGTATTATGCAGCTGTATATCTTGCTTATAAAACCAAGCCTTTACAGAACCTGATCATGCTTTGTGAAGTAATATCTTTCTGGCATTTCATTTAGCCATCATGCAGAGTCTATTCACTGTCATGTTTTCTTTTTACTTAGATGTCTATTGCGAAATTGTTCTCTCCATTTGTAAATTAGTCCGGGACTACATTGTTATATGAGGACAAATGTGAACTATAAAAACTTGGAGCATGCTGGTCCTCGGATGGAAATCAAGTTTACACGATACCTTACGGCACGTTAGATATTAAAGGCTAAAGCAGTAAACTCTCGTGCAATTTTAAAGGCAGTCAAAAGGACCTTGACGCTTGTTGATACAAACTTAACATGAAGGAAGATAGAGATAGCTTTCCATACTGCAGATTAACTGGAAAAAA
Organism: Eucalyptus pauciflora; assembly: GCA_007663325.1. Lineage (NCBI taxonomy): Eukaryota > Viridiplantae > Streptophyta > Magnoliopsida > Myrtales > Myrtaceae > Eucalyptus > Eucalyptus pauciflora. The sequence continues at coordinate 94,336 of VMYD01000077.1, forward strand.
AAAAAAAAACACTTTGCCTAGCCATCTCGGTAGGAGAGACCTCTTTAGTCCTTCGCATTGGTTATGCCCCCTGTTGTTATCTGAAAAACATGTGTTTATCAAGTTCAACATCGATTAAATAAATCTCAGTCTCATCCTATTGACATATGAGCTCACGCTGAAATTTCTTACATAAGTGATGGTTTTGATAGATGTGCCGTCTACATAGCACAGGCTGCACAACTAACCTACTAGTCCTGCTTAAAAAAATTCTCCATATCCACTTCTTTTTGTTTAATAACTCTGCACAAAATTCGTATTCAACGTGTTCATGGATCTCCACACAACATCAAGTATACTGTAAGCACCATGCTTAAATCAGGTCTCCACCTATCTATATGTAGCCTCACTATCGACTTAGCTTCAGCTTCGGGTAGGTTTGGGGCATAAAACACCTTGCAGACACGCTGATTCCCTCTGACTTTCCCAAACATTAACCCTGTTGTGGCTGCATGAGCCAGAACATGCCCGCCTGCAGGTTTCATTGGGTCTGATAACACACCTCTGCCTGGATCAGCTACGACTGCAACAAATAAATCAAAGACAAAGTCTTAAAAATAATAAAATCCTTTTCCTATGTCATGGACTGCAGCTACTGTATGCATCACCAGTTTACACCAAATAGCTGGTTCTTGAGATTTACAAGAATCAGTATGAGCTTAGTACAGTCCCTAAAATGCTATTTGTCAATGTGCAACCATCAAGGGCTAAATTGAATAACAACTTTTAATGGGTGCAGGACTACGTGGGAGAAATGAGATGTGATGCATTACCTTGATTGGCCACATAAACTGCCACGTTAGATTCCTCAGCTATCTTAATTAAACGTGAGACATTTGTGCCAATTTTTGCTGCAATTCGGAATTCATTAGTGTCAAACCAGATAAGCTGCAGAATTACAACTTGCATGATTTGATGGTTTCAGGATCAACCTGGGGCTCTGCAAGTTCTCTTGCAGTAAAATCCACTCGGAAGAGAGCAATCACCGAATCCACAATCTGAAAAAGGCACTCACCATAGATCAACCATCCACAGCTCAGAAAATCCGTAGGGTTTGATTCTCGAGCAGTGTCTTACCAGTTATTTGAATGGTTCTTCAGACATTTTGGCAGCCAAACCAAGGAGCAAGTTGTGCTGATGCTCAGAAGTAGAGGCACGGGCATAAATGATCTTCAAATTCATGGAAAGTCTAGATTACAGCAAGTACACTAGCCAGAAAAGTAGAGTTGCCACCAGTATAGAAAGCATTGCTTACATTATCGAAGACTGCAGGTGTACTAAGTTAAGAAAGTGCACATGCGCTTACATGGACAGACGACGATTATGAAACACAAGTAGCTTTGGCGAGGTCAAGAAAAATATAGACAGATTATAATAGGATACAAAGTTCCTACCACGTCGATATAAGCTACCTTGCCATTTCCTCCTCTCATGTGAGTTGGCAGCTGAAAATATTTTACGACCATGGAAACCACAAACCATTAATAAAGAATGATTGAAAACGGGGGTAAATACTGTTGTAGGATTTGCAAATAAAGTAGAGTATCTTCAAGCATCACATTCAACTAATGATCAACCCAAGTCCGAGTCCGACTATGATTAAGGCTTTTACTCGGTTGTGACATAGTACAAACTCTTCTGGCCTTTTTCCTGCTTGGTTTGAGCCATTGTATATGCGTTCCAGTATACTGACTGCAGATTACAGAAAATGAATGCCATACTTCCAGAATCACCTAACACACACATTATGATGCCAAGATCACCCACATCTTTATACTTCATAGAAATTCAATCATTATGTTACTATTTGGCATTGTTCATCTGAACAAAAAATGCAACAGAAGTTCAAGACAGAAACCTAATATCCAATTCAGACCAACCTGGGAAGTAACACATAGGGTATATGCAAGCTGGTTTTCCCAGACCTGAAGTGACGTCAGCAACATTTTCTGAGAAAGCTAATTAATAAAAGCAACTGAAAGTTCATCAAAGGTAACGTTATTGGACTGTGATTTTCACCCAGGTTCGCCAAATGCTTCCGTCATTACCGGAGTTTCAATACCACCTGTAAACATTGCCAAACCAGTGAAATTTGTTTTCGTTGAAACGCATGGATAAAAAGACAGAGCCTGCAAAAGAAAGTCTGTTACCGCCTAAAAGCTTATCGAGGGCTTGACTTCCAGAAGTCGATTCTCTCCACATTATTCTTCACTTCGCTGGATTTGAGCGAATCAGAGTCGTCCTTCAACGAAGACTCGAGCTCAACCATCGTGTTAAACTCTATGTTTTCTGGTGAATGTAGAATGACAGGACAAAAGCATTTCCTAAATGATCAATGACAATCCAGCGTTCCGACAGTCTTTACTGATGAGTTAAGCTTGGGACATTCGTTATTAATCCAGCTATGTCACGAATACATAGAAAATAAGACGTACGATGGTGCAATTCCAAGGTCACGTAACATAAGGAAGGCTGGAATTGCTCTCGTATGCTCAGAAGACAAAAACTGAAAAGTGAAAACTACTGCGCGCGCAGGAAATCACAGCAAGTTCGAGAGAAAGCTCGAGATGTAAATCACGATAATCACGGCCATAGCTTCATCGAACCATTCGCATCTCAATTTTAACTTTCAGAACACGGATCAGAAAATCACGATAATCATCTCAGAATCAAAGGACGCACCGAAACTCATTACGAAAGCGATCGGATGAACAGAGAGGAGTTGCCTACACTCTGTTTTGCCGTAACTCACGTTTGTTTTGTCGATCGTTTCGAGCAGGTCTTCTGCTCCGTCGTCGACGTCCTCTCGTTCCACGATCTTCTGCTCTTCGGCTCTGAACATCAACGAGCGAACACGAGACGAAACTCAGAATCATCATCGCAGGCGATCGCGCCGCGGAAAGGGACATGAGGTGAAATCAAGCGGAGCTTCGTGAAACTCAGTTGAGAGACAAAAGCATCTTCGACGACGATGGAATTTCGCTCTGCGCAGGAGGAGAAACTCTCGAATTTTTTTTTGCAGATTTTGGAAACGATCGGAAATTGGAGGCAATCTTATATACATATACAGAGAGGCGGGAAGCGGAGGGGAATGGCTCTCGGCTTATTTTTCTTTTCTTTTCTTTTAAGAAAAAGAGGTTTGACTGAGCTTCGTTATTCTGAGGTTTGACTGAGATTTAATGGATCTGTTTTAAGAATTTATCAGATACACTACTAAAGAGGTAGAGGAAAATATTGGTTTGATTTTTTTTTCTTTTATTTCGCATTAAATAACTCAGTTTTTTTTTATTTAGCTTGGTTTTATATTTATCTTAATCCTATTCGGCTTATAATTTTTTTAAATTGGATTGAATTAAGTTCTTCTTAGAAAAGGAAAAGAATCGATCCATACTGTGGTCAATACTTGGTTTAGTTGCATTATGTTCAAACTCCACGCTTATTGCTCACAGAATTAGGAAAATATCAATGAACAATTGAGTTATCTGGAATGACTTGCTAAGAACTTGCTCGTGATCAGTTTGGGTACACATCCTAAAATTTGTAACTTGGTGATTCAATAAAAGGTGATGAACATGGAGCATGTGTTTTCTTTTGTTGAACACGGAGCACATTTAATGTCTAAAAGTTGATTTGTGGTTTGACTCCAACTTACAAAATAAGCAAATCATACTTAAAATATAGAACCATCACTAATCTTAGACATATTTTTTCTTATGTTTTTTCTAAAAAAATTGTTCTTTTACATAAGTTTTTAATCGTATGTAAAACGAGAGAAGACGTTCGACCGTTTACAAATACAAGATACAATGTTTGATTTTGATATGGTTCGATTTTTTTTACTAAAATTTATTATGTTTTTAAATTGGATTTCTGATGTAATCTCAAATGCCTCAATCTTATAATTTAAAAAAAAAAAAGCACAAGAATATCGCCATTTATAAGACCCTCAAGCTCTTTTAATTATTTAAATCAAAATATCATCTCCTTCACGACGAGAAACGCAAAAACCAAAACGACAATCCGTTCCGTTTCTACCACCCATTCCCTCTTCTTCGCGCCCCGCTTCTTCTTCTTCTTCTTCGTTCTCCGCACAAACCCCGCCTGAAATCCCAACCAGCTTCCCTCGAAGTCGAGACTGATGCTGATCGAGTGATCCGAGAGAGTTGGTAATCGCGCATTTACGGCGATCTTCTCGAATATTTTTGTCTTGGGCTCTTGTTGTTCCTCGTTCCATTGCACGTAAGCCGTTTGATGTTTGCACTGAGTGAGAGGCATTTGCTTTTGTTGGGCTTGTTTCTTGAATTTGGAGCGACGCATTACCATCTTGACATGACCCGTCTTCAAATCATTGGTAAAACAGTGGCTTTCTCGAATGAATGAAGTGCGGCAAGAGAGTTTGGTTGCTTTGTCACCTCACCAGTGCATTCGCCTACCCTGAGAGGAAACTTGAGTTTTGGCGACATTTTACTTAGCTGGTCATGGCGTAGATCTATGACCACCAGCAAGAGAGTGCAAGATAGGAAAAAGGACAAGAGGGTCCATGATCTCGAAATTGCCACTAAGAAGCAAAAGTGGTGTCAAAGATGTTGGTTTTGATGGATATGTTGAAAAAGGAACCTGAGATGATAATCCCTGTGAGATCACTGGATCTATAGCCAAGCAAACGGTATAGTGGATTTTATTCAGAAGTCACCAAAACTGTTTTGAGTTGTACAAGGATCAGAAGGGGGTATTGTGGTTTGGAATTGACTAAAGAAGCTGAAGACTCGTTAGAGGAAGAGGAGAGATTGATTAGGGCACATTCTGGCATGGCTGTTCAATACGTGACTAGGATGTTGATGATGTCGGTCGATACGGCTTCCTCTGGACAAAATTGCTCATTTCAGGAGAGAGTTTGGTTTGCTAGCTGATTTTAGGAGCAAGTGGGTACACGAGCATCTGCAGCACTTCAAAGTGGTTAAATCTCCAGATGAAGTTGATTATCTTGAGCTCATAGAGTAGAATCCTGCTTGGGCTATCACAGAGTTGGACAAGACCGTATTGGGGGTATCAGAATTTGCCTTTTCATACTCTAGGATCGCTTTCCCTATCTTTTCCCTTGACGTTTTCTGCCAGTTACAAGAAGGTCTGTAGATATGGAGGGAAGATTGAGCACTTTCAGAAAACGTCTTACTTGACTCCTAATGCTGATGCATGTGGCCTTCAAGCTGGATTGAAAGAATTCAATAAGAGATCCATTGCAGCAATGCACGAGTTACTTAGCTTCACAATGGAAAAGAGGTTGGTAACCAATCACCTCGCGCACTTTTGACAATAATTTGTGATGCCTCAGAAGCTGATGAGAGGGGAAAGAGGCTTAGTGTGTTCTTCAGAGGAGCTTATGAAGGTGTGGAGCTGATTCAGAAATGTCCGCTCATTATTTGGAAGGAAAAAGTCCTAAGCCTTATTGGTTATACGGGGAGGAAGAAAAAGAGAGAAACTTTTATGGACTCATCAGATATGGAAGATAATGATTTTCTAGATGGAGGCATTGCTATGCAGCTTAACCAAATAGAAGCCATCAGTGAATTGGAGGATATTGCAGTTGGAGACAGCTTCTTGATGGATATAGATGAAATTGACAATAAACACAAACCTCATGATTCATTTTAAGGTCATATGTTCTTATTCGAGTTGTCAAGATAACCTGCTTTCCAGTCTTCTTCTTCACTGAGTTCAAAGTTTCAAGTTTTTGTACAGATTTAATTAGACAAACTCTGCTTACATCTATAAACCAAGTTAATTAATAGTGGACTGATCCATCTCATTCCTTGTTAGTCCTAAAAATTGCCACTGGAACTCCTGAAATCAATGATTCAGAAAGAATGTGCAGATAATGCTTTTGGCAATTCTCAGCTCGCCTTGATGCCAGCAAGGACATCAGAAGCAGTCTATTTACAATGACTGGTTCATTCTCAGTTATTGGTCTGACTTAATGAGTGTGGCTGTACTAATCTGCTATTCTGAAGATGAACTTGCCACTGGGCATTCGAATCTCAATTGTTGGGTCAAAGAGATGATTGGGTAGTAGCTACCATGGAGAACACAGCCTCAGCATCTATGATGATTGACACACTCTCTCTTGTTGTTACAAATTAGATGCCCAACTCACCCTGCAGTAATGCCTTGTTCATCACTGTGCATGGATATTCAGGTCCACAATGTCTATAACTGCCTTCTGCAACATACCTTCATTTGCTTTCTATCTGATCGCCTGTTTCATAGCTCTTGTAATTTCTGTTTAAATACTCCATGAATCTATGGCACACTCCTGTTTATGGGTTCTACTAGAGAACTTCCTTTTGTTGGATTTTAGAACCCAACATCAAACAGTAAGTAGTTTTTATTACTCCTTGTTTATGTTGGGCTGTGTTCATGGTTGATTCACTTCAATAACTTATTGTTTCATTGTGAAGAAAGAAATACGGGAACTTTTGAAAATGGCAAGACTGGTTTTTTATTATTATTTGAATGATAGATGGCTTTTCACGGCTTTTGGTTGTGTGACAACGACATTACTAATGTCCATTCTTTCTTATACCTCATAGCATGAACTGCGTTTATGATTTGTTACATGGGCTAGCATCTGCTTGACGCCATTGTGCAGTAAATTTATTTTCCTCCTCAAAAGAAAATTCTTAGCAAACTCACTAGAGATGATACTGAATAATTTGCTTCCAAATGTTGTGACTAGTTTTCTTCTCATGCTCGCAAAAACCATGATATCCAAAAACTCCATGTGACAAATCAAACTGCTATTGTGTAGATAAATATATTGCACTGCATCATTTTCTGGTTTTTTGCTTTATAACAAAATCCAATGGTTGATAGATTTCATTTCTTTTGATTGGGGTGATTAGATCTCTTCTTAAGCCTGACAAAGTCCTACAACCTCTTGATAGCATGCCATGCTCAACGAAGTTCCTGATAGCATATAAGGTTCCTAAGAGTGGTAGATATTAACTTTTTTTCCCTCTTGACTAAGATTTATTAGCATCTTAAATTGAAGTCTGTGCAATGCCAAAGCAAAGACTTACCATTGAATACGAAATTTTTAAGGGAAAGGTCAAGCATCAGTCATAGCTCCAACTAGAGCAATGACAGGAGTAATGTACCATGGAAGTTGAGCATCAACCTCATTTGGAGCAGTACGAAGAATTTCCAGATCTAATTTAATCAAGGAGAAAGAGGAGCATCAATGTTTATTAGTTATAATCACTTAGCTATCATCTTTCGTTACGTGCCAAAAGTATTGCGTCAATTACAACTCAATTCATATAAGATGGTCATTATCTACTTGTTTTAAGAAGGGATAGGAACTTGGTACCAATGTTTTCAAACTTAGGCTAGTTAGAGAACCAGTGAGGTTGCCAGTTTGCAATCCTAGCGATTGGACTAGGGGTGAATCAGTGATTGTGTCAGGAGCAAACAATTATAGATATGTAATACCGTCAATTGCTCATGAACACATGAATCGTTCGGCCTTAATGGTAAAGTAAAATGTTGGTGATCCGTGGAATTGAGTGCTTGAGTCCCTTCATGTGCAACAGTAGCCAAAAGCCCAGTTCTATACCCGTGGGATTCTAAAACTAGGCAGATCCAATTTTGAAAATTGGTACATTTTCAAACTGGTTCAAACTAATTTAGGCCAAACCACCTATACATACTTTTTTAGTTTTGGGTGAATAGATGAAGGGGAAAGCAGTGGAATTGGCCAAGAAAAAGGGGCAAGAATGATTTATGATCGAATGATTGCATAAATTCTAAAGGAAATCAACATTGACAACTCTCCGAATGGGCTTAACATATAGCCACTAAAATCTTTTTGCAACGGGCCGAAATTGACAAACTATTTAATATTCTCTTTCACATGAATATCGTGTAAAAAAAATATAAATTATTGGATAATGACGCATAAGTATCCAAAATTTTATTTCATTCAGTCAATTACCTCAATTTCTTGAATATAGGTTAAGTCCTCTATTAAATCACTAACAAAAAATATTGATATCATACTAATGTTGTTAAATAGTCGTTGATTGCCCACATTGGCGTTTGCTACAATATCTTGATATGCTGCCACATGGGTTGAGATATATAAGACACTACGATTATCTAAGTCAATACTTTTTCTTTCCACATCACTAAATATACAAGGTAAGCAAATCGTGTAATCAAAATCACATGACATGACGATTAATTTAGTGAATACCTCAAATTGAATCAAATTTGAAAAAGTGAGATACTTGATTGAAAAAAAAGAAAAGTTTAGGTACTCTATTGTAAAACAAGCAAAAGTTTTGATAATTTCGATGTCATTATTCTCAACTTCTAAGCTGCTCTAAGAAAAACATCTCAAGAAAAATGTTGTCTACAAAGGTCATTGTAATTTATAAGGTGGCAAAGTTGGAAATAGTCACCATAGTGGTGGTGCTACCGGCAACAACAACGCCATGGCCGTGCTTCAATCGTGCTCTATCTTGGCCCTTTCCTTCTTTATTTCCTTTTTAAACTTTTTTGCTCTTTCTTCTTGTCAGTTTTTCTCTTTGCTTTTTTATTTTCATTTGTTGAACTCAAATTTGAAAAGATACAATAGAGATTAATGAATGAAAAAATCCCAAAATGATTAAACACAAAAATAATTGAAGGAAAATTATGGCATTGTCAATTTTAAGCAAGACTTGTAGCATCCGAAAATTATATTGGTAATGGCAAGAAAGACATACAAAGTCCTTGTCTTTTTGGCTTCCATTGAAGTTTCTTTCCCACTAACATAAAAGCATGCAAAAGTCTTGATCTTCGTGCAATCTATTAAAGTTTCTTTCTCATCGTCAAAAGACGTGCACAATCAAATGACATGCAAAGTTATATTCTTTCATGTAATTCGATCTTAAATATTTGAATTTTTTCTATCTTATAAACAAAGTTTTGCCAAAAAATTCAAACCTTGATATGTTTCTCTCTTTCCATGTAAATGTACATGAGTATGATTTCCTCATATTGTATAAATAACTTTTATGAATTAATAATTTGAATTTTGCAAAATCTTTTGATGTTAATCTTTAAATGCAACTAGTATGCACTTTGCTAGTTTTATAAAATAAAACTATCTTCTAATCCATTTATATGAAAATGGTCAATATCATTCTTCCATTAATTCAAGTTTAGGGACAATCCAAGGACTAAATTGAACATATGCAAAAAGTTTAGGGATCAAATTGAACAAATTAAAAATTTAAGGACGACATTGCACATTGAGTTAAAGTTTAGGGACTACATTATACGTTGAGTTCAACGTCAGGGACCATTTGCATCATTTTCCCAAGAAAATATAGTTAACATGGTTGATTGTTTTCAACTCCAATCTCATAAGTTGGTATACTTGAACCAAATATGAGTGCCTACATAAAAAATAAAAAAATAAATTAAAATTAAAATTAAAATTGACAAATGCACTAATCTAATTTGGTACATGGAGGCCTCAATTGCAAGCAATATCGATCTTCCGTTTTTCTTTTTTCACAAAATAAAAAATTATGGAATCCGCGAAGTTATTGACTATTAAAAGAGAAAAAAACATATACGATACTAACCATAACGCGGTGAAGAGCACCCAAATTAAATGGATGAGGAAGTATTTCACTATTGTTGAAATATGTGTACAACTTTACAACTATCATTAACAATCGCCTTGTATATATAAAAATATCTCTTGGCACATATATATGATTTGATGGCGCCTTGTTTCAAGCATTTGGGATCTGGCTGAATAAGGAAAAGAGAGAGACAATCAAAGGAGGCGCTTATTCGATTTTACATATGTGTGGTTGAAGCAAACCCTTCATAAAAGAAACATCATCAATTTCATTCTGAATCTATGGCTTCCAACAATATTCGAATTGACTAAAATAAAACCAGATCATGAGGTGCTTGAAATTTCTTACCTATGAATTGGCAATCAAGTATCTAGAGTTTTTTTCATTCAATCAATTACCTCAACATTTCAGATATGGGTCAACGCGAGACCTCCATTGAATCGTGAACAAAAAATGTCTATATAACATCAATGCTATTAAGTAGTCGTTAACTGCTTATATTGGCCTCCAATATATTCATTATGGTATCAATTTTGTCTCTTGCGGATCAGACCAGGGATTCCAGATGATATCAATTAATCTCTCGAAAAGTTGGAACAAATTGTCTACAAAAAATATTATTTAGGCAAATCAGATGTAATTGGTAAAGAAATCATAGTAAGGTTTTAAATTATGTGTGCCCGTACAATTACATGTGATGATAATACTATTAATATGATATCCAACCGAACTAAAACCAAGTACTAAGAAAATTTTTATATTCAGTCAAATGTTTGATAATCCACTAAAAATTTTCAAGTGTTAAGCTTGAATTTTTATGATCGAATGATTAGAAAAAAATCTAAGTGAAATCAACATTGAGAAACTTTGTAGTCTTCCAATGTGCTTGACATTTAGCTATTGAAATCTTTTGGCATGTGAAATAAACAAAACTATCTCCCGTTTTCTTTCACACGAAAGAATGAATAATCTTACAAAGGAAAATTATTAGAGGGAGACCAAGCAATGAATCGAGAGGATGAGTTTGTGGAGCAAATATTGCGTAAACAAAAGTATGTTTGAGATTTGAGCCTAAACCAATGATTTTGTGATAAACTCTTTGGGACAATGACATTACAAGTACTTGAATTATTAGCCCTTTCACAATTAGGCCCCTAAAGTTTTCTCGTTCAATCAATTATCTCAATTTTTCATGGGGGCCAATGTGAGGCCTTCGTTAATATTGCAAACGAAAGATGTTGGCATGTTGCCAACACCATTAAACAGCTGTTAAATGTCCATATAGGTGTCCAATATGGCATCTTGAGATGTTGTCACATCAGTAAAGACATTCGATGCTGAGATTATCTAAGTCAATACAAACTTTCTCTCCACATCACCCAATCCATAGGGTAAGCGAATCGTGTCAATGAAATCATTATGATGTGGCAATTTTTTAACAAATGCCTCAAATTGAGACAAATTTGAAAAAAGAACAAACAACAGAGATTAATCCGAACATAATGCATGCAAGTTCTGCTAGTAATGGAAAAAGAGACGTTCTCATGGGGATCCATGAGGGGGATGTGAAAAGCGAAGCAACAAACTTCAATTTGTGTCCTGCAAAAGTCTTGGCCTTCCTGGAATTTAATGGAGTTTCTTTGCCATTGCCTCTTTTTGTCTTTTGCTTCACTTTCCAGACAAAAAAATTGGAGAAATTCTTTGAATATTACCACACAAGCACTCGTGGACAAACAGTATTTTTTTTATTTTATTTTGATTCCGCTAACCACTAATGTGCTTGTGAAAAGCACCCAAAATTAAATGGATGACAGAGTGCTATAGCCTTGTCCTAAGAAAGCATAATTACGACTTCAGTATTTTGACAAATGTATATGACTTTACGAAAAATTATCCAAAAAATCCATAAATCTATTACATGACGACCACTTTAATTCTAAATTTTGATAAGCTGTCACGTCAACTAAGATATATTAGATGCTAATATTGTCTAACCCAACACACTTCCTCTCTACTCATCACTTATTATGTTTAAATTTTGCTGGGCAAGTGAGTCTCATTAGCAAAATCATATAGCATGACAAGTTATTTAGCCGATGCCTTAAATTGAGCCAATTTTGAAAAATTGAGGTTCGTGATTGAAAGAAAAAAACTTGAGATATTCAATTGTAAACTGAACAAGAGCTTAGGTACTTATGACGTCATTATTCTTAACTCTTAAAACGCTCTAGGAATAAAATCTCTGGGAAATGTTGTCTATGAAGGTGACATTAAGCAGCGCTGCTGATGGTAATGGCTTGGCAGTGGCCGAGGGACGGTGGTGCGCTCTCTTGCCCCATTCTTGCTTTTATTTTATTTTTTCCTTCTTTAACTTTTTGCCCTTTTTTTTTTTTTTGTAAGGTAAGAAATAAATTGACTTTTAACCAAAAAGCTATACAGCAAGGGTTAACGGCATCAAAAACTTACACTCATGATGACAAACAAGTCATACCAATGGAAGGGTGTCGAGAATTTCTTCGTTTTCTTTTTATCTTTGCTTTTTTAAATTATTTTATCGAACCTGAATTTCAAAATGAACCATGGAAAGCTAGAAATAATTCTAATAGACAAATACAAGAGAAATTACTGAATGAAAAATCACAGTAATATTAAGCATGAAAAGAGTTGGACGAAAATTTTGGTGGGTCGATTTTTAAGCATGGCATGTAAGTGGGGAAATTGTACCGGTAATGGAAAAACAAAGGCTTTCACATGGGGATGAAGGAGGAGGGATGCGAGAGGTGAACCAACAAAGCCAATTTGCGTCCTGTCCTGCAAAGTCTCTGTCCTTTTCATTTGCTCTCTTTTGCTTCTGCTTCACTTTCTAGACAAAAAGTACCTGATATCCAGTAAAGTCTTGGTCTTCCCACGTGTATGGTTTATCAACATGAACAAAGCACGTTGTGTCCTTGAGTTAGATAAATACACTCCTTTTTTTCCAAATCAAGACTTTTGGCTGTCGTCTGAAAGAGAGGGCCTTTTCTGGTGGGCATCCAAATCAGAGGATGAGAGGTGATATTTCTTCACATGACCAACTTAGAAGGCACGCATATCTTCATAAAAAATTTATAGCTTACGAATGTTTTGTTGGTTTTTTTTTTTTTTTTTAAATTATAGGTTCTTATGTGGCAGCTATAGTGCTAAAAATTTGCAACAAAATGAACAGTAATGATCTACTAAAGGGTGCTGAAGTAGTTGCTGATGACCGTGAATCGCTTAATAGGAGAATTGTGGTCTTTTAAATTGAAAAGGCTAGCCCAAAAGCAACTTGCTTGATGGATTAGTTGGTGATTTCTGAATTGTTTACTATTTCTTGAGTAAAATTAAGCAACTTGCTTGATGGATTTGTTGGTGTACCTGACTCTTCCCAAAGCACGTGTTTTGGTTCCCCTGATCAAACAGTCAAAGTTCGTTGTCTTTAATGACTTGCAAATGTATAATAGAAAGGAAGATGCCAACGTTAGGTGGATCGTCAACATTTATTTCAGTTGGTGCAAGTTGCACAAAGATATTTATTTGTCAGTCGTATTAATTGTGGTTGCTTCATTCAACGCTAGGCAAAAAAAAAGGGTCAGGCATCGCCAAATAACAATGTACAATGTACTAGATACACTCTAGGCATCACACTTACGAACAAGAAAGTCATGCAAAGGACCACAATTCTCCTATCAAGCGGTTCTCGATCATCAACTACTACGTCAACACCCTTCAGTAGATCATCGTTGCTCGTCTTGCTGCGAATCTTTAGCACTATGAGTGCCACGTAAAAGCCTTCATTGATTGCATATTCACAATGACACATCAAACAAAGACATTGAAATTATAAGGTTGCAGAGAATGTATGGATTAAGAAAAAAAAATGCCTTGATCTTCGTCTTTGTTTAATGTTTTTGGTAGGTGAATGTCTCTGTCTTCTAGAACTAAATAGTTTTTTTTTCCTCTCCATTAGCTTACTTCTGCTTTACATAAGAGAGAACTAAGCAAAAAGATATGAAAAATTCATTAAGTTGCGGACAATTTCAACTGTTGCTCATGAGTTCCTAAATTGAAAGATTTAACTTTAAAAAATATGTACACACTAATTATAAGCCGACGCTTGAGCATATACTTTTGTTGGTTTGGGTGAGGAGGTCAAAGGGAAAGCAATGGAATTGGCCAAAAAGGGGAGCAAGAACAATACCTTATCTTTCGACTTTTTATGATTGAAATTACTCGAGAAAGAAATCAACGTTGAGAACTTTATAGTCTCTAAGTGTGCTTGACATTTAGCCACTGAAATCTTTTTGTAATGGCATGAAATTAACAAAACTTTTTCCTATTCTCTTTTACATGAAAGAATGACAAATCTCAATATAGAAATTATTAAAGTGAGACCAAGCAGTGAATCAAGAGATTAAGTTTGTAGGACAAATATCACGTAAACAAAAGTATGGTTAAGATTTGAATCTAGACCAATAATCAGTATGATAAATTCTTGGATATTGACACACAAGAATCCGAACTATTACCCTGGTTTTGTAATCAAGTGCCTAAAGGTTTTCTTGTTCAATGGGTGAAGGCGTTCATTAAAACCACAAATTGAAAAAGTAGATATGACAATAACGCTATTGGATAGCCATTAACTGTCCACATTGACATCCGATATGATATCTTGAGATGTTGCACATTAGCATAGACATATTGGATGCTAAGATTATTTAAACCAACACCCATCCATTATCTCTTCATCACCCAATCCATAGGTTAAACGAGCCACGTTAACTGTTATGCTTAATTTCTATTGAGTGAGCAAGTCATGTCATGTCAACAAAATCACATAACATAACAAAATAATTTATTAAATGGATGCCTTAAAGTGAGCCAAAATTGAAAAAAATGAGATGCTTCATTGAAAAAAAGAAGTTTATAATATGAACAGAAGTTTAGGTATCTACGGTATCACACCCTAACTCTTAAACCACTCTAAGAAAAACATCCCAAGAAAAATATTGTCTCCGAAGGCGACTATAAGGTGGCGACGTTGGAAATGTCAACCTGGCGGGGGTTCGCAACAGCGCCGCAGAGACCGTGGAACGGTGGGGCTCTCTCCTGCCCATCCCTGCTTTTTCTTTTCTTTTTTAGCTTTTCTTTAACTTTAATTTTCCTCTTTGCTTTTTTTTTCCCTGTTTTATTGAAATTAAATTTGAAAAGATACACGAAAGTCTAGAGATAATTCTAGATTTATGAATGAAAAATTACTATATGAATGAACAGGAAAAGAGTTGGACAAAAATTATTGCATTGTCAATTTTAAGTGAGACATGTCAAGCGAGGAAGTTCTACTAATAAAGATAAAAGAGATATTCACATTGGGACGGAAGACAAGGGATGTGAAAAGTGAAGCAACACAGCCAATTTGTGCCTTGCAAAGTCTTATTCTTCTTGGAATATATTAAAGTTTCTTTCCCATTTGCTCTTTTTTCACTTTTGCTTCACTTTCTAGACAAAGAAGGCGCATGATACTCAATACATTCACCGGGGATATTCTCTCAATATTACAAAACAACCATTTGTGGACAAAAAACAGTCTACTTTGATTTCTCTAACCTCTAATGTGCATCCTTAAAAGTCTTGGTCTTCCTGGTCTTCACAATTTTCTCTCTCCATTAGCTCACTATCACTTTGCTTCCTCATAACCCTTGTTGTTCTCCACAAACTATAGTGATTGATTCACCATGGCCATTGGAGAGATCTTTTTGGGTTCCTTCTTTCAGTTCCTGCTCAAAAAGTTGGCTTCTATGGTATCGAACTATGCGCAATGGGAAGGAACCGACACCTTGCTCCATAAGTGTGAGGAGATGCTAAAAACAATCAATGCAGTGCTTGATGATGCAGAGGACAAGCAACTTGATGGTGACCATCGAGTGAAGCAGTGGCTGGAGAATGTTAGGGACTTGGCCTATGACACGGAAGACTTGCTCGATGAGTTCGAGATCGAAGCTGCTCAAGTCAAGTCGGAGGCAGAATCCAGCACAAGCAAAGGTAGGGTGAAAAGGAAGTTCTTTTCCTTTAGCCAACTGCACTCACCCACGTTTGAAACCAAGTTACAAGAGATCAAAGGCAGGTTTGAAGATATTGTCAACAAGAAGGCTCCTTTAAGCTTGAGAGAGAATGTTGTGGACAGATCTCACTACACCAACAAAAGGCTCCCCAGCACTTCTCTGCCAGAGCCTCAATTTTTCGGTAGGGAGAAGGAAGAAGCGGATATACTCAAATTACTGATAGGTGAAGCCGAAAATGTTGATAGCACACTAAGCATAGTCTCCATAATTGGGATGGGCGGTGTTGGAAAGACGGCCTTGGCTCAACGGTTGTATAACAATGACAAAGTAAGTAATTGTTTCGAGAGGAGAGCATGGGTCTGTGTTTCAGATGTTTTTGATGTTCTTGACATAACAAAGACTATTTTGGGGTCGATCACCAAAGAGCCTTGCAAGGACAAAGATCTTGATAGGCTTCAAACAAAGTTAAAGGACAATCTATCTAGAAAGAAGTTTCTTGTGGTCTTAGATGATGTTTGGAATGTGAAGTACGAAGAATGGACTTCCCTCCTAAAGCCATTTGAAGTAGGGGCCAAGGGAAGCAAGATCATCATCACAACGCGTAACAATTCTATTGTTTGCATAAAAAGAGTTTCGTCATATTCTTTGAATGTGTTGTCTGAAGATAATTGTACCAGCATGTTAGCCTATCATGCTTTGAGGGTAAGAAATTTTGAGGGGCACCCAAATTTGGAAAGAGCAGGCAAGAGAATAGCTGAAAAATGTAAAGGTTTACCTTTGGCAGCAAAGATGTTGGGCGGTCTCCTACATAATAGAGAGAATCCCAAAGAATGGGAAGCTATCTTAAATAACAGAACATGGGATAAAGCGATAGGAAAAGATGGTGAGGTTCTTCCAGCTTTGAAATTGAGCTATTTGCATCTTCCTTCTTGTTTGAAGAGATGTTTTGCGTATTGTGCTATATTTCCAAAGGACTACGAATTTGAGAGGGACGAGCTGGCACTCTTGTGGATAGCAGAGGGCTTTTTAGGTGAAGAAAAGCAAAAAGAGAGTATCTTGAGATTAGGACATGATTGCTTTGATGAGTTAGTATCTAGATCTTTTTTTCAGCAATCCAATGTTAACACATCAAAGTTTTTGATGCATGATCTTTTGAATGATCTAGCAAAATCAATTGCGAATACGACATGCTTTACCTCTGGGGACTCTCAAGTAGTGAGTACTAAAGAGAAAGCTCGTTATGCATCATTTGTCTCACAGTATGTTACATCGGAAAGCTCGAGAGCATATGCTCAAATGAAGGTACTAAGAAGTTTATTGCTGTTAAATGTTCAATTTAGTCAACGAATTTTCATTTCTGGAAAGGTGCTGCACGACTTGCTAACAAACTTGAAGTACTTGCGAGTGCTATCATTATCTCATTGTGGCATCACAGAGGTACCGAATTGTGTCTGTGATTTAAAATATCTCCGTCATCTCAATCTCTCATACACCGGAATCAAAAGGCTACCTGAGTCAATTGGTGCCTTGTGGAAATTACAAGTTTTGATCTTAAGAGGTTGTTGGTACATTTTTATGTTGCCTCCAGATATGGCAAATTTGGTCAACTTACAGTTTCTTGACATTAGAGATACAAACAATCTGAAAGAGATGCCATTGAATATCGGTAATTTGAGGAATCTTATTATCTTGTCCAAGTTTGTGGTAGGACCAGAGAGAGGGTCACAATTAAATGAGTTAAAGAACTTGCCACATCTTCAAGGAGAGTTACTCATATCTAAATTGCAGATGGTGGAAGAATTTGGAGATGTAGCTAATGCTAATTTGTTTGGAAAGCAAGACCTTAGCAACTTATTCTTGCATTGGAATGAAGATTTTGGAAATTTCCGGAATACAAAATGTGAAGCATGGGTTCTTAACTCTCTGCGACCTCACACTAATCTTGAAAATCTCACTATTTCGTACTATGGTGGTGGAATATTCCCGTCATGGTTTGGTGATCCATCCTATTCTAACATAGTGTCTTTGTGCTTGCATGGTTGTCTGAAAGTTACATCATTGCCATCACTTGGACAGCTCCCTTCACTCAGAGAATTATCTCTTGAAGGTCTAAGTGCAGTACGCATGATAGGATCTGAATTTTACGGAACTAAAAGCCCTTTTCCATCCTTAACAATTTTGAAGTTTGAAGGGTTGTCGGCATGGAAAGATTGGTCTTATTATGCTGGAGGCCGAGAAGAAAAAGTACCATTTTCCTGTCTTCGGCATCTTGTTGTTCGAAGATGTCGAGAGTTGACAGGGGAATTACCTCGTCAATTAGATAATCTCATAAAGCTAGAAATTTGTTCATGCTTGCATTTGAATGAATCAACCAATGTGGTTTGTCTTCCATCTCTCTGTGAGTTACACATTGAGGAATGTAACAAGGAGATCTTAAAGAGGTTGGACCACCTAACTTCTTTAACCATTCTCAAAATTGAGAATCTTGCCGAGCTTGTTTGCTTTGATAATGGATTTATCAGCCACTTGATCAACCTTAAGGAGCTTCGTATAAGAAGCTGTGAAAAGCTTACATACTTATGGCAAGATGGAGATGGAACGCGAAATCTTACTTGCCTCCAGAGTGTAGTCATTGAATATTGTCCTAAATTCACATCTTTTATGAGGGGACAAGGAGAGATTGAGCTGCCGCACAACCTTGAAACGATACAATTGGAGAATTGCGTGAGTTTAGAAAGGCTTCCAAGCAAGATGCACACACTTAGACGTTTGAGCATTTGGGATTGTCCAAAAATCATGGGACTAACCATTCCTCCCAATGACCCCAGCAGCAATAACACGATGTCACAGCTTGAATATCTGCAGATTGATCATTGTGATTCTTGGGTATCTTTTCCGTTTGCTAAGGATAGACTTGCTACTTTGAAGACACTTGATATTAAGAGTTGCAAGGGAGTAGAGTCGCTAGCAGAGATCACAGCACTAGAATCGCTAGAATCTTTAGATATTGGCAATTGTATGAATTTGAGAAGCCTACCACAGTGCCTTCGCATGCTCGTCCATCTCACTCATTTGGAAATAAGTGATTGTGCAGCACTAGAGATGGAGGACCTCCCTCCCCTTCCCCTCACCTTGTCGAGTCTTTCACTTTTTAGGTGTCTAAAGATAAAGTCTATTGCCAACTGTAATATTGATAGTTGTAACAATCTCACTTATTTGGAAATATGGGAGTGTCCAGCATTGGAGATGGAGGACTTCCCTCCCCTTCCAATCACCTTATTGCATCTTGCACTTTACTTATGTCCCAAGATAAAGTCATTAGAGTGGCATCGTCTTACGTCCCTTCAGTGGCTAGAAATTATTCGTTGTGAAAATATTGAATGCTTCCCCGAAGGAGGTTTGCCTCCAAATTTGCGGTCGTTTTATATTAGGGGGTGCAAGAATATAAAGCAGCCAGTGAGAAAATGGGGCTTGCCCATGCTCACTTCCCTCGAGAGACTAGGAATGGACGGAAGCAGCATGGGAGGGGAGGGAGACAAGGAGTGCTTTCCTTTGGAGGAAGACGACGAGGATTCCTGGAGTCTTCTATTTCCTTCCTCTCTTACCTCTCTTCAAATTGGCCATATGAGGAACGTGGAAAGACTATCAGATGGCCTTCACAACCATCTCTCCTCTCTCCAAGAGTTATCGATTGAGTGTTGTCCAAAGTTGAGGGACTTGCCAGAGGATGGCCTCCCTCCCTCCCTCCAACAATTGCACATTCTTGGATGCGAGATTTTGAAAGATCGATGCTCAAAACACACTGGCGACTATTGGCCCCTCATCCAAGAGATCCCTCTCATCTACATTTATGGTGAATAGATCCAATGAATTGATTCGTCCTGGTACGGTCAGGTTTTCTAGGGTTCGAGTAAGTTTATGGTTTCGAAGGCATCGATTTCCCATTCTACTTCCTCAACTCGATGCATAATACAAGTCAATACTTTCCTGTGTAGATGCTCCGCATGAATTTCCGGAAATCCAAGAAATCCTCGACATCCACTTTCGCTGTCATTTGCTAACTGCCGCGATTCAATCCCTTCCATCTACGGTCAGATTTCTACGGGTTCAGGTAAGTCCTTTTGTCTTGAATGCATCGATTTCGTGTCTCTGTTCTTCGGTTCGACGCTTAATACGAAGTAATTTCTTCCAATGCATGCAGACATTTGCTTTTCGTGGAGTACGACTGAAATTCATAGATGAAAAATTGATAATTAGCTGCTTGAATATCCAGCAAGAGCTTCCTTTATTCTCCAATTGCACTGGCTTGCGAAAGTTGTTGATGATGATGATATTCTTGTGTGCCACAGCTGAAAGCATCTCCACTACTGCCTTGGGCCAGCTTTTCTCTTTAGCCACCGCAATGCTCTTTCGAATGGCAAGTAATTCAGCCTCCTCTGTTTCTGTTTTGGCCTCAATCCCAACAATTTTTGTTCATATATGGATGCGAAGTTGGGGTACTTGCCAGAGGATGGCCTTCTCTCTCTCTCTCTCCCTTCAAGAGATCCCTTTCATCAGCATTGATAGCATTCGGATCCAATGAAGTAAAATCGATCATGCCCGAGCCATGATGATAGATTTGTCTTCGTTGACTTCTTTTTGTTCCTTAGGTAATGCTTCCAACTTCTTTCATATTTCACTTTCATTTGTTAACTGCCGGGATTCATTCTTTGATGTAATGTAAGTTTTCTTGGGTTCGGGTAAATTTTTTATTTTCGAGGCATCAATTTTGATTATGCTCCCTCAATTCGATGCGTAATACAGATTGATATTGGAACTCCAGTCTCTAGCTCATTTTGAAAGCCAGAAAATGAAATTTATTGGATTGTTAATTGACGGGGATTGTGCTGCTATCTTCTCTTCTCGATTAGCTTATCCCACATCAAGATTTGACATGTCATACCCTCTGTGGCAGATTGCTTGCCATTGTCAATGATATCTCCTGCTTGTTCCAAGGACACAGAGAATGTAGCTCTTCGTAAGCAGCAATATGGATGGGACAAAACCGCTACTGAGGTCATCATTGTCATAGAAGCTTATAGAACTCTTGAGGTATTTGAGGTCTTACCTTGCTGATGAAGTTGTGAGAGATATCAGCAGGAAGTTTGGTTTTGTGCTTTTCGACAGCTCTTCTAAAACCGCTTTTCTGGCCTCTGTGAGTAACAATAATGTTCATTGGTTTCGTTCTGGGATATCGCTCTCAATCGTTCCCTCCACCTACGATCTATATCTAATCCTTTTTGTTCTCTGAATCATGCAGGATGTTAATGGAAGTGTTGGGGGAAGTGATTCTGGGGGCAATCTTGTTCTCTCGGATGATGCAGAAGTCGTGAAGATGGCTGTGGGAAATCTTTCGCACCATTCCCTAAAGTTAATTATTTTTTCGGATTGTTGATGCATCTCCACTAGAGTTCGGTAGATGCATTGCAATGTGAAAAGTAAGGATGGATGATCTTTGCTGATATTAGCAGAGTTCAGGGGAGAATGTTACGTTGTTGGGTAACATCATATTGGAAAAATTGGTTCCGAACCTAAATTTATAATTTATGGTTAAAATGGTGTTCTTTATCTGTATGCATGTTTTGATTTGTGCATTTTCACCTACAATGTTGCTCTTCCAATGGTTTTTGAGCGCCAAATTGTTCACTTTTAACGTTGCCTTCTTTTCCAACTTAGGATGCTGCTTCACCAGCTCTGGAGGTTTGCGGAGTTATGAGCACCCAACGAATGAGGTGAAGCCGGTTCCTCAATTCGATGCTTGATACAAACTGATTTTCCTCGTTCAAATTTTTACATAAATTTTCGAAAACCAGCCGCTGAAGCTGAAAGATTGACATCTGTAGAACGAAATGTTCACAAAACTGCATCTTGCTATATTGATGACCTGTCTTGAACTCTTCTTGATGCCCAAAATCTGTGCTTATTTCTGCATTTGAGTGACCCACCAACCAAATTGTGAATCAAAATGCACCATGCTTTGCGTGAGAATCACCAAAAATCATAGCGTTCTAAACTCATATTCCTCTGCATTTTCAGCGTTTGTTGTATGTTCTCTTCCAACATCTTTCCACTTGTGCCCTTAAGCTCATTCACTGTGGTTGTTTTGCAGATACCACTGTGATCTGTATTAGCAAAAGCTCTCGGAAGGATCACTTGCGAATGCTGTTGAGGTGGGGCTAATGATGTCAATGTTAAGTGTCACTTTTTGCAATTTAATAAATAAATAAAAAGAAGAAGCGTTTAATTTTATTTGGTGTACTGAGATGTCCTAAATTTTCTTCTAGTGAATACGATCTGAATAAGAATAATCTTTTCTAAAATCTAAAAGCAGTGATTAGTTATGCGGATGATGTGATATGATTACGAAGAAAAGGGATGCACTTCCTTTCTTTTTTTATTCAATGGTTTCCTTTATCATTGAGAACCTTCTTTTTGTTGATGATGATCCTTCGTAGTATTAACCAATCAATATGGGATAAAATTCTGGGGCACCTCATGGCTCCAACCTTTCAATGCCACACCAAATCATGACGGCATTGATATTCCATAAATCACCTTCTGCTTGGGTCCTGATCTCTGGTGGGTTAGGAACTATTATTAAAAGCTTGCAAGAAATTTTTAGCCAATTTACTCTTGCTTGTTTGGTTGAGATTGAAATGATATGCTACCTGCTTTTGTGATTGTGTTGTCAGCAATGACCTGTGGGGCAAATCTATTTAGTTCTTTAAAGTATCAGTCGTGTGCGTTTACTCTGGAATATTATTTTGTCTTATATTATGTTATTTTATTTG
This sequence comes from Eucalyptus pauciflora, assembly GCA_007663325.1. Taxonomy (NCBI): domain Eukaryota; kingdom Viridiplantae; phylum Streptophyta; class Magnoliopsida; order Myrtales; family Myrtaceae; genus Eucalyptus; species Eucalyptus pauciflora. The sequence continues at coordinate 116,920 of VMYD01000077.1, forward strand.
AAAATACCTTCTTATGTGGCATTCTTCCTATAGGGAGTTCCTGAACAAAAGTTTCAAGCTCACATGTGTTTGTTTGGTGTAACTGGAAATCTTGCACTTTGACGAATGCAAACCTTGTCTGATACATCTCCTCCCTCTATGCTACTGTTGCATATGTAAATTTTTGGTTGACGCAATTTTCGTGTGAGATTGTGAAGCTTTGTTAGAGGTTAGTTAATTTGTGATCTAAATTGCGGCTCACTGTGTACTTTCTCTGAGGCTTTTTGGATGTTATTGCACATATAACATGGTGCTTTGCCCATATAAATAGGTGGTCAGAAAAGCAGTGTTGCGTCTGCCAAGATAAATTTCGAGAAACCATACATAAGTTTTGCTTGTGAGCCATCCGATTATCTGGTAAGTTTTACTCATTTTTCTCCATTTTGTGACTTCAATGACTTTTTCAGTTAGCTTGTTATATTGTTCTTGCACTAATTGAACTTATAGGAATCTGGTCTTTACATTGAAAATACAATGGGACCAATTAGTGATCGGAGCCTCTGCCATCTTACATCTAACTTATAATGGAACAGAACCAATCTAATTGTTCCAACTGGCAAAATATTGGGAATCGAACATGTATGCTAGCATGCTCAGTGTTTTTTGTATTGCAGTTGTCACGACCCGAACCTCAAGCTCATGCACATCTCTCAATGGTCGTAAAAATTTGCAACATCCCAGGAACTGTTGCCGACCCATTCATTTTATTGCACAAGCGGAAATGTAATGACAATCTCCAGACAACACATAAATGGGATAGTAAACATAGGATTATATTTTCATCAAACACATTTTTACAGTAGTGGTTATGTACAGAAAAGTCTAACATAACATGGGTCTACTTTAACAAAAAGAAGAGCTTCTAGGCTATCTACGCTCCGAGCTCCTCGGCCATGGGATCAAGTCCCTCCCTACAACCGTGCTAGGTTTTTCGATAAACCTGGGTGAGCTGTCACCCATTATCCAGATCAGACGGCAGACCCGTCAACATCTAGAAGAGACTACAAAAAGACTCATACGCCACATCCTTCCACCCTCTACATCTGGTATCACGATCTTCCATCTATGGACCCGAAAAATTTAGCCCACAACGGGATGAGATAACATTTCAGCGAGTCCATCCCCTAAATCTCGGTTAGGAGAAGAGTACACCCACATGCATCCTAACCCTAGTTCCCACAATTCTCTTAACACCAGCCTTTTTCCTGCATGTCAGTATCAATCAAATCGAATATAACAGTATTGAGATCACATATCATAGGAACATTTCAATAGGTGTATATGCATGGGCGTACATATCATCACAATCACACGGGCCCCCAATTATCAGACTAAATTGTTATGATATGTCCCATACCGCACCATAAAATTCCGTCCCCTAATTAGGTCCCTCAATTTCAATCATTCATAAGTCTCAACTGACTTCGACCCATCGGCCATGGCAACTATCACACCCCGATCCTCGAACGCGTGCCCATCCCTCACCTGGTTAATTAATAGCGACGTCCCAGGACGCATCGCCGACCCTGTTCATTTAATATGCGCATGCGGAAGCATATAGAAAATCCCCAGACAATAAAACAATGGAATAGATAAGCAGGTCATATTTTTCATATTGAAATTCACAACCACACTTTTATTAACAGCACAACTCATAGTATATTTACAATATTATTCATAGTATACTAGTCTCACACCTATCTACACCAAAACAAGGTTCACAAAACGGGATGGGATCTCAGTCCTCATCTAGATCGTACTCGGAATCATCATCCCGATCCTCCTCAAATCCTTCATCACTAGGCTCATTTCCTTCAAACTCTTCATCTTCTTCTTCTTGCTCATCCTCAGCTCCAGATGTCGGCTCATCCTTAGGTGATCTAGGGGCCTGAAATATTATCCCACAACCGGGATGAGACTATGTCTCAGCAAGTTCTACCCCCTAAGACCCGCTTAGTAAACTAATACACTATGGGCTGCCTAAACACGCACAGGTCAGAGGACTTACCTTGGCTTCAGATTCCACTTGCAAGTCAGTAGAGTTCATAATAGGCACCCAACTACTCAAAACAAATCGAGCCAGTCGATTACATGTCACCCAAATCATATTTTCCCCACGATGTATATTTAGTCGCCTAGCACACGTGCATTCTCTAAGGCACTAGTTCATTAAAGTGATGCATCAAATTACCGAGCCCACGTGTCTCTCCCAAGATGCCACACTTAATTCCTTGGGCCCACGTGCATTCTCTAAGGCACTAGTTCGCTAAAGTGATGCATCAATTCACCAAGCCCACGTGCCCTTTTTACAATGCTCAGGCCCACGTGCATTCTCTAAGGTACTAGTTTACCAAAGTGACGCATCAGATCATCGAGTACACGTGCCCTTTTAGATGCCACACTGATGCACCACTCCACCATCGATACTGACAATCGGTACCCAATCATTTTCCCATCAAATAATTAAAAATAACCATTTAGGAACATATCCTAAAATTCACAATTTAAATCAATTCCATATAAATTGAAGCTCAATTAAATAAACGGACTATACCATGACAATTAGCACGAAATTCCGGTCACTGGCTATCCCAGTTGAATTTTCGGAAAAATAATTAATTAAATAATTAAGTTCGAAAATTAAATAAATAAATATTAAAAATCCAATTTAGGCCCATAATGCCTAATTGGAGGCTGAGACAAGCCTGGAAAATTACCGAGACTGGTTCAATAAATAATATGGCATGCCTACTTGCTAATGTCGATTTCTAACCACCTAACATGCATCATTAAGTCTCTAATTTAATCGATCTAAACTAATCTAACCACCTAATTGCATTTAATTAAATCTAACCAATCCTAAGTATAATTAGCAAACTAAAAAAACATTAGTGAGTAAAACTCACTTGATAAAAGCAGAGACCGAATCACCACGACGGCGACGCGACGGCGGCCGAAATCAGGCTTTCGACAACACCGGCGGGCTTGGACCAGGCCTTAAACTTGGCCCAACAAATCTCAACCCAATTGAGATTTGTTCTTGCACTGAAATGGGCTTGCTCTTGGGCTTGGGCCTAGCTGCGATTGGGCCTTCTTCGCGGCTGGGCTTGGGCCGAACTTGCTAAATTGGGCCCAATGGAGTTGCTAGAGAGATGGGTTGAGCTAGGCCAGGCTTGAAGACTGAAATTTGAGCTTCAATTCAATTGAATATGGGCTAAACTGGATGGGCCTGCTGTTGGTGAAATTTCGACTGGGCTTGAAGACTACAAGATGGGCCGAGGCTTCTGGCTTCGCTGGGCCTTCGCTGCTAGAGAAGCTGGGGACGAAGGAGCAGCTTCGTGGAAATCTTCGGTGCAGCTGGTCGTGGGAGTATGCGGTCAATTGACCAGTTGATGCTGCCTTCGGTGAACTGATTTGAAGGCACAAAGGTGGAGTTGGCCACGTGGGGAACTTCGAGCGTTGAAGATGGAGAGGAAATTGGATTGGCTTCGTGGCAAGGCTTCACTCGGTGGGATTTCCTCGGTCAATCTTCGGTGGTTTTCAGTTGGGCTTTGACCAGTGAAATGGACCAAAACGTGGCAGAGACGAGGAGCAACTGTTGGCGTCGATGAAGCTGCTGGGTGCTCGACTAGAATTTCGATGGAAGTTGGCTGCCTTCGCTGGCAGCAACAAAATGAAGTGAAGACCTCAGTGAGCTAAAGACGCATGGATGAAGAGGAGATGGGCGTTCGCTGGCTTCAGTCAACACGGCTGGAAAATGTTTCTTTTGTTGACCAAGCTTGGAGAAGCTCAGACGTGGCAGCAGCGTCGGTGAAGAACCAAAGGCAAAAATGAAGATGGGTTTTCGGATGGATTAAAGTGAAGTAAAAGCAGGGTTTCGAAGAAGTGCAGGGGCGGTGGTGAGGCATGCGACCAAAGGTTTAGGAAGAAGAAAACTAAAGTCAATAAAGTATAATAAAGTATAACCCAAGAGTTAAATGCTTTGTCCCCCGTAGGCTTCATGTTTATCCACTTTGGTCCCCCAAATATTTTCTTGTCTTATCCTCACAAATAATTCCATTTTGGTGCCCAAAAATATATTTACTTTCTTAATTCCGAATTTACTCACATAGCTTCAATTCCTCACTCAAATCCCCAATTTGAGGTCTGATGTCGTCGAAGGAAAATCCCATACCATTTTCTGCTAGTCCTCAGCACTCAAAGACTCGGCTTGGAAGTCGAAATTTCCTTTAATTGAGCCCATCCGAATTTCCGTTGATTTTCCGCGGCGTCCGAACCGATTTTTCCGTAAAAATCTCGGAATCTCCGAAAAGTCTTCTAAGACTGAGTCGACACTCCTAGAATTTATTGTGACGTGACCGAAACTTCAATTTCTAAAATCGAACTTGAATTGGTGGTTGATTTCTATTCGATGTGTTTTTAGCGTGACCTAGGCTATTGGGTAACTTTAAGATATTTTTAAGTGCAATTGACACGTGGTCGATTTTCTTCGAGCCACTATGAACCCACTCGACTTATTGGCGACCCTCGATTGTCGTGAAAATCCCGAGGATCCAAATATGGACACAGGGTATCAAAACAATAAGAAAATCAGTCTAGTGCCGGTCGACATGAATTTTCTAATTTAGTGGTGTCACCCACGATTAGCCACACATCTCTGTCGATCCAGTCTATCTCTGATTTCAAATCGATTTTTAACTGTGTCGTAATAGACTCTAAAAATGGACACGGTCGAGAAGTTGATTCCTAGTCGAATTCTCAAGTCTATTACCTTAAAATTCCTTAATGGTTTCCCCAAATAGTCTAGTTATCTCAAGAGTGATCGGCTCTGAGAATAATCATATAGACACGTCAATGAAATGCCTGATTCATTCAGAAGAAAACAGAGTTGAAAATTTGGGATGTCACAGCAACGTCTACATCTAGACGGCATTCCGATTATGAGCATCGGCACAGGATCCACTGCGACTGACATCCGTTGACTTAGGGCATTCTCGAAGAAGCATCGTCCGGCCCCAAAGGCTCGTGACGGGGTCTCGTGTCATTTATGCATTTACCCAATCTCATAATTCATCAATCAATTACATAATTCAATCACATCATCATATTTATCATTTCTAGCAAACAAAGCATTAAAAACAGTCACAAGCTACTACCGGTTCTAACCAGCAAAAATTGTTCATTTGCACACCTCTTATTTTAACCTCAGAAATCTAACCAATTGATTTTAGAAAATTCTCAAATTTGAACATATTGTGAAGGACACTTAAATAAACATTTTTTATGCAAACACCAAATCCCAAATCCTTCTAGATTCGGCCCAGTAAATCACTCAATCCAGCACCAAAATCGGGTTTAATTCCAGAAAGTTTGTTCTCCGAAATCAGTTTGGTTCGTGGTCCAAAACATGTCCGTTTAATATGAAATTTGAGTACGTTAAACTAGAAGAGATGAAAAACAACTTTTGTTTAAATTCGAACCCCAAGAGTTAATAAAAACCCTTAGAATCCTAATAGGTCACCAGTTCCAGAGAAAACCGAAGTTCTGTTTAAAGATGACGGAGCTGATATCTCCTGCTTCTGCATCCCTAAAAATCTTGAGAAAAATATATGTTATAACTGAGGATGTCTAAAACATTTCTCTAGAAGACCTCAACTTCAAATTCGCGACCAATTTCAACTTACAAAAATTGCAAGTGGCAAGTGTCCAAGAGTCAGTGTTGCAGAACGGCTACTGTTTTTGACCCACTTATCTTCAATGATGCTAATCTCCCTAATTTGACTAATATTAACCCATTCTAATACAAATATAACTATTATAGAGTATCACTAATCCCAATATAAGCTAACCTAAACCATTCTTAAGTCTAGCTAATTTCCTAAACAAGTGTAATCAGCCCCTAGCCAAAACTTAGGAAACTAACTCACCTAACTAGGAATCCAAGGCCACCGGTGCTGGTTGAGTGGCAGCAACCAAGCCACGATCTTCGGAGACGCCGGACTGGCTCCGGTCAGCCTGGAACATGGCTGTGAAGCCCTTGGTTCAAGGTTGGGAGGGAGTGCTCTCGACTAGAGGAGGCCGAACAGTGGTTGTGCTGCAACCGCGAAGGCTCGGCTGCAACACGGCAGCGCTGGCTCACCGGCTAGCGAGCTGGTTCGAAGTTGCTTGTGCTCCGGCAGCTGGATAGCAACACAGGCGAATGGTTTGGGTTATTCGGTGGTGAGGATAAGCTGAAACTGAGGAGGGATGAGCTCATGTATGGCAACAACAACTGTGAACTGAGCTGAAGAGTTTCTGACGAACAAAGGAAAAGGCAGTGTTGATTTTAGGGGGCTGTGGGTTTGCTGGTGAGGACGGTTGCTCAGCAAATAAGGACCACAACAAGAAGGAATGAAACATAGAGGCAACTTGGTTGAAGCTTCTATGGGTCCAGAAAATTTGTGGCGCCAAAACAGAGCTTTCCTCTGTTTTCTTGGTTGCTGGGTTGTCATCTATGAGGCAGCAGGGGAGGCCAAATAGAATAGCGTAAAGGAGAAGAAGACAAAAGGCTTCACGGCTGAGAAAAGGAGAAGAAAAGGAAAGAAAGAGAAAGGAGGGGGGAACAGAAGTGTCGCACGGCTCCAAAAGAAAAAGAGAGGGGAAGTGCACGGATGGAAAAGAGGAAAGAAGGAAAAAGGACCATGGGGTCCCCCTTTCTATTTTCCACAATCTCTTTGCCACATTTTTCCATGGAAAAATGTTCCTTTCACCATCAAGTGTCCCCCCACCTTTAAACAAACCTATCCACTTCCAAATGAAACTCAAATGGTGGTGGAAACTCTTGTTTTAAGCCTTCATCCGAATTTCATTACCTTTACCCTTCAAATGACACCCAAATGTAAGTGAATTCCCCCATACATGAAGGCATCCGAATTTCATTGTCTTTACCCTTCATTTTCCTTCCTTTCACTTGGCCATTTAATAACCTTACTAACCAAGATAAGCCCTCAATTTACTCTTATAATTCTTAACTCCATTGGTTCCACATTGAGGACTAACAATCCACTTAAAATATGGTCTTTCTCTTATTCCTTTAATTTGCTGCATTTGCATTTCTCGCCAATGATTCCCGTCATCAATAAATCTTGGAAAGATTTAACAATATTCCTAGGATTAATCGTGACACATGAAAGTTCTCAATTTCTGAAATTAGAATAAATTTCACAGTTAAATTCAGTCAGACGTGATTTTTAGTGCGACCTAAACTATCGAGTAGTTTTTGGGAATTTTTTGTATAATTGATCCGTGATCGATTATTTTCAAGCCACGATGTACATCTTCAACTCAATGGTGACTATCCGTTGTCGTAAAAATCTCAAGGTTTCAATTACGGGCATAGGGTACCAAAACGACAGAAAAATCAATTTAGTGCCGATCGACAAGAATTTTGTAATTAGGTGGAATCACCCATGCCTAATTACATATCTCAATCAAATCGACCTATTTCCGGTCTCTGATAGATTTTTTACTGTGCCGCAATGACCCTTGTAAACTAACACGGTCGAGCAATCGAATTCTCAGGCCTGTTGCATTAAAATCCCGTAATGACTTTCCCAACTAATCTAGTTATCACTTGAGTGATCGGCTCAAAGAATAGCACTATAGACATGTCAATGAAAAGCCCGATTTATTCAACTGAAAACAGAAGTAGAAAATCATACTGTCACAGCAGTAATCTGTAATACCAAGTAGTTCCAATATCCTATAGGCAGCATTGGGTTTTGCACATAATTAATGTGGAAATTTCTTTGTTTATAAATGTGGACTTTAAGTTCTACTTCAATGACCTATGACTAGTAAAGTTTTTTTTGGTAAAGTATGACTACTAAAGTTTTATCTTTGTAAATTGCTAGTTTCTTGTCTAAGGATTGATGAGTATGATTCTGTGTTTTTTACTATCCCAAACTGCAGGATTTGGATGTGGTTGAGGCACTCATTCGAGGGCTAGTCTTGTTCCAAGGAAGGTGTCTGATGGTGAGAATGAATTTTTTTTTTTTTTTTGTTAGAATACTTCAATTTGACCAATGATGGATTTTGTTTACAGCTAATAGCCATCTTTTCACCTTGATTTGCAGGTTAGTCACGATAAGCATCCAATATCTGGAAGCATGGACAAGCTTTGGGTGGTTTCTCAAGGCAAGGTTGCGCCATTCTGTGGGAATTTCCAGGATCATAATAAGATACTTCAGTCCTCGTCGAATCGGGTGAGTTTAGTTCTTGTCATCAGCCAAGAGTGGTTCAATGCGATCACATCACATTACCTTATAAAACATAAAATGAGGCTTTGTTGCATAGAGAAAGCAAAAAAGGATGAAGAGAGGATTGCTGCTGATATACAGGATGTACTCACAGTAACAGCGGCCCTCGTTTGTCATTTTGATCGGGGCTCATGGAAGGATGAGTCTTAAGTTTTTAACATTGAATATGCAGTATCACTTGCCAATAGGTTAAAAAGTTGTACTTTTGACTCTAAGTACAGAATTGCTTTTAGTGACTATATTTTAGGAGCCACAAAATACAATGTGAATTTATGTATGTGAATTGGTTAGATAATATCCTTTTAACATTTTCAGGTCAATTTTCAAAATAAGAAGCTCTCTTTCTTCCCATAACGGTTATTGTATAGATGGAAGGATAAATTGAAAACAGAGGTTTAAATATGTGAACGAAACAGCTAAATTTTGAATGAACTATGTAGGCTGAAACCCATTTAAAAACTGATTACCTGGTCAAAGACTAAAGTTTATCTTTCTTCTATTCAAATTCCCACTCTATCTCTTGATAAAGGTAGCTTTAACCACCAAAAAAGAAAAAATAATCGTGATTTCATTGTTTAGAGAGGCAACGGTTAGATCAAACTAATTTTTGTTGGACTTTACTGTGATACCATGAAAGGTTCCATTTGTCAGCCTAAAGGAGATAGTGGAACTCGAGTCTCTGGTTCATTTTGAAAGCCGGAAAATGAAATTTATTGGATTGTTAATTGACGGAAATTTCAGTACTGTCTTCTCTTCTCAATCAGCTCATCCCACATCGAGATTTGACATGCCTTTCCCTCTGTGACAGATTGTTTGCGGTTGTTGATTATATCTCCTGCTTGTTCCAAGGACACAGACAATGTTGCTCTTCTTAAGCAGCAATATGGATGGAATAAAACTGCTAATGAGGTCATTATCGTCGTAGAAGCTTATTGAACTCTGAGGGATCGGAGGCCTACCCTGCTGATCAAGTTGTGAGAGACATCAGCAGGAAGTTTGGTTTTGTGCTCTTCAACAGCTCTTTTAAAACCACTTTTCTGGCCTGTGTGAGTAACAATAATGTTCATTGGTTTCATTCTGGGATATCGCTCTCAATCTCTACCACCTGTGATCTATATCTAATCATTTCTGTTCTCTGAATCATTCAGGATGTTATGGCAGTTTTCCTTCCTTCTGGGGAATTGATTCTGGAGGCAGTCTTGTTAGCTCAGATGATGCAGAAGTTGTGAAGATGGGCTTTGGGAAGTCTTTCGCACCATTCCCTAAAGGTAATTATTTTTTTGGTTTGTTGATGCGGCTCCACTGGAATTTGGTCCTTGCATTGCAATGTGAAAAGTAAGGATGGATGAGCTCTGCTGATATTAAGCAGAGTTCAGAGGAGAATGTTATGTTGTTGGGCAACAGCATTTCAGAAAAATTGGTTTCGAACATAAATTTATAATCTAAGGTTAAAATGGTGTTCTTTACCTGTATGCATGTATTGAAATGTGCCTTCACCTACAATGTTGCTCTTTCAATGATTTTGGAGTGCCAAATCGTTCACCTGTTAACGTTGCCTTCTTTTCCAACTCAGGATGCTTCTTGACCAGCTCTAACTGTTTGAGGAGTTGCGAGCATGCACCGAATGAGGTGAAGCCAGTTCCTAGGGTGAATAGCTCGGGCTGAGTACAAAGCGCTACATTTGAAGTGATGCAGAGACTAAGGAGTCCAGTATGCCTAGAGTTGGGAGTGCTGCGAACTTGTCCTTGCGCTGCCAAGTCATATGCATTGTGGCCCTTTTTTGGCCAGGCCATTAGCTATTGAATGGCCTTCTGTTGCTTATAACCCAGTCACCCTTTCTCATGCATTGACAATTTTTTCAGCTCTAATGGTCTGTTGCTCTATGTTGAGAGCTTGAGATGACATTGTTTTTATGTAGCTGTATATGTACTTATAAAACCAAGCCTTTACAGAACCTGATCATGCTTTGTGCAGTAATATCTTTCTGGCATTTCATTTAGCCGTCATGCAAAGTCTATCCGATGTATTGTTTTCCGCATAGAATCTCTACTAGTAAATCAGACCAGGACGATATTGTCATATGAGAACAAATGTGAACCAATATAACTTGGAGCGTGCTGGTTCTCGTATGGAAATCAAGTTTACACAACACCTTGTGAAGGGTCATGTGAACTTTAATAACAGACTGATAGGATGTTCGATATTAAGGCTAAAGCGGTAACCTCTCGTGCAATTTTAAAGCTGTCAAAAGGAGCTTGATGCCTGCCGATACAAACTTAACATGAAGATTAACCCCAAAAAAAAAAAAAAAAAAAAAAAAAAAAAAAAAAAAAAAAAAAAACACTTTGCCTGGCCATCTTGGAAAGAGAGACCTCTTTAGTCCTCATCCGCTATGCCCCTGTTGTTATCTGAAAAACGTGCGCTTGTCGATCTCACCCTATTGACATATGAGCTCTCACTAAAATTTCTTACATAAGGAAGTGATGGTTTTGATAGATGTGTAGTCTACATAGCACAGGCTGCACAACTAACCTACTAGTCCTGCTTAAAAAAATTCTGGATATCCACTCCTTTTTGTTTAATTACTCTGCACAAAATTTGTAGTCAACATGTTCATGGATCTCCATACACCATCAAGTATACTGTGAGCACCGTGCTTAAATCAGGTCTCCACCTATCTATATGTAGACTCACACTATCGACTTAGCTTCAGCTTTCGGTAGGTTTGGGGCCTTAAACACCTTGCAGACGCGCTGCTCACCTTTGCCTTTCCTAAATGAGCCAGAACATCCCCACCCGTAGGTTTCTTTGGGTCTGATATGAACACAGCGCCGCCTAGATCATCTACAACTGAAACAAATAAATCAAAGACAGTCATCAAAAATCATCTTTTTCCTTAACTCACGGACCGCAGCTACTGCAATGGTGCGATTTGAATGTGGTGTAACATAAACAAAAGACAGATTGCTCGTGTAAGAAAGTTCAACAAAGTTTTTTTAATTATCAAAAGATAATTATTGCGAACTCAATGGAGATGATGTTGGGTAATTAGCTTTCAAATATTGTGACTAGATTTCTTCTCGGGCTCATAAAAACCATGATATCCACAAACTGCTGACCTTAAACCCATCTGCTATTATGTGTAGTTAAAAACATATTGCACTGGATAATTTTATTTTATTTTTTCTTTATGACAAAACACAGTGATCGATAAATTTCATTTCATTTGAGGTTATTCGAAATGACACTGAATAATTTTCTTTTGGTTACATCTCTTATGAAGTCCTATGACCTTTCAATGACATGCCATGCTCGATTAAGTTCCTAAGAGCATATAAGGCTGTATTATTTGCATTCAATTGGCTAAACATAAATAGAAGAAGCAGAAAGGATACTTCGGCCTTACCCTTATGATATATTTTGCATTTGATACACAAAGGTGACATTGTAGTTGACAAATCTTTTGGGTCACCGTCACAGTTAGAGAAAGTATCTCATGCCATTCATGAATGGTTTGTTGTCGAGCACATGAAACTTAGGGACAAGCTATGACAAGGGTGACAAAGTGTCCATTGCAGAGAAAGGAAATGAACAAGTACTTGGGAGCTCATTATATGCCTCTTGCGGTCAATACGATGACTAACATCAAATTGTAGATTAACAAAAAAATGCACTTCGCCTGCCTTCCTGGATGGAAAGACACCTTCAGTCCTTCGCATCGGTGATGCCTCCTGGTGTTATCTGAAAAACATGTGTTTGCCAAGTTCAACATATATGGAATATCTTAGTCTCATCTTATTGACAGATGGGCTCTTCCTACATTTTTTGATAAAATTAAGTGATGGTCTAGATAGATGTGCATCGTCTACGTAACAGCACAGCTAAAAATAACATGTTCATGGATATCCAGGCAACATCAAGTATACAGTGAGTATCATGCTTAAATCAGGTCTCCACCTATCCCTATGTAGACTAAGTATCAACTTTCTCAAGAATTTTGATCTAGACTTCCAGATATTTTACTTGGTCTCTGCAGTATGGTCTGAAAAATTTCAACGAAGTATATAACTAGAGGAAGATCTGCAGTATGGCATCATCAATGGTTGGGTATTTTGTTTCCATAGCACAGGCGGCGCATGTAAGTATGCTACAAGTATACTGCTCAAATTCTGGTCTCCACCTATCCATATATAGATATTACTCAGCTAAGGTCAACCATCAACACCTTACAAAATGTGTGCAGTTTGATTCTTGAGCACTGTCTTACCAGGAACCTAAATGGTTCTTCAGACATTTTGGCAGCCAAACTGAGAAGCAAGTTGTACTGATGCTCAGAAGTAGAGGCACGGCCATAAATGATCTTCAAATTCATGGAAAGACTAGATTACAGCAAGTACATTAGCCAGAAAAGAAGGAAGGCTTGCCACCAGTGTAGAAAGCATTGCTTACATTACATGCGACGGCACCAGGATCCATGCCAAATCTTTCAGCTATATGTACAATTCGATCATGGCAACTGCAGGAGTACCAAGTTAAGAAAGTGCATATGCACTTACATGGACATAAGCCGAGTATGAAACAAAAGCAGCTTTGTTGAGGTCAAGGAAATGACCAACAGATTATAATAGGATACAAAGTTTTTTCTGTGGCGAGGCATGCTACCTTGCCATTTGCCCCTCCCACGTGAGTTGGCAGCTGGAAAAATTGTTAGGATCATGGAATCCACAAACCATAAGATATCATCTCATGGAACGGGATCAGCTTTAATGAAGAGTGATGGAAAGAAGGGAAAATAATGTTGTAGGATTTGCATATATAGTAGAGTACTTCAAAGCATCCTATTCAACTGATGATCAACCCAAGTCCAAGTCTGACAATGACTAAGGCTTCTGATTGGTTATGACCTAGTACGCTCTCCCAGCCTTTTTCCTACTTGGTTTGAACCACTATAGATTGTGTGTTCCAGTATGCTGATTGCAGTTTACGGAAGATGAGAGTGCCAAACTTCCAGAATCACCTAATAAACACGTTCCGATGCCAAGATTAACCACAGCTTTATTCTTTACTAGAAATTCAATCATTATCTTGCTATTTATGTTGTTCATCTAGGAAACATAACATGAAATAGAAGTTAATGACAAAAACCTAACATGCAATTCAGACCAACCTGAGTAGTCACAAACAGGGTATGTGCAAGCTGTGTTTTCCCAGACCTGAAGTGACGTTAGCAGCATTTTCTGAGAAAGCCAACTAACAAAAGCAACTAAAAGTTCATCAAGGGTAACGTTATTGGACTGTGCTTGTCAACGAGATACGCCAAATGCTTCTGTAATTGCCTGAGTTTCAGTACCACCTGTTTAACATTGCAGAACCAGGGAAAGTTGTTTTTGTTGAAACGCATGAAGAATAATAGACACAATCTACAAAAGAAAGTCTATTACCGCCTAAAAGCTCATTGAGGGCTTGGCTTCCAGTTGTGATGTGAGATAAGTAATGTTTAGAGCAAGTGCAGTTCTCTACAGTCGATATGCTAAAATGCAGGCTTTATTTCAAGGGTCAATGACTCATTCAGGTCTTCCGAACCATTTTTAGCTCGAAATTTGCCGAATTAAGGACTTACTCTGAGCATAGCTTAAATTCCCGTAATAAAATGAGAATTCTGATAAAAACAAAGAGAAGTTATTGTGAGATGCAAATAGAAGTTGCAATTGATTACAGTGCCATCTCAGGATAAGAAGAAATTAAGCTCTAACCACTATCTTTTCAGCTGATTCGCATATTTTATCAACTTTTGCTTCAGATAAACCTTTGGTTCTAGTTAAGTGCTACAAAAAAAAAAAAAAAAACAAAGACAGAGGAAATCACCTTAGCCAAATAATACCTCCACTTAATTTATGGAACTGAATATCAGATATACCTTCTCTGTATGCATCATCAAGACATTTGCAAGTGTCGATCCCTGCATCCTTTATCTTTTTCACATCTCCAGCATGGATTCCCTGAGAAATACCTGCAAACGAAAAAAAAACAACCCACCATCGTGTTTAACTCTATATTTTCTGGTGAATGTAGAATGTCAAGTGTTCCAATAGTGATTGTTGACGAATTTAGCTTAGGAGATTCGTTATTAATCCATCTATGCCATAAATATGTGGATAATAGATGTACCGATGGTGCAATTACTATGTGACGTAACATAACAAAGGCCAAATTGCTCTTGTATGATTTAAAAGACATACATCAAAGAGGTGAATTGGACGTATCATATTCAAGTAGTAGCGGAAATTACTTCTCGTCATTTAAGGAAAGAAAATTAAACTATTGTATGCACAGAAAATCACGACAAGTTCAAGAGGAAGTCAAATGGAAACTCAGAATCATTCTCGGCAATCACATCACAGAAAGGAAATGAATTGAAATTTGCGGAGCTCATGAACTCACTTGAGAGCTGAAATGAAGGGGTTTCTAGTCTACTGAGTCACAGGCTCCAGCCTTAACATGAACAGCTTTTCCATCATCCTGTATATGCTCTTAGTTGGACATTTCACTTTTTTCCCCTGAAGATTTACCTTCAAATCTTTCGCTACGATTTTCTCTTACCCCTGGTGCTTATTGTTCAAAAGAATCAAGAATAGAAGGAATTCCTTTAAATAACATATTCATTCCGTTGTCTGACCCACGTAGCTTTCCATCCTTTCACCTTGAGCTTCTTGGCAAGCTTCCTTTCCAATTCCAGATCCTCCTCAGCAGATATATCAGCTTTCCGCATTACGCGCTCGAGATACTCTTCGATCTTAGTCTTTGATTTTCTCTTCGCATTGTTCTTCACTTTGCTGCATTTCAGCGAACCAGAAACGTCCTTCAACGAAGACTCAAGCTTAACCGTCGTGTTAAACTCCATGTTTTCTGGTGAATGTAGAATGTCAGGACAAAAGCATTTCCTAGATCATCACTGACAATCTAGCGTTCCGACAGATATTAATGATAAATTAAGCTTAGGATATTCGTTATTAACCCACCTACGTCACAAATACACGGGAAAAAAGACATCCAGTGGATGTCACGTAACACAACGAAGGCAGGAATTGCCCTTGGATGATCAGAAGACAAAAACTAAAAACTATCGTACGCGCAGAAAATCGCGACAAGTTCGAGAGAAAGGCCGAGATGTAAAAACACCAATGGATTCACGGTGATGTTCCAGGAAAATCGAGCTAAACTGAGCAACCGAAACCGAAATGGAAATCGAGCTCATCCACTCAGCAGTATTCAGAGTCACTTAACTTGAGAACCAGAAAATCGAAATCTAAATCACGGTGATCAACTTCGGAATCAAACGACGCACCGGAACATCGACGAGAAGACGAAAGCGATGAGATGAAGAGAGAGCAGTTGCCTACGCTCTTGTTTTGCCCTGACTTACGTTCGTCGATCGCTTCCAGCAGGTCTTCTTCGTCGATCGTGAAACTCAAAAGCATCTTCGACGATGATGGAGTGCGACGATCGGCCATGGAGTTCGGTGCGTCTGCGCAGGAGAAGAGACTTTCAAAAAAAATTTGTGGATTTTGGAAACGATCGCAAATTGGAGGGAATCTATATATATATATATATGTATATATATGTAGGCAGGGAGCGGGGAGGAGTGGCTCTTGGCTTATTTTTCTTTTTTAAGAAAAAGAGGTTTGATGGAGTTTTGTTATTATAAATTGAGCTTTAATGAATCTGATAAATTCTTAAAATCTTTTTAAATCCACTCTTAAAGAGGGCGAGAGAAAATTGGGTATGACCTTTTTTATTTCGCACTAAATAATTTAGTTCAATTTGGCTTAATTTTGTACTCATCTTCATCTCACTTGGTTTATAATTTTCTCAAATTGGACCGCATAAAGTTCTTCTTAGAAAAGGAAAATAATTGGTCTGCATTGTGGTCAATTCTTGATTTAACGGCATTGTGCTCAAACTCTACGCTTTTCTATATAGTTTTGGTTAAAGCTCAATATATTCTTACTTCATCAAAAAAAAAAAAAAAAAAAACTTATTCAGAATGACTTGCCAAACACTTACTCGTGACCAATTTGGTTGTGCTGTACCTAGATCGGCACACATCCTAAAATTTGTAACTAGGTGATTTTGTAAAGAGTGACAAACATGGAGCGTGTTTAATGTCTAGAATTTGATTAAAATTGAATCATTTCAAATCCAATTTACAAAAATAAGCAAATTAGGCTTAAAAGTTAAAACCATTAGTGATTCGACGAGTTTTAGAATGTATATATAATGAGAAGAGGTCTAGCTGTCTACAAATACAAGATGCAATGCTTGGTTTCGATACAATTCAACTTATTTCTTTTACTAAACTTTATCATGATTATAAATTATTGGATCTTTCATGTGATTTTCGAACACTTTCATTTTTATAAAAGCACAAGAATATCACCATTTTATAGCACATGAAACTTAGGGACATCTATGACATGAAGGACAAGGTGTCCATTGTAGAAAAAGGAAATGCACAAATGCTTGAGAGCTCATTATATGCAAAAGGCGATGGAAGAGATGATGATACTCCTGGGTACAGCACTTTTCAGTCGAATAAACTAGAAAGATCCTTTCTCTTCTTTTTTTGTGGAGGATAGATTGATTATTAGAGTTAAGTTTCCTTATTTGATTTAACACATAGTCAATTAATTCTAAAATCGCCATTTTTCCGTGTAATCTGTTATCTTAGTTGGTGGGACCCTTTTTCGTTTTTCATTTTTTTCATTTTCTTTTTTTTTGGTGTTATGGCACTATTTTGTCAGTATTGATTGTAAACTAAATGAAGATGTAGATGTTAAAACTTTTTTTCCCTCTTAACTGAGATTCTTTGGCATGTTAGATTGAAGTTTGTGGGATGCCAAAGCTAAGATTGTTTTAATACCAGAATTTTAAGGAAAATGTCAAAGTATAAGTCATAGTTCCAACTAGAGCAACGACTGAAGTAATGTACCTCATTTGGAGTATTACGAAGGTTTGCCTGCATCCTCATTTGCTCAAGGAGAAAGTGGAGCATCCCATGATGGTTGTTTGAGGGGAAAGAAGTCCCCGACAAATATCTTTCACCGAATAGGCATTATATAAATCGAGCCCTGTGTCGTTTCGGAAAGGAAGCGACTAATTCTACTCTACATGTGAAAAAGTAAAGGATAAACGGGAGATAAAAAAACGTACAATAAAACGTAAATGTGCAATGTAAAGGAAAAAAAAGAAGCCAAAAGACAAGTACTCTTATAATTGTTGATTATCAAAAGGTCATTTACAATTATGTCTCTTTGGTTATTTATAGCTAATTTCACAAGTAATTGCTCTCCAGCAGTTATTATCTCCAATTTCAAACTGTTTCTAGGGACTTCAGTACTACGCCAATAACTGTATCGCCTTATCCATAGTGTCATCGGCACCAGCCCTTGAAACCATCTCTATTCTTATCGTTTTGCTCTCGAGTGGTTATTAATTCCGAACCCTTGGTATTTCTGATAACTGGATACTTTCTTACGAACTAGGCTTAATGGGCTTTCCTTATGTTCAAGGCCCAATGAGCCAATTTTGGTGCCAACAAATGGTAATTCTACAATACCAAGCCTCTATCGGTATAATAACTCGCTATCATCTGCAATTACACAGTAAAATTAGTGCATGCATTCCACCACAATATATATTAGATCGTCAAGTTTTAAGTCGGGATTGAAGCTTTGCACCGATACTTTCAAACTTGGGCCGGTCATGGATTGCCAGTTCGTGGTTCAATGGGTCCAAACGGTTGGCCTAAGCGAGAAGTTCTGGTGATGTCACGAGCAAACAATTATAGAAATGTAATCGCCCTTTCAACACATGAATCGTATCGTCCTTGGTGGTAAAGCTGAGCGCGGGTGGTCCTTTGAGTTGAGTGCTCGAGCCTCGAGCCCTTCCATGTACAACAGCAGCCAGAAGCCAGTTTTTGTACCCGTAGGACTCAAAAACTGCGTGGATCTAATTTTGGAAACCAGTTTGTTTCGCTGATTTAGCGATTGAACCAGATGTCAAACTGGTTCGATCTGATATTAGCAAGGGTCGTCCATGCATGTGTATCCAGATTGGTTTACTTGTGCTTCGTCTGACAAGCAACCAATCATTTTTACTTTCTTTTTTTTTTTTTTGGCCGGATTCCCATGACGAACTCTTTTGGGTAGTAAACCAAATGCTCAAGAGTGATAAACAAATACACGTAGAGGCCATGTTGCAATGAAATGCGACACCTTTATCATTCACACAGGTTGTCTTCAAAGAGTATGGAATATCTGAAGTTCCAGGTCCTTTTAAGTTGTGGGCGACGCAAGAAAGATTGTCTAGTGCATTCTGAACTCCGTGTTTGACAATATCAGTGCTTCTTACTGCTGTTGCAAGTTACGGCTTGGCACTGCACAACTCCCAGCTCTTTAGAGCTGAGCTTCTCTTACCATAAGCTTAAGCTCATCATAGAATTCTCTGCTTCAAGCTCTGATATCAAAGTATCCTGTGGGAGAACAGAAAAATTCATGAGGACCCTCCGTGAGGATGTTGTGGTGTAGTAGTTATGAGTGTCCATGGAGAGTAAAATCCTTCGAATTAGTCTTCAAAAATAGAAACTGTCAACTGGATATTCAAACTAAAGTTGAATCTTGAGGACATACTATGAGCCATCATGCATTGGGCATGGGCAGCTGTACAACATGCATAACATCATCTACCCAACAGAAAGCATTAAAATGTGTAGGGAAGGGACAAATCAGAGCAAACTGAATGGATGGTAGAGAAGAAAGGATCTTATTGCGGGGAAAAATAAACATGCAGCCAAAAAGGGCATGGACCGGGGAAATGATTATGAGACATAAAGGATTCACGTACAAGTTGTTGCGCAATGATCCAATCATGCGCAACTAAGCTTCCCTAAACGAAGGAAAAGAACAACGAAAGATTAGAGGTGGAGACACCCATTCTTTTAACTCATTTGTAATGGGATGGATTACCTTAGGGTTGCTTAAGTATGGGTTCAAATGGATCTAGTAAAATAAAGCATAACTAATTATGGGTTCTGATATGTCTAGAAAGAACACAATTTGACCTATTTATTCAAAAGAAGGTAATTTGGTCCGATGGTGCCACTTCCTCTGTCGGTCCGTCCGTCCGTTCTTGTGGTATAAGTTGGGCCTTTCAGGCCCAAAGCAACATTGGCCTAATCTTTTTGGTGTTTTTCTTTTTTCAATTTTTGAGCGTACGAAATGATGGTGTTTAAAATCTTTGAAATGGAAAAGGTTTTACTAGAGTTGAAATTTTTTCATCCGATGCCTTATAGAAATAAGAAAAAATATTGGTTTGGAGTATATTATAATGCTTGGAATTAAATCGATTGCTTGTCTCTTATTCCATACATTGACATACTAACCATGGCAACGATAAAAGGACTTAATCGCATAACTTTGCCATGAAGCTAGAAGTTAGAATCTCAAATTATGCAGTCCCTACATATTTTACAATTTGAGTATTTTTCATATCTTTTATTGCTTACGAGAGTATAAATTTATGTCATATGTATCTTTCTAGACATGGTTTCTTATGCTAAATTAGATAAATTTCTTACACCAAGAGAGAAGTATAGATGTATTCTAACACTTAATTCGTCGAATTTTTAAGTAATTTCTTGTCGCTCATTTTTTTCACGTTTGATTTATTTTTAATTGTATGAAAAAGAATTGTTTTAATTGGTTATTTTTTCTAGCATATTATTTTCCATATTTAAGGGAAATAATTGCTAAGAATATGACCCCATATTGGATTGGATATAAGTCGATTTTGGGTCAAGTTGGATATAAGTCGCGAAAACTATATTGAATAAAGATGGGTCATAATATGGATTAAATTAGTCAATTTGGCTCAAACCCATTTTCAATCCACTCAAATTCAATCGGACTTATGACCAAATGAAAAAAATCTAATCAAACTCAATATTTTCACAGGTCTAATGATTAGCAACAAACTTACACATTAGCGATCATTATGAGCTGAATATCCCTATAAAGAGGTCTGTCTAGTTATAGCCTTTCGATGGGCTGCGGTGATGGGCTCGTCTATCTCGAACTGAGCCTTAAGTGTAATCGTTAAGAACTTCGACAAAATTTTTGGGGAAATTTCTTACCAACGGTAGGCTCCCCTTCCCCTTTTCACACAAGGAGAAAAAAAAAAAAAAACAAAATTCAAAAAAGAGAACCTGTCACGAGTTCGGGCGACGAACCCCTTTCACCAGAACGCCCTCGTCCAAACTCAAAATTTACACACCACCGCGTGCGGCGACTCTGGTTTAAAGTGGAGGGTAGTTAAGACTTTTCGCAGAGAGCGCTCGCCAACGCTTTCTTCTTCATCCGTCCCGCTCCCTTTCGCTCTCGTTTACTCTGTTGACCAAAGACCACCACCGTCGTCGTCGTCGCCTCCGCTCTCTTCCGCCCCGCGACTCCTGCGGCCAGGGATGCGGCGGCGGCTCTTCGGACGCCGACTTGTGCCTCGACGTGTCCGGGGAGAACCTGGAGTACTCGCTGCTGTCCCCGACCTCGAATGGGTCCTCGGTTAAGGACCTTTGCTTGTATCAGAACAAGTTCTGTCTGCTCCCAAAGTGGGTTGGGGAGCTGAGGAGGCTGAAGAGGCCGAAGTTCTTCGCGAGCGAGGTGAATTTGTTCCCGAACAAGTTGGGGAATTTGGTGGGGTTGGAGTGCTTGCAAGTGAAGATATCGCCTCCCTGGCTAAATGGGCTGACGTTGCATAAGTTGGAAGGGCTGAAAGTGCTCGAGCTCAGTAAGGCTCTGCGCTGGCCTTCGGTGTTTCCTTTGCTCGGCGAGATCGCGCACCTCAAGTGTTTGACCATGCTCTCCGTTTGTCATTTCTCGAAAAGGTATGTTGTTGGAGTTACTGTTTTGTATGTTTAGTTTTGAAGTTTTTCTTTTTGTTTGATCAGGATTGAGTCATATACAATGTGTCCTGTGCATTGTGTAGTTCTGTGAATTGGTTAGATCAAGTGTTTGGGGACTGTCGGGAGGAGAAATTTGGTCTTTTAAGTTAGTACTCTGTTCCGAGGTGGAAGGAGCTAAGTTTGCTGGGGCTTATGCGTGGTTTTCAGGGACCATTTGACGGTCCTTTAGCTTTGGTGCTCTAGGCTGGGCATTTTTCTATTCTCTGTCTTGACACAGGATGCATTTGGTTTGTGTTTTTTCAACGCGGCATAATGTGTACAAACCCTGGTGTAGCTCTTTTGGCAAGCAGTTTTCATGGTTGCTTTAGTTAGTTGCCTCCAGGAAGTTTGTGTTGCGGTTTTGACTCGAGATCGTGCAGTGTTATTGTAAAATTTATAGGTGGTGAAGTATGCTGTTCATCTCTCATCTGAACAGGAAGAAATAAATTGTTCATCTTTCTTTTAAGTCTTTTTCCTTGGAATGTTGTGATTACATGTCGACAAAAGTGGCATCTCTTGTTGATATGTACTCATTTTGGAAATTCTTTATTAATTGATTTATGTTATTTAATTAGTAGTGGATGCTGTCTGGGATGGTGCATTGGCCTTGTAGTAATCTATCATTATCAAGATTGATGAGGGTTCAGTTTAATTCCTACCTTCCACTCTCCTCTACTCGTGAGTGTAGAAAGTAATTGATATGGTGTTGTGTGACAGCCATCTTAACCTCTTCGCCTATCCCATTCAATATGACTAAAGTAAGCTTGAAATAGCCACTCCATGTTCTGATGCATGTTTTGAAGTTTGGATATTAGATATTGGAGGTGAGGGCTATTTCTTAAATTCTCAGGCAACATCGTGTTCAAGGAATACTATGAACCAAAGTACATTGTTTGGGAACATTGATGGGGCAAGGCTTAGGTTCTTCTTCTTTTTTTTTTTTTTTTGGGGGGTTGGTTTGGAAGTCATTGATGAAGGAGACAAAAATCTTTTTACGAAAATTTTGAATAAATTTAGACACGGTAAATGGAATTATTTTAGAACAAAAAAAAGTGGAATTATTCATTAGTAAGTTAAACTATATAAATCTCTTTGAAGTTTAGTGGTATTTTGTTCTTGAACTTTTCTGTATGATTTCTGTTTCAGTTATTTGGACAAGGAAAAAAAAAATATTTTTGTTGACGACTACATATGATAATTATATATAATGTTAAAATTATGTCTAGCAAGAAATTTTGCACTATAGTATTAAAATTAAACAAAGGATGGATTCATCCATATATAAATAATAGTTTATAAGGATGGACAAGTTTTGCCTAAACAAGATAGATAGGCATACTTACAAAAGCGTATATATATCATCAATAGAAAATCATACTTATTCCAAGAAAATTATTAAGAAGAAAAAGATTGAATAACATATCAATAGAAATTAGATAGAATCTAAGCAGATGTAATGTTAAATGATTACTAAGACATGATAAATGCAAATTGAGTTCATTGTTGATTTGCATCTTTCAAATAAAATGAATTTATTTTTTAGTTACTTCTAAATTTCAGTACAGGTTTGATAGAAAACAACTGTTTTAGCTATAACTATTTTAATTTTTTTTAAAAAAAGGCACACACTTTGTATGTGCAATGACTAATCAGCAATAAATAAACTAGACCTTTGTATATATTTAGAGGAAGAAAATTCAGCAATTTCAATTCGATAATACAGTCAAACACTCTCATGTTGAAGATGACACGGAAGACGGTAAAAATGAGCCAAGTCAAGGAAGCTCATGGCAAACATATAACGTAATAAATTTATGAACCCGATTCCAGATCCAATAACAGGTTGACATCAGTAGGCCCTCTTGAACTGGCCTCCATGCATAGCCTGCGAAGTTTGAATCTTCAGTTGCCTAGAAAACCAGTCTTCTGATGATTTATTTTGGGCATGTTCATGGAGAAACTGTTCGAAGATGCTCTGTTTCTATATTAAAATTGCACCCAAACCTTTTTTTTTCACGCTAGGCCGTGGTATAATAGACATCTGTACTTTTTGTTCGTCTCTTTGATACTTTTGTAGATGAATGTTCAGCTAGAGAAATTAACATGGATATTTTCTGTAGATTTTTGTTATTATTCAAGCGCAATAAGCTCCTCAGTTTTCAAATACCTTCTTGGATATCCTGTGATGTAGACGGGAAGGAGTTGTCTGATGATGATTATGCCTATTCTTTGGCTGAAATGGAAGTATATGAATCCACTCCAGACGATGAAAGGACAATCTCTTGTAGCAGAAAGTTTTCTAAAAGATGCAAAATTGCCGATTCATGGAAGGAATGTAACCAAATTTGTCTTTTCCGGTGATGTGGGCGCGATTGCAAAAGGGGAAGATTCGTTCGTTGAGGGAGAGGTCGACAGAGGCCCGTGGGAAAAGGAGAGGGTGAGGGCATTCACAGACAGAGGAGAAACTGAGATTGAGAGAATGCACACAAAGGGAAAATCAGCCATAAAGGAGCAGAGAGCGTTCGAGAAACAGAGAGGGGAGAGAAGGAACAGAGACGAGAGAGAACGATCAAGGGAGACCCCTCTAGAAATTGGTTGCCTCTCCCTCGCCGGCCGTCCGCCGTTCACTACCCGTCCTTCCCCATATCCGGCCACGAGAGTTCCCTTTGATTACCGACAAGGGAGCTCAGCCGAAAAACACAACCTGGTTTTGGTTCGTGCCGCGGCCGTTCCTCATCGCTACACCGCCCAGTTGAAAAACCTGTTTGCCCCTGTTTTTGACTGAGATAGTGCGAATTGGTTCATCTCTCGCTGCAAGACTCCATCGCTGGCGTTCATCCTCACGGGCGATACTAATCAGAGCTTCCTCGTGCAAGCTTGGCCAGTAATCACGATCGAATTTCCTCCTCATTAAGGTAGGATTCGAAAATGTCCACCTTAGTTCTTCTGTGATTAAAAATAAAACTAGTGTGCTAGTGACGTTGGTGTGACAACTGAATAATGTAAAAGTAGTTGTTGACGATCCTACTGATTTGATGCCATGGAATCAAAACACTTCTCTGGTTTTGTATATAGGACCCTCACCCGAGATGCTCACCGTATGTTCGACCGAAGGAATGCCTCTGAGAGTTGATTTAATATGGTTCAGGTCAATCTGGCTATGATTTGTATGAAATAGATTGAGTTTGCTATGTTTTTGTGGTGTATTATTAGGGAAAAAGCCAAAAAAAAAAAAAACCCAAACTTTACCCGGAGTGACACATTTACCTTAAATTATTTGTTGTGACGTAAAAAATTCCAAACTTTGCCCACTCTGATACATTTATCCAAATTTTTCTATGATACTAAAAATTTCGAACTTTTATTTATGTGGTATAATTACTCCAAATTTTTTTATGACACCAAAAACCCCAAATTTTTTTCTGTGATACCAAAATCTGGAGGTAAATGTGTCCCGTAGATACAAGTTTGGAGTCTTCTAGTATCACTGAAAAAAGTTTAGGGTTTTTGATGTCACGGAAAATAAGTTTGGAATAAATATATCACATAAGTATAAGTTTGGGATTTTTTGTGTCATAATATATATATATATATATATATATATATATATATATATATATATATATATATATATATATATATATATATATATATATATTAGAGTAAATATGTTGCAGTAAATAAAGTTTGGAGTTTTTTCTATAGCTTTTATCCTTATTATGTTCTTCGCGGTGGATGGTCTCCTCATGATGAACATTGGCGAGGAGAATGAGTGAGGGTCATTGTTATGCATATTATCAAATCTCCGGTAATGCAAAGTGCCTAAATTTGCCTTGGTAGTGCTTTTGCACTCTGTGTGCATTTGGCATTGTTGATGCTCTGTTGTTGATATGGTGGTGCTCGTTGGTGAGAAAATAGACCGGAGTCTCTGACACGTGCACAAATCTTGGATGATGTTGGTGTCGAGTTCTTGTTACGCTCCCTTCTCCATATCCATGTTCTAGGCACTTCTATGAAGTGATGGGTGTGAGGGTTGGATCGATGGACCGTGGTGTTCTAATGATGGTTGACGTCGGTAGCTAGGTAAATGCCCGGGGAGGCTTTATTCGTGTCTTGAATGTTTTGATATAGATGCAGATGTGTTGTCGATTTTCTTTTAGTTTTTCATTTCTTGAGTCTGGTTGAAAGAGGGATATGGGAAAGAGAGGAGAAGCGCAGGCGTCCATGGAAAAAGGGAAAAAAATAAAATAATTGAAGGAAGCGTAGGAGGATAGTTACAAAAACAGAAAGTTAGGCAAGGGAAATTGTGCTTAATTAGTGAGGTTAAAGAGAAAAGTGGGCCTAAGTGTTAATATGCTCAAAATGGGTCTAATGGGGTTGGGCTGAATCTATTTCTAGTAAATATAGGTTAGCTTCGGCTTTAGAGAATTTGGGCTTGTTTGGATCTGGGCTGAGATTGACTTAGATGAGTTTTTGGTTTAATCCCGTTTTGACAAATTGGGCTTCATTTGGTCTTGTTTTGAAAAGGGTTGAGAAATAGAGCCTAATTGTGTCCGTGGCCCAGGCCCTCAAGGATTAGTTTCGGTTACCATTTGGAGCAGGCCTAAGGGCCCAGCTCGGGTTCCCATTTTCGAAATAAAAATTAATTTTTAAAATATATATTTAAAATTTTTGAAAAAAATGTAATATTCAGAAAATAGTTAGAGACCGGTGCTGATCTAGTTGTTATACTTTAGCATTAGATTTAGTTCAGTTTTTTTTTTTTTTCAGCTCACATATAGTTGGATATTTTAGTGAGCGTCTTAGTATATTAATCTTTATGTAAGAAATTCAACTTGATTTGAATTTAACTCATGGAAATCATGTTTTGGGGCTTATAACATAACCATATATATATATATATTCTTTCTTCAACAGATATCCAGTTTTCATTTTCGTACTTTTACTTTGAGCTTTTAAATACTTGAGTGTTTAATTTTCACACTTTTAATACATTGGTTGTTCTTTACCTTTTTAGCATGGTTAAGGTAAGCCTCAGGATCATAATAAGTTCATTGAAAACCAATGGATGAATACTTGGCAACACCAAATGACATTTAGGATTCATAATTGGAAAAGAGAATTTGATCATTTAGATGAATAACTTAGACCAAGTTAGACGTACTAAAAAAACACTAAGTAGACTATTAGCGTAATCAAATCATCAAACCTACTTAAACCTTTGGTTGCATAGGAAGCAAGACAAACTCTCATATCTCACGTAGTTTCTCACCAACTCCAAAAAACTAGTGGTGACTCCTGTCTCACATAAAATCCTTACAAATTAATCTGAACTTAAAATGAATCAAACGTCACATGAAATAAGGGTTTGGGAAAGTCCATGCCTAATCATTGGTTGTAGGCTTGCCTTTTTGGGCATTACCTAGGGGTGTACAAAATACCCGGGAACCGCCCGGACCGCCCGGAACCGGACCGGAACCACCCGGAACCGGCGGTTCTTGAGGGAACCGGTCCGGTTCCCGGTTCCAATTTATGGGAACCGGTGGGTACCGGTCCGGTTCCCGGTTCCATGGGCGGATCCGCCCGCCCGCCCACCCGGACCGGACCGGAACCTTTTTAATATTAAAAAAAAAAATACTAAAAAAAACCCTAGATCTCATCTCACTCCCTTCGTCTTCAATTCTCTTTCTCTCTCTCTCTTCCTCGGTTTACTTCTCCCGCCGTCCGCATCTCCACGTACTTAAATTTGGTTTTTCTTTCTTTGGCTTGCTTTGATGTCACGTAGTCGTTTTATGTTGAAAACCAAAATTATTTCGCGTCAAGATTGGTTCCATGGATCCACCCTGGAACCGGACTGGACCGGCGGTCCAGGTCCCGGGTGGAGCCATGCAACAAACGGGTGGATCCCGGTTCCAATTTTTCGGAACCGGTCCATAGTGGGCGGTTCCCAGTTCTAGGTCGGAAACCGCCCGCCCGGACCATGCACACCCCTAGCATTACCACTATAGTTTTTCTCTTTTTCCCTTATTGGAAAAGTGAAGGTCGCAACAACTTGACAACTCCACTAGGGAAGTTTGCTACATAGAAATGATTTTGGGCTGTTAAAACTCGTTATACCTGTCCATTATCAAAGAAATTTTAGGAAGGCAATGCACATCTAACGGAATATGTAAGACATCGGTTACATAGGTATATCGTGGTGATGAGTTTTTTATATTTTGGGCCAAGTCAGGCCAGTCCGTCCATGATGGGCCAAAACCCGACCCGTAAGAAAAAGGCCTATAAGAGAGAGTGTAGTTATTTTTTAAGTAAAAATAACTGTTGTATAAATATGAAAAATGGGGAACATTGAAGATAGAATGAAATAGCATGTTCTTTTTCTCCCTTTGACAATAGTGTATTCCCTCTTGAAGAGCAGAACTCTAAGGCTTTGATTAATTCCTCTTAAAACTGCAATAAGTAATTAATCTATGGCAAACAAGGTATGTCTGTCTTTATGATATGCCTTTCGATCAGTGTTACAGGTATCCTCGAGCCTGTTTCTGCATCTATTTCTGGTATTCGATCATTCGAGTATCAGTTCGTTTTTTAGGAATCCGTTTTCCTTCACATGGCAATAATAATATGTTGATATGACACCAATGCCGTTAAATAGCAGATAAATGTTGACATATTGGATGCTAAGATCGTCTAAGTCAACACACGCTCTTTCCTCATCATCCAATTTGCAAAACAAGTAAGCCACGTTAGTTATTATGCTTAACTTTTATTAAGTAAGTGAGTCATGTAAGTAAAATCACATCATGTGGCAATTCACTTAACGGAATACTCAAATTGAGCCAAATTTGGAAATTTGAGGATTGAACAAAAAATAAAATAAAATTAGGTACTCAATAGTAAAATGAACAAAAGTTTAGATACTTATATGTCATTATACTTTCCTAAACAGCAATAAGAAAAATATCTCAAGAAAAATGAAGGTGACTAGAGGGTGGGTACGTCGGCAATAGTCGTCCCAGTACCGGCGGTGGCTGTGGTACGATGGTGATCTCTCGCCCCATTCCTCCTTTATTTCTCTTCTAAATATTTTTTGGGTGATTTTCCTTTTTAGTTTTTCTCTTTTTCTGTTTTTATATTATTAAACTTAAATTTGAAAAGACACAAGAAAATCATGACACAACTCCATTGGTAATGGGAAAAAAAAAGGAAGTCATTCGCATTGGGATAAAAGAGAAGATATGTGAAAAGTGAAGCAACAGAGCTAGTTTCCGTCCTCACAAGTCTTGGTCATCCTAGCATCTGTTGATGTTTCTTTCCCTATAGCTCTTGGACATCCAGTGAAGTCTTGGTCTTCCTGGGTTAATTTACGTAAACAAATACACAAATGTCTAAGGATGATCTCTAAATATTACGAAACTAGCACTTGCAGACAAAATTCTGCAGCAAGATGGACGACAATGATCTGTTGAAAGGTGTTTAGGTAGGAGTCGATGATCAAGAATCGCTTGATAGGAGCATTTTGGTCCTCTGAACATGACTTTGTTGTTCATTAGTTCGATGCATCGAGAGTAATTTCTTGTACATTATGAAGTGTTAGTTGGTGATTTGGACTCATTTAGTATTGCCAGAGTAAAATAAAGCAAGTTGCTTAATTGACTACTTGGTGTGCCTGACCCCTTTTGTTGTTTAGCCCTAAGTAATTGTTTTTGTTTTCCTCGTCAAACTGACAAAGTTAAGCCATCCTTGATGACTTGTAGATTTATAATAAAAACTAAGCTGTCATTGCTGGGTGTATCTTTCAAGTCGATTATCTCCAAATTTAGTCGGAAGTTGCATAAAGATGCTTATTTTCCCGTCCCAAGAATTGTGGTCAGTTTCATTCATCAATAAAATATGTGCTAATCTGTTGGCAAGAACTTTACATGTTTGTCCACATTGAAGGAGGACTTCAGCACCTTCTTAAGTATCCTTAATATTCACCACTGGAGTTTGCTCCAGTGGCCACCCTTCCAACATGGAAAGGGGGGAAGTGGGGAGTTCGAATCCCCACCTTCTCAAGAGGGGTGGGGACGACTTAGTTTCAAGTGTGGGTTTTAATTCCCACGCCCTGCAAGGAGGCATGGTAAAAGTCTGAGAATAAGAGTTATAGTAGAAATAGAGTACAACCGACAAAAAAAAAAAAGTATCCTTAATATTTATTTTCTTAAATATTTGGATATTTTTAGCACTATAATTGCCACAAAAAAGCCTACATTGATCACATATTCAACAATATGCAGAAATCATTAGGATAACGAAAATTTACAGATGCACACAAAGCCAAAAGGCCAACAAAACACTCCTCTGTCAGGATGCCCCAAAGAAAAGGTCCATCGTATGAAACAATAGCCAAAAGTATTGACATGAAGAAAAAGGAGAACTAATCATAAGAGGTGTCGAAATGGTCCATGAACTCATTTTTGAACTCATATTTTATCTAAATGGGTTGTATGTGGATTAAAGACTTTTAAAGACTCAACTAAAATTGGATCCAAAAGGTGAGTCTAATTTAAATGGGTTGAAAATGGGTCAGAACCCATTTCCGACTAATTTAAAATATCAAGTGGGTAGAACCCATTTCCAAGTTTCCAACCCAAGCCTCACACTCTCTTTCCCTCTTTAACTTTATAAAAATACATATATATATATGTTGACACCTAAATTTTTGGGGTTGATTTTGCTAAAAAAAAAACAAAACAAAACAAAATAAAAATCACATGGCATGTAGTTTAAGAAAATTTTATTATTTGTTAAGATTTAGGTAATATACACTAAGGGATGCATATTTTGCGCAAAAAAAAAATTATTTTTGATCAAATAAAAAATATATTGCGCAGGATGAAATCATATATTCAATGGAATTTTACACGAGCAAAATTGGCAGTGAAATATACCCTGAAGATACAATTTTTTGGCTTATAAAAGGGGCCACGTACGATCGTTCTTGGAGAGGCTTCTTTGGAATCAAAAAAGAAAAAGAACAAAAAATTCTCAAAAGTGAAGAGGAAGGGGAGAATAGGGTTTCGGTCTAGGGAGTTTTTCGGTGATTGAAAGAGAAAAGAAAAACAAAAAAAAAAACAAAAACAGCAAAAGGCAAAGGAAAAGCAAAAGGAGGCAGGGGGAAAAGGACAGGGGGGCAGAGGGACGACTGTTCATCGTCTCCCTCGCCCCTTCCAGCCTCTGCAATTTCCTCGCCGGAGCTCCCGCGTCCACTGCCGCCGCGCCTCAGCTCCGATCACAGCCCAACGACGAAGACCCGAAGACCGCCTGCCTCCGCCCGTCCGACGCCCAGACGCTCGCTTCCAGGCCCGAGCCTCCCCCTTGCCGCCTGCCCCTGCAATCGGACGCCGGCTCCTCTACGGTCGCCGGACGCCGCCGTCTCGCCACACCGACGCCGCCTAAAGTCGAAGCCCGCCTCCCACTCGAAGCCGACCGCCGCGCCGATCTCGCGCCGCCAGCACCGCCGATCCGCCCCCCGACGCGACGCTCGCACCACCACCGCCCATGAAGCGTCGCACTACCGCGCCTCCGCCTGCCCCGCCCAGATCTGCTCAAGCTCGGAGACCCAAATCGACGCTCCACCTGTCTCCGCCGTCCCAGGAGACCCGAACCCAGCCCGCTCCGCCTCTCCGCTCCCCCCGCGCCTCAGCTCCGCGCATCACCACCCAGCTCCACCCGTGAAGCCACCGTCACGCCTACGTCGCTCGCCCGCCGTGCGAGCCCTTCCGCCCGAGCAACGAGTCCCTCATCCGTGAGCCCGTGCTGCGCCGATCTCCAACGCCGGTGATTCTCCTTGCCGCGCCAAGGAACGTGCTGTCCCTTATTTTCCCTAGGTAGCTTTTCTTTGATTTTTTGATTTTTTGATTTTTTTGATTTTATGTTATTTTACTTTACTTTTAGTTAATTTTATTATTATTGTTTAAGTTGAATATTGTGAGTTTTTTTTTAGTTATAATTGTTATAGGCATTATCCATAGGAATTGTCCTTAAAGTTATTGTAATTATTTAATTTGACTCGTAAGAAGTCGGGTCATTTTTTTTTAATTATGATAATTTTTGGGGTTTTGTTTGCGATATATTAATTGTTGAATTAATTTAATTATTAATTTGATCCGTAAGATTTCGGATCAAATTTTTAATTATTTTGATTTCTTGTCTGATGTTCATGGTTAAAAATAGTCGTTAATTTGACTCGTGAGACAACGGGTTATTTTTTTCGTCTATTTTAATCCTTTATTTGTTGAATATCTTGCTTGTTTAGATTTAAGATTTAGCTTGCTTTAGAAAATCACTAAGAAAAAATCAAAAGGATATTCGAATTAGGTTTCAATTTGTTTTTTTTAGAATATTTTTTGTTATTTTGCATATCTAGAATATATATTTTATTTTAGATTAAAAAAATATAAAAACAAAAAAGGTGCATTCATTTAAGTTGTTAGTTTTTTTTTATTTAAGTTGCATGTTTAAGTATGTGGCATTTTTAAATTTCGAACATTGCTAAAAATAAAAAATATCATGCATATGTCATGTAGAATTAGGGCATGCTCCGCACGTCATTGCATATTAAATAGATTGCATGTTAGGTTGAGATAATGTCTTAATTTAAATTAGGATTTAATATGATCTAATCCTTAGTTTAAATTAGATAGAATTTTAATCTAGCTAGGTCATTTTTACATTCGAATTTCATGAAAGAAAATATAAAATTTGTCTTTGCATAAGTTAATTTCAATTTTTAGTATAGATTGCATTTTTAAAAATAGAAACATCAAATGCACGTCATTTAGTTTTCATTAAGTTCATTTAATTAGAACTTTTTTATTAGACTAAATCATTCAATAAATGTCGCGTGACATATAGCTCGCATATTAAGTTGTATGAGGCATGTCATTTTAAGTTTAAATAATTTTGTATGTCATTACATCGCATTGCATGTTATTATAATTAGATCATTTAGATTGCATTTAATTATTGCATTTCTTCATGTCATATAGTTTAGGTCATGTCATTATGTCATATTAGGTTATTAGCATGCATCGCATGATTTTCATTAAAAAAAGTGAAAACAAAAAAAATAAAATTGAAATTGCGTGTTAATTATAAATCATATCTAGGATTGTCTATATGATTTTTGATCTAACAACGCAGATGTTTTCGTTGCTTTGAGGTATGTCCTACATTATTTTATTCGTTTTCTCGGGTGTTAAATTGGTGGTTTGTGCACTCGCATAATCGCCTCACACGTTAAGAAAATAAATTAAAATCAAATCAAGCTGCCTGCAAAACATTTTTTTGAAAATTAAAAAGAAATGGTACCGAAAGGGTACGGGGACTACGTTAAGAAAATGAATTAAAATCAAATCAAGCTGCCTGCAAAACATTTTTTTGAAAATTAAAAAGAAATTGTACCGAAAGGGCACTAGGATAGTCTAGTGTAACCAAGTCCCCGTACCCTTAGTCTCTGGTTCGTAGGAGTAAGATAATCCTCCCGTTATTTTACTTAGGTATCTAATCGACCTACCCCAAATTGATTAGTGGCGACTCCTAGATTTGGTATGGGCTTGGGAGAGCCCGAGCTAAGCTTAAAGGCTTAGTAGTCCATCAACCTAGTTTTAGGTGGCAAACCAGAAAAATTGGGTCGCGACAATATATATATTTATAAAAATCGAAATTATAATTATTTATTATATTTCTTTTTTCTTTTTTCCTTTCTTCTTCCTCCTTCCTTAGTCAATGGCCAGCACGACGACAGCCGACGACCAGCCAGGCAAGGCTAGAGGCAAGGTCACCAACCATTGGCGAGGCTCGAGCCTCACCAACTCTAGTGAGACTCGAGCTCGCCGGCTACTGGCGAGGCCAAGCTTGCTCGATGTATGGATCGGTGAGACTCGAGCCTTGCCGATTTGGAGAGACTCGAGCTTATCGGCGTCAAGCGAGCTTGATCTCATTGAGGTCAAGGCATCGCCAATGACTAGCGAGGTTTGAGCTTGCCGGCGTCAGGTGAGCTCGAGCTTCGTTGATTTGGCGAGCCTCGAGTTCATTGGCATCAAGCAAGCTCGAGCTCACCTATGGCCGGTCACTAGTAGTCGTCGTGGCTGGCCGTTGGCCAAAGAAGAAGAAAAAAGAAAGAAAAAAGAAAAAAGAAAAAAATAATTAAAAATTATATTTTAAAAATAAAAATAATTAAAATTAAAATTTTTAATTTTTTTAAATTATAAGAATTGTCCATTAAATTTGTATCTCATGCAAGTGTTTTAGCAATACCAATTTTTTTTAAATATAAGAAATAAGCTTTCTTAGGTTTAGTAAAAGGTTTTTCACATTTTTTATTTTATTTACTAATTTTTTATTGTTTAATTTACATTTTAAATTTGATGTGAAGTTTTTATTCAAGTAACATATATGTGAAGAGCTTAAAGTAAATTAATTCGGTGGGAGTGGATTAGCCTAAATTAAGTTAAATATTAATGTGTTTTGACAATATGAGTTGGGTCGGGTATGGGTCGAGTATGAGTCAAATCAAGTATGGATTGTCAAATTTACATTGAATTAAAATGGGTCAAAACGGATTAAATGGTTCAATATGAGTTGGACCATTTTCGACCCAACCTAACCCACTCATTTGACGGCCCTAGTAATCACGAAACAAGCACTTGTGGATAGAAAATATTTTATCATGATTTGTCTAACCTCTTACATGCATCTTCGAAAGTCTAGGTCTTTGTTTAATTTTTTTGGTAGGTGAAAGTCTTGTTCTTTGTTTCAAAGATATTTGATTTCTGTGCAAATGATCATGAAACGAATCTATTTTATTTTGTATGCTTTTTATGGAAAGAAATCAAACTCATATTGTTTGCTTGAGTGGATTATTGGTAGGTCATTCCAAATAAATAAAGCAAACATATAAATATTCAATCTAGATAAAATATACACAATAGTACGTGTGCCCTACTAAAATGATTCAAATATCGAAAAAAAAATATTTATCTAATTTATAAAAAAAGACAATCGTGTGCACAAGTATAAAACTTCAAAATCCAAATTTAAAGTCCTAAAGTGTCAAGGCCCACATGGAAAATTTAATGCCGTGTGATTTTTCTTTTTGCATAATTATTCTATTGAACCTCTAGTCTCAATAATGCTATGGGTTGTGTCTATTGATTTTTACCATATCTATTAATTTGTATATGACTTCGGCTAATGTGATGAGATATGTATGTATCATCATACTATTATTTGTTGGCCATTTTATCAATAAGATTGTACGTATATATAATATTGTATCATTTAATTAATGCAGCGTATAATTGATTCTCGGAATTGTTCCTGGGAACAAGAAGTTACTCTTTTCCACTTCTTGTTTATGTTCCAAATATATTCTCAAGAACAAAACAAAAATTTTACCAAACACGTTTCTATTATTTTTTCATTCCCCGGAACAAAAGAACATAAATTTTTGTTTTGGTGAACATAAACAATTTTTAACAAACCGACTCTAATTTACTGTGAGAATAATAATCTATTCTAGATCACAAAATATCAAATAACAAATAATTATAAATTATTGTTGGGTCTACTTGTTTCAGAACTTGTTACTTACAATAAACTATTATTCTCATTAGCCCAAAGATCGTAATGTTAGCAAAGCCCAATTTTCTTTCCTTTAATTAAGCTGAACATAGATACATACTTGTTTTGTAGCTGATGTTATGAGGCAATTCTTTTCCCAAACTAGCAAAGAAGAAAAGGAAAAGGTAATATGGTTTTGGCAAGCTAGCGATGTCCATATCCTCCATTCTTCGTCCATAAATAGTTGAATGATGTTGATGTTGAAGCAGTCATAGGCCATAATGATGAATTCATCAGCTAAAGCTCATGTTTTTCTGTTCTTTGCTGCTAACTGTTTGTACAGGAGAGGTTTGGGGCAAGACTCATGTTGTGATCCAAAACAAATTACCGGTTATTCATTGCAAATCAAAGGATGACGATCTTGGAATTCATGATATAACGAGCAGTTGGGAATTCTCATTTATACCCAATTTATTTGGGATGACCTTGTTCTTTTGCGGTTTTGCATGGCGGGTCAATTTCACTGGAATGAAAAGACAATATGTAAGATCCATTTTAACTTATAGAAAACTTTTAAGAATTTACAAGATCCATTTTTATAAGAGGAAGAGACTAAATTCTTTTTTTTTTTTTTTTTTCGTGTCGAATATCCCAATCTTTTCCGGTTCGTTTCATAATCCCCTCAATACCGCTCGATTTATAATTTCCTCAAACAGAACCGAGTAAAGTTAAAACTGATGTTATGATCGGCAACCTTCCTCACACTTGCGATTTGATCATTCAACGAGGGGTGACGGATGTGGAGCACCTAGTAGTGGGGGTTTACAAAGTAACCATAAAGTTTTAACTTTTAATGTTTAAAATTTTTTATTTTTATTTAATATTAAATCATTCCCGCTAAAATTTACAGAATGAACAAAATCAGTCTTAAAAGTTAAAACAATAAATAATCGCTTGCATAAATTTTCCTAAACAATTAATCTTATCACATAATTTCTTGGATTATATATAACAAGAAAGAATATGTTTTTAACTATCTATGAATTACAAAATACAATGTTTGGTTTCGATATGTTTATATTTGTTTCTTTTACTAAACTTCATTATGAGTTTATATCTGATTTTTCATGTAATATCACCATTTAAAAGACCCTCGAGCGCTTTTAATTATTTGAATTAAAAATATCTTCTTCTTTTTTTTAATCACGACCGGAAATGCAAATGCCAACGGAACAAAACGACAAGCGGGTTGTTTCCGTCTAGACCGCACGTTCGCTCTTCTTTGCGCCTTGCTTGTTCTTCTTACCGGCTTCTGCTGAAGTCAAAACTAATGCTGGTAATGGCGCATTTACGGCGATCTTACCGTA
The DNA here is from genome assembly GCA_007663325.1 of Eucalyptus pauciflora. Taxonomy (NCBI): domain Eukaryota; kingdom Viridiplantae; phylum Streptophyta; class Magnoliopsida; order Myrtales; family Myrtaceae; genus Eucalyptus; species Eucalyptus pauciflora. The sequence continues at coordinate 153,225 of VMYD01000077.1, forward strand.
CATTTTCGTTTCGGAGTCTTGTTTTTTCTCGTTCCGTTGCACGTGAGCTGGTCAGCGTCTGTCCTGAGTGAGAGGCATTTGCTTTTCTTTGGCTTGTTTCTTGAATCTGTCGCGAGGCATTAGCATCTTGAGATGACCCGTCTTCTCAATTCGTTGTTAGAAACGTGGCTGAACCAAATGAATGGAGTGCGGCAAGAGAGTTTGGATGCATTGTCACCTTGCTAGGGCGTTTGCCTACCCGGAGAAGAAACTCGAGTTTTGGCGAGGTTTACGTAACTTGTCGCAGCTCATATTCTTGACCACCAGCAAGAGAGTGCAAGATAGGAGCAAGAACAAGAGGGTGCATGATCTCGAAATCGCCGCCAAGAAGCATAAAGTGATGTCTAAGGTGTTGGTTCTGATGGAAATGTTTAAGAAGGAACCCAAGATTATAATCCTGTGAGGTTGGTAGATCGATACTGGAAATCATTGATTTGCCCAAGCCACACAGTATAGTAGATTTTATTCGGAAGTCACAAAAACTGTTTGAGTTATATAAGGATCAGAAGGGTGTATTGACTATAGAAACAAGAGGAGAGATTGATTAGGGAACACTCTGGCACGGCTGCTCAATACGGGACCAGGATGTTGTTGATGTTGGTCGATAAACAGCTTCCACTGGACAAAATTGCTCATTTCAGGAGAGAGTTTGGTTTGCCAGCTGATTTTAGGAGCAAATGGGTACACAAGTATCCGCAGCACTTCAAAGTGGTTAAATCTCCAGATGAAGTTGATTATCTCGAGCTCGTAGAGTGGAATCCTGCTTAGGCTATCACAGAGTTGGAGAAAGCCGTATTGTGGGTATCAGATTCTGCCCCTCATACTCCAGGGTTGCCTTCCCTGTCTTTCCCTTGAAGTTTCCTGCCAGGTTCAAGAAGGCGTATAGATATGGGGGGAAGATTGATCACTTTCAGAAAAGGTCTTACTTATTTCCTTATGCTGAGGCACGTGGCTTCCAAGCTGGATCGAAAGAATTCAATAAGAGGGCCATTGCAGTGATGCATGATTTACTTAGCTTCACAATGGAAAGGAGGTTGGTAACCGATCACCTTACCCACTTTTGACAAGAATTCATGATGCCTCAGAAGCTGATGAGACTCCTGTTGAAACATTTTGGTATTTTCTATGTCTCTGAGAGAGGGAAGAGGTTTAGCGTCTTCTCTAGAGGAGCTTATGAAGGTGCGGAGCTGATTCAGAAATGTCTGCTGGTTATTTGGAACGAAAAGGTCCTAAGCGTTATTGGTTATAGAGGGAGGAAGAAAAAGATAGAAACTTTTGTAGAGTCATTGGATATGGAAAATAATGATTTTCTAGAGGGTGGCTCTGAGGATGGAGCCATTGCTATGCAACTTGACCAAGATGAAGCCATTAGTGAATTGGAGGATATTGCAGGTAGAGACCGCTCCTTCATGAATATTAGTGAAATTGACTCCGCATACAAGCCTCATGATTCAATTTAAGGTTAAATGTTCTCGTTTGAGCTGTCAAGATAAATTGCTTTTTCAGTCTTTTTCTTCACAAGTTTGAAGTTTTGAATACCTGCTGTATAGATTTAATTAGATAAGCTCTGCTTACATCTATAAACCAAGTCAACCAATAGCAGACTGATCCATCTCATTCCTCGTTAGTCCTAAACATTGCCACCGGAACACCTGAAATTAATGATTCAGAAAGAATGTGCGGATAATGCTTTTGGCAATTGTCAGCTTGCCTTGGTGCCAGAAAAGACATCTGAAGCAGTCTATGTACAGTGACCGGTTCATTCTCAGTTATTGGTCCAACTTAACGAGTGCAGCCATACTAATCTTCTATTTTGAAGATGAACTTGCCACCTTGCATTTGAATCTCAATTGTTAGGTCAAAGAGATGATTATTTAATAGCTATCATGGAGAACATACCCTTTGCCGCTATGATGATTGACATTCTCTCTCTTGTTGTTACAAAGTAGATGCCGAGCTCACCTGGCAGTAGTGCCTTGTTCATCACTATGCATGGATATCCAGGACCACAATATGTGAGACTGCCTTTTGCAACATGCTTTCGTTTGCTTTCTAGCTGATTGCCTGTTCCATAGGTCTTGTAATTTCTGTTCAAAATCTCAATCAAACTATTGCAAACTTTTGTTTTTTGGGTTCTCCTAGAGAACTTCTTTTTGTTGGATCTTAGAACCCAACATCAAACAGTAAGTAGTTTTCGTTACTCCTTGTTTATGTTGGGCTGTGTTTAAGGTTGATTCATTTCAGTAGCTTACTGTTTCGTTTTGAAGAAAGAAATAGGAGAGGCTCTGAAAATAGCAAAACGGTTTTTTAGTTTGAATGATAGATGGCTTTCCACGGCTTTTGGTTGTGTGAAAATGACATTACTAATGTGCATTCTTTCTTACACCTCATAACTTGAACTGCGTTTATGATTTGTTACATGGGCTAGCATCTGCTTGATGCCATTGTGCAGTGAATTTCTTTTGCTTGTCAAAAGAAAATTCTTAGCAAACTCATTGGAGATGATGTCAAGTAATTTTTTTCCAAATGTTGTGACTAGATTTTTTCTCATGCTCATAAAAACCATGATATCCAAAAATGTATGTGACAAATCAAATTGCCACTGCTTAGCTAAATATATTGCACTGCATCATTTTCTGGTTTTTGCTTTATAACAAAATCCAATGGTTGATATATTTCATTTCTTTTGATTGCGGCGATCAGATCTACTTAAGCTTGACAAAGTCCTAAGACATCTTGAAAGCATGCCATGCTTTTCTTAAGACTTACCGTTGAATAAGAAAATTTAAAGGGAAAGGTCAAGCATCTACCATAGCTTCAACCAGAGCAACGACAGGATTAATGTACCGTGGAGGTTGAGAATCAACCCCTTTTGGAGCACCACGAAGGTTTTCCAGATCTCATTAGATCGAGGAGCAATAATGTTTATCGGTTATAATCACTTTGCTATCATCTTCCGTCAAACTGAAAAAGTATGGCGTGCATTTCATCTAGTCATATCTACTTGTTTTAAGAAGGGATTGGAGCTTTGCATCAATGTTTTTAAACTTGGGTTGGTCAGAGAACTAGTTAGGTTGCCAGTTTGGTATCCAAGAGGTTGGACTAGGGGTGAACCGATGATGATGTCATGAGCAAATGATTATGGGTATGTAATGTTGTTGATTGAACCCATGAGTCACTCGGCCTAGGTGAAATGCCAGTGATCCGCGGAGTTGAGTGCTCGAGTTCCTCCATGTGTAACAGCAGCCAAAAGCCCAATTATGTACTTGTGAGACTCTAAACCTGGGTGGATCCAATTTTGAAGATTAGTATGTTTCGCTGGTTTAGCGAGTCAACGAGTGTTCAGACTAGTTCGATCTGATTTTTGCCAACCTGCCCACACATACTTTTTAAGTTTTGGGTGAACAGATCAAAGGGAAAAATAATGGAATTGGCCAAGAAAAAGGGACAAGAGCAATGCTTTATGATCAAGTGAATGCAGGAAGTCTAAAGGAAATCAACATTGAGAACTTTATAGTCTCCAAATGGGCCTGACATACAGCCATTGCACTCCTTTTGACATATAGCGTCTAAATATATTTGGTTGAGGTATATTAGACACTACAATTGTCTAAGTCAACACTTTTTTCTTTCTGCATATCCCAATCTATAAGGTGAGCGAATCCTATCGGAAAAATTATATGACATGACAATTCATTTAACGAATGCCTCAAATTGAGTAAATTTGAAAAAAAAAAAAGTTACTTGATTAAAAAAGAAAGATTTTGGTACTCCATTGTAAACTGAACAAATGTTTTGATAATTTCAATGTCATTGTCCTCAACTTCTTAAAGAAAAATGTTGTCTATGAAGGTCACTGTAAGGTGGAAAAGTTGGAAATAGTCGCCGTAGTGGTAGTGCTAACAGCAACCACATGGACATGGCCATGCTTCGGTGGTGCTCTGTCTGCCCCCTTTCCTTTTTAACTTTTTGCTGTTTCTTCTTTTTAGTCTTTCTCTTTGCTTTTTTTTTTTTTTTTTTGAACTCAAATTTGAAAAGATACAATAGAGAGTAATGAATGAAAAAATCCCAAAATGTTTGAACCCAAAACGAGTTGGAGAAATTTTAAGCAAGACTTGTAACGCTTGGAAATTGTACTAGCAATGGCAAGAAAGACATATAAAGGCTGCGTTTGGAAACTGCTTTGCAAAGGGCTTTGAACACCTAAAGTCCTTTGGGCTAAGTATGAGGTGTTTGGGAACAATTTTACAAGTCCCATTAGCAAAAAGCCAAGCCTTCTCAAGGCTGAAAGCCTAAGGCTGGTCTTGGGGTGCTTTGGGCTTTCAACCTTCTGCAAATGTAAAAATGATTGTTCATCATCTTCAGCGTTCATTGTTCATCTTCTTCGTTGAGGGCGGTTGGCGGGTTTGCGTAGGGCTGCGAGGGATCGGCGATCGGCTAGAGGGAGGCTGGCGACTTTCATGGCAACCCGGGTGACCGTCACAGCGACCCAGGCAACCATCGCGAGGGTGTCGTGGCGACCTCAACGCCATCTGGGTTGTGGCGGCCTCTGCGGGGGGCCACGCGATTTGCATCTCAGTGACCTCGCCGGGGCCATGCGACCTTAGGCGAGGGTTGTGTAGCCTCGGCGATGGCCGATTAGGGTTGCACAACTGCCAACAAGGTTGCACAACTGCTAACAAGGTTGCGCGACCTAGGCACGGCCCTCACCGAGGTCGCACGACCCAGGCGCGGCCCTTGCCGAGGTCCCTCGACCTCAGGCGAGAGTTGCATAGCCTTGGCGACGGCCAATCGGGGTCATGCGACCGCTGGCGAGGTCACGCGACCCAAGTGCGGCCCTTGCCGAGGCCCCTCGACCTCAGGTGAGGGTCTCACTGGGGGTCGCGCGACCCCCGCTAGTAGTTGCCGGACCTCGGGTGGCCCTCGTCGGTGGTTTCCAGGGGCTGCCTGAGGTCCAGTGACCTCAGATGATGGCCGCTGCCGGCAACGACCGCTACCCTTACCGGCCAAATATTTTTTTTTTCTTTTTTTATTAATAAAGGTGCTTTATAAATATAAGTCTTCCAAACACCATTTTGTTCAAAGATATTTTATAATGGATTTTCATATTATAATTTTCCAAACGCCATTTGCATTTTGAAAAATCCCTTTCACTTAAAGTCTTTTGCATTTTTCTAAAGACTTTTCCCAAAAGTCTAACCAAACACACCCAAAGTCTTAGTCCTCCTGGCTCTATCATAGTTTTATTCCCACCAACAAAAAGACGTGTATCTTCAAAGATGTACTAAAAGTCTTGGTCTTCTTAAAATTTATTATAATTTCCTTCCCATCATCCAAAGCCGTGCACCATCAAAAGACGTGCAAAGTCTTGATCATATTGGAATCTATTAGTTTCTTTTTCACCATCACTCTCACTTTGCTTCACTTTCCAAAAAAGAAAAAGAAAATCTTATCTTTAGTCAGTGGAAGTGCTGGAATCTATTAGTTTCTTTCCCACCATCACTCTCACTTTTGCTTCACTTTCCCATAAAAAGAAAAAGAAAATCATATCTTTAGTTGGTGGAACTGCTTGTTTGAAAATGATATTTTTAGTAGGTGAAAGTCCTGATCTTCTTGGACTTTATGGTTCTCTCTCAATTAGCTCATCATCACTTTACTTCGCCATGACTCCTGTAATTAGGGGTGTGCAACCGGACCGGATATACCCTGTTCCTGGACTGGCCCATCCAGAAAATAGGTCGGGAACCGGTTCCCGTTGAAACTGATCTAGGAACAGGTTCCGAGTGATTACCCACCCGAAAACCGGTTCTTGGACCGGTTTTCGAATCGGTTCCCGGACCAGTTTTATAGATAGAGGTCCAAAACCCTTTTTTTTTTTCCCCCGATTTCTATTCTTACTCCCGCAATTATACGATGTTTTTCCTCTTGGCTATTTCAAACACACACAGCACTCTTCCTTTGTCATTCCTCTTCCTCACTTGCTTCCCTCCCTCACCGGCTCCCTCTCGCATCGTCCAATGGACGGATGGTGTTCGTCGCCGCCAAATTCTTGTGTATCACATGGATTGGCTCATCTAATTTCTCTTCTGTAGGAGGAGTTATGATTGCATAAATGAGTAGCTTCATGTAGTAGTTGTGGGAATAAGACTAATATTAGACCCATGTTTATTGCTAATTCTTTACCTTATGATTTTATTTATTATAATTAGCCTGGTGGATCCTTAATTTTTCGTTTAGTCAAAAAGTTCATGTATTTATTTATTACAAGTGCTTAATGTTTCAATACAAATTAGGAGGATTATGCTATTTTTCGCGTATTAATATAAAATTCGAAGTTGTATTGGATATCGAGAGATTGTAAAACAGGTTCCAGTGGAAACATGGTTGACTTTGGAACCAGATCGGAAAAACAGGGTAGGTTGGGTATAGGGTCCAAAAAAGAGGAACCGATTATAACAGGGTTGGGTACAAGGTCTAGGTCTAGACCCTACCCACCCTGGATCCGATCACCCCTACCTGCAATGGACTGATTCGCTCATGGCCATTGGAGAGATTTTCATGGTTCCTTCTTTCAGGTTTTGTTCAACAAAGTTGAGTTTTTTAGCATTGGATTATGTGTAAAGTGATGGAATCAATATCGCATTGCTCAATATGTACATTGATAATTTTGTTATATTGTCTCATGCATTTCTATCTTAAATTATTTTTCAATCTTATAAAATTTTTTACCAAAAATCCAAATCTTGATATGTTTCTCTTTCCACGTAAATGTACATGGATACAATTTCCTCATATTGTATAAATAACTTTGAATGAATTAATAAAATGAATTTTGCAAAATCTTTGGATGTTAATCTTTACACGCAATTAGTATGCACTTTTGCTAGTTTTATTAAATAAAACTATCTTCTAATCCATTTATATGAAAATGGTTAATATTGTTCTTCCATTAATTGAAGTTTAGGGACAATCCAAAGACTAAATTACATGTGCAAAAAGTTTAGGGACCAAATTGAATAAATTAAAAGTTCAAAGACGACAGTGCACATCGAGCTAAAGTTTAGAGACTACATTGCACATTCGGCCAAACTTCAAGGACCATTTGCATCATTTTCTCAAAAAAAACATAGCGTTAATATGACATTCAACATTGTTATGACATGTTCCAGCCTCTTGAAAGAGCACTCGAAGAAAGTGGTAATGACTTTGGATTCAGCCATCAGAAGATTGAATGAATTGCGCTTGGGATCTACTGATCATTGTTGCTGAAAGTTGCCGTATCATGGCAACATCACATTTGTTTCGTGAACTGCCCTAGCAAATAAGCAGAAGCAACATCATTACTTGACATATCCGGTATAGCTTTGCTATAAGGAAGATCCTCCTCCATTGGAACAAAAGCTCACACAATCAGGACAGCATCTGTTATCTTCCTTGTACCATTAATAATGCGACATTCGTCGATTCTACCTGAGGTAAGGCGCAGAAAATATGTTTCGCCAAGAGGTCCAGCATCGTTTCTCGCTTCATCTCTAAGGAAAGGTATGTAAGTAGAATGCTGGCTCGGAACTATCTACCGCCGAGGAACTTTAGCCTTTTTATCTGGTTGGGTTGCTTTTGGTGTGTAGATGGAAAGACTCCTTTCGCAATTCTAATGCAAAAAGGATTATTCCGAATTTCGGGTCCGCTTCCTCACCATCTCCATCTCCATCTCCATCAAGCTTGCGCGCTTTACCTTTATTTTGTTTTCTTCTTATCTCTTTCTACTGATAATGGCAGACAAGGGGTCTATTTCTTTTTCTAAAAGTTGTTCTAGCGACATTAAAGCAAAGTGGGTTGATTAACACAACTGTGTCTTTGGAGCCAAAGGGGAAAAAAAAGAAAGGCTTTAACTTTGTGGTCGCCACTTGTGCTGCAAAAGTTGAGCCCCTCATTGAAATTTCCAGGGACGAGCTCGAACGTTGTGAAATGCCCGTCATTAATGGAGTTAACTCCTGCTCTAGATAAGATGAACAAAGCGAAAAGATAGAAAAAATTCAATAAGTTCTGGAAAATTTCAATTATTGCTGTGAATTCCTAAAATGAAGGATTTAATTTTAAAAGTACATACACAATGATTTTATGCCCATGCTAAATGGGTATCAATACAAATATATATATGTGTGTGTATACTCATTAATGAGCCTTATTATTTATTTCTTTTTCCTTTTTCTAAAATGTATGAATAAAAAACAGAAAATGAATTAGTAAATGAGTAAACATCTTGTTTTATGAAATCTAAAATATATTTGAATTTGACCCCAATTAATGAGGTCCGTTAATTATGAAATTCAAAATCTATGAAAATGACTAATGTCCATCCACATCCGTGCTACGTACAGACCTAGACTTATGAGTATCGGGAACATATTTTCAGATCACATGTAATTAAAAACAAGGAATTAGCATAAAATGATTTGTTTCTATGGTTAAGTGTTTTCAAGTGTCACTCAAACCTCATAACTTGGCATGCTTGAACCAAATATAAGTGCCTTCATAGTTTGTTCACATACGAAGACACATGTGTGCACAATATAGAATATGTTTTCTTGTTATATATGGATATACAAGATTAATATCCAATGTGATCTAATCGTGACATTATATTGAAATTCTCTGCCAGGGTTGTAATTGAAAATGAATGGTTCATATCTCGAAGAAATACATGTCAATTAGATTTGAGCATATGATCGAATTGGTGGCTTGACCAATAATTCCATGGTCTTTGGTCGATCGGGACATGGTGAGACGGAAGGATCAAATTACACGGTCTCCAAAGCTGACAAGTTCATTATGTTCTGAAAACATTTCACATTGTCTGGGTAGCCATGATATATTGCTAGATGTCACTTATGGTTTGCAGGAACAAGAGATTGATCTGGACAATCAGTTGTCTTGGTTGTGCTAACATGTTAGTACACGTTTTGTTGCCAGCTCAGTGATGAACCTAGGGATGTCACACACCATAACCAATTAGAATGACGTTTGAACGAGAGAGAGAATATTGCAAATGTTGTTGCAATTGAGCCAATTAGATTGAGTCGGGCTAGAAATAAAAGTTCTAATGAAGGGGCTTCAGAGTTTACAAAGTCTGAAATGGATTTCAGACTCTACGGCCGAATCAAAGATCTGAAGCATGTTTAGATTCATTGACCTAATTAATAATTTGAAGTGAGTTCAGAATTAATAGTTGTGTTAATGATCTGAAGTGAGTTCAGAATTAATCGCATCATTAATGATCTGAAGTGAGTTTAGAATCAATAACCAAATTAATTATTTGAAACAGTTTCGGACTTAATGGCTAAATTAAATATTTGAAACGGTTTCGGATTTAACGGTCACATTAAGTTCTGAAATGGTTTCAAAACTTAACGGTCGCATTAATGATCTGAAATGGCTTTAGAATAAACGGGCAGTTTAATGATCTAAAACGGTTTTGGATTTAAATGACCAATTAATGCTCTGAAACGGTTTCAGAAGTAACGGTCAAATTAAATATTTGTGACAGTTATAAAGTTAAAACCCAGAATAAAGACTTGTGACGGTTACAAATAAATGTCTGGAATGACGCTATGTAATAGTTACATAATTAATGCCCGAATTAATGTCTGAAATGGTATCAGAACTTACGTCCATTAGGAGTTACTGTTGAATTAATTCTAAAACAATTTTGAGTTAATGCGTCGATTTAAATGTAATATGCATTTGTTATAAAAGGTAATACAGAGAGCAGATCACCTGATGATAGACAATTGACAATCGATAATTGAGAGTGCCGATACTGATCAACAAAATCACTCACACGAGAGCAATTGCTAGCACAATTGTAGTTGTGAGATCTTTCAATTTTTCTCTTCTGTTAAACATAAGAATTGGTGGTGTGTCTAAACTAGAGGCCCGACACTTGTGGGGCTGGATCTGAAGAATGTTAAAGCCTGTGAAGAGTTAAGACGTTTTGCATCTGAAGAACGTCAGAACCAGTATTATCAAAAGGCGTTAGACATTTGTGGTCAAGAATTCAAGAACGTCAGAACCAGTGTTACTAGAAGGTGTCAGATGTTTGTGGTCAGAGTCTGAAGAACATCATAACTACTGCTGTGAGGACATTAGACGTTTGTGCTCAGAACCCGAAGAATCTTCTGAACCAAATTTGGAGCACAGTACAAGGTTAAAAAGATTAGCCATTTTTAGCTCTTTTATGCATTTTTGTTAAAATGCACGAAAATGCTTTGGAAACACGTGTATAAGTGTTTTTACTTCCGTTGCGATCAGACTTTTGATCTTAATTTACTTATGCACATATGCTTGTTTATCGAAACAAACACCAACATAACCTTGTCCCGAGAAAACATCATCACTACTTCGCTACTTTTGATTTGTGACTTAACAAGAAAATTGTGCAAATAGTTCTAAACTTATTATACGACGGTTAATTCAATTTTAAAATTTTAATTTGGATAATTTAGTCCTAAACTTTTTAACGATTTGCCAATATAATCATTTTTTACCGGAAACATTGAATCGACGATTTTACTATGTAGGATGGTCGGCATCTACATTAATTATTTTCAATCAAAATTGGTTGGAAGAACTATACTAGCAATTGTCAAAGGTTTAGACTTAAATTAGTCAAATTGAAAAGTTTAGCCAAAATTGGACTGAATTGATAGTCTTACAATAGGTTTAGGATATTTATGACAATTATCAGGAAAAGAATACCTAGAGTGCTAAAATTTGATATGATGAGACACTTAAGTGCTAAAAGTTAGGAAAGTGACACTTAAAATCAGAGCAAAATGGATTAGTTAAATGCCAACGACGAGAAATTCGGCCAAAATAGTGACTTGGTGATTCCTGACGAGGCAAGTGCAAAACGACATTGTTTTGCATCCTAATGTGGCTAGACAAGTGCAAAAACGACGTCATTTTGTTGTTGACGTGAGGATTAATTAAATTTAAAACTGAATTTAAAAAAAAAAGATGGAAATTGCAGCGACAAGGATTGAGCCCTCCCTGCCGCCTCCCCGCCATCGTCAACAAGGGTTGGTGACAGCGGGGGAAGGGTGTACCAAGGTTGTTGGACCTTGGCTAGGGTCCGGTGACTTCGACTGACCGGTGGCGAGGGCTTGCAAGCCCTCGCTTAGCCGGGCCAAGGGCCATTGCTCGCACTAGGGGCATGCATGGTTCGGGTGGGCGGTTCCTGACTTAGAACCGAGAATCGCCCGTTAAGAACCGGTTACAAAAAATTGGAACTGGGAATCGCCCATTAGTTGCATGGATCCACCCAGGAACCGGACCACTAGTCCGGTCTGGTTCCCAGGTCGATCCATAGAATCAGTCCAACCTCCACACCTTCCCCTTTTCGCCCTCTTGACATTTGCTTATTTCGGCTTTTAGTCTCCTCAAGTACTAGTGCCGCAGTGGTGGCGATCACGACCCTCATGCCGCTTCTGTCCGGGCCACCACCACCATCTTTGCCACCGCCTCCGCCGTCTCCCGTTCCTTTCCTGAGACCGACAATGAGGAGGATAATGGGGACAACGAGCCATTGTTCGACTTGGAGTTTGCCTGTCCCCAAAGATGAGGATAATGAGGAGAAGCCTAAGGAGGGGGAGGAGGAAGAGGAGAGGCAGAAGCAGGATGAGCCCAACAACGATGAGGATGGCAACAATGTGGAGAGAGAGTTCAAGTTCGAGGGGGGAAAAAGAGAATCGGCTCACTGTTTCGGCGAGTTTGAACTAGGACTCGAAGGGAGATGAGTAGATCCAAAGGTGAATCGAAGAGGAAGAGGGAGGTGGGGGAAATTTTGAATTGAGAGAGACGAGATGGAGTAGGAGAGTAGTGAATTGAAACAATATGGTGATTGGAGTCCTAAATTTTAGATTTGCTAATTTCGATTTTTTTTAATATTAAAAATTAATATATTATTATAATATAACCGGTCCGGTCCGGGTGGGCGGATCCGCTCATGGAACCGGTGGACCGATATCCACCGGTTCCCATAAATCGAAATTGGGAACCGGACCAGTTCCTTTAAGAACCACCGGTTCCGAGTGGTCCGGGTGGGTCTCGATTCTTTGCACACCCCTAGCCTGCACGGCCAACTCTTTCCCCACCATTGCTGGCCCTTCCCAACGATAGCGAGCACCACCTGCAATCTCCATCTTCCTTCCTTTTTTTTGTTTAAATTTTAATTTTAAAAATACTTTAATTAATATTTATATCAAAATTCAACTAAAAGGCAAAACGATATCATTTTGCCTCTTATTTGAATTTTAATATAAATATTAATTAAATTAAAATATTTATATTTATAATTAAAAAAAAGGAGGAGGAAGAGGTAGAAGTCGAGGGCTCCTCATTTTTCCTTCGTTTTGCCTTTTATTTGAATTTTAATATAAATATTAATTAAATTAAAATATTGATATTTATTTTTAAAAAGGAGGAGGAAGAGGCAGAAGGCGAGAGCTCTTCATTTTTTTGAAATATAAATATTTAAATTTAATTAATATTTATATTAAAATTAAAAAAGATAAAACGATATCGTTTTAATTCTTCGTCTTTGACTCAGCTCTTCGGCGTGTCACATAAGCGAGTTATATTATTAAAAATTGCCATATAGGATCTCCGGTTACCTTCGCCAAACTTGACACTCAAGTGTCCTAAAAAAAGTGTCTTTTTATGTCAAATTTTGACACTTCAAGTGTCATTCTTCCGACCATTATCCCACGACTTGCCTTGTTAAGGTATATCTATTGGCTTACAAAAAAATATACAAATTGCTATCTATAAAAAAGACTATTAGGCAAATTAGTTGTAATTGGTAGACCAAATAGATAAACAAAAAAACATATAAATGTCCCAATGTGTTCAAATGAAAAAAAAAAAGAAAAAAAAAAGAAATCATAGTAAAGTTTTAAATTATGTGTGCATGAACAATTACATATCACATAATTTTAAAACTTTACTATGATTTTTTTTTTTCATTTGAACACATTGGGACATTTATATGATTTCTAATATCTCTGAAAGGGTTGCTATGGCGAGGAATGCTTTAAGGCTTGCCTAGATTGGCCTTCAGCAGGACCCAACCAGCGAGCTTCTTGCAAAGTTGGAGAAGACTCATTAGAGGAATTTTGTTGAGTTGGGGAATCAGGATGAGTCATTCTTCAAATAGAAGTCCAGGATCAGGTGGCTCAAGGAAGGTGACCGGAATACCAAATTCTTTCACCATTCCGTCATTAGGAGACAGCTGAGGAACATGATTCTTTTTGTTATGGATACCTTTAGTAATATTGTTTCAGAACCGAGCTTAATGTAGCATACCTTTGTCTCTCATTTTCAGGAGGTCATTCGGTGCCCTCTTAAGGAGGAACATGTTAGTTTTCTCTCTTGTCCCTTAACTGATGCAGAGATTCACAATACCATGTTCTCCCTTGCTCGAGGGAAGGCTCTAGGGCCGGATGGTTTTGGTATCGAGTTTTTTAAGCAAAATTGGGAGATGGTAGGGCCGTTGGTCATTGAAGCGGTAAAGGATTTCCTTGCCACGAGGAGACTTCTTAGGGAGATCAACAACACCATCCTAGTGTTGATCCTGAAAGTTCCCAATACGACGACTGTCAATGATTACAAGCCTATTGCCTATTGTAATACTATTTATAAATGTATTACCAAAGTTTTAGCTAACCGTGTGGCTACAGTTTTTTGCGACATTATCAGCCCTTCTCAAAATGCTTTTGTCAAAGGCAGGCGAATCAGAGACAATATTTTTTTGGCCTAGGAGTTGTTTGCTAGATTCCATCTTGATCCGTACGCTCTTAAGTGTGCGGTCAAGGTGGATTTTCAAAAAGCTTATGAAATGGTGGATTGGGACTTTCTTGAGCTAGTTCTTTGTGCGTTTGGATTCTCGGACCACCTAGTTCGACTTATCATGGTATGTGTGCGCACTCCAAATTTTTCTATTTCTTTGAATAGGGAACTTCATGGGTTTTTCCCTAGTGGTTGAGGCCTTCGTCAGGGGGATCCCATTCCTCCCAATCTTTTCACTTTGGTTATGGAGATCTTCTTCGGGATCCTTAGTGCTCGTGCTAGGCAATCGAGCTTCAAGTTTTTCTAGAGATGCAAGGCTTTGAGTTTATCTCACATGTTCTTTGCGGACGATGTCTTCCTGTTTTACGGAGTTGACTTGATCTTGATCTCTCTCTTGAAGGAAGGTTTGGATACCTTCTCCAAATGGAGTGGACTGAAGCCAAACTCCAATAAAAGTGAGATCTTTCTTGTTGGAGGGTCGACTGAGTTGCGGAGTGAGATTCTTCTTGCCCTTGGTTTCCTTGAAGGGTAACTACCGGTGCGTTATTTGGGAGTGTCTATTATTTATTCACGACTCAGCAAGGCGGACTGTGTTTCCCTAGTTGATCGTATAACGACTAGGGTCCAATCTTGGACCCAGCACTTCCTCTCCTTTGCTGGCCGCCTTCAGCTAATAAGGTCAGTGCTTCATGCAACCCAAGCTTATTAGGGGAGTGTATTTACTAACCCCGTTGCAGTGTTGGACCGTATTGAGCAGATCTTGAGACAGTTTATCTCGAAGGGCCCGGACCTAGGGAGGGGTGAAGCCAAAGTTTCTTGGGAAGAAGTATGCCTTCCAAAGGAGGAAGGCGGACTCGGCATTCATAGATTGAGGGATTGTAATAAGGTAACGATGCTGAAGCACGTCTGGATCATATTTATGAATAAGGAGTCTTTGTGGTGAAAGTGGATCCATTCGACTTTCCTGAAAAGGAAGAGTTTTTGGGTGCTTAGGAAGCCTACTTTCTACTCTTGGGCATGGAAGAGAATCCTCCATCTCAAAACCGAGTTCCGACTCTCCTTCCTCTAGAGGTTAGGGGATGGCCTTTCTGTCTCCTTCTGGTTTGACCACTGGCACCTGAGAGGCCCCTTTAATCTTTTATTCTCAGACTCTTTGATCTATAGCTAAGGTTTACCTAGGCATGCTACAGTGCCCGATCTATTTTTCACTGTCTGGACAGTCCATGAGGACAGTGTTAGAGTCTTGGGAGCAGCCCATGCCTTTTCTTTCTTAGGTTCCAGACTGTTTTACTTGGCTAGAAAGCTCTTCTAGTTTATTCTCAGTTGCTTCAACGTGGCATGCCATCAAAAGGAAGAAGGCTTGGGTTGATTGGGCATCCTTAATCTGGAGCAATGTTATGACTCCGATATATCAGTTCAATCTCTGGCTGATTACCAAGAACTGTCTTCCCACTCAGGCCTTGCTTTTATCATACGGTAGGATTGGGGATGCGTTGTGTGCTTTTTGTAAATAGACGCCGGACTCCATCAATCATTTGTTTTTTGGTTGTTGCATCACAGCCAGATTTGCTCTCTTTTGGATTGCTAGATGCAACCTCCCTTGGTGCAACAGGCCTTAATTAGAGAATCTTCGATGGGCTTTGAAGGTCCTTTCTGGTAAGGATTTCTCTTGTTCCACTGTCCGCTTTTCTTTTGGTGCTCTTTGCCACCTTATTTGGAAATACAGGAATGAGATTCTGTTTAAAGACCATACTTTGGCGGTTCTGACCATGAAAAACCACCTAATTAAAGTTGTTAAGGACAAGGCTTTAACGTTCAGAAATGTTGAGGATAACTCGAGGAACATGAGACTTCAACGTAGCTGGGGGATTGATCCTTGCATTTTCTCTTTTAATCATGCTGATCCTTAGTGTTCCTGCTTGTGGGCCTTTTGCTGCTGGATGCCTTGACGCTGCTAGGGTTGTGGCACGAGCGGTGGATTTGCTGGTGGGTAGTCTGTTGGCTCGGTTCGCTTCGCTTCTGCCGCGAAACACTTCGTTGGTTGCTGTTCGTAGAGGGTGGTGGCGCTCTTGCTTGGGGGTTTCTTTGGGCGTGGCTAGCCATTGTTTGGCAGGCTGGTTGCTTCTTTTGGTAGTAGGTCCTTGTTCTGGTTGTTGCCTTGGTTGAGTCGCCTTTTGACATGTAGCTTCTTGTGCCTTTGTTGGCTTTTCCGCTTTTCTTTTTTTTTTCGGCACCCTTCCACTCATTATGCCTTTGTGTCGTTTTGAGTGTAAGTTTTGGTGCCGTTTGCTTGTATATGTTGGTTAAAGCTCAATACAATTACTTTTCACAAAAAAAAAAAAAACAATTACATATCATAATATTTTTAGGGTTAATGCCACAAATATAGCCAAGATAGTACACTTATGACATGTTTATCCCAAATTAGTATACCCGTAATAAATTTTTCATCCGTTAGTTTCTGTTAAATTTTATTGTTAAATTACTAAGTTGGATAACACGTGACGGTTGGCAGTGTATCAATTTAGGGTTTTATCCTTTGTTCGTCATAAGTGTACTAGTTTATGGTTTTTTATGATATTAATCCAATTTAATGGAAACTAACGGAGGGAAAATTTGTCATAAATATATTAATTTAGACTTTTCCATGATTAAAAATTTAGTTTAGGGTAAATTTGTCACTTTGCTTAATTGTGCATGCATTCTTCTCTTGGACGTGCTGCAATTCCTCCCTCTATGCTCTCACTCACGAATTTTTGTTTCCTCCTCTCATATTGTGGCCATCCTCTCCGACCTCTCCTCTCTTTCTATTCTCTGGCCGTGGATGCAAATTGTGCGGCCTTGAATTACGTGAAGCCCCCCTTACGATCGTCTCTTCCTTCTTATTTATATGTGCCAATCCTGATTATAGAAGGCAAGAGAGTATCTTGGGGGTGGCGTGAATGAAGATACCGATTGATAGTCTCGCTGATTTGCTCAGCCTCTCTTAGTGCGTAAATCTCTCACCCACTTCCCTTTCATTAATATTTTCCATTTTTTTTTATTTCACACGATCCTCTGCACTGAATGAATCCTTTCTATATTGCTGAATATTTTCCTCATATAATGGGAAAATCCCATTGATTTGCTTCTTTCTTCACCTCAACACAGTTGCACCAATCTTCTTCCTTGATTTTCCCTTGCTTTGTTTCCTCCTATTAATTCCAGCAGCATCTATCTTCCACAAATGCTTTGATTCTTTTCCTTATTTTATGATATTTCTTTTCTTTCCCATATCATACAATATATGTGCTAGCTATATGGCCTAAAACAACTGTGTAATAGTTACATGTTAGGGATAATTTAATGCAAATAAATATTCATTCATCGTCCTATTTATATGAATGAGTCCATAATATCAATTAGGATTGAACCTATTCTTAATGTATTAAAAATATGTGTGACGGATTTATAGTTATGCTAAATTTTTAAATAGTTCCCGGTCGATAGATCATTAAGAAGATATTGATGATCCTATTGAGATTGGTGTGTTTTCAAGCTTTATCATTTAGTATTGGATACCTGAGGGGATGATGAGTCACAAGTCATTGGGTATTGTGATATTTGAGTTAGAATACAAGTGCTTGTCTTGGACAAGTTCACTGAATGTGACATGCATATATTGATTGGCAACATGGAATGTTTGGTCGTTCTTGCTTTTGGTCTGGTGTAAGATCTTTAGACCTGAGGCACAATGCTAACTTGTATGTTGGATGGCCGTGGTTCACAAATGCGCATATTGACACTTCGTCGAACCATCTCTGTACTTAATAGTCATAGTTTGCTCACATACGAAGGCACATGCGTGCACAACATGGAATCTATCCTCTTGTTATATATAAATATACAAGATTGATGTCCTATGCGATCTAATCGTGATATTTTATTGAAATTCTTGGTCGATGTTATAATCGAGAATGAATGGTTCACGTCTTGAAGAAATACATGTCAATTAGATTTGGACATATCATCAAATTGGTGGCTTGACCAATAGTTTAATGGTCTTTGTTCGATTGGGACATGGTGAGGCAGAAAGATTGAATTACATGGTTGTTAAAGCTAACGGGTTCATTATGTCCTTGAAATATTTCACAATGTTTGGGTAGCCATGATGTATTGCTAGATGTCACTCATGGTTGTAAGAGCAGGAGATTGATTTGGACAATTAGTTCTCTTAGTTGTGTTATTATGTTAGTACAAGTCTTACTGCTAGCTTAGTAATAAATCTAGGAATGCCACACATCATAACCAATTACAATGACGTTTGAATGAGAGAGAGAATATTGCAAATACGTTTGTAGTTGAGCCAGTCAGATTGAGTCGGGCTACAAATAAAAGATTTGAAAAAGGGGCTTCAAACTTTACAAAGTCTGAAGTGGGTTTTAGACTTTACGATTGAATCAAAGATTTGAAGCACGTTTAGATTCAGTGACCGAGTTAATAATGAAGTGAGTTCAGAATTAATAGCTATATTAATGATCTGAAGTGAATTCAGAATCAGTGGCATCATTAATGAGCTGAAGTAAGTTCAAAATCAATAGCCAAATTAATGATCTGAAACGGTTTTAGACGGATAAATTAAAGATTTGAAATGGTTTCAGACTTAATGGTCATATTAATGTTCTAAAACAGTTTTAGATGTAATAGTCACCTTAATGATCTAAAATAGTTTCAAGTTTAATGATCTAAAATAGTTTTAGATTCAAATGACCAATTAATGCTCTGAAACTGTTTTATATGTAACAGTCAAATTAATATTTATAACGGTTGCAAAGTTAATGCCCAGAATAAAGATTTGTAACGATTACAAATTAATGCCTGGAATAATGCTTTGTAACAATTATAGAGTTAATGCCCAAATTAGTATCTATAACGATACGTCCGTCAGAAGTTACAGCTGAATTAATTCTGAAATGGTTTTAGAGTTAATGAGCCAATTTAAATATGATCTAGACTGGTTATAAAAGGGCCATCACAAGGTGATCGGTAATTGATGATTGAGAGTGTTGATAGTGATCAATCAAGTCATTCACACATGAGAGCAATTGCTAACACAATTGAAGTTGTGAGATCTCTCAATTTCTCTCTTCTATTCAACCCTAGATTGGTGGTGTGTCTGAACTGAAGACCCGATACTTGTGGGGTTGGATTTGAAGAACGTCAGAACCTGCATTACAAAGAGATTAGATGTTGTGCATCTAACAAACGTCAGAACTAGTATTACTAAAAGACATCAGACGTTCGTGGTCAAAATTCCAAGAACGTTAGAACTGGTGTTACCAGAAGATCAACGTTCGTATAGTCTGAAGAATGTCAGAACTACTATTGTGAGGACATCAGATGTTTGTGCTTAGAATCAAATTTTGGAGCACGATACAAGGTTAATATGATTACCTCTTTATCTTTTCTATGTGCTTCTATTAAAATGCACGAAAATATTTTGGAAATATGTGTATAAGTGTCTTTACTTCCGTTGCGATTAGACTCTGATCTTAATTTACTTATGCACATATTCTTATTTATTGAAACAGCTCCTTGATTTGCCCAGGATTGTTGACTAGATAACGTCTGACACATATGAATATATTCTTTTTCTTTTTTAAGAATCCCATTGTCTCTCTTTTCTTTACTTTTACTCACGTATTTTGTCGTGTTCTTCGATAGACTTCAAGACTTGAGTCTTCGTGCACTGCCGCCTAGTCTTCCCGTGATATCATGTGGTCGCCGGGCCTGAGGTTGTAGTGCGGATCCAGGCCCCACTTACATGAACCGGAGCACAAAATCCCGATGAATTTCAGCTATTAGATGATGTCGATCTTATGTCGGGCCCACATAAATCATCTTTGGAGATCTACTAGGCTCATCTACATATGGAGCATATTATTAATATTCGGGTGCTGGGTCGGGCCAATTGGGTCCTCACGGGCTAGTGAAAGCTAGTTGGGTCGTCACGGGCTAGTGAAAGCTAGTTGGCTAATGAAAGTTAGTTCTCTATGTTTCGCTTTTTCCGTGAAACACGTTACTTTGGATTAGTATCGATTTTTTTTTTTTGGAAGGATGATATAAAAACTGACTGCCCGAAAGTGGATTCCGGAAAATTTGTTGATTACTTTTGTACTAGTCGAATCAATTTGCTTTAAAACCTCAAATTATTGATTGAATGATTGAATGTTTAATTTAGAGGCGTCATCCTTATGACATATATTAAGCAATCTGATAAATATATATATATATACCAATAACTTTTAACACTAATTCTTTTTTTGTAATGGTTGTATTTAATATTTATAAATCGAACCCTTGTCCATATAGTATACTTCACCATGACTCTTAGGAACTCATTGACAAGGTTTCATGTGTTCATATGGGGCAATGTCTAACGCATCTCCTCCCCAACTGTGTACTCACGATAAAAATCTAATTAGAACACCACCGACTACAAAATTCTCTCTATACAAGCAACTTTATATGTAGTTAACAGGTGATTATTTTCTTAGTAAATAATGAATGAGTAGAAAGACTGATAGAATATTAAAATAATAGGAATAACAGGCAAGAGAAAATTTGAGAGGGAGTGTCGGAATTCAAATCATTGTGCACTGAGACCATGGTAAACTTATTGTTTTCCCAAAAAAAAATAAAAATCTAAGCCATTGAAAATCACGTCAATAATTTATTTATTACAAATTACATCATACATTATTGTGTTCAAACTTGTGTTCAAACTTCTTAAAATATAGGATGTCATCTTGTCTAAAGTTGTCCCCATTAGGGTGTCATGTTGAATGACTGATGATGACTATATGCCATGTTAGTAATTAGCCGAAATGACTATATTGGAATTTCGCACGCAAATGTTTAAAACATCATTGGAAAAATTGAAAAGTTAAGAATTAAATTGGAATTCTTACAATAAATTTAAGACCAATTTAGTAATTATTTGTCCCGTTGCCAAATTCATGATATATATATTTTTGGTCGAAACCAAATTAATGAATTGAAATATGCAGTGGGAGGTCTTCATTATTCCATGATAATAATGGAGGCTGTCATGCTTGAGTCACAGCCTGATGAAGCGACATGTTGAACGCTAGATTGATTGACCTGTGAAGCTTGCGTCTCTCGATTGAGAATACGAAAGCACCGTTGCTGTCTCCATCGTGTAATTTTTCAAGGAAATCGGGAGACCTGTTTGTCCGGTCTCCTTAGGAAATTGATAATCTCGCTTAATGGGATATTTCCTGATCGAAAATTCCACTGAGTTCTGTATGTATAATTATTTGTTTTGAAACAGTTGGCCACAATGAAAACAACGAACTCGAACGTAAAGGAAATAATCGCAATTTAAATTCTTAGAAGTATGAAATGGTTTGTTCTGATTCCGTGTCATAGATTAACTTCATTATTTTCTCTAATATCAATCCTCTGATTGATCTTACAATCTTATATTCTGAGATACTGTACAATGAATATGATCAAACGCTCTATTTAAGTTTTTGGTCTTGTGTGTATTTGATTTACTTGTGATCTTATACCCCTGATATGGCCACAAACATGAACTATATGGAAATTTTCTTTGCTATTTCCTTTTGTACGAGTTTAGAATTGTAACGCCATCTTAAACATAACTCTAATAAACAGTTTAAATCTCATCATAATTCTAGGGCCATGTTAGTATCGCCTTGAATTTGGTTAACCTTATAAGTTGCCTGGCCATTCTCCTATAATGGAATCTATGGCCGATATGTGACCGTCATTTTAAAACATAACGGCCGCCGTTATGCTAATAGCGCTCTAAAATTTTATAATAGATAATATACTAATTTCTTTTTGGCACCTAACAAGCTAGACATTCAAAGAATAGATCTCACTTATTTAAGCGCTCAATTGAAACTTGTCATATCACTTAGTAAAAAAGTTTTAGTAGGAGTTCTTTATGGATTTAGAATTTCTCATGGAAATTTATCAAAAAAAATCTTAAATCTATTGCACTTGTAACCTTTTAATTTGGCCAAATTAATTTGCCCATATAGTCCATCCGGCCAATTGTAGACAAACAACACTAATTGGACACCAACTGTCCTACATGGTAACACCAGTGCCGACGTGGAATTTTTTTGCAATTTTTAAAAATATTGAATTCTATTATTTTTTCTCTTTTTTTTTTCTTTATTGTGGCCGGCCAGGGTAGGTGAGGGCTTGACGACCCTCACTGACCATTGGGCAAAGTCCTGCAAGCCCTCGCCAGCTGCGGGCGAGGTGACCCCCATTTGTGGCCAATGCAAGCGACCCTCGCCAAGCCCTCTCCTACCTTTGCTTGTAGCTAGTCTTCGGTCATCGGCAAAAAGGAAAGAAAAAAACAGAAAAATAAAAAATAAAAAGTTCAGAAAATTTTTAAAAATCTGTCCACTTCAGCATTGATCACGTAACATAGGACAACCAGCGTTGACTAGGCGCCACGTTAACTTTTTTTTCGATATGCTGGAAGGACTACATTGGTAAATTATCAAAAGATTTATGACAATTGAAAGGTTTATGACTAAATTGGTACAAACGCAATAGATTTAGAATAATTTTGGTAATTTTCCTGAATTTCTCATTGCTATGTGTGCAAGATAGAGCAAAGTTTGCTAAGCAGCCTCAACATCACCATCATGTATTCATTTTCACATACTGTGACCATCCCTTTCGCTAGGACAAGGATTAAGGCCGTATTACCCTTTATGTGTAAAACCTTTGTATATTGTTTTTGTTTTTGTTTTTTTTTTAATTCTATCTTGCATTTATTGATATATGCAATCGGGTCCCTCCAATTTGTTCTATTGACACAACTTGCTCCTCTGCCCTCCATCGTTGAACTTAATTTCACCAACTCGTCGATGTGTATATAATGGGTTGGTGAGAACGGCCTCCACTCTATAAACATGGACAGAAGCACAAAGGTCCCAAAACGGACAAAAATTACGTGAGAGAGAGTTTGAGAGAGTTTTTTTTTTTTTTTCGAAATGAAGGCAGTGCATTGGCTTCTAACGGTGGCTGTGGCCTGGTGGTTTCGAGAAGACGGAGCTGCCGCCATGCCCAGCGAGTGCGAACGCCGGTGTGGAAACGTGACCGTACCTTATCCATTCGGGCTCAATTACTCTTGTGTGGGGTCCACAGAATTTTTGCTCAAATGCAAGAACACCGAAGGGAGCGATTTTCGACTGATGAAGGGGAATCTTACCATACACAATATCTCGGTCGAGGACTCAACCATGGCTGCCAGCGTCCCCGAAGCATATGAGTGCTACGATCAGACTGGCACGCTACCAAACAAAGGCAGAAATTTGACCATCGATCTACCTCCAAATCCTTTGTACAGATTGTCGCACACCAGGAATAAGCTCATCCTCCTTGGCTGCAACACTCTCGCACTCCTGGTCAACAGCAGCGGGGGGATCGGCAGCGGGTGCATGACCTACTGCTTCGACAACCTTGACGTCACCAAGGAGACCGGAGCCGTTTGCTCCGGTCGGGGTTGCTGTCAAGCACCCATCCCAAAGGGGCTGAAGACGCTCGACATTAGAATCTATTCCTTAGACGAAAACGTGACGGCCTCGCAACTCGGCCACTGTGTACGGGCCTTCGTGGTGGAAAGGTCATTCAATATCTCAAATTTTACTCTCCCGACGTTCGAAGATGTGGGCAACACCCCGAGCTTTGTTCTGGACTGGATGGTCATATCGAACATGACTTGCCAAAAGGCCAAACTGAACCGGCCGAGCTATGCCTGTGGTAACAACGCGGAATGTAAGAACTTCAGGAATAGACGGGGTTATCGTTGCATTTGCAAGGATGGCTACAACGGGAATCCCTATGATCACCAAGGGTGCACAGGTAATTAACACATATATGACTCCTCTTGCATTACCGCACTCGAATGAATGGCGTAGATAACTAATTAATTAATCACCATCCTAGTGCCGGATGGAGAAGTAGTGTATCTATGTACTGATTCCATCTAGTTTTATCCCATTTAATTAGCCACCGTTTAATTTGGGCTACTCTTTCTCTCTCTCCCCAACCTATCATTCCTCCACTGTTGGGCTAGAACCTCACGCCAGTGCCGCTGTCACCGTCATCTGCCCATCACCTTACGCGAGCCCACCATCGGCCCTCACGTGCCGTTGGACCCCCATGGCTATGTCCAGAGAGAGCCCCCCTCTCTCTCTCGTTACTATACCAATGCACGCTCCCTTTCGTCCGCCGACAGCAGCGCCTCCACTCCAGGGACGACAACAAGTGCTACCACCACTACAACCAACAACGCGTCTCTCTCTCTCTCTCTCTCTCTCTCTCTCTCTCTCTCTCTCTCTCCCCCTCTCCCCCTCTCCCCCCATCTTAATGAGTCTGAATTGTACCTCATCTAGGCAGTAACAAGTCCTTGGTACCATCTCCTCCTCAATGAAGGAGATGAAATTTGCTTGCATGAATGGAGAAGACGAAATTGCAATAACCTTTTCATCAAGAGAGACGAGGCAGCGGTGCATGGGGGTAAGGTCGTGACCTTAACTCATCTGAACATCAATAGTGACAGTGGCGGGGATGGCGATGCGGTGGTCACAATGACTGCAACGTTTGCAGCGTGGCTGGGCCGCAATGGTGGTGGAGGGGAATGTTGGGTTGAGTGGAAGGCCACAGGGGGAAGACAGAGAGTATGTTTTTCTCATTTATTGGTTGCGTCCTAACACATGACATAATTCTAATGGGAGGCCTACCCCTCGCTTGGCTCTTGCAACTAGGGTTCATGCATTATTGCAAAAGCTCAATTCCCGCGTGTTCTTTACACAGGATCCTTTCCCAGCTCGTGTACCCTCAACGGTTCTCGTATATAGAGTTCGAGACAGTGTCGATCTCAGTCGATGGCAAAGAACAACGCCGTTTTTGAGCTCGGCTTCAATGCGGAGAGAGACTGAGAGTAGATAAAGAAATGATATCTTGAGAGAGAGAGAGTGGACACGTGTGAGAGTACTATAACTGAAACATAAATGGGATAGCTTTATTTATCTAATAATCCATGCACAGACCTGTTTAATTTGTTTTTGCTATAACCGAGATAACGGTGCAATTTCTCTTCTGCATAATGTAGACATCAATGAGTGCGAGAAATCAAACCGATGTCATGGACAGTGCAAGAATACTCCTGGGAACTACACATGCTATTGCCCATTTGGAATGATGGGCGATGGTGAAGCCGCTTGCCAAATTTCTCCTTGGGTACTACTTGTTCCAGGTAATTTCACATACATCCCCTCATCATTCACTAGATGGTTCATATTCTATCAATTCATTGTTGAATTTGCAGTAAGTTTGACATTTTTTCTTTAACGTATTATTAATATATCATACTTACTTGGTATAATCCCCGGTAGCACAAGCAGTGAGCCAACAAGCTGCCACGTGTCTCTGTTCGGTCCCAGGCTTCACGCTAACGCCGATTATATCTTTCCTTTATTTTTCTTGTACCTCCTTTTTCGTCCTTTTTTCTTTTTGGCCCTTTTTTTCTGAAGCTAACACTTTGAATCTACGTTTGTGGGAGTATACACAGCACCTCTTAGTGAAAATTCCTACTCCAACCAACCCTACAAGTCTAGGGGCAAAACGAACAACTAGAGTTTCTGATTTCAAGAGGAAAAAAAGCCCTAATAATGGTATAAATTCCGAAAATTTCTTTCTTCTCTTGTGAGTTGCTGAAGTGATAATGGCCCTTAAGCACTAGATGGACAAGAAGGCCAAACGCCATTGCTTGGGGAACTTGCCAATAAGGACGACCTTCAAGATTGATGAAACTCAGTTGGATTACCATAATTCAAGAAACTCAACTCACCTTCAACGATCACACCCATCGATTGGATTGGGCTTTTTTTTTATTTTCATTTTCTTTTGTCAAATCCTTTTACAGTAATTATTATTCAGACCTGCATGGCTTGGTTGAGTTTGGATTTGGGTAAAAATTTAGGTATTATCCCGTGAATGGTTCGCAAGATCTTCAAGTGATTATCTATTAAAAGAGATTAAAAGAGAGAAACAGAAAAATAAAAAATAAAGAAAAAAAGTAAAATAGTCGAAACAAAAAATTAGAGATTTTTAGAATAAACAGAAGTATAGGTATTAGAATTTTTAGAAAAAAAAAAAGTACACTGCTAATGCAATTTGAGATGAGGCTGGCAGAGTATGGTATATTAATCCATATTTTGATTGAGATTTGGCGGTGGATATATTGTTTTTCCGGGGGTTAAAAAGACATTTTCCGATCTATCTTTTGAATTTAAAGTTATTGAAGTTAAGCAAATATAATATTAAATATCAAAGTTTGGAAAATAAGCAAAAAAAAAAAAAAAAATGGATCCATGCATAAAAGCTTGCCGTAGTGGGGTTTCTTAGGATGGGCACGAGGCACAAGCAATATGTGCCCCGTCGACACCATTAGGGGTGAGCATGGTTTCAAAGTATAACAACAAATCTAAGAACCATATTGGTGAAATTGGTCTAGTTCCAGGTTCTAGCACATGCAAAGTAGGTTCCAAGCTCAAAAAATTGGAGAACTTGTTCCGACAGGGAGGTTTCAGGTTTCACGTGGAATCGAGAACCTAGACCTTAGAGCAAGTCTTTCTGTTTTTCATGCTTTATGTCTTTGTGCGATCCTACATTATTCCATGATGTTCAATAATAAGTGTGTAATATGAAACTACTAGGCTAAGCTTCCATTTCCGGCGATATCTATAATTAAGATTTTTATTTTGTTAATATTTCATAATCTCCATTTATCTAAATATGAATGATGATCATATATTGTAGCAAATGGCAGTCATTATTTACAATCCTGCAATTAATAGTACATGTGGCACCTAAGTAGAACTTGGAACCAACCTTAGAACCTGTGATAGAGTAGGTTTTAGTTTATTGGGTATGCAAGGTAGGTTCCAAGTTCTCTAATATTTTGGGAACTTGTTCTGACATATAGATTCTAGGTTCCAGAAGGTACCTAGAAGAAATCTGAAACCGCTCACTCTTAAATACTACATTCCTTGTAAAAAATGCCAAGTTCCCTAATATTTTGGGAACTTATTGCGACGGATAGATTATAGGTTCCAAAAGGTACCTAGAAGAAATCTAAAACTGCTCACTCTTAGATACTACATTTCTACAGCCGAGATAGCATTAGCTTTGCCTTTTGTGCACTTTTATGAAAAAAGCATATTTTATTTCGTTTAATTTACTTGTAATTATTTTTAATAGGAATAATAATATTATTATTAAAATTCAAAGGACAATCGCTTCCATGGCGGTGCCCAACTAGCAAGTTGGGAATAATAATAATATTTTATCTTCATTGTGAAATGTAACAATTTATGTTTATCATATAGATATGCTAAATTTATGTAAATATATCCTAAATGGAATAGCAATAGATGGTGTACGTGGTATTTATCTTAAGAAAAATGTTACCAACTAGTAAGTGGATTAGTTTTTCTGGCAGAAAGTAATTCCATGGCGGTGCCCCCCACACAGGGCACGGCGTTGGGGCAATTTTTCATTTCGAGGTGGTTGAAATTAGTTTTAGAGAAATAATTAATCGGTATATAAAAATGGTTACATTTTCTTTTATCTCTAGTTAGAGAATATATCCTTCAATCATGTTTTTAATTGACAGGTTATATATTATATATTTCCCATATGCCAATCTTAACTAAATATAAATTTGGGCGATATTTATGTTCGTGCATAAGTGGAGGGAGGTGAATGCTTCCTCGTTCTTTTTTGTTTTATTACAAACCTTCATTATAATCAAGAAAAGACATTGGGACGAGTAAGTACTTGAATTGAGTTCAATCGATTACTTATTCGGTTCATAATAGTGCACGTCAAATTTTAAACGAGGACTTTCGTGAGGATTGTTACATGATACACAACATGTATAATCCTTTTGTTAGTTGTTCAACAAATGATTCGCATAAAAGAAAGATACTTTTATTTTACCTTTTTATTTTTTTATTTTTTTAGTAGAGAAACAATTTCTATCACCAGTAAATTGACAGTTATATTTTGAAAGGTATCCAAATCAATGGTAATAGATGTGGATTATGGAAAAAAGGATTAAATGGGTTGTGTGTTTGAAATTAAATTCTTTTAAGAACTATGTGGACCATATAAGGATTACATGCTTGAATTGTTAATCTAGTTACATTTTTTCTTTGGCAGCAATTATTCTGCCCTTCTCCTTCTTAATTGTCGGTGCTTTAGCCTTTTACACATGGAAGAGGAGAAGCAAAGAGAAAAACTTCAGACGAAATGGAGGAGAGCTCTTGAAACACCACAGAGTTCGAATCTTTACAGAGGTAGAGTTGGCAAAAGCAACCAACAACTATGATACTAGCAATAAGTTGGGTGAGGGTGGTTTTGGTTCCGTCTATAGGGGGAGAATAGCAGGGGATACCGTGTTCGCGGTCAAGAAGCCTAAAGATGTGCACAAGTCTCTAATAAAAGGGGATTTCCAGCATGAACTTGAAATTGTGATGCAAATAAACCACAAAAACGTGGTGAAGCTCCATGGCATATGTTTGGAGACTAGAATACCATTGTTAGTTTATGAATACATTTCGAACGGTACCCTCTTCCAACACATCCATCAGAATGCGTCGACCATTATGAATTCATGGAAAAAGCGGCTCGGAATTGCCACCGAAGTAGCTCTTGCACTCGAGTATATGCATTCCTGTGCAGAACCCCCAATCATTCACGGTGATATCAAGTCAGTGAACATACTTCTGGATCAAAATTACTCGGTAAAAGTATCTGATTTTGGAACTTCGGTACTTATATCACCAGAGTGTAGTAAGGTCTTAGCCAATGAAATACAAGGCACGCTCGGCTACATCGATCCAGAATATTTAACCACTGGTATGATAACAATTAAGAGTGATGTATACAGCTTTGGAGTTGTCCTTATGGAGTTGCTCACGGTAAAGAAGCCAACAAGTTTCATTACTAAGTCCGGAGAGTCAATCAATATTATCCATTTTTTCATATCTTCTGTGAAGGATAAGACACTCTCCGATGTCATGAACTTCGAGGATGCTAGTGAAGATGAAATAGAGAGAATAGAAATGGTCGCTGAGATTGCAGTGAAGTGCTTGGACCAAAATAGTGCGAGAAGGCCGGCAATGAGAGAAGTGGCTGAGCAACTCGCCAGGATTAGCCGCGAGCTCAATGGCTCAATAGTTGAAGAAAACAAAGAAGAGACCCAAACGGAGGTGGATGAAGAATACCTATACTCCCATACGACTTCAACTACTTCTAAGATGAGCCAGCATGGGACGTCGGGCTCTCTTTTCTGATATGGGAATATATTGAGCAGGTTCCACCATCTGATCCTCTGTTACTATGGTGACATGTCTATTAATTGTCCATAAGGACTTCTAGGGTTGATTGTGTATTCTATATATATGTTATGTTTGCCATTTGTTTTGGACTTACAGTTGTGCAAGCATTTGTGCAAGTTTGAGTGTCACAATCTAATATTATTTATGTACAACTATGCACTGAGATGGACTTATAGAAGGCTGATATATGGCCATTTTTACATGATCATAATCTCTCTTTCCCCTAATCTTTTCTCTGTTGTCCTTTTTTTTCTTAAATATAATAATAATAGGTCAGAAAAAGAATCTACTCACTCCTTTTTATGATAATCCAAGTTTATTTCTATTGCAAGTAAAAATCTCCATTCACTTTTTCCTAATTATATTGCAATTAATCTTAATATAATTTTCATTTCTGTGAAAAGATAATAGAATTGTTGGCCAAGAGGATTATAATAGGCCAGAAAAAGCATCTCCTTTCACTCTTTTTATTTTTGTAATTTGATCTTAATTTGATATGATGGCCGAAAAAAAATTCTCGATTTGCTATACTCTTTCTCATTATATCTAGTTCATCTAATCAGTTCAGATGTCAAATCGGAGTAAAAGTGGGGAAGACAAACCGATTCAAAACTTAGAAAATACCACATCTTCCAACCTTGATATGATTACTTATAAATATGATAAAGGGATGAAAAACACTATATTAGTCAATTCATCAAGAACAAAAGTTCTTATCCAAACCTATATGAGAGGATCACAAAATCAAGAAAGAATTATCAGGGAATTTAATTGATAATAACTTTATTGTAGAACAAACTCTTTTTATTTTTAGGATGTTTTGTAAGTTTGATACTAGTAAACCACGATGAAAAACACTGGCTAGCAAGGAACATTTAACTTATATTAAAGGCGATAGAAATAAGTAGTTTTTCTTTTTCTTTTTTGTACTTTCTACCTAAATAAATTAATGGCTTAGACTAAATTAATGTTTTAGTCCTCCACCGCTATTAATACTTGATTTTTAGTCGATGCGTCTTCAAAGATAAAATATTGGGTTATGGTTTCCGATCACGACGGAATCATTTTCTCGAATAAAAAATGTTGCTTTTCATTTCTTTTTCATTGGCCCTTCATTTATGGGTGATTTCCTAGTAGTTTTCATTAAAAACTCAAAAAGTCAAAAGTTGACTTTTTAATTGACTTTTTTTTGCAAATTCTTTGACCAAAAAGTCAGTCCCAAGTCAAAATTTGATTTTTTTACGAAAAGTTCCCAAAACGTCTCAATTTCATTTTGGCAGAAAAATATTTCAAAAAAATTGAAGTTTTGACCATAAATCGACCTTTTTAGTTATTAATCATCAAAGGTTGATTTTGGTAAACTCTCTGACAAAAAAAATTAAAAAATTTGAAAACTCATAAATCACTTTATTTTAGCTTCAATGTGACTTTGCCCACCAAAATTATACTAGATTTCTCTAACGCTCTTTCGGTATATTTATTTTTTATTCCCAAAAAAATATTTTGCAAGCAGTTTGAATTGATTTTAGCCTATCTTCTAATAAGTAAGGTGATCATGCGGGTGTGCAACCAATATTGAACACTCAATGAATCAAATAAATTGTATCAAAGGAATTAAACACACCAAAGCAAGCAATTATTTTTTGGGTTTTCTCTTGTCTTGAAGATCTAATACCAACTTGCAACTTCAATAGAAATTCGAAGTGGGACAATGACGGGTTTAGTGGTCCTTAAAGACATTAAATGACACATTCAATCATGTATGAAAAAAAATAAAAATCATGTAAACCCGGGCCAATTGAGCTTTGAAAGCTCTTGATCTTCGTTCCCATGGACAAATAAGAATGGCGTACACTAACTAGGAAAAGGACATATACGAGTTAATGATGCAAAGCGAGCATGTTCATCTAGTCAATCAACCCAATTCATCTAGAGGTCATTTTAAGATCACTTGTGCGACCATTTCAGTGATTTGGCATATTGAGATGAAAATTTCCATTTTTAGCACTAATTAGGGGTTCCGATCAATTCTTCATGATTGACGAGCTTGTACCTCTAATCAACTTTTTTTCATAATGTCAATCCAATTCGGGGTTAATTTTGGCAAATTCACATGGGGACTTCTCAATTTAGCAAATTTGGCACATCCAAAGGTTGTAAAATAGGGTTAGTGTGTTCCAATTGAGCCAATTTAACTTGACCAATTCTAGACTAAGGTTTAATTTGATGAATTGAACTTCAATTTCGTTTTGACGTCTAGTTCATGTCTTCATATCAATGTCGATTTGAGTGCGTTAGGTCATATTGAGTGCAATTAATTGAATCAATCGATATTAATTGCATTCAATTTCAATCAATTTGGCAATTAAACATGGGAATTGTAGAAATTGCATTAATTGTTTTCAAGGTCTGAATTCGTGTACCCATTAAATTTTTGTAATTTTTTTTTTTTTTATAGTTGTGAGATGTTTATATCAATTTAATCCATCAAGATTAAAAAGGTTTAATTGGTTTAATTTGGGTGAATTTGGACCATTTCTTTTTAACTTAGGCCAAATTAGACAGAAATCCTTTACAATTGCATAAAATTTTAGCCAATTTCGGACGAAACCTGATCGACCTCTAGCAGGAAAATAGCTAGTCTTTCCGATGGCCAACGGCCACCCCCAGCTAGCCCAGCTCATGGCCGACCTCCCCATGCCCTTGGTCACTAAAATTATGAAATTGCCCTTTTCGGGGGAAAATGACCAAAATGCCCTTGAACTTTTTTTTTTATATATATTTAAAATAGGATTCAATCTCGGCCGTATTGTCACGCCCCGAACTTCGAGCGCGTGCCCATCCCTCGGCGGTTGATAAAATATGTAACTTTCCAAGACGAGTCGCCGACCCTTTTTCATTTTATTATACATACGGAAGTGAATAACAAATCCTCTGATAATAACCATCTCGAAATAAAAAAGCAGGACAACAGATTGACAAACAAAACACGATTTTATATAAAAGTCTACACCCAAAAGACTTCAAAGACTGACTATCAAAAGAAGTTGTCCTATTTGACCTACACCTCAAATCACCTCAGCTCGACTCCAGATCCTCCACTCTACGGCCCTAAAAAGAATTGAGCCCACAACGGAGTAAGATATAAATCTCAGCGAGTTCACACTCTAAACCTCGATCAGAAGGGTAATACGCTTAGGGCGTCCTAACCACACAATCACACTACCATAGAGACTTACCTCGTCTCAAATCCTCCCTACAGGTCAGCACAATTCATATAATAGACAACCACGAAAACATGAGCAGCAAATAAGCTCATCAACTGGAACGCCACACTCAAATTTCAAACAAGCATAGGGGTCTTGATTATAGGGCCAAATCGTTATGACACGTCCCATACCATGCCACACAACTTTGTCTCATAATTCGGCGAATCTATCTCAATCAATCATGCGTTCCAATTGATTATTACTACCTGCATAGACAGTTTTACCTGACACACATCGATCATCTAGCGTAGCCAGGCTCCGTCTCACCCCTTTGAGCACAGCTACATCCTCCAACACACATCGGGGACGACATTCCTTACGGCATTCCTAAAGGAGTTTCGGTCCAGAATCTACTACGACCGGCTTTCTTTGACCAAGGGTGTCCCATTTAGGGATAACGTCCACCGACACACACTAGGGACGGGTTCTCTTAACCAGCACACGATCATTCAATTTCGGCCAAAGGCATTGTGCTTTAAACTCACATGCCTCAATTAAGATAACGATCTTGGTCTGTTTTCTTTATATTAAAAACATCCGATGAAAATATCGTGTGTGGGTACACGATTAGATCGAACCCGAAAAATTGGTATATTCATTTTTAAAATCCCACTGTTTTATATAATATATAAAACTATTTTCGGTGTTAAAACCCGACACCCGAGATTTTCTGAATAAACATCAAAATTCACCAATTTTGGAATAAATAACCAAAATTCCAATCAGCACTCGATTTGCACAAAATAACGCCCAATTGCATAAACTGAACATACCATTGCAATCAACACGAAATTCCAATCATCGGCTATTCCGGTCTAATTTCCGGAAAATATTTAATAATTAAATAAATACCAAAATTAATTAAATAATGCAAATTAAATCAATAAATGCATACTTAGGCTAGAAATTGCTAATCTAACCACCTATTGCCCTAATTAAATTATCCTAATTATTCTAACTACAATGCCACATACTAAATTAACTAATTGCAAGTTCTAACCACCTAATTCACTAATCTAATTAACCTAAATTAATTAGACAAACTAATAACTACCCTAATCTAATCTTAATCTAATCTAAACACCCATTAAACGTCATTAACATCATAATAAGAGTTTAGTGCATAAACTCACCAGTTTAGCGCGAAAACCGGTTTATCGCGACGGCAGCCGAAACTCGAGCCTACGATGACGCCAAGGGGAGTTTGGACTGGGCTGAGAAGCCTTGCAAGCCCACATCGAACTGTTGGGATCTGCTCGATGAGGCTGTAGCTTGCGGGATGGGCTAATTTGCAGGCTGGACTGGAGGCTTGGGACTTGGGCTAGGCCGTGTGTGAGGAGTACAACGAAGGGGGCAGCTGGCATGGGCTGTTGCGTGGCCTTCGAGTGGGCTGGATTGGCGTGGCTTGGAGCTGCTGGATGAAGGGACGCTGGCCCTGGTCGAGAGAGAAACGGACAAGGGGAAGGGACGAGGGGCAAGGTGGCATCGCTGGCATGGAGCAGCTGGATTCGGTGGAGGACGCGCGGTTGAGTCTGGCGAGCTGACTTCTTGAGTGGGGGCTGGCAGTTGACCGAGCGTGGAGACGTGGGCTGGCGCGAGTGGACGGTGTGTGGGCGTGAGGTAGCGAGAGGAGGATTCGGTGGAGATGGCAACGAATCAGGAAATGGTGTGTGCTCTGCTTCAGTAGTCTGTTCCGACTGATGATTGTTGTTTGTCATTAGAATTTTTCGTGAGCATAGTTTTAAGTCGGTACCTTCATGAAAAATGCTTGGAACACATGGATCTATGACATATAAAAATTTCGTGGATTGAAGTTCATTTAGATAGGTCAATTATCAATAAATTGTTCATGCACTGATCTGTAAAATCATGTTTCAGACCGACCTGCACTTGTTCTGCATTTTTTATAAAATCACAGGATCAGAATCAGAGTATATTTCTTCATGAAAGTTGTGCATAATATACAGATCTGCAACATGTAAAAATTTCAAAAATTTTGGAATTGATTTGATTAGGTCGATTGTCGTTAAACTATCCCCATCCTGTTTTGTAAAGTTTGTGTTAGTGATTAGGGTGTCTCGGTTCTTTGGCTATTATTAAGTCATGCATTTGGAATATTAAGTTGGAGTATTCATGAAAATTGTAGATGTTTGCATGTTCTGTATGCCATAAAACTTTCATGAAAAACTCACATCATTAGATAGGCATGAGCATACTTGCATTGTGCAATGTCCTGTCTGCAAGTTTGATGTTGCTGAATGACTATGGTATATCCATTGATTTTTATAAATTCATGTGTTGAAAATTAGAGGTCAAGGTCTTCTTGAATTTTGTTCATCATGATACAATCTTTGATGCGTGCAATTTTGGGATCAAATGAGATTCAACAGGTTGATGAAACGCGCACTGAACTGTTGTCATTTTCTCTATTTTTAATGTGGCGTTTCCTTGCCTTTTCGAATTCATATGCAACGAGAACGAGAAACGCTTTGGGGAACCCCTGGTGTACTCCTGCTGCTCCTCCATGGCTTTAGACAATGGACCGAGCGACGACCAACTCGCGTGATACACCTTTCGTCGCTGTGAATATCCCGAGTGACGTTCTCAATTCGCATAAGACGCATTTCGTCATTGAGAAAGATCACATTGAACCCCACAACGTCTCATCTCTTTTGTATAATTTTTTCTCTAGCAAGTTGTCTTGTTGTCCGAAAGACTTCGAGACGACTTGAAGTCTTCATGCACCGAGTCTCCCCTGTTGGTCACCAGGCATTCGGCCCGGAGGTTTTAGAGCGGATCCAAGTTGCACTTGCATGAAGCGGTTGCACAAGATCGCGATGAATTTCAACCATTAGATGGGGCATCTTATATGGGGCCCACATAAAACAACGCCGAAGATCGACTAGGCTCAGGTCCGGGCCTAGTATTTTAATATACTAGGCCCAGGCCCACATAAATAATTATTTTTTATTTACTTCTAAATTTCAGTACAGATTTGATATAAAACAACTGTTTTATCTATAAGTATTGTAATCTGTTTAAAAACTAGGGGGAAAAAACACACACACACATTATTGTGCAATAACTGACAGGCAGGAAATAAACTAGACCTTTGTATTTATTTAGAGGAAGAAAATTTAACAATTTTAATTTGATAATATAGTCAAACGCTTTCATGTTGAAGATGACACGGAAGGGGGTAAAAATGAGCCAAGTCAAGGAAGCTCATGGCAAACATATAATGTAATAAATTAATGAACCCGATTCGAGATCCAATAACAAGTTGACACCAGTAGGCCCTCTTGAACTGGCCTCCATGCATAGCCTGCGAAGTTTGAATCTTCAGTTGCCTAGAAAACCAGTCTTCTGATGATTTATTTTGGGCATGTTCATGGAGAAACTGTTCGAAGATGCTCCGTTTCTATATTAGAATTGAACCCAGACCCTTTTTTTCACGCTAGGCTGTGTTATGATAGACATCTGTACTTTTTGTTCGTCTCTTTGATACTTTTGTAGGAGAATGTTCAGCTAGAGAAATTAACATGGATATTTTCTGTAGATTTTTGTTATTATTCAAG
Source organism: Eucalyptus pauciflora (assembly GCA_007663325.1). Taxonomy (NCBI): domain Eukaryota; kingdom Viridiplantae; phylum Streptophyta; class Magnoliopsida; order Myrtales; family Myrtaceae; genus Eucalyptus; species Eucalyptus pauciflora. The sequence goes on from VMYD01000077.1 coordinate 189,420, forward strand.
CGCAATAAGCTCCTCAGTTTTCAAATACCTTCTTGGATATCCTGTGATGTAGACGGGAAGGAGTCGTCTAATGATGATTATGCCTATTCTTTGGCTTAAATGGAAGTATATGAATCCACTCCAGACGATGAAAGGACGATCTCTTGTAGCAGAAAGTTTTCTAAAAGATGCAAAATTGCTGATTCATGGAAGGAATGTAACCAAATTTGTCTTTTCCGGTGACGTGGGGGCGATCGCGAAAGTGGAAGATTCGTTCGTTGAGGGAGAGATCGACAGAGGCCCGTGGGAAAAGGAGAGGGTGAGGGCATTCACAGACAGAGGAGAAACTGAGATTGAGAGAACGCGCACAAAGGGAAAATCGGCCATAAAGGAGCAGAGATCGTTCGAGAAACAGAGAGGGGAGAGAAGGAACAGAGACGAGAGAGAACGATCAAGGGAGACCCCTCTAGAAATTGGTTGCCTCTCCCTCGCCGGCCGTCCGCCATTCACTACCCGTCCTTCCCCATATCCGGCCACGAGAGTTCCCTTTGGTTACCGACAAGGGAGCTCAGCCGAAAAACACAAACCTGGTTTTGGTTCGTGCCGTGGCCGTTCCTCATCGCTACACCGCCCAGTTGAAAAACCTGTTTGCCCCTGTTTTTGACTGAGATAGTGCGAATTGGTTCATCTCTCGCTGCAAGACTCCATCGCTGGCGTTCGTCCTCACGGGCGATACTAATGAGAGCTTCCTCGTGGAAGCTTGGCCAGTAATCACGATCGAATTTCCTCCTCGTTAAGGTAGGATTCGAAAATGTTCACCTCGGTTCATCTGTGATTATAAATAAAACTAGTGTCGTAGTGACGCCGGTGTGACAACTGAATAATGTGAAAGTAGTTGTTGACGATTCCGTCTGGATTTCTACTAATGTGATGCCATGGAATCGAAACACTGCTTATGAAATGGTAGCAGTATTGAGTTTGCTATGTTTTGGTGGTTTATTATTAGGGAAAAAGCCACAAAAAAGAAGAAGAAAAAACCCCAAACTTTCCCAAAAGTGACATATTTACTTTAAACTAATTTTTGACATAAAAAAATCTCAAACTTTACCAACTATTACACATTTATCCCAAATTTTGTTCTATTTTTTTATGACGTCAAAAATCTCAAATTTTTACCTATATGGTACATTTACTCCAAAAAATTTTCTGTGACACCAAAATTTAGAGGTAAATGTGTCACATAAATATAAGTTTGTGAGTTTTTGGTGTCAATAAAAAAAGTGTGGGATTTTTGATATCCTAAAAAATAAGTTTGGAGTATATGTGTGACATTGTATAAGTTTGGAATAAATATGTCATATGGGTATAAGTTTGAGTTTTTTGTTTTAGAAAAAAAAAGTTTGGGGTAAATGTATCACAATAGACAAAGTTTGGAATTTTTTGTAACTTTCATCATCATCATCATCATCATCATCATGTTGGCGGTGGATGGTCTCCTCATGATGAATATTGGCGAGGAGAACGAGTGAGGGTCACTGTTATGCATATTATCAAATCTCCGATAATGCAAAGTGCCCAAATTTGCCTTGGTAGTGCTTTGCACTCTGTGTGCAGTCCGCATTGTTGATGCTCTGTCTTTGGAAGGCCAATGAGCGGAGAAGTTGATATGGTGGTGTTCGTTGGTGAGAAAATAGACTAGAGTCTCTGATGCGTGCACATATCACAGATGATGTTGGTGTCGAGTTCTTGTTGCGCTCCCGTCTCCATATCCATGTTGGGTCGATGGACCGTGGTGTTCTGATGATGGTTGACGTCGGTAGTTGGGTAAATGCCCGGAGAGGCTTTATTCGTGTCTTGGATGTTTTGATATAGATGCAGATGTGTTGTCGATTTTCTTTTAGTTTATCATTTCTTGAGTCTGGTTGAAAGAGGGATATGGGAAAGAGAGGAAAAGCGCAGGCGTCCATGGGAAAAGGAAAATAAAATAAAATAATAATTGAAGGAAGCGTAGAAGGATAGTTACAAAACCAGAAAGTTAGGCAAGGGAAATTGTGCTTAATTAGTGAGGTTAAAGAGAAAAATGGGCCTAAGTGTTCATATGTTCAAAATGGGTCTAATAGGGTTGGGCTGAATCTATTTCTAGTAAATATAGGTTAGCTTCGGCTTTAGAGAATTTGAGCTTGTTTGGATCTGGGCTGAGATTGACTTAGATGAGTTTTAGGTTTAATCCCATTTTGACAAATTGGGCTTCATTTGGTCTTGTTTTGAAAAGGGTTGAGAAATAGAGCCTAATTGTGTCCGTGGCCCAGGCCCTCAAGGTTTCGTTTCTGTTACCATTTGGAGCAGGCCTAAGGGCCCATCTCGGGTTCCCATTTTCGAAAATAAAAATTAATTTTTTAAAAATATATTTAAAATACTTCGAAAAAATGTAAAATTCAGACAATACTTTAGAGATCAGTGTTGACCTAGTTGTTATACTTTAGCATAGATTTGGTTCAGTTTCTTTTTCAGCTCACATATAGTTGGATATTATAGTGAGTGTCTTAGTATATTAATCTTTTAGGAAAGAAATTGAATTTGATTTGAATTTGACTCATGGAAATCATGTTTTGGGGCTTATAACATGCCCATATATATTCTTTGCCTGACAGGTACGTAGTTTTCATTTCCATATTTTTACTTTGAGCTTTCAAATACTCGAGTATTTAATTCTCACACTTTCAATACATTGATTGCTCTTTACCTTTTTAGCCTGGTTAGGGCAAGCCTTAGGATCATAATAACCTCATTGAAAACCATTGGATGAATACTTGGTGACACCAAATGACATTTAGGATTCACAATTGGAAAAGAGTGTTTGATCATTTAGATGAATAACTCAAACCAAGTTAGAGGTACCGAAAAAGCACTAAATAGACTATTAGCGTAATCAAGTCATTGAACCTAGTCAACCTTTGGTTGCATAGGAAGCAAGACAAACTTTCATATATCGCATAGTCTCTAACCAACTCCAAAAGATTAGTCGTGACTCCTATCTCACATAGAATCCTTAGGAATTAATCTGAACTTAAAATGGTCAAACATCACATGAAGTAAGGGTTTGGGAAAGTCCACACCTAATTGTTGGCTATAGGCCTGCCTTTTTGGGCATTACCTCTATAATTTTTTCTTTTCCCCCTATTGGAAAAGGGAAGGTTGCGACAACTTGACAATTCCACTAGGGAAGTTTGCTACATAGAAATGGTTTTGGGTTGTTAAAGCTCATTGTACCTGTCCATTATCAAAGAAATTTTAAGAAGGCATCTACACATCTAACGGATTATGTAAGACATTGGTTACATAGGTATATCATGGCAATAATGATATGTTGATATGATACAAATGCCATTAAATAGCAGTTAACTGTTAACATTGGCATCCCATGTGATATCTTGAGATGTTACCACGATAGCAAAGACATATTGGATGCTAAGATCGTACAACATACATGCTCTTTCCTCATCATTCAATTTGCAAAATAAGTAAGTAAGCCACGTTAGTCATTATGCTTCGCTTTTACTAACTAAGTGAGTCGTGTAAGTAAAATCACATCATGTGGCAATTACTTACACATCATGTGGCAATTTACATAACGGAATACTCAAATTGAGCCAAATTTGGAAAATTGAGGATTGAACAAATTAAAAAGTAGGCACTCAATTGTAAAATGAACAAAAGTTTATATACTTATATGTCATATTCTTTCCTAAACAGCAATAAGAAATATATCTCAAGATTATTGAAGGTGACTAGAAGGTGGGTACGTCGGCAATAGTCGTTCCAGTACCGGCGGTGGCCGTGGTATGATGTTACTCTCTCGCCCTATTCTTAATGAGTTTTTTGGTGATTTTCCTTTTTATTTTTTCTCTTTCTCTGTTTTTATATTATTAAACTTAAATTTTAAAAGACACAAGAAAATCTTGGCATAACTCTACTGGTAATGGGAAAGACAAAGAAAGTCATTCGCATTGGGATGAAGGAGGAGATATGTGAAAAGTGAAGCAACAAAGCCAGTTTCCGTCCTCACAAGTCTTGGTCATCCTAGCATCTGTTGATGTTTCTTTCCCGATAGCTCTTGGACGTCCAGTGAAGTCTTGGTCTTCCTGGGTTAATTTACGTGCACAAATATACAAATGTCTAGGGATGATCTCTAGATATTATGAAACAAGCATTTGCATACAAAATTCTGCAGCAAGATGGACGACAATGATCCGTTGAAAGGTGTTTAGGTAGGAGTCGATGATCAAGAATCGCTTGATAGGAGCATTCTGGTCCTTTAAACATGACTTTGTTGTTCATTAATTCGATGCATAGAGAGTAATTTCTTGTACTTTATGTAGTGTTAGTTGGTGATTTGGACTCATTCAGTATTGCCAGAGTAAAATAAAGCAAGTTGCTTTATTGATTAGTTGGTATGCCTTATCCCTTTTGTTGTTAGCCCTGAGTAATTGTTTTTGTTTTCCTCGTCAAACTGACAAAGCTAAGCTATCCTTGATGACTTGTAGATGCATAAGAAAAACTAAGCTGCCATTGCTGGGTGTATCTTTCAAAACGATTATCTTAAAATTCAGTCGGAAGTTGCATGAAGATGCTTATTTCCCAATCCCAATAACGGTGGTCAGCTTCATTCATCAATAAAAAATGAGCTAATCTTTCAAGAACTTTACATGTTTGTCCACATTGAATGAGGAATCCAGCACCTTCTTAAGTGCATCCTCAAAAGTCTCTTTGTTTAATCTTTTTGGTTGGTGAAAGTCTTGGTCTTTATTTTAAAAATATTTGATTTCTACGCAAATGATCACGAAACTAATTATTTATTTTTGCTGCTTTTTCTGGAAAAGAAATCAAACTCATGTTGTTCACTTGGGTGGATTATTGGAAAGTAATTCCAAATAAATAAAGCTGGTGAAATTGAGTCCGATGGATTAACCTGATCTAAGATTAATTGTTATTTGTGGAGGCTTGAATATTCCGAATTAGATATTTCTTATTTTGCTTTGATATTAAGACCGGTGCTCCAGACTGTCGGCCAAGCAGAAAAAAACAGAAAATAAAAGTCATTGTGGACTTCGTTCAAATATAAAAACGAAATAAGATTTTGGTATGGAAGTCGGTAAGAAATCAGCAAATTTGAAAGTCCAACAAAGACTTGAAGACTTTGACTCGGTCAACAATTCGTTAGAGAAAGATATGGAATTATTCCGTGTGGAAGTTGGTTCGGGTTCTTAGCGCAGGGTGCACGTACAATTAAATATGTACCCGTAACCGTGGGTTGCTGGGTTGGTCACTCAGAATGACGTGGGTTATTTTCATGGTATTGTTTGCGAAATTACATTCAAGGAAGACTAATGTTTGTAATCGATTAAATCTTATGGTGAGATTTATTAATTCATTCGTAAGATTGAGAGCTTATTTCTTAAGGAATTGTGGACTAAACAATGCATGAGTTATTGAGTGAGGGGGTGTGTGACAAACCAAAATTTCTGTTCCAGAAACAATTTTTCTATTCCAGATTTATTTCTGAAATAGGAATCCGTTTGATAAAATTATTTCATTTTTTTTTTATTTCTGAAATAGATTTTTGTTTCAGAAATAGGTTTGGAACATAAATCATAAGTAAATTTTTTTTACTTTTCTATTTTTGGAACAAAAATGATAAATAAAAATTATTCTCATTGTTCGTCCTTGCTACGAATCGGTCGTCCATTTGTCGCGGTTGACCATCATTCGCCGTTCGCCGCCGCCTACTGCCGGATGTCAGCCGCGACGGTCGCCGTCAGTCACCAGTCACTAGTCACCAGCCGCCGATCGCCATCCGCTGGTCGCCAATTGCCGCCGCCTCAGTTGCCGACTACCGTTCGCCGATCGCTGATGGCCGGCCGCCACCACCGGCTGTTGGTTGCCGCCGACCACTACTGGTCGCTAGTCGCCGGTGGCCGGCCGCTGTCCGCCAGTCACCGCCGCCCCGATTGTCGCCGCCCCAATCGTCGGCCGCCAGTCGCCGTCACCGTTGGCGCCGGTCGCCACCAACTACTACTGGTCACCACCATCTGAAAGAGAGAAAATTTTATGTCGTTATCAAACGAATTTCTATTTTGGGAGTAGAAATTTTGTGTCATTATTAAATGGATATTTTTGCTTAAAAACTCATCTGGAAATAGAAATAAAAATATATATTTCTATTCTAGAAATCAATTTCTTGCTAGAATGGTTATCATTCGCGCCCTAGTAATCTAGGCATCAGTTGAGGTTTCTTTCCTATTAGCTCTTGCACTTCCAATGACGTCTTGGTCTTCCTGGGTTAATATAACTGCACAAATATACAAATGAATGGGGATAATCTCTAAATATTACTAAACAAGCTTTGCGGACAAAAATACCGCAACAAGATGGGCAATAATGAGTTGTTGAAGGGTGCTGAGTTAGGAGATGATGATCGGGAATCACTTGATCGGAGCATTGTGATCCTCTAAACATGATCTTGCTGTTCACTAGTATGATGCGTAGAGTGCAATTTCCTGTATAATATATAGTGTTAGTTGGTGATATGGACTCGTTCAGTATCTCCAGAGTAAAATAAAGCAAGTTGCTTAATAGATTAGTCGGTGTGCGACCCTCTTTTTGTTGTTTAGCCTGAAGCACTTGTTTTTGTTTTCCCTGTGGAACAGACAAAATTAGCGGTTTAACAAGTACTAAGCTGTCATTGCTGGGTGTATCTTTCAAAACGTTTATCTTATTTGCCAGTCCCAAAAATTATGGTCAGCTTTCTTTCTTTTCTTTTCTTTTTCTTTTTTTTGCTCAGAAGTGGTCAGCATGATGCATCACTAAAATATGAGATCATTTGTTGGCAAGAACTTCACATCTTCGTCCACATTGGAGGACGAATCGAGCACCTTAATAAGTATCCATAACTCAAGGTATTCATTTTCTTAAACATTTGGGCAGTTTTAGCACTGTAACTACCACAAAAAAGCCTACTTGGATCGCATATTCAACAATATGCCCAAATCATTAGGATAGTGAGAATTTGCGGATGCGTACAAAGCAAAAAATCCAACAAAACACTTATAAGTAAAAAAAAAAAATTATTAGGAAATTATGCAATCTGATTACAAATAATGCCAGAGTACGTCCCATGTTGCACAAAGCAAATAGGTCATTAAGGGTTGTAGTGGTTATCAATTAGTTTAAGCTTTGCATTGGCTCTCAAATGGCAAGAGAATAAACTCTCATTGGAGCACATGGTTAGGACTCCTACGATTCATGCTATAATCCATGCAAGCCTAGTCATAAGCATAAAAAAAGAATGTATAATTTATCTTTGACTGATCCTTGTTTTAATTATGTGTCTCAATTGCCCGCTAATCTAAAAAGAATACCCTAGGCTTCCTCACCCTATATTTTAATCTTTCTCTTCTTTCCAGATGCTGAATTCCCGAGGTGAATTATATAGACTGAAACATAACTTTCTGTTTTCTGTTTAGATGTCTTGGCTACTTTTATTTCAATTGAAAATCCAATTTTCCATCCAAGAACATATGTAAGGTTCTATTTCCTGCGGTGACATATTAATTGATAAATACATATACGTAAAAAATAATATATAATGATTAGTTACACAAAATATGTGACCAAAATTCTACTTATCCATATCTATAACATATGAGTAGTTGCAAATAACTAACTTGTCATATATAGATGTGTGCAAAAAAAAAAAAAAAGGCTGTAGACTTGCGGAACCCGTAAACCAGCACGGCGGAAAGTTATTATAGGTCGCAACAAGGTTCCAAGTCCCAGAAGTTCGGGAGGTTGAGTACAGCGTAATAACGAGCTCGGGTTCATTTCCACCATGTACCCATCTTGTACTCGATACCCCATGCCCTGTACAACATACCTATAGAAAGATGCAGGATATCGTGTACAATAATATTTCAATATATATATATATATATAGGTGTCAATACATGTTCATGAGTCGTGTCAATTTAAGGTTATACTAATAATTAGGTCAATCAGAGTACGACCCCTTATTAATCATGTCATAAAAGCTCAACTTGAACAGACCCTGCGTAGCCCATATAATTGAGATGGGTTAAATTGGGGAATTCCAACCCAAAAGGCACAACAATTTGAATAGCATCTTTGAGATCAAATTTTAACTTTCTAAATTTCCATATTGTGTTTTTTGTTCAAAAAAAAAATGTCCATATTGTGTTTGAGGTATGCTATCATATCGTGTTGAATATTGTCACCCCTGTATATATTTGAGATCAAATTTTAACTTTCTAAATTTTTGTGTTGTGTTTGAGTCATGCTATCATATCGTGTTGAATATTGTCACCCCTCTATATGTACTAAACAATTTATAATTTTCTCTTTTCTTTTCAATTTTTTCATATTTAAATATGTAAAATGATAGAAGGAAGCATATTTAATGTTTGTTTCCATCCTTAATGTTTTCTCACTTAGGATTATGTTACCATTAGATTGAAAATGTAACTTATTGTGAATTTACTTGTACTTATGTCGAATGCATTAATAATTCCAATAATGACTTCTTTTTTTCACTTAATAAAAATTTGGAAAAAATATAGTGGAACCTGTGGAACCGACAGATTCTATAGTGGTTTCAAGTCTCTATAAGATAAATTACTGGTTCAAGAACTTTGAATTGGTGCCTACATGGTAGATTTCAGGGTAGAGTAATACCTTATCCATCCGGAAAATTGCGCACCTAATCATACCAACGGTGGGCGATGTAAGAAATGTAAATGAAAGTTATACAATCTGTATAGCTAAGGTTAATTCTAAAGAGGATAATTACACTTAAGAAAGGAAGGCATTATCCTTCCGGGGTATTTCGTTTTAGGTGCAATAACAAGAGAACCCCTTCCCAGCAATAAACATTTCAAGGCAACCCTTGGCTTTTCTTAAAAAGCGCAAAATAAGCATTAGATATCTCATTAAATTAGTCATCTATGCAAATCCTTTTTAGTACGGCACTCACTTTAATGTTTAAATTGATTATCAAGAAAAAATCGGAAAAGTAACTAATATGCTGCTATCAATTAAAATGTAAAATCTCATTTCACTAGTACAGACTATACTACAATTACAAAAAAATACTCTATTTGTTCTTCTTTTTTGAACTTTTCCATTTAAAAACAATCGAATCCAACCCAAATACATAAGGCGGCCGAGCCATTTATCATTTAACCCCACGAGGAGTGTCCATGTGCTTTTCCCATATTCCAAGAATATAATCTCTAAATGTTACAAAACAAGCACTTGGACAAAAAGTATTTTATGTTGATGTCTTCGATGTGCATCCCTTGCCGGGTCTTGGTCTTTGTTTAATGTTTTTGGCAGGTGCAAGTCTTTCTCGGACTAAATAGTTCTCACTTCTGCTTTAAATAAGATAGAACTAAGCAAAAGGACAAGAAAAATTCAATAAGTTCTTCTCATCAGTTCCAAAAGATTCAATTTTAAAAAATACATACACATTGATTATAAACCGATGCATAAAATGGGTACTCTACTAGTGTGTCTTTATATTCTTGGATGTAATTGAAGTTTCTTCCCCATTAGCTCTTTTTCACGTTTGCTTCACTCTCTCAACAAAGAAGCTCTTTTTCACGTTTGCTTCACTCTCTCAACAAAGAAGGTACGTGATATCTAGCAAAGTTTCTAGGGAATATTCTCTGAATATTATGAAACAAATACTTGTGGATGAGTAGTATTATGAAACAAATATTTAGCCGACCACGCTTGCTTGTGTCTGAAACCAAGTTACAAGAGATCAGTGGCAGGTTTGAAGAGATTGTCACTACAAAGGCTCCCCTAAGCTTGATGGAGAATGTTGTGAACAGATCCCACTACACCAACAAAAGGCTACCCAGTACTTCTCTACCGGAATTTCAATTTTTCGGTAGGGAGAAGGAAGAAGCACAAGTACTTGAATTATTAATCAGTGACGTCCAAAATTCCGATGCCACTCTGAGCATAATCCCCATAGTTGGGATGGCTGGTGTTGGAAAGACGGCCTTGGCTCAACGAATATATAATGATGCAAGAGTGAGTAGCTATTTCGAGAGGAAAGCGTGGGTTTGTGTTTCAGATGTTTTTGATGTTCTCGACATAACAAAAACTATTTTGCGGTCGGTCACCGGACTGCCCTGCGAGGACAAAGATCTTAATGGGCTTCAAGTAAAGTTGAAGGACAGTCTATCCAGAAAGAAGTTTCTTGTAGTTTTAGATGACGTCTGGAATGAGAAGTATGGAGAATGGACTTCCCTCTTAAAGCCATTTGAAGTGGGGGTTAAGGGAAGTAAGATCATCATTACGACGCGCAACCTTCCTGTTGTTTCCATAACAGGAGCTTTGCCATATCCATTGAAAGAGTTATCGATTGATAACTGTACCGGCTTATTAGCCTTTCATGCTCTAGGAGCAAGAAATTTTGAGAGGCACCCGGATCTTGAAATAATAGGCAATAAAATAGCTGAAAAATGTAGGGGTTTACCTTTGGCAGCAAAGATGTTGGGTGGTCTCCTACGTAATAAAGAGAATCCTGATGAATGGGAAGCCATCTTAAATAACAAAATATGGGATGCAATGATGGAAAAAAATGATGAGGTTCTTCCAGCTTTGAAATTGAGCTATGTCAATCTTCCTTCGTATTTGAAGAGATGTTTTGTTTATTGCGCAGTATTTCCAAAGGCCTATGAAATTGATAGGGATGAGCTGGCACTCTTATGGATAGCAGAGGGCTTTTTAGATGGACGAAAAGCAAAAGAGAATATCTTGAGATTAGGACGGAATTACTTTGATGAGTTAGTATCCAGATCATTTTTCCAACAATCCAGTGTTCACACATCGAAGTTTTTAATGCACGATCTTTTGAATGACCTAGCAAAGTCAATTGCAGGTGCAATGTGCTTTACCTTTGGGGAGTCTTGGGAAGTGAGTGATGAAGATGATGCCTCTTTCAAGAAAGCTCGTTATGCATCAGTCATGTCATCACTACATCTTACATCAAGATGCTTGAGAGCATATGAAGGTATGAAGGTGCTAAGAAGTTTAATGGTATTGCGTGTTGGTGGGAGCTTAAGACAATTCTCTATTTCCAACAAGGTGCTGCACGACTTGCTATCAAAATTGAAGTACTTAAGGGCATTCTCCTTATGCCATTGTTCCATCATAGAGGTACCAGAATGTGTTGGTGCCTTAAAACATCTTCGATATCTCAATTTCTCTTATACTCATATCGAAAGGCTACCTGAGTCAATTGGCGCCTTATGCAAATTACAATCTTTGATCTTAAGAGGTCGTCAAAAGCTTTCTATGTTGCCTCCAGGTATTACAAAATTAGTCAGCTTACAATTTCTTGATATTAGAGATACAAAGAGTCTAAAAGAGATGCCGTTGAGTATAGGTATTTTGAAGAATCTTACTATCTTATCCAAGTTTGTGGTAGGTCCAAAGAAAGGCTCACAAGTAAAGGAGTTAAAAAACTTGTCACGTCTTCAAGGAGAATTATTCATATTCGAACTGCAAAAGGTGGAAAAAGTTAGAGATGCAATTGATGCTAATTTGTTCAGAAAAGAGGGCCTTAGCAACTTATTCTTGCATTGGAATGAAAATTTTGGAAAATTTCGAAATGATGAGCAAGAAGCACAGGTGCTTCATTCTCTACAACCTCACACTAATCTTGAAAATCTCACTATCTCGTACTATAGTGGTGGAATATTCCCATCATGGTTAGGCAATCCATCTTATTCTAAGATAGTGTCTTTGTGCTTGCGGGGTTGTCCTAATGTTACATCATTGCCCTCGCTCGGACAACTCCCTTTACTCAAGGAATTATATCTTCAAGGTCTACATGCAGTAAGCATGATAGGGTCTGAATTTTGCGCAGCTAAAAAGCCTTTTCCATCCTTAACAACTTTGAAGTTTGAAGAGATGTTGGCATGGAAGGATTGGTCTCATTATGCCGAGGGCCAAGAAAAAGAAGTCCCATTCTCCTATCTTCAACATCTTGTTGTCCGAAACAATCCTTCGTTGGTTGGGACATTACCTTGTCAACTTGATCACCTCATAAAGCTTGAAATTCATTCATGCCCGCATATGAAAAACTCAACCAATGTAGTTTGTCTTCCATCTCTCAATGAGTTATATCTTGAGAATTGTAACAAAGAGATCTTAAAGAGCTTGGTCAACCTAACTTCTTTAACCATTCTCAAAATTGGGAATCTTATAGAGCTTGTTTGCTTTGATCATGGGTTTATGAGCTATTTGGTCAAGCTAAAGGAGCTTCATATAAGACGGTGTGACAAGCTAGCATACTTGTGGCAAGATGGAAATGATATGCGAAATCTTACTTGCCTTAAGGGAGTGATCATTGAAAGCTGTTCTCATTTCACAACTTTTTTGGCTGGAGACAAAGAGACAGAGCTACCTTGCAACCTTGAAAGAATGGAATTGAGGAATTGCATAAGTTTAGAAAAGCTTCCGAGCAAGATGCACACCCTAAGATACTTGGGCATTGATAATTGTCCAAAAATCAGCGGACAAATCATTCCTCGAGGTGACCCCAATAGCAATAACCCGATATCTCAACTTGAATTTCTGCGGCTTAGTCATTTTTATTTTTTGACATTCTTTCCATTTACCAAGGGTAGACCTATTGTTCTAAAGATGCTTCATATTGAGGGGTGCGAGGGAGTGGAGTCGTTGGAAGAGGTCATCGTAAAACCGCTGGAATCTTTGACTATTGGCGGCTGTGAGAATCTGGGAAGTCTACCACAGTGCCTTCAAAGGCTCTCCAATCTAACTCATTTAAAGATTTGGAATTGTCCAACATTGGAGATAGAGGAATTCCCTTCCCTTCCCATCACCTTGTCGTGGCTTACACTTTGGAATTGTCCGAAGATAAAGTCACTACCAAATCAGTGGCACCATCTTAAATCCCTCCGGACGCTGAGAATTGGGAGTTGCCAAAATATCAAATGCTTCCCTCAAGGAGGTTTGCCTCCCAATTTGTTGTGGCTCATAATTAGAGGGTGCGAGAATCTGAAGCAGCCAGTGAGAGAATGGGGCTTGAACCTGCTTACATCCCTTGAGGAACTATCGATTGATGGAAGAAGCATGGGAGACAAGGGAGAGAATGTGTGGTTTCCTTCAAAGGACAAGGATGCTTGGAGTCTTCTCTTTCCTTCCTCGCTAACCGATCTTCAGATATTTCATATGAGGAATGTGAAAAGACTATCAAGTGGTCTTTGCAACCATCTCTCCTCTCTCCAATATTTATGGATTGTAGATTGCCCGAAGTTGAGGTACTTGCCGGAGGATGGCCTCTCTCCCTCCCTCCAAGAATTGCACATAGTTGGATGCGAGATCCTGAAAGATCGGTGCACGAAACTCAGCGGCTACTATTGGCCCCTCATCCAAGAAGTCCCTGTCATCTACATTGAGAACGTTCGGGTCCAATGAAGTAAAATTGATCCGCTTTCACTTCATTTGTAGCTGCCTGATTCATTCCTCCATCTATAGTGAGTTTTCTAGGGTTCGGGTAAGTTTTTGGTTTTGAAGGCATCAATTTCTATTCTAATTCCACAGTTCGATGCTTAACACAAACTGATTTAGCTCATGAAGTTTTTTCGCATAAGTTTCTGAAAACCATCCACTGAAGGTGAGAGATTGACATCCGAAGGACGAAACGTTTACAGTGCTGCCTCTTGCTATGTTGATGAATTATCTTGAACTCCGCTTGCTGCCCAAAAAGAGTGCCTATTTTTGCACTTGAGTGACCCACCAAACAAATTGTGAATGATGCACTATGCTTTGCAAGAGAATCTCCAAGTATCATAGTGTTCCACAATCTATTCCTCTACCTTTTCAGCGTTTGTTGTATGTTCTCTTCCCAACATCATTTTTTTTTGTGCCCTTGGCTCATATCCTGTGGTTGTTTTGCAGATACATTGTGAGGATCATAAGCGAACGCTGCTGAGGTAGGGCTACCATAGTCAATTATATGAGTCATTTGTCCCAAATTAACAAAACACGAAAAAACAAGCTTTCGATTTTATTTGGTGCATCGAAAAAGCAACCTTTTTATTAACATATTATCAAAAAATCTGGAGAAATGCTGGCCCATTTCCTCACTCGAAGTTATATGCTTTTTCTTTATAAATTTCTATTTGGTTTCCCTAATCAAAGGATTCTGGAGGGGGTTGGGTATTTTAATACCAATGGTAGATCAAAACTGATTTTGGTTGGACTTCATTGTGATGTTAATGAGCAGTTCCCAAGTATCAGCCTAAAGGAGAAAGAGACACTTGAGTCTTCTGTTCATTCTGAGAGCCAGAAAAAGAAATTTATTGGAGTGTCAATTCACGGAAATTGTGCTACTGTCTTCGTTCCTCAAATGCCTCCTCGCACTTAGATATTTGACTTGTCTTACCCTCTGTGGCAGATTGTTTGCTGTTGTGGATGACATCTTCTGCTTGTTTCAAGGACACATAGAGAATGTTGCTCTTCTTAAGCAGCAATTTGGATTGAACAAGATGGCTAATGAGATGATCATTGTCAATGAAGTGCATAGAATTCTGAGAGATCGGGCCTCACCCTGCCGAGCAAGTTGTGAGAGACACCAATGGGAAGTTTGCATTTGTGCTCTTCGACAGCTCTTTGAAAACCACTTTTCTGGCTGCCGTAAGTAAGTTGCATCGTTTCAATCTGGGGTGTTGCTCTCTATTTCTTCCTCCCCTGTGATCTATCTAATCCTTCTGATCTCTTAGTCAGCAAGATGTTGATGGAAGTGTTCCTTTCTTCTGGGTAAGTGATGCTGAAGGCAATCTTGTTTTCTTGGACGGTGCAGATGTAGTGAAGAAGGGCTGTGGGAAATCTTTCGCACCATTCCCTAAAGGTAATTATTGTTACGGATTGTTGATGTGGCTTCACCACAGTTTCCTCCATGCATTGAAATTTGAAAATAAGGATGAATGAATTCTGCTGATATTAAGCAGCGTTCATAGGAGAATGTTATATTATTTGGGAAGACATAGGAAGTAAAGATGTATAAGGTTTGGCAAGAGTTGGAAGGTGTTAAAATGGTTTTCTTCATCTGTGCGCATGTTTTGATGTGCATTTTCACCTACAATGTTGCTCTTCCAATGGTTTTCGAGTGCCAAATCGTTCACCTTTTAACGTTGCCTTTTTTTCCGATTCAGGATGCTTCTTTACTGGCTGCAGAGGTTTGAGGAGTAATGACCACCCAATGAATGAGGTAAAGTCGGTTCCTAGGGTGGACAGCTCTGGTCAAGTGTGCGGCACTACATTCACAAAGTGGATGCGGTGACAAAGGAGTCCAGCATGCCTAAAGTTGGGAGTGCTGTGAACTGGTCCTCGCATTACTGTGTCCTATGGTTTATGGCTTTTTTTTTACCAGGCCATTAGCTATTGAATGGCCTTCTGTTGTGCACTTCAAAGTGGTTAAATCTCTAGATGAAGTTGATTATCTCGAGCTCGAAGAGTGGAGTCCTGCTTGGGCCACCACAGAGTTGGAGAAAGCCGTTTTGGGGGTATGAGAATCTGCCTTTCGTACTCCGGGGTTGCTTTCCCTATCTTTCCCCTTGAAGTTTCCTGCCAGTTACAAGAAGGTGTATAGATATGGAGAGAAGATTGAACACTTTCAGAAAAGGTGTTAGTTATCTCCTTATGCTGATGCACGTGGCCTCCAAGCTGGATCGAAAGAATTCAATAAGAGGGCCATTGCGGTGATACATGAGCTACTCAGCTTCACAATGGAACAGAGGTTGGTAACCAATCATCTCGCGCACTTTTGACAAGAATTTGTGATGCCTCAGAAGCTGATGAGACTCCTGTTGAAGCATTTTGGCATCTTCTATGTCTCTGAGAGGGGGAATGGGTTTAGTGTGTTCTTGAGAAAAGCTTATGAATGTGCAGAACTGATTCAGAAATGTCCCCTGGTTATTTGGAAGGAAAAGGTCCTAAGCCTTATTGGTTATAGAGAAAGGAAGAAAAAGATAGAAACTTTTACGGACTTATCGGATATGGAAGAAAATGATGTGCTTGAGGGTGGCTCTGAGGATGAAGGCATTCTAATGCAGCTTGACCAAAATGAAGCCATCAGTGAATTGGATGATATCGCAGGTGGAGACAGCTCCTTCATGGATATTAGTGAAATTGACCATGCATACAAGCCTTATGATTCAATTTAAGGTCAAATGTTCTTGTTCGAGCTGTCAAGATAACTTGCATTTTCAGTCTTTTTCTTCACAAGTTCAAAGTTTTGAGCTTCTGTTGTATAGATTTAATTAGACAAACTCGCATTTACATCTGTGATTCTGTAAACACTAAACCAATAGTAGGCTGATCCAGCTTATTCCTCATTTGTCCTGAATATCGCCTTTGAAATTAGGGAGACTCGTTCTTTAGTTTGAATGATAGATGGCTTTCCACAGGTTTTTCCGGTTCTTTCTTATACCTCATTGATAACATAAATTGTGTTCAGGATTTGTTACATGGGCTAGCATTTGCTGGACGCCATTTTGCTAGAGAAAGTTCTTTTACTTACCAAAAGAAAATTATTGCGAATTAAATGGAGATGATGTTGGGTAATTAGCTTTCAAATATCCTGACTAGATTTCTTCTTGGGCTCATAAAAACCATGATATCGACAAACTGTTAGCCTTAAACCAAACTACTATTATGTGTAGTTAAAAAGATATTGCACTAAATAATTTTTTGTTTTTTTCTTTATGACAAAATACCATATGACAAAATACCATGATTGATAAATTTCATTTTATTTGAAGTTATTTGAAATGATATTGAATAACTTTCTTTTGGTTACGTCTCTTCTCAAGCTTGATGAAGTCCTATGATCTTCGAAAAGCACACCATGCTCGATCAAGCTCCTAAGAGCATATAAGGCTGTATTATTTGCATTCGATTGGCTAAACATAAATAGAAGCACTAGAAAAAAGGATACTTCTGCCTTACCGTTACAATATATTTTGCATTTGATGGAAAAAGGTGACAATGTAGTTGACAAATCTTTTTTCACTATCACAGTTAGAGAAAGTATTTTATGTCATTCATGAATGGTTTGTTGTCGAGCACATGAAACTTAGCGACAAGCTATGACAAGGGTGACAAAGTGTCCATTGCAGAGAAAGGAAATGAACAAGTGCTTGGGAGCTCATTCTATGCCTCTAGCTGTCAATACGATGACTAACATCAAATTGCAGATTAACCAAGAAAAAAAAAAAAAAAGAAAAAAAAAAAGGAGCATTTCGCCTGCCTTCCTGGTTGGAGAGACTTCAACATGGATGGAATAAATCTCGGTCTCATCTTATCGACAGATGAGCTCTTGCTAAATTTTCTGACAAAATTGAGTGATGGTCTGGATAGATGTGCATCATCTACGTAACAGCACAGCTAATAATAATATGCCAATCCTACAGAGGAAAATTCCCGATATCCACTTCTTTTTGTTTAATTCCTCCGCACAAAATTCGTATTCAACGTGTTGGATCTCCAAGCAACATCAAGTATACCGTGAGTATCATGCTTAAATCAGGTCTCCACCTATCCCTATGTTGACTAAGTATAGAATGTCTCACAGATTTTGATAGACTTCCGGACTTTCACTTGATCTCCGCAGTATGGTCTGATAAATTTCAACGAAGTATATAACTAGAGGAAGATCTGCAGTATGGCATCACCAATGGTTGGGTATTTTGTTTCCATAGCACAGGCTGCGCATGTAAGTACACTGCAAGTATACTGTTCAAATTCTGGTCTCCACCTATCCATATATAGACTTAGTATCAACTCTCTTCAATTGATAAAAATTTCTAGATATTTTGTTTGGTCTCTGCAGTATAATCTGGTAGATTTCAATGAAGTGTATGGCAAGAAGAAGGTCCGCCACAAAAAGGATATAGCTTCAGCTTTAGGTAGGTTTGAGGCTTTGAACACCTTGCAAACCCGCTGCTCACCTCTGCCTTTCCTAAGCATCAACCTAATTGTGGCTGCATGAGTCAGAACATGCCCTCCTGCAGGTTTCTTTGATGCTGAAACCAATAAATCTAAGTCGTCAAAAAATTACCTTTTTTCCTTAAATAATGGACTGCAGCTACTGTATGCGTCACTAGTTTACACCAAACAGCTGGTTATTGGGATTTACAAGAATTAGCATGAGCTTAGTGCTATCCCCCAAATTGCAATTTTTCAGTGTGCAACCATCAAAGGGCTAAATTGGATAAGTATTAATGAATGCATGACTGCGGGAGAAATGAGATGTGATGCAGTAACTTGATTAGTTATGCACACTGCCACATTAAATTCCTTAGCTATCTTAAGTAAGCCTGAGAGCACTTGTGCAAATTTTTGCTGCAATTAGGAATTTATTAATGTCAAAAAAGATAAGCTCAAAAATCAGAACTCGCATGATTTGACGGTTACAATGGACCTGGCTCTTTGCAAGTTCTCCCTGTAACCTGGCTCTTTGCAAGTTCTCCCCTTCCAATAATACCCATTTGAAAGAGAGGGATCATCGAATACATAATCTGAAAGATGTTACTCACCTAAGGTCAACCATCCACACCTCACAAAATGTGTGCAGTTTCATTCTCGAGCACTGTCTTATTAGTAATCTAAATGGTTCTTCACACATTTTGGCAGCCAAATCAAGAAGCAAATCTTACTGATGCTCCTAAGTATAGACACGGGCATAAATGATCTACAAATTCATGGAAAGACTAGATTACAGCAAGTACACTAGCCAGAAAAGAAGGAAGAGTTGCCACCAATATGGAAAGCTTAGCTTACATTACCTAGGACTGCACCAGGATCCATGCCAAATCTCTTGGCAATTGGTACAATTCAATCACCGCGACTGCAGGTGTACCAAGTTAAGAAAGTGCACATGTGCTTACATGGACAAACGACGTTTATGAAGCACAAGCAGCTTTGTCAAGGTCAAGAAAAATACAGACAGATTATAATAGCATACAAAGTTCCTTTTGCTTCCTTTTGCATCGATATAAGCTACCTTGCCATTTCCTCCTATCATGTGATCGGCAGCTGAAAATATTTACGAACATGGAATCCACAAACCATTAATAAAGAATGATTATAAACAGGGGTAAATACTGTTGTAGGATTTGCAAATAAAGTAGAGTATCTTCAAGCATCACATTCGACTAATGATTAAGGCTTTTACTCGGTTATGACAAAGTACACATGCGCTTACATGGACAGACGACGATTATGAAACACAAGTAGCTTTGTTGAGGTCAAGAAAAATACAGACAGATTAATAGGATACAAAGTTCCTACCGTGTCGATATAAGCTACCTTGCCATTTCCTCCTCTCATGTGAGTTGGCAGCTGAAAATATTTTACGATCATGGAATCCACAAACCATTAATAAAGAATGATTGAAAACAGGGGTAAATACTGTTGTAGGATTTGCAAATAAAGTAGAGTATCTTCAAGCATCACATTCGACTAATGATCAACCCAAGTCCGAGTCCGACTATGATTGAGGCTTTTACTCGGTTGTGACATAGTACAAACTCTTCTGGCCTTTTCCCTGCTTGGTTTGAGCCACTATATATGCGTTCCAGTATACTGGCTGCAGATTACAGAAAATGAGTGCCATACTTCCAGAATCACCTAACACACACATTATGATGCCAAGATCACCCACATCTTTATACTCCATAGAAATTCAATCATTATGCTACTATTTGGCATTGTTCATCTGAGAAAAAAAATGCAACAGAAGTTCAAGACAGAAACCTAACATCTAATTCAGTCCAACCTGAGAAGTAACACATAGGGTATATGCCAGCTGTGTTTTCCCAGACTTGAAGTGACGTCAGCAGCATTTTCTGAGAAAGCTAATTAACAAAAGCAACTAAAAGTTCATCAAAGGTAACGTTGTTGGACTGTGATTTTCACCCAGATTCACCAAATGCTTCTGTAATTGCTGGAGTTTCAATACCACCTGTTAACATTGCCAAACCAATGAAATTTGTATTTGTTGAAATGCATGAAGAATAAGACACAGAATCTGCAATAGGAAGTCTTTTACCGCCTAAAAACTCATCGAGGGGGCTTCCAGTTGTGATGCAAACAACCGACGACTCTCTCTGGAAAAAACGAAGACATTGAAAGTACTTCGAGCAACAGATTTGCTAATTTGCAAGCTTTATTTCAAGGGTATTCTGAACCATTTTAGCTTGAAGTTTGCAGAATTAAGAACTTACTCCGAGCAGAGCATCACTTCCAATAATATAGCCAAAATTCTGATAAAACAAAGGGAAGTCAATGCGAGATGCTTATAGAAGTTCAAATTGATTGGAGCCACCATCTCATATCTTTTGAACTTTTGCCTCAGATAATCCTTTTATTCCAATTAAGTGCTACAAAAAATGAACAAAGAAAAAGCAATTCACTTGGCCAAATAAGAATACGTTCCTCAACTCAGCATCGCGTTAAACTCTTATGTTTCCTGGTGAATGTAGAACGTCAGGACAAGAGCATTTCGTAGATGATCAATGACAATCTAGCTTTCCAACAGTGATTATTGATGAATTTAGCTGAGGATATACCTCATTAATCCAGCTATGTCACCAATACAATGGTGCAATTCCAATGTCACGTAACATTGCTCTTGTATGATCAGAAGACAAAAACTAAAAACTATTGTACGTGCAGGAAATCACGACAGGTGTGGAGAGAAAGGTCGAGATGTAAATCATGATAATCACGGCCATAGCTTCATCGAACCATTTGCATCTTAATTTTAACTTTCGGAACACGGATCAGAAAATCACGATAATCAATCTCAGAATCAAAGGACGCACCGAAACTCATTACGAAAGCGATGACAAGAACAGAGACCGTTGCCTACACTCTGTTTTGCCGTAACTCACGTTTGTGGATCGTTTCGAGCAGGTCTTCTGCTTCGTCGTCGACGTCCTCTCTTTCCACGATCTTCTGCTCTTCGGCTCTGAACATCAACAGCGAACACGAGACGAAACTCAGAATCTCAGATTTTTTTTTTTTTCCTTTTTTAAGAAAAGGAGGTTTGACTGAGTTTCGTTATTCTGAGATAGATCCTCATAAATTGAGGTTTAATGGATCTGTTTTAAGAATTTATCAAATACACTCCTGAAGAGGGAGAGGAAAATATTGGTTTGATTTTTTTTTCTTTTTATTTTGCATTAAATAACTCAGTTTTTATTTATTTATCTCGGTTTTATATTCATCTTAATCATGTCCACCTTATAATTTTCTTAAATTGGACCGAATTAAGTTCTTCTTAAAAAAGGAAAATAATCAATCTATGTCGTGGTCGATACTTGGTTTGATTGCATTATGTTGAAACTCCATGCTTATTGCTCGTAGAATCGTGAAAATATCAACAAACAATTGAGTTATTCGAAATGGCTTGCTAAGAACTTGGTCGTGACCGGTTTGATTAGTCGACACACATCCTAAAATTTGTAAGTTGGTGATTAAAAAAAAGGTGAAGAACATGGAGCATATGTTTTCTTTTGTCGAGCACGGAGCACATTTAATGCCTGAAATTTGATTTTCATTTAATATCGAACCCTTTCGACTCCAAGTTACAAAATAGGCAAATCAGACTTAAAATATAGAATCATTAGTAATCTCCAACATATTTTTCCTCATTTTTTTCTAAAAAATTTGTTCTTTTACATAAGTTTTTGAATGTGTGTATAATGAAAAACAAACGTTCAATTGTCTACGAATTACGAAATCCAATGTTTGAGTTCGATATGGTTCGATTTTTTTTTACTAAACTTTATTGAGATTTTAAATCGGATTTTTGATGTAATCTCAAATGCCTCAATTTTATAATTAAAAAGAAAAAACACAAGAATATCGCATTTTATAAGATCCTCAAGCTCTTTTAATTATTTAAATCAAAATGTCATCTCCTTCACGACGAGAAACGCAAAAACCAAAACGACAATCTGTTCCGTCTCTACCGCCCGTTCCCTCTTCTTCGCGCCTCGCTTCTTCTTCTTCTTCGTTCTCCGCACAAACCCCGCCTGACATCCCAACCAGCTTCCGTCGAAGTCGAGACTGATGCTCATCGAGTGATCCGAGAGAGTTGGTAATCGCGCATTTACGGCGATCTTCTCGAATATTTTTTGTCTTGGGCTCTTGTTGTTCCTCGTTCCATTGCACGTAAGCGGTTTGATGTTTGTCCTGAGCGAGAAGCATTTGCTTTTCTTGGGCTTGTTTCTTGAATTTGGAGCGAGGCGTTACCATCTTGACATGACTCGTCTTCAAATCATTGGTAAAACGGCAGCTTCCTTGAATGAATGGAGCGTGGCAAGCGAGTTTGGTTGCTTTGTCACCTCGCTATTGCGTTCGCCTACCCTGAGAAGAAACTGGAGTCTTGGCGAGTTTTTACTTGACTGGTCGCAGCGTAGATTCATGACCACCAGCAAGAGAATGCAAGATAGGAGCAAGGACAAGAGGGTCCATGATCTCAAAATTGCCACTGAGAAGCATAAAGTGGTGTCAAAGGTGTTGGTTTAGTGTGTTCTTGACAGGAGCTTATGAAAGTGCGGAGTTGATTCAGAAATGTCCACTGGTTATTTGGAAGGAAAAGGTCCTAAGCCTTGTTGGTTGTACGGGGAGGAAGAATAAGATAGAAACTTTTATGGACTTATCAGATATGGAAGATAATGATTTTCTAGAGGGTAGTTCTGAGGATGGAGGCATTGCTATGCAGCCTAACCAAATATTAGCCATAAGTGAATTGGAGGGTACTGTAGTTGGAGGCAGCTCCTTCATGGATATACATGAAATTGACAATAAATACAAGCCTCATGATTCATTTTAAGGTTGTACGCTCTTATTCGAGTTGTCAAGATAACTTGCTTTCCAGCCTTCTTCTTCACAAGTTCAAAGTTTTGAGTTTTTGTGCAGATTTAATTAGACAAACTCTGCTTACATCTATACACCAAGTCAATTAATAGCGGACTGATCCATCTCATTCCTTGTTAGTCCTAAACATTGCCACCGGAACTCCTGAAATCAATGATTCAGAAAGAATGTGCAGTTAATGCTTTTGGCAACTCTCAGCTCACCTCGGTGCCAGCAAGGACATCAGAAGCAGTCTATTTACAGTGACTGGTTCATTCTCAGTTATTGGTCTGACTTATTTGAGTGCTGCCATACTAATCTGCTATTATGAAGATGAACTTGCCACCCTGCATTTTAATCTCAATTGTTGGTTCAAAGAGATGATTGGGTAGTAGCTATCATGGAGAACATAGCCTCAGCTACTATGATGATCGACATTCTCTCTCTTGTTGTTACAAATTAGATGCCAAGCTCACCCTGCAGTAATGCCTTGTTCATCACTGTGCATGGATATTATGGTCCACAATATCCAAGACTGCCTCTTGCAACATGCATTCATTTGCTTTCTATCCGATGTTCCATAGGTCTTGTAACTTCTGTTCAAAATCTCCATGAAACTATGGCAAACTTCTGTTTTTAGGTTCTACTGGGGAACTTCCTTTTGTTGGATTTTAGAACCCAACATCAAACAGTAAGTAGTTTTAATTACTGCTTGTTTATGTTGGGTTGTGTTTATGGTTGATTCATTTCATTAGCTTACTATTATGTTTTGAAGAAAGAAATAGGAGAGCCTTTGAAATTAGCAAGACTGGTTTTTTTTATTTGAATGATAGATGGCTTTCCACAGCTTTTGGTTGTGTGAAAATGACATTACTAATATGCATTCTTTCTTATACCTCATAGCATGAATTGCGTTTATGATTTGTTACATGGGCTAGCATCTGCCTAATGCCATTGTGCAATAAATTTCTTTTGCTTAACAAAAGAAAATTCTCAGCAAACTCACTGGGGATGATGTTGAGTAATTTGCTTCCAAATGTTGCGGCTAGATTTCTTCTTATGCTCATAAAAACCATGATATCCAAAATTGTATGTGACAAATCAAACTACTACGGTGAAGCTAAATCTGTTGCACTGCATCATTTTCTGGTTTTTGCATTATAAAAACGACAAGAGTAATGTACCATGGAGATTGAGCATCAACCTCATTTGGAGCAATACGAAGAATTTCCGGATCTCATATGATCAAGGAGAAAGAGAGGAGCATCGATGTTTAATAGTTATAATCACTTAGCTATCATCTTTTGTTACATGGCAAAAGTATTGTGTGCATCACGACTCAATTCATATCAGATGGTCATATCTACTTATTTAAGAAGGGATAGGAACTTCGCACCAATGTTTTCAAACTTGGGCCAGTCAGGAACCAGTTAGGTTGCCTATTTGCGGGCCAAGCGGTTGGACTAGGGGAATCAGTGATTGTGTCTTGAGCAAATGATTATAGATATATAATGCTGTCAATTCCCCGTGAACACATGAATTGTTCGGCCTTGGTAGTAAAGTGAAATGCCGGTGATCCATGGAGTTGAGTGCTCGCATCCCTCCATGTGCAACAGTTGCCGAAAGCCCAGTTCTATACCCGTGGGACTCTAAAACTAAGTGGATCCAATTTTGAAAATCGGTATATTTTCAAACTAGTTCAAACTAATTTAGGCCAAACTGCCTGCACATAATTTTTAAGTTTTGGGTTAATAGATCAAAGGGAAAGCAATGGAATTGGCCAAGAAAAAGGGGCAAGAGCAATGCTTTATGGTCGAATGATTGCAGAAAATCTAAAGGAAATCAACATTGATAACTTTATAGTCTCTGGATGGGCTTGACATATAGCTACCGCAATCTTTCTAACATATAGTGTCTAATATATCTTAGCCGAGATACTTTATAGTCTTTGAATGAGCTTGATATATAGCCACCGCAATCTTTCTAACATATAGCGTCTAATATATCTCAACCATATATATCTCAGCTAAGATATATTAGACACTACGATTATTTAAGTCTTGCGCAGTGCCTAGCGTTACTCCTACATTATCTCCAATGGTGAGCAAACCATATTAGCAAAATCATATGACATGATAATTTATTTAACGAATGTCTTAAATTGAGTCAAATTTGAAAAAATGAGGTACTTGATTTAAAAAGAAAAGTTTAGGTAGTTGATCATAAACTAAGCAAAAGTTTTGATAATTTTGATGTCATTATCCTCGACTTCTGAATCGCACTAAAAAAAAAATCTCAAGAAAAATGTTATCTATGAGGGTCACTGTAAGGTGGCAAAGTTGGAAATAGTCACTCTAGTGGCCGTACTAACGGCAACGACATGGCCGTGGCTGTGCTTTGATGGTGCTCTATCTTGCCCCTTTCCTTCTTTATTTTCTTTTTTAATTTTTTGTTGTTTCTTCTTCTTAGGCTTTCTCTTTGCTTTTTTCTTTTCTATTGTTGAAATCGAATTTGAAAAGATACAATAGAGATTAATGAATGAAAAAAAAAATCCAAAATGATTAGACCCAAAATGAGTTGGAGGAAAATTATGGTATTGTTAATTTTAAGCAAGACTTGTAATGCCTGGAAATTCTATTGGTAATGGTAAGAAAGACATACAAAGACTTGGTCTTCTTGGCATCAATTGAAGTTTCTTTCCCACCAACAAAAGAGGTGCACCATCCAAAGATAAAAGATGTGCAAAAGTCTTGGTCTTCTTGGGATCTATTAAAGGTTCTTTCCTATCATCAACAGACGTGTACTATCAAAGGACATACAAAAGTCTCGGTCTTCTTGGAATTTATTAATTTTTTTCCTACCATGAAAAGACATGACGTGCAAAGTCTTAATCTTTTTGGATTCAATTAGTTACTTTTCCACCATCAAAAGATGTGCAAAAATCTTGATCTTCCTAAAATCTATGGAAGTTTCTTTTGCACCATGGCTTTTTCACTTTTGCTTCACTTTCTGGACCAAAGAGAAAATGATATAATTAGCAAGTGAAAGTCTTTTTCTGAAAATGATATCTTTAGTAGGTGAAAGTCTCCATCTTCTTGGACTTTCATGGTCCCCTCTCTCCATTTGCTCCTCATCACTTCGCTTCACCATAACTTTTACAATGGACTGATTCGCTCATAGCCATTGAAGAGACCTTTCTTGATTCCTTCTTTAGGGTTCTGTTCAACAAAGTTGAGTTCTCTGGCATTGGACTATGCATAAAGTGATGGAATCAGCATCACATTGTTCAATATGGACATCAATAATTTTGTTATATTCTCTCATGTAATTCGATCTTCAATATTTGAATTTTTTTGTCTTATAAAAATTTTTACCAAAAATTTCAAATCTTGATATGTTTCTCTCTTTCCATGTAAACATCCATGGATACAATTTCCTCATATTGTGTAAATAACCTTTTATGAATCAATAATTTGAATTTTGCAAAATCTTTTAGATGTTAATCTTTACACACGACTAGTATGCACTTCTGCTAGTTCTTCTCATTCATTTATATGAAAATGGTCAATGTCGTTTTTCCATTAATTCAAGTTTACGGACAATCCAAGGATTAAATTAAACATGTGTAAAAAGTTTATGGACTAAATTAAACAAATTAAAAGTTTAAGGACAACATTGCACATCGTGTTAAAGTTCAGGGACTAAATTGCACATTGGACTAAACTTTATGGACCATTTGCATAATTTTCTTGAAGAAAAATATACCTATCATGTTTGCTAATGTGACATTCAATTTTGCTATGACATGTTCCAGCCTCTTAAGAGAGCACTCCAAGAAAGTGTTAATGACTTTGATTCGGCCATCGATAGGGATCTGCTGATCATTGTTTCTATGGTAAGCTTTATTCATTGCTAGACAAGAAAAAGGGTCAGGCATCACCAACTAACAGTGTGCAATGTACTAGATATACTCTAGGCATCACTTATGAACAAGAAAATCATGCAAAGGCCCACAATTCTCCTATCAAGCGGTTCTTGATCATCAACTACTACCTCAACACCCTTTAGTAGATCATTGCTACCCGTCTTGCTGCAAATCTTTAGTACTGTATTAGGGTTGAGCGGTTCCAGGTTCTAGGTTCATCAATTTTTAGAACTTGAAACTTACCCTGCATACCCTAGAACTTGGATTCTACCCTGTCACAGGTTCCAAGATCAGTTCCAAGATCTATTCAGGTTTCACCTATATTATTATTTGAACGATTACAATTTACTAACCATAACTTATATCTAGACATACAAAAAATATGAACATTAATAAAGTAAAAATCTTAGTCATAAAATGAAAACTCAGACTAATGCTTCTAGATTATACACTGGCATGAAATATCGGAGAATTGCACGGAAACATGGACCAAGAAAAATATTAAAACTTGTTCCAGGTTCCAAGTTCCTGATCTGGATTCCAGGTTCCAGGTTCCTCCAATTAAGAACTTGGAACCTACCCGTCGAAATAGGTTCTTCATTTTTTAGAACCTGGAACTTACCCGGCATACCTTGGAACCTAAAATCTACAGGTTTCCATCGGTTCGGTTCTTAGATTCCAAGTTCTACCTTGGAATCATGTTCACCCCTAACTGCCATGTAAAAGCCTATATTGACCGCATATTCACTAGTAACGCATTAAATGAAGACACTAGAATTATAAGGTTAATGAGATTGTACGGATGCCAAAAGAAAAAGGCTTGGTCTTGGTCTTTGTTTAATATTTTTGGTGGGTGAATGTCTTGGTCTTCCTGTCTCGCTTCTGCTTTAAATAAGGTAGAACTAAGCAAAAAGACAAAAAAAATCAATAAGTTGTGGACAATTTCAACTGTTGCTCATGAGATCCTAAATTGAAAGATTCAATTTAAAAAATACGTACACACTGATTATAAGCCAATGCGTAGCATGGGTACTCTACGAAAGTGTCTGTGTGTATGTGTCATCAATTTAAAAAACTCATGATTTAATCTAAAATCTATTTAGATATGAACCCACTTAATGAGGTCAATTAGTTATGAAATATGAAATTATATTAGATTACGGATGTTCATACACGTGCTACGCCCAGATGAGGACATTGCACACATATTTTCAGATTACATGTAATTAAAAATTAGGAATTAGAATAAGATGAACTGTTTCAGTGGTTGATTGTTTCCAAATATTACTCAAACCTTAGAACTTGGCATACTTGAACCAAATATAATTACCCACAACAAAATAATTCGTCAAATGCACTAATCTATTTTCCATGTGGGTCAACGTGAGATCTTCGTTAATTTTGTGGACGGAAATTGTTGACACAACATTAACGCCGTTAAATAGTTGTTAAATGTCCATACTAGTGTCCAATACAGCATCTTGAGAAGTTGCTACGTCGGCAAAGACATTGGATGCTAAGATTGTTTAAGTCAACACAAACTCTTTCTCCACATCACCCAATCAGCAAGGTAATCAAATCGTGTAAATAAAATCATTACAACATAGCAATTTTTTAACAGACGCCTCAAATTGAGACAAATTTGAATAAAGAAAAAGTAAAAGAGATTAATCCAGACATAAAGCATGGAATTTCTACTAGTAATGGAAAAAAGAGACGTTCTCATGGGGATGCAAGAGGAGGGACGTGAAAAGCGAAGCAACAAATTTCAATTTGTGTCCAGTAAAGTCATGGTCTTCCCGAAATTTATTGAAGTTGCTTTCCCATGATCTCTTTTTCTCTTTTGCGTCATTTTCCAGACAAAAAGGCATATGGTAATATGGTATCCATGAAGCCTTTGGAGAAATTCTGCTGAGTATTACCAAACAAGCACTTGTGGATGAAGAGTATCTTATTTTGATTCCCCTGACCACTGACGTACGCGTGAAAAGCACCCAAAATTAAATTAATGACAGGGTGCTATAGCCTTATCCCAAGAAAGCATCATTACTACTTGAATACTTTTGAGGTATGTGTATGACTTTACGAAAAATTATCCAAAAATCCAAAAATCTATTAGATAACGAATAATTCAATTTTAAACTTTGATATAATACCATGTCAATCGAGATATATTGAATGCTAATATCATCTAAGTTGGTGCACTTTGTCACTCCTCATCACTCAATCTGTAGGGTAAGAAGCCATGTCAACTATTATGTTTAACTTTTCTTGATTGAGTGAGCCATGTAAGAAAAATTACATAACATGACAAGTTATTTAACCGATGCCTCAAATTGAGCCAAATTTGAAATTTTGAGGTTCTTGATTATATATATTCATGTACTTGATTGTAAACTAAACAAGAGCTCAAGTACTTACGATATCATTATTCTTAACTCTTAAATCGCTTTAAGAGTAAACATCATTCTTGCTTAGTACCAATCAATTTTAAGCATGGCATGTAACGCATGGTGAAATTCTACTAGTACTGGAAAAATAAAGGCATTCACATAGCGATGGAAGAGGAAGGACGTGAAAAGTGAAGCAATAAAGCCAATTTGCATCCTGTAAAGTCTGTCTGTTTTCAATTGCTCTCTTTCGCTTCTGCTTCACTTTCTAGACAAAAAGTACATTATGTCCATTAAAGTCTTAGTCTTCCTGATGAAAAGTCCTTTATGAGTGTACTCTCACGACAAGCAATATGAGTTAGCTTGAAGAGGCCATGTTTTGATGCACATTGTGTCCTTGAGTTAGACAAATAAATTGTTCTCATTTTTCTCCATAGCAAGACTTTTGGACGTCGTCAGAAAGAGAGGACCTTTTCTTGTGGCCATCCAAAACATAGAATAGGAGGTCATCACATGACCAATTTAGAGGGCATGCACATCTTCATAAAAAAATTATAATTTACAAATGTTTTGTTGGTTTTTTTTTCTTTAGTATGGGCTTTCATGTGGCAATTATAGTGTTAAAAATTTATAGCAAAATGGGTGAGGATGATCTGCTAAAGGGTACTGAAGTAGTTGGTGATGATCATGAATCACTTGATAGGAGAATTATGGTCCTTTGAACTGAAAAAGTTAGCCCAAAGCAACTTGATTTTAATTGACTATTAAAAGTAAAAAAAAAAAAAAACCATACAAGACTCACCACCAGTGAAAAGCACCAAAATTAAATGAATGACAGAGTGCTATAGCCTCGTCCCATCTTCAATGCTTTTGACATGTGAATATAACTTTTTACAACTATCATTTATAATCCCCTAGTAGTAATACATGACAAAGAAAATCAGACAATATTTTTTGGCTTATAAAAATAAAAATAAAAACATACAATTTGATTGCGCCTTATCTCAAGCATTTGGGATCTGCCTAAATAAGGAAAAGAAAAAGACATTCAAGAGGAGGCGCTTATTCGATTTCGCATGTGAGTGGTTGAAGCAAAAACTCTATAAAAGGAGCCCCACCAATTTCATTCTATATCTTTCGACCAAAAAAAAAAGACTTTCTATATGTGTGACTTCCTAAAGAAAATCAAATTGACTTGAATAAAACCAGATAATGAGGTGCATGAAAATTCTTACCAATATGCTGGCAATTAAGTATCTTAAGTTTTTTTTTTTTTTTTTTCGTTCAATCAATTACCTCAACATTTCAAATGTTTCACAACATGATGCACAGTCCCTGGGAATAAAATGTTAACAAATTGCACCGATGTGGAGGAACTAAATCTCAATTAAATCATGGACGTTGTGCAATAGGTCGCAGGTGTCACATATGTGAATATTGGACAACTCGCACATGATGTATGGAAGTGTGTGTAATATGTTCCCACTGATTAGATGTCTAAATGCAATTATTTTCTTGTGCATTTGATCTATGCAATCTACCTTAACTGATCTTTCCCGACACACATTCGTGGGGTTTGTTGCTCAATATATGTTATGTACATACTCTGTCAAGAAAAACACTTTCCATATAAGATAACCATAAGAAATTGCTTTGCATTTTATGTCCAAATATGTTTTTTTCTTGCTTACTATACCACAGGGTGCAAATTTCATTTTGAATGAAGAAATCAGAAAGAAAGAGAAAACGAAGTAAAATATCCCCATTAACAATCATTGGCGGAGCAACAGTAATTACCCTTAGCTAGCAGCGCCGAACCACATCTGAGAGGATGATGGGTAAATACTAAACCATGAGAAGTGACGTTCTCATGGATGCATGAGAAGTGATGTGAAAAGCGAAGCAACAAACTTCAATTTGTGTCTTGCTAAGTCTTGGTCTTTCTGGAATTTATTGAAGTTTCTTTCCCATTACCTCTTTTTTCTCTTTAGCTTCACTTTCTAGAAAAAAAAAAAAGGCACATGGTATCCATGAAGTCTTTGGAGAAATTCTCTTAATACTACCAAACAAGCACTTGTGGGTAAACAGTATTTTATTTTGATTCCTCTGATTGACGTGCGCGTGAAAAGCACCCAAAATTAAATGGATGACAAAGTGCTATAGCCTTGTCCCAAGAAAGCATCATTACTACTATATGAATATGACTTTACGAAAGATTATCTAAAAAATTCATAAATTTATTGTATGACCGCTAATTCAAACCTAAACTTTGATATGCTGCCATGTCAATCGAGATATATTAGATGCTAATATCATCTAAGTCAACACACTTTCTCTCTCCTCATCAAAGGGTAAGTAGCCACGTCAATTATTATTTTTAACTTTTGCTGAGTAAACGAGTCATGTCAGCAAAATTACATCACATGTCAATTTATTTAATTTTTACCTCAAATTGAGCCAAATTCGAAAAATTGAGGTTCTTGATTGAAAAAAAAAAAAAGAGTTCAGGTACTCGATCGTAAACTAAAAAAGAGGTTAGGCACTTTCGATATCATTATTCTTAGCTCTTAAATCGCTTCAAGAATAACATCATTCTTGCTTTTTTTCCCCTTTCTTAAGTTCTAGTTGTTTTTTCTATATATTTTTTCTTTGATTTTTTTATTTTTTTATTGAACATAAATTTGAAAAGATACATGAAAATGTAGACATAATTCTAATAGAGAAGTACAAAAGATATTATTGAACGAAAAATCACAGTACAATTAAGCACGAAAAAAGAGTTGGATGAAAATTACAATAACGGTCAATTTTAAGCATGGCCTAAAACGTGTGGGAAAATTCTCCTAGTACTGGAAAAACAAAGGCATTCTCGTAGGGATGGAAGAGGAGGGATGTGAAAAGTGGAGCAACAATGCCCAATTGCATTGTGCAAAGTCTGTCTTTTTTCAATTGCTCTCTTTCGCTTCAGCTTCACTTTCTAGACAAAAAAGTACATGCTGTCCAGTAAAGTCTTTGTCTTGCTGAGTTTGTGGTTTATCTACATGAACAGAGCACTTGTGGACAGAAAGTGTCCTTGAAAGTCTTGGTTGATCACTTTGCTTCGCCATAACTCTTGGTTGTTCTCTACGATTGACCCATGGTCTTTGGAGAGATCTTTTTGGGTTCCTTCTTAGCTTCCTTCTTATACTAATTTATAGTATGCTTAATTTTAAGCAACACATGTAGTGCATGGAAATTTTACAAGTAATGGAAATAGAGATATTCACATAGGGATGGAAGAAGAGGGATGTGAAAAGTGAAGCAATGAAGCCAATTTGCATCTTCAGTAAAGTCTTGGTCTTCCCTGTGAAAAGTACTTTATGAGTGTACTATGACGACCATCAATTTGAGTTAGATCGAAGAGACCATGTTTTGATGCACATTGGGTCCTTGAGTTACATAAATCAACCGTTCTCCTTTTTCTCTGGATCAAGATTTTTGGTTGTCGTTTAAAAGAAAGAACCTTTTCTTGTGGCCATCCAAAACGGAGGATAAGTGATGATATTTCTTCACATGATCAACTTCGAGGGCATGCATATCTTCATAAAAAATTTATAACTTACAAATATACTGTTGTTGTTGTTGTTTTTTTTTTTTTAGTATAGGTTTTTACATGGCAGCTATAGTGCTAAAAATTCGCAGCAAAATGGGCGGCAATGACCTATTAAAGGGTGCTGAAGTAGTTGTGATGATTGTGACTCACTTGATAGGAGAACCGTGGTCCTTTGAATAGAAAGAGTTAGCCCAAAGCAACTTGCTTGATGGATTAGTTGGTGATTTGCCAATCATTTACTATTTCTAGAGTTAAATTAGAAAACTTGCTTCATGGATTCGTTGGTGTACCCGACTCTTTTTTCTGTTTAGCTCAAGGCACGTGTTTCTACTCTCCTTATCAAACAATCAAAATAAGTTGTCTTTGATGACTTGCAGATGTATAATAGAAAGTAAGATGTGATTGTTAGGTGAATCGTCAACGTTTATTTCAGTCCGTGCAAGTTATACAGAGATGCTTATTTGTCAGTCGTATTAATTATGGTCAGCTTTATTCATTGCTAGACAAGAAAAAGGGTCAGGCATCACCAACTAACAATACAATGTACTAGATATACTGTAGGCATCACACTTATGAATAGGAAAATCGTGCAAAGGACCACAATCCTCCTATCAAGTGGTTCTTGATCATCAAATACTACCTCAACACCCTTTAGAAGATCATCATTGCCCGTTCTTGCTACAAATCTTTAGCATCATAATTGCCATGTAAAAGCTTACATTAATTGCATATTCACCAATAACACATTAAACGAAGATATTGAAATTATAAGGTTACTGAGAATGTACGGATGCATTAAAAAAAAAAAGGCTTGGGCTTGATCTTTGTTTAATGTTTTTGGTAGGTAAATGTCTTGGTCTTCTTGGAAATAATATCTTCTCTCCATTAGCTCAATTCTGCTTCAAAAAAGATAGAACTAAGAAAAAAGATAGAAAAAATTCAATAAGTTGTGGACAATTTCAACTGTTGCTCATGAGTTCCTGAATTGGAAGATATAATTTAAAAAAATACGTACGCGCGCGCCCACACACACACATATATATAATTCAATAAGTTGGTCAGTCCTCCATGATCAGCCCTATCAATAATTATCTTTCCCTTTCCTAAAAGTTATTAATTTAAAAAACAGATGATATAATCCAAAAATCTATTTAGATATGAACCCAATTAGTGAGGTCAATTGATTATGAAATATGAAATTAAATTAGATTATTAATGTTCATACACATGCTACGCATAGACGAAGACATTGGGCGCATTTATTCAGATTACATGTAATTAAAAATTAGGAATTAAAATAAAATGAACTGTTTCTGAAGTAAGTGTTTCCAAATATTACTCAAACCTTAGAACTTGGCATACTTGAACCAAATATAACTACCCATAACAAAATAAATCGTCAAATGCACTAATCTAATTTTGTGCCAAGGTATCATTAGTACTTAGTAGTCTAAATGAAAGGAAATTTAACGAAATGGACATTGACAAACTTCGTAGTCTTTCAATGTGCTTGACAATTAGCCCCTAAAATCTTTTGGCGTGTGAAATTAACAAAAATATCTCCCGTTGTCTTTCACATGAGAGAATGAATAATCTTACAAAAGAAAATTATTAAAGGGAGACCAAGCAATGAATTGAGAGGATAAAATTGTAGAAAAGATATCGCATAAACAAAAGTACATGTGAGATTTAACCTAGACCAATGGTTGTATGATAAACTTTTTGGGACAATGAAATCGTGAGTTTCTGAATTGTTATCCCTTTCGCAATAAAGTACATGAACTTTTTATGGTTTAATCAATTACCTCAATTTTTCAAATGTGGATTAAAGTGAGGTCTTTGTTATAATTTCATATGTAAAAGGTTGACATGGTGACTAGCGCTGTTAAATAGCTGTTAAATGTCCATATTGGTGTCAATATGGTACCTTGAGATGTTGTCACGTTAGCAAAAACAATCTATGCCAAGATTGTCTAAGCCAACGTACACTCTCTCCTCATCGTCGAACTTGTAGGGTAATTGAACAATGTCAAGACATGGCAATTTATATGACGGACACCTCAAATTGAGCAAAATTTGAAAAAAGAAAAAAGAAAAAAGAATAGATTAATGTTAATATAACTCGTGTAAGTGGCACTTGTAATGATGACCAAGACATTTTTTTTTTTGGTCAGTCCTACGCTAAGCCTACTCTAACACTCACTCTCAGACTTTTGCCCTGCCTCATTGCAGGGCGTAGGAGTCGAAACCCACTCCTGAAATGAAATCTTCCCCACCCCAATCCCCCCTGAGAAGGTGGGGATTTGAACCCCCAACCTCCCCATTCCAAGACCTCCCCATTCCAAGATGGAAAAAGTTTCTTTCCTGTTAGGTCTTTCACTTTTGCTTCACTTTCCAGACAAAAAAGCACGTGATATGCAATAAAGTCTCTGTAGATGTTCTCTGCATACTACGAAAGAAGCACTTGTGGACAAAAAGTACATCATTTTAATTCTTCTAACTACTAGCGTTCATGTGAAAAGCACCCAAAATTCAATGGATGACAGAGTGCTGTAGCCTAGTCCCAGGAAAACATCATTACTGCTTCAATGCTTTTGACATATGCATGTGACTTGCCGACAAAATTGTCTAAAAAAATCCTAAAGATATTATATGATAGCAAATTAAATTCTAAATTTTTCAATTTAAGTAATTTAATCTTAAGTTCTTTTACAATTTATCAATATAATCATTTTTGGTCTGAAGCGCTGAATTGATGATCATGTTACATAGGATGGTTAGCATCTACATCAACGATTTTTTAGTCAAAATTGGCTCGAAGAACTACATTAGCAAATCATTAACAAATTTTGAACTAAATTGATCAATTTGAAAAGTTTAGGATTGAATTGGCGGTCGTCCAGTAGGTTTACGATATTTAGGAAGTGAGGGAATATTTATTGGCTTACAAAAAAATATACAAACTGCTATCTACGAAAAAGACTATCATGCAAATTAGTTGTAATTGGTAGACCAGATAGATAAACCAAGAACATATAAATGTGCCAACGTCTTCAAATGAATAAAAGAAATCATAGTAAAGTTTTAAATTATGTGTGCATGAACGGTACATGTAATAGTATTTTTTATTAACATAATGCCCAACCGACAAAAAATCAAGTACGTAGAAAAAGTCTGTCTTCAATCAAATGTTTGATAAGTCACTAAAATATTTCGAGTGGAAGAAAAGAAGTGCTTTAGACTTAGAAATATATTTTAAATCTCCAATTACATTCAAGTGTGCACCAAACTATCTGAGCATATACTTTTGTTGATTTGGGCGAGGAGATGAAAGGGAAAGCAATGGAATTGGCCAAAAAAGTGGACAAGAATAATATGTTATTTTTCAAATGTTATGATTGAAATTGTTCGAGAAGATAATCTAAAGAAATTAACATTGAGAATTTTATAGTCTCCTAGTGTGCTTGACATTTAGCCGCTAAAATCTTTTTGCAGTGGCATGAAATTATCGAAAGTATTTCCTATTCTCTTTCACATGAAAGAATGAAAAATAAAAAATAAAAAAAAAAACAATTTAAGTGAAATCGAGCAATGAATCCAAAGGATGAGTTTGTAGAACAAATATCGCCTAAAAGAAGTGTAGGTATTCGATTGTAAGCTGAACAAAAGCTTAGCTTACTATGTCATTATCCCTAACTCCTAAACCGCTCTAAGAAAAGCATTTGACGAAAAATATTGTCTACAGATGTGACTATAAAATGGTACGTTGGAAGTGGACGGCCCAGCGGCGGGGCAATGACCGTGAGACTGGTAGTGCTCTCTCTCTCTCCCCATTCCGGCATTTTTTTTTTCTTGCTGTATTTTTCTTTTTGTTTTTCTCTTTGCTTTTTTTTTTCTTTTATTGAACTTAAATTTGAAAAGATATATGAAAGTTTAGACGTAATTCTAATAGACAGGTACAATAGAGATTAATGATGAAAAATCTCAAAATAAATGAACATGAAAAGGGTTGGATGAAAATTATAGTATTGTAAATTTTAACAGTAATGCCTGGAAATTCTACTAGTAATGGAAAACAAGATATTCGCATAAGGATGGAAGACACGTGAAAAGTGAAAAGTGAAGCAACAATGGCATTTGTGTCCTGCAAAGTCTTAGTGTTGCTGGATTTTATTGCCTTCCGGTTTGACATTTGCTTCACTTTCTAGACAAAAAAAAAAAACTACATGATGTCCACAAAAGCCTTGGGCTTCCTGAGTTTATGCTTAAATTACAAAAACAAATAAATGATAGTGGAAAGTAGGAATATATGGGCCTGACTTAAAAAAGAAAAAATGTAAATGGGAGGTGAAACGAGCACTTGTGGACAGAAATCGTCCTTAAAAGTCTTCATCTTTGTTCGGTCCTTTTAGGCAGGAAAAAAGCCTTGGTCTTCTGAACTTCATAGTTTTCTCTCTCCATTAGCTCACTGTCATTTTGCTTTGCCATTGCCCTTGTTGTTCTCTGCAGTGACTGATTCACCCATGGCCATTGGAGAGATCTTTTTGGGTTCCTTCTTTCAGGTCCTCTTCGACAAGTTGACTTCTCTGGGATTGGAACATGCACAACGCGAAGGAATCAACACTGCTTTACTCAACGAGTGGAAGGGGACGCTGGAAACAATCAACGTGGTGCTGGATGATGCAGAGGACAAGCAGTTGGGCGGTAACCGTCTAGTGAAGCTGTGGCTGGATGATGTTAGGGACTTGGCCTATGACATGGAAGACTTGCTCGATGAGTTCGCGATTGAAGCCACTCAAGTTAAGTCTGGGGCAAAATCTAGCGCAAGCAGAGATCAGAAGAAAAGGAAATTCTTTTCCTGGGGCCAAGATGGATCATCCGGATCGAATCTGAACTCGTGGAAATTCTTTTCCTGGGGCCAAGATGGATCATCCGGATCGAATCTGAACTCGTGCTCGTTTGAAACTAAGGTACAAGAGATCAGTGACAAGTTGGAAAATATTGTCACTAGGAAGGCTCGTCTGACCTTGAGAGAGAATGCCGCGGACATATCCAACTACACCAACAAAAGGCTCCCTAGCACTTCTTTGCCGGAGACTCGTTTTTTCGGCAGGGAGAAGGAAGAAGCGGAGTTACTGGAACTATTGATAGGTGAGGTTGGAAATTCCGATGCCGGGTTGAGCATAGTCCCCATAGTTGGGATGGGCGGTGTTGGAAAGACAGCTATGGCTCAACGGTTGTACAATGATCCCAAAATGAATAGCTATTTTGAGAGGAAAGCATGGGTTTGTGTTTCAGATGTTTTTGATGTTCTCGACATAACAAAGACTATTTTACAATCGATCGCTGAGTTGTCTTGCGAGGGCAAAGATCTTAACTGGTTGCAAGTTAAGTTGAAAGATGATCTATCCGGAAAGAAGTTCCTTGTGGTCTTAGATGATGTCTGGAATGAGAAGTATGGAGAATGGACTTCCCTCTTAAAGCCATTTGAAGCGGGGGCTAATGGAAGCAAGATCATCATCACGACGCGCAACCATCCTGTGGTTTCCATAACAGGAGCTTCGCCATATCCTTTGAAGGAGTTGTCTGTTGATAATTGTACCAGCTTATTAGCCTATCACGCTTTGGAAGCAAGAAATTTCGAGAGGCACCCGCATCTGGAAATAGTAGGCAAGAAAATAGCTGAAAAATGTAGAGGTTTACCTTTGGCAGCAAAGATATTGGGCGGTCTCCTACGTAATAAAGAGAATCCAAATGAATGGGAAGCTATCTTAAATAATAGAATATGGGATGTAGCATCGGCAAAAAACGATGAGGTTCTTCCAGCTTTGAAATTGAGTTATGTCTATCTCCCTTCTTATTTGAAAATATGTTTTACTTATTGCGCAGTATTTCCAAAGGACTATGAATTTGAGAGGGACGAGCTGGTGCTCTTATGGATAGCGGTGGGCTTTTTAGATGGACGAAAAGCGAAAGAGAATATCTTGAGATCAGGACGGAAATACTTCGATGAGTTAGTATCTAGATCCTTTCTTCAACAATCTAGTGTTGACATATCGAAGTTTGTGATGCATGATCTTTTGAATGATCTAGCAAAGTCAATTGCAGATGTAACATGCTTTACCTTTGAGGAGTCTCAGGTAGTGAGTGATGAAGATGATGCCTCCTTTAAAGAGAAAGCTCGTTATGCATCATTTGTCTCGGAATATTTTACATCAAAAAGCTTGAGAGTATATGTTGGAATGAAGGTACTAAGAAGTTTAATGCTATTGAATGTTCGATTTAATGGTAAGGATCAAAGAAGTTTTATTTCCAGAAAGGTGCTACACAACTTGCTAACAAACTTGAAGTACTTGCGGGTGTTATCATTATGCCATTGTGACATCATAGAGGTACCGAATTGTGTCTGTGATTTAAAACATCTCCGATATCTCAACCTCTCATACACCGATATCGAAAGGCTACCCGATTCAATTGGTGCCTTGTGCAAATTACAAGCTTTGATCTTAAGAGGTTGTCAAATGCTTTCTATGTTGCCTCTAGGCATCACAAAATTGATCAGGTTACAATTTCTTGACATTAGAGATACAGGATGTCTCAAAAAGATGCCATTGGGTATTAGTAAGTTGAGGAATCTTATTATATTGCCCAAGTTTGTGGTAGGTCCAGAGAGAGGGTCACAATTAAATGAGTTAAAGAACTTGCCACATCTTCAAGGAGATTTACTCATATATGAATTGCAGGAGGTGGAAAAAGTTAGAGATGCAATTGATGCTAATTTGTTTGGAAAGCAAGACCTTAGCAACTTATTCTTGCATTGGAATAAAGGTTTTGGAGATTCCCGAAATACAGAGCGCGAAGCACGGGTTCTTCACTCTCTGCGACCTCACACTAATATTAAAAATCTCACTATCTCATACTATGGTGGTGAATCACTCCCGTCATGGTTAGGTGATCCATCCTATTCTAAGATAGTGTATTTGCGCTTGCTTGGCTGTCCTCATGTTAGTTCGCTACCATCACTTGGACAGCTCCCTTCACTCAAAGAATTATCTCTTGAAGGTCTAATTGCAGTGTGCATGATAGGCTCTGAATTTTACGGAACTAAAAGCCCTTTTCCATCCTTAACAATTTTGAAGTTTGAAGGGATGTCGGCATGGAAAGATTGGTCTTATTATGCTGGAGGTCGAGAAGAAAAAGTACCATTCCCCTGTCTTCAGCATCTTGTTGTCCAAAGATGTCCAAAGTTGACGGGGACATTGCCTCATCGATTAGATCATCTCATAAAGCTAGAAATTTGTTCATGCTCCCATTTGAATGACTCAACCAATAAGGTTCATCTTCCATCTCTTTGTGAGTTATACATTAATGATTGTAACAAGGAGATCTTAAAGTGGTTGGACAACCTAACTTCTTTAACCATTCTCAAAATTGAGAATCTTGCGGAGTTTGTTTACTTTGATAATGGATTTATGAGCTACTTGGTCAAGCTAAAGGAGCTTCATATAAGTGGATGTGACAAGCTAACATACCTATGGCAAAGTGGAATTGAAATGCAAAATCTTTCTTGCCTCCAGAGTGTAGTCATTCAATATTGTCCTCGATTCACATCTTTTATGGAGGGAGAAGGAGAGATTGAGCTACTGCGTGACCTTGAAAGGATGGAATTAAAGGGTTGCATGAGCTTAGAAAGGCTTCCAAGCAAGTTGCACACACTTAAAAGTTTGCATATTTGGAGTTGTCCAAAAATCATGGGACTAACCATTTCTCCAAATGACCCCAGCAGCAATAACATGATGTCGCAGCTTGAATATCTATGGATTGACGATTGTGATTCTTGGATATCTTTTCTGTTTGCTAAGAATAGACTTATTTCTCTAAAGAGTCTTACTATTGCTAATTGCAAGGAAGTAGAGTTGCTAGCAGAGATCACCGCAGTAGAATCGCTAGAATATCTAAATATTCGCAATTGTATGAATCTGGGAAGCCTACCGCAGTGCCTTCGCACGCTCGTCCATCTTACTTGTTTGGAAATAAGTGGTTGTCCAGCACTAGAGGACCTCCCTCCCCTTCCCCTCACCTTGTCGAGTCTTTCATTTTCTAGTTGTCCGAAAATAAAGTCTATTGCCAGCTGTAACATTGATGGTTGTAACAATCTTACTTCTTTGAAAATATGGGAGTGTCCAGCATTGGAGATGGAGAACTTCCCTCCCCTTCCAATCACCCTATTGCGTCTTACACTTTATAACTGTCCGAAGATAAAGTCATTGGAGTGGCATCGTCTTACGTCCCTTCAGGAGCTACAAATTAGGGGTTGTGAAAATATCGAATGCTTCCCCGAAGGAGGCTTGCCTCCAAATTTGCGGGAGTTTTATATTTGGGGGTGCAAGAATATGAAGCAGCCAGTGAGAGAATGGGGCTTGCCCATGCTCACTTCCCTCGAGAAAGTGGGAATGGACGGAAGCAGCATGGGAGGGGAGGGAGACGAGGAGTGCTTTCCTTCGGACGAAGACAACGGGGAATCCTGGAGTCTTCTCTTTCCTTCCTCTCTTAAGTCTGTTATGATTATCCGTATGAGGAACGTGGAAAGACTATCAAATGGCCTTCGCAACCATCTCTCCTCTCTCCAAGATTTATGGATTGGAGATTGCCCGAAGTTGAGGGACTTGCCAGAGGATGGCTTCCCTCCCTCGTTCCAATGGTTGGGCATAAGTAGATGCGAGATTCTGAAAGATCGATGCTCAAAACACACCGGCGACTATTGGCCCCTCATCCAAGAGATCCCTTGCATCGAGATTGATCGCGTTCGGATCTGATAAATCGAAGGCATCGATTTCCCATTCTGCTCTCTCAGCTCGATGCTTGATACAAATCGGTACTTTCCCATGAAGAAGCTCCGAATGAATTTCCGGAAATCCTAGAAATCCTCAACATCCGCATCGATTGGGTTCTCAAATCCGATGAAGTGAAATCGATCCACTTTCGCTGTCCTTTGCTAACTGTCGCGATTCAATCCCTTCCATCTACGGTCAGATTTCTACGGGTTCAGGTGAGTCCTTTCGTCTTGAATGCATCGATTTCGTGTCTCTGTTCTTCAGTTCGACGCTTAATTACAAAGTAATTTCTTCCAATGCGCGCAGACGTTTGCTTTTCGTGGAGTACGACTGAAATTCAGAGCTGAAAAATTGATAATTAGCTGCTTGATTATCCAGCAAGAGCTTACTTGAGTCTCCGATTGCACTGGCTTGCGAAAGTTGATGATGATGATGATGATGATGATGATGATGATGATGATGATATTCTTGTATGCCACAACTGCATCCATGTCCACTACTGCCTTGGGCCGGCTTTTCTCTTTTGCCACTGCAATGCTCTTTCGAGCAACAATTAATTCAGCCTCCTCTGTTTCTGTTTTGGCCTCAATCCCAACAAATTTATGTTCGTATATGGATGCGAAGTTGGGGTACTTGCTAGAGGATGGCCCTCTCTCTCTCCCTTCAAGAGATCCCTTTCATCAGCATTGATAGCATTCGGATCCAATGAAGTAAAATTGATCATGCCCGAGCCATGATGATAGATTTGTCTTCGTTGACTTCTTTTTGTTCCTCAGGTAATGCTTCCAACTTCTTTCATATTTCGCTTTCATTTGTTAACTGCCGGGATTCATTCTTTGATGTGATGTAAGTTTTCTTGGGTTCAGTTAAGTTTTTGGTTTTCAAGGCATCAATTTTGATTCTGCTCCCTCAATTTGACGTGTAATACAGACTGATATTGGAACTCGAGTCTCTAGCTCATTTTGAAAGCCAGAAAATGAAATTTATTGGATTGTTAATTGACGGGGATTGTGCTGCTGTCGTCTCTTCTCGATTAGCTTATCCCACATCGAGATTTGACATGTCTTACCCTATGTGACAGATTGCTTGCGGTTGTCGATGATATCTCCTGCTTGTTCCAAGGACACATAGAGAATGTAGCTCTTCATAAGCAGTTATATGGATGGAACAAAACCGCTAATGAGGTCATTATCATCATAGAAGCTTATAGAACTCTTGAGGGATGGGAGGCCTTACCCTGCTGATCAAGTTGTGAGAGACATCAGCAGGAAGTTTGGTTTTGTGCTCTTCGACAGCTCTTCTAAAACTGCTTTTCAGGCCTCTGAGTAATAATAATGTTTCATTGATTTTTTTCTGGATATCGCTCTCAATTTCTCCCTCAACCTGCGATCTAGATCTAATCCTTTCTGTTCTCTAAATCATGCAGGATGTTGATGGAAATGTTGCTTTCTTCTGGGGAATTGATTCTGGAGGCAGTATTGTTCTCTCAGATGATGCAGAAGTCGTGAAGATGGTCTTTGGGAAATCTTTCACACCATTTCCTAAAGGTAATTACTTTTTCGGTTTGTTGATGCGGCTCCACTGGAGTGCGGTCCATGCATTGCAATGTGAAAAGTAAGGATGGACGAACTCTGCTAATATTAAGCAGAGTTCAGGGGAGAATGTTATGTTGTTGGGTAACATCATATTGAAAAATTGGTTCCGAACCTAAATTTATAATCTAAGGTTAAAGTGATGTTCTTTATTGGTATGCATGTTTTGAAATGTGCATTTTAACCTACGACGTTGCTCTTCCAATGGTTTTTGAGCGCTAGATCGTTCACCTTTTGACATTGCCTTCTTTTTTGAACTCAGGATGCTTCTTCACCAGCTCTGGAGGTTTGCGGAGTTATGAGCACCCACCGAATGAGGTGAAGCCAGTTCCTAGGGTAGATAACTCGGGCCAAAAGCACAGCGCCACATTCAA
Source organism: Eucalyptus pauciflora (assembly GCA_007663325.1). Classification (NCBI taxonomy): domain Eukaryota; kingdom Viridiplantae; phylum Streptophyta; class Magnoliopsida; order Myrtales; family Myrtaceae; genus Eucalyptus; species Eucalyptus pauciflora. The sequence continues at coordinate 233,089 of VMYD01000077.1, forward strand.
AGTGGTGCAGAGACTAAGGAGTCCAACATGCCTAGAGTTGGGAGTGCTGCGAACTGGTCCTTTGCACTGCCTAGTCATATGGTTTGTGGCCCTTTTTTGGCCAGGCCATTAGCTATTGAATGGCCTTCTGTTGCTTATAACCCAGTCACCCTTTCTCATACATTGACAATTTTCCAGCTCTGATGGTTGGTTACTCTGTGTTGAGAGTCTGAGTTGACATTGTTTTATGGAGCTGTATATGTTGCTTATAAAACCAAGCCTTTACAGAACCTGATCATGCTTTGTGCAGTAATATCTTTCTGGCATTTCATCTAAGCCATCATGCAGAGTTTATTCAACTTAATGTTTTTTCGCATAGAATCTCTACTGGTAAATCAGACCGGGGATGATATTGTTATATGAGAACAAATGTGAACCAAGATAACTTGGAGCATGCTGGTTTTCATATGGAAATCAAGTTTACACAACGCCTTGGGAAGGGTCATGTGAACTTTAATAACAGAATGATAGCGTCTTAGATATTAAGGCCAAAGCGGCAAACTCTCTTGCAATTTCAAGGCAGTCACAGGGAACTTGATGCATGCCAATACAAACTCAACATGAAGGAAGATAGAATAGCTCTCCATATGATGACTAACGTCAAATTGCTGATTAACAACCAAAAAAAAAGAAAAACAAACAAACAAATAAACAAACACTTTGCCTGACCATTCTGGTTGGAGAGACCTCTTTAGACCTTCGCATGGCCTATGCCCCTGTTGTTTTTTTAAAAACCTGTGTAGATGAAATAAATTTTAGTCTCGTCTTATTGACATATGAGCTCTCACTAAAATTTTTGACATAAGTAATGGTTTTGATAGATATACCATCTACATAGCACAGGTTGCACAGCTAACCTAGCAGTCCTGCTTAGAAAAATTCTTGATGTCCACTTCTTTTTGTTTAATTCTTCCGCACAAAATTCGTATTCAACATGTTCATGGATCTCCATACAACATCGAGTATACTGTGAGCACCATCCATCACTTCAATCAGGTCTCCACCTATCTATATGTAGACTCACTATCCACTTTCTCCCAGATTTTGATATAGACTTAAAGATATTTTACTCAGGGCGCGTTTGGTAACGATTCTGTTCCCGGGAACAAATTCTTATCAGAAATGATTATTTTTTATTCTGTTCCTGGGAACTGATTCTGAGTAAAAAAACGTGTTTGGTAACTGTACAAAATTTCTGATTCTGGAATAGAATTGCGTTTAGTACCGTGTTCATTGATTCCGTTCCAAATCAATTTATTTTAATTTTTAAATAATTTTTTCCTTTTTTCTTTTTTTTCTTTTTTTTTCTTTTACCTTTTCTTTTTTTTTTCCTTTTTTCCTTATTTCTTTTTTTCCTTTTTTTTTATTTTTTTTATTTTTTTATTTTTCCTTTTCTTTTCTTTTTTTCCTTTTTTTAATTTTTTAATTTTCTTTTTTTCCTTTTTACTTTTTTTTTCTTTTTTATTATTATTTTATTTTATTTTTTCTCCTATTCTTCTTTCTTCTTTCTTTTTTTTTTCTTTTTTTCTTTTTCCTTTTCTTTTCTTTTTTTCCTTGTTTTAATTTTTTAATTTTCTTTTTGTCTTTTGTTTTCTTTATTTTCTTTATTTTCTTTATTTATTATTTTTTTATTTTTTTTATTTTTTCTCCTATTCTTCTTTCTTTTTTTTTTCTTTTTTTTTCTTCTTCTCCTCTTCTTCTTGTTTTTTGTTTCTTTTTTTTTTTTTAGGCTAGACGAGAGCCTCTCGTGAGCTCGCCGGACCAGTTGCTAGCGACCAGCTGCGGCGGACGGTGGCAGGCGGCGGTCACGGGATGGCGGTCGATGAAGAAGAAGAAAAGAGAAGAAGAAGAGTTTTGATTCTCAATTTTGTCTCCGGAACAAAAATAAACTTTTTTTTTATTCTTGATTCTCGTCCCAAATTGATTTTGGGAACAAATTTGTTCCCAGGAACAAAAATTTTACCAAACGCGATTCTCGTCCCAAACTGATTCTGGGAATAAAAAATCAGAATTTGGCACTGTTGGAATGGTTACTAAACAGGCCCTCAGTCTCTGCAGTATGATCTCTTAAATTTCAATGAAGTACAAAACTAGAGGAAGATTTGGCACAAAAAGGAAATAGCTTCAGCTTCCGGTAGGTCGGGGGCCTTAACGTATAGATTAATTGAGTAAAAGGCGATGGACATGGACCACAGTTAATGAATGAAATTTGACTAATATCAAACTCTTTCAACTTCAATTTACAAAATAAGCAAATCAGACCTAAAAATATCGGTAATCCAACATATTTTTTCTAAAAAATTTATCCATTATGTAAGTTTTTGGACACATATAATGACAAGAGATTTAGCTGTTTACAAATTATAAGATGCAATGCTTGTTTCGATATGATTCAATTTATTTCTTTTACGGCACTTTATTATGATTTTAAATTGGATTCATGTAATTTTTAAACACCTCGATTTTTATAAAAGCACAAGAATATCACCATTTATAGCACATTAAATTTAGTGACATATGATGAAATTGAAACGATGCAGATGTAAGACATTCCTGCGTAGAAGTCTCCCGAGCATCTGATGAAATTGAAACGATGCAGAACATACAATATCTTCATCAAGAAGGATTACTAGACTAGCACCTTCCCAGGACCACTGTCTACTGAATCTGCATTTCACCTGTACCACATGACTTGACCAGGAAAGACAATTTTCGTCTTCGAGCACATTTCAAAAGCCAGGCGTTGCAACCCCCATCCCAAATGCCATGCCGCGGCACCAACTCGATCAATGTAGGGTTAGCACCGCACAAAAGGGACCGCTTTCACGGGAATTTGAACTCGCTTATCCATATGGAAAGAATGGAACTTGTTGATAATTAACGACTCAGCCAGAAACTCACCAAGAGGACATAACTAAAACCGCATTTACATATAAATGCAGTGTCATCTTATCAATAGAATGATCCATCATATGAGCAAGTAAATGACTTATCAATCTAAGAGTCCCTGATCCTATCCATTCATGTCTCATACCGTCGATGCTACAAACTCCAGACCGATGTGCCGGAACAGAAACGTGGGAGTTAAAATTAGCGGATTGCCCAAGAACAGAAGGAAACAAATTTCTCATTTTTCATAATATAAATAGACGAAGTTCCAGGATTCCGGCAATAGTCAAACCAGATAGAACAGCTTATACACAAGAAACGACCATTTTTGTAGCAGTCCTGAAAAATCGTGTATATAAAACACCTCCTTTCCTTCGTATTGGCTGGACGTTTATTACAAAGTGAAACAATGATGAAAGAATCCCAAAAATTTTGGTAAGACATATATTACCACCAAATGTCATAAATCTTGGAGGAGAAAAAAATCCAGAATGATATGGACTCGTCTTTTTCTACAGGTGGCTATACTTGGATACAGAACCAATTAGAGAGCATCAGTTTGAAAAGCAGAAAGCATGTTCCTGAATCTAACAGGATTCCAGTTCAAGCCTTAATCCTTGAGGACTCTCCCACAGCACTCTCCATTCTCGAGTATCATTCCCCAATACGAGTGTGCTCCACCATATCTTTACCAGACCTCAAATATCGGATCGGTCTTAAAACACCAAAGACAGCAAGATCGGCCAAATTAGGCTTTGAGCCCCCTGAAACAGCAGATATTATGATGAGTAAACATCTTCACCACAAAGGTGCAGACATTATTATGAACAAGGTGCATATGATCACAGACAACCTTTTGCGCAAATGAACCTTTTCTCCAGCTGTCAACCAACAGCTATATCAATAAAAGCTTTATATGAGTCGCACAAAAGGTTTTTACCTCAAGCATTATCATAATGTCCTTCAAAAGGTCGGCAACACAAAGCATCATGCCATAAGTTCACACTTCAAGAATCGTTAAATAATGAACATTTCCTAGATCTTGTGAAGGATGAATTTCCCACAACTTTCAAGAATAAGAGAGCATATCTTTTATTGCCTACATGCCATCCCAACTTTTTAATGTAGGTTGGAGACATCATCTATACACCAAATTGTCTAATATCCTGATAGCTCACAGTGGAGATGCTTTAATTAGTATTTTCTCAGAAGGTAGAACCTTTGTCCATCATCTCTACAGGCCCAAGGCTAATAAACATAATAAAAATCTTCTCAAAAGAAATTGATCTATTAACATCTCTAGCTTAACAAATGTATAATTTTGAACCTTATCATACCCATTTCTTTGAAGCCATCCCGGCTTAAAGAATAACTAGTTCGTATGCATGCACTATGCTCGTGTACGATAATTTCATTACGCACATCATTGTAAGGAATCAATAATAAAGTCAATAACTGTCACTGGGTGGACAGATAAATACTTGACATTGTTTTCTTTTTTTACCACTCTATGAATTATTCTAGAAAGCAAACACTAAATGAACATTTTACTACTCTTTCAATAACTTATCAGAGTATTTATTCAAAAATTTAGAAAAAAAAGATATGGAAGAAGATGGAATTGATTGTTGCCTTGTAGGAACAATTACAGAATTTCACCAAGTGCAATTTTTAGTACAAAGCAGGAATCCATTAGAGTTGGATAGCTATGTGAGGTGCAAAACAAATAAAACCAGTGATGCAAGTAAAGCAACCAATGCAAACGCCAGTGGCTCTTCCAAGGTGAAGTTTGACAAAGATGATCCAGAAATGTAAAATCACAGAATCTTCCTGCTTTCACAAAAAACCCCCTTTTATTGGGAGGGGTAGTTACCTCACAGCAGTCTTGCAGAATGCAAGATGACTACACTACATGCGCTGAAAATATTAAATACACAATCTATCAACAGAGGTCAGTAGATGAGTAACAGACTGATAATTATCAAAAGAAGCATGTTTCAAGCAACTATTCCATGTCTAGAGTGCATACCCAAGAACTCCCTGCCATTTAAGGCATCAACCCATGTCTCCACAGCATCATAGAGGGCAGCACGTTCATCAGTAATATTGTACTTCTTCTTCAGGTTCTTGGATACAAAGTACATCGCAGCAGCTCCAGCATATTTTACTGTAATTTTCTCGGTGAAGCTGAAATTACCTGGAATCACAGAACATTTAAATCTAGACGCCAATACAGCCATTTCTACAGTAAGATTCTTACAACAAAATGAAAAATATTATCGACCATATTATTGCAAATGGATAGATGACACTAAACACCCACCTTGTACATGTTTCAAAAGCAATACCAATATAATGAACTTTAAGCATTCGACATTACAAACACCAAAACAACCAAATTGGATTTGAAAGATTGCAAATCACCTAATCAGCAAATCAACAAAACCAAGTCCTTTTTCCCTCACACTCCCTCAAAAAATATATATATATATATATATATATATATATGCAGCATGATCATGTGTAACAAAACTAAACACATTTAACAACTCAAATGGTGACATCACCTCAGCAGGCCAGAGCACATAAAACATATCACACCATTACAATGTGTCCGTATATCACGTTTCAGCTTTCTAAGGCATAATAAATCAACAATTTAAGCCAATCCAAGTCCATGACTTCATTTTATGTATTTATGATCACATTATGATGATTATTAACATTATGATGATTATTACATAAGCATATCTACCTTTTATATGTATTTGAGCCAATTACCATATGGCCATATTTGAGCAAAACAACCCCATGAAACTGATCCGAAAGGCAGGTACCATTGCATTAGTTTTGCAATCATGCAATGACGCTTACATCTCATTTCCAAATTATGTGTATTCCACCTATCTACATCATTTGGAGTTAATTCCACCAGAACAATATTAATCATAGACAAGAACCCTAGATGGAATTCCTTCAATAAAACAAACTGAGAGGAGATATATTATCAGAGAGCCAAGCTATATAATGCACTAGTACAGCAAAACAAATGGCAGATTTTGACAGCGACTGAATTGGCATGGCTTTTACTCCATGGAATCAATTTCAAATGCATCCATAATAACACCAATAAAAAATACCAATGAGAAATCACAAGCCAAAGAAAAATCATGCGATTGGCTCCGTCATTCATCTCCACGTATAAACTACAACCTCTTCGGCATTGATCATGTCGAAACTTGCATAAAACAGATTGATGACTCGCTCTAGTTATCCAGGAATTACTGTTATATGTAGTCTTGCCTGCTAAACACTCTCCTGTTTTATATACATGAGCTGTTGCAGAGATGAGATGAAGAAGCATTTGTTGCCCTCCTAGTGAAAGCAATAAAAAATATATCCACCTATTCTACCAGATGAGCAAAGCATAAGACTTATCAATCATCTTCTTTTGCTGCCAAACTTATTAATCATCTCGGTGAGGAAGTAAATCGAAATATCAGTCATGACTTCACATCAAATCATAAGCATGTCTTACCATTGCTTGTGATATAATCAAATGACTCAAGAGCCTCGGAGGTATTCCTGTAGATGTTTGGTGATAAGACATGCACCAAGTGATTGTCAACCCATCTGTAGTTAGAACAAAATGAGCACAATCATTAACTCTTGGCATAATATCGGAAGTTTTTAGACTCATACTGCAGCTTAAAGCACAAAGATGAAGCCCCATTTGATCTGGCTGGTATTAAGCAAATAACCAATGCACACGATTGGGATGGCATGCAAAAGATGTGCAATTTCCCACATCTGAATTAACAAGTCAATATTTCTTTACAGTCTACAATTGACATGGCAGACTTTATGAGTGTAGGTGTATCATCGACAATAACACATTATGTCATGATATAGAAAAAGGAGACTACCTCCGCCACTTTCTCTCTTCATCATCAGCATCTTATGTGGCTGGTTTGGCTGACCTTTCGGGAAGAATTTTTCGACCCAGCTTGTCAATGATATCTGCATGATTCAAATTTTTCACATAAGTTACGATTATAATGGCACTCAAATGTAACAAGGGGCTCTTGGGCTGAATAACATTGAAAAATATCCTCAATGAACATAGTTTTCTAGAGTTTTCTCACTGAGCATTTAAAGGTAGACAAATTCAGGAATTTAGGTTGTGGCAACAAAAGGAGAACACAGAACCTGATGAGTCGACTAGCTACTCGCCATCCCCCATGAGTATAGGAACCTTCTTGTAATCGGACCATTTTATCTCTTTCTTACTAATTGGATTGACTTCAACAACTTTGTAGGGGATGTCATAATAGTCCAAAAAAGCTGAGATTGACAGAAAACTTGAACTCAGTATGAAATGAAAAAGAACAGAAAAATTGAACAGAAAACTTGAACCCAGGCCATGATAAATGATTTGTCTCCGTTGACTTCATTTTGTTCCTCAGGTAATGCTTCGAACTTCTTTCATTCTTTCCGCTTTCATTTGTTAACCGCCAGGATTCATTCTTCAATGTACAGTAAGTTTTCTTGGGTTCGGGTAAGTTTTTGGTTTTCAAGGCATCAATTTTGATTCTGCTCCCTCAATTCGATGCGTAATACAAACTGATCTTGGAACTCGAGTCTCTAGCTCATTTTGAAAGCCAGAAGATGAAATTTATTGGATTGTTAATTGACGGGAATTGCGCTGCTGTCTTCTCTTCTCGATCGGCTCATCCCACATTGAGATTTGACATGTCTTACCCTCTGTGGAAGATTGTTTGCAGTTGCCGATGATATCTCCTGCTTCTTCCAAGGACACATAGAGAATGTAGCTCTTCTTAGGCAGCAATACGGATGGAACAAAACTGCTAATGAGGTCATCATTGTCATAGAAGCTTATAGAACTCTGAGGGATCAGAGGCCTTACGCTGCTGATCAAGTTGTGAGAGACATCAGCAGGAAGTTTGGTTTTGTGCTCTTCAACAGCTCTTCTAAAACCGCTTTTCAGGCCTCTGTGAGAAATAATAATGTTCACTGGTTTTGTTCTGGGATATCGCTCTCAATCTCTCCCTCCACCCGCCATCTATATCTAATCCTTTCTGTTCTCTGAATCATGCAGGATGTTGATGGAAGTGTTGCTTTCTGCTGGGGAAGTGATTCTGGAGGCAATCTTGTTCTCTTGGATGATGCAGAAGTCGTGAATATGGCAAAAATGGTGTTCTTTACCTGTATGCATGTTTTGATTTGTGCAGAAGTCTATTCACTGTCATGTTTTTTTTTCTTTTTTTGTAACTTAGATGTCTATTGTGAAATTGTTCTCTCCATTTGTAAATTAGGCTGGGACGACATTGTTATATGAGGACAAATGTGAACTGTTAAAACTTGGAGCATGGTGGTCCTCATATAGAAATCGAGTTTACACGATATCTTGTGGCATGTTAGTTATTAAAGGCTAAAGTAGTAAACTCTCGTGCAATTTTAAAAGCAGTCAAAAGGACCTTGATGCATGTCGATACAAACTTAACATGAAGGAAGATAGAGATAGCTATCCATACTGCAGATTAACCAAAAAAAAAAAACACTTCACCTAGCCATCTCGGTAGGAGAGACATCTTTAGTCCTTCGCATCGGTTATGCCCCCTGTTGTTATCTGAAAAACATGTGTTTGTCAAGTTCAACACCAATAAAATAAATCTCAGTCTCATCCTATTGACATATGAGCTCACGCTGAAATTTCTTACATAAGTAAAGTGATGGTTTGATAGATGTGCCGTCTACATAGCGCAGGCTACACAACTAACCTACTAGTCCTGCTTAAAAAAATTCTCCATATCCACTTCTTTTTGTTTAATAACTCTGCACAAAATCGTATTCAACGTGTTCATGGATCTCCATACAACATCAAGTATACTGTAAGCACCATGCTTAAATCAGGTCTCCACCTATCTATATGTAGCCTCAGTATCGACTTAGCTTCAGCTTCAGGTAGGTTTGGGGCATCCATCACCTTGCAGACACGCTGATTCCCTCTGACTTTCCCAAACATTAACCTAGTTGTGGCTGCATGAGCCAGAACATGCCCGCCTGCAGGTTTCATTGGGTCTGATAACACACCTCCGCCTGGATCAGCTACGACTGAAACAAATAAATCAAAGACAGAGTCTTAAAAATAATAAAATCCTTTTCCTATGTCATGGACTGGAGCTATTGCATGCATCACCAGTTTACACCAAATAGCTGGTTCTTGAGATTTACAAGAATCAGTATGAGCTTAGTGCAGTCCCCAAAATGCTATTTGTCAGTGTGCAACAATCGAAGGGCTAAATTGAATAACTACTTTGAATGGATGCAGGACTACGTGGGAGAAATGAGATGTGATGCAGTACCTTGATTGGTCATGTACACTGCCACGTACACTGCCACGTTAGATTCCTCAGTTATCTTAATTAAACGCGAGACATCTGTGCCAATTTTTGCTGCAATTCAGAATTCATTAGTGTCAAACCAGATAAGCTGCAGAATAACAACATGCATGATTTGATGGTTTCAGGATCAACCTGGGGCTCTGCAAGTTCTCTTGCAGTAAAATCCACTCAGAAGAGAGCAATCACCAATCCACAATCTGAAAAAGGCACTCACCATAGGTCAACCATCCACACCTCAGAAAATCAGTAGGGTTTGATTCTCAAGCAGTGTCTTACCAGTAATTTGAATGGTTCTTCAGACATTTTGGCAGCCAAACCAAGAAGCAAGTTGTACTGATGCTCAGAGGTAGAGGCATGGGCATAAATGATCTTCAAATTCATGGAAAGACTAGATCACAGCAAGTACACTAGCCAGAAAAGTAAAGAGTTGCCACCAGTATAGAAAGCATTGCTTACAATATCTAAGACTACAGGTGTACTGAGTTAAGAAAGTGCACATGCACTTACATGGACAGATGACGATTACGAAACACAAGCAGCTTTGCCAAGGTCAAGAAAAATACAGACATATTATAATAGGATACAAAGTTCCTACTGCGTTGATATAAGCTACCTTGCCATTTCCTCCTCTCATGTGAGTCGGCAGCTGAAAATATTTTACGAACATGGAATCCACAAACCATTAATAAAGAATGATTATAAACAGGGGTAAATACTGTTGTAGGATTTGCAAATAAAGTAGAGTATCTTCAAGCATCACATTCAACTAATGATCAACCCTAGTCCAAGTCCAACTATGATTAAGGCTTTTACTCAGTTATGACACAGTACAAACTCTTCTGGCCTTTTTCCTGCTTGGTTTGAGCCACTGTATATGCGTTCAAGTATACTGACTGCAGATTATAGAAAATGAGAGTGCCATACTTCCAGAATCACCTAATACACACGTTCTGATGCCAAGATCACCCACATCTTTATTCTTCATAGGAATTCAATCATTATGTTACTATTTGGCATTGTTCATCTGAACAAAAATGCAACAGAAGTTCAAGACAGAAACCTAATTTCCAATTCAGACCAACCTGAGAAGTAACACATAGGATATATGCAAGCTGTATTTTCCCAGACCTGAAGTGACGTCAGCAGCATTTTCTGAGAAAGCTAATTAACAAAAGCAACTAAAAGTTCATCAAAGGTAACGATGTTGGACTGTAATTTCCACCCAGATTCGCCAAATGCTTTCATAATTGCTAGAGTTTCAATACCACCTGTTAACATTGCCAAACCGGTGAAATTTGTTTTTGTTGAAATGCATGAAGTATAAGAGGCGCAGTCTGCAAAAGAAAGTCTCTTACCGCCTAAAAGCTCATCGAGGGCTTGGCTTCCGGTTATGATGCAAACAACCGACGACTCTCTCTGGAAAAAACATAGACATTGAAAGTACTTTGAGCAACAGATATGCTAATTTGTAGGCTTTATTTCAAGGTTCCGAACCATTTTAGCTCGAAGTTTGCAGAATTAAGAACTTACACTGAGCAGAGCATCACTTCCAGTACTATACCCAAAATTCTGATAAACCGGAGGGAAGTCAATGCGAGATGCTTATAGAAGTTCAAATTGATTTGAGCCACCATCTCAGGTCAAGAAGAATTTAAGCTCTAACCACTATTTTTTCAGCCGCTTTGCATAGTTTGCTAACTTTCGCCTCAGATAATCCTTTTATTCCAGTTAAGTGCTACCCAAAAATAAACAAAGAAAAAGCAAATCACTTGGCCAAATAAGAATACGCTCCTCAACATAATTCTCAGGACTAAAGATCAGATATACCTTCTTTGAATGCATCATCAAGCCATTGCATGTGTAGATTCCTGCATCCTGGAGCTTTTTCACATCTCCAGCATTTATTCCTTGAGAAATAACTGCAAACAAAATAAAAGAAGAAGTTCAGGGAAGGAAAATAGAACAACTCACCATCGTGTCAAGCTCTTCTGGTGATTGTAGGATGTCAGGACAAAAGCATTTCCTAGATCATCACTGACACCAGCAGTAATTATTGATGAATTTAGCTGAGGATATTGCTTACTAATCCAGCTATGTCACCAACACATGGAAAATAAGACATCCAATGGTGCAATTCCAAGGTCACGTAACATAAGGAAGGCTGGAATTGCTCTTGTATTATCAGAAGGCAAAAAACAAAAAACTATCGCACGCGCAGGAAATCAGGGCAAGTTCGAGAGAAAGGTCGAGATGTACATCACGATAATCACAGCCGTAGCTTCATCGAACCATTTGCATCTTAAATTTTAACTTTCGGAACACGGATCAGAAAATCCCTATAATCAATCTCAGAATCAAATGACGCACCGAAACTCATTACGAAAGCGATCAGATGAACACAGAGCTGTTGCCTACACTCTCGTTTTGCCGTAACTTACGTCCTCTCTTTCCACGATCTTCTGCTCTTCGGCTCCGAACATCAACGAGTGAACACAAGACGAAACTCAGGATCATCGCCGCCGGCAATGGCACCGCGGAAAAGGACAGGAACCGAAATCAAGCGGAGATCGCGAAACTCAGTTGAGAGACGAAAGCATCTTCGACGACGATGGAGTTTGACGATCGGCGATGAAGTTCGCTGCGTCTGCGCAGGAGCAGAGACTTTCGAATTTGTTTTTGCGGATTTTGGAAACGATCGGAAATTGGAGGGAATCTTATTATATATATATGGAGAGGCGGGAAGCGGGGAAGGATGGCTCTCGGCTTATTTTTCTTTTTCCTTTTCTTTTTTCTTTTTTAAGAAAAAGAGGTTTGACCGAGTTTCGTTATTTTGAGATAGATCATCATGAATTGAGGTTTAATGGATCTGTTTTAAGAATTTATCAAATACACTCCTAAAGAGGGAGAGTAAAATATTGGTTTGATTTTTTTTCTTTTTATTTTGCATTAAATAACTCAGTTTTTATTTATTTATCTCGGTTTTATATTCATCTTAATCTTGTCCGGCCTATAATTTTCTTAAATTGGACCTAATTAAGTTCTTCTTAGAAAAGAAAAAAAAATTCGATCTATATTGTGGTCGATACTTGGTTTAATTGCATTATGTTCAAACTCCATGCTTATTGCTCGTAGAATAGTGAAAATATCAACGAACAATTGAATTATTTAGAATGGCTTGCTAAGAACTTGCTCGTGACCGGTTTGATTAGTCGACATACATCCTAAAATTTGTAACTCGGTGATTCAAAAAAAGGTGACGAACATGGAGCATGTGTTTTCTTTTGTCGAACACGGAGCACATTTAATGCCTAAAATTTGATTTTATTTAATATTGAACCCTTTCGACTCCAATTTACAAAATAGGCAAATCAAACTTAAAATATAGAACCATTAGTAATCTCATACATATTTTTCCTCATTTTTTTTCTAAAAAATTTGTTCTTTTACATAAGTTTTTGAACATGTGTATAATGAGCTACGGATTACGAAATCCAATATTTGATTTCAATATGGTTTGATTTTTTTTTATTTACTAAACTTTATTATGATTTTAAACCGGATTTTTTATGTAATCTCAAACGCCTCAATTTTATAATTAAAAAGAAAAAAAACACAAGAATATCGCCTTTTTAAGACCCTCAAGCTCTTTTAATTATTTAAATCAAAATGTCATCTCCTTCACGACGAGAAACGCAAAAACCAAAACGACAATCCATTCCGTCTCTACCGCCCGTTCCCTCTTCTTCGCGCCTCGCTTCTTCTTCTTCTTCTTCTTCGTTCTCCGCACAAACCCCGTCTGAAATCCCAACCGGCTTCCGTCGAAGTCGAGACTGATCCCCATCGAGTGATCCGAGAGAGATGGTAAGCGCATCTACGGCGATCTTCTCGAATATTTTTTTGTCTTGGGCTCTTGTTGTTCCTCGTTCCATTGCACGCGGTTTGATGTTTGTCCTGAGCGAGAGGCATTTGCTTTTCTTGGGCTTGTTTCTTGAATTTGGAGCGAGGCAATACCATCTTGACATGACCCGTCTTCAAATCATTGGTAAAACCGCAGCTTCCTCGAATGAATGGAGCGCGGCAAGCGAGTTTGGTTGCTTTGTCACCTCGCTATTGCGTTCGCCTACCCTGAGAAGAAACTGGAGTCTTGGCGAGTTTTTACTTAACTGGTCGCAGCGTAGATTCATGACCACCAGCAAGAGAGTGCAAGATAGGAGCAAGGACAAGAGGGTCCATGATCTCAAAATTGCCACTGAGAAGCATAAAGTGGTGTCAAATGTGTTGGTTTAGTGTGTTCTTCACAGGAGCTTATGAAGGTGCGGAGCTGATTCAGAAATGTCCGCTGGTTATTTGGAAGGAAAAGGTCCTAAGCCTTGTTCTGAGGATGGAGGCATTGCTATGCAGCCTAACCAAATAGAAGCTATAAGTGAATTGGAGGGTATTGCAGTTGGAGGCAGCTCCTTCATGGATATACATGAAATTGACAATAAATACAAGCCTTATGATTCATTTTAAGGTCGTACCTTCTTATTCGAGTTGTCAAGATAACTTGCATTCCAGTCTTCTTCTTCACAAGTTCAAAGTTTCGAGATTTTGTACAGATTTAATTAGACAAACTCTGCTTACATCTCTAAACCAAGTCAATTAATAGTGGACTGATCCATCTCATTCCTTGTTAGTCCTAAACATTGCCACCGGAACTCCTAAAATCAATGATTCAGAAAGAATGTGCGGTTAGTGCTTTTGGCAACTCTCTGCTTGCCTCGGTGCCAACAAGGACATCAGAAGCAGTCTATTTACACTGACTGGTTCATTCTCAGTTATTAGTCCAACTTATTTGAGTGCTGCCATACTAATCTGCTATTCTGAAGATGAACTTGCCACCCTGCATTTTAATCTCAATTGTTGGTTCAAAGAGATAATTGGGCAGTAGCTATCATGGAGAACATAGCCTCTGCTGCTATGACGATCGATATTCTCTCTCTTGTTGTTACAAATTAGATGCCGAGCTCACCCTGCAGTAATGCCTTGTTCATCACTGTGCATGGATATTATGGTCCACATTTGCTTTCTATCCGATGTTCCATAGGTCTTGTAACTTCTGTTCAAAATCTCCATGAAACTATGGCAAACTCCTGTTTTTAGGGTCTATTGGAGAACTTTCTTTTGTTGGATTTTAGAACCCAAACATCAAACAGTAAGTGGTTTTATTACTGCTTGTTTATGTTGGGCTGTGTTTATGGTTGATTCATTTCATTAGCTTACTATTCTGTTTTGAAGAAAGAAATAGGAGAGCCTTTGAAATTAGCAAGACTGGTTTTTTTATTTGAATGATAGATGGCTTTCCATAGCTTTTGGTTGTGTGAAAATGACATTACTAATATGCATTTCTTATACCTCATAGCATGAATTGCATTTATGATTTGTTACATGGATTAGCATCTGCCTAATGCCATTGTGCAATAAATTTCTTCTGCTTATCAAAAGAAAATTCTTAGCAAACTCACCGGGGATGAGGTTGAGTAATTTGCTTCCAAATGTTGCGGCTAGATTTCTTCTCGTGCTCATAAAAACCTTGATATCCAAAACTGTATGTGACAAATCAAACTGCTACTGTGAAGCTGAATATGTTGCACTGCATCATTTTCTGGTTTTTGCATTATAAAAACAATAGGAGTAATGTACCATGGAGGTTGAGCATCAACCTCATTTGGAGCTGTACGAAGAATTTCCAGATCTCATATGATCAAGGAGAAAGAGAGGAGCATTGATGTTTATTAGTTATAATCACTTAGCTATCATCTTTTGTTACATGGCAAAAGTATTGTGTGCATATCTACTTATTTTAAGAAGGGATAGGAACTTCGCACCAATATTTTCAAACTTGGGCCAATCAGGAACCAGTTAGGTTGCCTATTTGCAGGCCAAGCAGTTGGACTAGGGGAATCGGTGATTGTGTCTTGAGCAAACGATTATAGATATATAATGTTGTCAATTCCCCATGAACACATGAATTGTTCGGCCTTGGTTTAGTGAAATGCCGGTGATCCTGGAGTTGAGTGCTCGAGTTCCTCCATGTGCAACAGTAGCCAAAAGCCCAGTTCTATACCCGTGGGACTCAAAAACTAAGTGGATCCAATGTTGAAAATTAGTATATTTTCAAACTGGTTCCAACTGATTTAGGCAAATGGATCAAAGGGAAAGCAATGGAATTGGCCAAGAAAGAGGGGCAAGAGCAATGCTTTATGGTCGAATGATTGCAGAAAATCTAAAGAAAATCAACGTTGAGAATTTTATGGACTCTAAATGGGCTTGACATATAGCCACCGCAATCTTTTTAACATATAATGTCTAATATATCTCAGCCGAGATACTTTATAGTCTCTGAATGGGCTTGGCATATAGCCACCACAATCTTACTAACATATAGCGTCTAATACATCTCGGCCCAATATATCTCAGCTGAGATATGTTAGACACTATGATCATCTAAGTCCTACGCAGTGCCTAACCTTACTCCTACATTATCTCCAGTGGTGAGCAAACCATATTAGCAAAATCATATGACATGATAATTTATTTAACGAATGCCTTAAATTGAGTCAAATTTGAAAAATGAGGTACTTGATTAAAAAAGAAAAGTTCAGGTAGTTGATCGTAAACTAAGCCAAAGTTTTGATAATTTCGATGTCATTATCCTCAACTTCTAAATCGCACTAAGAAAAACATCTCAAGAAAAATGTTATCTACAAAGGTTATTGTAAGGTGACGAAGTTGGAAATAGTCACCGTAGTAGCGGCACTAACAGCAACAACACGGCCATGGCCATGCTTTGATAATGCTCTATCTTGCCCCTTTTTCTTCTTTATTTTCTTTTTTGACATTTTGTTGTTTCTTCTTTTTAGGCTTTTTCCTTGCATTATTGTTTTCTTTTGTTGAACTCGAATTTGAAAAAATACAATAGAGATTAATGAATGAAAAAATCCCCAAATGATTAGACCAAAAAGAGTTGGAGGAAAATTATGGTATTGTTAATCTTAAGCGAGACTTGTAATGCCTGGAAATTCTATTGGTAACGGCGAAAAAGACACAGAGCCTTGGTCTTCTTGGCATCAATTGAGGTTTCTTTCCCACCACAAAAGACAGAAGACATGCAAACGTTTTATTTTGTGGAATCTATTAAAGCTTCTTTCCTATCATAAAAAGATGTGCACTATCAAAAGACGTGCAAAAGTCTTGGTCTTCTTGGAATTTATTAATTATTTTCCTGCCATGAAAAGACGTGATGTGCAAAATCTTGATCTTTTAGGATTCTATTAATTTCTTTTCCACCATTAAAAGCCGTGCAAAAGTCTTGATCTTCGTAAAATCTAAGAAAGTTTCTTTCCCATTATCTCTTTTTCACTTTTGCTTCACTTTCTGAACAAAAAAATGAAAATGATATTTTTAGCAAGCGAAAGTCCTTCTCAAAACTTTCATGGTCCTCTCTCCCCATTAGCTCCTCAACACTTTACTTTGCCATAACTTTTACAATGGACTAATTCGCTCATGGCCATTGGAGAGACCTTTCTTGATTCCTTCTTTTGGGTTTCGTTCAACAAAGTTGAGTTTTTTGGCATTGGACTATGCGTAAAGTGATGGAATTAGCATCACCTTGTTCAATATATACATTCATAATTTTGTTATATTCTCTCATGTAGTTCGATCTTCAATATTTGAATTTTTTGTTTTATAAAAAATTTTACCAAAAAATTCAAATCTTGATATGTTTCTCTCTTTTCACGTAAACATCCATGGTTAAAATTTCCTCAAATTGTGTAAATAACTTTTTATGAATTAATAATTTAAATTTTGCAAAATCGTTTAGATGTTAATCTTCACATTCGACTAGTATGCACTTTTGCTAGTTCTTCTAATTCATTTATATCAAAATGGAAAATGGTCAATATTGTTTTTTCCATTAATTCAAGTTTAGGGACAATCCAAGGACTAAATTAAACAAATTAAAAGTTTAAAGACGACATTACACATTATGCTAACGTTCAAGGACTATATTGCACATTGGACTAAACTTTATGGACCATTTGCATAATTTTCTCAAGAAAATATAGCTAACATATTTGCTAATGTGACATTCAACTTTGCTATGACATGTTCCAGCCTCTTAAGAGACCACTCCAAGAAAGTGGTAATGACTTGGATTCAGCCATCGGTAGGGATTTGCTGATCATTGTTTCTATGGTCAGCTTTATTCATCGCTAGACAAGAAAAATGGTCGGGTATCACCAACTAACAGTGTGCAATGTACTAGATATACTCTAGGCATCACACTATGAATAGGAAAATCATGCAAAGGACCACAATTCTCATATCAAGCGGTTCTTGATCATCAACTACTACCTCAACACCCTTCAGTAAATCATTGATGCCCGTCTTGCTGCAAATCTTTAGTACTATAATTAGGGGTGAGCAATTACAGGTTTATCATTTTTTGGAGCCTAGAACTTGCCCTGCATACCCTAGAACTTGGATCCTTCCCTATTACAGGTTCCAAGGTCGATTCCAGGGTCTATCTAAATTTCACATATATTATTATTTGAACAATTACAATTTACTAATCATGGCTTATATCTAGACATACGAAAAATATGAACATTAATAAAGTAAAAATCTTAGTCATAAAATATAAACTTGGACTAATACTTCTAGATTATACGTTGGCATGAAATATCGGAAGATCGCACAGAAACATGAACCAAGAAAAATATTAAAACTTATTCCAGGTTCCAAGTTTTAGATTTCGAAAATTAAGAACTTGAAACTTACCTGTCGAAATAAGTTTTTCATATTTTGGAACTTGGAACTTACCCGGCATATCTTGGAACCCGGAACCTACAGGGTTCCATCGGTCCGATTATTAGATTCCAAGTTTTACTCTGGAACCATGCTTACCCCTAACTATAATTGCCACGTAAAAGCCTATATTGATCACATATTCACCAATAACACATTAAATAAAGACACTGAAATTATAAGGTTATTGAGATTGTACGGATGCCAAAAAAAAAAAAAAAAAGAGGCTTGGTCTTGGTCTTTGTTTAATGTTTTTGGCGGGTAAATGTCTTGGTCTTCCTGTCTCGCTTCTACTTTAAATAAGATAGAACTAAGCAAAAAGACAGAAGAAAAATCAATAAGTTGTGGACAATTTCAACTGTTGCTCATGAGTTTGTAAATTGAAAGATTCAATTTAAAAATACGTACACACTGATTATAAGCCGATGCATAGCATGGATACTCTACGAAAGTGTCTGTGTGTATGTGTCATCAATTTAAAAAAACTCATGATTTAGTCTAAAATCTGTTTAGATATGAACCCACTTAATGAGGTCAATTAGTTATGAAATGTGAAATAATATTATATTACGAATGTTCATACACGTGCTACGCCCAGACGAGGACATTGCACACATATTTTCAGATTACATGTTTAAAAATTAGGAATTAGAATAAAATGAACTGTTTTGGTGGTTGATTATTTCCAAATATTACTCAAACCTTAGAACTTGGCATACTTGAACCAAATATAATTACCCACAACAAAATAAATCGTCAAATGCACTAATCTAATTTGGTCCCGAGAAGGCATCATTAGTACCTCGATACTTTTTATGTGTGTATATAACTTTACAACTATCATTTATAATCGCTAGTCGTAATACATGACAAAGAAAATCAGAGAATATTCTTTGGCTTATAACAAAAAAAAAAAAAACAATTTGATCGTGCCTTATCTCAAGCATTTGGGATTTGGCTGAATAAGGAAAAGAAAAAGACATTCAAGAGGAGGCGCTTATTCAATTTTACATGCAAGGGGTTGAAGCAAAAACTACATAGAAGGAGACCCATCAATTTCATCCTATATCCATGGCTTCCAAAAATATTCAAATTGACCAAAATAAGACTAGATAATGAGTTCCATGAAATTTCTTACCTATGTGCTAGCAATCAACTATCTAAAGCTTTTTTTTTTTCTCCATTCAACCAATTACCTCGTCATTTATTAATGTAAATCAATGTGAGACCTTCGTTGAGATAGTAAATGAAAAACTGTCTATATGACACCAACAAACTGCTTACATTGGCCTCAAATATGATCCTCGTGGTATCAATTTTGTCTCTTGCGAGTCAAACCGTTCCAAATGATATCAATTGGTCTCTCGAAGAATTGGAACAAATTATTTACAAAAAATATTGTTTAGGCAAATTAATTGTGATTGGTAAAGAAATCATAGTAAGGTTTTAAATTATGTGTGCCTGTACAATTTACATATGATGATAATATTATCAATATGATGTCCAACTGAACGAAAATCAAGTGCTACAAAAAAGTTTATTTCCAATCAAAAGTTTGATAATTCACTAAATAGTTTTGAGTGTAAAGCTTGAATTTTTATGATCGAATGACTAGAGGAAAATCTGAGGGAAATCAACATTGGGAAATTTTGTAGTCTTCCAATGTGCTTGACATTTAGCCACTGAAATTATTTGGTTGTGAAATTAACAAAACTATCTCCTATTCTCTTTCATATGAATTAATGAATAATCTTACAAAAGAAAATTATTAAACGGAGACCAAGCAATGAACAAAGATGATGAGTTTGTAGAACAAATATCGCGTAAACAAAAGTATGTTTGAGATTTGAGTCTAGACCAATGATTGTATAAAAAACTCTTTGGGACAATGACATCGCAAGTACTTGAATTATTACCCCTTCTGCAATCAGGTACCTAAAGTTTTTTCATTCAATCAATCATCTTAATTTTCCATGTGGGTTAACATGAGACCTTCGTTAATTTTGTGGATGGAAAATGTTGACACGACGTTAATGCCGTTGAATAGTTGTTAAATGTCCATGCTAGTGTCTAATACAGCATCTTGAGATGTTGCTTTGTTGGCAGAGGCATTGGATGCTAGGATTGTCTAAGTCAACACGAACTCTCTCTCCACATCACCCAATTAGTAGGGTAAGCGAAATCATTACAATGTAGCAATTTTTTAATCAAATTGAGACAAATTTGAAAAAAGAAAAAGTAAAAGAGATTAATCCAGACGTAAAGTATGGAATTTCTACTAGTAATGGAAAAAAGAGACGTTCTCGTGGGATGCAAGAGGAGGGACGTGAAAAGCGAAGCAACGAATTTCACTTTGTGTCCAGTAATGTGATGGTCTTCCCGAAATTTATTGAAGTTGCTTTCCCGTGACCTCTTTTTCTCTTTTGCTTCATTTTCCAGACAAAAAGGCATATGGTATCCATGAAGCCTTTGGAGCAATTCTGCTGAGTATTACCAAACAAGCACTTGTGGACGAATAGTATCTCATTTTGATTCCCCTGACCACTGACGTACGTGTGAAAAGCACCCAAAATTAAATGGATGACAGAGTGTTATAGTCTTGTCCCAAGAAAGCATCATTACTACTTGAATACTTTTGACGTATATGACTTTACGAAAAATTATCCAAAAATCCAAAAATCTATTAGATAACAAATAATTCAATTTTAAACTTTGATATAATACCATGTCAACCGAGATATATTAAATGCTAATATCATCTAAGTCAGTGCACTCTCTCTCTCCTAATCACTCAATCTGTAGGGTAAGAAGCCATGTCAACTATTATGTTTAACTTTTCCTGATTAAGTGAGTCATATAAGCAAAATTACAAAACATGACAAGTTATTTAACCATGCCTCAAATTGAGCCAAATTTGAAAATTTGAGGTTCTTGATTAAAAAAAAAAATATATATATTCCTGTATTTGATCGTAAACTGAACTAGAGCTCAAGTATTTACGATATCATTATTCTTAACTCTTAAATCGCTTTAAGAGTAACATCATTTTTGCTTCTTCTTCTTTTTCCCTTCTTAAGTTCTTTTTGTTTTTTTCTAGAACATAAATTTGAAAAGATACATGAAAATTTAGACACAATTCTAATAGATAAGTACAAGAGATATTACTGAATGAAAAATCACTGTACGATTAAGCATGAAAAAAAGAATTGGACGAAAATTATAGTACCAGTCAATTTTGAGCATGGCATGTAACGCGTGGGGAAATTCTATAAGTAGTGGAAAAATATAGGCATTCACATGGGGATGGAAGAGGAGGGACGTGAAAAGTGAAGCAATAAAGCCAATTTGCATCCTGCAAAGTCTGTCTGTTTTCAATTGCTCTCTTTCGCTTCTGCTTCACTTTCTAGACAAAAAGTACATTATGTCCATTAAAGTCTTCGTCTTCCCGATGAAATGTCCTTTATTAGTGTAGTATCACGACAGGCAATATGAGTTGGCCTGAAGAGGCCACGTTCTGATGCACATTGTGTCCTTGAGTTGGACAAATAAATCGGTCTCCTTTTTCTCCATAGCAAGACTTTTGGTCGTCGTCTGAAAGAGAGGATCTTTTCTTGTGGCCATCCAAAACATAGAATAGGAGGTGATCACATGACCAACTTAGAGGTCATGCACATCTTCATAAAAAATTATAATTTACAAATGTTTTGTTGGTTTTTTTGCTTTAGTATGGGCTTTTACGTGGCAGTTATAGTGTTAAAAATTTATAGCAAAATGGGCGAGGATGATCTGCTGAAGGGTACTGAAGTAGTTGGTGATGATCGTGAATCACTTGATAGGATAATTATGGTCCTTTGAACTGAAAAAGTTAGCCCAAAGCAACTTGCTTGATGGATTAGTTGGTGATTTACTATTTCCAAAGTAAAATTAAGCAACTTGCTTCATGGATTTGTTAGTGTACCCAACTCTTTTTCTTGTTTAGCCCAAAGCAAGTGTTTCTATTCTCCTTATCGAACAGTCAATGTTAGTCGTCTTCGATGACTTGTAAATGTATAATAGAAAGTAAGATGTCATTGTTAGGTGGATTGTTGATATTTATTTCAGTCGGTGCAAGTTGTACAAAGATGCTTATTTGTCAATCATATTAACTGTGCCCATCTTCGTTCATCATTAGACAATGGTCAGGCATCGCCAACTAACAGTGTATAGTGTACTAGATATATGCACTTCGATACTTTTGACATGTGTATATAACTTTACAACTATCATATATAATCACCTAGTAGTAATACATGACAAAGAAAATCAGAGAATATTTTTTGGCTTATAAAAAAATACAATTTGATTGTGCCTTACTCAAGCATTTGGGATATGGCTGAATAAGGAAAAGACAAAGACATTCAAGAGGAGGCGCTTATTTGATTTTACATGCAAGGGGTTGAAGCAAAAACTGTTATAATATGTAATATATTATTTATTATTTTAAATATGATCCCAATATTGTGTTCCCAATTGTATTCCGATTTATTGCCCAATTTTATTACTCACGTGTATTACGTGATATTTCTCCGTTAATATGTTACCATAACGGTCTTGATGGAAGATACTGGTAACGTAATAAACAGAATAAAAACATCATGTCGTCTAGTTCAAACCCTAATCACTACAGAAAAACACACAAGGTTTGAGGGGTATTGGCTAGTAGAACATGACGTACAGTTTCTATATTGTAGATCGATTGTGCTATGTGGATCCATCAAAGGTTTTGAGGTTTCCCACTTTCAGATTTCATCAATGGCTGAAAGTATGTTGATCTTTACGTTTCCGCAATTCGATCATGAATTCTGTATGACTTTATCTGTTATTGATAAATCGGGATCGTTAGGTTTTAAGTTTATATTTAGTCTAACAAAAACTACATAGAAGGAGACCCATCAATTTCATTCTATATCCATGGCTTCCAAAAATATTCAAATTGACCGAAATAAAACTAGATAATGAGGTCCATGAAATTTCTTAACTATGTGCTAGCAATCAACTATCTAAAGTTTTTTTTTTTTCCATTCAACCAATTACCTCGTCATTTATTAATGTAAATCAATGTGAGACCTCCGTTAAGATCGTAAATGAAAATTTGTCTATATGACACCAACAATATTAAGTAGCCGCTAACTTTTTACATTGGCCTCAAATATGATCCTCATGGTATCAATTTTGTCTCTTGCGGGTCAAACCAGCCGTTTCAGATGATATCAATTGGTCTCTCGAAGAATTGGAACAAATTATTTACAAAAGATATTGTTTAGGCAAATTAGTTGTGATTGGTAAAGAAATCATAGTAAGGTTTTAAATTATGTGTGCCTGTACAATTACATATGATGATAATATTATCAATATGATGTCCAACCGAACGAAAATCAAGTGCTACGAAAAAGTTTATTTTCAATCAAAAGTTTGATACTTCACTAAAAAGTTTTGAGTGTAAAGCTTGAACTTTTATGATCAAATGACTAGAGGAAAATATGAGGGAAATCGACATTGGGAAATTTTGTAATCTTCCAATGTGCTTGACATTTAGCCACTGAAATTATTTGGCGTGTGAAATTAACAAAAGTATCTCCTATTCTCTTTCATACGAATGAATGAATAATCTTATGAAAGAAAATTTTTAAATGGAGACCAAGCAATGAAGAGAGGATGAGTTTGTAGAACAAATATCGCGTAAACAAAAGTATGTTTGAGATTTGAGTCTAGACCAATGGTCGTATAAAAAACTCTTTGGGACAATGACATCGCAAGTACTTGAATTATTACCCCTTTTGCAATTGGGCACCTAAAGTTTTTTCATTCAATCAATCATCTTAATTTTCCATTTGGATCAACTTGAGGCATTCGTTAATTTTGTGGATGGAAATTGTTGACACGACATGTCAAATAGTTGTTAAATGTCTATACTAGTGTCCAATACAGCATCTTGAGATGTTGCTATGTCGACAGAGACAATGGATGCTAAGATTGTCTGCCAACATGAGCTCTTTCTCCACATCACCCAATCAGCAAGGTAAGCGAATCGTGTAAATAAAATCATTACAACATAGCAATTTTTCAACGGACGCCTCAAATTGAGACAAATTTGAAAAAAGCAAAAGTAAAAGAGATGAATCCAGACATAAAGCATAGAATTTCTACGAGTAATGGAAAAAAGAGACGTTCTCATGGGGATGCAAGAGGAAGGACGTGAAAAGCAAGCAACAAATTTCAATTTGTGTCCAGTAAAGTCATTGTCTTCCCGAAATTTATGGAAGTTGCTTTCCCATGGCCTCTTTTTCTCTTTTGCTTCATTTTCCTGACAAAAAGGCATACGATATCCATGAAGCCTTTGGAGAAATTCTTTTGAGCATTACCAAACAAGCACTTGTGGACGAAGCGTATCTTATTTTGATTCCCCTGACCACTGACGTACGCGTGAAAAGCACCCAAAATTAAATGGATGACAGAGTCCTATAGCCTTGTCCCAAGAAAGGATCATTACTACTTAAATATTTTTGACATATGGATATGACTTTACGAAAAATTATCCAAAAATCCAAAAATCTATTAGATAATGAATAATTAAGTTTTAAACTTTGATATAATACCATGTCAACCGAGATATAATAAATGTTAATATCATATAAGTCAGTGCACTTTTTCTCTTCTCATCACTCAATCTGTAGTAAGAAGCCATGTCAACTATTATGTTTAACTTTTCCTGATTAAGTGAGTCATATAAGCAAAATTACATAACATGACAAGTTATTTAACTGATGCCTCAAATCGAGCCAAATTTAAAAATTTAAGGTTCTTCATTAAAAAAAAAAAAAAACTATTCCTGTACTCGGTCGTAAACTGAACAAGAGCTCAAGTACTTACAACATCATTATTCTTGACTCTTAAATCGATTTAAGAGTAACATCATTCTTGGTTCTGCTTTTTTTTCGCTACTTAGGTTCTTTTTGTTTTTTTCTAGAACATAAATTTGAAAAGATACATGAAAATTTAGACACAATTCTGATAGACGAGTACAAGAGATATTACTGAATGAAAAATCACAGTACGATTAAGCATGAAAAAAAGAATTGGACGAAAATTATAGTACCGGTCAATTTTAAGCATGGCATGTAACGCGTGGGGAAATTCTACTAGTAGTGGAAAAATAAAGGCATTCACATGGGGATGGAAGAGGAGGGACGTGAAAAGCGAAGCAATAAAGCCAATTTGCATCCTGCAAAGTCTGTCTGTTTTCAATTGCTCTCTTTCGCTTCTGCTTCACTTTCTAGACAAAAAGTACATTATGTCCATTAAAGTCTTGGTCTTCCCGATGAAAGTCCTTTATGAGTGTACTATCACGAGAAGCAATATGAGTTAGCCTGAAGAGGCCACCTTTTGAAGCACATTGTGTCCTTGAGTTAGACAAATAAATTGTTCTCATTTTTCTCCATAGCAAGACTTTTGGTTGTCGTCTGAAAGAGAGGACCTTTTCTTGTGGCCATCCAAAACATAGAATAGGAGGTGATCACATGACCAACTTAGAGGTCATGCACATCTTCATAAAAAAATTATAATTTACAAATGTTTTGTTGGTTTTTTTTTCCTTTAGTATGGGCTTTCATGTGGCAGTTATAGTGTTAAAAATATATAGCAAAATGGGTGAGGATGATCTGCTGAAGGGTACTGAAGTAGTTGGTGATGATCATGAATCACTTGATTGGAGAATTATGGTCCTTTGAATTGAAAAAGTTAGCCCAAAGCAACTCGATTTTAATTGACTATTAAAATTTTTATTAAAAAAAAAAAACCATACAAGACTCACCACAGAGCCAGTGAAAAGCACCAAAATTAAATGAATGACAGAGTGCTATAGCCTCGTCCCATCTTCAATGCTTTTGACATGTGAATATAACTATCATTTAAAATCCCCTAGTAGTAATACATGACAAAGAAAATCAGAGAATATTTTTTGGCTTATAAAAAAAAGACATACAATTTGATTGCGCCTTATCTCAAGCATTTGGGATATGCCTAAATAAGGAAAAGAAAAAGACATTCAAGAGGAGGCGCTTATTCGATTTCGCATGCGAGTGGTTGAAGCAAAAACTCTATAAAAGGAGCCCCGCCAATTTCATTCTATATCTTTCGGCCAAAAAAAAAAGACTTTCTATATGTGTGGCTTCCTAAAGAAAATCAAATTGACTTGAATAAAACCAGATAATGAGGTGCATGAAAATTCTTACCAATATGCTGGCAATTAAGTATCTTAAGGTTTTTTTTTTTTTTTGTTCAATCAATTACCTCGACATTTCAAATGTTTCACAACATGATGCACAGTCCCTGGGAATAAAATGTTAACAAACTGCACCGATGTGGAGGAACTAAATCTCAATTAAATCATGGACGTTGTGCAACAGGTCGCAGGTGTCACGTATGTGAATATTGGACAACTCGCACATGATGTATGGAAGTGTGTGTAATATGTTCACACTAATTAGATGTCTAAATGCAATTATTTCTTGTGCATTTGATCTATGTAATCCACCTTAACTGATCTTCCCCAACACACACTCGTGGGGTTTGTTGCTCAATATATCTTATGTACATACTCTGTCAAGAAAAACACTTTCGATATAAGATAACCATAAGAAATTGCTTTGCATTTTATGTCCAAATATGTTTTTTCTTGCTTACTATACCACAGGGTGCAAATTTAATTTTGAATGAAGAAATCAGAAAGAAAGAGAAAACGAAGTAAAATCTCCCCATTAACAATCATTGGCGGAGCAACAGTAATTACCCTTAGCTAGCAGTGCCGAACCACATCTGAGAGGATGATGGGTAAATAGTAAACCATGAGAAGTGACGTTCTCATGGATGCATGAGAAGGGATGTCAAAAGCGAAGCAACAAACTTCAATTTGTGTCCTGCTAAGTCTTTGGTCTTTCTGGAATTTATTGAAGTTTCTTTCCCATTACCTCTTTTTTCTCTTTAGCTTCACTTTCTAGAAAAAAAAAAAAAAAAGCACATGGTATCCATGAAGTCTTTGGAGAAATTCTCTTAATACTACCAAACAAGCACTTGTGGGTAAACAGTATTTTATTTTGATTCCTCAGACTGACGTGCGCGTGAAAAGCACCCAAAATTAAATGGATGACAAAGTGCTATAGTCTTGTCCCAAGAAAGCATCATTACTACTTTATGAATATGACTTTACAAAAAATTATCTAAAAAATCCATAAATTTATTGTATGACGGCTAATTCAACCCTAAACTTTGATATGCTGCCATGTCAATTGAGATATATTAGATGCTAATGTCATCTAAGTCAACACACTTTCTCTCTCCTCATCAAAGGGTAAGTAGCCACGTCAAATATTATTTTTAACTTTTGCTGAGTAAACGAGTCATGTCAGCAATATTACATAGCATGGCAATTTATTTAACCAATACCTCAAATAGAGCCAAATTTGAAAAATTGAGGTTCTTGATTTAAAAAAAAAAAAGAGTTCAAGTATTTGATCGTAAACTAAAAAAGAGGTTAGGCACTTTTGATATCATTATTCTTAACTCTTAAATCGCTTTAAGAATAACATCATTCTTGCTTTTTTCCCCCTTTCTTAAGTTCTAGTTGTTTTTTTCTATATATTTTTTCTTTGATTTTTTTCTTTTTTTATTGAACATAAATTTGAAAAGATACATGAAAATGTAGACATAATTCTAATAGAGAAGTACAAAAGAGATTATTGAACGAAAAATCACAGTACGATTAAGCACGAAAAAAGAGTTGGATGAAAATTATAGTGACGGTCAATTTTAAGCATGGCCTAAAACGTGTGGGGAAATTCTCCTAGTACTGGAAAAACAAAGGCATTCTCTTAGGGATGGAAGAGGAGGGATGTGAAAAGTGGAGCAACAATGCCCAATTGCATTGTGCAATGTCTGTCTTTTTTCAATTGCTCTCTTTCGCTTCTGCTTCACTTTCTAGACAAAAAAGTACATGCTGTCCAGTAAAGTCTTTGTCTTGCTGAGTTTGTGGTTTATCTACATGAACAGAGCACTTGTGGACAGAAAGTGTGCTTGAAAGTCTTGGTTGATCACTTTGCTTCGCCATAACTCTTGGTTGTTCTCTATGATTGACCCATGGTCTTTGGAGAGATCTCTTTGGGTTCCTTCTTAGCTTCCTTCTTATACTAATTTATAGTATGGTTAATTTTAAGCAAGACATGTAGTGCATGGAAATTTTACAAGTAATGGAAATAGAGATATTCACATAGGGATGGAAGAAGAGGGATGTGAAAAGTGAAGCAATGAAGCCAATTTGCATCTTCAGTAAAGTCTTGGTCTTCCCTGTGAAAAGTACTTTATGAATGTACTATGACGACCATCAATTTGAGTTAGATCGAAGAGACCATGTTTTGATGCACATTGGGTCCTTGAGTTAGATAAATTAACCGTTCTCCTTTTTCTCTAGATCAAGATTTTTGGTTGTCGTTTAAAAGAAAGAACCTTTTCTTGTGGCCATCCAAAACGGAGGATAAGTGATGATATTTCTTCACATGATCAACTTCGAGGGCATGCATATCTTCATAAAAAATTTATAACTTATAAATATATTGTTGTTGTTGTTGTTGTTGTTTTTTTAGTATAGGTTTTTACATGGCAGCTTTAGTGCTAAAAATTCGCAGCAAAATGGGCGGCAATGACCTATTAAAGGATGCTGAAGTAGTTGTGATGATTGTGACTCACTTGATAGGAGAACCATGGTCCTTTGAATAGAAAGAGTTAGCCCAAAGCAACTTGCTTGATGGATTAGTTGGTGATTTGCCAATCATTTACTATTTCTAGAGTTAAATTAGAAAACTTGCTTCATGGATTTGTTGGTGTACCCAACTCTTTTTTCTGTTTAGCCCAAGGCACGTGTTTCTACTCTCCTTATCAAACAATCAAAATAAGTTGTCTTTGATGACTTGCAGATGTATAATAAAAAGTAAGATGCGATTGTTAGGTGAATCGTCAACGTTTATTTCAGTCCGTGCAAGTTGTACAGAGATGCTTATTTGTCAGTTGTATTAATTATGGTCAGCTTTATTCATTGCTAGACAAGAAAAAGGGTCAGGCATCACCAACTAACAATACAATGTACTAGATATACTGTAGGCATCACACTTATGAATAGGAAAATCGTGCAAAGGACCACAATCTTCCTATCAGGTGGTTCTTGATCATCAACTACTACCTCAACACCCTTTAGAAGATCATTACTGCCCGTTCTTGCTACAAATCTTTAGCATCGTAATTGCCATGTAAAAGCTTACATTGATTGCATATTCACCAATAAAACGAAGATATTGAAATTATAAGGTTACTGAGAATGTATGGATGCATTAAAAAAAAAAAAAAAAAGGCTTGGGCTTGATCTTTGTTTAATGTTTTTGGTAGGTAAATGTCTTGGTCTTCCTGGACTAAATAATATCTTCTCTCCATTAGCTCACTTTTGCTTCAAAAAAGATAGAACTAAGAAAAAAGATAGAAAAAAATCAATAAGCTGTGGACAATTTCAATTGTTGCTCATGAGTTCCTGAATTGGAAGATATAATTTAAAAAATACGTACGCATATATATATATATATGTAATTCAATAAGTTGGTCAGTCCACCATGATCAGCCCTATCAATAATTATCTTTCCCTTTCCTAAAAGTTATTAATTTAAAAAACAGATGATATAATCCAGAAATCTATTTAGATATGAACCCAATTAGTGAGGTCAATTGATTATGAAATATGAAATTAAATTAGATTATTAATGTTCATACACATGCTACGCACAGACGAAGACAGTGGGCGCATTTATTCAGATTACATGTAATTAAAATTTAGGAATTAGAATAAAATGAACTGTTTCTGAAGTGAGTGTTTCCAAATATTACTCAAACCTTAGAACTTGGCATACTTGAATCAAATATAACTACCCATAACAAAATAAATCGTCAAATGCACTAATCTAATTTTGTGCCAAGGTATCATTAGTACTTAGTAGTCTAAATGAAAGGAAATCTAAACGAAATGGACATTGACAAACTTCGTAGTCTTTCAATGTGCTTGACAATTAGCCCCTGAAATCTTTTGGCGTGTGAAATTAACAAAAATATCTCCCGTTGTCTTTCACATGAGAGAATGAATAATCTTACAAAAGAAAATTATTAAAGGAAGACCAAGCAATGAATTGAGAGGATAAAATTGTAGAAAAGATATCGCATAAACAAAAGTACATGTGAAAAAAAAAAAAATACATGTGAGATTTAACCTAGACCAATGATTGTATGATAAACTTTTTGGGACAATGATATCGTGAGTTTCTAAATTGTTATCCCTTTCGCAATAAAGTACATGAACTTTTTATGGTTTAATCAATTACCTCAATTTTTAAAATGTAGATTAAAGTGAGGTATTTGTTATAATTTCGGATGTAAAAGGTTGACATTGTGACTAGTGCTGTTAAATAGCTGTTAAATGTCCATATTGGTGTCAATACGGTACCTTGAGATGTTGTCATGTTAGCAAAAACAATTTATGCCAAGATTGTCTAAGCCAACGTACACTCTCTCTCCTCATCGTCGAACTTGTAGGTTAATCGAACAATGTCAAGACATGGCAATTTATATGACAGACACCTCAAATTGAGCAAAATTTTAAAAAAGAAAAAGAAAAAAGAAAAAATAATAGATTAATGTTAATATAACTCGTGGAAGTGGCACTTGTAATGATGACCAAGACTTTAAGTCTTGGTCTTCCTGCAATCTATTAAAGTTTCTTTCCTGTTAGGCCTTTCACTTTTGCTTCACCTTCCAGACAAAAAAGCACGTGATATGCAATAAAGTCTCTGTAGATGTTCTCTGCAAAAGCACTTGTGGACAAAAAGTACATCATTTTGATTCTTCTAACCACTAGCGTTCATGTGAAAAGCACCCAAAATTCAATGGATGACAGAGTGCTTGTAGCCTAGTCCCAGGAAAATGCTTCAATACTTTTGACATATGTACGTGACTTGCCGACAAAATTGTCTAAAAAAGTCCTAAAGATATTAAATGATAGCAAATTAAATTCTAAACTTTTCAATTTAAGTAAATTAATCCTAAGTTTTTTTATGATTTATTAATATAATCATTTTTGGTCTGAAGCGCTGAATTGATGATCATGCTACATAGGATGGTTAGCATCTACATCAACGATTTTTTAGTCAAAATTGGCTCAAAGAACTACATTAGCAAATCATTAATAAATTTAGAACTAAATTGATCAATTTAAAAAGTTTAGGATTAGGATTAAATTGGCGGTCGTCCAATAAGTTTACGATATTTAGGATAATTATGCCCTGAGTTGCCTAGAAATAATACATGACGAAGAAAATGAGGGAATATTTATTGGCTTACAGAAAAATATACAAACTGCTATCTACGAAAAAGACTATCATGCAAATTAGTTGTAATTGGTAGACCAGATAGATAAACCAAGAACATATAAATGTGCCAACGTCTTCAAATGAATAAAAGAAATCATAGTAAAGTTTTAAATTATGTGTGCATGAACGGTACATGTAATAGTATTTTTTATTAACATAATGTCCAACCGACAAAAAATCAAGTACATAGAAAAAGTCTGTCTTCAATCAAATGTTTGGTAAGCCACTAAAATATTTCAAGTGGAAGAAAAGAAGTGCTTTAGACTTAGAAATATATTTTAAATCTCCAATTACATTCAAGTGTGCACCAAACTATCTGAGCATATACTTTTGTTGATTTGGGCGAGGAGATGAAAGGGAAAGCAATGGAATTGGCCAAAAAAGTGGACAAGAATAATACATTATTTTTCAAATTTTATGATTGAAATTACTCGAGAAGATAATCTAAAGAAATTAACCTCGAGAATTTTATAGTCTTCAAGTGTGCTTGACATTTAGCCGCTAAAATCTTTTTGCAATGGCGTGAAATTATCGAAAGTATTTCCTCTTCTCTTTCACATGAAAGAAAAAAAAAATATAAAAAAACAAAAACAATTTAAGAGAAACTGAGCAATGAATCCAAAGGATGAGTTTGTAGAACAAATATCGCCTAAAAAGAAGTGTAGGTATTGATTGTAAGCTGAACAAAAGCTGAGCTTACTATGTCATTATCCCTAACTCCTAAACCGCTCTAAGAAAAGCATTTGACAAAAAATATTGTCTACAAATGTGACTATAAATGGTACTTGGAAGTGGACGGCCTAGCGGCGGGGCAATGACCGTGAGACTGGTAGTGCTCTCTCTCTCTCCCCATTCCGGCATTTATATATATATATTTTGTTTATTGCTGTATTTTTCTTTTTGTTTTCCTCTTTGCTTTTTTTTCTTTTATTGAACTTAAATTTGAAAAGATATATGAAAATTTAGACGTAATTCTAATAGACAGGTACAATAGAGATTAATGATGAAATATCACAAAATAAATGAACATGAAAAGGGTTGGATGAAAATTATAGTACTGTAAATTTTAACAGTAATGTCTGGAACTTCTACTAGTAATGGAAAACAAGATATTCGCATAGGGATGGAAGCCGAGGGACGTGAAAAGTGAAGCAACAAAGGCATTTGTGTCCTGCAAAGTCTTAAGTGTTGCTGGATTTTATTGCCTTTTGGTTTGACATTTGCTTCACTTTCTAGACCAAAAAAACTACATGATGTCCACAAAAGCCTTGGTCTTCCTGAGTTTATGCTTAAATTACAAAAACAAATAAATGATAGTGCAAAGTACGAATATATGGGCCTGACTTAAAAAAGAAAAAATGCAAATGGGAGGTGAAACAAGCACTTGTGGACAGAAATCGTCCTTTAGAAGTCTTTGTCTTCGTTCGGTCCTTTTAGGCAGGAAAAAAGCCTTGGTCTTCCTGAACTTTCATAGTTTTTTCTCTCCATTAGCTCACTCTCATTTTGCTTCGCCATTGCCCTTGTTGTTCTCTGCAGTGACTGATTCACCCATGGCCATTGGAGAGATCGTTTTGGGTTCCTTCTTGGAGGTCCTCTTCGACAGGTTGACTTCTCTGGGATTGGAATATGCACAACGCGAAGGAATCAACACTGCTTTACTCAACGAGTGGAAGGGGATGCTGGAAACAATCAACGTGGTGCTGGATGATGCAGAGGACAAGCAGTTGGGCGGTAACCGTCTAGTGAAGCTTTGGCTGGATGATGTTAGGGACTTGGCCTATGACATGGAAGACTTGCTCGATGAGTTCGCGATTGAAGCCGCTCAAGTTAAGTCTGGAGCAGAATCCAGCGCAAGCAGAGATCAGAATCTGAACTTGGGGAAATTCTTTTCCTGGGGCCAAGATGGATCATCCGGATCGAATCTGAACTCGTGCTCGTTTGAAACTAAGGTACAAGAGATCAGTGGCAGGTTGAAAAATATTGTCACTAGGAAGGCTCGTCTGACCTTGAGAGAGAATGTCGCGGACATATCCAACTACACCAACAAAAGGCTCCCTAGCACTTCTTTGCCGGAGACTCGGTTTTTCGGCAGGGAGAAGGAAGAAGCGGAGTTACTGGAACTATTGATCGGTGAGGTTGGAAATTCCGATGCCAGGCTGAGCATAGTCCCCATAGTTGGGATGGGCGGTGTTGGAAAGACAGCTATGGCTCAACGGTTGTACAATGATCCCAAAATGAATAGCTATTTCGAGAGGAAAGCATGGGTTTGTGTTTCAGATGTTTTTGATGTTCTCGACATAACAAAGACTATTTTACAATCAATCGCTGGGTTGTCTTGCGAGGGCAAAGATCTTAACTGGTTGCAAGTTAAGTTGAAAGATGATCTATCCGGAAAGAAGTTCCTTGTGGTCTTAGATGATGTCTGGAATGAGAAGTATGGAGAATGGACTTCCCTCTTAAAGCCATTTGAAGCGGGGGCTAATGGAAGCAAGATCATCATCACGACGCGCAACCATCCTGTTGTTTCCATAACAGGAGCTTCGCCATATCCTTTGAAGGAGTTGTCTGTTGATAATTGTACCAGCTTATTAGCCTATCACGCTTTGGAAGCAAGAAATTTCGAGAGGCACCCGCATTTGGAAATAGTAGGCAAGAAAATAGCTGAAAAATGTAGAGGTTTACCTTTGGCAGCAAAGATATTGGGTGGTCTCCTACATAATAAAAAGAATCCAGATGAATGGGAAGCTATCTTAAATAATAGAATATGGGATGTAGCATCGGCAAAAAACGATGAGGTTCTTCCAGCTTTGAAATTGAGTTATGTCTATCTCCCTTCTTATTTGAAAAGATGTTTTACTTATTGTGCAGTATTTCCAAAGGACTATGAATTTGAGAGGGACGAGCTGGTGCTCTTATGGATAGCGGTGGGCTTTTTAGATGGACGGAAAGCGAAAGAGAATATCTTGAGATCAGGACGGAAATACTTCGATGAGTTAGTGTCTAGATCCTTTCTTCAACAATCCAGTGTTGACACATCGAAGTTTGTGATGCACGATCTTTTGAATGATCTAGCAAAGTCAATTGCAGATGTAACATGCTTTACCTTTGAGGAGTCTCAGGTAGTGAGTGATGAAGATGATGCCTCCTTTAAAGAGAAAGGTCGTTATGCATCATTTGTCTCGAAATATTTTACATCAAAAAGCTTGAGAGTATATGTTGGAATGAAGGTACTAAGAAGTTTAATGCTGTTGAATGTTCGATTTAATGGTAAGGATCAAGGAACTTTTATTTCCGGAAAGGTGCTACACGACTTGCTAACAAACTTGAAGTACTTGCGGGTGTTATCATTATGTCATTGTGACATCATAGAGATACCAAATTGTGTCTGTGATTTAAAACATCTCCGATATCTCAATCTCTCATACACCAATATCGAAAGGCTACCCGATTCAATTGGTGCCTTGTGCAAATTACAAGCTTTGATCTTAAGAGGTTGTCAAATGCTTTCTATGTTGCCTCCAGGCATCACAAAATTGATCAGGTTACAATTTCTTGACATTAGAGATACAGGGAGTCTCGAAAAGATGCCATTGGGTATTAGTAAGTTAAGGAATCTTATTATCTTGTCCAAGTTTGTGGTAGGACCAGAGAGAGGGTCACAATTAAATGAGTTAAAGAACTTGCCACATCTTCAAGGAGATTTACTCATATCTGAATTGCAGGAGGTGGAAAAAGTTAGAGATGCAATTGATGCTAATTTGTTTGGAAAGCAAGACCTTAGCAACTTATTCTTGCATTGGAATGAAGGTTTTGGAGATTCCCGAAATACAGAGCGTGAAGCACGGGTTCTTCACTCTCTGCGACCTCACACTAATATTAAAAATCTCACTATCTCATACTATGGTAGTGAATCACTCCCGTCATGGTTAGGTGATCCATCCTATTCTAAGATAGTGTATTTGTGCTTGCTTGGCTGTCCTCATGTTAGTTCGCTACCATCACTTGGACAGCTCCCTTCACTCAAAGAATTATCTCTTGAAGGTCTAAGTGCAGTGTGCATGATAGGCTATGAATTTTACGGAACTAAAAGCCCTTTTCCATCCTTAACAATTTTGAAGTTTGAAAGGATGTCGGCATGGAAAGATTGGTCTTATTATGCTGGAGGTCGAGAAGAAAAAGTACCATTCCCCTGTCTTCAGCATCTTCTTGTCCAAAGATGTCCAAAGTTGACGGGGACATTGCCTCATCGATTAGATCATCTCATAAAGCTAGAAATTTGTTCATGCTCCCATTTGAATGACTCAACCAATAAGGTTCATCTTCCATCTCTTTGTGAGTTATACATTAATGATTGTAACAAGGAGATCTTAAAGTGGTTGGACAACCTAACTTCTTTAACCATTCTCAAAATTGAGAATCTCGCGGAGTTTGTTTACTTTGATAATGGATTTATGAGCTACTTGGTCAAGCTAAAGGAGCTTCGTATAAGTAGATGTGACAAGCTAACATACCTATGGCAAAGTGGAATTGAAATGCAAAATCTTTCTTGCCTCCAAGAATTAGTCATCAAATCATGTTCTCGATTCACATCTTTTATGGAGGGAGAAGGAGAGATTGAGCTACTGCGTGACCTTGAAAGGATGGAATTACAGGGTTGCATGAGCTTAGAAAGGCTTCCAAGCAAGTTGCACACACTTAAAAGTTTGCGTATTTGGAATTGTCCAAAAATCATTGGACTAACCATTTCTCCAAATGACCCCAGCAGCAATAACATGATGTCGCAGCTTGAATATCTGTGGATTAACGATTGTGATTCTTGGATATCTTTTCTGTTTGCTAAGGATAGACTTATTGCTCTGAAGACACTTATTATTGATAATTGCAAGGAAGTAGAGTTGCTAGCGGAGATCACCGCAGTAGAATCGCTAGAATATCTAGATATTTGCAGTTGTATGAATTTGGGAAGCCTACCACAGTGCCTTCACGCGCTCGTCCATCTTACTTGTTTGAAAATAAGTGATTGTCCAGCACTAGAGGACCTCCCTCCCCTTCCCCTCACCTTGTCGAGTCTTTCACTTTCTAGTTGTCTGAAAATAAAGTCTATTGCCAGCTGTAACATTGATGGTTGTAACGATCTCACTTCTTTGAAAATATGGGAGTGTCCAGCATTGGAGATGGAGAACTTCCCTCCCCTTCCAATCACCCTATTGCGTCTTACACTTGGTAAATGTCCGAAGATAAAGTCATTGGAGTGGCATCATCTTACGTCCCTTCAGGAGCTATATATTATGGATTGTGAAAATATCGAATGCTTCCCCGAAGGAGGCTTGCCTCCAAATTTGCGGTCGTTTTCTATTTGGGAGTGCAAGAATATGAAGCAGCCAGTGAGAGAATGGGGCTTGCCCATGCTCACTTCCCTCGAGAGCGTGGGAATGGACGGAAGCAGCATGGGAGGGGAGGGAGACGAGGAGTGCTTTCCTTCGGACGAAGACAACGGGGATTCCTGGAGTCTTCTCTTTCCTTCCTCTCTTAAGTCTGTTTCGATTTACCGTATGAGGAACGTGGAAAGACTATCAAATGGCCTTCGCAACCATCTCTCCTCTCTCCAAGATTTATGGATTGGAAATTGCCCGAAGTTGAGGGACTTGCCAGAGGATGGCTTCCCTCCCTCGTTGCAATGGTTGTCCATATATTATTGTGAGATTCTGAAAGATCGATGCTCAAAACACACCAGCCACTATTGGCCCCTCATCCAAGAGATCCCTTTCTTCGATATTGATGGGGTTCGGATTCACTGAATTGGTTTGGGTAAGTTTATGGTTTTGAAGGCATCGATTTCCCATTCTGCTCTCTCAGCTCGATGCTCGATACAAATCGATACTTTCCCATGAAGAAGCTCCGAATGAATTTTCGGAAATCCAAGAAATCCTCAACATCCGCATCGATTAGCTGCTTGATTATCCAGCAAGAGCTTACTTGAGTCTCCGATTGCACTGCTTGCGAAAGTTGATGATGATGATGATGATGATGATGATGATGATGATGATATTCTTGTATGGCACAACTGCATCCATGTCCACTACTGCCTTGGGCCGGCTTTTCTCTTTTGCCACTGCAATGCTCTTTCGAACAACAATTAATTCAGCCTCCTCTGTTTCTGTTTTGGCCTCAATCCCAACAAATTTCTGTTCGTATATGGATGCGAAGTTTGGGTACTTGCCAGAGGATGGCCCTCCCTCTCTCTCCCTTCAAGAGATCCCTTTCATCAGCATTGATAGCATTCGGATCCAATGAAGTAAAATCGATCATGCCCGAGCCATGATGATAGATTTGTCTTCGTTGACTTCTTTTTGTTCCTCAGGTAATGCTTCCAACTTCTTTCATATTTCGCTTTCATTTGTTAACTACCGGGATTCATTCTTTGATGTGATGTAAGTTTTCTTGGGTTCAGTTAAGTTTTTGGTTTTCAAGGCATCAATTTTGATTCTGCTCCCTCAATTTGATGTGTAATACAGACTGATATTGGAACTCGAGTCTCTAGCTCATTTTGAAAGCCAGAAAATGAAATTTATTGGATTGTTAATTGACGGGGATTGTGCTACTGTTGTCTCTTCTCGATTAGCTTATCCCACATCGAGATTTGACATGTCTTACCCTGTGTGGCAGATTGCTTGCGGTTGTTGATGATATCTCCTGCTTGTTCCAAGGACACATAGAGAATGTAGCTCTTCGTAAGCAGCTATATGGATGGAACAAAACCGCTAATGAGGTCATCATCATCATAGAAGCTTATAGAACTCTTGAGGGATTGGAGGCCTTACCCTGCTGATCAAGTTGTGAGAGATATCAGCAGAAAGTTTGTTTTTGTGCTCTTCGATGGCTCTTCTAAAACTGCTTTTCTGGCCTCTGTGAGCAACAATAATGTTCATTGGTTTCGTTCTGGGATATCACTCTCAATCGTTCCCTCCACCTGCAATCTATATCTAATCCTTTCTGTTCTCTGAATCATGCAGGATGTTGATGGAAGTGTTGCTTTCTTCTTGGGAAGTGATTCTGGGGGCAATCTTGTTCTCTTGAATGATGCAGAAGTCATGAAGATGGGCTGTGGGAAATCTTTCGCACCATTCCTTGAAGGTAATTATTTTTTCGGATTGTCGATGCAGCGCCACTGGAGTTCGGTAGATGCATTGCAGTGTGAAAAGTAAGGATGGATGATCTCTGCTGATATTAAGCAGAGTTCAGAGGAGAATGTTATGTTGTTGGGTGACATCATATTAGAAAAATTGGTTCCGAACCTAAATTTATAATGTATGGTTAAAATGGTGGTCTTTACCTGTATGCATGTTTTGATTTGTGCATTTTCAATTACAATGTTGCTCTTCCAATGGTTTTCGAGTGCCAAATCGTTCACCTTAAAACATTGCCTTCTTTTCCAACTCAGGATGCTGCTTCACCCGCTCTGGAGGTCTAAGGAGTTATGAGCACCCACCGAATGAGGTGAAGCCAGTTCCTCAATCGATGCTTGATACAAACTGATTTTCCTTGTTTAGATTTTTCACATAAATTTTCGAAAACTAGCAGCTGAAGGTGAAAGATTGACATATGCAGAATGAAATACTTACAAAGCTGCATCTTGCTATATTGATGACATATCTTGAACTCTTCTTCATGCCCAAAAACTGTGCTTATTTTTGCACTTGAGTGACCCACCAAACAAATTGTGAATCAAAATGCACTATGCCTTACTTGAGAATCATCAAGAATCGTAGCATTCGACAATCATATTCCTCTGCATTTTCAGCATTTGTTGTATGTTCTCTTCCCAACATCTTTTTTCTTGTGCCCTTAAGTTCATTCATTGTGGTTGTTTTGTGGATACCACTGTGATCTGTATTGGCAAAATCTCTTGGAAGGATCTCTCGAGAATGCTGTTAAGGTGGGGCTAATGCTGTTGATGTTAAGTGTTACTTTTTTGCAATTTAATAAAAGAAAAAAGAAGCGTTTAATTTTATTTGGTGCACTGAGATGTTCTAATTTTCTTCTAGTGGATACGATCTAAATAAGAATAATCTTTTCTAAAATCTAAAAACAATGATTAGTTATGTGGATGCCGCGATATGATTGCGAACCAAAGGGATGCACTTCCTTTTTTTTTCCAGTGGTTTCCTTTATCATTGAGAACCTTCTTTTTCTGGATGATGATCCTTTGTATTATTAACCAGTCAACCTGGGATAAAATTTTGGGGCACCTCATGGCTCCAACATTTCAATGCCACACCAATTCATGACAGCATTGATATTACATAAATCACGTTCTGCTTGGGTCTTGATCACTGGTGGGTTAGGAACTATTACTAAAAGCTTGCTAGAAATTTTTAGCCAATTTACTTATGCTTGATTGGTTGAGATTGAAATGATATGCTACCTGCTTCTGTGATTGTGTTGTCAACAATGACCTCTAGGGCAAATCTATTCAGTTCTTTAAAGTATCAGTCTTGTGCGTTTACTCTACCATGGAATATTATTTTGTCTTACGTTATGTTATTTTATTTGAAAATACCTTCTTATGTGGCATTCTGCAGGGAGCTCCGGAACAAAATTTTTCGAGCTCACTTGCGTTTGTTTGGTGTAACTGGAAATCTTGCACTTCAACGAATGCAAACCTTGTCTGGTACATCTCCTCCCTCTCTGCTACTGTTGCATATGTAAATTTTTGGTTGAAGCATTTTTCATGTGAGATTGTGAACCTCTATTAGAGGTTAGTTAATTTGTAATCTAAATTGCAGTTCACTGTGTACTTTCTCTTAGGCTTTTTGGATTTTATTGCACATATAACATGGTGCTTTGCCCATATAAATAGGTGGTTAGAAAAGCAGCATTGCATTTGCCAAGATAACTTTCAAGAAACCTCACATACTTTTGCCTGCGAGCCATCCGATCATCTGGTAAGTTTTGCTCTTTTTTCTCCATCTTGTGACTTTGATTACTTTTTCAGTTAGCTTGTTATATTGCTCTTGCACTAATTGAATTTATAGGAATCTGATCTTTACATTGAAGATACAATGGAACCAATTAGTGATCACAACAGGGACCCTCTGCCATCTTACATCTAACTTATAATAGAACAGAAACCAATCTAGTTGTCCAACTGGCAAATTATTGGGAATCAAACATGTTTGCTAGCATGATCAGTGTTTTTGTATTACAGTAATCTAAAATACCAAGTAGTTCCAATATCCTATAGGCAGCATCGGGTTTTGCACATAATTAATGTGGAAATTTCTTTGTTTATAAATGTGGACTTTAAGTTCTAGGATTTGCAGTCATTGTGGAAATTCCATTTTCCCTAAGATTAGTATCTTCCTTAATGGCCTATGACTACTGATGTGTTATCTTTGTAAATTCCTAGGTTCTTGTCTAAGGATTGATGAGTATGATTCTACGTTTTTTTTACTATCCCAAACTGCAGGATTTGGATGCCGTTGAGGCGCTCATTCAAGGTCTGGTCTTGTTCCAAGGAAGATGTTCGACAGTGAGATTGATTTTTTTGCCAAAGTACTTCAATTTGACCAATGAAGGATCGTCTTTACAACTAATAGCCATCTTTTCACCTTGATTTGCAGGTTAGTGACAATGAGCATCCAATATCTGCAAGCATGGACAAGCTCTGGATTGTTGTTTCAAGGCAAGGTGGCGCCTTTCCGTGGGAATTTCCAGGATCATAAGAAGATATTTCAGTCCTCGTTGAATCAGGCGAGTTTATTTCTTTTCATCAGCCAAGAGTGGTTCAATGGGATCACATCACATTACCTTACAAAACATAAAATGAGGCTTTGTTACCGAGAGAAAGCAAAATAAGGATGAAGAGAGGATTGCTGCAGATATACAGGATGTACTCACAGTAACAGCAACCCTCGTTTGTCATTTTGATTAGGGCTCATGGAAGGACGAGTCTTAAGTTTTTAACATCGAATATGCAGTATCATTTGCCAATAGCTTTAAAAGTTTGTACTTTTGACTCTAAGTACAGAATTGCTTTTAGTAACTATGTTGTAGGCCATCCTAGCCAAAAAATACCATATGAAATTCTGTATGTGAATTGGTTAGATAATATCCTTTTAACATGTTCCGGTTGATATTCAAAATAAGAACCTCTCTTTCTTCCCATAACGGTTATTGTATAGATGGAAGGATAAATTGAAAACAGAGGTTTGAATATGCGAATGAAACAACTAAATTTTGGATTAACCATGCAGGCCGAAACCCATTTAAAAACTGATTACCTGGTCAAAGAATAAGGTTTATCTTTCTTCTATTCAAATACCCACTCCATCTCTTGATAATGGTAGCTTTAGCCACACCAAAAAAAAAAAATCGTGATTTCATTGTTTAGAGAGGCAACGGTTAGATCAAACTGATTTTTGTTGGACTTTATTGTGATATCATGAAAGGTTCCATATATCAGCCTACATAAGACTGTGGAACTTGAGTCTCTAGTTCATTTTGAAAGCCAGAAAATGAAATTTATTGGATTGTTAAGTGACAGAAATTGCAGTACTGTCTTCTCTTCTCAATCAGCTCATCCCACATCGAGATCTGACATGCCTTACCCTCTGTGGCAGATTGCTTGCAGTTGTCGATGATATCTCCTGCTTGTTCCAAGGACACATAGACAATGTTGCTCTTCTTAAGCAGCAATATGGATGGAATAAAACTGCTAATGAGGTCATTATCGTCGTAGAAGCTCATTGAACTCTGAGGGATGGGAGGCCTTACCCTGCTGATCAAGTTCTGAGAGACATCAGCAGGAAGTTTGGTTTTGTGCTCTTCGACAGCTCTTCTAAAACTGCTTTTTAGGCCTTTGAGTAATAATAATGTTTCATTGATTTTGTTCTGGATATCGCTCTCAATTTCTCCCTCCACCTGCGATCTAGATCTAATCCTTTCTGTTCTCTAAATCATGCAGGATGTTGATGGAAGTGTTGCTTTCTTCTGGGGAATTGATTCTGGAGGCAGTATTGTTCTCTCAGATGATGCAGAAGTTGTGAAGATTGGCTTTGGGAAATCTTTCACACCATTTCCTAAAGGTACTTACTTTTTCGGTTTGTTGATGCGGCTCCACTGGAGTGCGGTCCATGCATTGCAATGTGAAAAGTAAGGATGGATGAACTCTGCTGATATTTAGCAGAGTTCAGGGGAGAATGTTATGTTGTTGGGTAACATCATATTGAAAAATTGGTTCCGAACCTAAATTTATAATCTAAGGTTAAAGTGATGTTCTTTACTGGTATGCATGTTTTGAAATGTGCATTTTAACCTACGACGTTGCTCTTCCAATGGTTTTCGAGCGCTAAATCGTTCACCTTTTGACATTGCCTTCTTTTTTG
This sequence comes from Eucalyptus pauciflora, assembly GCA_007663325.1. Classification (NCBI taxonomy): domain Eukaryota; kingdom Viridiplantae; phylum Streptophyta; class Magnoliopsida; order Myrtales; family Myrtaceae; genus Eucalyptus; species Eucalyptus pauciflora. The sequence continues at coordinate 276,169 of VMYD01000077.1, forward strand.
AACTCAGGATGCTTCTTCACCAGCTCTGGAGGTTTGCGGAGTTATGAGCTCCCACCGAATGAGGTGAAGCCAGTTCCTAGGGTAGATAACTCGGGCCAAATGCACGGCGCCACATTCAAAGTGGTGCAGAGACTAAGGAGTCCAACATGCCTAGAGTTGGGAGTGCTGCGAACTGGTCCTTTGCACTGCCTAGTCATATGGTTTGTGGCCCTTTTTTGGCCAGGCCATTAGCTATTGAATGGCCTTCTGTTGCTTATAACCCAGTCACCCTTTCTCATACATTGACAATTTTCCAGCTCTAATGGTTGGTTACTCTGTGTTGAGAGTCTGAGTTGACATTGTTTTATGGAGCTGTATATGTTGCTTATAAAACCAAGCCTTTACAGAACCTGATCATGCTTTGTGCAGTAATATCTTTCTGGCATTTCATCTAAGCCATCATGCAGAGTTTATTCAACTTAATGTTTTTTCGCATAGAATCTCTACTGGTAAATCAGACCGGGGATGATATTGTTATATGAGAACAAATGTGAACCAAGATAACTTGGAGCATGCTGGTTTTCATATGGAAATCAAGTTTACACAACGCCTTGGGAAGGGTCATGTGAACTTTAATAACAGAATGATAGCGTCTTAGATATTAAGGCCAAAGCGGCAAACTCTCTTGCAATTTCAAGGCAGTCACAGGGAACTTGATGCATGCCAATACAAACTCAACATGAAGGAAGATAGAATAGCTCTCGATATGATGACTAACGTCAAATTGCTGATTAACAACCAAAAAAAAAGAAAAACAAACAAACAAATAAACAAACACTTTGCCTGACCATTCTGGTTGGAGAGACCTCTTTAGACCTTCGCATGGCCTATGCCCCTGTTGTTTTTTTAAAAACCTGTGTAGATGAAATAAATTTTAGTCTCGTCTTATTGACATATGAGCTCTCACTAAATTTTTTGACAAAAGTAATGGTTTTGATAGATATACCATCTACATAGCACAGGCTGCACAGCTAACCTAGCAGTCCTGCTTAGAAAAATTCTTGATGTCCACTTCTTTTTGTTTAATTCTTCTGCACAAAATTCGTATTCAACTTGTTCATGGATCTCCATACAACATAGAGTATACTGTGAGCACCATCCATCACTTCAATCAGGTCTCCACCTATCTATATGTAGACTCACTATCCACTTTCTCCCAGATTTTGATATAGACTTAAAGATATTTTACTCAAGTCTCTGCAGTATGATCTCTTAAATTTCAATGAAGTACAAAACTAGAGGAAGATTTGGCACAAAAAGGAAATAGCTTCAGCTTCCGGTAGGTTGGGGGCCTTAACGTATAGATTAATTGAGTAAAAGGTGATGGACATGAACCACATTTAATGTATGAAATTTGACTGATACCAAACTCTTTCGACTTCAATTTACAAAATAAGCAAATCAGACCTAAAAATATTGGTAATCCAACATATTTTTTCTAAAAAATTTATCCATTATGTAAGTTTTTGGACACATATAATGACAAGAGATTTAGCTGTTTACAAATTATAAGATGCAATGCTTTGTTTCGATATGATTCAATTTATTTCTTTTACTGCACTTTATTATGATTTTAAATTGGATTCATGTAATTTTTAAACACCTTGATTTTTATAAAAACACAAGAATATCACCATTTATAGCACATGAAATTTAGTGACATATGATGAAATTGAAACGATGCAGATCTAATACATTCCTGCGTAGAAGTCTCCCAAGCATCTGATGAAATTTGAAACGATGCAGAACATACAATATCTTCATCAAGAAGGATTACCAGACTAGCACCTTCCCAGGACCACTGTCTACTGAATCTGCATTTCACCTGTACCACATGACTTAACCAGGAAAGACAATTTTCGTCTTCGAGCACAATTCAAAACCCAGGCGTTGCAACCCCCATCCCAAATGCCACGCCGCGGCACCAACTCGGTCAATGTAGAGTTAGCGCCGCACAAAAGGGACTGCTTTCACGGGAATTTGAACTTGCTTATCCATATGGAAAGAATGGAACTTGTTGATAATTAACGACTCAGCCAGAAACTCACCAAGAGGACATACCTAAAACCGCATTTACATATAAATGCAGTGTCACCTTATCAATAGAATGATCCATCATATGAGCAAGTAAATGACTTATCAATCTAAGAGTCCCTGATCCTATCCATTCATGTCTCATACCGTCGATGCTACAAACTCCAGACCGATGTGCCGGAACAGAAACGTGGGAGTTAAAATTAGCGGATTGCCCAAGAACAGAAGAAAGGAAACAAATTTCTCATTTTTCATAACATAAATAGACGAAGTTCCAGGATTCCAGCAATAGTCAAACCAGATAGAACAGCTTATACACAAGAAACGACCATTTTTGTAGCAGTCCTGAAAAATCGTGTATATAAAACACCTCCTTTCCTTCGTATTGGCTGGACGTTTATTACGAAGTGAAACAATGATGAAAGAATCCCAAAAATTTTGGTAAGACATATATTACCACCAAATGTCATAAATCTTGGAGGAGAAAAAAAATCAAGAATGATATGGACTCGTCTTTTTCTACAGGTGGCTATACTTGGATACAGAACCAATTAGCGAGCATCAGTTTGAAAAGCCGAAAGCATGCTCCTGAATCTAACAGGATTCCACTTCAAGCCTTAATCCTTGAGGACTCTCCCACAGCACTCTCCATTCTCGAGTACCATTCCCCAATACGAGTGTGCTCCACCATATCTTTACCAGACCTCAAATATCGGATCGGTCTTAAAACACCAAAGACAGCAAGATCGGCCAAATTAGGCTTTGAGCCCCCTGAAACAGCAGATATTATGATGAGTAAACATCTTCACCACAAAAGTGCAGACACTATTATGAACAAGGTGCATATGATCACAGACAACCTTTTGCGCAAATTAACCTTTTCTCCAGCTGTCAACCAACAGCTATATCAATAAAAGCTTTATATGAGTTGCATAAAAGGTTTTTACCTCAAGCATTATCATAATGTCCTTAAAAAGGTCGGCAACACAAAGCATCATGCCGTAAGTTTTTTTTTTTTTTTTTGGTGACCAAGCATCATGCCGTACCGTAAGTTCACACTTCAAGAATCGTTAAATAATGAACATTTCCTAGATCTTGTGAAGGATGAATTTCCCACAACTTTCAAGAATAAGAGAGCATATCTTTTATTGCCTACATGCCATCCCAACTTTTTAATGTAGGTTGGAGACATCATCTATACACCAAACTGTCTAATATCCTGATAGCTCACACTGGAGATGCTTTAATTAGTATTTTCTCAGAAGGTAGAACCTTTGTCCATCATCTCTACAGGCCCAAGGCTAATAAACATAATAAAAATCTTCTCAAAAGAAATTGATCTATTAACATCTCTAGCTTAACAAATGTATAATTTTGAACCTTATCATACTCATTTCTTTGAAGCCATCCCAGCTTAAAGAATAACTAGTTCGTATGCATGCACTATGCTCGTGTACGATAATTTCATTACGCACATCGTTGTAAGGAATCAATAATAAAGTCAATAACTGTCACTGGGTGGACAGATAAATACTTGACATTGTTTTCTTTTTTTACCACTCTATGAATTATTCTAGAAAGCAAACACTAAATGAACATTTTACTACTCTTTCAATAACTTATTAGAGTATTTATTCAAAAATTTAGAAAAAAAAAAAAAGATATGGAAGAAGAAGATGGAATTGATTGTTGCCTTGTAGGAACAATTACAGAATTTCACCAAGTGCAATTTTTAGTATAAAGCAGGAATCCATTAGAGTTGGATAGCTATGTGAGTTGCAAAACAAATAAAACCAGTGATGCAAGTAAAGCAACCAATGCAAACGCCAGTGGCTCTTCCAAGGTGAAGTTTGACAAAGATGATCCAGAAATGTAAAATCACAGAATCTTCCTGCTTTCACAAAAAACCCCCTTTTATTGGGAGGGGTAGTTACCTCACAACAGTCTTGCAGAATGCAAGATGACTACACTACATGCACTGAAAATATTAAATACACAATCTATCAACAGAGGTCAGTAGATGAGTAAAAGACTGATAATTATCAAAAGAAGCATGTTTCAAGCAACCATTCCATGTCTAGAGTGCATACCCAAGAACTCCCTGCCATTTAAGGCATCAACCCATGTCTCCACAGCATCATAGAGGGCAGCACGTTCATCAGTAATATTGTACTTCTTCTTCAGGTTCTTGGATACAAAGTACATCGCAGCAGCTCCAGCATATTTTACTGTAATTTTCTCGGTGAAGCTGAAATTACCTGGAATCACAGAACATTTAAATCTAGACGCCAATACAGCCATTTCTACAGTAAGATTCTTACAACAAAATGAAAAATATTATCGACCATATTATTGCAAATGGATAGATGACACTAAACACCCACCTTGTACATGTTTCAAAAGCAATACCAATATAATGAACTTTAAGCATTCGACATTACAAACACCAAAACAACCAAATTGGATTTGAAAGATTGCAAATCACCTAATCAGCAAATCAACAAAACCAAGTCCTTTTTCCCTCACACTCCCTCAAAATATATAAATAAATAAATAAATAAATAAATATATATATAAACACATTTAACAACTCAAATGGTGACATCACCTCAGCAGGCCAGAGCACATAAAACATATCACACCATTACAATATGTCCGTATATCACGTTTCAGCTTTCTAAGGCATAATAAATCAACAATTTAAGCCAATCCAAGCCCATGACTTCATTTTATGTATTTATGATCACGTTATGATGATTATTACATAAACATATCTACCTTTTATATGTATTTGAGCCAATTATCATATGGCCATATTTGAGCAAAACAACCCCATGAAACTGATCCGAAAGGCAGGTACCATTGCATTAGTTTTGCAATCATGCAATGACGCTTACATCTCATTTCCAAATTATGTGTATTCCACCTATCTACGTCATTTGGAGTTAATTCCACTAGAACAATATTAATCATAGACAAGAACCCTAGATGGAATTCCTTCAATAAAACAAACTGAGAGGAGATATATTATCAGAGAGCCAAGCTTTATAATGCACTAGTACAGCAAAACAAATGGCAGATTTTGACAGCGACTGAATTGGCATGGCTTTTACTCCATGGAATCAATTTCAAATGCATCCATAATAACACCAATAAAAAATACCAATTAGAAATCACAAGCCAAAGAAAAATCATGCGATTGGCTCCATCATTCATCTCCACGTATAAACTACAACCTCTTCGGCATTGATCATGTAGAAACTTGCATAAAACAGTTTGATGACTCGCTCTAGTTATCCAGCAATTACTGTTATATGTAGTCTTGCCTGCTAAACACTCTCCTGTTTTATATACATGAGCTGTTGCAGAGATGAGATGAAGAAGCATTTGTTGCCCTCCTAGGGAAAGCAATAAAAAATATATCCACCTATTCTACCAGATGAGCAAAGCATAAGACTTATCAATCATCTTCTTTTGCTGCCAAACTTATTAATAATCTCGGTGAGGGAAGTAAATCGAAATATCAGTCATGACTTCACATCAAATCATAAGCATGTCTTACCATTGCTTGTGATATAATCAAATGACTCAAGAGCCTCGGAGGTATTCCTGTAGATGTTTGGTGATAAGACATGCACCAAGTGATTGTCAACCCATCTGTAGTTAGAACAAAATGAGCACAATCATTAACTCTTGGCATAATATCGGAAGTTTTTAGACTCATACTGCAGCTTAAAGCACAAAGATGAAGCCCCATTTGATCTGGCTGGTATTAAGCAAATAACCAATGCACACGATTTGGATGGCATGCAAAAGATGTGCAATTTCCCACATCTGAATTAACAAGTCAATATTTCTTTACAGTCTACAATTGACATGGCAGACTTTATGAGTGTAGGTGTATCATCGACAATAACACATTATGTCATAATATAGAAAAAGGAGACTACCTCCGCCACTTTCTCTCTTCATCATCAGCATCTTATGTGGCTGGTTTGGCTGACCTTTCGGGAAGAATTTTTTGACCCAGCTTGTCAATGATATCTGCATGATTCAAATTTTTCACGTAAGTTACGATTATAATGGCACTCAAATGTAACAAGGGGCTCTTGGGCTGAATAACATTGAAAAATATCCTCAATGAACATAGTTTTCTAGAGTTTTCTCACTGAGCATTTAAAGGTAGACAAATTCAGGAATTTAGGTTGTGGCAACAAAAGGAGAGCACAGAACCTGATGAGTCGACTAGCTGCTCGCCATCCCCCACGAGTATAGGAACCTTCTTGTAATCGGACCATTTTATCTCTTTCTTACTAATTGGATTGACTTCAACAACTTTGTAGGGGATGTCATAATAGTCCAAAAAAGCTGAGATTGACAGAAAACTTGAACTCAGTATGAAATGAAAAAGAACAGAAAAATTGAACAGAAAACTTGAACCCAGGCCATGATAATAGATTTGTCTCCGTTGACTTCATTTTGTTCCTCAGGTAATGCTTCGAACTTCTTTCATTCTTTCCGCTTTCATTTGTTAACTGCCGGGATTCATTCTTCAATGTACAGTAAGTTTTCTTGGGTTCGGGTAAGTTTTTGGTTTTCAAGGCATCAATTTTGATTCTGCTCCCTCAATTCGATGCGTAATACAAACTGATCTTGGAACTCGAGTCTCTAGCTCATTTTGAAAGCCAGAAGATGAAATTTATTGGATTGTTAATTGACGGGAATTGCGCTGCTGTCTTCTCTTCTCGATCGGCTCATCCCACATTGAGATTTGACATGTCTTACCCTCTGTGGCAGATTGTTTGCAGTTGTCGATGATATCTCCTGCTTCTTCCAAGGACACATAGAGAATTTAGCTCTTCTTAGGCAGCAATACGGATGGAACAAAACCGCTAATGAGGTCATCATTGTCATAGAAGCTTATAGAACTCTGAGGGATCGGAGGCCTTACCCTGCTGATCAAGTTGTGAGAGACATCAGCAGGAAGTTTGGTTTTGTGCTCTTCGACAGCTCTTCTAAAACCGCTTTTCAGGCCTCTGTGAGAAATAATAATGTTCACTGGTTTTGTTCTGGGATATCGCTCTCAATCTCTCCCTCCACCTGAGATCTATATCTAATCCTTTCTGTTCTCTGAATCATGCAGGATGTTGATGGAAGTGTTGTTTTCTGCTGGGGAAGTGATTCTGGAGGCAATCTTGTTCTCTCGGATGATGCAGAAGTCGTGAATATGGCAAAAATGGTGTTCTTTACCTGTATGCATGTTTTGATTTGTGCATTTTCACATCCAATGTTGCTCTTCCAACGGTTTTCGAGCGCCAAATCATTCACCTTTTAACGTTGCATTCTTTTCCAACTCAGGATGCTACTTCACCAGCTCTGGAGGTTTGAGGAGTTATGAGCACCCACCGCATGAGGTGAAGCCAGTTCCTGGGGTGGACAGCTCTGGCCATGTGTGTGGCACCACATTCAATGTGGATGCGGAGACTAAGGACTCCAGCATGCCTAGAGTTGGGAATGCTGCGAACCAGTCTTCATTCTACTCAGTCGTGTGGTTTATGGCCCTTTTTTGGACAGGCCTTTAGCTGTTGGAGGGCCTTCTGTTGCCAATAACCCAGTCATGCTTTCTCATACATTGAAAATTTTTCAGCTCTAATGGTTGGTCACTCTATGTTTAGAGTTTGAGATGACGTTGTATTATGCAGCTGTATATGTTGCTTATAAAACCAAGCCTTTAAAGAACCTGATCATGCTTTGTGCAGTAATATCTTTCTGGCATTTCATTTAGTCATCATGCAGAGTCTATTCACTGTCATGTTTTTTTTCTTTTTTTTTAACTTAGATGTCTATTGCGAAATTGTTCTCTCCATTTGTAAATTAGGCTGGGACGACATTGTTATATGAGGACAAATGTGAACTGTAAAAACTTGGAGCATGGTGGTCCTCATATGGAAATTGAGTTTAAACGATACCTTGTGGCATGTTAGTTATTAAAGGCTAAAGCAGTAAACTCTCGTGCAATTTTAAAAGCAGTCAAAAGGACCTTGACGCATGTCGATACAAACTTAACATGAAGGAAGATAGAGATAGCTATCCATACTGCAGATTAACCAAAAAAAAAACACTTCACCTAGCCATCTCGGTAGGAGAGACCTCTTTAGTCCTTCGCATCGGTTATGCCCCCTGTTGTTATCTGAAAAACGTGTGTTTGTCAAGTTCAACACCGATAAAATAAATCTCAGTCTCATCCTATTGACATATGAGCTCACGCTGAAATTTCTTACATAAGTAAAGTGATGGTTTTGATAGATGTGCCATCTACATAGCGCAGGCTGCACAACTAACCTACTAGTCCTGCTTAAAAAAATTCTCCATATCCACTTCTTTTTGTTTAATAACTCTGCACAAAATCGTATTCAACGTGTTCATGGATCTCCATACAACATCAAGTATACTGTAAGCACCATGCTTAAATCAGGTCTCCACCTATCTATATGTAGCCTCAGTATTGACTTAACTTCAGCTTCAGGTAGGTTTGGGGCATCCATCACCTTGCAGACACGCTGATTCCCTCTGACTTTCCCAAACATTAACCTAGTTGTGGCTGCATGAGCCAGAACATGCCCGCCTGCAGGTTTCATTGGGTCTGATAACACACCTCCGCCTGGATCAGCTACGACTGAAACAACTAAATCAAAGACAGAGTCTTAAAAATAATAAAATCCTTTTCCTATGTCATGGACTGAAGCTACTGCATGCATCCCCAGTTTACACCAAATAGCTGGTTCTTGAGATTTACAAGAATCAGTATGAGCTTAGTGCAGTCCCCAAAATGCTATTTGTCAGTGTGCAACCATCAAAGGGCTAAATTGAATAACAACTTTGAATGGATGCAGGACTACGTGGGAGAAATGAGATGTGATGCAGTACCTTGATTGGTCATGTACACTGCCACGTACACTGCCACGTTAGATTCCTCAGTTATCTTAATAAACGCGAGACATCTGTGCCAATTTTTGCTGCAATTCAGAATTCATTAGTGTCAAACCAGATAAGCTGCAGAATAACAACTTGCATGATTTGATGGTTTCAGGATCAACCTGGGGCTCTGCAAGTTCTCTTGCAGTAAAATCCACTCAGAAGAGAGCAATCACCAATCCACAATCTGAAAAAGGCACTCACCATAGGTCAACCATCCACACCTCAGAAAATCAGTAGGGTTTGATTCTCAAGCAGTGTCTTACCAGTAATTTGAATGGTTCTTCAGACATTTTGGCAGCCAAACCAAGAAGCAAGTTGTACTGATGCTCAGAGGTAGAGGCATGGGCATAAATGATCTTCAAATTCATGGAAAGACTAGATCACAGCAAGTACACTAGCCAGAAAAGTAAAGAGTTGCCACCAGTATAGAAAGCATTGCTTACAATATCTAAGACTGCAGGTGTAATGAAAGAAAGTGCACATGCACTTACATGGACAGACGACGATTACAAAACACAAGCAGCTTTGCCGAGGTCAAGAAAAATACAGACATATTATAATAGGATACAAAGTTCCTACTGCGTTGATATAAGCTACCTTGCCATTTCCTCCTCTCATGTGAGTCGGCAGCTGAAAATATTTTACGAACATGGAATCCACAAACCATTAATAAAGAATGATTATAAACAGGGGTAAATACTGTTGTAGGATTTGCAAATAAAGTAGAGTATCTTCAAGCATCACATTCGACTAATGATCAACCCTAGTCCAAGTCCGACTATGATTAAGGCTTTTACTCGGTTATGACACAGTACAAACTCTTCTGGCCTTTTTCCTGCTTGGTTTGAGCCACTGTATATGCGTTCAAGTATACTGACTGCAGATTATAGAAAATGAGAGTGCCATACTTCCAGAATCACCTAATACACACGTTCTGATGCCAAGATCACCCACATCTTTATTCTTCATAGGAATTCAATCATCATGTTACTATTTGGCATTGTTCATCTGAACAAAAATGCAACAGAAGTTCAAGACAGAAACCTAATATCCAATTCAGACCAACCTGAGAAGTAACAGATAGGGTATATGCAAGCTGTATTTTCCCAGACCTGAAGTGACGTCAGCAGCATTTTCTGAGAAAGCTAATTAACAAAAGCAACTAAAATTCATCAAAGGTAACAATGTTGGACTGTAATTTTCACCCAGATTCGCCAAATGCTTTTGTAATTGCTAGAGTTTCAATACCACCTGTTAACATTGCCAAACCGGTGAAATTTGTTTTTGTTGAAATGCATGAAGTATAAGAGGCGCAGTCTGCAAAAGAAAGTCTCTTACCGCCTAAAAGCTCATCGAGGGCTTGGCTTCCGGTTATGATGCAAACAACCGACGACTCTCTCTGGAAAAAACAAAGACATTGAAAGTACTTTGAGCAACAGATATGCTAATTTGCAGGCTTCATTTCAAGGGTATTCCAAACCATTTTAGCTCGAAGTTTGCAGAATTAAGAACTTACACTGAGCAGAGCATCACTTCCAGTAATATAGCCAAAATTCTGAGAAAGCGAAGGGAAGTCAATGCGAGATGCTTATAGAAGTTCAAATTGATTGGAGCCACCATCTCAGGTCAAGAAGAATTTAAGCTCTAACCACTATTTTTTCAGCCACATTGCATATTTTGTCAACTTTTGCCTCAGATAATCCTTTTATTCCGGTTAAGTGCTACCCAAAAATAAACAAAGAAAAAGCAAATCACTTGGCCAAATAAGAATACGCTCCTCAACTTAATTCTCAGGACTAAAGATCAGATATACCTTCTGTGTGTGCATCATCAAGCCATTGCAAGTGTAGATTCCTGCATCCTGGAGCTTTTTCATACCTCCAGCATTTACATAGAGAGAGAGAGAGAGAGAGAGAGAGAGAGAGAGAGGCGGGAAGCAGGGAAGAATGGCTCTTGGCTTATTTTAATATCGACCCCTTTTGACTCAAATTTATAAAATTGGCAAATCAGACTTAAAATATAGAACCATTGATAATCTTTGACATATTTTTCCTCATATTTTTCTTAAACAAATTTGTTCTTTTAAGTAAGTTTTTAAACGTATGTATAATGAGAGGAGACGTTCAGCTGCTTACGAATTACGAAATGCATATTTGGTTTCGATATGGTTCGATTTTTTTTTACTAAACTTTATTATGATTTTAAATCAGATTTTTGATGTAATGTCAAACGCCTAAATTTTATTATAAAAAACAAAAAACAAAAGAATATCGCCATTTATAAGACCCTCAAGCTCTTTTAATTATTTAAATCAAAATATCGTCTCTCTCACGACGAGAAACGCAAAACCCAAAACGACAATCTGTCGAAGTCGAGACTGATGCTGATCGAGTGATCCGAGAGAGGTGATAATCGCGCATTTACGGCGATCTTCTCGAATATTTTTGTCTTGGGCTTTCGCTGTTCCTTGTTCCATTGCACGTAAGCTGTTTGATGTTTGTCCTGAGTGAGAGGCATTTGCTTTTCTTGGGCTTGTTTCTTGAATTTGGAGCGACGCATTACCATCTTGACATGACCCGTCTTCAAATCATTGGTAAAGCCGTAGCTTCCTCGAATGAATGGAGCGCGGCGAGAGAGTTTGGTTGCTTTGTCACCTCCCTAGTGTGTTCGCCTACCCTGAGAAGAAACTGGAGTTTTGGTGAGATTTTACTTAACCAGTCGCAGCGTAGATTCATGACCACCAGCAAGAAAGTGCAAGATAGGAGCAAGGACAATAGGGTCCATGATCTCGAAATTGCCACTGAGAAGCATATAGTGGTGTCGAAGGTGTTGGTTTTGATGGAAATGTTGAAGAAGGAACCCGAGATAATAATCCCTGTGAGGTCGCTGGATCTATAATCAAGCCAAACGGTATAGTGGATTTTATTCAGAAGTCGCCAAAACTGTTTGAGTTGTGTAAGGATCAAAAGGGGGTATTGTGGTTTTGAATTGACTAAAGAAGCTGAAGACTAGCTAGAGGAAGAGGATAGATTGGTTAGGGGACACTCTGGCACGGCTGTTGAATACATGACTAGGATGTTGATGATGTCGGTCGATAAATGGCTTCATGTGGATAAAATTGCTCATTTCACGAGAGAGTTTGGTTTGCCAGCTGATTTCAGGAGCAAGTGGCTACACGAGTATCCGCAGCACTTCAAAGTGGTTAAATCTCCAGATGCAGTTGACTATCTCGAGCTCGTAGAGTGATCATAGAGTTGGAGAAACCCATATTGGGGGTATCGGAATTTGCCTTTCATACTCCAGGGTTGCTTTCCCTATCTTTCCCCTTGAAGTTTCCCACCAGTTACAAGAAGGTGTATAGATATGGAGGCAAGATTGAGCACTTATAGAAAAGGTTATACTTATCTCCTTATGCCGATGCGTGTGGCCTTCAAGCTGGATTGAAAGAACTCAATAAGAGAGCCATTGCAGCAATGCATGAGTTACTTGGCTTCACAATGGAAAAGAGGTCGGCAACTGATCACATAGAGCACTTTCACAAGAATTCGTGATGCCTCAGAAGCTGATGAGACTCCTGTTGAAGCATTATTGCGTTTTCTATGTCTCTGAGAGGGAGAAGAGGTTTAGTGTGTTCTTGACAGGAGCTTATGAAGGTGTGGAGCTGATTCAGAAATGTCTGCTGGTTATTTGGAAGGAAAAGGTCCTAAGCCCTATTGGTTATACAGGGAGGAAGAAAATAATAGAAACTTTTATGGACTTATCAGATATGGAAGATAATGATTTTCTAGAGTAGCTCTGAGGATGGAGGCGTTGCTATGCAGCTTAGTCAAATAGAAGCCATCGGTGAATTGGAGGATATTGCAGTTGGAGACAGCTCCTTCATGGATATACATGAAATTGACAATAAATGCAAGCCTCATGATTCATTTTAAGGTCATATGTTCTTATTCAAGTTGTCAAGATAACTTGCTTTCCAGTCTTCTTCTTCACAAGTTCAAAGTTTTGAGTCTTTGTACAGATTTAATTAGACAAACTCTGCTTACATCTATAAACCAAGTTAATTAATAGTGGACTGATCCATCTCATTCCTTGTTAGTCCTACATATTGCCATCGGAACTCATGAAATCAATGATTCAGAAAGAATGTGCGGATAATGCTTTTGGCAACTCTCAGCTCTCCTTGGTGCCAGCAAGGACATCAGAAGCAGTCTATTTACGGTGACTGGTTCATTCTTGGTTATTGGTCTGACTTAATGAGTGTGGCCGTACTAATCTGCTATTCTGAAGATGAACTTGCCAACCTGCATTTGAATCTCAATGTTGGGTCAAAGAGATGACTGCGTAGTAGCTATCGTGGAGAACATCGCCTCTGCTGCTTTAACGATCAACATTCTCTCTCTTGTTGTTACAAATTCGATGCCGAGCTCACCCTGCAGTAATGCCTTGTTCATCACCGTGCATGGATATTCAGGTCCATAATATCTAAGACTGCCTTCTGCAGCATACTTTCATTTGCTTTCTATCCGATTGCCTGTCCTATAGGCCTTGTAATTTCTGTTCAAATTCTCTATGAATCTATGGCACACTCCTGTTTTTGGGTTCTACTAGAGAACTTCCATTTGTTGGATTTTGGAACCCAACATCAAACAGTAAGTAGTTTTTATTTCTCCTTGTTTATGTTGGGCTATGTTCATGGTTGATTCATTTCACTAGCTTACTGTTTCATTTTGAAGAAAGAAATAGGAGAGCCTTTGAAAATAGCAAGACTGGTCTTTTTAATTTGAATGATAGATGGCTCTCCACAGCTTTTGGTTGCATGAAAATGATATTACTAATGTGCATTCTTTCTTATACCTCATAGCACGAATTGCGTTTATGATTTGTTATGTGGGCTAGCATCCACTTGACGCCATTGTGCAATAAATTTACTTTGCTTATCAAAAGAAAATTCTAAGCAAACTCACTAGAGATGATGTCAAGTAATTTGCTTCCAAATGTTGCGACTAGATTTTTTCTCGTGCTCATAAAAACAATGATATCCAAACTGTCACTGTGTAACTAAATATATTGCACTGCATCATTTTCTGGTTTTTGTTTTATAACAAAATCCAATGGTTGATATATTTCATTTCTTTTGATTGCGGCGATAAGATCTCTACTTAAGCCTAACAAAATCCTAAGACCTCTCGAAAGCATGCCATGCTTTTCTTAAGACTTACCGTTGAATACGAAAATTTAAAGGGAAAGGTCAAGCATCTGTCATAGCTTCAACCAGAGCAACGACAGGAGTAATGTACCGTAGAGGTTGAGCATCAACCCCATTTGGAGCACCACGAAGGTTTTCCATATCTCATTAGATTGGGGAGCATCGATGTTTATCAGTTATAATCACTTTGCTATCATTTTCTAGTCACGTGGCAAAAGTATGGCGTGCATTTCATATAGTCATATCTACTTATTTTAAGAAGGGATTGGAGCTTTGCATCAATGTTTTCAAACTTGGGCCGGTCAGAGAATTAGTTTGGTTGCCAGTTTGGTATCCAAGAGGTTGGACTAGGGGTGATGATGTCATATGAGTATGTAATGTTGTTGATTGAACCCATGAGTCATTTGGCCTAGGTGAAACCCTAGTGATCCGCGGAGTTGAGTGCTCAAGTTCCTCCATGTGCAACAGCAGCCAAAAGCCCAGTTCTGTACCCGTGAGCCTTTAAACTTGGGTGGATCCAATTTTGAAGATTGGTATGTTTCGCTAGTTTAGTGAGTGAACTAGTGTTTAGACTAGTTCGATCTGATTTTTGCCAAAATGCCTGCACATACCTTTTTAGTTTTGGGTGAATAGATCAAAGGAAAAAATAATGGAATTGGCCAAGAAAAAGGGGCAAGAGCAATGCTTTATGATCAAGTGAATGCAGAAAGTCTAAAGGAAATCAACATTGAGAAATTTATAGTCTCCGAACGGGCTGACATATAGCCACTACAATCCTTTTGACATATAGCATCTAAATATTTTTGGCTAAGGTATATTAGACACTACAACCGTCTAAGTCAACACTTTTTCTTTCTACATCACCCAATCTATAAGGTGAGCGAATCCTATTGGCAAAATTATATGACAGGACAATTCATTTAATGAATACCTCAAATTGAGTCAAATTTGAAAAAAAAAATTTTGAGGTACTTGATTAAAAAAGAAAATTTTAGGTACTCAATTGTAAACTGAACAAATGTTTTGATAATTTCAATGTCATTATCCTCAACTTCTAAAATAAAATGTTGTCTATGAAGGTCACTATAAGGTGGCAAAGTGAGAAATAGTCGCCGTAGTGGTAGTGCTAATGGCAACCACACGGATGTGGCCATGCTTTAGTGGTGCTCTGTCTCCCCACTTTCCTTTCCTTTTTTTCTTTTTTTCTTTTTAACTTTTTGCCATTTCTTCTTTTTAGTCTTTCTCTTCGCTTTTTGTTTTTTTCTTTTGTTGAACTCAAATTTGAAAAGATACAATAGAGATTAATGAATGAAAAAAGCCCAAAATGTTTAAACCCGAAAAGAGTTGGAGGAATTTTAAGCAAGACTTGTAACGCTTGGAAATTGTACTAGCAATGGCAAGAAAGACGTAAAGTCTTGGTCTTCCTGACGCCTATCATAGTTTTATTCCCACCAGCAAAAAGACGTGTATCATAAAAGATGTGCAAAATGTCTTGGTCTTCTTAAAATCTATTATAATTTGTTTCCTCCCATCCAAAGCCGTGCACCATCAAAAGACGTGCAAAGTCTTGGTCGTCCGGAACCTATTAGTTTCTTTCTCACCATCACTCTCACTTTCGCTTCACTTTCCAAAAAGAAAATCATATCTTTAGTCGGTCGATGTCCTTGTCTGAAAATGATATTTTTAGTAAGTGAAAGTCCTGATCTTCTTAGATTTTATGGTTCTTTCTCTCTCCATTAGCTCATCATCACTTTACTTCGCTATAACTTCTATAATGGAGTGATTCGCTCTTGGCCATTGGAGAGATCTTTCTTGGTTCCTTCTTTGGTTCTGTTCAACAAAGTTGAGTTTTCTGGCATTGTACTATGCGTAAAGTGATGGAATCAACATCGCCTTATTCAATATGTACATCCATAATTTTGTTATATTCTCTCATGCATTTCGATCTTAAATATTTGAATTTTTTTCATCTTATAAAAAATTTTACCAAAAAATTCAAATCTTGACATGTTTCCTCTTTCCACTTAAATGTACATGGATACAATTTCCTCATATTGTATAGATAACTTTAAATGAAATAATAATCTGAATTTTGCAAAATTTTTGGATGTTAATCTTCACACGCAACTAGCATGCACTTTTGCTAGTTTTGATTAAATAAAACTATCTTCTAATCCATTTATATGAAAATGGTCAATGTCGTTCTTTTATAATTTAAATTTAGGGACAATCCAAGAACTAAATTAAATATGTGCAAAAATTTTAGGAACCAAATTGAATAAATTAGAAGTTAAAAAAAAAACATTGCACATTGGGCTAAAGTTCATGGACTACATTGCATATTGGGCTAAACTTTGGAGACCATTTGCATCATTTTCTCAAGAAAATATAGCTAACATCTCTATTAATATGACATTCAACATTGTTATGACATGTTCCAGCCTCTTGAGAGCACTCCAAGAAAGTGGTAATCACTTGGACTTGGCCATCATTAGGGATCTACTGATCATTGTTTTTGAAAGTTACCGTATTATGGCAACATCACATTTGTTTCGTGAACTGCTCTAGCAAATAAGCAGAAGCAACATCATTACTTGACATATATGGTGTAGCTTCGCTATAAGGAAGATCCTCCTCCGTTGGAACAAAAGGTCACAGAATTAGGACAGCATCTGTTATCTTCCTTGTACCATTAGTAATGCGACATTCGTTGTTTCTTTCTACCAAGGTAAGGTACAGGAAATATGTTTCGCCAAGAGGTCCAGCATCGTTTCTTGCTTCATCTCAAAGGAAAGGTGATGAAAATAGAATGCTGGCTCGGAAGCATCCACCGCCGGGGAACTTTAGCCTTTTTTTATCTGGCTGGGTTGCTTTTGGTGTGTAGATGGAAAGACTCCTTTCGCAATTCTAATGCAAAAAAGGGCGAAATTATTCCGAATTTCGGGTCCCCTTCCTCACCATCTCCATCTCCATCAAGCTTGCGCGCTTCACCTTTATTTTGTTTTCTTCTTATCTCCTTCTGCTAATAATGGCAGACAAGGGGCCCATTCCTTTTTCTAAAAGTTGTTCTAGCGACATTAAAGCAAAGTGGGTAGATCAACAAATCTGTGTTTGTGGAGCCAAAGGGAAAACAAGGAAGGCTTGAACTTTGCGGTCGTCGCTTAAAGTTGAGCCCTCGCTGAAATTTCCAATGACAAGTCGTTGATGAAGCTAACTCTTGTTCTAAATAAGATGGAACTAAGCAAAAAGATAGAAAAAATTCAATACGTTCTGGAAATATTCAATTATTGCTTACGAATTCCTAAAATGAAAGATTCATGATGATTATATACCTATGCATAAATGGGTATCAATACATTCATATATATGTGTACTCATTAACGAGCCCTATTAATTATTTCTTTTTTCCTTTTTCCAAAATTTATGAATAAAAAACAGAAAAAGAATTAGCAAGTGAGTAAACATCTTGTTTATGATATCTAAAATATATTTGAATTCGACCCCAATTAATGAGGTCCTTTAATTATGAAATTCAAAATCTATGAAAATTACTAATGTCCCTATCTGTGCTACACACAGACCTAGACATATGAGTATTGTGCACATATTTTCAGATCACATGTAATTAAAAATAAGGAATTAGCATAAAATGAACTGTTTCTATGGTTAATTGTTTTCAAATGTCGCTCAAACCTCATAACTTGGCATGCTTGGACCAAACATAAGTGCCTACATAAAAAAATTAAAATTGACAGATGCACTAATCTAATTTGGTACGTGGAGGCCTCAACTGCAAGCAATATTGATTTTCCGTTTTTTTCTTTTTTCACAAAATTAAAAAAAAAATTATTGAATTCGTGAAGGTATTGACTATTAAAAGAGAAGAAAATATATAAAATACTGACCATAATGCCAGTGAAGAGCACCAAAATTAATGGATGACAGAGTATTTAATACTGTGGAAATATTTGTAAAACTTTACGAGTTTACAACTATCATTAACAATTGCGTTGTATATATATAAAAAAATATTTTTGGGTATACTTTGATTTTGCTTTATTTCAGGCATTTGGGATCTGGCTGAATAGCGAGAAGAGAAAGACATTCAGAGGAGGCGCTTATTCAATTTTACATGTGAGTGGTTGAAGCAAAAACTCCTTAATAGGAATATCATCAATTTCATTCTACATCTATGGCTTCCAAAAAAAGTCAATGGAGATATTGGATACTAACATTGTCTAAGCCAACACAAGCTCTCTCCACATCATCCAATTTGCAGGATAAGTGAATTATGTCAATTAATTCATTACAACGTGGCAATTTTTTAATGGACGCCTCGAATTGAGACAAATTTGAAAAAGAAAATATATTAGAAATTAATCTAGACATAACGCATGGAAGTTCTACTAGTAATGGAAAAAGGGACGTTCTCATGGGGATAGATAAGGGAGGATGTGAAAAGCGAACCGACAAACTTTAATTTGCGTCCGGGAAAGTCTTGGTCTTCGTGAAATTTATTAAAGTTTCTTTCCCGTTAACTCTTTTCCACTCTTGCTTTACTTTCCAGACAAAAGAGCCCACGGTATCCAGTAAAGTCTCTGGGGATGTTCTCCGAATATCATGAAAGGAGCACTTGTGGACAAAAAGTACTTCATTTCCATTGCTTTATCCACTGATGTGCATGTGAAAGACACCCAAAATTGAATGATTGCCAGGGTGCGCTGTAGCCTTGTCCCAAGAAAGCATCATTACTTCAATACTTTTGACATATGGACATGACTATACAAAAAAATATTCAAAAATGCATGAACCTATTATAGGTAGGTTGATTTAGCCTTAAACTTTTCTAAACCTTCGGAGGATTTGGCTGGAAATTGCTTAATTGGCAGTCATGCCATGTTAAAACTAAATTGGCCAAATTTAAAAATTTAAAATTGAATTGACCGATGTATAATAAATTTATGATTTTTTGAACAATTATCTATTGGCTTTAGAACTGTCGTTAATGATCGACTTGTAGTAATCCATGATGAAGAAAATCAGGGAATATTTTTTAGCTCAAAAAATGTAGAAACTATTATTTACAAAAAAGACTACCTAGGCAAGTTAGCTTTAATTGGTAGAACCAACAGATAAATAAAGATTATATAAATGTGCCAATTTCTTCAATTGAATAAAAGGAAACACATTAAAGTTTTAAATTATTTGTCCCCGAACGATTGCATGTGATAATAATATTATAGATAAACATAATGTCCATCTGACAGAAAATCAAGTACATAAAAAGAATCTATATTCAATCAAACGTTTGATAATCCACAAAAATATTTCGATGTCATTATCCTCAACTTCTAAACTGCACTAAGAAAAACATGTCAAGAAAAATGTAATTCATGAAGGTCACTGTAAGGTGGTGAAGTTGGAAATAGTCATCGTAGTAGCAGTGCTAATGGCAACAACACGGCCATGGCCATGCTTCAATGGTGCTCTATCTTGTCCCTTTCCTTCTTTATTTCCTTTATAAACATTTTTGCTGTTTCTTCTTGTCAGTTTTTCTTTGCTTTCTTCTTTTCTTTTGTTGAACTCAAATTGAAAAGATACACTAGAGATTAATGAATGAAAAAATTCCCAAAATGATTAAACCTAAAAAGAGTCGAAGGAAAATTATGATATTGTTAATTTTAAGCAACTTTTGTAATGCCTAGAAATTCCACTAGTATCTTCCTGGCATCTATGGATTCTTTCCCACTAACATAAAAAAGTGCAAAACTCTGGGTCTTCGTAAAATCTATTAAAGTTTCTTTCCCATCATCAAAAGACGTGCACAATCAAAAGGCGTGCAAAATCTTGGTCTTCTTGGAATCTATTAGTTTTTTTCTCACCATCACTCTTTCACTTTTCCTTCACTTTACACAATAAAAAGAAGATGACATTTTTAGTAGGTGAAAGCCCTCATCTGAAAATAATATTTTTAGTAGGTGAAAGTACTAATCTTCTTGGACTTTATGGTTCTCTCTCCATTTGCTCTTCATCCCTTTGCTTCGCCATAACTTCTACAATGGATTGATTCGCTCTTGGCCATTAGAGACATCTTTCTTGGTTCCTTCTTTCGGGTTTTGTTCAACAAAATTGAGTTGTCTGGCATTGGATTATGTGTAAAGTGATGGAATCAGCATCACCTTGGCCAATATGTACATCAACAATTTTGTTATATTCTCTCATGTAATTCGATCTTAAAATTTGAATTTTTTCTGTCTTTTAAAAATTTTTACCAAAAAATTCAAATCTTGATATGTTTCTCTCTTTCCATGTAAAAATACATGGATACAATTTCCTCATATTGTATAAATAACTTTTTATGAATTAATAATTTAAATTTCGCAAAATCTTTTGGATACTAATCTTTAAACGCAACTAGTATGCACTTTTGCTAGTTTTATTAAATAAAACTATCTTCTAATCCATTTTTATGAAAATTGTCAATGCCATTCTTCCATTAATTCAAGTTTAGGGACAATCCAATGACTAAATTAAACATGTGCTAAAAATTTAGAGATCAAATTGAACAAATTAAAAGTTCAAGGACGACATTGCACATTTGACTAAAGTTTAGGAACTACATTGCACATTTGGCTAAACTTAATGGAACATTTGCATCATTTTCTCAAGAAATTATAAGTAACATGTCTGCTAATATGACATTCAATATTGTTATGACATCTTCCAGCCTCTTGAGCGAGCACTCGAAGAAAGTGGTAATGACTTTGGATTCAACCATCAGAAGATTGAATGAACTGCACTTGGGATCTGCTGATCATCGTTGCTGAAAATTGGTCGTATCACTGCAGCATCACATTTGTTTTGTGAACTCCTCTAGCAAATAAGCAGAAGCAACGTCATTACTTGACATATCCGGTATAGCTTCACTATAAGGAAGATCCTCCTCCATCGGAACAAAAGCTCACTGAATCAGGAGAACATCTGTTATCTTCCTCGTACAATTAGTAATGCGACATTCGTTGTTTCCTTCTACCGAGGTAAGGTACAGGAAATATGTTTCGCCAAGAGGTCCAGCATCGTTTCTTGCTTCATCTCAAAGGAAAGGTAATGTAAATACAATGCTGGCTCGGAAGCATCAACCGCCGAGGAACTTTAGCCTTTTTATCTGGTCGGGTTGCCTTTGGTGGGTAGATGGAAAGACTCCTTTCGCAATTCTAATGCAAAAAGGGCGAAATTATTCCAAAGTTTGGGCCCCCTTCCTCACCATCTCCACCAAGCTGCACGCTTCACCTTTATTTTGTTTCTTCTTATCTTCTTCTACCAGTAATGGCAGACAAGAGGCCCCTTTCTTTTTCTAAAATGTTTTAAAGTTGTTCTAGCGACACTAAAGCAAAGTGGGTTGATCGACAAAACCGCGTCTATGGAGTCAAAAGGGTAAAAAGAAAGGCTTGAACCTTGCGGTCGGCACTTGTGCTGCTAAAGTTGAGCCCCTCGCTGAAATTTCCAGTGACGAGCTCGAACGCTGTGAAATACCCGCCGTTGATGAAGCTAACTTTTTATTTAAATGAGACGGAACTAAGCGAAACATAGAAAAATTCAATAAGTTTTGGAAAATTTCAATTATTGCTCATGAATTCCTAAAATGAAAGATTTAATTTTAAAAGTACGTGTACAATGATTATAAGCCCATGCATAAATGGGTATCTATTAATCATTTCTTTTTCCTTTTTCTAAAATTTATGAATAAAAAATAGAAACAGAATTAGCAAGTGAATAAACATCTGTTTATGAAATCTGAAGTATATTTGAATTTGACACCAATTAATGAGGTCCTTTTATTATGTAATTCAAAATCTGTGAAAATTACTCATGTCCATATATCGGTGCTTCGAACAGGCCTAGACATATGAGTATTGCGCACATATATTCAGATTACACGTAATTTAAAATAAGGAATTAGCATAAAATGAATTGTTTCTATGGTTGATTGTTTTCAAATCAAATGTCACTCAAACCTCATAATCTGGCACGATTGAACCAAATATAACTGCCTGCATAAAAAAAATAAAATCGACAAATGCACTAATCTAATTTGGTACATGGAGGCCTCAACTGCAAGTAATATCAATTTTCCGTTTTTCTTTTTTCACAAAATAAAAAAAAATTATTGAATCCGTGAAGTTATTGACTATTAAAAGAGAAGAAAACATATACAATACTGACCATAATGCCAGTAAAGAGCACCAAAATTAAACGGATGGTAGAGCATTTTAATACTGTTGACATATGTGTATAACTTTACAATTATCATTAAAAATTGCCTTATATATATAAATTGGCTATAATTTGATTTTTGCCTTATTTCAAGCATTTGGGATCTGGCTGAAAAAGGAAAAGAGAAAGACATTCAAGAGGAGGCGCTTATTCGATTTTAGATGCAACTAGTTGAAAAAAAACTCCATAAAAGAAACATCATCAGTTTAATTCTATATCTGTGGCAAAAATATTCAAATTGACTGAAATAAAACCATATTGCGAGGTGCATGAAATTTCTTACCTATGAACTCTCAATCAAGTATCTAAAATTTTTTCATTCAATCTATTACCTCAACATTTCGAATGTGGATCAACGCGAGACCTCCACTGAATCGCAAACAAAAAATGTCTGTATGACGTCAATGCTATTAAGTAGCCATTAACTGTTTACATTGGTGTCCCATATATTCTTTATGGTATCAATTTTGTGTCTTGCAGGTCAGACCAACCATTCCAGATGATATCAATTAGTCTCTCGAAGAATTGGAACGAATTCTCTACAAAAAAAATATTGTTTAGGGAAATTAGTTGCAATAGGTAAAGAAATCATACTAAGGTTTTAAATTATACGTGCCTGCACAATTACATGTGATGATAATATTATTAATATGATGTCCAACCGAAAGAAAATCAAGTACAAAGAAGAAGTTTTTTCTTCAATCAAATGTTTGATAATCCACTAAAAATGATTGAATGATTCCAAGAAGAAAATCTAAAGGAAATCAACATTAAGAACATTGTAGTCTCTCGATGTGCTTGACATTTAGCCATGGAAATCTTTTGGCGTGAGAAATCAGCAAAACTATCTACTGTTTTCTTTTATGTGGAAGAATGAATAATCTTACAAAATAAAACTATTAAAAAGAGACTGAGTAACCAACCAAGAGGATGAATTTGTAAAATAGATATCACGTAAACAAAAGTATGTTTGAGATTTGAGCCTAGACCAATGATTGTATAATAAACTCGTTGGGACAATGACATCGCAAGTACTTGAATTATTACCTTGTCGCAATCAAGTACCTAAAGTTTTTTCGTTCAATCAATTATCTGGATTTTTCATCTAGGTCAATGTGAGGCCTTCGTTAATATTGTGGATGGCAAATGTTAACATGACGCTAATGTTGTTAAATAGTTGTTAAATGTCCATATTGGTGTCTAATATAGCATCTTGAGATGTTGCCACGTCAGTAGAGACATTGGATGCTAAGATTGTCTAAGCTAATACAAACTCTCTCTTCACATCACCCAATCCGTAGGGTAAGCAATTCATGTCAAAAAAATCATTACAACATGGCAATTTTTTAATGGACGCCTCAAATTGAGACAAATTTGGAAAAAGAAAAAATAATAGAGATTAATCCAGACATAACGCATAGAAGTTCTACTAGCAATGGAAAAAGAGACGTTCTGACGGGGATGCGTGAGGAGGGATGTGAAAAGCCAAGCAGCAAACTTCAATATGTGTCCTGCAAAGTCTTGGTCTTCCAGGAATTTATTGAAGTTTGTTTCCCATTACCTCTTTTCCTCTTTGGCTTCACTTTCCAGACAAAAAAGCACATGGTGTCCGTGAAGTCTTTGGATAGATTCTCTGAATATTACCAAATAAGCACTTGTGGATAAACAGTATTTTATTTTGATTCCTCTGACCGAAGAAAGCATCATTAATACCTCAATACAAGCACCAAAAATTAAATGGATGACAGTGCTATAGCCTTGTCCGAAGAAAGCATCATTAATACGTCAATTCTTTTGACATATGTAAATGACTTTACAAAAAATTATCCAAAAAATCCATAAATATATTATACGGCGGCTAATTCAATTTTAAAATTTGATATGCTACCATGTCAACCAAGACATATTAGATGATAATATCGTCCAAGTCAACACACTTTCTTACAGACAAAAAAAAAAAACACACTTTCTCTCTTCTTATTACTCAATTTGTAGGGTAAGGAGCCACATCAACTATTATGTTTAACTTTTACTGAGTAAGCGAGTCATGTCAACAAAATTATATAACATGGCAATTTATTTAACCGATGCTTCAAATTGCACCAAATTTGAAAAATTGAGGTTCTTAATTGAAAACAAAGGAGTTCAGGTACTCGATCATAAGCTAAACAAGAGGTCAGGTACGTTTGATATCATTATTCTCCAATTACATTCAAGTGTGCACCAAACTATCTGAGCATATACTTTTGTTGATTTGGGCAAGGAGATGAAAGGGAAAGCAATGGAATTGGCCAAAAAAGTGGACAAGAATAATACGTTATTTTTCAAATTTTATGATTGAAATTATTCAAGAAGATAATCTAAAGAAATTAACATTGAGAATTTTATAGTCTCCAAGTGTGCTTGACATTTAGCCGCTAAAATCTTTTTGCAATGGCGTGAAATTATCGAAAGTATTTCCTATTCTCTTTCACATGAAAGAATGAAATATATAAAAAAAAAAAAACGATTTAAGTGAAACCGAGCAATGAATCCAAAGGATGAGTTTGTAGAACAAATATCGCCTAAAAAGAAGTGTAGGCATTCGATTGTAAGCTGAACAAAAGCTTAGATTACTATGTCATTATCCCTAACTCCTAAACCGCTCTAAGAAAAGCATTTGATGAAAAGTATTGTCTACAAATGTGACTATAAAATGGTACGTTGTAAGTGGACGGCCCAGCGGCGGGGCAATGACCGTGAAACTGGTAGTGCTCTCTCTCTCTCTCCCCATTCCGGCATTTTTTTATTTTTTTTTTTGTTTCTTGCTGTATTTTTCTTTTTGTTTTTCTCTTTGCTTTTTTTTTTTTTCTTTTATTGAACTTAAATTTGAAAAGATATATGAAAATTTAGACATAATTCTAATAGACAGGTACAATAGAGATTAATGATGAAATATCACAAAATAAATGAACATGAAAAGGGTTGGATGAAAATTATAGTATTGTAAATTTTAACAGTAATGCATGGAAATTCTACTAGTAATAGAAAACAAGATATTCGCATAAGGATGGAAGCAGAGGGACGTGAAAAGTGAAGCAACGAAGGCATTTGTGTCCTGCAAAGTCTTAGTGTTGCTGGATTTTATTGCCTTTCGGTTTGACATTTGCTTCACTTTCTAGACAAAAAAAACTACATGATGTCCACAAAAGCCTTGGTCTTCCTGAGTTTATGCTTAAATTACAAAAACAAATAAATGATAGTGGAAAGTACGAATACGTGGGCCTGACTTAAAAAAGAAAAAATGTAAATGGGAGGTGAAACAAGCGCTTGTGGACAGAAATCGTCCTTAAAAGTCTTCATCTTCGTTCGATCCTCTTAGGCAGGAAAAAAGCCTTGGTCTTCCTGAACTTCATACTTTTTCTCTCTCCATTAGCTCACTCTCATTTTGCTTCGCCATTGCCCTTGTTGTTCTCTGCAGTGACTGATTCACCCATGGCCATTGGAGAGATCGTTTTGGGTTCCTTCTTGCAGGTCCTCTTCGACAGGTTGACTTCTCTGGGATTGGAATATGCACAACGCGAAGGAATCAACATTGCTTTACTCAACGAGTGGAAGGGGATGCTGGAAACAATCAACGTGGTGCTGGATGATGCAGAGGACAAGCAGTTAGGGACTTGGCCTATGACATGGAAGACTTGCTCGATGAGTTCGCGATTGAAGCCACTCAAGTTAAGTCTGGGGCAGAATCCAGCGCAAGCAGAGATCATAATCTGAACTTGGAGAAATTCTTTTCCTGGGGCCAAGATGGATCATCCGGGTCGAATCTGAACTCGTGCTCGTTTGAAACTAAGGTACAAGAGATCAGTGGCAGGTTGGAAAATATTGTCACTAGGAAGGCTCGTCTGACCTTGAGAGAGAATGTCGCGGACATATCCAACTACACCAACAAAAGGCTCCCTAGCACTTCTTTGCCGGAGACTCGGTTTTTCGGCAGGGAGAAGGAAGAAGCGGAGTTACTAGAACTATTGATCGGTGAGGTTGGAAATTCTGATGCCAGGCTGAGCATAGTCCCCATAGTTGGGATGGGCGGTGTTGGAAAGACAGCTATGGCTCAACGGTTGTACAATGATCCCAAAATGAATAGCTATTTCGAGAGGAAAGCATGGGTTTGTGTTTCAGATGTTTTTGATGTTCACGACATAACAAAGACTATTTTACAATCAAACGCTGGGTTGTCTTGCGAGGGCAAAGATCTTAACTGGTTGCAAGTTAAGTTGAAAGATGATCTATCTGAAAAGAAGTTCCTTGTGGTCTTAGATGATGTCTGGAATGAGAAGTATGGAGAATGGACTTCCCTCTTAAAGCCATTTGAAGCGGGGGCTAATGGAAGCAAGATCATCATCACAACGCGCAACCATCCTGTTGTTTCCATAATAGGAGCTTTGCCATATCCTTTGAAGGAGTTGTCTGTTGATAATTGTACCAGCTTATTAGCCTATCACGCTTTGGAAGCAAGAAATTTCGAGAGGCACCCGCATCTGGAAATAGTAGGCAAGAAAATAGCTGAAAAATGTAGAGGTTTACCTTTGGCAGCAAAGATATTGGGCGGTCTCCTACGTAATAAAGAGAATCCAGATGAATGGGAAGCTATCTTAAATAATAGAATATGGGATGTAGCATCGGCAAAAAACGATGAGGTTCTTCCAGCTTTGAAATTGAGTTATGTCTATCTCCCTTCTTATTTGAAAAAATGTTTTACTTATTGCGCAGTATTTCCAAAGGACTATGAATTTGAGAGGGACGAGCTGGTGCTCTTATGGATAGCGGAGGGCTTTTTAGATGGACGAAAAGCGAAAGAGAATATCTTGAGATCAGGACGGAAATACTTCGATGAGTTAGTATCTAGATCCTTTCTTCAACAATCTAGTGTTGACACATCGAAGTTTGTGATGCACGATCTTTTGAATGATCTAGCAAAGTCAATTGCGGGTGTGACATGCTTTACCTTTGGGGAGTCTCAGGTAGTGAGTGATGAAGATGATGCCTCTTTTGAAGAGAAAGCTCGTTATGCATCATGTGTCTCACAATATGTTACATCAAAAAGCTCAAGAGCATATGCTGCAATGAAGGTACTAAGAAGTTTAATGCTATTGACTATTCAATCTAATCATTATAGAAAAGAAATATTTATTTCTGGAAAGGCGTTGCACGACTTGCTAATAAACTTGAAGTACTTGCGGGTGTTATCATTATGCCATTGTGACATCATAGAGGTACCGAATTGTGTCTGTGATTTAAAACATCTCCGATATCTCAATCTCTCATACACCAATATCGAAAGGCTACCCGATTCAATTGGTGCCTTGTGCAAATTACAAGCTTTGATCTTAAGAGGTTGTCAAATGCTTTCTATGTTGCCTCCAGGCATCATAAAATTGATCAGGTTACAATTTCTTGACATTAGAGATACAAGGAGTCTCGAAAAGATGCCATTGGGTATTAGTAAGTTGAGGAATCTTATTATCTTGTCCAAGTTTGTGGTAGGACCAGAGAGAGGGTCACAATTAAATGAGTTAAAGAACTTGCCACATCTTCAAGGAGATTTACTCATATCTGAATTGCAGGAGGTGGAAAAAGTTAGAGATGCAATCGATGCTAATTTGTTTGGAAAGCAAGACCTTAGCAACTTATTCTTGCATTGGAATAAAGGTTTTGGAGATTCCCGAAATACAGAGCGCGAAGCACGGGTTCTTCACTCTCTGCGACCTCACACTAATATTAAAAATCTCACTATCTCATATTATGGTGGTGAATCACTCCCGTCATGGTTAGGTGATCCATCCTATTCTAAGATAGTGTATTTGCGGTTGCTTGGCTGTCCTCATGTTAGTTCGCTACCATCACTTGGACAGCTCCCTTCACTCAAAGAATTATCTCTTGAAGGTCTAAGTGCAGTGTGCATGATAGGCTCTGAATTTTACGGAACTAAAAGCCCTTTTCCATCCTTAACAATTTTGAAGTTTGAAGGGATGTCGGCATGGAAAGATTGGTCTTATTATGCTGGAGGTCGAGAAGAAAAACTACCATTCCCCTGTCTTCAGCATCTTGTTGTCCAAGGATGTCCAAAGTTGACGGGGACATTGCCTCATCGATTAGATCATCTCATAAAGCTAGAAATTTGTTCATGCTCCCATTTGAATGACTCAACCAATAAGGTTCATCTTCCATCTCTTTGTGAGTTATACATTAATGATTGTAACAAGGAGATCTTAAAGTGGTTGGACAACCTAACTTCTTTAACCATTCTCAAAATTGAGAATCTTGCGGAGCTTGTTTACTTTGATAATGGATTTATGAGCTACTTGGTCAAGCTAAAGGAGCTTCATATAAGTAGATGTGACAAGCTAACATACCTATGGCAAAGTGGAATTGAAATGCAAAATCTTTCTTGCCTCCAAGAATTAGTCGTCAAATCATGTCCTCGATTCACATCTTTTATGGAGGGAGAAGGAGAGAATGAGCTACCGCGTGACCTTGAAAGGATGGAATTAGTGGATTGCATGAGCTTAGAAAGGCTTCCAAGCAAGTTGCACACACTTAAAAGTTTGTATATTTGGAGTTGTCCAAAAATCATGGGACTAACCATTTCTCCAAATGACCCCAGCAGCAATAACACGATGTCGCAGCTTGAATATCTGTGGATTAACGATTGTGATTCTTGGATATCTTTTCTGTTTGCTAAGGATAGACTTATTTCTCTAAAAAGTCTTACTATTGATAATTGCAAGGAAGTAGAGTCGCTAGCAGAGATCACCGCAGTAGAATCGCTAGAATATCTAGATATTCGCAATTGTATGAATTTGGGAAGCCTACCACAGTGCCTTCCCGCGCTCGTCCATCTTACTTGTTTGGAAATAAGTAGTTGTCCAGCACTGGAGGACCTCCCTCCCCTTCCCCTCACCTTGTCGAGTCTTTTACTTTTTAGGTGTCCGAAAATAAAGTCTATTGCCAGCTGTAACATTGATGGTTGTAACAATCTCACTTCTTTGGAAATATGGGAGTGTCCAGCATTGGAGATGGAGAACTTCCCTCCCCTTCCAATCACCCTATTGCGTCTTACACTTCATAAATGTCCGAAGATAAAGTCATTGGAGTGCCATCGTCTTACGTCCCTTCAGAAGCTACAAATTTGGGATGGTGAAAATATCGAATGCTTCGCCGAAGGAGGCTTGCCTCCAAATTTGCGGTCGTTTTCTATTTGGGAGTGCAAGAATATGAAGCAGCCAGTGAGAGAATGGGGCTTGCCCATGCTCACTTCCCTCGAGAGCGTGGGAATGGAGGGAAGCAGCATGGGAGGGGAGGGAGACGAGGAGTGCTTTCCTTCGGACGAAGACAACGGGGATTCCTGGAGTCTTCTCTTTCCTTCCTCTCTTAAGTCTGTTTCGATTTACCGTATGAGGAACGTGGAAAGACTATCAAATGGCCTTCGCAACCATCTCTCCTCTCTCCAAGATTTACGGATTCATGATTGCCCGAAGTTGAGGGACTTGCCAGAGGATGGCCTCCCTCCCTCCCTCCAACAATTGTGGATAGAAGGATGTGAGAATCTGAAAGATCGATGCTCAAAACACACCGGCGACTATTGGCCCCTCATCCAAGAGATCCCTCACATCTCCATTGGTCACGTTCGGATCCGATAAATCGAAGGCATCGATTTCCCATTCTGCTCTCTCAGCTCGATGCTCGATACAAATCGATACTTTCCCATGAAGAAGCTCCGAATGAATTTCCGGAAATCCAAGAAATCCTCAACATCTGCATCGATTGGGTTCTCAGATCCGATGAAGTGAAATCGATCCACTTTCGCTGTCCTTTGCTAACTGCCGCGATTCAATCCCTTCCATCTAGGATCAGATTTCTACGGGTTTAGGTGAGTCCTTTCGTCTTGAATGCATCGATTTCGTGTCTCTGTTCTTCAGTTCGACGCTTAATACGAAGTAATTTCTTCCAATGCGTGCAGACGTTTGCTTTTCGTGGAGTACGACTGAAATTCAGAGCTGAAAAATTGATAATTAGCTGCTTGAATATGCAGCAAGAGCTTGAGTCTTTGGTTTTCTTGGGTTCAGTTAAGTTTTTGGTTTTCAAGGCATCAATTTTGATTCTGCTCCCTCAATTTGATGTGTAATACAGACTGATATTGGAACTTGAGTCTCTAGCTCATTTTGAAAGCCAGAAAATGAAATTTATTGGATTGTTAATTGACGGGGATTGTGCTGCTGTTGTCTCTTCTCGATTAGCTTATCCCACATCGAGATTTGACATGTCTTACCCTGTGTGGCAGATTGCTTGCGGTTGTTGATGATATCTCCTGCTTGTTCCAAGGACACATAGAGAATGTAGCTCTTCGTAAGCAGCTATATGGATGGAACAAAACCGCTAATGAGGTAATCATCATCATAGAAGCTTATAGAACTCTTGAGGGATTGGAGGCCTTACCCTGCTGATCAAGTTGTGAGAGATATCAGCAGGAAGTTTGGTTTTGTGCTCTTCGATGGCTCTTCTAAAACTGCTTTTCTGGCCTCTGTGAGCAACAATAATGTTCATTGGTTTCGTTCTGGGATATCACTCTCAATCGTTCCCTCCACCTGCAATCTATATCTAATCCTTTATGTTCTCTGAATCATGCAGGATGTTGATGGAAGTGTTGCTTTCTTCTGGGGAAGTGATTCTGGGGGCAATCTTGTTCTCTCGAATGATGCAGAAGTCATGAAGATGGGCTGTGGGAAATCTTTCGCACCATTCCCTGAAGGTAATTATTTTTTTGGATTGTCGATGCAGCACCACTGGAGTTCGGTAGATGCATTGCAGTGTGAAAAGTAAGGATGGATGATCTCTGCTGATATTAAGCAGAGTTCAGAGGAGAATGTTATGTTGTTGGGTGACATCATATTAGAAAAATTGTTCCGAACCTAAATTTATAATTTATGGTTAAAATGGTGGTCTTTACCTGTACGCATGTTTTGATTTGTGCATTTTCAATTACAATGTTGCTCTTCCAATGGTTTTCGAGTGCTAAATCGTTCACCTTAAAACATTGCCTTCTTTTCCAACTCAGGATGCTGCTTCACCCGCTCTGGAGGTCTAAGGAGTTATGAGCACCCACCGAATGAGGTGAAGCCAGTTCCTCAATCGATGCTTGATACAAACTGATTTTCCTTGTTTAGATTTTTCACATAAATTTTCGAAAACCAGCAGCTGAAGGTGAGAGATTGACATATGCAGAATGAAATGTTCACAAAGCTGCATCTTGCTATATTGATGACATATCTTGAACTCTTCTTCATGCCCAAAAACTGTGCTTATTTTTGCACTTGAGTGACCCACCAAACAAATTGTGAATCAAAATGCACTATGCCTTGCTTGAGAATCATCAAGAATCATAGCATTCGACAATCATATTCCTCTGCATTTTCAGCATTTGTTGTGTGTTCTCTTCCCAACATCTTTTTTCTTGTGCCCTTAAGCTCATTCATTGTGGTTGTTTTGTGGATACCACTGTGATCTGTATTGGCAAAATCTCTTGGAAGGATCTCTTGAGAATGCTGTTAAGGTGGGGCTAATGCTGTTGATGTTAAGTGTTACTTTTTTGCAATTTAATAAAAGAAAAAAGAAGCATTTAATTTTATTTGGTGCACTGAGATGTTCTAAATTTTCTTCTAGTGGATACGATCTAAATAAGAATAATCTTTTCTAAAATCTAAAAACAACGATTAGTTATGTGGATGCTGCGATATGATTGCGAACCAAAGGGATGCACTTCCTTTTTTTTCCAGTGGTTTCCTTTATCATTGAGAACCTTCTTTTTCTGGATGATGATCCTTTGTATTATTAACCAGTCAACCTGGGATAAAATTTTGGGGCACCTCATGGCTCCAACATTTCAATGCCACACCAATTCATGACAACATTGATATTACATAAATCACGTTCTGCTTGGGTCTTGATCACTGGTGGGTTAGGAACTATTACTAAAAGCTTGCTAGAAATTTTTAGCCAATTTACTTATGCTTGATTGGTTGAGATTGAAATGGTATGCTACTTGCTTTTGTGATTGTGTTGTCAACAATGACCTCTAGGGCAAATCTATTCAGTTCTTTAAAGTATCAGTCTTGTGCGTTTACTCTACCATGGAATATTAGTCTGTCTTACGTTATGTTATTTTATCTGAAAATACCTTCTTATGTGGCATTCTGCAGGGAGCTCCGGAACAAAATTTTTCGAGCTCACTTGCGTTTGTTTGGTGTAACTGGAAATCTTGCACTTCAACGAATGCAAACCTTGTCTGGTACATCTCCTCCCTCTCTGCTACTGTTGCATATGTAAATTTTTGGTCGAAGCATTTTTCATGTGAGATTGTGAAGCTCTATTAGAGGTTAGTTAATTTGTAATCTAAATTGCAGTTCACTGTGTACTTTCTCTTAGGCTTTTTGGATTTTATTGCACATATAACATGGTGCTTTGCCCATATAAATAGGTGGTTAGAAAAGCAGCATTGCATTTGCCAAGATAACTTTCAAGAAACCTCACATACTTTTGCCTGCGAGCCATCCGATCATCTGGTGAGTTTTACTCATTTTTCTCCATTTTGTGACTTTGATTACTTTTTCAGTTAGCTTGTTATATTGCTCTTGCACTAATTGAACTTATAGGAATCTGATCTTTACATTGAAGATACAATGGAACCAATTAGTGATCACAACAGGGACCCTCTGCCATCTTACATCTAACTTATAATAGAACAGAAACCAATCTAGTTGTCCAACTGGCAAATTATTGGGAATCAAACATGTTTGCTAGCATGATCAGTGTTTTTGTATTACAGTAATCTAAAATACCAAGTAGTTCCAATATCCAATAGGCAGCATCGGGTTTTGCACATAATTAATGTGGAAATTTCTTTGTTTATAAATGTGGACTTTAAGTTCTAGGATTTGCAGTCATTGTGGAAATTCCATTTTCCCTAAGATTAGTATCTTCCTTAATGGCCTATGACTACTGATGTGTTATCTTTGTAAATTCCTAGGTTCTTGTCTAAGGATTGATGAGTATGATTCTACGTTTTTTTTACTATCCCAAACTGCAGGATTTGGATGCCGTTGAGGCGCTCATTCAAGGTCTGGTCTTGTTCCAAGGAAGATGTTCGACAGTGAGATTGATTTTTTTGCCAAAGTACTTCAATTTGACCAATGACGGATCATCTTTACAAATAATAGCCATCTTTTCACCTTGATTTGCAGGTTAGTGACAATGAGCATCCAATATCTGCAAGCATGGACAAGCTCTGGATTGTTGTTTCAAGGCAAGGTGGCGCCTTTCCGTGGGAATTTCCAGGATCATAAGAAGATATTTCAGTCCTCGTTGAATCAGGCGAGTTTATTTCTTTTCATCAGCCAAGAGTGGTTCAATGGGATCACATCACATTACCTTGCAAAACATAAAATGAGGCTTTGTTACCGAGAGAAAGCAAAATAAGGATGAAGAGAGGATTGTTGCTGATATACATGATGTACTCACAGTAACAGCGACCCTCGTTTGTCATTTTGATTAGGGCTCATGTAAGGACGAGTCTTAAGTTTTTAACATCGAATATGCAGTATCATTTGCCAATAGCTTTAAAAGTTTGTACTTTTGACTCTAAGTACATAATTGCTTTTAGTAACTATGTTGTAGGCCATGCCTAGCCAAAAAATACTATATGAAATTCTGTATGTGAATTGGTTAGATAATATCCTTTTAACATGTTCAGGTTGATATTCAAAATAAGAACCTCTCTTTCTTCCCATAACGGTTATTGTATAGATGGAAGGATAAATTGAAAACAGAGGTTTGAATATGCGAATGAAACAACTAAATTTTGGATTAACCATGCAGGCCGAAACCCATTTAAAAACTGATTACCTGGTCAAAGAATAAAGTTTATCTTTCTTCTATTCAAATACCCACTCCATCTCTTGATAATGGTAGCTTTAGCCACACCAAAAAAAAAAAAAAAAATCGTGATTTCATTGTTTAGAGAGGCAACGGTTAGATCAAACTGATTTTTGTTGGATTTTATTGTGATATCATGAAAGGTTCCATATATCAGCCTACATAAGACTGTGGAACTTGAGTCTCTAGTTCATTTTGAAAGCCAGAAAATGAAATTTATTGGATTGTTAAGTGACAGAAATTGCAGTACTGTCTTCTCTTCTCAATCAGCTCATCCCACATCGAGATCTGACATGCCTTACCCTCTGTGGCTGATTGCTTGCAGTTGTCGATGATATCTCCTGCTTGTTCCAAGGACACATAGACAATGTTGCTCTTCTTAAGTAGCAATATGGATGGAATAAAACTGCTAATGAGGTCATTATCGTCGTAGAAGCTCATTGAACTCTGAGGGATGGGAGGCCTTACCCTGCTGATCAAGTTGTGAGAGACATCAGCAGGAAGTTTGATTTTGTGCTCTTCGACAGCTCTTCTAAAACTGCTTTTTAGGCCTTTGAGTAATAATAATGCTTCATTGATTTTGTTCTGGATATCGCTCTCAATTTCTCCCTCCACCTGCGATCTAGATCTAATCCTTTCTGTTCTCTAAATCATGCAGGATGTTGATGGAAGTGTTGCTTTCTTCTGGGGAATTGATTCTGGAGGCAGTATTGTTCTCTCAGATGATGCAGAAGTCGTGAAGATTGGCTTTGGGAAATCTTTCACACCATTTCCTAAAGGTAATTACTTTTTCGGTTTGTTGATGCGGCTCCACTGGAGTGCGGTCCATGCATTGCAATGTGAAAAGTAAGGATGGATGAACTCTGCTGATATTAAGCAGAGTTCAGGGGAGAATGTTATGTTGTTGGGTAACATCATATTGAAAAATTGGTTCTGAACCTAAATTTATAATCTAAGGTTAAAGTGATGTTCTTTACTGGTATGCATGTTTTGAAATGTGCATTTTAACCTACGACGTTGCTCTTCCAATGGTTTTCGAGCGCTAAATCGTTCACCTTTTGACATTGCCTTCTTTTTTGAACTCAGGATGCTTCTTCACCAGCTCTCGAGGTTTGCGGAGTTATGAGCTCCCACCGAATGAGGTGAAGCCAGTTCCTAGGGTAGATAACTCGGGCCAAATGCACGGCGCCACATTTGAAGTGGTGCAGAGACTAAGGAGTCCAACATGCCTAGAGTTGGGAGTGCTGCGAACTGGTCCTTTGCACTGCCTAGTCATATGGTTTGTGGCCCTTTTTTGGCCAGGCCATTAGCTATCGAATGGCCTTCTGTTGCTTATAACCCAGTCACCCTTTCTCATACATTGACAATTTTCCAGCTCTAATGGTTGGTTACTCTGTGTTGAGAGTCTGAGTTGACATTGTTTTATGGAGCTGTATATGTTGCTTATAAAACCAAGCCTTTACAGAACCTGATCATGCTTTGTGCAGTAATATCTTTCTGGCATTTCATCTAAGCCATCATGCAGAGTTTATTCAACTTAATGTTTTTTCGCATAGAATCTCTACTGGTAAATCAGACCGGGGATGATATTGTTATATGAGAACAAATGTGAACCAAGATTACTTGGAGCATGCTGGTTTTCATATGGAAATCAAGTTTACACAACGCCTTGGGAAGGGTCATGTGAACTTTAATAACAGAATAATAGCGTCTTAGATATTAAGGCCAAAGCGGCAAACTCTCTTGCAATTTCAAGGCAGTCACAGGGAACTTGATGCATGCCAATACAAACTCAACATGAAGGAAGATAGAATAGCTCTCGATATGATGACTAACGTCAAATTGCTGATTAACAACCAAAAAAAAAGAAAAACAAACAACAAATAAACAAACACTTTGCCTGACCATTCTGGTTGGAGAGACCTCTTTAGACCTTCGCATGGCCTATGCCCCTGTTGTTTTTTTATCCAAACCGGCACCTCCTTCTCTGGCTTACAGCCTGCTTAGCTGCCCATCAGCTGGTGTGAGAATCGGGGTACTAACCTGTGTAGATGAAATAAATTTTAGTCTCGTCTTATTGACATATGAGCTCTCACTAAAATTTTTGACATAAGTAATGGTTTTGATAGATATACCATCTACATAGCACAGGCTGCACAGCTAACCTAGCAGTCCTGCTTAGAAAAATTCTTGATGTCCACTTCTTTTTGTTTAATTCTTCTGCACAAAATTCGTATTCAACTTGTTCATGGATCTCCATACAACATCGAGTATACTGTGAGCACCATCCATCACTTCAATCAGGTCTCCACCTATCTATATGTAGACTCACTATCCACTTTCTCCCAGATTTTGATATAGACTTAAAGATATTTTACTCAGTCTCTGCAGTATGATCTCTTAAGTTTCAATGAAGTATATAACTAGAGGAAGATTTGGCACAAAAAGGAAATAGCTTTGGCTTCCGGTAAGTTGGGGGCCTTAACGAATAGATTAATTGAGAAAAAGGTGATGGACATGGACCACATTTAATGTATAAAATTTGACTAATATCAATCCCTTTCGACTTCAATTTATAAAATAAGCAAATCATACCAAAAATATCGGTAATCCAACATATTTCTTCTAAAAAATTTATCCATTATGTAAGTTTTTGAACACATATAATGACGAGATTTAGCTGTTTACAGATTATAAGATGCAATGCTTTGTTTCGATATGATTCAATTTATTTCTTTTACTGCACTTTATTATGATTTTAAATTGGATTCATGTAATTTTTAAACACCTCGATTTTTATAAAAACACAAGAATATCACCATTTATAGCACATTAAATTTAGTGACATATGATGAAATTGAAACGATGCAGATCTAATACATTCCTGCGTAGAAGTCTCCCGAGCATCTGATGAAAATTGAAACGATGCAGAACATACAATATCTTCATCAAGAAGGATTACCAGACTAGCACCTTCCCAGGACCACTGTCTACTGAATCTGCATTTCACCTGTACCACATGACTTAACCAGGAAAGACAATTTTCATCTTCGAGCACAATTCAAAACCCAGGCGTTGCAACCCCCATCCCAAATGCCACGCTGCGGCACCAACTCGGTCAATGTAGAGTTAGCGCCGCACAAAAGGGACTGCTTTCACGGGAATTTGAACTTGCTTATCCATATGGAAAGAATGGAACTTGTTGATAATTAACGACTCAGCCAGAAAATCACCAAGAGGACATACCTAAAACTGCATATACATATAAATGCAGTGTCATCTTATCAATAGAAAGATCCATCATATGAGCAAGTAAAAGACTCATCAATCTAAGAGTCCCTGATCCTATCCATTCATGTCTCATACCGTCGATGCTACAAACTCCGGACCCATGTGCCGGAACAAAAACGTGGGAGTTAAAATTGGCGGATTGCCCCAAGAACAGAAGAAAGGAAACAAATTTCTCATTTTTCATAACATAAATAGACGAAGTTCCAGGATTCCGGCAATAGTCAAACCAGATAGAACAGCTTATACACAAGAAACGACCATTTTTGTAGCAGTCCTGAAAAATCGTGTATATAAAACACCTCCTTTCCTTCGTATTGGCTGGACGTTTATTACAAAGTGAAACAATGATGAATGAATCCCAAAAATTTTGGTAAGACATATATTACCACCAAATGTCATAAATCTTGGAGGAGAAAAAAAATCAAGAATGATATTGACTCGTCTTTTTCTACAGGTGGCTATACTTGGATACAGAACCAATTAGCGAGCATCAGTTTGAAATGCAGAAAGCATGCTCCTGAATCTAACAGGATTCCAGTTCAAGCCTTAATCCTTGAGGACTCTCCCACAGCACTCTCCATTCTCGAGTACCATTTCCCAATACGAGGGTGCTCCACCATATCTTTTACCAGACCTCAAATATCGGATCGGACTTAAAACACCAAAGACAGCAAGATCGGCCAAATTAGGCTTTGAGCCCCCTGAAACAGCAGATATTATGATGAGTAAACATCTTCACCACAAAGGTGCAGACATTATTATGAACAGGGTGCATATGATCACAGACAACCTTTTGCGCAAATGAACCTTTTCTCCAGCTGTCAACCAACGGCTATATCAATAAAAGCTTTAGATGAGTCGTATAAAAGGTTTTTACCTCAAGCATTATCATAATGTCCTTCAAAAGGTCGGCAACACAAAGCATCATGCCATAAGTTCACACTTCAAGAATCGTTAAATAATGAACATTTCCTAGATCTTGTGAAGGATGAATTTCCCACAACTTTCAAGAATAAGAGAGCATATCTTTTATTGCCTACATGCCATCCCAACTTTTTAATGTAGGTTGGAGACATCATCTATACACCAAATTGTCTAATATCCTGATAGCTCACAGTGGAGATGCTTTAATTAGTATTTTCTCAGAAGGTAGAACCTTTGTCCATCATCTCTACAGGCCCAAGGCTAATAAACATAATAAAAATCTTCT
The DNA here is from genome assembly GCA_007663325.1 of Eucalyptus pauciflora. Classification (NCBI taxonomy): domain Eukaryota; kingdom Viridiplantae; phylum Streptophyta; class Magnoliopsida; order Myrtales; family Myrtaceae; genus Eucalyptus; species Eucalyptus pauciflora. The sequence continues at coordinate 315,171 of VMYD01000077.1, forward strand.
CAAAAGAAATTGATCTATTAACATCTCTAGCTTAACAAATGTATAATTTTGAACCTTATCATACTCATTTCTTTGAAGCCATCCCGGCTTAAAGAATAACTAGTTTGTATGCATGCACTATGCTCGTGTACGATAATTTCATTACGCACATCGTTGTAAGGAATCAATAATAAAGTCAATAACTGTCACTGGGTAGACAGATAAATACTTGACATTGTTTTTGTTAGAATATTTAAATAATAAACCACGCTTACATCTAAAGGCTTAAGCTTTTAGAACAGTTGGTAGTGTTTCCACAAAATCTCACATGGTATCAGAGCTAGGAGGTCCTGAGTTCGAATCTTCCAGGCCCCTAGTTGCCTCCCCAATTAAATTTCCACGCTTAGTACTAGGCAAAAGACCAGACTAAGCGTGAGGGGGAGTGTTAGAATATTTAAATAATAAACCACGCTTACATCTAAAGGCTTAAGCTTTTAGAACAGTTGGTAGTGGTTTCACAAAATCTCACAGTTTTCTTTTTTTACCACTCTATGAATTATTCTAGAAAGCAAACACTAAATGAACATTTTACTACTCTTTCAATAACTTATCAGAGTATTTATTAAAAAATTTAGAAAAAAAAAAAAAAAGATATGGAAGAAGATGGAATTGATTGTTATGTGAACAATTACAGAATTTCACCAAGTGCAATTTTTAGTATAAAGCAGGAATCCATTAGAGTTGGATAGCTATGTGAGGTGCAGAACAAATAAAACCAGTGATGCAAGTAAAGCAACCAATGCAAACGCCAGTGGCTCTTCCAAGGTGAAGTGTGACAAAGATGATCCAGAAATGTAGAATCACAGAATCTTCCTGCTTTCACAAAAAATCCCCTTTTATTGGGAGGGGTAGTTACCTCACAGCAGTCTTGCAGAATGCAAGATGACTACACTACATGCGCTGAAAATATTAAATACACAATCTATCAACAGAGGTCAGTAGATGAGTAAAAGACTGATAATTATCAAAAGAAGCATGTTTCAAGCAACTATTCCATGTCTAGAGTGCATACCCAAGAACTCCCTGCCATTTAAGGCATCAACCCATGTCTCCACAGCATCAAAGAGGGCAGCACGTTCATCAGTAATATTGTACTTCTTCTTCAGGTTCTTGGATACAAAGTACATTGCAGCAGCTCTGGCATATTTTACTGTAATTTTCTCGGCGAAGCTGAAATTACCTGGAATCCCAGAACATTTAAATCTAGACGCCAATACAGCCATTTCTACAGTAAGATTCTTACAACAAAATGAAAAATATTATCGACCATATTATTGCAAATGGATAGATGACACTAAACACCCACCTTGTACATGTTTCAAAAGCAATACCAATATAATGAACTTTAAGCATTCGACATTACAAACACCAAAACAACCAAATTGGATTTGAAAGATTGCAGATCACCTAATCAGCAAATCAACAAAACCAAGTCCTTTTTCCCTCACACTCCCTCAAAAAAAAAATAATATATAAAATATGCAGCATGATCATGTGTAACAAAACTAAACACATTTAACAACTCAAATGGTGACATCACCTCAGCAGGCCAGAGCACATAAAACATATCACCCCATTACAATGTGTCCGTATATCACGTTTCAGCTTTCTAAGGCATAATAAATCAACAATTTAAGCCAATCCAAGCCCATGACTTCATTTTATATGATCACATTATGATGATTATTAACATTATGATGATTATTACATAAACATATCTACCTTTTATATGTATTTGAGCCAATTACCATATGGCCATATTTGAGCAAAACAACCCCATGAAACTGATCCAAAAGGCAGGTACCATTGCATTAGTTTTGCAATCATGCAATGACGCTTACATCTCATTTCCAAATTATGTGTATTCCACCTATCTACATCATTTGGAGTTAATTCCACCAGAACAATATTAATCATAGACAAGAATCCTAGATGGAATTCCTTCAATAAAACAAACTGAGAGGAGATATATTATCAGAGAGCCAAGCTATATAATGCACTAGTACAGCAAAACAAATGGCAGATTTTGACAGCGACTGAATTGGCATGGCTTTTACTCCATGGAATCAATTTCAAATGCATCCATAATAACACCAATAAAAAATACCAATGAGAAATCACAAGCCAAAGAAAAATCATGCGATTGGCTCCGTCATTCATCTCCACGTATAAACTACAACCTCTTCGGCATTGATCATGTAGAAACTTGCATAAAACAGTTTGATGACTCGCTCTAGTTATCCAGCAATTACTGTTATATGTAGTCTTGCCTGCTAAACACTCTCCTGTTTTATATACATGAGCTGTTGTGGAGATGAGATGAAGAAGCATTTGTTGCCCTCCTAGTGAAAGCAATAAAAAATATATCCACCTATTCTACCAGATGAGCAAAGCATAAGACTTATCAATCATCTTCTTTTGCTGCCAAACTTATTAATCATCTCGGTGAGGGAAGTAAATCGAAATATCAGTCATGACTTCACATCAAATCATAAGCATGTCTTACCATTGCTTGTGATATAATCAAATGACTCAAGAGCCTCGGAGGTATTCCTGTAGATGTTTGGTGATAAGACATGCACCAAGTGATTGTCAACCCATCTGTAGTTAGAACAAAATGAGCACAATCATTAACTCTTGGCATAATATCGGAAGTTTTTAGACTCATACTGCAGCTTAAAGCACAAAGATGAAGCCCCATTTGATCAGGCTGGTATTAAGCAAATAACCAATGCACACGATTTGGATGGCATGCAAAAGATGTGCAATTTCCCACATCTGAATTAACAAGTCAATATTTCTTTACAGTCTACCATTGACATGGGAGACTTTATGAGTGTAGGTGTATCATCGACAATAACACATTATGTCATAATATAGAAAAAGGAGACTACCTCCGCCACTTTCTCTCTTCATCATCAGCATCTTATGTGGCTGGTTTGGCTGACCTTTCGGGAAGAATTTTTCGACCCAGCTTGTCAATGATATCTGCATGATTCAAATTTTTCACATAAGTTATGATTATAATGGCACTCAAATGTAACAAGGGGCTCTTGGGCTGAATAACATTGAAAAATATCCTCAATGAACATAGTTTTCTAGAGTTTTCTCACTGAGCATTTAAAGGTAGACAAATTCAGGAATTTAGGTTGTGGCAACAAAAGGAGAGCACAGAACCTGATGAGTCGACTAGCTGCTCGCCATCCCCCATGAGTATAGGAACCTTCTTGTAATGGGACCATTTTATCTCTTTCTTACTAATTGGATTGACTTCAACAACTTTGTAGGGGATGTCATAATAGTCCAAAAAAGCTGAGATTGACAGAAAACTTGAACTCAGTATGAAATGAAAAAGAACAGAAAAATTGAACAGAAAACTTGAACCCAGGCCATGATAATAGATTTGTCTCCGTTGACTTCATTTTGTTCCTCAGGTAATGCTTCGAACTTCTTCATTCTTTCCGCTTTCATTTGTTAACTGCCGGGATTCATTCTTCAATGTAAAGTAAGTTTTTTTGGGTTCGGGTAAGTTTTTGGTTTTCAAGGCATCAATTTTGATTCTGCTCCCTCAATTCGATACGTAATACAAACTGATCTTGGAACTCGAGTCTCTAGCTCATTTTGAAAGCCAGAAGATGAAATTTATTGGATTGTTAATTGACAGGAATTGCACTGCTGTCTTCTCTTCTCGATCGGCTCATCCCGCATTGAGATTTGACATGTCTTACCCTCTGTGGCAGATTGTTTGCAGTTGCCGATGATATCTCCTGCTTCTTCCAAGGACACATAGAGAATGTAGCTCTTCTTAGGCAGCAATATGGATGGAACAAAACCGCTAATGAGGTCATCATTGTCATAGAAGCTTATAGAACTCTGAGGGATTGGAGGCCTTACCCTGCTGATCAAGTTGTGAGAGACATCAGCAGGAAGTTTGGTTTTGTGCTCTTTGACAGCTCTTCTAAAACCGCTTTTCAGGCCTCTGAGAAATAATAATGTTCACTGGTTTTGTTCTGGGATATCGCTCTCAATCTCTCCCTCCACCTGCGATCTATATCTAATCCTTTCTGTTCTCTGAATCATGCAGGATGTTGATGGAAGTGTTGCTTTCTGCTGGGGAAGTGATTCTGGAGGCAATCTTGTTCTCTCGGATGATGCAGAAGTCGTGAATATGGCAAAAATGGTGTTCTTTACCTGTATGCATGTTTTGATTTGTGCATTTTAACCTCAAATGTTGCTCTTCCAACGGTTTTCGAGTGCCAAATCATTCACCTTTTAACATTGCCTTATTTTCTAACTCAGGATGCTGCTTCACCAGCTCTGGAGATTTGAGGAGTTAAGAGCACCCACTGAATGAGGTGAAGCCGGTTCCTGGGGTGGACAGCTCTGGCCATGTGTGTGGCACCACATTCAAAGTGGATGCGGAGACTAAGGACTCCAGCATGCCTAGAGTTGGGAATGCTGCGAACCAGTCCTCATTCTACTGAATCGTGTGGTTTATGGCCCTTTTTTGGACAGGCCTTTAGCTGTTGGAGGGCCTTCTGTTGCCAATAACCCAGTCATGCTTTCTCATACATTGAAAATTTTTCAGCTCTAATGGTTGGTTACTCTATGTTTAGAGTTTGAGATGACGTTGTATTATGCAGCTGTATATGTTGCTTATAAAACCAAGCCTTTACAGAACCTGATCATGCTTTGTGCATTAATATCTTTCTGGCATTTCATTTAGCCATCATGCAGAGTCTATTCACTGTCATGTTTTTTTTTCTTTTTTTTAACTTAGATGTCTATTGCGAAATTGTTCTCTCCATTTGTAAATTAGGCTGGGACGACATTGTTATATGAGGACAAATGTGAACTGTAAAAACTTGGAGCATGGTGGTCCTCATATGGAAATCGAGTTTACACGATACCTTGTGGCATGTTAGTTATTAAAGGCTAAAGTAGTAAACTCTCGTGCAATTTTGAAGGCAGTCAAAAGGACCTTGACGCATGTCAATACAAACTTAACATGAAGGAAGATAGAGATAGCTATCCATACTGCAGATTAACCAAAAAAAAAACACTTCACCTAGCCATCTCGGTAGGAGAGACCTCTTTAGTCCTTCGCATTGGTTATGCCCCTGTTGTTATCTGAAAAACGTGTGTTTGTCAAGTTCAACACCGATAAAATAAATCTCAGTCTCATCCTATTGACATATGAGCTCACACTGAAATTTCTTACATAAGTAAAGTGATGGTTTTGATAGATGTGCCGTCTACATAGCGCAGGCTGCACAACTAACCTACTAGTCCTGCTTAAAAAAATTCTCCATATCCACTTCTTTTTGTTAAATAACTCTACACAAAATCGTATTCAACGTGTTCATGGATCTCCATACAACATCAAGTATACTGTAAGCACCATGCTTAAATCAGGTCTCCACCTATCTATATGTAGCCTCAGTATTGACTTAACTTCAGCTTCGGGTAGGTTTGGGGCATCCATCACCTTGCAGACACGCTGATTCCCTCTGACTTTCCCAAACATTAACCTAGTTGTGGCTGCATGAGCCAGAACATGCCCGCCTGCAGGTTTCATTGGGTCTGATAACACACCTCCGCCTGGATCAGCTACGACTGAAACAACTAAATCAAAGACAGAGTCTTAAAAATAATAAAATCCTTTTACTATGTCATGGACTGAAGCTACTGCATGCATCACCAGTTTACACCAAATAGCTGGTTCTTGAGATTTACAAGAATCAGTATGAGCTTAGTGCAGTCCCCAAAATGCTATTTGTCAGTGTGCAACCATCAAAGGGCTAAATTGAATAAGAACTTTGAATGGATGCAGGACTACGTGGGAGAAATGAGATGTGATGCAGTACCTTGATTGGTCATGTACACTGCCACGTACACTGCCACGTTAGATTCCTCAGTTATCTTAATTAAACGCGAGACATCTGTGCCAATTTTTGCTGCAATTCAGAATTCATTAGTGTCAAACCAGATAAGCTGCAGAATAACAACTTGCATGATTTGATGGTTTCAGGATCAACCTGGGGCTCTGCAAGTTCTCTTGCAGTAAAATCCACTCAGAAGAGAGCAATCACCAATCCACAATCTGAAAAAGGCACTCACCATAGGTCAACCATCCACACCTCAGAAAATCGGTAGGGTTTGATTCTCAAGCAGTGTCTTACCAGTAATTTGAATGGTTCTTCAGACATTTTGGCAGCCAAACCAAGAAGCAAGTTGTACTGATGCTCAGAGGTAGAGGCATGGGCATAAATGATCTTCAAATTCATGGAAAGACTAGATCACAGCAAGTACACTAGCCAGAAAAGTAAAGAGTTGCCACCAGTATAGAAAGCATTGCTTACAATATCTAAGACTGCAGGTGTACTGAGTTAAGAAAGTGCACATGCACTTACATGGACAGACGGCGATTACGAAACACAAGCAGCTTTGCCGAGGTCAAGAAAAATACAGACATATTATAATAGGATACAAAGTTCCTACTGCGTTGATATAAGCTACCTTGCCATTTCCTCCTCTCATGTGAATCGGCAGCTGAAAATATTTTACGAACATGGAATCCACAAACCATTAATAAAGAATGATTATAAACAGGGATAATTACTGTTGTAGGATTTGCAAATAAAGTAGAGTATCTTCAAGCATCACATTCGACTAATGATCAACCCTAGTCCAAGTCCGACTATGATTAAGGCTTTTACTCGGTTATGACACAGTACAAACTCTTCTGGCCTTTTTCCTGCTTGGTTTGAGCCACTGTATATGTGTTCAAGTATACTGACTGCAGATTATAGAAAATGAGAGTGCCATACTTCCAGAATCACCTAATACACACGTTCTGATGCCAAGATCACCCACATCTTTATTCTTCATAGGAATTCAATCATTATGTTACTATTTGGCATTGTTCATCTGAACAAAAATGCAACAGAAGTTCAAGAAAGAAACCTAATATCCAATTCAGACCAACCTGAGAAGTAACACATAGGGTATATGCAAGCTGTATTTTCCCAGACCTGAAGTGACATCAGCAGCATTTAACAAAAGCAACTAAAAGTTCATCAAAGGTAACGATGTTGGACTGTAATTTTCACCCAGATTCGCCAAATGCTTTCGTAATTGCTAGAGTTTCAATGCCACCTGTTAACATTGCCAAACCGGTGAAATTTGTTTTTGTTGAAATGCATGAAGTATAAGAGGCGCAGTCTGCAAAAGAAAGTCTCTTACCGCCTAAAAGCTCATCGAGGGCTTGGCTTCCGGTTATGATGCAAACAACCGACGACTCTCTCTGGAAAAAGCAAAGACATTGAAAGTACTTTGAGCAACAGATATGCTAATTTGCTGGCTTTATTTCAAGGGTATTCCAAACCATTTTAGCTCGAAGTTTGCAGAATTAAGATCTTACTCTGAGCAGAGCATCACTTCCAGTACTATACCCAAAATTCTGATAGAATGAAGGGAAGTCAATGCAAGATGCTTATAGAAGTTCAAATTGTTTGGAGCCACCATCTCAGGGCTAGAAGAATTTAAGCTCTAACCACTATTTTTTCAGACGCTTTGCATATTTTGTCAACTTTTGCGTCAGATAATCCTTTTCTTCCGGTTAAGTGCTACCCAAAAATAAACAAAGAAAAAGCAAATCACTTGGCCAAATAAGAATACGCTCCTCAACTTAATTCTCAGGACCAAAAATCAGATATACCTCCTTCGTATGCATCATCAAGCCACTGCAAGTGTAGATTCCTGCATCCTGGAGCTTTTTCATATCTCCAGCATTTATTCCTTGAGAAATAACTGCAAACAAAATAAAGGAAGAAGTTCAGGGAAGGAAAATGAGAACAACTCACCATCGTGTCAAACTCTTCTGGTGATTGTAGGATGCCAGGACAAAAGCAGTTCCTAGATCATCACTGACAATCTAACTTTCCAACAGTGATTATTGATGAATTTAGCTTAGGATATTCCTTACTGATCCAGCTATGTCACTAATGCATGGAAAATAAGACATCCAATGGTGCAATTCCAAGGTCACGTAGCATAACGAAGGCTGGAATTGCTCTTGTATGATCAGAAGACAAAAAACAAAAAACTATCGCACGCGCAGGAAATCACGGCAAGTTCGAGAGAAAGGTCGAGATGTACATCACGATAATCACAGCCGTAGCTTCATCGAACCATTTGCATCTTAATTTTAACTTTCGGAACACGGATCAGAAAATCCCTATAATCAATCTCAGAATCAAATGACGCACCGAAACTCATTACGAAAGCGATCAGATGAACACCGAGCTGTTGCCTACACTCTCGTTTTGCCGTAACTTACGTCCTCTCTTTCCACGATCTTCTGCTCTTCGGCTCCGAACATCAACGAGTGAACACAAGACGAAACTCAGAATCATCGCCGCCGGCGATGGCACCGCGGAAAAGGACAGGAACCGAAATTTAGCGGAGATCGCGAAACTCAGTTGAGAGACGAAAGCATCTTCGACGACGATGGAGTTTGACGATCGGCGATGAAGTTCGCTGCGTCTGCGCAGGAGCAGAGACTTTCGAATTTTTTTTTGCGGATTTTGGAAACGATCGGAAATTGGAGGGAATCTTATTATATATATATGGAGAGGCGGGAAGCGGGGAAGGATGGCTCTCGGCTTATTTTTCTTTTTCCTTTTCTTTTTTCTTTTTTAAGAAAAAGAGGTTTGACCGAGTTTCGTTATTTTGAGATAGATCATCATGAATTGAGGTTTAATGGATCTGTTTTAAGAATTTATCAAATACACTCCTAAAGAGGGAGAGTAAAATATTGGTTTGATTTTTTTTTCTTTTTATTTTGCATTAAATAACTCAGTTTTTATTTATTTATCTCGATTTTATATTCATCTTAATCTTGTCCGGCCTATAATTTTCTTAAATTGGACCTAATTAAGTTCTTCTTAGAAAAGGAAAAAATTCGATCTATATTGTGGTCGATACTTGGTTTAATTGCATTATGTTCAAACTCCATGCTTATTGCTCGTAGAATAGTGAAAATATCAACAAACAATTGAATTATTCGGAATGGCTTGCTAAGAACTTGCTCGTGACCGGTTTGATTAGTCGACACATGTCCTAAAATTTGTAACTTGGTGATTCAAAAAAAGGTGACGAACATGGAGCATGTGTTTTCTTTTGTCGAACACGGAGCACATTTAATGCCTAAAATTTGATTTTTATTTAATATTGAACCCTTTCGACTCCAATTTACAAAATAGGCAAATCAAACTTAAAATATAGAACCATTAGTAATCTCCAACATATTTTTCCTCATTTTTTTTCTAAAAAATTTGTTCTTTTACATAAGTTTTTGAACATGTGTATAATGAGCTACGAATTACGAAATCCAATATTTGATTTCAATATGGTTTGATTTTTTTTTATTTACTAAAATTTATTATGATTTTAAACCGGATTTTTGATGTAATCTCAAACGCCTCAATTTTATAATTAAAAAGAAAAAAACACAAGAATATCGCCTTTTTATAAGACCCTCAAGCTCTTTTAATTATATAAATCAAAATGTCATCTCCTTCACGACGAGAAACGCAAAAACCAAACCGACAATCCATTCCGTCTCTACCGCCATTCCCTCTTCTTCGCGCCTCGCTTCTTCTTCTTCTTCTTCGTTCTCCGCACAAACCCCGTCTGAAATCCCAACCGGCTTCCGTCGAAGTCGAGACTGATTCCCATCGAGTGATCCGAGAGAGATGGTAAGCGCATCTACGGCGATCTTCTCGAATATTTTTTGTCTTGGGCTCTTGTTGTTCCTCGTTCCATTGCACGTAAGCGGTTTGATGTTTGTCCTGAGCGAGAGGCATTTGCTTTTCTTGGGCTTGTTTCTTGAATTTGGAGCGAGGCAATACCATCTTGACATGACCCGTCTTCAAATCATTGGTAAAACCGCAGCTTCCTCGAATGAATGGAGCGCGGCAAGTGAGTTTGGTTGCTTTGTCACCTCGCTATTGCGTTCGCCTACCCTGAGAAGAAACTGGAGTCTTGGCGAGTTTTTACTTAACTGGTCGCAGCGTAGATTCATGACCACCAGCAAGAGAGTGCAAGATAGGAGCAAGGACAAGAGGGTCCATGATCTCAAAATTGCCACTGAGAAGCATAAAGTGGTGTCAAAGGTGTTGGTTTAGTGTGTTCTTGACAGTAGCTTATGAAGGTGCAGAGCTGATTCAGAAATGTCCGCTGGTTATTTGGAAGGAAAAGCTCCTAAGCCTTGTTGGTTGTACGGGGAGGAAGAATAAGATAGAAACTTTTATGGACTTATCAGATATGGAAGATAATGATTTTCTAGAGGGTAGTTCTGAGGATGGAGGCATTGCTATGCAGCCTAACCAAATAGAAGCCATAAGTGAATTGGAGGGTATTGCAGTTGGAGGCAGCTCCTTCATGGATATACATGAAATTGACAATAAATACAAGCCTCATGATTCATTTTAAGGTCGTACGTTCTTATTTGAGTTGTCAAGATAACTTGCTTTCCAGCCTTCTTCTTCCCAAGTTCAAAGTTTCGAGTTTTTGTACAGATTTAATTAGACAAACTCTGCTTACATCTATAAACCAAGTCAATTAATAGCAGACTGATCCATCTCATTCCTTGTTAGTCCTAAACATTGCCACCGGAACTCCTGAAATCAATGATTCAGAAAAAAATGTGCGGTTAATGCTTTTAGCAACTCTCAGCTCGCCTTGGTGCCTGCAAGGACATCAGAAGCAGTCTATTTACAGTGACTGGTTCATTCTCAGTTATTGGTCTGACTTATTTGAGTGCTGCCATACTAATATGCTATTCTGAAGATGAACTTGCCACCCTGCAATTTAATCTCAATTGTTGGTTCAAAGAGATGATTGGGTAGTAGCTATCATGGAGAACATAACCTCGGCTGCTATGATGATCGACATTCTCTCTCTTGTTGTTACAAATTAGATGCCGAGCTCACCCTGCAGTAATGCCCTGTTCATCACTGTGCATGGATATTATGGTCCACAATATCCAAGACTGCCTCTTGCAACATACATTCATTTGCTTTCTATCCGATGTTCCATAGGTCTTGTAACTTATGTTCAAAATCTCCATGAAACCATGGCAAACTCCTGTTTTTAGGTTCTGCTGGAGAACTTCCTCTTGTTGGATTTTAGAACCCAACATCAAACAGTAAGTAGTTTTTATTACTGCTTTTTATGTTGGGCTGTGTTTATGGTTGATTCATTCTATTAGCTTACTGTTCTGTTTTGAAGAAAGAAATAGGAGAACCTTTGAAATTAGCAAGACTGGTTTTTTTATTTGAATGATAGATGGCTTTCCACAGCTTTTGGTTGTGTGAAAATGACATTACTAATATGAATTCTTTCTTATACCTCATAGCATGAATTGCGTTTATGATTTGTTACATGGGCTAGCATCTGCCTAATGCCATTGTGCAATAAATTTATTTCGCTTATCAAAAGAAAATTCTTAGCAAACTCACTGGGGATGATGTTGAGTAATTTGCTTCCAAATGTTGCGGCTAGATTTCTTCTCATGCTCATAAAAACCATGATATCCAAAACTATATGTGACAAATCAAACTGCTACTGTGAAGCTAAATATGTTGCACTACATCATTTTCTGGTTTTTGCAGTATAAAAACGACAGGAGTAATGTACCATGGAGGTTGAGCATCAACCTCATTTGGAGCAGTACAAAGAATTTCCAGATCTCATATGATCAAGGAAAAAGAGAGGAGCATCGATATTTATTAGTTATAATCACTTAGCTATCATCTTTTGTTACATGGCAAAAGTATTGTGTCCATTACAACTCAATTCATATCAGATGGTCATATCTACTTATTTTAAGAAAGGATGGGAACTTCACACCAATGTTTTCAAACTTGGGCCAGTCAGGAACCAGTTAGGTTGCCTATTTGCGGGCCAAGCGGTTGGACAAGGGCAATTGGTGATTGTGTCTTGAGCAAATGATTATCGATATGTAATGTTGTCAATTCCCCATGAGCACATGAATCGTTCGGCCTTGGCAGTAAAGTGAAATGCCGGTGATCCGTAGAATTGAGTGCTCACGTCCCTCCATGTGCAACAGTAGCCAAAAGCCCAGTTCTATACCCGTGGAACTCTAAAACTAAGTGGATCCAATTTTGAAAATCAGTATATTTTCAAACTGGTTCAAATTAAATTAGGCCAAACTACTTGCACATAATTTTTAAGATTTGGGTGAATAGATCAAAGGGAAAGCAATGGAATTGGCCAAGAAAAAGGGGCAAGAGCAATGCTTTATGGTCAAATGATTGCAGAAAATCTAAAGAAAATCAATGTTGAGAACTTTATAGTCTTTGAATGGGCTTGATATATAGCTACCGCAATCTTTTTGAAATATAGCGTCTAATATATCTAAGTTGAGATACTTTATAGTCTATGAATGGGCTTGATATATAGCCACCGCAATCTTTCTAAAAGATAGCATCTAATATATCTCAACCAAATATATCTCGGCCGAGATATATTAGACACTATGATCATTTAAGTCCTGGGCAATGCCTAGCCTTACTCTTACATTATCTCCAATGGTGAGCAAATCATATTAGCAAAATCATATGACATGATAATTTATTTAACGAATGCCTTAAATTGAGTCAAATTTGAAAAAAATGAGGTACTTGATTTCAAAAGAAAAGTTTAGGTAGTTGATCATAAACTAAGCAAAAGTTTTGATAATTTTGATGTCGTTATCCTCAACTTCTGAATCGTGCTAAGAAAAAAAATCTCAAGAAAAATGTTATCTACGAAGGTCATTGTAAGGTGACGAAGTTGGAAATAGTCATTGTAGTGGCCGTACTAACGGCAACAACACGGCCGTGGCCGTTCTTTGATGGTGCTCTATCTTGCCCCTTTCCTTCTTTATTATTATTTTTTTTTTTGTTGTTTCTTCTTTTTAGGCTTTCTCTTTGCTTTTTTCTTTTCTTTTGTTGAACTTGAATTTGAAAAGATACAATAGAGATTAATGAATGAAAAAAAAAATCCCAAAATGAGTTGAAGGAAAATTATGGTAATGTTAATTTTAAGCAAAACTTGTAATGCCTGGAAATTCTATTAGTAATGGTAAGAAAGACATACAAAGTCTTGGTCTTTTTGGCATCAATTGAAATTTCTTTCCCACCAACAAAAGATGTGCACCATCAAAAGATAAAAGATGTGCAAAAGTGAATCTATTAAAGTTTCTTTCCTATCATCAAAATACGTGCACTATCAAAAGACAAACAAAAGTCTTGATCTTCTTGGAATTTATTAGTTTTTTTACCTACCATGAAAAGACATGATGTGCAAAGTCTTTGTCTTTTTGGATTCTATTAGTTTCTTTTCTGATAAAGTACATCTTAAGTGTCAAAATTTGGCACGGATAGACACTTAAGTGCCAAAAATTAAGAAAGTGACACTTAAGTGCCAAAATCAGAGCAAAATAGATCACTTTAAGTGCCACTCCGGTCAAAATCCTGTAAAAATACTGACATAATGATTTTCCGGCGAAGGAAATGCAAAACGACGCCGTTTTACACGCTGATGTGGCTAGACAATACAAAAACGACGTTGTTTTTGTATTGACGTGATAAAAAAATTAATATAAAATTAATTAAATTAAATTTAAAACTAAATTTATTTAAAACATTTAAAAATTAAATAAAAATATTGAAAAACTAAAAAATTTTAAAAAAGAGGGGGGGCGGTTGAGAGCTAAGGGGTCGGCAACCCCGGCCGATTGGCGGCGACGAGGGCTCAGCCCTTAGCCTCTCCCCCCCCCCTCTTAAAAAAATTAATTTTTTAGTTTTTTAGTTTTTTAATATTTTTATTTTTATTTTTAAATGTTTTAAATAAATTTAGTTTTAAATTTAACTTAATGAATTTTTGTATTAATTTTTTTACCACGTCAGCACCAAAACGACATCATTTTTGTATTGTCTAGCCATGTCAGCGTGCAAAACGATGTCATTTTGCACTTCCTTCGCCGAAAAATCGTCACGTCAGCATTTTGTCCGGATTGACACTTAAGTGATATATTCTGCTCCGATTTTGATACTTAAATATCACTTTCCTAACTTTTGGCACTTAAGTGTCCCTCCGTGCCAAGTTTTGACACTTGGAGTGTACTTTCTCCGTTTTTTTTTCCACCATTAAAAGATGTGCAAAAGTCTTGGTCTTCATAAAATCTATGAAAGGGCTTTTTCACTTTTGCTTCACTTTCTGGACCAAAAAGAAAATGATATATTTAGCAAGTGAAAGTCTTTGGTCGTCTCTCTCCATTAGCTCCTCATCACTTTGCTTCACCATAACTTTTACAATGGACTGATTCGCTCATGGCCATTGGAGAGACCTTTCTCGATTCCTTCTTTAGGGTTCTGTTCAACAAAGTTGAGTTCTCTGGCATTGGACCATGCGTAAAGTGATGGAATCAACATCACCTTGTTCAATATGTACATCAATAATTTTGTTATATTCTCTCATGTAATTCAATCTTCAATATTTGAATTTTTTTGTCTTATAAAAATTTTTACCAAAAAATTCAAATCTTGATATGTTTCTCTCTTTCCATGTAAATGTCCATGGATACAATTTCCTCATATTGTGTAAATAACCTTTTATGAATTAATACTTTGAATTTCGCAAAATCTTTTAGATGTTAATCTTTACAGCGACTAGTATGCACTTCTGCTAGTTCTTCTCATATATTTATATGAAAATGGTCAATGTCGTTTTTCCATTAATTCAAGTTTAGGGACAATCCAAGGACTAAATTAAACATGTGTAAAAATTTTATGGACTAAATTAAACAAATTAAAAGTTTAAGGATAACATGTACGTCATGCTAAAGTTCAAGAACTACATTGCACATTGGACTAAACTTTATGGACCATTTGCATAATTTTCTCAAGAAAATATAGCTAACATGTTTGCTAATGTGACATTCAATTTTGCTATGACATGTTCTAGCCTCTTAAGAGAGCACTCCAAGAAAGTGGTAATGACTTGGATTTGGCCATCAATAATTGTTTCTATGGTCAGCTTTATTCATTACTAGACAAGAAAAAGGGTCAGGCATTTCTAACTAACAATGTGCAATGTACTAGATATAATCTAGGCATCACACTTATGAACGGGAAAATCGTGCAAAGGACCACAATTCTTCTATCAAGTGGTTCTTGATCATCAACTACTACCTCAACACCCTTTAGTAGATCATTGCTACCCATCTTGCTGCAAATCTTTAGTACTGTATTAGGGTTAAGCGATTCCGAGTTCCATGTTCATCATTTTTTAGAACCTAGAACTTACCCTGCATACCCTAGAACTCGGACTCTACCTTATCACAGGTTCCAAGATCGGTTCCAAGGTCTATCCAAATTTCACATATATTATTATTTGAATGATTACAATTTACTAACCATAACTTCTATGTAGACATACGAAAAATATAAACATTAATAAAGTAAAAATCTTAGTCATAAAATGAAAACTTAGACTAATACTTCCATATTATACATTGGCATTAAATATCGGAGGATCGCACAAAAACATAGACCAAGAAAAATATTAAAACTTATTCTAGGTTCCAAGTTCGTAATTTTGGATTCCAAGTTCCAGGTTTCTCCAACTAAAAACTTAGAACCTACCCGTCGAAATAGGTTCTTCATTTTTTGGAACCTAGAACTTATACGGCAGACCTTGGAACCTGGAATCTACAAGTTTCCATCGGTCCGGTTCTTAGATTCCAAGTTCTACCTTGGAACTATACCTTGGAACTATGCTCACCCCTAACTACCACGTAAAAGCCTATATTGATTGCATATTCACCAGTAACGCATTAAATGAAGACACTGGAATTATAAGGTTATTGAGATTGTACGGATGCAAAAAAAAAAGGCTTGGTCTTGGTCTTTGTTTAATGTTTTTGGTGGGTGAATGTCTTGGTCTTCATGTCTCGCTTCTGCTTTAAAGTGTCTGTGTGTATGTGTCATCAATTTAAAAAACTCATGATTTAATCTAAAATCTATTTAGATATGAACCCACTTAATGAGGTCAATTAGTTATGAAATATGAAATTATATTAGATTATGGATGTTCATACACGTGCTACACCCAGATGAGGACATTGCACACATATTTTCAGATTACATGTAATTAAAAATTAGGAATTAGAATAAGATGAACCGTTTCAGTGGTTGATTGTTTCCAAATATTACTCAAACCTTAGAACTTGGCATACTTGGACCAAATATAATTAGCCACAACAAAATAAATCATCAAATGCACTAATCTAATTTGGTCCCGAGAAGGCATCATGTTAAAGTTCAGGGATTACATTGCAAATTGGACTAAACTTTATGGACCATTTGCATAATTTTCTCAAGAAAATATACCTATCATGTTTGCTAATGTGACATTCAATTTTGCTATGACATGTTCCAGCCTCTTAAGAGAGCACTCCAAGAAAGTGTTAATGACTTCGATTCGGCCATCGGTAGGGATCTGTTGATCATTGTTTCTATGGTCAGCTTTATTCATTGCTAGACAAGAAAAAGGGTCAGGCATCACCAACTAACAGTGTGCAATGTACTAGATATACTCTAGGCATCACTTATGAACAAGAGAGTCATGCAAAGGACCACAATTCTCCTATCAAGCGGTTCTTGATCATCAACTACTACCTCAACACCCTTTAGTAGATCATTGCTACCCATCTTGCTGCAAATCTTTAGTATTGTATTAGGGTTGAGCGGTTCCAGGTTCTAGGTTCATCAATTTTTAGAACTTGAAACTTACCCTGCATACCCTAGAACTTGAACTCTACCCCGTCATAGGTTCCAAGATCAGTTCCAAGATCTATCTAGTTTTCACATATATTATTATTTGAACGATTACAATTTACTAACCATAACTTATATCTAGACATACAAAAAATATGAACATTAACAAAGTAAAAATCTTAGTCATAAAATGAAAACTCAGACTAATGCTTCCAGATTATACACTAGTATGAAATATCGGAGGATCGCACGGAAACATGGACCAAGAAAAATATTAAAACTTGTTCCAGGTTCAAAGTTCCTAATCTGTAACTTACCCGGCATACCTTGGAACCTAGAATCTACAGGTTTCCATTAGTTTGGTTCTTAGATTCCAAGTTCTACCTTGGAATCATGCTCACTCCTAATTGCTACGTAAAAGCCTATATTGACCGCATATTCACTAGTAACGCATTAAATGAAGACACTAGAATTATAAAGTTAATGAGATTGTACGGATGCCAAAAAAAAAGGCTTGGTCTTGGTCTTTGTTTAATTCTTTTGGTGGGTGAATGTCTTGGTCTTCCTATCTCGCTTCTGCTTTAAATAAGGTAGAACTAAGCAAAAAGACAAAAAAATTCAATAAGTTGTGGACAATTTCAACTGTTGCTCATGAGATCCTAAATTGAAAGATTCAATTTAAAAAATACGTACACACTGATTATAAGCCAATGCGTAGCATGGGTACTCTACGAAAGTGTCTGTGTGTATGTGTCATCAATTTAAAAAACTCATGATTTAATCTAAAATCTATTTAGATATGAACCCACTTAATGAGGTCAATTAGTTATGAAATATGAAATTATATTAGATTACGGATGTTCATACACGTGCTACGCCCAGATGAGGACATTGCACACATATTTTTAGATTACATGTAATTAAAAATTAGGAATTAGAATAAGATGAACCGTTTCAGTGGTTGGTTGTTTCCAAATATTACTCAAACCTTAGAACTTGGCATACTTGAACCAAATATAATTACCCACAACAAAATGATTCGTCAAATGCACTAATCTATTTTCCATGTGGGTTGACGTGAGGCCTTCGTTAATTTTGTGGACGGAAATTGTTGACACAACGTTAACGCCGTTAAATAGTTGTTAAATGTCCATACTAGTGTCCAATACATCATCTTGAGAAGTTGCTACGTCGGTGATGGTTTTAATTATATGGGCTTAAGTTGGCCCGCCCACGATGGGCCTAAAAGCCCGACCCACAGGAATAAGGCCCGTGGATGGAGGGACATATAAAAGGGATGAGAGAGAGGGAGAACACACCTATTGGAATTACAAGTACGTTAATTCTCTCCCTCTCCTCTCAAGAAGAAGAACAAAGGCAAAAAGGCGACTTCTTCTTCCCTTCACGGCGAATTGTCGTCATCGGATCGAACAAGGCTGAATTCTCTTCCTCTTTACGGCATCGGTGTCTAATCTGTGGCTAACAAGGTACGCTCGAATCCGTGGTGTGCTTTACGATCGGTGATACGTGACTTTTTCCCAGGCTTGTCTTCCGCGTTCGATTTAGGGGTTCGGTTTAAGTGTCGAATCCGTTTTCAGGGATCCGGTAATCCCAACATTGGTATCAGAGCCTTAGTTCACATTTTTCCCGACCTGTTTGATGTTTTTGATTGATTTTTCGCAAAAGCAATTCGGCCGTACGGATCGAGGTGAGAAATCCCGACACCCGAACGTTGTTCGCCCATTTTTCCGAGTTTTCGTAAGTCGAAATCGAATTCTGATGGCATAGGGAGGAAGGGGACGTCGAGACGAGTCCGGCGACATGTCGCACGCCGCCGAGAGATGCCGCACGCGCCCACACGCGTGGCCAGAAGCCACTGCGCGTGGGCGCGACGCGCCCAGACGCGCGGGTTCATCCAACGCGTGCGGCACACGCGCCGGTCGGCGAACCGGCCCGTGCGCGCCGCTAGTTGGCGAACCGGCACGCGCCGGTCCACGAACCGACGCGTGCTGACGTCAGCATGACGTCACCCAACGGTCGGTAATCGCTGGGGTGACGTCATCACTGACGTCAGCACCGACGTCGGTTGGCCGGGCGGTCACCGGCCGGCGACCCGACCCGATTCGACCCGCGTCAGCCCACGCACGCGCGCGGCACGTGTGGTCGGTTCGTCCGACTGGCACGACCGGTCCGACGACCTAACCGTTGACCGTTGACTTCCGTTGACCGACCGTTGACCGTTGACCAAAAAAAAAATGTGTTTCTTTTTCAATTATGTCTATGTGGATTATATGTAATCCATTTTTGTTCTGCATTTGTTGCAGGAACAATGCCTCCCCGTAAGCCGCGCGCATCTGTGCGCACAATGTCAGATGAACAAAAGGAAAGGCTTTCAAGGTTGATAGCCGATTTGAATGGTTATCGATGGGAGAGTGACGACATAATTGATCATGTCATAGAGAACAAAATTCAAGAAGTCATTTGGAACGGTTATCCCATGCCAGATATTCAGATGGTGCGATTCTTTATGTACACTCTTCCACCAGAATGGCAAGGAGTGTTGAATCGCCTATGGGAAGTCAAAGGATTTACTAGATATAAGGAGCTAGTAATGGAATTTGTGGATGAATATCATCGGGTTGGAGCCACAAAGACTGCGACCCAAGGAATGACTTCGATTAGGCCAGGAATGAATGTGCGTAGGAGAAATCCTAAGGGATATCCATCTGTTTTTCCGTGGCTGTCAAGAATGCCTGAAAATTTTACAGAGAAAAAGCAAAAGAAATTGAACCATGTAGCTGCTTTCCCTATTAGTTGTATGATGCCTTGTTTTTAGATGTTATGGCTGGTATTTATTTAGTGTTCTTGGTAGACATCTTATGTAAAGTTAACTACCTGATTGTTGTTGTTGTAGCAACCTATATGTTAGCCATATTATGTGAAAGCATTATTATTATATTGTATGTCAATTATCTGTTGCTTTCTGTGATTGCTGGTTGTTGTGGGTAGTTAGCTGTGGGTAGTTATAGAATTTTTTGTAACTTCATAAAATTGATTTTGCATATGACAATCATATTAATGATAGTTTTTAAGTTAGGATTTTTGGAGGATGATTGGAAACATAGTGACATTTTGATTCTGAAACCTTACTTAAAATTATTAATTAATATGATGGGTTTGTGCAAAATAGATGCATAAGTGATAGGCATTAATATTTCGTGCATATGTGTCTGATATGTTCAGATCGATGGATTCAGCAAATAAGAACATCATCGCTGATTTGAATAAAGAGGACAAATTGAACGGCGAGAATTGTGAAATATTGAAAATGAGAATTCAATATGTGCTCGAAAAGCAAGAAGCACTAAAAGCTCTTGACCATGTTATGGAAGATCTAGAGAATGTTGTGCGCCACCTTGAGCCAGCTGATCTACGCCTCAAGGCATTTGAGCAGGATACATATATTTGCTGTGTTGCTTTAAGCTCAGAGGGGGTTTCAAGCTCTAAGCGCAAGCGTATTGATTCGTTTAATATGTGGGAAAGCAATGGATCAAATCCTTCTTGCAAGAAACCAAGAATTAACCAACAAAAGAGAGGAAAACGTCATCATGTGAAGAATATCTCAAGGGTGAAGTGTTACAACTGTGACCAGAAGGGTCACTATGCCCGCGATTGTCGCGAGCCAAAGAAGGTACACACCCTTGGTACAATTGGGAACTTTGCATATGTGTCAAGTTCTGTATTCTTGACTGAATCTAATCCTCTGTGGACTGTGGATTCAGGAGCGACAGACCATGTAGCAAAGGATAGAGGATCCTTCGTGGAATTCCGACGAGTACCAACTGGAACTAAGTGGATCTATGTAGGAAACAACTCCAGAGCTGAAGTGAAAGGAATTGGCACATGCCAAATGAATATGCGTGGTGGACGCACTTTATTCCTACATGATGTGTTGTATGCTCCGGAGATTCGTCGGAATTTAGTGTCTGTTTTAGTGTTGGTTAAATTAGGTTTTAATGTGAACTTCCATAATAAATGTGTAGATTTGTATTTGGATACAAACTAATATGGTCGTGGTTATTTTCTGGATGGTTTCATTGTATTAGATATTGACTATGTTAATGCAAATGTTTGTTATTCCCTTCTTACATCTCCTAATTCATATGATAATGATGTGAATGCGTGGCATGCTAGACTTGGTTATATTGGCCAACAGCGTATGAATAGACTAGCCAAAGAGGGCTTGTTAGGCAACATTGAAAAAGTCGATTTATCCATCTGTAAGCATTGCCTAGAAGGGAAAACGACAAGGAAACCATTTGGAAAATGTAAAAGAGCTGAATTTCCTCTGCATTTAATCCATTCTGATGTTTGTGGTCCAATGAATGTGAGAGGAAGGCATTGGGCTATTTATTTCATCACTTTTATAGATGATTATACTCGATTCGGATATGTCTATTTGATTTCTCACAAATCTGAAGCAATAAGTTGTTTCAAAAGGTTTATGAACCTAGTAGAGAATCAATTAGACAAGAAAATAAAAGCATTGAGATCCGATCAAGGTCGAGAATATTTATCTGATGACTTCAGAAAATTATGTGATGAAAAAGGAATAGAAAGGCAATTGTCTATTCCATATACTCCTCAACAAAATGGTGTTGCGGAGAGAAGAAACGGAACCCTACTGGAAATGGTTAGGTCCATGATGGCGCATGCTAACTTACCTATCACTTTTTGGAGTGATGCGTTGTTAACTGCTGCCTATATACTTAACCGAGTGCCTTCCAAATCAGTTACTTTCACTCCATATGAGTTATGGACATGTAGAAAACCGGACTTAAGTTATATTAAGCCATGGGGTTGTGCTGCCTATACACATGAGTCCTCTCACAAGTTTGGGAAATTGGGTCCCAGAGGAAAGAAGAGTATTTTCATAAGATACTCGGAACACTCAAAAGGGTATGTGTTCATAGGTGAGCAGGAAAGTGAGAGTATAACTGAATTTGAATCACGGGATGTCACATTCTTAGAGGATGAATTTCCTAAGAAGGGCGAAATAGGGAAATATAACTCCCTATTTGAAACCTTGGATCAAGATAATGATCTTGGTGGAGTTCCTCCAAGTGGGAGTAATATGAGAAGTGATGAATTGAATTCAACTCATTCTCAATTGCAACCACATAATGAGACGACATCATCATTATCTAATCCAAGTGGGAGCATAATGGGGAATGGTGTGCAAAGTGTACAAACTCCCATACGGCGAACAAATCGCCAAAGTATTCCCCGTCGACGTTTTGACATTGAAGGGGAAACTTTTATGGTTGCTCCACAAGATGAGGATGAGCCAAGAAATATTAATGAAGCTCTGAATTGCCCTAGTAAGGAAAAATGGATTCATGCAATGGAAGAGGAAATGGAGTCAATGAAATCAAACCAAGTCTGGGAACTGGTTGATCTTCCAAAAGGATGCAGAGCTATTGGGAACAAGTGGGTTATCAAAATAAAGAGAAAGGTTGATGGCTGATAGAAAGGCATAAGGCTCGCTTTGTGGCGAAGGGGTATAATCAACAGGAAGGAATTGATTATGAAGATACGTTTTCTCATGTAGTGAGATTTACCTCGATTCGCATTATTCTGGCAATAGTAGCTTGTATGGATCTAGAGTTACATCAGATGGATGTAAAGACTGCTTTCCTCAATGGAGAATTAGAGGAAGAAATATACATGGAATAATCTGCTGGTTTCATAGTGAAAGGCCAAGAAGAAAAGGTATGTCGACTTTTGAGATCGATATACGGCCTTAAGCAGTCATCGAGACAATGGTATATACGTTTTCATGATGCCATAATGGCATATGATTTTACAATGATTGATGAGGATCATTGCGTGTATATCAAAAGATCCAAGGATCAATTTGTGATCATATCATTATATGTTGATGATATACCGATTGCCGGAAGCAATATGGAGTTTGTTCATACTGTAAAGAGTTGGTTGACTTCCAACTTTGAGATGAAGGATATGGGTGAGGCTGCATACATTCTTGGAGTTAAGATTTCAAGAGATCGTTTGAAGAGATCGTTGTCTCTTTCGCAAGAAACATATATAAATAAAGTTCTTGAACGATTTCGTATGCAAGATTGTAAACCCATAGACACTCCTATTGCAAAAGGTGAAGGATTGAGCCATAGACTGTGTCCGAGGACTCCACAAGAGAAGGAACAAATGAAACATGTTCCTTATGCTAGTGCAGTTGGGAGTTTGATGTACGCTATGATGTGTACAAGACCCAACATATGTTTTGCAGTTGGAATGGTGAGTAGATACCAATCCAATCCAGGTCCAGCACATTGGAAAGCCGTTAAGAGAATACTGAGGTATCTGAAGGGAACTGCTGATTTCAAGTTGAATTACCAAGGAAATGATCTGCGACTTGAAAGCTATTCAGATGCTGATTGGGGAGGAGGTTTAGATGAAAGGAAATCTACCTCTAGATTTGCTTTCTTACTGAACAATGGCGCCATATCGTGGAGCAGTAAAAAGCAAACATGTATAGCCTTGTCCACGATGGAAGCTGAGTTCGTGGCATTATCAGCAGCGGTACAAGAAGGAGTTTGGCTTAAGAGATTTTTGGATCATTTAAGTGTTATTGAGAAAGCTGCACATCCATTATTGGTTAACTGTGATAGCCAAGCAGCTATAGCATACACTAAAAATCCAAAATATCATGGCAAGACCAAACATATAGATACCAAGTATAACTTTGTCAAAGATATGGTTGCACGAAAGGATGTGAACTTACAGTACATATCTACGCATAGAATGGTAGCAGATCCTATGACAAAGTCAATACCTAGAGATGTGTTTTGTGGTCATGTAAAATCTCTAGGATTGCGTAGAGTCTGATGTACTGAATATTGTAATTTCCTTGAGTTGTTCACATTTAAATGAATTTGTGTTTTTTATCATTAATGCCTATGAATCTTTGTTTGATCTTTATGCATCTTAATGCTTAGTGCATTACTTTATGTTGAGAAAGTATGTCGGATAGATAAAAGATTAGCCCACTCACACGGGTAATCGCCTCTATTTACTATGTGATAAATAGAGATGAGACGGTTTTTAAGCTTATTATATAGGTGATAATCGAGAGCTCAAGCTTAAAATACGTATGTCGCCTTAACTGAGTATTAAGATGAAGACATAGTACTTACGATGTCCGAAAGTAAAATAACCCACACATTTTACTTTATCTGTCTAAGATGCCAGATGTGAGTTCTGATGAATTTTGTGAATGAGTAAATACGTGAACTCAAGTTAGACATTGGGTATGTCTGAACTATCATCTGTACGGTATTGATGGTGTAGACATACGCTCCATGGGAAATGAGTTAATACCGTAATACGTATTTCATACTATGTATGCATGAGACGACCTATAAGAGTGGCAAAAATTTGATCTCAACTTTTATGACGTGTGAGACTCTTGAGGAATAGAGTTCCTCAATTTTAGTGCCCTCATGACTCTTACTTATTCTCAAGATTTCTATTTAGTGTTTGCTATCTTAGAATGTTACCAATGGTCATGAGTTGATTCGATCTAATGGGACATTTCTAAAAAAGCAAGTTGAACTGAAATTGAGAGTTTGAAGGAAAGAGGAAGATCGGATTTGGAGAATCACATTGTGGTTTTGTATTCACTGGTCGACCAATTATGACTGTCTTTGGGATAATCATAATTGTGAATACAATATATATATATATCATTGTTTAAATGAGATTAAGAGAGATATAAATGTGATCGATCGATCTAGGGTATTGCATACTAAATTTACTCGGAAAGTGATGCCCATTATGAGCTGCTATATATTACAGATATATAGCAACGAGCTCTCAAAGTATGCTGGTCGCACGGATTATTCCCCGGTATGAATGTTGAAAGAGGAAAAGAGAATTCTGTTCGGCCCACCATGCAAGTGGGAGTTGATGGATTTTCAATTGATGGGCCTAAGTTGGGCCTATCCGCCCATGTTGGTTTTTGCCCACCATGTGCGAGTGGGAGATGATGGTTTTAATTATATGGGCTTAAGTTGGCCCGCCCACGATGGGCCTAAAAGCCCGGCCCACAGGAATAAGGCCCGTGGATGGAGGGACATATAAAAGGGATGAGAGAGAGGGAGAACACACCTGTTGGAATTACAAGTACGTTAATTCTCTCCTTCTCCTCTCAAGAAGAAGAACAAAGGCAAAAAGGCGACTTCTTTTTCCCTTCACGGCGAATTGTCGTCATCAAATCGAACAGGGCTGAATTCTCTTCCTCTTTACGGCATCAGTGTCTAATCTATGGCTAACAAGGTACGCTCGAATTCGTGGTGTGCTTTACGATCGGTGATACGTGACTTTTTCCCAGGCTTGTCTTCCGCGTTCGATTTAGGGGTTCGGTTTAAGTGTCAAATCCGTTTTCAGGGATCCGGTAATCCCAACAGTCGGCAAAGACATTGGATGCTAAGATTGTCTAAGTCAACACAAACTCTTTCTCCACATCACCCAATCAGCAAGGTAATCAAATCGTGTAAATAAAATCATTACAACATAGCAATTTTTTAACAGACGCCTCAAATTGAGACAGATTTGAAAAAAGAAAAAGTAAAAGAGATTAATCCAGACATAAAGCATGGAATTTCTACTAGTAATGGAAAAAAGAGACGTTCTCATGGGGATGCAAGAGGAGGGACGTGAAAAGCGAAGCAACAAATTTCAATTTGTGTCCAGTAAAGTCATGGTCTTCCCGAAATTTATTGAAGTTGCTTTCCCATGACCTCTTTTTCTCTTTTGCTTCATTTTCCAGACAAAAAGGCATGTGGTAATATGGTATCCATGAAGCCTTTGGAGAAATTCTGCTGAGTATTACCAAACAAACACTTGTGGATGAAGAGTATCTTATTTTGATTCCCCTGACCACTGACGTACGCATGAAAAGCACCCAAAATTAAATTAATGACAGGGTGCTATAGCCTTATCCCAAGAAAGCATCATTACTACTTGAATACTTTTGAGGTATGTGTATGACTTTACGAAAAATTATCCAAAAATCCATAAATCTATTAGATAACGAATAATTCAATTTTAAACTTTGATATAATATTATGTCAATCGAGATATATTGAATGCTAATATCATCTAAGTTGGTGCACTTTCTCGCTCCTCATCACTCAATCTGTAGGGTAAGAAGCCATGTCAACTATTATGTTTAACTTTTCTTGATTGAGTGAGCCATGTAAGAAAAATTACATAACATGACAAGTTATTTAACCGATGCCTCAAATTGAGCCAAATTTGAAAATTTGAGGTTCTTGATTATATATATATTCATGTACTCGATTGTAAACTAAACAAGAGCTCAAGTACTTACGATATCATTATTCTTAACTCTTAAATCGCTTTAAGAGTAAACATCATTCTTGCTTAGTACCAGTCAATTTTAAGCATGGCATGTAACGCATGGTGAAATTCTACTAGTAGTGGAAAAATAAAGGCATTCACATAGGGATGGAAGAGGAGGGACGTGAAAAGTGAAGCAATAAAGCCAATTTGCATCCTGCAAAGTCTATCTGTTTTCGATTGCTCTCTGCTTCTGCTTCACTTTCTAGACAAAAATTACATTATGTCCATTAAAGTCTTGGTCTTCCCGATGAAAGCCCTTTATGAGTGTACTATCACGACAAGCAATATGAGTTAGCCTGCAGAGGCCACCTTTTGAAGCACATTGTGTCCTTGAGTTAGACAAATAAATTGTTCTCATTTTTCTCCATAGCAAGACTTTTGGTCGTCGTCTAAAGAGAGGACCTTTTCTTGTGGCCATCCAAAACATAGAATAGGAGGTGATCACATGACCAACTTAGAGGGTATGCACATCTTCATAAAAAAATTATAATTTACAAATGTTTTGTTGGTTTTTTTTTTCCTTTAGTATGGGCTTTCATGTGACAGTTATAGTGTTAAAAATTTATAGCAAAATGGGTGAGGATGATCTGCTGAAGGGTACTGAAGTAGTTGGTGATGATCATGAATCACTTGATAGGAGAATTATGGTCCTTTGAACTGAAAAAGTTAGCCCAAAGCAAGTTGATTTTAATTGACTATTAAAAGTTAAAAAAAAAAAACCATACAAGACTCACCACAGAGCCAGTGAAAAGCACCAAAATTAAATGAATGACAGAGTGCTATAGCCTCGTCCCATCTTCAATGCTTTTGACATGTGAATATAACTATCATTTAAAATCCCCTAGTAGTAATACATGACAAAAAAAATCAGAGAATATTTTTTGGCTTATAAAAAAAAAACATACAATTTGATTGCGCCTTATCTCAAGCATTTGGGATCTGCCCAAATAAGGAAAAGAAAAAGGCATTCAAGAGGAGGCGCTTATTCGATTTCGCATGTGAGTGGTTGAAGCAAAAACTCTATAAAAGGAGCCCCGCCAATTTCATTCTATATCTTTCGGCCAAAAAAAAAAAGACTTTCTATATGTGTGGCTTCCTAAAGAAAATCAAATTGACTTGAATAAAACCAAATAATGAGGTGCATGAAAATTCTTACCAATATGCTGGCAATTAAGTATCTTAAGGTTTTTTTTTTTTTTTTTTTCGTTCAATCAATTACCTCGACATTTCAAATGTTTCACAACATGATGCACAGTCCCTAGGAATAAAATGTTAACAAACTGCACCGATGTGGAGGAACTAAATCTCAATTAAATCATGGACGTTGTGCAACAGGTCACAGGTGTCACGTATGTGAATATTGGACAACTTGCACATGATCTATGGAAGTGTGTGTAATATGTTCCCACTGATTAATGTCTAAATGCAATTATTTTCTTGTGCATTTGATCTATGCAATCCACCTTAACTGATCTTCCCCGACACACATTCGTGGGGTTTGCTGCTCAATATATCTTATGTACATACTCTGTCAAGAAAAACACTTTCCATATAAGATAACCATAAGAAATTGCTTTGCATTTTATGTCCAAATATGTTTTTTCTTGCTTACTATACCACAGGGTGCAAATTTCATTTTTAATGAAGAAATCAGAAAGAAAGAGAAAACGAAGTAAAATATCCCCATTAACAATCATTGGCGGAGCAACAGTAATTACCCTTAGCTAGCAGCGCCGAACCACATCTGAGAGGATGATGGGTAAATAGTAAACCATGAGAAGTGACGTTCTCATGGATGCATGAGAAGGGATGTGAAAAGCGAAGCAACAAACTTCAATTTGTGTCCTGCTAAGTCTTTCAATTTGTGTCCTGCTAAGTCTTGGTCTTTCTTGAATTTATTGAAGTTTCTTTCCCATTACCTCTTTTTCTCTTTAGCTTCACTTTCTAGACAAAAAAGCACATCGTATCCATGAAGTCTTTGGAGAAATTCTCTTAATACTACCAAACAAGCACTTGTGGGTAAACAGTATTTTATTTTGATTCCTCTGATTGACGTGCGCGTGAAAAGCACCCAAAATTAAATGGATGACAAAGTGCTATAGCCTTGTCCCAAAAAAGCATCATTACTATTATATGAATATGACTTTACGAAAGATTATCTAAAAAATTAATAAATTTATTGTATGACTGCTAATTCAAACCTAAACTTTGATATGCTGCCATGTCAATCAAGATATATTAGATGCTAACATCATCTAAGTCAACACACTTTCTCTCTCCTCATCAAAGGGTAAGTAGCCACGTCAATTATTATTTTTAACTTTTGCTGAGTAAACGAGTCATGTTAGATTTATATAACATGTCAATTTATTTAATTGTTACCTCAAATTGAGCCAAATTCGAAAAATTGAGGTTCTTGATTGAAAAAAAAAAAAAAAGAGTTCAGGTACTCGATCGTAAACTAAAAAAGAGGTTAGGCACTTTCGATATCATTATTCTTAGCTCTTAAATCGCTTCAAGAATAACATCATTCTTGCTTTTTTCCCCTTTCTTAAGTTCTAGTTGTTTTTTCTATATATTTTTTCTTTGATTTTTTTCTTTTTTTATTGAACATAAATTTGAAAAGATACATGAAAATGTAGACATAGTTCTAATAGAGAAGTACAAAAGATATTATTGAACGAAAAATCACAGTAAAATTAAGCACGAAAAAAGAGTTGGATGAAAATTACAGTAACGGTCAATTTTAAGCATGGCCTAAAACGTGTGGGAAAATTCTCCTAGAACTGGAAAAACAAAGGCATTCTCGTAGGGATGGAAGGACAGGGATGTGAAAAGTGGAGCAACAATGCCAATTTGCATTGTGCAAAGTCTGTCTTTTTTCAATTGCTCTCTTTCGCTTTTGCTTCACTTTCTAGACAAAAAAGTACATGCTGTCCAATAAAGTCTTTGTCTTGCTGAGTTTGTGGTTTATCTACATGATCGGAGCACTTGTGGCTAGAAAGCGTCCTTGAAAGTCTTGGTTTATCACTTTGCTTCGCCATAACTCTTGGTTGTTCTCTATGATTGACCCATGGCCTTTGGAGAGATCTTTTGGGTTCCTACTTAGCTTCCTTCTTATACTAATTTATGGTATGGTTAATTTTAAGCAAGACATGTAGTGCATGCAAATTTTACAAGTAATGGAAATAGAGATATTCACATAGGGATGGAAGAAGAGGGATGTGAAAAGTGAAGCAATGAAGCCAATTTGCATCTTCAGTAAAGTCTTGGTCTTCCCTGTGAAAAGTACTTTATGAATGTACTATGACGACCATCAATTTGAGTTAGATCGAAGAGACCATGTTTTGATGCACATTGGGTCCTTGAGTTAGATAAATCAACCGTTCTCCTTTTTCTCTAGATCAAGATTTTTGGTTGTCGTTTAAAAGAAAGAACCTTTTCTTGTGGCCATCCAAAACGGAGGATAAGTGATGATATTTCTTCACATGATCAACTTCGAGGGCATACATATCTTCATAAAATTTTATAACTTACAAATATACTGTTGTTGTTGTTGTTTTTTTTTTTTTTTAGTATAGGTTTTTACATGGCAGCTATAGGGCTAAAAATTCGCAGCAAAATGGGCGGCAATGACCTATTAAAGGGTGCTGAAGTAGTTGTGATGATCGTGACTCACTTGATATGAGAACCGTGGTCCTTTGAATAGAAAGAGTTCGCCCAAAGCAACTTACTTGATGGATTAGTTGGTGATTTGCCAATCGTTTACTATTTCTAGAGTTAAATTAGAAAACTTGCTTCATGGATTCGTTGGTGTACCCGACTCTTTTTTCTGTTTAGCCCAAGGCACGTGTTTCTACTCTCCTTATCAAACAATCAAAATAAGTTGTCTTTGATGACTTGCAGATGTATAATAGAAAGTAAGATGCGATTGTTAGGTGAATCATCAACATTTATTTCAGTCCGTGCAAGTTGTACAGAGATGCTTATTTGTCAGTCGTATTAATTATGGTTAGCTTTATTCATTGTTAGACAATAAAAAGGGTCAAGCATCACCAACTTACAATACAATCTACTAGATATACTGTAGGCATCACACTTATGAATAGGAAAATCGTGCAAAGGACCACAATCCTCCTATCAAGTGGTTCTTGATCATCAACTACTACCTCAACACCCTTTAGAAGATCATTACTGCCCATTCTTGCTACAAATCTTTAGCATCGTAATTGCCATGTAAAAGCTTATATTGATTGCATATTCACCAATAACACATTAAACGAAGATATTGGAATTATAATGTTACTGAGAATGTACAGATGCATTAAAAAAAAAGGCTTGGGCTTGATCTTTGTTTAATGTTTTTGGTAGGTAAATGTCTTGGTCTTCCTGGACTAAATAATATCTTCTCTCCATTAGCTCACTTCTGCTTCAAAAAAGATAGAACTAAGAAAAAAGATGGAAAAAATTCAATAAGTTGTGGACAATTTCAACTGTTGCTCATGAGTTCCTGAATTGGAAGATATAATTTAAAAAATACGTACGCATATATATATATATATATATATATATATATATATATATATGTGTGTGTGTGTGTGTGTGTGTGTGTAATTCAATAAGTTGGTCCATGATCAGCCCTATCAATAATTATCTTTCCCTTTCCTAAAAGTTATTAATTTAAAAAACAGATGATATAATCCAAAAATCTATTTAGATATGAACCCAATTAGTGAGGTCAATTGATTATGAAATATGAAATTAAATTAGATTATTAATGTTCATACACATGCTACGCACAGACGAAGACATTGGGCGCATTTATTCAAATTACATGTAATTAAAAATTAGGAATTATAATAAAATGAACTGTTTATGAAGTGAGTGTTTCCAAATATTACTCAAACCTTAGAACTTGGCATACTTGAACCAAATATAACTACCCATAACAAAATAAATCGTCAAATGCACTAATCTAATTTTGTGCCAAGGTATCATTAGTACTTAGTAGTCTAAATGAAAGGAAATTTAACAGAAATGGACATTGACAAACTTCGTAGTCTTTCAATGTGCTTGACAATTAGCCCCTGAAATCTTTTGGCGTGTGAAATTAACAAAAATATCTCCTATTGTCTTTCACATGAGAGAATGAATAATCTTACAAAAGAAAATTATTAGAGGGAGACCAAGCAATGAATTGAGAGGATAAAATTGTAGAAAATATATCGCATAAACAAAAGTTCATGTGAGATTTAACCTAGACCAATGATTGTATGATAAACTTTTTGGGACAATGAAATCGTGAGTTTCTGAATTGTTATCCCTTTCGCAATAAAGTACATGAACTTTTTATGGTTTAATCAATTACCTCAATTTTTCAAATGTGGATTAAAGTGAGGTCTTTGTTATAATTTCGGGTGTAAAAGGTTGACATGGTGACTAGCGCTGTTAAATAGCTGTTAAATGTCCATATTGGTGTCGATATGGTACCTTGAGATGTTGTCACGTTAGCAAAAACAATCTATGCCAAGATTGTCTAAGCCAGCGTACACTCTCTCCTCATCGTCAAATTTGTAGGGTAATCAAACAATGTCAAGACATGGCAATCCAATTGAGCAAAATTTGAAAAAAGAAAAAAAATAATAGATTAATGTTAATATAACTCGTGGAAGTGGCACTTGTAATGATGACCAAGACATTTACATAGCCAAAGTCTTGGTCTTCCTGGAAACTTAAAAGTTTCTTTCCTGTTAGGTCTTTCACTTTTGCTTCACTTTCCAGACAAAAAACACGTGATATGCAATAAAGTCTCTGTAGATGTTCTCTGCATACTACGAAAGAAGCACTTGTGGACAAAAAGTACATCATTTTGATTCTTCTAACCACTAGCGTTCATGTGAAAATTACCCAAAATTCAATGGATGTCAGAGTTCTCTAGCCTAGTCCTAGGAAAAATCATTACTGCTTCAATACTTTTGATATATGTACGTGACTTGCCGACAAAATTGTCTAAAAAAGTCCTAAAGATATTATATGATAGCAAATTAAATTCCAAACTTTTTAATTTTAGTAAATTAATCCTAAGTTTTTTTACGATTTATTAATATAATCATTTTTTGTTTGAAGCGCTGAATTGATGATCATGCTACATAGGATGGTTAGCATTTATATCAACGATTTTTTAGTAAAAATTGGCTCGAAGAACTACATTAGCAAATCATTAACAAATTTAGAACTAAATTGATCAATTTAAAAAGTTTAGGGTTAAATTGGTGGTCGTCCAATAAGTTTACGATATTTAGGATAATTATCCCCTGAGTTGCCTAGAAATAATACATGACGAAGAAAATGAGGGAATATTGATTGGCTTAAAGAAAAATATACAAATTGCTATCTACGAAAAAGACTATCATGCAAATTAGTTGTAATTGGTAGACCAGATAGATAAACCAAGAACATATAAATGTGCCAACGTCTTCAAATGAATAAAAGAAATCATAATAAAGTTTTAAATTATGTGTGCATGAACGGTACATGTAATAGTATTTTTTATTAACATAATGTCCAACCGACAAAAAATCAAGTACGTAGAAAAAGTCTGTCTTCAATCAAATGTTTGATAAGCCACTAAAATATTTCGAGTGGAAGAAAAGAAGTGCTTTAGACTTAGAAATATATTTTAAATCTCCAATTACATTCAAGTGTGCACCAAACTATCTGAGCATATACTTTTGTTGATTTGGGCGAGGAGATGAAAGGGAAAGCAATGGAATTGGCCAAAAAAGTGGACAAGAATAATACGTTATTTTTCAAATTTTATGATTGCAATTATTCGAGAAGATAATCTAAAGAAATTAACATTGAGAATTTTATAGTCTCCAAGTGTGCTTGACATTTAGCCGCTAAAATCTTTTTGCAATGGCGTGAAATTATCGAAAGTATTTCCTATTCTCTTTCACATGAAAGAATGAAAAAAAAAAAAAAAACAATTTAAGTGAAACCAAGCAATGAATCCAAAGGATGAGTTTGTAGAACAAATATCGCCTAAAAGAAGTGTAGGTATTCGATTGTAAGCTGAACAAAAGCTTAGCTTACTATGTCATTATCCCTAACTCCTAAACCGCTCTAAGAAAAGCATTTGACGAAAAACATTGTCTACAAATGTGACTATAAAATGGTACGTTGTAAGTGGACGGCCCATCGGCGGGGCAATGACCGTGAGACTAGTAGTGCTCTCTCTCTCTCTCCCCATTCCGGCATTTTTTATTTTTTATTTTTTGTTTCTTGCTGTATTTTTCTTTTTGTTTTTCTCTTTGCTTTTTTTTTTCTTTTATTGAACTTAAATTTGAAAAGATATATGAAAATTTAGACATAATTCTAATAGACAGGTACAATAGAGATTAATGATGAAATATCACAAAATAAATGAACATGAAAAGGGTTGGATGAAAATTATAGTATTGTAAATTTTAACAGTAATGCATGGAAATTCTACTAGTAATGGAAAACAAGATATTCGCATAAGGATGGAAGACGGGGGACGTGAAAAGTGAAGCAACAATGGCATTTGTGTCCTGCAAAGTCTTAGTGTTGCTGGATTTTATTGCCTTTCGGTTTGACATTTGCTTCACTTTCTAGACAAAAAAAACTACATGATGTCCACAAAAGCCTTGGTCTTCCTGAGTTTATGCTTAAATTACAAAAACAAGAAAATGATAGTGGAAAGTACGAATATATGGGCCTGACTTAAAAAAGAAAAAATGCAAAGGGGAGGTGAAACAAGCACTTGTGGACAGAAATCGTCCTTTAAAAGTCTCCGTCTTCGTTCGGTCCTTTTAGGCAGGAAAAAAGCCTTGGTCTTCCTGAACTTTCATAGTTTTCTCTCTCCATTAGCTCACTCTCATTTTGCTTCGCCATTGCCCTTGTTGTTCTTTGCAGTGACTGATTCACCCATGGCCATTGGAGAGATCGTTTTGGGTTCCTTCTTGGAGGTCCTCTTCGACAGGTTGACTTCTCTGGGATTGGAATATGCACAACGTGAAGGAATCAACACTGCTTTACTCAACGAGTGGAAGGGGATGCTGGAAACAATCAACGTGGTGCTGGATGATGCAGAGGACAAGCAGTTGGGCGGTAACCGTCTAGTGAAGCTTTGGCTGGATGATGTTAGGGACTTGGCCTATGACATGGAAGACTTGCTCGATGAGTTCGCGATTGAAGCCACTAAAGTTAAGTCTAGAGCAGAATCCAGCGCAAGCAGAGATCAGAATCTGAACTTGGGGAAATTCTTCTCCTGGGGCCAAGATGGATCATCCGGATCGAATCTGAACTCGTGCTCGTTTGAAACTAAGGTACAAGAGATCAGTGGCAGGTTGGAAAATATTGTCACTAGGAAGGCTCGTCTGACCTTGAGAGAGAATGTCGCGGACATATCCAACTACACCAACAAAAGGCTCCCTAGCACTTCTTTGCCGGAGACTCGGTTTTTTGGCAGGGAGAAGGAAGAAGCGGAGTTACTGGAACTATTGATAGGTGAGGTTGGAAATTCCGATGCCGGGTTGAGCATAGTCCCCATAGTTGGGATGGGCGGTGTTGGAAAGACAGCTATGGCTCAACGGTTGTACAATGATCCCAAAATGAATAGCTATTTCGAGAGGAAAGCATGGGTTTGTGTTTCAGATGTTTTTGATGTTCTCGACATAACAAAGACTATTTTACAATCAATCGCTGGGTTGTCTTGCAAGGGCAAAGATCTTAACTGGTTGCAAGTTAAGTTGAAAGATGATCTATCCGAAAAGAAGTTCCTTGTGGTCTTAGATGATGTCTGGAATGAGAAGTATGGAGAATGGACTTCCCTCTTAAAGCCATTTGAAGCGGGGGCTAATGGAAGCAAGATCATCATCACGACGCGCAACCATCCTGTTGTTTCCATAACAGGAGCTTCGCCATATCCTTTGAAGGAGTTGTCTGTTGATAATTGTACCAGCTTATTAGCCTATCACGCTTTGCAAGCAAGAAATTTCGAGAGGCACCCGCATCTGGAAATAGTAGGCAAGAAAATAGCTGAAAAATGTAGAGGTTTACCTTTGGCAGCAAAGATATTGGGCGGTCTCCTACGTAATAAAGGGAATCCAAATGAATGGGAAGCTATCTTAAATAATAGAATATGGGATGTAGCATCGGCAAAAAACGATGAGGTTCTTCCAGCTTTGAAATTGAGTTATGTCTATCTCCCTTCTTATTTGAAAAGATGTTTTACTTATTGCGCAGTATTTCCAAAGGACTATGAATTTGAGAGGGACGAGCTGGTGCTCTTATGGATAGCGGTGGGCTTTTTAGATGGACGAAAAGCGAAAGAGAATATCTTGAGATTAGGACGGAAATACTTTGATGAGTTATTATCTAGATCCTTTCTTCAACAATCTAGTGTTGACACATCGAAGTTTGTGATGCACGATCTTTTGAATGATCTAGCAAAGTCAATTGCGAGTGTGACATGCTTTACCTTTGGGGAGTCTCAGGTAGTGAGTGATGAAGATGATGCCTCTTTTGAAGAGAAAGCTCGTTATGCATCATGTGTCTCACAATATGTTACATCAAAAAGCTCAAGAGCATATGCTGCAATGAAGGTACTAAGAAGTTTAATGCTATTGACTATTCAATCTGATCATTATACAAAAAAAATTTTTATTTCTGGAAAGGTGCTGCACGACTTGCTAATAAACTTGAAGTACTTTCGGGTGTTATCATTATGCGATTGTGACATCATAGAGGTACCGAATTGTGTCTGTGATTTAAAACATCTCCGATATCTCAATCTCTCATACACCAATATCAAAAGGCTACCCGATTCAATTGGTGCATTGTGCAAATTACAAGCTTTGATCTTAAGAGGTTGTCATATGCTTTATATGTTGCCTCCAAGCATCACAAAATTGATCAGTTTACAATTTCTTGACATTAGAGATACAGGGAGTCTCAAAAAGATGCCATTGGGTATTAGTAAGTTGAGGAATCTTATTATCTTGCCCAAGTTTGTGGTAGGACCAGAGAGAGGGTCACAATTAAATGAGTTAAAGAACTTGCCACATCTTCAAGGAGATTTACTCATATATGAATTGCAGGAGGTGGAAAAAGTTAGAGATGCAATTGATGCTAATTTGTTTGGAAAGCAAGACCTTAGCAACTTATTCTTGCATTGGAATAAAGGTTTTGGAGATTCCCGAAATACAGAGCGCGAAGCACGGGTTCTTCACTCTCTGCGACCTCACACTAATATTAAAAATCTCACTATCTCATACTATGGTGGTGAATCACTCCCGTCATGGTTAGGTGATCCATCCTATTCTAAGATAGTGTATTTGCGCTTGCTTGGCTGTCCTCATGTTAGTTCGCTACCATCACTTGGACAGCTCCCTTCACTCAAAGAATTATCTCTTGAAGGTCTAAGTGCAGTGTGCATGATAGGCTCTGAATTTTACGGAACTAAAAGCCCTTTTCTATCCTTAACAATTTTGAAGTTTGAAGGGATGTTGGCATGGAAAGATTGGTCTTATTATGCTGGAGGTCGAGAAGAAAAAGAATCATTCTCCTGTCTTCAGCATCTTGTTGTCCGAAGATGTCCAGAGTTGATGGGGACATTGCCTCGTCGATTAGATCATCTTATTAAGCTAGAAATTCATTCATGCTTGCATTTGAATGACTCAACCAATGAGGTTCATCTTCCCTCTCTCCATGAGTTACACATAGGGGATTGTAACAAGGAGATCTTAAAGAAGTTGGAAGACCTAACTTCTTTAACCATTCTCAAAATTGAGAATCTTGCGGAGCTTGTTTGCTTTGATAATGGATTTATGAGCTACTTGGTCAAGCTAAAGACTCTTCATATAAGAAGATGTGACAAGCTAACATACCTATGGCAAGATCGAGATGGAACGCGGAATCTTACTTGCCTCCAGAGTGTAGTCATTGAATATTGTCCTCAATTCACATCTTTTATGAGGGGACAAGGAGAGATTGAGCTGCCGTGCGACCTTGAAAGGATGGAATTGACGGGTTGCGCAAGCTTAGAAAGGCTTCCGAGCAAGTTACACACACTTAGAAGTTTGATTATTCAGAATTGTCCAAAAATCGTGGGACTAACCATTCCTCCAAATGAACCCAGCAATAAGAACACGATGTTGCAGCTTGAATATCTGTCAATTAACAGTTGTGATTCTTGGATATCTTTTCCGTTTGCGAAGGATAGACTTGCTACTCTTAAGACACTTCATATTATAAATTGTAAGGGAGTAGAGTTGCTAGCAGAGATCACCGTAGTAGAATCGCTAGAATCTCTAAATATTCGCAATTGTATGAATTTGGGAAGCCTACCACAGTGCCTTCGCGCGCTCATCCATCTTACTTGTTTGGAAATAAGAGATTGTCCAGCACTAGAGGACCTCCCTCCCCTTCCCCTCACCTTGTCGAGTCTTTCACTTTCTAGGTGTCCGAAAATAAAGTCTATTGCCAGCTGTAACATTGATGGTTGTAACAATCTCACTTCTTTGGAAATAGTGAAGTGTCCAGCATTGGAGATGGAGAACTTCCCTCCCCTTCCAATCACCCTATTGCGTCTTACACTTTATAAATGTCCGAAGATAAAGTCATTGGAGTGGCATCGTCTTACGTCCCTTCAGGAGCTATATATTACGGATTGTGAAAATATCGAATGCTTCCCCGAAGGAGGCTTGCCTCCAAATTTGCGGTCGTTTTTTATTTGGGAGTGCAAGAATATGAAGCAGCGAGTGAGAGAATGGGGCTTGCCCATGCTCACTTCCCTCGAGAGACTGATAATGGACGGAAGCAGCATGGGAGGGGAGGGAGACGAGGAGTGCTTTCCTTCGGACGAAGACAACGGGGATTCCTGGAGTCTTCTCTTTCCTTCCTCTCTTAAGCTTGTTTCGATTTACGGTATGAAGAACGTGGAAAGACTATCAAATGGCCTTAGCAACCATCTCTCCTCTCTCCAAGATTTATGGATTAGAGATTGGCCGAAGTTGAGGGACTTGCCAGAGGATGGCTTTCCTCCCTCCCTCCAACAATTGCACATTTCTGGATACAAGATTCTGAAAGATCGATGCTCAAAACACACCGGCGACTATTGGCCCCTCATCCAAGAGATCCCTTACATCTCCATTGATCACGTTCGGATCCGATAAATCGAAGGCATCGATTTTCCATTCTGCTCTCTCAGCTCGATGCTCGATACAAATCGATACTTTCCCATGAAGAAGCTCTGAATGAATTTCCGGAAATCCAAGAAATCCTCAACATCCGCATCGATTGGGTTCTCAGATCCAATGAAGTGAAATCGATCCACTTTTGCCGTCCTTTGCTAACTGCCGCGATTCAATCCCTTCCATCTATGGTCAGATTTCTACGGGTTTAGGTGAGTCCTTTCGTCTTGAATGCATCGATTTTGTGTCTCTGTTCTTCAGTTCGACGCTTAATACGAAGTAATTTCTTCCAATGTGCGC
The DNA here is from genome assembly GCA_007663325.1 of Eucalyptus pauciflora. Classification (NCBI taxonomy): domain Eukaryota; kingdom Viridiplantae; phylum Streptophyta; class Magnoliopsida; order Myrtales; family Myrtaceae; genus Eucalyptus; species Eucalyptus pauciflora. The sequence continues at coordinate 354,025 of VMYD01000077.1, forward strand.
AGACGTTTGCTTTTTGTGGAGTACGACTGAAATTCAGAGTTGAAAAATTGATAATTAGCTGCTTGATTATCCAGCAAGAGCTTACTTGAGTCTCCGATTGCACTGGCTTGCGAAAGTTGATGATGATGATGATGATGATGATGATGATGATGATGATGATGATGATGATGATGATGATATTCTTGTATGCCACACCTGCATCCATGTCCACTACTGCCTTGGGCCGGCTTTTCTCTTTTGCCACTGCAATGCTCTTTCGAACAACAATTAATTCAGCCTCCTCTGTTTCTGTTTTGGCCTCAATCCCAACAAATTTCTGTTCGTATATCGATGCGAAGTTTGGGTACTTGCCAGAGGATGGCCCTCTCTCTCTCTCTCCCTTCAAGAGATCCCTTTCATCAGCATTGATAGCATTCGAATCCAATGAAGTAAAATCGATCATGCCCGAGCCATGATGATAGATTTGTCTTCGTTGACTTCTTTTTGTTCCTCAGGTAATGCTTCCAACTTCTTTCATATTTTGCTTTCATTTGTTAACTGCCGGGATTCATTCTTTGATGTGATGTAAGTTTTCTTGGGTTCGGGTAAGTTTTTGGTTTTCAAGGCATCAATTTTGATTCTGCTACCTCAATTTGATGTGTAATACAGACTGATATTGGAACTCGAGTCTCTAGCTCATTTTGAAAGCCAGAAAATGAAATTTATTGCATTGTTAATTGACAGGGATTGTGCTGCTGTTGTCTCTTCTCGATTAGCTTATCCCACATCGAGATTTGACATGTCTTACCCTGTGTGGCAGATTGCTTGCGGTTGTCGATGATATCTCCTGCTTGTTCCAAGGACACATAGAGAATGTAACTCTTCGTAAGCAGCTATATGGATGGAACAAAACCGCTAATGAGGTCATCATCATCATAGAAGCTTATAGAACTCTTGAGGGATTGGAGGCCTTACCCTGCTGATCAAGTTGTGAGAGATATCAGCAGGAAGTTTGGTTTTGTGCTCTTCGATGGCTCTTCTAAAACTGCTTTTCTGGCCTTTGTGAGCAACAATAATGTTCATTGGTTTTGTTCTGGGATATCACTCTCAATCGTTCCCTCCACCTGCAATATATATCTAATCCTTTCTGTTCTCTGAATCATGTAGGATGTTGATGGAAGCGTTGCTTTCTTCTGGGGAATTGATTCTGGAGGCAGTATTGTTCTCTCAGATGATGCAGAAGTCGTGAAGATTGGCTTTGGGAAATCTTTCACACCATTTCCTAAAGGTAATTACTTTTTCGGTTTGTTGATGCGGCTCCACTGGAGTGCGGTCCATGCATTGCAATGTGAAAAGTAAGGATGGATGAACTCTGCTGATATTAAGCAGAGTTCAGGGGAGAATGTTATGTTGTTGGGTAACATCATATTGAAAAATTGGTTCCGAACCTAAATTTATAATCTAAGGTTAAAGTGATGTTCTTTACTGGTATGCATGTTTTGAAATGTGCATTTTAACCTATGACGTTGCTCTTCCAATGGTTTTCGAGCGCTAAATCGTTCACCTTTTGACATTGCCTTCTTTTTTGAACTCAGGATGCTTCTTCATAGCTCTGGAGGTTTGCGGAGTTATGAGCTCCCACCGAATGAGGTGAAGCCAGTTCCTAGGGTAGATAACTCGGGCCAAATGCACGGCGCCACATTCAAAGTGGTGCAGAGACTAAGGAGTCCAACATGCCTAGAGTTGTGAGTGCTGCGAACTGGTCCTCTGCACTGCCTAGTCATATGGTTTGTGGCCCTTTTTTGGCCAGGCCATTAGCTATTGAATGGCCTTCTATTGCTTATAACCCAGTCACCCTTTCTCATACATTGACAATTTTCCAGCTCTAATGGTTGGTTACTCTGTGTTGAGAGTCTGAGTTAACATTGTTTTATGGAGCTGTATATGTTGCTTATAAAACCAAGCCTTTACAGAACCTGATCATGCTTTGTGCAGTAATATCTTTCTGGCATTTCATCTAAGCCATCATGCAGAGTTTATTCAACTTAATGTTTTTTCGCATAGAATCTCTACTGGTAAATCAGACCGGGGATGATATTGTTATATGAGAACAAATGTGAACCAAGATAACTTGGAGCATGCTGGTTTTCATATGGAAATCAAGTTTACACAACGCCTTGGGAAGGGTCATGTGAACTTTAATAACAGAATGATAGCGTCTTAGATATTAAGGCCAAAGCGGCAAACTCTCTTGCAATTTCAAGGCAGTCACAGGGAACTTGATGCATGCCAATACAAACTCAACATGAAGGAAGATAGAATAGCTCTCGATATGAAGACTAACGTCAAATTGCTGATTAACAACCAAAAAAAATAGAAAAGAAAAACAAACAAACAAATAAACAAACACTTTGCCTGACCATTCTGGTTGGAGAGACCTCTTTAGACCTTCGCATGGCCTATGCCCCTGTTGTTTTTTTAAAAACCTGTGTAGATGAAATAAATTTTAGTCTCATCTTATTGACATATGAGCTCTCACTAAAATTTTTGACATAAGTAATGGTTTTGATAGATATACCATCTACATAGCACAGGTTGCACAGCTAACCTAGCCGTCCTGCTTAGAAAAATTCTTGATGTCCACTTCTTTTTGTTTAATTCTTCCGCACAAAATTCGTATTCAACATGTTCATGGATCTCCATACAACATCGAGTATACTGTGAGCACCATCCATCAGTTCAATCAGGTCTCCACCTATCTATATGTAGACTCACTATCCACTTTCTCCCAGATTTTGATATAGACTTAAAGATATTTTACTCAGGCGTTACGCGTTTAGTAACGATTCTGTTTCCGGGAACAAATTCTGATCAGAAATGATTATTTTTTATTCTGTTCCTGGGAACTGATTCTGAGTAAAAAAACGTGTTTGGTAACTGTACAAAATTTCTGATTCTGGAATAGAATTGCATTTAGTACCGTGTTCATTGATTCCGTTCCAAATCAATTTATTTAATTTTTAAATAATTTTTTCCTTTTTTTCTTTTTTTTCTTTTTTTTCTTTTACCTTTTCTTTTTTTTTTCCTTTTTTTCCTTATTTCTTTTTTTCCTTTTATTTTTTATTTTTTTATTTTTCCTTTTCTTTTCTTTTTTTCCTTTTTTTAATTTTTTAATTTTCTTTTTTTTCCTTTTTACTTTTTTTTCTTTTTTATTATTATTTTATTTTATTTTTTCTCCTATTCTTCTTTCTTCTTTCTTTTTTTTTTCTTTTTCCTTTTCTTTTCTTTTTTTCCTTGTTTTAATTTTTTAATTTTCTTTTTGTCTTTTGTTTTCTTTATTTTCTTTATTTTCTTTTATTATTATTATTTTATCCTATTCTTCTTTCTTTTTTTCCTTTTTTTCTTTTTTTCTTTTTTTTTCTTTTTCCTTTTCTTTTCTTTTTTTCCTTGTTTTAATTTTTTAATTTTCTTTTTGTCTTTTGTTTTCTTTATTTTCTTTATTTTCTTTTATTATTATTTTTTTCTCCTATTCTTCTTTCTTTTTTTCCTTTTTTCTTTTTTTTTTTTCTTTTTCCTTTTCTTCATCGAGAAGGATTACTAGACTAGCACCTTCCCAGGACCACTGTCTACTGAATCTGCATTTCACCTGTACCACATGACTTGACCAGGAAAGACAATTTTCATCTTCGAGCACATTTCAAAACCCAGGCGTTGCAACCCCCATCCCAAATGCCACGCCGCGGCACCAACTCGGTCAATGTAGAGTTAGCGCCGCACAAAAGGGACTGCTTTCACGGGAATTTGAACTTGCTTATCCATATGGAAAGAATGGAACTTGTTGATAATTAACGACTCAGCCAGAAACTCACCAAGAGGACATAACTAAAACCGCATTTACATATAAATGCAGTGTCACCTTATCAATAGAATGATCCATCATATGAGCAAGTAAATGACTTATCAATCTAAGAGTCCCTGATCCTATCCATTCATGTCTCATACCGTCGATGCTACAAACTCCAGACCGATGTGCTGGAACAGAAACGTGGGAGTTAAAATTAGCGGATTGCCCAAGAACAGAAGAAAGGAAACAAATTTCTCATTTTTCATAATATAAATAGACGAAGTTCCAGGATTCCAGCAATAGTCAAACCAGATAGAACAGCTTATACACAAGAAACGACCATTTTTGTAGCAGTCCTGAAAATTCGTGTATATAAAACACCTCCTTTCCTTCGTATTGGCTGGACGTTTATTACAAAGTGAAACAATGATGAAAGAATCCCAAAAATTTTGGTAAGACATATATTACCACCAAATGTCATAAATCTTGGAGGAGAAAAAAATCGAGAATGATATGGACTCGTCTTTTTCTACAGGTGGCTATACTTGGATACAGAACCAATTAGAGAGCATCAGTTTGAAAAGCAGAAAGCATGTTCCTGAATCTAACAGGATTCCAGTTCAAGCCTTAATCCTTGAGGACTCTCCCACAGCACTCTCCATTCTCGAGTACCATTCCCCAATACGAGTGTGCTCCACCATATCTTTACCAGACCTCAAATATCAGATCGGTCTTAAAACACCAAAGACAGCAAGATCGGCCAAATTAGGCTTTGAGCCCCCTGAAACAGCAGATATTATGATGAGTAAACATCTTCACCACAAAGGTGCAGACATTATTATGAACAAGGTGCATATGATCACAGACAACCTTTTGCGCAAATGAACCTTTTCTCCAGCTGTCAACCAACAGCTATATCAATAAAAGCTTTATATGAGTCGCACAAAAGGTTTTTACCTCAAGTATTATCATAATGTCCTTCAAAAGGTCGGCAACACAAAGCATCATGCCGTAAGTTCACACTTCAAGAATCGTTAAATAATGAACATTTCCTAGATCTTGTGAAGGATGAATTTCCCACAACTTTCAAGAATAAGAGAGCATATCTTTTATTGCCTACATGCCATCCCAACTTTTTAATGTAGGTTGGAGACATCATCTATACACCAAATTGTCTAATATCCTGATAGCTCACAGTGGAGATGCTTTAATTAGTATTTTCTCAGAAGGTAGAACCTTTGTCCATCATCTCTACAGGCCCAAGGCTAATAAACATAATAAAAATCTTCTCAAAAGAAATTGATCTATTAACATCTCTAGCTTAACAAATGTATAATTTTGAACCTTATCATACTCATTTCTTTGAAGCCATCCCGGCTTAAAGAATAACTAGTTTGTATGCATGCACTATGCTCGTGTACGATAATTTCATTACGCACATCGTTGTAAGGAATCAATAATAAAGTCAATAACTGTCACTGGGTGGACAGATAAATACTTGACATTGTTTTCTTTTTTTACCACTCTATGAATTATTCTAGAAAGCAAACACTAAATGAACATTTTACTACTCTTTCAATAACTTATCAGAGTATTTATTCAAAAATTTAGAAAAAAAAAGAAAAAGATATGGAAGAAGATGGAATTGATTGTTGCCTTGTAGGAACAATTACAGAATTTCACCAAGTGCAATTTTTAGTATAAAGCAGGAATCCATTAGAGTTGGATAGCTATGTGAGGTGCAGAACAAATAAAACCAGTAATGCAAGTAAAGCAACCAATGCAAACGCCAGTGGCTCTTCCAAGGTGAAGTGTGACAAAGATGATCCAGTTATGTAGAATCACAGAATCTTCCTGCTTTCACAAAAAATCCCCTTTTATTGGGAGGAGTAGTTACCTCACAGCAGTCTTGCAGAATGCAAGATGACTACACTACATGCGCTGAAAATATTAAATACACAATCTATCAACAGAGGTCAGTAGATGAGTAAAAGACTGATAATTATCAAAAGAAGCATGTTTCAAGCAACTATTCCATGTCTAGAGTGCATACCCAAGAACTCCCTGCCATTTAAGGCATCAACCCATGTCTCCACAGCATCATAGAGGGCAGCACGTTCATCAGTAATATTGTACTTCTTCTTCAGGTTCTTGGATACAAAGTACATTGCAGCAGCTCCGGCATATTTTACTGTAATTTTCTCGGTGAAGCTGAAATTACCTGGAATCCCAGAACATTTAAATCTAGACGCCAATACAGCCATTTCTACAGTAAGATTCTTACAACAAAATGAAAAATATTATCGACCATATTATTGCAAATGGATAGATGACACTAAACACCCACCTTGTACATGTTTCAAAAGCAATACCAATATAATGAACTTTAAGCATTCGACATTACAAACACCAAAACAACCAAATTGGATTTGAAAGATTGCAGATCACCTAATCAGCAAATCAACAAAACCAAGTCCTTTTTCCCTCACACTCCCTCAAAAAAAATAATAATATATATATATATATATATATATATATATATGCAGCATGATCATGTGTAACAAAACTAAACACATTTAACAACTCAAATGGTGACATCACCTCAGCAGGCCAGAGCACATAAAACATATCACACCATTACAATGTGTCCGTACATCACGTTTCAGCTTTCTAAGGCATAATAAATCAACAATTTAAGCCAATCCAAGCCCATGACTTCATTTTATGTATTTATGATCACATTATGATGATTATTAACATTATGATGATTATTACATAAACATATCTACCTTTTATATGTATTTGAGCCAATTACCATATGGCCATATTTGAGCAAAACAACCCCATGAAACTGATCCAAAAGGCAGGTACCATTGCATTAGTTTTGCAATCATGCAATGACGCTTACACCTCATTTCCAAATTATGTGTATTCCACCTATCTACATCATTTGGAGTTAATTCCACCAGAACAATATTAATCATAGACAAGAATCCTAGATGGAATTCCTTCAATAAAACAAACTGAGAGGAGATATATTATCAGAGAGCCAAGCTATATAATGCACTAGTACAGCAAAACAAATGGCAGATTTTGACGATTACAAAACACAAGCAGCTTTGCCGAGGTCAAGAAAAATACAGACATATTATAATAGGATACAAAGTTCCTACTGCGTTGATATAAGCTACCTTGCCATTTCCTCCTCTTATGTGAGTCGGCAGCTGAAAATATTTTACGAACATGGAATCCACAAACCATTAATAAAGAATGATTATAAACAGGGGCAAATACTGTTGTAGGATTTGCAAATAAAGTAGAGTATCTTCAAGCATCACATTCGACTAATGATCAACCCTAGTCCAAGTCCGACTATGATTAAGGCTTTTACTCGGTTATGACACAGTACAAACTCTTCTGGCCTTTTTCCTGCTTGGTTTGAGACACTGTATATGCGTTCAAGTATACTGACTGCAGATTATAGAAAATGAGAGTGCCACACTTCCAGAATCACCTAATACACACGTTCTGATGCCAAGATCACCCACATCTTTATTCTTCATAGGAATTCAATCATCATGTTACTATTTGGCATTGTTCATCTGAACAAAAATGCAACAGAAGTTCAAGACAGAAACCTAATATCCAATTCAGACCAACCTGAGAAGTAACACATAGGGTATATGCAAGCTGTATTTTCCCAGACCTGAAGTGACGTCAGCAGCATTTTCTGAGAAAGCTAATTAACAAAAGCAATTAAAAGTTCATCAAAGGTAACGATGTTGAACTGTAATTTTCACCCAGATTCGCCAAATGCTTTCGTAATTGCTAGAGTTTCAATACCACCTGTTAACATTGCCAAACCGGTGAAATTTGTTTTTGTTGAAATGCATGAAGTATAAGAGGCGCAGTCTGCAAAAGAAAGTCTCTTACCGCCTAAAAGCTCATCGAGGGCTTGGCTTCCGGTTATGATGCAAACAACCGACGACTCTCTCTGGAAAAAACAAAGACATTGAAAGTACTTTGAGCAACAGATATGCTAATTTGCAGGCTTCATTTCAAGGGTATTCCAAACCATTTTAGCTCGAAGTTTGCAGAATCAAGAACTTACACTGAGCAGAGCATCACTTCCAGTAATATAGCCAAAATTCTGATAAAACGAAGGGAAGTCACTGCGAGATGCTTACAGAAGTTCAATTGATTGGAGCCACCATCTCAGGTCAAGAAGAATTTAAGCTCTAACCACTATTTTTTCAGCCGCTTTGCATATTTTGTCAACTTTTGCCTCAGATAATCCTTTTATTCCAGTTAAGTGCTACCCAAAAATAAACAAAGCAAAAGCAAATCACTTGGCCAAATAAGAATACGCTCCTCAACTTAATTCTCAGGACTAAAGATCAGATATACCTTCTTTGTATGCATCATCAAGCCATTGCAAGTGTAGATTCCTGCATCCTGGAGCTTTTTCACATCTCCAGCATTTATTCCTTGAGAAATAACTGCAAACAAAATAAAGGAAGAAGTTCAGGGAAGGAAAATGAGAACAACTCACCATCGTGTCAAGCTCTTCTGGTGATTGTAGGATGTCAGGACAAAAGCATTTCCTAGATCATCACTGACAATCTAACTTTCCAACAGTGATTATTGATGAATTTAGTTTAGGATATTCCTTACTGATCTAGTTATGTCACCAATGCATGGAAAATAAGACATCCAATGGTGCAATTCCAAGGTCACGTAACATAAGGAAGGCTGGAATTGCTCTTGTATGATCAGAAGACAAAAAACTAAAAACTACTGCACGCGCAGGAAATCACGGCAAGTTCGAGAGAAAGGTCGAGATGTAAATCACAATAATCACAGCCATAGCTTCATCGTACCATTTGCATCTTAATTTTAACTTTCGGAACTCGGAATCAGAAAATCACGATAATCATCTCAGAATCAAATGACGCACCGAAACTCATTACGAAAGCGATCAGATGAACAGAGAGCTGTTGCCTACACTCTGTTTTGCCGTAACTTACGTTTGTTTGTCGATCGTTTCGAGCAGGTCTTCTGCTTCGTCGTCGACGTCCTCTCTTTCCACGATCTTCTGCTCTTCGACTCCGAACATCAACGAGCGAACACGAGACGAAACTCAGAATCAAGCGGAAAAGGACTGAAATCAAGCGGAGATCGGGAAACTCAGTTGAGAGAGAGACGAAAGCATCTTCGACGACGATGGAGTTCGACGATCGGCGATGAAGTTCGCTGCGTCTGCGCAGGAGAAGAGACTTTTGAATTTTTCTGCAGATATTGGAAACGATCGGAAATTGGAGGCAATCTTACATAGAGAGAGAGAGAGAGAGAGAGAGAGAGAGAGAGAGGCGGGAAGCAGGGAAGAATGGCTCTTGGCTTATTTTAATATAGCCACTGCAATCTTTTTGCAACGGCTTGAAATTAACAAAACTATTTAATATGCTTTCACATGAAAGAAAGAAAAATCTTTAAAAAGAGATCATTAAAGTGAGGCCAAGCAATGAATCGAGAGGATGATTTTGTAGAATAAGTTTCATGTAAACAAAAGTGCATTTGAGATTTAAAATTAGACCAATCATCGCACGATAAATTCTTGGACAATGCCGGACAAGTATCTGACTTATCCGGATTGTAATCAAGCCCTTAAATTATGTTTTTGATATAGTCAAGTACCACAATTTTTTGATACGTTAAGGCCTCTAGTAAAATTGCGACGAAAAATGTTGATATGATACTAAGACCATTAAATAATCATTAAATGTCATATTGACATCTGATATGGTACCTTGAGATATTGTCACATCAACACACTTTTTTCTCTCCTCATCACTCAATCTATAGGGTAAGTAGCCATGTCAGTTATTATGTTTAACTTTTGTTGAGTAACGAGTCAAATATGCAAAATCATATAGCATGGCAAGTTATTTAACCAATGCCTCAAATTGAGCCAATTTTGCAAAATTGAGCTTCTTGATTGAAAAAAAAAAAAAGGTTCAGGTTTTAAACTGACCAAGAGCTTAGACTACTTACTCAATATTCTTTCAACTCCTTAACCACTCTAAGAATAGCATCTCAAGGAAATGTTGTCTATGAAGGTGACTATAAGAAGCGATGCTGATGGCAACGGCACGGCAGTGGCAGTGGGACGGTGATGTGCTCTCTTGCCCCACTCTTGCTTTTATTTTATTTTTTCCTTTTTTATTTTTCTCTTTTATTAAATTTGAATTTGAAAAGATACATTAAATCTAGAAATAATTCTAATAGACAAGTACAAGAGAGATTACTGAATGAAAAAACACAGTAAGATTAAGCATGAAAAGAGTTAGACGAAAAATATAGTAATAGTCAATTTTAAGCATGACTCTTAACACCTGGGGAAATTCTACTAATAATGGAAAAACAAAGACATTCATGTAGGGATGGAAGAGGAGGGATGTGAGAGGTGAAGGAACAATGCCAATTTGCGTCCTGCAAAGTTCAAGGAAAAAGTTTGAAAGTGAATTGAGAGTTAGAGTAGAAAAAAAAGAAATAAGTCTATCTTTTTCATTTGCTCTCTTTTGCTTCTGCTTCACTATCTAGAAGAAAAGGTACACGATATCTAGTAAAGTCTTAGTCTTTTTGAGTTTATGGTTTTTTCACATGAGCAGAGCACTTTTGGACATGAAGCATCCTTGAAAGTCTTGGTCCTTGTTTAAACTTTTTGGTAGGTGAACATGAAGCATCCTTGAAAATCTTGGTCTTTGTTTAAACATTTTGGTAGGTGAAAGTCTTGATCTTTCAGGACTTTAAAGTTGTCTCTCTCCATTACCTCATTATCACTTTGCTTCAATAATACGGTGATTGATTCACCCACGGCCACTGGAAGTTCTTGGTTCCTTCTCAGCTTCCTTCTCATATCTTTCTCTCACGCACGCTTTCTCCCCTTGCTCAGCCAACCAAACAGCCCACTTCCCCTTCTTCTTCTCCATTTCCCTCCTTTCCTCGCGTTTTCCCTTTCCCCTGAATTTTGGTCCTGTTCTCTTCAATTTTCTTTGCTACCGTTACCCCTCCCCACCATCGTATCACCCCCACGCCTTACCCACCCACCATCCAGCACCCCGTCTTCTCCACTCACGCTGCTGCACCCTCACCTCACGTCATCATCATCAAATCACCACAGCCAAGCTCACGCCCAGCCAGCAGCTCCTCCACCGCTGCAGCTCTAGTGGCAACCTCAGCCTAGCTCACCCCGAGCCCAGCAGCTCTAGCCGAACAGCCGCCCGTTCCAGCTCAGTCCAGCGGCCACACACCAGCCCCCGCGACTAGCCTAAGCCCTTCACCAACCAACCCACAGCAAGCGCTGACCAGCCTTGGCTGAGTGCTTGTAGGGCCTATTCAGCCGCCGCCAGATCTCTGTTGGAGTCAGCGTAGGCTCAAGTCTCGGTCGCCTTCGCGCCGCCGTCACCGTGGACCCGTCGACTCGCTAATCCGGTGAGTTAACTCTCTAATCCTTGATTAGATTGTTAATTACACTTAATGGGTTAGATTAGTATTAATTAGCATGGTCAGATTAGTGCTAAGAATGATTAGTGTTAAGCAAGTTGAATTAGTGAAATTTGAATCGGGTTTACTGGACCCTCGCCATTTACCATTTTTGTGGATTGAAATGTGTTGATATTTTGAGGTTAATTCCTTCTTAAGAAATGTTTTAGACATCCTCAGCTATAACATATATTTTTCCCAAGATTTTATGGATTCATAAGTATATGGTTTCAACTTCGTTAAAAACAAAACAGAACCTATGTTTTTGCTGGAATTAGTGACCTTTAGGGATTCAAGGGATTTTTATCAACTCTTATGGTTCAAATGTTGAAATGGTTTCTTCATGAAAGTTGTTTTTCATATCTTCTAGTTTAACATAGTCAAATTTCAGATCAAACGGACAAGTTTTGGATCTCGAACCAAGCTGGCTTTTGAAAACGTAATTTCTGGAAACGGACACAGTTTTTGTAACGGTTTGGACGATTTACTGCTTTTAATCCAGAAATATCTGGGCTAAGGTGTCTTCACGAATTTTTTTTTTAAGTGTCCTTTATAACATATTAAAATTTGATAATTTTCTGAACTCTTTTGGTTAGGTTTCTGGATTTAAACTTTGAGACGCGCAAGTGGACTGGTTTCTGCCAGTTAGGGCCGGTAGTGGTTTTGTGATTATTCTTGGTGTCGTGTTTGCTGGATAAGGTGTATTTAGTGATTCAGCTGACTTTTGGCATGCTGAGAACTTAGGTATGAGGTGATGAGATGGATTACTTTATGTTGGTTATTTAGTATTATTATAAAAGGTGACCTCTTGGACTATTAAATAGAAAATACATGAGGTGTCGGGTCCAGACACCAAAACTTATTTGTCCAATAAAACAATAAGGTTTTAAACTAGGTGCGTGCAAAGTTTGACGGTTTAATTTTGAGTACGTGAGCACCTATGAATTTATTTCTAAACATTTGAACAAAAAAAAAAAGAGGGGTTGCTAAGGTTTGTTTTCAAAAGAGGGGGTTGGAAAAGAAATTAGAAAAGAAATATGGTGTCGGGTTTGGACACTAAGTTTTATTTGCTCAATAAAACGAGGAGGTTTTATACAAGATGCGTGCAAAGTTTGGTGGGTTAATTTCAAATACGGGACCCCGTACGAATTTATTTCGGAAGGTTTGAACAAAAGAAAAAGGGTTACTAAGTTTATTTTTAAAAGGGTTAATACCCTAAAAAACCCCAAACTGGTACACTTGTGTCAAATTTACCCCAAACTATTTTTTTGACCACCAAAAACCCCAAACTGGTACATATGTGACAGATCTACCCTCTGTTAGCTTCCGTTTGATTTTTCCGTTAATTTTGCTGACGTGGTTGCTGACGTGGCAAGCCATGTGGAAATTCATAAGTTTAATACCATTAAAAACCCCAAACTGGTATTTTTATGACAAATTTACCTCAAATTGGTATATTTATGACAAATTTACCCCAAACTGGTATATTTACGACAAATTTACCCTAAATTAATTTTTTCGATCATAAAAAACCTAAATTGGTACACGTGCGGCACATTTACCCTCTTTCAATTTTCCCAAATTTGACCGAGTTGTGATGTCCAATCAATTTTATTTTATGGATTACTCTAACATTGCCTCCATATCATTAATACTTGATTTTTTTCTTTTTATTGGAATCATTATTAGAAAACTATTCAAAGGCTACCAAATGTGCACTTCATTCTTGTGCCGAGAAGATGCCCATTAACTAAAAGATGGACAAATCGCTTTGCGCACATATACAAAAGAATCACACTCAAAGCACACCTAAAATTAGCGACAAACATAAGTGATTTTGGTTCCGGCATTTCAATGAGCATGTGATGTACGAGTCACTCATACCATTCACATGCAAGTTCCATGTTAAAATTTTGACACACTTACGATTCAAGGTAGGAAAGACTACGTAACACTAATAAGGACATAGACTAACACGAGTGAAGCAACCACAATATGTGCACTTCTTTTGTATATGTGCGCAAAGCGATCTGTCCATCTTTTAGTTAATGGGCATCTTCTCGGCACAAGAATGAAGTGCACATTTGGTAGCCTTTGAATAGTTTTCTAATAATGATTTCAATAAAAAAAAATCAAGTATTAATGATATGGAGGCAATGTTAGAGTAATCCGGAAAATAAAATTGATTGGACATCACAACTCGGTCAAGTTTGGGAAAATTGAAAGAGGGTAAATGTGCCGTACGTGTACCAATTTAGGTTTTTTATGATCGAAAAAATTAATTTAGGGTAAATTTGTCGTAAATATACCAGTTTGGGGTAAATTTGTCATAAATATACCAGTTTGGGGTTTTTAATGGTATTAAACTTATGAATTTCCACATGGCTTGCCACGTCAGCAACCACGTCAGCAAAATTAACGGAAAAATTGAACGGAAGCTAACGGAGGGTAGATCTGTCACATATGTACCAGTTTGGGGTTTTTGGTGGTCAAAAAGATAGTTTGGGGTAAATTTGTCACAAGTGTACCAGTTTGGGATTTTTTAGGGTATTAACCCTTTTTAAAATGAGATTTTGGTGTTTTAGCTATATGATGGAAGCTAAGAGTTGATTTGGTCGATGATGTGCCTGCATGGTCAGGTTAATTAACTGGTTCAGTTTAATTAACCGCAATTTATTTATTTAATTAAATACAATTTATTTAATTATTTATTAATTAGTGTAAATTATATCGGGATAGCCAGTTGTTAGAATTTTGTGCTGATTGTCGTGGTGCAATTAGTTTGTGCAATTGATTGTTAATTTGTGCAATTTGATGCTGGGTGTTGATTCTTGAATTATTATTTCACAAATGTGAAATTATGGTGTTTAATTAGAAAATACCGGGTGGCGGGTTTTGACACCGAAATTTTTTTTAGATACTATATTAACTAGTGGGATTTTAAAAGGGAGGATATCAATTTTTCTGGTTCAATCTGACCGTGTACCCACACATAATTATTTTCACTGGTTGTTTTTATTACAAAGAAAATAGGCCAAGTAAATAATTTTAATTGAGGCATTTGAGTGCAATACACGATGTCCTTGGCCGGGATTGGATGGTCGTGTGCTAGTTATGAAAACCTGTCACCCGATGTGCATCAGGTGGACGATGCTCCTACATGGAATGCCCCTGACAACGGATGCCGGTCGCAGTAGAGGCTATGCCGATGTTCCTATGTGGAATGTTGTCTTGAGGTAGACATTGCCATGCTCGATGGTGGGAGACGACGCCCGGTTACACCGGAAGACCGCTGTGTGTCGGGTAGATCGTGCCTATGTGGGCAGTAATCAATTGGAACGTGTGACTGATTGAGATAAGCGCGCTTGATTATAGGACAAAATTGTGTAACACGGAATGGGACGTGTCATAACGATTTGGCCTTATAATCGGGACCTCTGTGATTGATTGAGATGTGTTAGACGTTCCAATTGATGTGTGCATTTATTAGATGCATCCGTGATATGAACTATACCGATGTGTAGGAAGGAACTGAGGCAAGATAAGTCCTCTATGATGTGTGCTTAGGCTGCCTTTGAGTGAATTTGTGCCCTAGTTGGGGCTTAAGGTTTAACTCGCTAAGATTTATTCTCACCCTGTCGTGGGCTAACCTTTTTCAAGGCCGTGGCGTGGAGATTTGCTAAGTGCGGATTTGATGGGCGCGAGATGCAACATCTCATGGCGGGCCCTATTGCTAGTGGAGTTAGGTTGCCTAGGGGTTTCTTTTGAGACTGACTTATGTTTATAAACCTGTAGGTTTAACCGGGTATGTATATAAAGTGTGTTTTGGGAAAATTGGTTGCATGTCTTTCTACTATCCCTGTATTTGATGGTTGTCCGGGGTTTATATAATTTGCTTCCACATGTGCATAAAATGAAAAGGATTGGCGACGCGTCCTAGAACGTCGCAAAATTTTTAAGTCGATTGCCGAGGGATGTGCACACGCTTGGGGTTCGGGACGTGACCGTTTTAATGTTCATTGTTTCCTTGAGTTAGATAAATCAATTGTTCTCCTTTTTCTCCAGGTCAAGACTTTTGGCTGTCATTTGAAAGAGAGGACCTTTTTCTTGTGGCCATCCAAAACAGTGGATAGGAGGTGATATTTCTTCACATGAGCAACTTAGAGGGAATGCAT
Source organism: Eucalyptus pauciflora (assembly GCA_007663325.1). NCBI lineage: Eukaryota > Viridiplantae > Streptophyta > Magnoliopsida > Myrtales > Myrtaceae > Eucalyptus > Eucalyptus pauciflora. The sequence continues at coordinate 369,565 of VMYD01000077.1, forward strand.
ATCTTCATAAAAAAGTTATAACTTACAAATGTTTTGTTGGTTTTTCTTTTAGTATAGGCTTTTATGTGGCAGCTTGTAGCAAGATGGGTGGCAATGATATGCTAAAGGGTGTTGAAGTAGTTGTTGATGATTGTGAATCACTTGAGGGGAGAATCGTGCTCCTTTGAACATAAAAAGTTAGCCCAAACCAACTTGCTTAATGGATTAGTTGGTGATCTATAAGTCATTTACTATTTCCATAGTAAAATTAAGCAACTTGCTTCAATTGGTCTACCTAACTCTTTTTCTTGTTGTCCCAAAGGACATGTTTCTGTTCTCTTATTGAACAATCAAAGTTAGCTGTCTTTGATGACTTGTTAATGTAGAATAGAAAGAAAGATGCCATTTTTAGTTGGATCTTCAATGTTTATTTCAGTCGGTGCGAGTTCACAAGGATTCTTATTCATCGCTAAACAAGAAAAATGGTCAAGCATCACCAACTAACAATGTACAATCTAATAGAAGTTATACTCTAGGCATCACACTTATGAACAGGAAAATCATACAAAGGACCACGATTCTCCTATCAAATGATTTGTGATCATCAACTATTACTTCAATACCTTCAACAAATCATTGTTGTGCATGTTGCTACGAATTTTCACCACATAACTACCACATGAAAGCCTACATTGATTTCATATTCACCAATAACATGTAAAACAAAGATATTGAAATCATAAGGTTACTGAGAATGTACAAATGTAAAAAATGCTGATAAAACACTAGTAAGTAATAGATTATTTAACGATAATCTGCGTGCACTCTAAGTTAGTCATATGACGAAAAATCACCTTTTGACCTCTTTTTTAGATTGAGACTTTTGGCTTGTGCATGCAAGAGAGGACCTTTTCTTATGGCCATCCAAAACAGAGGTTAAGAGGTGATTTTTCTTCAATGATCAACTTTGAGTGCATGCATATTTTCTCCATATATTCTGAATACCCTAGTGATTTCAATGTCTTTGTTTTCTGCTTTATTGGTGAATATGTGATCAATATAGGCTTTCACTTGGCAATTATAGGAGTAAAGATTCACATATGTTTAAGAAAATTATTAACCGAAATAATTTGACTATATTATGGAAATATAAGAAGTCCCTCGATTCCTCCTTCAATGTGGAGGAACGGACAAAGTTAGCTTTTTTCTTATTGAACAAATTAAATAGGAATGAGTGCACTAGAAGTCCTAAAACTTACAAAAAGTGCAATCAAATCTTAAAACTCGTCAAATTGGTGCAATCGAGCTCTTCCATTAACTCCATCCAACTTGGCTAACGGAAAATGCTTTTGTTAGTCAAATTGAATTAAGTTAATGGAAGAGCTTGATTGAATCAATTTGACAAATTATAGAACTTGATTGCAATTTTTGCAAGTTTTAGAAGTTATTTGCACTTTGGTGACAAGTTTTTGGATTTCTAGTGCACTTATCCTAAGAAAGTAAACCGTCATTGATGACTTGTAGTTGTATAACGAAAAGTCTTGGTCTTCATGAGTTTATGGTTTATATACATGAACAAATATATGATTGTGGAAACTACAAATATCTGAGGTAAATCTTTAAATATTACAAGACGATGGTGCTCTCCCTTGCCCCCATCTTTGCATTTTTTTTTTCTTTTTTAGGTTTTTGCTTTATTTTCTTTTTAGTTTTTCTCTTTGCTTTTTTTTTTCCTTTTATAGAACTTAGTTTTGAAAATATACATGAAAATCTCTGACATAATTCTAGATTAATGAATGAAAAATCACAATATAAATGAACTAGAAAAGAGTTGGAGGAAAATTATAGTATTGTCAATTTCAATCAAGACATGTAATGCGTGGAAATTCTACTAGTAGAGAAACAAGAGACATTCACATTGTGAAAGAAGACGAGGGATGTGAAAAGTGAATCAACAAACTCCAATTTGTGTCCAGCAAAGTCTTGGTCTTCCTAGATTTTATTGAAGTTTCTTTCCCATTAGCTCTTTCACTTTTGCTTCACTCTCCAAACAAAGAAGGTACACGATATCTAGTAAGGTCTCTGAATATTCTCTAAATAATACAGAACAAAGCACTTGTGGACAAAAAGTATTTTACTTTGATTTGCCTAATCTTTGATGCATATCCTTGAAAGTCTTGGTCTTTGTTGCATATTTTTGGTAGGTGAAAGTCTTGATTTCCTAGACTTAATAGTTTTATCTCTTGATTAACTCACTATCACTTTGCTTCTCCATAACCCTTGTTCTCTGCAGACTATAGTGACTGATTCACCCATGGCCATTGGAGAAATTTTTTTGGGTTCCTTCTGTCAAGTCCTACTTGACAAGTTGACTTCTTTAGGATTGGACTATGTGCTACAAGAAAGAATCAACACCACCTCGTTCCATATGTTGAAGGGGATGCTAGAAACAATCAATGCAATGCTAGATGATGCAGAGGACAAGCAACTAAGTGATGACCGTCTAGCGAAGCTATGGTTCGATGATGTTAGGGACTTGGCCTATGACATAGAAGACTTGCTTCATGAGTTCAAGATTGAGGTTGGTCAAGCCAAGCCGAAGGCAGAATCCAGCACAAGTGGAGGTCAGTTGAAAAGGAAGTTCTCTTTGTTTAGCCGATCGTGCTCGCTCATGTCTGAAACTAAGTCACATGAGATGAAGGGTAGGTTTGAAGAGATTATTACCAGGAAGGCTCTCCTAAGCTTGAGAGAGAATGTTGTGCACAGATCCCACCACACCAACAAAAGGCTCCCCAGCACTTCTCTACCAGAACTTCAATTTTTTGGCAGGGAGGAGGAAGAAGCACAAGTACTTGAACTATTGATTGGTGACGTCCAAAATTCCGATGCCACTTTGAGCATAGTCCCCATAGTTGGGATGGGTGGTGTTGGAAAGACGGCCTTGGTTCAACAACTATATAATCATGCTAGGGTGAAAAGCTATTTCGAGAGGAGAGTATGGGTTTGTGTTTCAGATTTTTTTGATGTCCTCAACATAACAAAAACTATTTTGCGGTCAATCACCGGGTTACCTTGTGAGGGTGAAGATCTTAATGGGCTTCAAGTTAAGTTGAAGGACAGTTTATCTGAAAAGAAGTTTCTCGTGATTTTAGACGATGTCTGGAATGAGAAGTATGGAGAATGGACTACCCTCCTAAAGCCATTTGAAGCGGGGGCTAAGGGAAGCAAGATCATTGTCACAACACGCAACCATTCTGTTGTTTCCATAACAGGTGCTTCACCGTATCCTTTGAAGGAGTTGTCCCTTGATAATTGTACAAGTTTATTAGACCACCATGCTCTAAGAGAAAGAAATTTTGGGAGGCATGCATATCTTGAAGCAATAGGTAAGAAATTAGCTGAAAAATGTAAAGGTTTACCTTTAGCAGCAAAAATATTGGGCGGTCTCCTACGTAACAAAGAAAATCTTGACGAATGGGAAGCTATCTTAAATAATAGAATATGGGATGCCACGATGGAAAAAAATGATGAGGTTCTCCCAGCTTTAAAATTGAGCTATGTCCATCTTCCTTCTTATTTGAAGCGATGTTTTGCTTATTGCGCAATAATTCCAAAGGACTATGAAATTGAGAGGCATGAACTAGTACTCTTATGGATAGCAGAGGGCTTTTTAGATGGACGAAAAGCAAAGGAGAATATCTTGAGCTTAGGATGGAATTACTTCAATGAGTTAGTATCCAGATCCTTTTTGCAACAATCCAGTGTTAACACATCAAAGTTTTTGATGCACGATCTTTTGAATGACCTAGCAAAGTCGATTGCGGGTGGAATATGCTTTACTTCTAGGGAGTCTCAACTGGTGGATGAGGAAGATGACGCCTCTCTTGATAAGAAAGCTCTTTATGCATCATTCATCTCATCATGGTATGTTACATCAAGATGCTTGAGAGCATATGATGGAATGAAGGTACTAAGAAGTTTAATAATATTGCGTGATGGGATTGGTGGGGGCTCAAGAAAATTCTCTATCTCCAACAAGGTGCTGTATGACTTGCTAACAAAATTGAAGTACTTGAAGGTGTTCTCATTATGCTATTGTTCCATCATAGAGGTACCGGAATGTGTTAGTGATTTAAAGCATCTTCGATATCTCAATTTCTCTTATACTGATATTGAAAGGCTACCTGAGTCAATTGATGCCTTGTGCAAATTACAAGCTTTGATCTTAAGAGGTTGTCAAAAGCTTTCAATGTTGCCTCCAGGTATCACAAAATTGGTCAGTTTGCAATTTCTTGACCTTAGAGATACATCAAGTCTAAAAAAGATGCCATTGGGTATTGGTAATTTGAAGAATATAATTATCTTGTCCAAGTTTGTGGTAGAACCAGAGAAAGGGGCAAAGTTAAAGGAGTTAAAGAACTTGCAACATCTTCAAGGAGAATTCTTCATATCTGAATTGCAAAAGGTGGAAGAAGTTAGAGATGCAATTGATGCTAATTTGTTTAGAAAGCAAGGCCTTAGCAACTTATTCTTGTCTTGGAATAAAAATTTTGGAAATTTCCGGAATATAGAGCACGAAGCACGGGTTCTTCACTCCCTGCGACCTCATACTAATCTTGAAAGTCTCACTATCTCATATTATGGTGGTGGAATATTTCCGTCATGGTTAGATGGTCCATCCTATTCTAAGATAGTGTCTTTGTGCTTGCGTGGTTGTCCTAATGTTAGATCATTGCCATCACTTGGACAGCTCCCTTCACTCAGAGAATTATCTATTGAAGGTCTGCATGCAGTAAGCATGATAGGCTCCGAATTTTGCGGGACTAAAAGGCCTTTCCCATCCTTAACAACTTTGAAGTTTGAAGAGATGTCAGCATGGAAAGATTGGTCTCTTTACGTTGGTGGCCAAGAAGAAGAAGTACCATTCTCCCGTCTTCAGCATCTTGTTGTTCGAAGATGTCCAGAGTTGATGGGGACATTGCCTTGTCAACTTGATCATCTCATAAAGTTGGAAATTCATTCATGCTCGCATTTGAATAACTCAACCAGTGTCGTTCATCTTCCATCTCTCTGTGATTTACACCTTAGGGATTGTAACAAGGAGATCTTAAAGAGCTTGGTCAACCTAACTTCCTTAACCATTCTCAAAATTGAGAATCTTGCGGAGCTCATATGCTTTGATAAGGGTTTTATGAGCCATTTGGTCAAGCTAAAGGAGCTTCATATAAGAAGCTGTGACAAGCTAATATACTTGTGGCAAGATGGAGATGCAACGCGAAATCTTATTTGCCTCCAGGAATTAGCCATCAAAAGTTGTCCTCAATTCACATCTTTTGTGGTTGGAGAAGGAGAGATTTTAAAGATCATGGTCAACATATCTTCTTTAACCGTTCTCAAAATTCAACATCTACCAATGCTTGTTTGCTTTGATCATGGGTTTATGAGTCGCTTGGTCAAGCTAAAAGAGCTTGAAATAATAAGTTGTGACAAATTAACATACTTATGGCAAGATGGAAATGAAACTCAAAATCTTACTTGCCTCCAGAGTTTAGCCATCGAAAGCTGTCCTCAATTCACATCTTTTGTGGGTGGAGAAGGAGAGATAGAGCTGCCCTGCAACCTTGAAAAGATGGAATTAAAGAATTGCATGAGTTTAGAAAAGCTTCCAAACAAGATGCACACACTTAGAGATTTGAGCATTCGGAATTGTCCAAAAATCATGGGACAAACCATTCCTCCAGATGACCTTAGTAGTAATAACCTAATTTTACAACTTGAATCTCTGAAGATAAGTAAATGTGATTTTGTGACATTCTTTCCGCTTGCCAAGGCTAGACTTGCTGCTCTAAAGACACTTCATATTTCGGAGTGTGAGGGAGTGGAGTCGCTGGAAGAGATCACTGTAGAATCATTGAAATCTTTGGCTATTTCTACTTGTGTGAAACTAGGACGCCTACCCCAGTGCCTTCACACGCTCTCCCATCTCACTAAATTGGAAATATGGAACTGTCCAGCATTGGACATAGAGGACTTCCCTCCCCTTCCCATCACCCTGTCAAAGCTTACGCTTTGTAAGTGTCCGAAGATAAAGTTTCTACCAAATCAATGGCATAATCTTACATCCCTCCATTCGCTACAAATTTGGTATTGCCAAAATATTAAATGCTTCCCCGAAGGAGGATTGCCTCCCAATTTACAGAGCCTTGAAATTTTAGGGTGCGAGAATTTGAAGTCCCTAGTGAGAGAATGGGGTTTACACCTGCTGACATCCCTTGAGTTGCTCCAAATCGACTTTGGCAAGGGAGGGGAGGGAGAGGGGGAGTGGTTTCCTTGGGAGGACGAGGATGCATGGAGTCTTCTCTTTCCTTCCTCTCTAACCGAACTTTACTTGAGAAATATGAGGAATGTGGAAAGTCTATCTAGCGGTCTTCGCAACCATCTCTCCTCTCTCCAGCAGTTATGGATTAGAGATTGCCCGAAGTTGAGGTACTTGCCAGAAGATGGCCTCCCTCCTTCCCTCCAAAATCTATACATATACAAATGCGAGATTCTGAAACTTCGATGCTCAAAACTCACTGGCGATTATTGGCCCCTCATCGAAGAGATCCCTATCGTCTACATTGACGGCATTCAGATCCAATGAATTGATTCTTCAATCTACAGTCAATTTTCTAGGTTGTGAGTAAGTTTTTGGTTTTGAAAGCATCAATATCGATTCTGCTTCCTCAATTTCAATTTTTTGTCCTTTTTTTTTCTTTACTTAACAAAAAGACAAATGTCCCTAAAGTCCATAAATTATATGTGCGTGCATTTTCCATTCTATATGCAAGATGGGACATTATAAATGTATCCAATCATGATGTGCTATGTTATATTTTTTTTCCAAAATAATAAATTTAAATCTTGGCACTCGAATGACTTAGCTGCATGACTAACAATTATATGATGCAACGCTAACTCCTATATATATTATACTATATGAAATATGTAATGCGAGTAAACTAAGACTATCCGTGTGACATGACGTGTATTATATGATGTGAGAGCAGTTAACCCTAAGCCTACATGCAATCTTTATGAAATCCTGATGAAATCTATGTGCTTTCTAGATTAATATGCTCTAAATCTATATGCATCACGAAACTAACCACGCATGGCTCTAAATATGAAAACCCTAAAGTATAAGTAGCGTGTAATGACAATTGATAATCTTGTGATGCAAGGAAACGTACATTATATTTAAAATCCATCATTTTATTGATAACGTGTTATTTCAAAGCAATCGAATTTCAACTTAATCAAATCAATCTTAACAAAGTCGCTAAATACATCTGACCTTAGTGCCTAAAGGTTCGTAGGTCTAATAGGCCTTATCAACTAATAAAATGCAATTGAAATTATATATTAGAACTAAATATCAGCGAAAATCATACCAACCTTAAGCTTACCTTGATTAGGTTTAACCTGATGAGGCCGAGCTCGTGGCAGAGAGGGGTATCTGCCAAGGGAGAACCACGTTGATGCTGGCGATGGAACCGAGAAGTGAATCATGTACAAGGCACCGATGGAGATCACGAGCAGAAACGCCGGGTTGAGCTGAGAAAACCGGAGATTGAAAAGCAGGATGGGTGCTTGCAGAATGCTAGCGTTGCTTGGTGAAGGATGCCGAGAGCGGAAAGCGCGCGAAAGGTGGAGCCACTGAACAATGGATGTTGCAGAAAAGAGACGAGTGGAAGTGTGCGTGGAGGGCGTGGGATCCCGTGAACGTGATGTTGTCTCCTTCAATAGCAACCAAGTCTACTAATTGCACTTGGTTTTGTCCTGTTGTGAATCTCTTTCTCCACTGAAGCACCTCTCTATCAATTGTTGCTCTTTTGACCAGGCGCTTGACTCCTCGCGTATGATGGATGGAAAAGACTGGCTAAGTCAATGTGGCGATTGTGATGGAGACAGAGAGAACGTAAGCCGTGCGGGCAATGGATGAACGAGAGATCTGCGTTCGTCAACGCATCCGCTAGTGAGTGCTTCCACGTATGAGTGCTTGCGTGTTCTCCGATTTTCTGAGCGAGTCGCTTTGTAGTTCCCCCTCCTCGAATGGACTACAAGGTCCTCTTACACGAGACCCACTGAAGTCAATGAGGGTACACACCAACGAAGCAAGAAGCGGTTGGCGTTGAGTAAGAAAACCGTGAAATGGATGCTTTTGTGACATCCTTAAATTAACTCACTTGAAATATTGTCCACTTTAGCCCATCTCATAGCGGGACTTGAGGTTTTGTCTTTGAGCGGACTGATAGGCACTTTCCTAGGAGTAGTGCTGTAGCCTGGCTCGCTTAACTTTAGAGTTCCAAAGTAAAACATGCCATTATGTCAAAATTTTCACGTCTGCTCTCCACCTGCCCCATTCGCCATCCTAGAAACCTAGGAGGAGCCACTCCCCACTCCCCCATCGTTGTACCGGGTCATTACAGCTTTAAATGGAGCAACACAAGCCAACTTGCCCGGGCAACCACTCCCCCCTCGTTAGACTGGACCACTACAGCTTTACATAGAGCAATGCAAGCCAATGTCTCAACAGAATCGCGGACAAAGGCTGATCGGACGCAGAAGTGACGTCGGAAAGTGTTAAGAGAGCCACTGTGGACTGTTGGACTACCACCACGCGTGACAGTGAGGACTGAGAATAGCTCGGCAGAGGCTGGTGTACATCCAGCAATGATGCAGATAGTCGCTAAAAGTTCGCAGAGCCACTGACGAATGAGCTGAGGCATGGCAGGGCTGCTAAGCTCGCGAGGAGAGAGGAATCAGGTTCAGCAATGACTGATTACGGCCGAGCAAGTGATGAGTGCGGAGGCTTGGCGTTGTGCGTTCGGCGAAAGCGGGCAGCGCCGGGCAATTTGTGGGCATTGATGGCGAAGTGGCAGGGGGCTTTGTCGGCCACGTAAAAATGCTCAACGGGCGCGTCAAGACAGCAGCAATCGTGTAGCAACTCACTATTGGACGTCGAAGCAGTGGCGGCAGGAATTCGGCAAGGTGCAGCGGTGGCGTACGAGGTAAGAACCTGCTTCTCCAATTTTCCTATTCCCTTCTCACGATCCTTTCCCCAGTGTAATGCTCCGCGAAGTATATATGGTATGCCCTATGAGCTCCTCTTTTTTTTTTTTTTTTCTTGTAATACCTTCTGCCCTCTGCTCCTCGTCCACTGTAAGTCATCCGCCCTTTATATCCACATACGTCCAGAAGTTTTGGTCCTTGATTTCCAGGATTTGAAGCCTGTCACAGGCAAGAAAAGCTGGTGAAATCTCCATTTGCTTCTTGTGTATGATCAATCAAATTAATCTCCTCTTGTTTCCTTTTCGAATTTCATTCAGCTGTATGTTCCGAACTCCTCCACATCAAGATATTGATCAAATATTCTTTTCACCATAAGTTTCGCTTGCCTTCTCATTCATGTAAAGCGACTGATCGTCTCACTTATTTTCCTTATCCGACCATCTCCTACGTGCTTTTTATCTGAAAATACCTTCTTATATGGCATTCTTCCTATAGGGAGTTCCGGAACAAATACTTCAAGCTCACATGGATTCCTTTGGTGTAACTGGAAATCTTGTGCTTCTACCGATGATTAACTTGTCTGGTACATCTCCTCCCTCTCTGCTACTGTTGCATACGTAAATTTTTTGTTGAAGCAATTTTCGAATCACATTGTGAAGCTCCATCGGAGGATAGTTAATTTGTAATCTGAATTGTGGTTCCTTCTCCAAGGCTTTTTGGATGTTATTGTACATATAACATGGTGCTTTGACCATATAATTAGGTGGTCAAAAAAGCAGAGTTGCATTTGCCAAGATTATGTTCAAGAAACCTTTTTTCTCGTGCGCTTAGCTCATTCACTATGGTTGTTTTGCAGATATCATGGTAATCTATATTGGCAAAAGCTCTTTGGAGGATCATGTGCGAACACTGCTAAGGTCGGACTAATGTGTTTAATTATATGTGTCATTATTTCCAATTTTACAGAACAAGAAAAAACAAGCTTTTAATTTCTATTTGGTGCACTGCTATGTTCCAGATTATCTTTAGTGACATTTCTAAATAAGAATAATCTCTTTCGACACTTTCAGGTCGATATTGAAAATGAGAAGCTTCTTTTTTTTATTAACGGTTACTCTACATGTTACCCTCTGTGGCAGATGTTTTGCTTTGTGGATGACATCTTCTGCTTGTCTCAAGGACACACGGAGGATGTTGCTCTTCTCAAGCAGCAATGTGGATTGAACAAGACTGCGGATGAGGTCATTGTCGTCATAGAAGCTTATAGAACTCCGAGAGATCGGAGGCCTTACCCTGCTGATCAGGTCATGAGAGACATCACCGGAAAGTTTGCGTTTGTGCTCTTGGACGGCCCTCCGGAAACCACTTTTCTGGCCACTGTAACTGTGAGTAGTAATAGTTTTCTTGGTTTCATTCTGGGGGTATCTCTCTCAAACTCTCCCTCCTCCTGCGATATGTCCTATCCTTTATGTCCTCTTAATCATGTGGGATGTTGGTAGAAGTGGCCCTTTCTTCTGGGGAAGTGATTCCGAAGGTAATCTCATTCCCTCGGACGATGCAGAAGTCATGAAGAAAGGCTGCGGGAAACTGTAGCACCATTTCCTAAACTGTAGCACCATTTTCACGGATCATTAATGCAGCATCACTGGAGTTTCCTCCGAGCATTGGAACGTGAAAAGTAAGGATGGATGAGCTCTGCTGATATTAAGCAGAGCTCAGAGGAGAATGCTATGTCGTTGGGTGACATCATATTGGAAAAATTGGTTCCGAACCTAAATTTATAAGCTAAGGTTAAAGTGGTGTCCTTTACCTGTGTGCATGTTTTGAAATGTGCATTTTAACCGACAATGTTGCTCTTCCAATTGTTTTCGAGCGCCAAATCGTTCGCCTTTTAACATTGCCTTCTTTTTTGAACTCAGGATGCTTCTTCACCAGCTCTGGAGGTTTGTGAGATTCTTAATGATCGATGCTCAAAACGCACCGGCGACTATTGGCCCTTCATCCAAGAGATCCTGATCATCACCATTGATAACCACACGATCTGGTGAATTGATTCGTCCATGTACAGTCAGTTTTCTAAGGTTTGGGTAAGTTTTTGGTTTTGAAGGCATTGATTTCCATTCTTCTTACTCAACTCGATGCTCGATACAAATCGATACTTTCCACGAAGAAGCTCCACATGAATTTCCAAAAATCCAAGAAATCTCAGATCTGATGAAGTGAAATCGATCCACTTTCGCTTTCATTTGTTAACTGCTGCGGTTCAATCCTTCAATCTACGATCGGATTTCAAGGGTTCAGGTAAGTCCTTTCGTCTTAAAAGCATCGATTTCGTGTCTTTGTTCTTCAGTTCGTTTTAATATGAAGTAATTTCTTCCAATGTGCGCAAAGGTTTGCTTTTCGTGTTGAAGTATGACTGATTCAGAGCTGAAAACTTGATAATTAGCTGCTTGAATATCCAGCAAGAGCTTCCTTTGTTCTCCAATTGCACTGGCTTGCGAAGGTTGATGATGATGATGATGATATTCTTGTATGCCAATGCTCTTTCGAACGGCAAGTAATTCAGCCTCCTCTGCAAGCAACCCTTTCCCCGGTTTCAATTCTGGCTCCAATCCCAACAATTTTTGTTCATATATGGATGCGAACTTGGGCCCTGGGGTACTTGCCAGAGGATGGCCCTCTCTCTCTCCCTCCAGGAGATCCCTTTCATCAGCATTGATAGCATTCGGATCCAATGGAGTAAAATCGATCATGCCCGAGCCATGATGATAGATTTGTCTTCGTTGACTTCTTTTTGTTCCTCAGGTAAAGCTTCCAACTTCTTTCATTCTTTCCGCTTTCATTTGTTAATTGCCAGGATTCATTCTTTGATGTAATGTAAGTTTTCTTGGGTTCTGGTAAGTTTTTGGTTTTCAAGGCATCAACTTTGATTCTGCTCCCTCAATTCGATGTGTAATACAGACTGATATTGGAACTCGAGTCTCTAGCTCATTTTGAAAGCCAGAAGATGAAATTTATTGGATTGTTAATTGACGGGAATTGCGCTGCTGTCTTCTCTTCTCGATCAGCTCATCCCACATCCAGATTTGACATGTCTTACCGTCTGTGGCAGATTGTTTGCATTTGATATCTCCTGCTTGTTCCAAGGACACATTGAGAATGTAGTTCTTCTTAAGCAGCAATATGGATGGAACAAAACCGAAAATGAGGTCATCATCATCATAGAAGCTTATAGAACTCAGAGGGATTGGAGGCCTTACCCTGCTGATCAGGTTGTGAGAGACATCAGCAGGAAGTTTGTTTTTGTGCTCTTTGACAGCTCTTCTAAAACCGCTTTCAAGCCTCGGTGAGTAATAATAATGTTCATTGGTTTCGTTCTGGGATATTGCTCTCAATCTCTCCCTCCACCTGCGATCTATATCTAATCCTTTCTGTTCTCTGAATCATGCAGGATATTGATGGAAGTGTTGCCTTCTTCTGGGGAAGTGACTCTGGAGGCAATCTTGTTCTCTCGGATGGTGCAGAAGTAATGAAGATAGGCTGTGGGAAATCTTTCGCACCATTCCCTAAAGGTAATTATTTTTTCGGATTGTTGATGCAGCTCCACTGGAGTTCAGTCCATGCATTGCAATGTGAAAAGTAAGGATGGACGAGCTCTGCTGATATTAAGCAGAGTTCAGAGGAGAATGTTAAGTTGTTGGGTGACATCATATTGGAAAAATTGGTTTCGAACCTAAATTTATAATTTATGGTTAAAATGGTGTTCTTTACCTGTACGCATGTTTTGATTTGTGCATTTTCACCTACAATGTTGTTCTTCCAATGGTTTTCGAGTGCCAAATCGTTCACCTTTTAGTGTTGCCTTCTTTTCCAACTCACGATGCTGCTTCACCAGCTCCGAAGTTTTGAGGAGTTATGAGCACCCACCGAATGAGGTGAAGCTGGTTCCTAGGGTGGACAGCTCTGGCCATGTGTGCGGCGCCACATTCAAAGTGGATGCGGAGACTAAGGACTCCAGCATGCCTAGAGTTGGGAGTGCTGTGAACTGGTCCTCATTCTACTGAGTCGTATGGTTTGTGGCTCTTTTTTGGACAGGCCATTAGCTATTGAATGGCCTTCTGTTGCTTATAACCCAGTCACCCTTTCTCATACATTGACAATTTTTCAGCTCTAATGGTGGGTTACTCTATGTTGAGAGTTTGAGATGACATTGTATTATGCAGCTGTATATGTTGCTTATAAAACGAAGCCTTTACAGAACCTGATCATGCTTTGTGCAGTAATATCTTCTGGCATTTCATTTAGCCATCATGCAGAGTCTATTCACTGTCATTTTTTTTTTTTTTTTTTAACTTAGATGTCTATTGTGAAATTGTTCTCTCTGTTTGTAAATTAGGCCGGGATGACATTATTATATGAGGACAAATGTGAACTATGATAACTTGGAGAATGCTGGTCCTCATATGGAAATCGAGTTTACACGATACCTTGTGGCATGTTAGATATTAAAGGCTAAAGCTGTAACCTCTCGTGCAATTTAAAGCAGTCAAAAGGACCTTGACGCATGTCGATACAAACTTAACATGAAGGAAGATAGAGGTAGCTATCAATACGATGACTAAAATCAAAGTGCAGATTAACCAAGAAAAAAAAAACACTTCGCCTGGCCATCTTGGTATGAGAGACTCTTTAGTCCTTCGGATCGACTATGCCCCCTGTTGTTATCTGAAAAACGTGTGTTTGTCAAGTTGAACATAGATGAAATAAATCTCAGTCTCATCTTATTGACAGATGAGCTCTTGCTAACTTTTCTGACAAAATTGAGTGATGGTCTGGATAGATGTGCATTGTCTACATACCGGCAGAGCTAATAATAATATACCGATCCTACTAATGAAAATTCCTGATATCCACTTTTTGTTTAATTCCTCCACACAAAATTAGTATTCAACGCGTTCATGGATCCCCAAGCAACATTAAGTATACTGTATCATGCTCAAATCAGGTCTCCACCTATCCCTCTATCGACTAAGTATAGGCTTTCTCACAGATTTTGATATAGACTTCCGGATATTTTACTTGGTCTCTGTGGTATGGTCTGACAAATTTCAATGAAGTATATAACTAGAGGAACATCTGCAGTATGGCATCACCAATGGTTGGGTATTTTGTTTCCATAGCACAGGCCGAGCATGTAAGTATACTGCAAGTATCCTGCTCAAATTCTGGTCTCCACCTATCCATATATAGACTTAGTATCAACTTCCTCTCCAATCGATAAAGATTTCTAGATATTTCATTTGGTCTCTGCAGTATACTCTGGTAAATTTGAATAAAGTGTATGGCTAGACCAAGTTCCTGCACAAAAAGGATATAACTTCAGCTTTAGGTAGGTTTGGGGCCTTGAACACCTTGCAAACCCGCTGCTCACATTTGCCTTCCCTAAACATCAACCTTATTGTCGCTGCATGAGGCAGAACATGCCCACCTGCAGGTTTCTTTGATGCTGAAACAAATAAATCAAAGTCGTCAAAAAATTATATTTTTTCCTTAAATAATGGACTGCAGCTACTGTATGCATCACTAGTTTACAGTTTACACCAAACAGCTGGTTCTTGAGATTTACAAGAATTAGCACGAGCTTAGTGCTATCCCCAAATTGCAATTTTTCAGTGTGCAATTATCAAAGGGGTAAATTGGATAAGTATTAATGGATGCATGACTGTGGGAGAAATGGGATGTGATGTGGTACCTTGATTGGTTATGTACACCGCCACATGAAATTCCTCAGCTATCTTAAGTAAGCCTGAGAGCACTTGTGCAAATTTTTGCTGCAATTCGGAATCTATTAGTGTCAAACAAGATGAGCTCAAAAATTACAACTCACATGATTTGACGGTTTCAATGGACCTGGCTCTTTGCAAATTCTCCCCTTCCAATAATACCCATTTGAAAGAGAAGGATCACCGAATCCATAATCTGAAAGATATTACTCACCTAAGGTCAACCATCCACAGCTCACAAAATGTGTGCAGTTCCATTCTTGAGCACTGTCTTACCAGTAATCTAAATGGTTCTTCACAAATTTTGGCAGCCAAATCAAGAAGCAAATCGTACTGATGCTCATAAGTATAGACACAGGCATAAATGATCTACAAATTCATGGAAAGACTAGATTACAGCAAGTACTCTAGCCAGAAAAGAAGGAAGAGTTGCCACCAATATAGAAAGCTTAGCCTAAGTTATCTAGTACTGCACCACGATCCATGCCAAATCTCTTGGCAATTGGTACAATTCAGTCACCGCGACTGCGGGTGTACCAAGTTAAGAAAGTGCACATGTGCTTACATGGACAGACGACATTTATAAAACACAAGCAGCTTTGTCATGGTCAAGAAAAATACAGACAGATTATAATAGGATACAAAGTTCCTTCTGTGTCAATATAAGCTACCTCGCCATTTCCTCTCACGTGAGTTGGCAGCTGAAAATATTTTACGAACATGGAATCCACAAACCATTAATAAAGAAGGATTGAAAACAGGGGTAAATACTGTTGTAGGATTTGCAAATAAAGTAGAGTATCTTCAAGCATCACATTCGACTAATGATCAACCCAAGTCCGAGTCCGACTATGATTAAGGCTTTTACTCGGGTATGATATAGTACAAACTCTTCTGGCCTTTTTCCTGCTTGGTTTGAGCCACTGTATATGTGTTCCAGTATACTGACTGCAGATTATAGAAAATGAGAGTGCCATACTTCCAGAATCACCTAATACACACGCTATGATGCCAAGATCACCACATCTTTATACTTTATAGAAATTCAATCATTATGTTACTATTTGGCATTGTTCATCTGAACAAAAAATGCAACAGAAGTTCAAGACAGAAACCTAATATTCAATTCAGACCAACCTGGGAAGTAACACATAGGTATATGCAAGCTGGGTTTTCCCAGACCTGAAGTGACGTCAGCAGCATTTTTCTGAGAAAGCTAATTAACAAAAGCAACTAAAAGTTCTTTACCAAAAAAAAAAAAAAAAGCAACTAAAAGTTCATCAAAGGTAACGCTATCGGACTGTGATTTTCACCCAGGTTCGCCAAATGCTTCCGTGATTGCCGGAGTTTCAATACCACCTGTAAACATTGCCAAACCGGTGAAATTTGTTTTCGTTGAAATGCATGGAGAATAAGACACACAGTCTGCAAAAGAAAGTCTGTTACCGCCTAAAAGCTTACCCAGGGCTTGGCTTCCAGTAGTCGATTCTCTCCACATTATTCTTCACTTTGCTGGATTTGAGCGAATCAGAATCGTCCTTCAACGAAGACTCGAGCTCAACCATCGTGTTAAACTCTATGTTTTCTGGTGAATGTAGAATGTCAGGACAAAAGCATTTCCTAAATGATCAATGACAATCTAGCGTTCCAACAGTCTCTATCGACGAATTTAGCTTGGGACATTCGTTATTAATCCAGCTACGTCACGAATACATGGAAAATAAGACGTACAATGGTGCAATTCCAAGGTCACGTAACATAAGGAAGGCTGGAATTGCTCTTGTATGGTCAGAAGACAAAAACTGAAAAGTGAAAACTACTGCACGCCCAGGAAATCACAGCAAGTTCGAGAGAAAGCTCGAGATGTAAATCACGATAATCACAGCTACAGCTTCATCGAACCATTTGCATCTTAATTTTAACTTTCAGAACACGGATCAGAAAATCACGATAATCATCTCAGAATCAAAGGACGCACCGAAACTCATTACGAAAGCGATCAGATGAACAGAGAGAGGAGTTGCCTACACTCTGTTTTGCCGTAACTCACGTTTGTTTGTCGATCGTTTCGAGCAGGTCTTCTGCTCCGTCGTCGACGTCCTCTCTTTCCACGATCTTCTGGTCTTCGGCTCTGAACATCAACGAGCGAACACGAGACGAAACTCAGAATCATCATCGCCGGCGATCGCGCCGCGGAAAAGGACATGAGCTGAAATCAAGCGGAGCTTCGTGAAACTCACTTGAGAGACAAAAGCATCTTCGACGACGATGCGGGGGGAATGGCTCTCGGCTTATTTTTTATTTTTATTTTTTTTCTCTTTTAAGAAAAAGAGGTTTGACTGAGTTTCGCTATTCTAAGGTTTGACTGAGGTTTAATGGATCTGTTTTAAGAATTTATCAGATACACTTCTAAAGAGGGAGAGGAAAATATTGGTTTGATTTTTTTTTTTATTTCGCATTGAATAACTCAATTTTTTTTTTAGCTTGGCTTTATATTTATCTTAATCCTATTCGGCGATTGAATTAAGTTCTTCTTAGAAAATGAAAAGAATCAATCCATATTGTGGTGATTCTGGTGAATACTTGGTTTAGTTGCATTATGTTCAAACTCCACGCTTATTGCTCACAGAATTAGGAAAATATCAATGAACAATTGAGTTATTCGAAATGATTTGCTAAGAACTCAATAGAAGGTGATGAACATGGAGCATGTGTTTTCTTTTGTTGAACACAGAGCACATACTCCAACTTACAAAATAGGCAAATCATACTTAAAATATAGAACCATCACTAATCTTTGACATATTTTTCCTTATATTTTTTCTAAAAAATTTGTTCTTTGACATAAGTTTTTGAACGTATGTGTAATGAGAGAAGACGTTCGAGATACAATGTTTGGTTTTGAAATGGTTCAATTTTTTTTACTAAAATTTATTGTGTTTTTAAATCGGATTTCTGCTGTAATCGCAAATGGCTCAATTTTATAATTTGTTTTTAAAAAAAAAAGCACAAGAATATCGCCATTTATGAGACCCTCATCTCAAGCTCTTTTAATTATTTAAATCAAAATATCATCTCTCCCGCGACGAAAAACGCAAAAACCAAAACGACAATCCGTTCCGTTTCTATCGCCCATTCCCTCTTCTTCGCGCCCCGCTTCTTCTTCTTCTTCGTTCTCCGCACAAACCCGGCCTGAAATCCCAACCAGCTTCCGTCGAAGTCGAGACTGATGCTGATCGAGTGATCCGAGAGAGTTGTTAATCGCGCATTTACGGCGATCTTCTCGAATGTTTTTGTCTTGGGCTCTCCTCGTTCCTCGTTCCTCGTTCCTCGTTCCATTGCACGCTTGATGTTTGCCCTGAGTGAGAGGCATTTGCTTTTGTTGGGCTTGTTTCTTGAATTTGGAGCGAGGCATTACCATCTTGAGATGACCCGTCTTCAAATCATTGGTAAAACAGTGGCTTTCTCGAATGAATGAAGCGCGGCAAGAGAGTTTGGTTGCTTTGTCGCCTCACCAGTGCATTCGTCTACCCTGAGAGGAAACTTGAGTTTTGGCGAGATTTTATTTAACTGGTCACAGCGTAGATTCATGACCACCAGCAAGAGAGTGCAAGATAGGAACGAGGACAAGAGGGTCCATGATCTCGAAATTGCCACTGAGAAGCAAAAGTGGTGTCAAAGGTGTTGGTTTTGATGGAAATGTTGAAAAAGGAACCCGAGGTGATAATCCCTGTGAGGTCACTGGATCTATAGCCAAGCAAACTGTATAGTGGATTTTATTCAGAAGTCACCAAAACTGTTTTGAGTTGTACAAGGATCAGAAGGGGGTATTGTGGTTTGGAATTGACTAAAGAAGCTGAAGACTCGTTAGAGGAAGAGGAGAGATTGATTAGGGCACATTCTGGCATGGATGTTCAATACGTGACTAGGATGTTGATGATGTCGATCGATACGGCTTCCTCTGGACAAAATTGCTCATTTCAGGAGAGAGTTTGGTTTGCTAGCTGATTTTAGGAGCAAGTGGGTACACGAGCATCTGCAGCACTTCAAAGTGGTTAAATCTCCAGATGAAGTTGATTATCTTGAGCTCATAGAGTGGAATCCTGCTTGGGCTATCACAGAGTTGGACAAGCCCGTATTGGGGGTATCAGAATTTGC
The DNA here is from genome assembly GCA_007663325.1 of Eucalyptus pauciflora. Taxonomy (NCBI): domain Eukaryota; kingdom Viridiplantae; phylum Streptophyta; class Magnoliopsida; order Myrtales; family Myrtaceae; genus Eucalyptus; species Eucalyptus pauciflora. Next base: position 388,539 of record VMYD01000077.1, read on the forward strand.
CTTTTCATACTCTAGGATTGCTTTCCCTATCTTTTCCCTTGAAGTTTTCTGCCAGTTACAAGAAGGTCTGTAGATATGGAGGGAAGATTGAGCACTTTCAGAAAACGTCTTACTTGACTCCTAATGCTGATGCATGTGGCCTTCAAGCTGGATTGAAATAATTCAATAAGAGATCCATTGCAGCAATGCACGAGTTACTTAGCTTCACAATGGAAAAGAGGTTGGTAACCAATCACCTCGCACACTTTTGACAAGAATTTGTGATGCCTCAGAAGTTGATGAGACTCCTGTTGAAGCATTATGGCATTTTCTATGTCTCTGAGAGGGGAAAGAGGCTTAGTGTGTTCTTCAGAGGAGCTTATGAAGGTGTGGAGCTGATTCAGAAATGTCTGCTCATTATTTGGAAGGAAAAAGTCCTAAGCCTTATTGGTTATACAGGGAGGAAGAAAAAGATAGAAACTTTTATGGACTCATCAGATATGGAAGATAATGATTTTCTAGATGGAGGCATTGCTATGCAGCTTAACCAAATAGAAGCCATCAGTGAATAGGAGGATATTGCAGTTGGAGACAACTCCTTGATGGATATACATGAAATTGACAATAAACACAAGCCTCATGATTCATTTTAAGGTCATATGTTCTTATTCGAGTTGTCAAGATAACTTGATTTCCAGTCTTCTTCTTCACGAGTTCAAAGTTTCAAGTTTCAAGTTTTTGTACAGATTTAATTAGACAAACTCTGCTTACATCTATAAACCAAGTTAATTAATAGTGGACTGATCCATCTCATTCCTTGTTAGTCCTAAAAATTGCCACTGGAACTCCTGAAATCAATGATTCAGAAAGAATGTGCAGATAATGCTTTTGGCAATTCTCAGCTCGCCTTGATGCCAGCAAGGACATCAGAAGCAGTCTATTTACAATGACTGGCTCATTCTCAGTTATTGGTCTGACTTAATGAGTGTGGTTGTACTAATCTGCTATTCTGAAGATGAACTTGCCACTGGGCATTCGAATCTCAATTGTTGGGTCAAAGAGATGACTGGGTAGTAGCTATCATGGAGAACACAGCCTCAGCATCTATGATGATTGACACACTCTCTCTTGTTGTTACAAATTAGATGCCCAACTCACCCTACAGTAATGCCTTGTTCATCACTGTGCATGGATATTCAGGTCCACAATGTCTATGACTGCCTTCTGCAACATACCTTCATTTGCTTTCTATCCGATTGCCTGTTTCATAGCTCTTGTAAATTCTGTTTAAATTCTCCATGAATCTATGGCACACTCCTGTTTATGGGTTCTACTAGAGAACTTCCTTTTGTTGGATTTTAGAACCCAACATCAAACAGTAAGTAGTTTTTATTACTCCTTGTTTATGTTGGGCTGTGTTCATGGTTGATTCACTTCAATAGCTTATTGTTTCGTTGTGAAGAAAGAAATACGAGAGATTTTGAAAATAGCAAGACTGGTTTTTTTTATTATTTGAATGATAGATGGCTTTTCACAGCTTTTGGTTGTGTGACAACAACATTACTAATGCGCATTCTTTCTTATACCTCATAGCATGAACTGCGTTTATGATTTGTTACATGGGCTAGCATTTGCTTGACGCCATTGTGAAGTAAATTTATTTTCCTCATCAAAAGAAAATTCTTAGCAAACTCACTAGAGATGATACTGAGTAATTTGCTTCCAAATGTTGTGACTAGTTTTCTTCTTGTGCTCGCAAAAACCATGATATCCAAAAACTGCATGTGACAAATCAAACTGCTACTGTGTAGATAAATATATTGCACTGCTTCATTTTATGGTTTTTTGCTTTATAACAAAATCCAATGGTTGATAGATTTCATTTCGTTTGATTGGGGCGATTAGATCTCTTCTTAAGCCTGACAAAGTCCAACAACCTCTCGATAGCATGCCATGCTCGACGAAGTTCTTGATAGCATATAAGGTTCCTAAATTGGTAGATATTAACTTTTTTTCCCTCTTGACTAAGATTTATTAGCATCTTAAATTGAAGTCTGTGCGATGCCAAAGCAAAGACTTACCTTTGAATACGAAATTTTTAAGGGAAAGGTCAAGCATCAGTCATAGCTCCAACTAGAGCAACGACAGGAGTAATGTACCATGGAAGTTGAGCATCAACCTCATTTGGAGTAGTACGAAGAATTTCTAGATCTAATTTAATCAAGGAGAAAGAGGAGCATGAATGTTTATTAGTTATAATCACTTAGCTATCATCTTTCGTTACGTGGCAAAAGTATTGCGTCAATTACAACTCAATTCATATAAGATGGTCATTATCTACTTGTTTTAAGATGGGATAGAAACTTGGCACCAATGTTTTCAAACTTAGGCCAGTTAGAGAACCAATTAGGTTGCCAGTTCGCGGTCCTAGCGATTGGACTAGGGGTGAATCAATGATTGTGTCCGGAGCAAACAATTATAGATATGTAATGCTGTCAATTGCTCATGAACACATGAATCGTTCGGCCTTAATGGTAAAGTAAAATGCTGGTGATTCGTGGAATTGAGTGCTTGAGTCCCTTCATGTGCAACAGTAGCCAAAAGCCCAGTTCTATACCCTTGGGATTCTAAAACTAGGCAGATCCCATTTTGAAAATCGGTACATTTTCGAACTGGTTCAAACTGATTTAGGCCAAACCACCTATACATACTTTTTTAGTTTTGTGTGAATAGATGAAGGGGAAAGTAGTGGAATTGGCCAAGAAAAAGGGGCAAGAATGATTTATGATCGAATGATTGCAGAAATTGTAAAGGAAATCAACATTGACAACTCTCCGAATGGGCTTAACATATAACCACTAAAATCTTTTTGCAACGGGCCGAAATTGACAAAACTATTTAATATTCTCTTTCACATGAATATCACATAAAAAAAATATAAATTATTGGATAATGATGCACAAGTATCCAAAATTTTATTTCATTCAGTCAATTACCTCAATTTCTCGAATATAGGTTAAGTCCTCTATTAAATCACTAACAAAAAATATTGATATCATACTAATGTTGTTAAATAGTCGTTGATTGCCCACATTGGCGTTTGCTACAATATCTTGATATGCTGCCACATGGGTTGAGATATATAAGACACTACGATTATCTAAGTCAATACTTTTTCTTTCCACATCACTAAATATGCAAGGTAAGCGAATCGTGTAATCAAAATCACATGACATGACGATTAATTTAGTGAATACCTCAAATTGAATCAAATTTGAAAAGTGAGATACTTGATTGAAAAAAAGAAAAGTTTAGGTACTCTATTGTAAAACAAGCAAAAGTTTTGATAATTTCGATGTCATTATTCTCAACTTCTAAGCTGCTCTAAGAAAAACATCTCAAGAAAAATGTTGTCTACAAAGATCATTGTAATTTATAAGGTGGCAAAGTTGGAAATAGTCACCATAGTGGTGGTGCTAATGGCAACAACAACGCCGTGGCCGTGCTTCAATGGTGCTCTATCTTGGACCTTTCCTTCTTTATTTCCTTTTTTTTTTTTTTTAACTTTTTTGCTCTTTCTTCTTGTCAGTTTTTCTCTTTGCTTTTTTATTTTCATTTGTTGAACTCAAATTTGAAAAGATACAATAGAGATTAATGAATGAAAAAAATCCTAAAATGATTAAACACAAAAAGAATTGAAGGAAAATTATGGCATCGTCAATTTTAAGCAAGACTTGTAGCATCCGAAAATTATATTGGTAATGGCAAGAAAGACATACAAAGTCCTTGTCTTTTTGGCATCCATTGAAGTTTCTTTCCCATTAACATAAAAGCATGCAAAAGTCTTGATCTTCGTGTAATCTATTAAAGTTTCTTTCCCATCGTCAAAAGACGTGCACAATCAAATGACATGCAAAGTCTTGATCTTCCTTAAATATATTAGTTTCTTTCCCACCATCACTGTTTCACTTTTGCTTCACTTTCCACAAAAACGAAAATGACATCCTTAGTAGGTGAAAGTCCTTGTCTAAAAATGATATTTTTAGTAGGTGAAAATCGTGATCTTCTTGGACTTTATGGTTTTCTTTTCATTTGCTCACCATCACTTTGTTTCGCAATAACTTCTACAGTGGACTAATTCGCTCATGGCCATTAAAGACATCTTTCTTGGTTCCTTCTTTTGGGTTCTGTTCAACAAAGTTGAGTTCTCTGGCGTTGGACTATGTGTAAAGTGATGGAATCAACATCACCTTGCTCAGTATGTACATCAATAATTTTGTTATATTCTCTCATGTAATTCAATCTTAAATATTTGAATTTTTTCTATCTTATAAAAAAATTTTGCCAAAAAATTCAAATCTTGATATGTTTTTCTCTTTCCATGTAAATGTACATGAGTATGATTTCCTCATATTGTATAAATAACTTTTATGAATTAATAATTTGAATTTTGCAAAATCTTTTGATGTTAATCTTTTAATGCAACTAGTATGCACTTTGCTAGTTTTATAAAATAAAACTATCTTCTAATCCATTTATATGAAAATGGTCAATATCATTCTTCCATTAATTCAAGTTTAGGGACAATCCAAAGACTAAATTGAACATATGCAAAAATTTTAGGGATCAAATTGAACAAATTAAAAATTTAAGGACGACATTGCACATTGAGTTAAAGTTTAGGGACTACATTATACGTTGAGTTCAACGTCAGGGACCATTTGCATCATTTTCCCAAGAAAATATAGTTAACATGGTTGATTGTTTTCAACTCCAATCTCATAAGTTGGTATACTTGAACCAAATATGAGTGCCTACATAAAAAAATTAAAAAAAATTAAAAAAAATTAAAATTAAAATTGACAAATGCACTAATCTAATTTGGTACATGGAGGCCTCAACTGCAAGCAATATCGATCTTCCGTTTTTCTTTTTTCACAAAATAAAAAATTATGGAATCCGCGAAGTTATTGACTATTAAAAGGGAAAAAAACATATACGATACTAACCATAACGCGGTGAAGAGCACCAAAATTAAATGGATGAGGAAGTATTTCACTATTGTTGAAATATGTGTACAACTTTACAACTATCATTAACAATCGCCTTGTATATATAAAAATATCTCTTGGCACATATATATGATTTGATGGCGCCTTGTTTTAAGCATTTGGGATCTGGTTGAATAAGGAAAAGAGAGAGACAATCAAAGGAGGCGCTTATTCGATTTTACATATGTGTGGTTGAAGCAAACCCTTCATAAAAGAAACATCATCAATTTCATTCTGAATCTATGGCTTCCAACAATATTTGAATTGACTAAAATAAAACCAGATCGTGAGGTGCTTGAAATTTCTTACCTATGAATTGGCAATCAAGTATCTAGAGTTTTTTTCATTCAATCAATTACCTCGACATTTCAGATATGGGTCAACGCGAGACCTCCATTGAATCGTGAACAAAAAATGTCTATATAACATCAATGCTATTAAGTAGTCGTTAACTGCTTATATTGGCCTCCAATATATTCATTATGGTATCAATTTTGTCTCTTGCGGATCAGACCAGGGATTCCAGATGATATCAATTAATCTCTCGAAAAGTTGGAACAAATTATCTACAAAAAATATTATTTAGGCAAATCAGATGTAATTGGTAAAGAAATCATAGTAAGGTTTTAAATTATGTGTGCCCGTACAATTACATGTGATGATAATACTATTAATATGATATCCAACCGAACTAAAACCAAGTACTAAGAAAAATTTTATATTCAATCAAATGTTTGATAATCCACTAAAAATTTTCAAGTGTTAAGCTTGAATTTTTATGATTAGAAAAAAATCTAAGTGAAATCAACATTGAGAAACTTTGTAGTCTTCCAATGTGCTTGACATTTAGCCATTGAAATCTTTTGGCATGTGAAATTAACAAAACTATCTCCCGTTTTCTTTCACACGAAAGAATGAATAATCTTACAAAGGAAAATTATTAGAGGGAGACCAAGCAATGAATCGAGAGGATGAGTTTGTGGAGCAAATATTGCGTAAACAAAAGTATGTTTGAGATTTGAGCCTAAACCAATGATTTTGTGATAAACTCTTTGGGACAATGACATTACAGGTACTTGAATTATTAGCCCTTTCACAATTAGGCCCCTAAAGTTTTCTCGTTCAATCAATTATCTCAATTTTTCATGGGGCCAATGTGAGGCCTTCGTTAATATTGCAAACGAAAGATGTTGGCATGTTGCCAACACCATTAAACAACTGTTAAATGTCCATATAGGTGTCCAATATGGCATCTTGAGATGTTGTCACATCAGTAAAGACATTCGATGCTGAGATTATCTAAGTCAATACAAACTTTCTCTCCACATCACCCAATCCATAGGGTAAGCGAATCGTGTCAATGAAAACATTATGATGTGGCAATTTTTTAACAAATGCCTCAAATTGAGACAAATTTGAAAAAAGAACAAACAACAGAGATTAATCCGAACATAATGCATGCAAGTTCTGCTAGTAATGGAAAAAGAGACGTTCTCATGGGGATCCATGAGGGGGATGTGAAAAGCGAAGCAACAAACTTCAATTTGTGTCCTGCAAAAGTCTTGGCCTTCCTGGAATTTAATGGAGTTTCTTTGCCATTGCCTCTTTTTGTCTTTTGCTTCACTTTCCAGACAAAAAAATTGGAGAAATTCTTTGAATATTACCACACAAGCACTCGTGGACAAACAGTATTTTTTATTTTTATTTTGATTCCGCTAACCACTAATGTGCTTGTGAAAAGCACCCAAAATTAAATGGATGACAGAGTGCTATAGCCTTGTCCTAAGAAAGCATAATTACGACTTCAGTATTTTGACAAATGTATATGACTTTACGAAAAATTATCCAAAAAATCCATAAATCTATTACATGACGACCACTTTAATTCTAAATTTTGATAAGCTGTCACGTCAACTAAGATATATTAGATGCTAATATTGTCTAACCCAACACACTTCCTCTCTACTCATCACTTATTATGTTTAAATTTTGCTGGGCAAGTGAGTCTCATTAGCAAAATCATATAGCATGACAAGTTATTTAGCCGATGCCTTAAATTGAGCCAATTTTGAAAAATTGAGGTTCGTGATTGAAAGAAAAAAACTTGAGATATTCAATTGTAAACTGAACAAGAGCTTAGGTACTTATGACGTCATTATTCTTAACTCTTAAAACGCTCTAGGAATAAAATCTCTGGGAAATGTTGTCTATGAAGGTGACATTAAGCAGCGCTGCTGATGGCAATGGCTTGGCAGTGGCCGAGGGACGGTGGTGCGCTCTCTTGCCCCATTCTTGCTTTTATTTTATTTTTTCCTTCTTTAACTTTTTGCCCTTTTTTTTTTTTTTGTAAGGTAAGAAATAAATTGACTTTTAACCAAAAAGCTATACAGCAAGGGTTAACGGCATCAAAAACTTACACTCATGATGACAAACAAGTCATACCAATGGAAGGGTGTCGAGAATTTCTTATTTTTCTTTTTATCTTTGCTTTTTTTAATTATTTTATTGAACCTGAATTTCAAAATGAACCATGGAAAGCTAGAAATAATTCTAATAGACAAGTACAAGAGAAATTACTGAATGAAAAATCACAGTAATATTAAGCATGAAAAGAGTTGGACGAAAATTTTGGTGGGTCGATTTTTAAGCATGGCATGTAAGTGGGGAAATTGTACCGGTAATGGAAAAACAAAGGCTTTCGCATGGGGATGAAGGAGGAGGGATGCGAGAGGTGAACCAAAAAAGCCAATTTGCGTCCTGTCCTGCAAAGTCTCTGTCCTTTTCATTTGCTCTCTTTTGCTTCTGCTTCACTTTCTAGACAAAAAGTACCTGATATCCAGTAAAGTCTTGGTCTTCCCACGTGTATGGTTTATCAACATGAACAAAGCACGTTGTGTCCTTGAGTTAGATAAATACACTCCTCCTTTTTTTCCAAATCAAGACTTTTGGCTGTCGTCTGAAAGAGAGTGCCTTTTCTGGTGGCCATCCAAAACAGAGGATGAGAGGTGATATTTCTTCACATGACCAACTTAGAAGGCACGCTTATCTTCATAAAAAATTTATAGCTTACGAATGTTTTGTTGGTTTTTTTTTTTAAATTATAGGTTCTTATGTGGCAGCTATAGTGCTAAAAATTTGCAACAAAATGAGCAGTAATGATCTACTAAAGGGTGCTGAAGTAGTTGCTGATGACCGTGAATCGCTTAATAGGAGAATTGTGGTCCTTTAAATTGAAAAGGCTAGCCCAAAAGCAACTTACTTGATGGATTAGTTGGTGATTTCTGAATTGTTTACTATTTCTTGAGTAAAATTAAGCAACTTGCTTGATGGATTTGTTGGTGTACCTGACTCTTCCCAAAGCACGTGTTTTGGTTCCCCTGATCAAACAGTCAAAGTTCGTTGTCTTTAATGACTTGCAAATGTATAATAGAAAGGAAGATGCCAACGTTAGGTGGATCGTCAACATTTATTTCAGTTGGTGCAAGTTGCACAAAGATATTTATTTGTCAGTCGTATTAATTGTGGTTGCTTCATTCAACGCTAGGCAAAAAAAAGGGTCAGGCATCGCCAAATAACAATGTACAATGTACTAGATACACTCTAGGCATCACACTTACGAACAAGAAAGTCATGCAAAGGACCACAATTCTCCTATCAAGCGGTTCTCGATCATCAACTACTACGTCAACACCCTTCAGTAGATCATCGTTGCTCGTCTTGCTGCGAATCTTTAGCACTATGAGTGCCACGTAAAAGCCTTCATTGATTGCATATTCACAATGACACATCAAACAAAGACATTGAAATTATAAGGTTGCAGAGAATGTATGGATTAAGAAAAAAAAAATCCTTGATCTTCGTCTTTGTTTAATGTTTTTGGTAGGTGAATGTCTCTGTCTTCTAGAACTAAATAGTTTTTTTTTTCCTCTCCATTAGCTTACTTCTGCTTTACATAAGAGAGAACTAAGCAAAAAGATATGAAAAATTCATTAAGTTGCGGACAATTTCAACTGTTGCTCATGAGTTCCTAAATTGAAAGATTTAACTTTAAAAAAATATGTACACACTAATTATAAGCCGACGCTTGAGCATATACTTTTGTTGGTTTGGGTGAGGAGGTCAAAGGGAAAGCAATGGAATTGGCCAAAAAGGGGAGCAAGAACAATACCTTATCTTTCGACTTTTTATGATTGAAATTACTCGAGAAAGAAATCAACGTCGAGAACTTTATAGTCTCTAAGTGTGCTTGACATTTAGCCACTGAAATCTTTTTGTAATGTCATGAAATTAACAAAACTTTTTCCTATTCTCTTTTACATGAAAGAATGACAAATCTCAATATTGAAATTATTAAAGTGAGACCAAGCAGTGAATCAAGAGATTAAGTTTGTAGGACAAATATCACGTAAACAAAAGTATGGTTAAGATTTGAATCTAGACCAATAATCAGTATGATAAATTCTTGGATATTGACACACAAGAATCCGAACTATTACCCTGGTTTTGTAATCAAGTGCCTAAAGGTTTTCTTGTTCAATGGGTGAAGGCCTTCATTAAAACCACAAATTGAAAAAGTAGATATGACAATAACGCTATTGGATAGCCATTAACTGTCCACATTGACATCCGATATGATATCTTGAGATGTTGCACATTAGCATAGACATATTGGACGCTAAGATCATTTAAACCAACACCCATCCATTATCTCTTCATCACCCAATCCATAGGTTAAACGAGCCACGTTAATTGTTATGCTTAATTTCTATTGAGTGAGCAAGTCATGTCATGTCAACAAAATCACATAACATAACAAAATAATTTATTTGATGGATGCCTTAAAGTGAGCCAAAATTGAAAAAAATGAGATGCTTCATTGAAAAAAAGAAGTTTATAATATGAACAGAAGTTTAGGTATCTACGGTATCACACCCTAACTCTTAAACCACTCTAAGAAAAACATCCCAAGAAAAATATTGTCTCCGAAGGAGACTATAAGGTGGCGACGTTGGAAATGTCAACCTGGCGGGGGTTCGCAACAGCGCCGCAGAGACCGTGGAACGGTGGGGCTCTCTCCTGCCCATCCCTGCTTTTTCTTTTCTTTTTTAGCTTTTCTTTAACTTTAATTTTCCTCTTTGCTTTTTTTTTTCCCTGTTTTATTGAAATTAAATTTGAAAAGATACACGAAAGTCTAGAGATAATTCTAGATTTATGAATGAAAAATTACTATATGAATGAACTGGAAAAGAGTTGGACAAAAATTATTGCATTGTCAATTTTAAGTGAGACATGTCAAGCGAGGAAGTTCTACTAATAAAGATAAAAGATATATTCACATTGGGACGGAAGACAAGGGATGTGAAAAGTGAAGCAACACAGCCAATTTGTGCCTTGCAAAGTCTTATTCTTCTTAGAATCTATTAAAGTTTCTTTCCCATTTGCTCTTTTTTCACTTTTGCTTCACTTTCTAGACAAAGAAGGCGCATGATACTCAATACATTCACCGGGGATATTCTCTCAATATTACAAAACAACCATTTGTGGACAAAAAACAGTCTACTTTGATTTCTCTAACCTCTAATGTGCATCCTTAAAAGTCTTGGTCTTCCTGGTCTTCACAATTTTCTCTCTCCATTAGCTCACTATCACTTTGCTTCCTCATAACCCTTGTTGTTCTCCACAAACTATAGTGATTGATTCACCATGGCCATTGGAGAGATCTTTTTGGGTTCCTTCTTTCAGTTCCTGCTCAAAAAGTTGGCTTCTATGGTATCGAACTATGCGCAATGGGAAGGAACCGACACCTTGCTCCATAAGTGTGAGGAGATGCTAAAAACAATCAATGCAGTGCTTGATGATGCAGAGGACAAGCAACTTGATGGTGACCATCGAGTGAAGCAGTGGCTGGACAATGTTAGGGACTTGGCCTATGACACGGAAGACTTGCTCGATGAGTTCGAGATCGAAGCTGCTCAAGTCAAGTCGGAGGCAGAATCCAGCACAAGCAAAGGTAGGGTGAAAAGGAAGTTCCTTTCCTTTAGCCAACTGCACTCTCCCACGTTTGAAACCAAGTTACAAGAGATCAAAGGCAGGTTTGAAGATATTGTCAACAAGAAGGCTCCTTTAAGCTTGAGAGAGAATGTTGTGGACAGATCTCACTACACCAACAAAAGGCTCCCCAGCACTTCTCTGCCAGAGCCTCAATTTTTCGGTAGGGAGAAGGAAGAAGCGGATATACTCAAATTACTGATAGGTGAAGCCGAAAATGTTGATAGCACACTAAGCATAGTCTCCATAATTGGGATGGGCGGTGTTGGAAAGACGGCCTTGGCTCAACGGTTGTATAACAATGACAAAGTAAGTAATTGTTTTGAGAGGAGAGCATGGGTCTGTGTTTCAGATGTTTTTGATGTTCTTGACATAACAAAGACTATTTTGGGGTCGATCACCAAAGAGCCTTGCAAGGACAAAGATCTCAATAGGCTTCAAACAAAGTTAAAGGACAATCTATCTAGAAAGAAGTTTCTTGTGGTCTTAGATGATGTTTGGAATGTGAAGTACGAAGAATGGACTTCCCTCCTAAAGCCATTTGAAGTAGGGGCCAAGGGAAGCAAGATCATCATCACAACGCGTAACAATTCTATTGTTTGCATAAAAAGAGTTTCGTCATATTCTTTGAATGTGTTGTCTGAAGATAATTGTACCAGCATGTTAGCCTATCATGCTTTGAGGGTAAGAAATTTTGAGGGGCACCCAAATTTGGAAAGAGCAGGCAAGAGAATAGCTGAAAAATGTAAAGGTTTACCTTTGGCAGCAAAGATGTTGGGCGGTCTCCTACATAATAGAGAGAATCCCAAAGAATGGGAAGCTATCTTAAATAACAGAACATGGGATAAAGCGATAGGAAAAGATGGTGAGGTTCTTCCAGCTTTGAAATTGAGCTATTTGCATCTTCCTTCTTGTTTGAAGAGATGTTTTGCGTATTGTGCTATATTTCCAAAGGACTACGAATTTGAGAGGGACGAGCTGGCACTCTTGTGGATAGCAGAGGGCTTTTTAGGTGAAGAAAAGCAAAAAGAGAGTATCTTGAGATTAGGACATGATTGCTTTGATGAGTTAGTATCTAGATCTTTTTTTCAGCAATCCAATGTTAACACATCAAAGTTTTTGATGCATGATCTTTTGAATGATCTAGCAAAATCAATTGCGAATACGACATGCTTTACCTCTGGGGACTCTCAAGTAGTGAGTACTAAAGAGAAAGCTCGTTATGCATCATTTGTCTCACAGTATGTTACATCGGAAAGCTCGAGAGCATATGCTCAAATGAAGGTACTAAGAAGTTTATTGCTGTTAAATGTTCAATTTAGTCAACGAATTTTCATTTCTGGAAAGGTGCTGCACGACTTGCTAACAAACTTGAAGTACTTGCGGGTGCTATCATTATCTCATTGTGGCATCACAGAGGTACCGAATTGTGTCTGTGATTTAAAATATCTCCGTCATCTCAATCTCTCATACACCGGAATCAAAAGGCTACCTGAGTCAATTGGCGCCTTGTGGAAATTACAAGTTTTGATCTTAAGAGGTTGTTGGTACCTTTTTATGTTGCCTCCAGATATGGCAAATTTGGTCAACTTACAGTTTCTTGACATTAGAGATACAAAGAATCTGAAAGAGATGCCATTGAATATCGGTAATTTGAGGAATCTTATTATCTTGTCCAAGTTTGTGGTAGGACCAGAGAGAGGGTCACAATTAAATGAGTTAAAGAACTTGCCACATCTTCAAGGAGAGTTACTCATATCTAAATTGCAGATGGTGGAAGAATTTGGAGATGTAGCTAATGCTAATTTGTTTGGAAAGCAAGACCTTAGCAACTTATTCTTGCATTGGAATGAAGATTTTGGAAATTTCCGGAATACAAAATGTGAAGCATGGGTTCTTAACTCTCTGCGACCTCACACTAATCTTGAAAATCTCACTATTTCGTACTATGGTGGTGGAATATTCCCGTCATGGTTTGGTGATCCATCCTATTCTAACATAGTGTCTTTGTGCTTGCATGGTTGTCTGAAAGTTACATCATTGCCTTCACTTGGACAGCTCCCTTCACTCAGAGAATTATCTCTTGAAGGTCTAAGTGCAGTACGCATGATAGGCTCTGAATTTTACGGAACTAAAAGCCCTTTTCCATCCTTAACAATTTTGAAGTTTGAAGGGTTGTCGGCATGGAAAGATTGGTCTTATTATGCTGGAGGCCGAGAAGAAAAAGTACCATTCTCCTGTCTTCGGCATCTTGTTGTTCGAAGATGTCGAGAGTTGACAGGGGAATTACCTCGTCAATTAGATAATCTCATAAAGCTAGAAATTTGTTCATGCTTGCATTTGAATGACTCAACCAATGTGGTTTGTCTTCCATCTCTCTGTGAGTTACACATTGAGGAATGTAACAAGGAGATCTTAAAGAGGTTGGACCACCTAACTTCTTTAACCATTCTCAAAATTGAGAATCTTGCCGAGCTTGTTTGCTTTGATAATGGATTTATCAGCCACTTGATCAACCTTAAGGAGCTTCGTATAAGAAGCTGTGAAAAGCTTACATACTTATGGCAAGATGGAGATGAAATGCGAAATCTTACTTGCCTCCAGAGTGTAGTCATTGAATATTGTCCTAAATTCACATCTTTTATGAGGGGACAAGGAGAGATTGAGCTGCCGCACAACCTTGAAACGATACAATTGGAGAATTGCGTGAGTTTAGAAAGGCTTCCAAGCAAGATGCACACACTTAGACGTTTGAGCATTTGGGATTGTCCAAAAATCATGGGACTAACCATTCCTCCCAATGACCCCAGCAGCAATAACACGATGTCACAGCTTGAATATCTGCAGATTGATCATTGTGATTCTTGGGTATCTTTTCCGTTTGCTAAGGATAGACTTGCTACTTTGAAGACACTTGATATTAAGAGTTGCAAGGGAGTAGAGTCGCTAGCAGAGATCACAGCACTAGAATCGCTAGAATCTTTAGATATTGGCAATTGTATGAATTTGAGAAGCCTACCACAATGCCTTCGCATGCTCGTCCATCTCACTCATTTGGAAATAAGTGATTGTGCAGCACTGGAGATGGAGGACCTCCCTCCCCTTCCCCTTACCTTGTCGAGTCTTTCACTTTTTAGGTGTCTGAAGATAAAGTCTATTGCCAACTGTAATATTGATAGTTGTAACAATCTCACTTATTTGGAAATATGGGAGTGTCCAGCATTGGAGATGGAGGACTTCCCTCCCCTTCCAATCACCTTATTGCATCTTGCACTTTACTTATGTCCCAAGATAAAGTCATTAGAGTGGCATCGTCTTACGTCCCTTTAGTGGCTAGAAATTATTCGTTGTGAAAATATTGAATGCTTCCCCGAAGGAGGTTTGCCTCCAAATTTGCGGTCGTTTTATATTAGGGGGTGCAAGAATATAAAGCAGCCAGTGAGAAAATGGGGCTTGCCCATGCTCACTTCCCTCGAGAGACTAGGAATGGACGGAAGCAGCATGGGAGGGGAGGGAGACAAGGAGTGCTTTCCTTTGGAGGAAGACGACGAGGATTCCTGGAGTCTTCTCTTTCCTTCCTCTCTTATCTCTCTTCAAATTGGCCATATGAGGAACGTGGAAAGACTATCAGATGGCCTTCATAACCATCTCTCCTCTCTCCAAGAGTTATCGATTGAGTGTTGTCCAAAGTTGAGGGACTTGCCAGAGGATGGCCTCCCTCCCTCCCTCCAACAATTGCACATTCTTGGATGCGAGATTTTGAAAGATCGATGCTCAAAACACACTGGTGACTATTGGCCCCTCATCCAAGAGATCCCTCTCATCTACATTTATGGTGAATAGATCCAATGAATTGATTGGTCCTGGTACGGTCAGGTTTTCTAGGGTTCGAGTAAGTTTATGGTTTCGAAGGCATCGATTTCCCATTCTACTTCCTCAACTCGATGCATAATACAAGTCAATACTTTCCCGTGTAGATGCTCCGCATGAATTTCCGGAAATCCAAGAAATCCTCGACATCCACTTTCGCTGTCATTTGCTAACTGTCGCAATTCAATCCCTTCCATCTACGGTCAGATTTCTACGGGTTCAGGTAAGTCCTTTTGTCTTGAATGCATCGATTTCGTGTCTCTGTTCTTCGGTTCGACGCTTAATACGAAGTAATTTCTTCCAATGCGTGCAGACATTTGCTTTTCGTGGAGTACGACTGAAATTCAGAGATGAAAAGTTGATAATTAGCTACTTGAATATCCAGCAAGAGTTTCCTTTATTCTCCAATTGCACTGGCTTGCGAAAGTTGTTGATGATGATGATATTCTTGTGTGCCACAGCTGAAAGCATCTCCACTATTGCCTTGGGCCAGCTTTTCTCTTTAGCCACAACAATGCTCTTTCGAATGGCAAGTAATTCAGCCTCCTCTGTTTCTGTTTTGGCCTCAATCCCAACAATTTTTGTTCATATATGGATGCAAAGTTGGGGTACTTGCCAGAGGATGGCCCTCTCTCTCTCTCCCTCCCTTGAAGAGATCCCTTTCATCAACATTGATAGCATTCGGATCCAATGAAGTAAAATCGATCATGCCCGAGCCATGATGATAGATTTGTCTTTGTTGACTTCTTTTTGTTCCTCAGGTAATGCTTCCAACTTCTTTCATATTTCACTTTCATTTGTTAACTGACGGGATTCATTCTTTGATGTAATGTAAGTTTTCTTGGGTTCGGGTAAGTTTTTGATTTTCGAGGCATCAATTTTGATTATGCTCCCTCAATTCGATGCGTAATACAAACTGATATTGGAACTCCAGTCTCTAGCTCATTTTGAAAGCCAGAAAATGAAATTTATTGGATTGTTAATTGACGGGGATTGTGCTGCTGTCTTCTCTTCTCGATTAGCTTATCCCACATCAAGATTTGACATGTCATACCCTCTGTGGCAAATTGCTTGCCGTTGTCAATTATATCTCCTGCTTGTTCCAAGGACACAAAGAGAATGTAGCTCTTCATAAGCAGCAATATGGATGGGACAAAACCGCTACTGAGGTCATCATTGTCATAGAAGCTTATAGAACTCTTTAGGTATTCGAGGCCTTACCTTGCTGATGAAGTTGTGAGAGATATCAGCAGGAAGTTTGGTTTTGTGCTTTTCGACAGCTCTTCTAAAACCGCTTTTCTGGCCTCTGTGAGTAACAATAATGTTCATTGGTTTCGTTCTGGGATATCGCTCTCAATCATTCCCTCCACTTGCGATCTATATCTAATCCTTTCTGTTCTCTGAATCATGTAGGATGTTAATGGAAGTGTTGCTTTCTTCTGGGGAAGTGATTCTGGGGGCAATCTTGTTCTCTCGGATGATGCATAAGTCGTGAAGATGGCTATGGGAAATCTTTCGCACCATTCCCTAAAGTTAATTATTTTTTCGGATTGTTGATGCATCTCCACTGGAGTTCAGTAGATGCATTGCAATGTGAAAAGTAAGGATGGATGATCTCTGCTGATATTAGCAGAGTTCAGGGGAGAATGTTACGTTGTTGGGTAACATCATATTGGAAAAATTGGTTCCGAACCTAAATTTATAATTTATGGTTAAAATGGTGTTCTTTATTTGTATGCATGTTTTGATTTGTGCATTTTCACCTACAATGTTGCTCTTCCAATGGTTTTTGAGCGCCAAATTGTTCACTTTTAACGTTGCCTTCTTTTCCAACTTAGGATGCTGCTTCACCAGCTCTGGAGGTTTGCGGAGTTATGAGCACCCAATGAATGAGGTGAAGCCGGTTCCTCAATTCGATGCTTGATACAAACTGATTTTCCTTGTTCAAATTTTTACATAAATTTTCGAAAACCAGCCGCTGAAGCTGAAAGATTGACATATGTAGAACGAAATGTTCACAAAACTGCATCTTGCTATATTGATGACCTATCTTGAACTCTTCTTGATGCCCAAAATCTGTGCCTATTTCTTCATTTGAGTGACCCACCAACCAAATTGTGAATCAAAATGCACCATGCTTTGCGTGAGAATCACCAAAAATCATAGCATTCTAAACTCATATTCCTCTGCATTTTCAGCGTTTGTTGTATGTTCTCTTCCAATATCTTTCCACTTGTGCCCTTAAGCTCATTCACTGTGGTTGTTTTGCAGATACCACTGTGATCTGTATTGGCAAAAGCTCTCGGAAGGATCACTTGCGAATGCTGTTGAGGTGGGGCTAATGCTGTCAATGTTAAGTGTCACTTTTTGCAATTTAATAAATAAATAAAAAGAAGAAGCGTTTAATTTTATTTGGTGTACTGAGATGTCCTAAATTTTCTTCTAGTGAATACGATATGAATAAGAATAATCTTTTCTAAAATCTAAAAGCAGTGATTAGTTATGTGGATGCTGTGATATGATTACGAAGAAAAGGGATGCACTTCCTTTCTTTTTTTATTCAATGGTTTCCTTTATCATTGAGAACCTTCTTTTTGTTGATGATGATCCTTCATAGTATTAACCAGTCAATCTAGGATAAAATTATGGGGCACCTCATGGCTCCAACCTTTCAATGCCACACCAAATCATGACGGCATTGATATTCCATAAATCACCTTCTGCTTGGGTCTTGATCTCTGGTGGGTTAGGAACTATTATTAAAAGCTTGCAAGAAATTTTTAGCCAATTTACTCTTGCTTGTTTGGTTGAGATTGAAATGATATGCTACCTGCTTTTGTGATTGTGTTGTCAGCAGTGACCTGTGGGGAAAATATATTTAGTTCTTTAAAGTATCAGTTGTGTGCGTTTACTCTGGAATATTATTTTGTCTTATATTATGTTATTTTATTTGAAAATACCTTCTTATGTGGCATTCTTCCTATAGGGAGTTCCTGAACAAAAGTTTCAAGCTCACATGTGTTTGTTTGGTGTAACTGGAAATCTTGCACTTTGACGAATGCAAACCTTGTTTGATACATCTCCTCCCTCTATGCTACTGTTGCATATGTAAATTTTTGGTTGACGCAATTTTCGTGTGAGATTGTGAAGCTTTGTTAGAGGTTAGTTAATTTGTGATCTAAATTGCGGCTCACTGTGTACTTTCTCTGAGGCTTTTTGGATGTTATTGCACATATAACATGGTGCTTTGCCCATATAAATAGGTGGTCAGAAAAGCAGTGTTGCATCTGCCAAGATAAATTTCGAGAAACCATACATAAGTTTTGCTTGTGAGCCATCCGATCATCTAGTAAGTTTTACTCATTTTTCTCCATTTTGTGACTTCGATGACTTTTTTAGTTAGCTTGTTATATTGTTCTTGCACTAATTGAACTTATAGGAATCTGGTCTTTACATTGAAAATACAATGGGACCAATTAGTGATCGGAGCCTCTGCCATCTTACATCTAACTTATAATGGAACAGAACCAATCTAATTGTTCCAACTGGCAAAATATTGGGAATCGAACATGTATGCTAGCATGCTCAGTGTTTTTTGTGTTGCAGTTGTCACGACCCGAACCTCGAGCTCATGCACATCTCTCAATGGTCGTAAAAATTTGCAACATCCCAGGAACTGTTGCCGACCCATTCATTTTATTGCACAAGCGGAAATGTAATGACAATCTCCAGACAACACAGAAATGGGATAGTAAACATAGGATTATATTTTCATCAAACACATTTTTACAATAGTGGTTATGTACAGAAAAGTCTAACATAACATGGGTCTACTTTAACAAAAAGAAGAGCTTCTAGGCTATCTACGCTCCGAGCTCCTCGGCCATGGGATCAAGTCCCTCCCTACAACCCTGCTAGGTTTTTCGATAAACCTAGGTGAGCTGTCACGCATTATCTAGATCAGACGGCAGACCCGTCAACATCTGGAAGAGACTACAAAAAGACTCATACGCCACATCCTTCCACCCTCTACATCTGGTATCACGATCTTCCATCTATGGACCTGAAAAATTTAGCCCACAACGGGATGAGATAACATTTCAGCGAGTCCATCCCCTAAATCTCGGTTAGGAGAAGAGTACACCCACATGCATCCTAACCCTAGTTCCCACAATTCTCTTAACACCAGCCTTTTTCCTGCATGTCAGTATCAATCAAATCGAATATAACAGTATTGAGATCACATAACATAGGAACATTTCAATAGGTGTATATGCATGGGCGTACATATCATCACAATCACACGGGCCCCCAATTACCAGACTAAATTGTTATGATATGTCCCATACCGCACCATAAAATTCCGTCCCCTAATTAGGTCCCTCAATTTCAATCATTCATAAGTCTCAACTGACTTCGACCCATCGGCCACGGCAACTGTCACGCCCCGATCCTCAAACGCGTGCCCATCCCTCACCTGGTTAATTAATAGCGACGTCCCAGGACGCATCGCCGACCCTGTTCATTTAATATGCACATGCGGAAGCATATTAAGAATATCCCCAGACAATAAAACAATGGAATAGATAAGCAGGTCATATTTTTCATATTGAAATTCACAACCACACTTTTATTAACAGCACAACTCATAGTATATTTACAATACTATTCACAGTATACTAGTCTCACACCTATCTACACCAAAACAAGGTTCACAAAACGGGATGGGATCTCAGTCCTCATCCGGATCGTACTCGGAATCATCATCCCGATCCTCCTCAAATCCTTCATCACTAGGCTCATTTCCTTCAAACTCTTCATCTTCTTCTTCTTGCTCATCCTCGGCTCCAGATGTCGGCTCATCCTTAGGTGATCTAGGGGCCTGAAATATTATCCCACAACCGGGATGAGACTATGTCTCAGCAAGTTCTACCCCCTAAGACCCGCTTAGTAAACTAATACACTATGGGCTGCCTAAACACACACAGGTCAGAGGACTTACCTTGGCCTCAGATTCCACTTGCAAGTCAGTAGAGTTCATAATAGGCACCCAACTACTCAAAACAAATTGAGCCAGTCGATTACATGTCACCCAAATCAAATTTTTCCCACAATGTATATTTAGTCACCGAGCACACGTGCATTCTCTAAGGCACTAGTTCGCCAAAGTGATGCATCAATTCACCAAGCCCACGTGCCCTTTTTACGATGCCAGGCCCACGTGCATTCTCTAAGGTACTAGTTTACCAAAGTGACGCATCAGATCATCGAGTACACGTGCCCTTTTAGATGTCACATTGATTCACCACTCCACCATCGATACTGACAATCGGTACCCAATCATTTTCCCATCAAATAATTAAAAATAACCATTTAGGAACATATCCTAAAATTCACAATTTAAATCAATTCCATATAAATTGAAGCTCAATTAAATAAACAGACTATACCACGACAATTAGCACGAAATTCCGGTCACTAGCCATCCTGGTTGAATTTTCGGAAAAATAATTAATTAAATAATTAAGTTCAAAAATTAAATAAATAAATATTAAAAATCCAATTAGGCCCATAATGCCTAATTGGAGGCCGAGACGAGCCTGGAAAATTACCGAGACTGGTTCAATAAATAATATGGCATGCCTACTTGCTAATGTCGATTTCTAACCACCTAACATGCATCGTTAAGTCTCTAATTTAATCGATCTAAACTAATCTAACCACCTAATTGCATTTAATTAAATCTAACCAACCCTAAGTATAATTAGTAAACTAAAAAAACATTAGTGAGTAAAACTCACTTGATAAAAGTGGAGACCGAATCACCACGACGGCGACGCGACGGCGGCCGAAATCAAGCTTTCGACAACACCGGCGAGCTTGGACCAAGCCTTAAACTTGGCCCAACAAATCTCAACCCAACTGAGATTTGTTCTTGCACTGGAATGGGCTTGCTCTTGGGCTTGGGCCTAGCTGCGATTGGGCCTTCTTCGCGGCTGGGCTTGGGCCGAACTTGCTAAATTGGGCCCATTGGAGTTGCTAGAGAGATGGGTTGAGCTGGGCCAGGCTTGAAGACTGAAATTTGGGCTTCAATTCAATTGAATATGGGCTGAACTGGATGGGCCTGCTATTGGTGAAATTTCGACTGGGCTTGAAGACTGCAAGATGGGCCGAGGCTTCTGGCTTCGCTGGGCCTTCACTACTAGAGAAGCTGCGGACGAAGGAGCAGCTTCGTGGAAATCTTCGGTGCAGCTGGTCGTGGGAGTATGCGGTCAATTGACCAGTTGATGCTGCCTTCGGTGAACTGATTTGAAGGCACGAAGGTGGAGTTGGCCACGTGGGGAACTTTGAGCGTTGAAGATGGAGAGGAAATTGGATTGGCTTCGTGGCCGGGCTTCACTCGGTGGGGGATTTCCTCGGTCAATCTTCGGTGGTTTTCAGTTGGGCTTTGACCGGAATGGACCAAAACGTGGCAGAGACAAGGAGCAGCTGTTGGCGTCGATGAAGCTGCTGGGTGCTCGACTGAAATTTCGGTGGAAGTTGGCTGCCTTCGCTGGCAGCAACAAAATGAAGTGAAGACCTCAGCGAGCTAAAGACGCGTGGATGAAGAGGAGATGGGCGTTCGCTGGCTTCAGTCAACACGGCTGAAAAATGTTTCTTTTGTTGACCAAGCTTGGAGAAGCTCAGACGTGGCAGTAGCGTCGGTGAAGAACCAAAGGCAGAAATGAAGATGGGTTTTCGGATGGATTAAAGTGAAGTAAAAGCAGGGGTTCGAAGAAGTGCAGGGGCGGTGGTGAGGCGTGCAACCAAAGGTTTAGGAAGAAGAAAACTAAAGTCAATAAAGTATAACCCAAGAGTTAAATGCTTTGTCCCCCATAGGCTTCATGTTTATCCACTTTGGTCCCCCAAATATTTTCTTGTTTTATCCTCACAAATAATTCCATTTTGGTGCCCAAAAATATATTTATTTTCTTAATTCCGAAGTTACTCACATAGCTTCAATTCCTCACTCAAATCCCCAATTTGAGGTCTGATGTCGTCGAAGGAAAATTCCATACCATTTTCTGCTAGTCCCCAGCACTCAAAGACTTGGCTTGGAAGTCGAAATTTCCTTTAATTGAGCCCATCCGAATTTCCGTTGATTTTTCGCGGCGTCCGAACCGATTTTTCCGTAAAAATTTCGGAATCTCTGAAAAATCTTCTGAGACTGAGTCGACACTCCTAGAATTTATTGTGACGTGACAGAAACTTCAATTTCTAAAATCGAACTTGAATTGGCGGTTAATTTCTATTCGACGCGTTTTTAGCATGACCTAGGCTACTGGATAACTTTAAGATATTTTTAAGTGCAATTGACACGTGGTCGATTTTCTTCGAGCCACTATGAACCCACTCGACTTATTGGCAACCCTCGATTGTTGTGAAAATCCCGAGGATCCAAATATGGACACAGGGTATCAAAACAATAAGAAAATCAGTCTAGTGCCGGTCGACATGAATTTTCTAATTTAGTGGTGTCACCCACGATTAGCCACACATCTCTGTCGATCCATTCTATCTCTGATTTCAAATTGATTTTTAACTATGTCGTAATAGCCTCTAAAAATGGACACGGTCGAGAAGTCGATTCCTAGTCGAATTCTCAAGTCTATTACCTTAAAATTCCTTAATGGTTTCCCCAAATAGTTTAGTTATCTCAAGAGTGATCGGCTCTGAGAATAATCATATAGACACGTCAATGAATTGTCTGATTCATTCAGAAGAAAACAGAGTTGAAAATTTGGGATGTCACAGCAACGTCTACATCTAGACGGCATTCCGATTAGGAGCATCGGCACAAGATCCACTGTGACCGACATCCGTTGACTTAGGGCATTTCCGAAGAAGCATCGTCCGGCGCCAAAGGCTCGTGACGGGGTCTCGTATCATTTATGCATTTACCCAATCTCATAATTCATCAATCAATTACATAATTCAATCACATCATCATATCTATCATTTCTAGCAAACAAAGCATTAAAAACAGTCACAAGCTACTACCGATTTTAACCGGCAGAAATTGTTCATTTGCACACCTCCTGTTTTAACCCCAGAAATCTAACCAATTGATTTTAGAAAATTCTCAAATTTGAACATATTGTGAAGGACACCTAAATAAACATTTTTCATGCAGACACCAAATCCCAAATCCTTCTACATTCGGCCCAGTAAATCACTCAATCCAGCACCAAAATCGGGTTCGATTCTAGAAAGTTTGTTCTCCGAAATCAGTTTGGTTCGTGGTCCAAAACATGTCCGTTTAATATGAAATTTGAGTATGTTAAACTAGAAGAGATGAAAAACAACTTTTGTTTAAATTTGAACCCCAAGAGTTAATAAAAACCCCTAGAATCCTAATAGGTCACCAGTTCCAGAGAAAACCGAAGTTCTATTTAAAGATGATGGAGCTAATATCTCCTGCTTCTGTATCCCTAAAAATATTGAGAAAAATATATGTTATAACTGAGGATGTCTAAAACATTTCTCTAGAAGACCTCAACTTCAAATTCGTGACCAATTTCAACTTACAAAAATTGCAAGTGGCGAGTGTCCAAGAGTCAGTGTTGCAGAACAGCTACTGTTTTTGACCCACTTATCTTCAATGATGCTAATCTCCCTAATTTGATTAATATTAACCCATTCTAATACAAATCTAACTATTATAGAGTATCACTAATCCCAATATAAGCTAACCTAAACAATTCTTAAGTCTAGCTAATTTCCTAAACAAGTGTAATCAGCCCCTAGCCAAAACTTAGGAAACTAACTCACCTAACTAGGAATCCAAGGCCACCGGTGCTGGTTGAGTGGCAGCAACCAAGCCACGACCTCCGGAGATGCCGGACTGGCTTCGGTCAGCCTGGAACAGGGCTGTGAAGCCCTCAGTTCAGGGTTGGGAGGGAGTGCTCTCGACTAGAGGAGGCCGAACAGCGGTTGTGCTGCAACCGCAAAGGCGCGGCTACAACACGGCAGCGCTGGCTCGCCAGCTAGCGGGCTGGTTCGAAATTGCTTGTGCTCCGCAGCTGGACAGCAACACAGGCGAATGGTTTGGGTTATTCGGTGGTGAGGATAAGCTAAAACTGAGGAGGGATGAGCTAATGTATGGCAACAACAATTGTGAACTGAGCTGAAGAGTTTCTGACGAACAAAGGAAATGACAGCGTTGATTTTAAGGGGCTGTGGGCTTGCTGGTGAGGACGGTTGCTTAGCAAATAAGGATCACAGCAAGAAGGAATGAAACATAGAGGCAACTTGGTTGAAGCTTCTGTGGGTCCAGAAAATTTGTGGTGCCAAAACAGAGCTTTCCTCTGTTTTCTTGGTTGCTGGGTTGTCATCTAAGAGGGAGCAGGGGAGGCCAAATAGAATAGCGTAAAGGAGAAGAAGACAAAAAGCTTCACAGCTGAGAAAAGGAGAAGAAAAGGAAAGAAAGAGAAAGAAGGGGGGAAAAGAAGTGTCGCACGGCTCCAAAAGAAAAGGAGAGGGGAAGTGCACGGATGGAAAAGAGGAAAGAAGGAAAAAGGACCATGGGGTCCCCCTTTCTATTTTCCACAATCTCTTTGCCACATTTTTCCATGGAAAAATGTTCCTTTCACCATCAAGTGTCCCCCCACCTTTAAACAAACCTATCCACTTCCAACTTAAACTCAAATGGTGGTGGAAACTCTTGTTTTAAGCCTTCATCCGAATTTCATTACCTTTACCCTTCAAATGACACCCAAATGTAAGTGAATTCCCCCTTACATGAAGGCATCCGAATTTCATTGTCTTTACCCTTCATTTTCCTTCCTTTCACTTGGCCATTTAATAACCTTACTAACCAAGATAAGCCCTCAATTTACTCTTATAATTCTTAACTCCATTGGTTCCACATTGAGGACTAACAATCCACTTAAAATATGGCATTTCTCTTATTCCTTTAATTTGTTGCATTTGCATTTCTCGCCAATGATTCCCGTCATCAATAAATCTTGGAAAGATTTAACAATATTCCTAGGATTAATCGTGACACATGAAAGTTCTCAATTTCTGAAATTAGAATAAATTTCACAGTTAAATTCAGTCAGACGTGATTTTTAGTGCGACCTAAACTATCGAGTAGTTTTTGGGAATTTTTTGTACAATTGATCCATGATCGATTATTTTCAAGCCACAATGTACATCTTCAACTCAATGGTGCCTCTCAGTTTTCGTAAAAATCTTGAGGTTTCAATTACGGGCATAGGGTACTAAAACGACAGAAAAATCAATTTAGTGTCGATCGACAAGAATTTTGTAATTAGGTGGAATCACCCATGCCTAATTACATATCTCAATCGAATCGACCTATTTCCGGTCTCTGATAGATTTTCGACTGTTCCGCAATGACCCTTGTAAACTAACACGGTCGAGCAATCGAATTCTCAGGCCTGTTGCATTAAAATCCCGTAATGACTTCCCCAACTAATCTAGTTATCACTTGAGTGATCGGCTCAGAGAATAGCACTATAGGCACGTCAATGAAAACACGATTTATTCAACTGAAAACAGAAGTAGATTATCATACTGTCACAGCAGTAATCTGTAATACCAAGTAGTTCCAATATCCTATAGGCAGCATTGGGTTTTGCACATAATTAATGTGGAAATTTCTTTGTTTATAAATGTGGAATTTAAGTTCTACTTTAATGACCTATGACTAGTAAAGTTTTTTTTGGTAAAGTATGACTACTAAAGTTTTATCTTTGTAAATTGCTAGTTTCTTGTCTAAGGATTGATGAGTATGATTCTGTGTTTTTTACTATCCCAAACTGCAGGATTTGGATGTGGTTGAGGCACTCATTGGAGGGCTGGTCTTGTTCCAAGGAAGGTGTCTGATGGTGAGATTGATTTTTTTTTTTTTTTTGTTAGAATACTTCAATTTGACCAATGATGGATTTTGTTTACAGCTAATAGCCATCTTTTCACCTTGATTTGCAGGTTAGTCACGATAAGCATCCAATATCTGGAAGCATGGACAAGCTTTGGGTGGTTTCTCAAGGCAAGGTTGCGCCTTTCTGTGGGAATTTCCAGGATCATAATAAGATACTTCAGTCCTCGTCGAATCGGGTGAGTTTAGTTCTTGTCATCAGCCAAGAGTGGTTCAATGCAATCACATCACATTACCTTATAAAACATAAAATGAGGCTTTGTTGCATAGAGAAAGCAAAAAAGGATGAAGAGAGGATTGCTGCTGATATACAGGATGTACTCATAGTAACGGCGGCCCTCGTTTGTCATTTTGATCGGGGCTCATGGAAGGATGAGTCTTAAGTTTTTAACATTGAATATGCAGTATCACTTGCCAATAGGTTAAAAAGTTGTACTTTTGACTCTAAGAACAGAATTGCTTTTAGTGACTATATTTTAGGAGCCACAAAATACAATGTGAATTTCTGTATGTGAATTGGTTAGATAATATCCTTTTAACATTTTCAGGTCAATTTTCAAAATAAGAAGCTCTCTTTCTTCCCATAACGGTTATTGTATAGATGGAAGGATAAATTGAAAACAGAGGTTTGAATATGTGAATGAAACAGCTAAATTTTGAATGAACTATGTAGGCCGAAACCCATTTAAAAACTGATTACCTGGTCAAAGACTAAAGTTTATCTTTCTTCTATTCAAATTCCCACTCCATCTCTTGATAAAGGTAGCTTTAACCACCAAAAAAGAAAAAATAATCGTGATTTCATTGTTTAGAGACGCAACGGTTAGATCAAACTGAATTTTGTTGGACTTTACTGTGATACCATGAAAGGTTCCATTTGTCAGCCTAAAGGAGATAGTGGAACTCGAGTCTCTGGTTCATTTGAAAGCCAGAAAATGAAATTTATTGGATTGTTAATTGACGGAAATTTCAGTACTGTCTTCTCTTCTCAATCAGCTCATCCCACATCGAGATTTGACATGCCTTTCCCTCTGTGACAGATTGTTTGCGGTTGTTGATGATATCTCCTGCTTGTTCCCAGGACACAGACAATGTTGCTCTTCTTAAGCAGAAACATGGATGGAATAAAATTGCTAATGAGGTCATTATCGTCGTAGAAGCTTATTGAACTCTGAGGGATTGGAGGCCTACCCTACTGATCAAGTCATGAGAGACGTCAGCAGGAAGTTTGGTTTTGTGCTCTTCGACAGCTCTTCCAAAACCCCTTTTCTGGCCTGTGTGAGTAACAATAATGTTCATTGGTTTCGTTCTGGGATATCGCTCTAAATCTCTCCCTCCACCTGTGATCTATATCTAATCCTTTCTGTTCTCTGAATCATTCATGATGTTATGGTAGTTTTCCTTCCTTCTGGGGAATTGATTCTGGAGGTAGTCTTGTTCGCTTAGATGATGCAAAAGTCATGAAGATGGGCTTTGGGAAGTCTTTCGCACCATTCCCTAAAGGTAATTATTTTTTTGGTTTGTTGATGCGGCTCCACTAGAATTTGGTCCATGCATTGCAATGTGAAAAGTAAGGATGGATGAGCTCTGCTTATACTAAGCAGAGTTTGGAGGAGAATGTTATGTTGTTGGGCAACAGCATTTTGGAAAAATTGGTTTTGAACATAAACTTATAATCTAAGGTTAAAATGGTGTTCTTTACCTGTATGCATGTATTGAAATGTGCCTTTATACCTACAATGTTGCTCTTCCAATGATTTTTGAGTGCCAAATCGTTCACCTATTAACGTTGCCTTCTTTTCCAACTCAGGATGCTTCTTTACCAGCTCTAAATGTTTTAGGAGTTACGAGCATGCACTGAATGAGGTGAAGCCAGTTCCTAGGATGAATAGCTTAGGCTGAGTGCAAAGCGCTACATTTGAAGTGGTGCAGAGACTAAGGAGTCCAGCATGCCGAGTCATATGCATTGTGGCCCTTTTTTGGCCAGGCCATTAGCTATTGAATGGCCTTCTGTTGCTTATGACCCAGTCACCCTTTCTCATACATTGACAATTTTTTTCAGCTCTAATGGTCTGTTGCTCTATGTTGAGAGTTTGAGATGACATTGTTTTTATGCAGCTGTATATGTACTTATAAAACCAAGCCTTTACAGAACCTGATCATGCTTTGTGCAGTAATATCTTTCTGGCATTTCATTTAGCCTCCATGCAAAGTCTATCCAATGTAATGTTTTCCGCATAGAATCTCTACTAGTAAATCGCACCAGGACGATATTGTCATATGAGAACAAATGTGAACCAATATAACTTGGAGCGTGCTGGTTCTCATATGGAAATCAAGTTTACACAACACCTTGTGAAGGGTCATGTGAACTTTAATAACAGACAATGATAGCATGTTAGATATTAAGGCTAAAGCAGTAACCTCTCGTGCAATTTTAAAGCTGTCAAAAGGAGCTTGATGCCTGCCAATACAAACTCAACATGAAGATAGAGGTAGCTATCAATATGATGACTAAAATCAAACTGCAGATTAACCCCAAAAAAAAAAAAAAACACTTCACCTGGCCGTCTTGGTAATCTTCGTAGGAGAGACCTCTTTAGTCCTCATCGGCTATGCCCCTGTTGTTATCTGAAAAACGTGTGTTTGTCGATCTCACCCTATTGACATATGAGCTCTCGCTAAAATGAAAGTCTATTACCGCCTAAAAGCTCATTGAGGGCTTGGCTTCCAGTTGTGATGCAAATAACCGACTTGCTCAGGAAAAAACAAAGACGTTGAAAGTACTTTGTGCTGTGAGATAAGTAGTGTTTAGAGCAAGTGCAATTTTCTACAGTCGATATGCTAATTTGCAGGCTTTATTTCGAGGGTCAATGACTCATTCAGGTCTTCCGAACCATTTTTAGCTCGAAATTTGTCGAATTGAGGACTTACTCTGAGCATAACTTACTCTGAACATAGCGTCAATTCCTGTAATAAAACGAGAATTCTGACGTAAACAAAGAGAAGTTATTGTGAGATGCATATAGAAGTTGCAATTGATTACAGCGCCATCTCAGGATAAGAAGAAATTAAGCTCTAACCACTATGTTTTCGGCTGATTTGCATATCTTATCAACTTTTGCTTCAGATAAACCTTTGGTTCTAGTTAAGGGCTACAAAAAAACAAAACAAAGACAGAGGAAATCACCTTAGCCAAATAATACCTCCACTTAATTTTCGAAAGTGAATATCAGATATACCTTCTCTGTATGCATCATCAAGACATTTGCAAGTGTCGATCCCTGCATCCTGTATCTTTTTCACATCTCCAGCATGGATTCCCTGAGAAATGCCTGCAAACGGAAAAAAAAAAAACAACCCATAATCGTGTTTAACTCTATATTTTCTGGTAAATGTAGAATGTCAAGTGTTCCAATAGTGATTGTTGACGAATTTAGCTTAGGAGATTCGTTCTTAATCCATCTATGCCATAAATACATGGATAATAGATGTACCGATGGTGCAATTACTATGTGACGTAACATCACAAAGGCCAAATTGCTCTTGTATGATTTAGAAGACATACATCAAAGAGGTGAATTAGACATATCATATTCAAGTAGTAGCGGAAATGACTTCTCATCATTTAAGGAAAGAAAATTAAACTATTGTATGCACAGAAAATCACAAGTTCAAGAGGAAGTCGAATGGAAACTCAGAATCATTCTTGGCAATCACATCACGAAAAGGAAACGAATTGAAATTTGCGGAGCTCATGAACTCACTTGAGAACTGAAATGAAGGGGTTTCTAGTCTACTGAGTCACAGGCTCCAGCCTTAACATGAACAGCTTTTCCATCATCCTGCATAAGCTCTTGCTTGGACATTTCACTTTTTTCTCCTGAGGATTTACCTTCAAATCTTTCGCTACGATTTTCTCTTGCCCCTGGTGCTTCTTGTTCAAAAGAATCAAGAATAGAAGTAATTCCTTTAAATAACATATTCATTCCGTTGTCTGACCCACGTAGCTTTCCATCCTTTCACCTTGAGCTTCTTGGCAAGCTTCCTTTCCAATTCCAGATCCTCCTCAGCAGATATATCAGCTTTCTGCATTACACGCTCGAGATACTCTTCAATCTTAGTCTTTGATTTTCTCTTCGCATTGTTCTTCACTTTGCTGCATTTCATCGAACCAGAATTGTCCTCGAATGAAGACTCAAGCTTAACCATCGCGTTAAACTAAGTTTTCTGGTAAATGTAGAATGTCAGGACAAAAGCATTTCCTAGATGATCAATGACAATCTAGCGTTCCGACAGATATTACTGATGAATTAAGCTTAGGATATTCGTTATTAACCCACCTACGTCACAAATACACGGGAAAAAAGACATCCCGTGGATGTCACGTAACATAACGAAGGCTGGAATTGCTCTTGGATGATCAGAAGACAAAAACTAAAAACTATCGTATGCGCAGAAAATCGCGACAAGTTCGAGAGAAAGGCCGAGATGTAAAAACACCAATGGATTCACGGTGATGTTCCAGGAAAATCGAGCTAGACTGAGCAACCGAAATCGAAATCGAAATCGAGCTCATCCACTCAGCAGCATTCAGAGTCACTTAACATCGACATTCGAAGAGATATACAGTCAACTTGAGAACAGAGACCAGAAAATCACGATGATCAACTTCAGAATCAAACGACGCACCGGAACATCGACGAGAAAACGAAAGCGATGAGATGAACAGAGAGCAGTTGCCTACGCTCTTGTTTTTGCCCCGACTTACGTTCGTCGATCGCTTCGAGTGGGTCTTCTTCGTCGATCGTGAAACTAAAAAAAAAAACTTCTTCGACGATGATGGAGTGCGACGATCGGCCATGGAGTTCGGTGCGTCTGCGCAGGAGAAGAGACTTTCAAAATTTCGAGATCGGCCATGGAACATCGTCGTTCGGTGCCTTGACGTGTCCGGGGAGAACCTGGAGGACTCGCTGCTGTTCCCGACCTTGAATGGGTCCTCGGTTAAGGACCTTTGCTTGTGTCAGAACAAGTTCTGACTGCTCCCGAACTGGGTTGGGAAGCTGAGGAGGCTGAAGACGCCGAGTTCCGCCAGCAAGGTGAATTTGTTCCCGAACGAGTTGGGGAATTTGGTGGGGTTGGAGTGCTTGCAAGTGAAGATATCGCCTCCCTGGCTAAATGGGCTGGCGTTGCATAAGTTGGAAGGGCTGAAAGAGCTCGAGCTCAGTAAGGCTCTGCGCCGGCCTTCGGTGTTTCCTTTGCTCGGCGAGATCGCGCAGCTCAAGTGTTTGACCAAGCTCTCCGTTTGTCATTTCTCAATAAGGTATGTTGCTGGAGTTATTGTTTGGTATGTTTAGTTTTGAAGTTTTTCTTTTTGTGTGATTGGGATTGAGTCATATACAATGTGTCCTGTGCAATGTGCAGTTCTGTGAATTAGTTAGATTGAGTGTTTGGGGACTGTCGGGAGGAGAAATTTGGTCTTTTAAGTTAGTACTCCGTTCCGAGGTGGAAGGAACTAAGTTTGCTGGGGCTTATGCGTGGTTTTCAGGGACCATTTGACGGTCCTTTAGCTTTGGTGCTCTAGGCTGGGCATTTTTCTGTTCTCTGTCTTGACACAGGATGCATTTGGTTTGTGTTATTTCAACGCGGCATAATGTGTACAAACCCTGGTGTAGCTCTTTTGGCAAGCAGTTTTCATGGTTGCTTTAGTTAGTTGCTTTAGTTAGTTGCCTCCAGGAAGTTTGTGTTGCGGTTTTGACTCGAGATCGTGCAGTGTTATTGTAAAATTTATAGGTGGTGAAGTATGCTGTTCATCTCTCATCTGAACAGGAAGAAATAAATTGTTCATCTTTCTTTTAAGTCTTTTCCCTTGGAATGTTGTGATTACATGTCGACAAAAGTGGCATCTCTTGTTGATATGTACTCATTTTGGAAATTCTTTATTAATTGATTTATGTTATTTAATTAGTAGTGGATGCTGTCTGGGATGGTGCATTGGCCTTGTAGTAATCTATCATTATCAAGATTGATGAGGGTTCAATTTAATTCCTACCTTCCACTCTCCTCTACTCGTGAGTGTAGAAAGTAATTGATATGGTGTTGTGTGACAGCCATCTTAACCTCTTCGCCTATCCCATTCAATATGACTAACGTAAGCTTGAAATAGCCACTCCGTGTTCTGATGCATGTTTTGAAGTTTGGATATTAGATATTGGAGGTGAGGGCTATTTCTTAAATTCTCAGGCAACATCGTGTTCAAGGAATACTATGAACCAAAGTACATTGTTTGGGAACATTGATGGAGCAAGGCTTAGGTTCTTTTTTTTTTTTTTTTTTTTTTTGGGGGTTGGGTTTGGAAGTCATTGATGAAGTATGGAGCCAAAAATCTTTTTGCACGAAAATTTTGAATAAATTTAGACACGGTAAAATGGAATTATTTTTAGAACCCCCAAAAAAAAGTGGAATTATTCATTAGTAAGTTAAACTATATAAATCTCTTTGAAGTTTAGTGGTATTTTGTTCTTGAACTTTTCTGTATGATTTCTGTTTCAGTTATTTGGACAAGGAAAAAAAAAATATTTTTGTTGACGACTACATATGATAATTATATATAATGTTAAAATTATGTCTAGCAAGAAATTTTGCACTATAGTATTAAAATTAAACAAAGGATGGATTCATCCATATATAAATAATAGTTTATAAGGATGGATAAGTTTTGCCTAAACAAGATAGATAGGCATACTTACAAAAGCGTATATATATCATCAATAGAAAATCATACTTATTCCAAGAAAATTATTAAGAAGAAAAAGATTGAATAACATATCAATAGACATTAGATAGAATCTAAGCAGATGTAATGTTAAATGATTACTAAGACATGATAAATGCAAATTGAGTTCATTGTTGATTTGCATCTTTCAAATAAAATGAATTTATTTTTTAGTTACTTCTAAATTTCAGTACAGGTTTGATAGAAAACAACTGTTTTAGCTATAACTATTTTAATTAAAAAAAAAAAGGCACACACTTTGTATGTGCAATGACTAATCAGCAATAAATAAACTAGACCTTTGTATATATTTAGAGGAAGAAAATTCAGCAATTTCAATTCGATAATACAGTCAAACACTCTCATGTTGAAGATGACACGGAAGACGGTAAAAATGAGCCAAGTCAAGGAAGCTCATGGCAAACATATAACGTAATAAATTTATGAACCCGATTCAAGATCCAATAACAGGTTGACATCAGTGGGCCCTCTTGAACTGGCCTCCGTGCATAGCCTGCGAAGTTTGAATCTTCAGGTGCTTAGAAAACTAGTCTTCTGATGATTTATTTTGCGCCTGTTCATGGAGTTAATGTTCGAAGATGCTCCGTTTCTATATCAGAATTGCACCCAGACCTTTTGTTTCACGCGAGGCCGTGGTATAATAGACATCTGTACTTTTTGTTCGTCTCTTTGATACTTTTGTAGATGAATGTTCAGCTAGAGAAATTAACATGGATATTTTCTGTAGATTTTTGTTGTTATTCAAGCGCAATAAGCTCCTCAGTTTTCAAATACCTTCTTGGATATCCTGTGATGTAGACGGGAAGGAGTTGTCTAATGATGATTATGCCTTTTCTTTGGCTGAAATGGAAGTATATGAATCCGCTCCAGACGATGAAAGGACGATCTCTTGTAGCAGAAAGTTTTCTAAAAGATGCAAAATTGCCGATTCATGGAAGGAATGTAACCAAATTCGTCTTTTCCGGTGACGTGGGCGCGATCGCAAAAGGGGAAGATTCGTTCGTTGAGGGAGAGGTCGACAGAGGCCCGTGGGAAAAGGAGAGGGTGAGGGCATTCACAGACAGAGGAGAAACTGAGATTTGAGAGGACGCACACAAAGGGAAAATCGGCCATAAAGGAGCAGAGAGCGTTCGAGAAACAGAGAGGGGAGAGAAGGAACAGAGACGAGAGAGAACGATCAAGGGAGACCCCTCTAGAAATTGGTTGCCTCTCCCTCGCCGGCCGTCCGCCATTCACTGCCCGTCCTTCCCCATGTCCGGCCACGAGAGTTCCCTTTGATTACCGACAAGGGAGCTCAGCCGAAAAACACAACCTGGTTTTGGTTCGTGCCGCGGCCGTTCCTCATCGCTACACCGCCCAGTTGAAAAACCTGTTTGCCCCTGTTTTTGACTGAGATAGTGCGAATTAGTTCATCTCTCGCTGCAAGACTCCATCGCTGGCGTTCATCCTCACGGGCGATACTAATCAGAGCTTCCTCGTGCAAGCTTAGCCAGTAATCACGATCGAATTTCCTCCTCGTTAAGGTAGGATTCGAAAATGTCGACCTCGGTTCATCGGTGATTAAAAATAAAAATAGTGTCGTAGTGACGCTGGTGTGACAACTGAATAATGTGAAAGTAGTTGTTGACGATTCCGTCTGGATTTCTACTGATGTGATGCCATGGATCGAAACACTGCTTTGGTTTTGTACATAGGGCCCTCACCCAAGATGCTCACCGTATGTTCCACCGAAGGAATGCCTCTGGGAGTTGATTTAATATAGTTCTGGTCAATCTGGCTATGATTATATGAAATGGATTGAGCTTGCTATGTTTTGGTGGTTTATTATTAAGGAAAAGGCCACATAAAAGAAGAAAAAACCCCAAACTTTCCTTAAAGTAACATATTTACTTTTAATTAATTTTTGTGACACAAAAAATCTCAAACTTTGCCTACTATTACACATTTATTTTAAACTTCTTCTTTTTTTTTTTTTTTGTAAAAAATCTCAAACTTTTACGTATATGGCATAATTATCCCGAACTTTTTTTAGTGAGGATAAATGTGTCACACAAATACAAGTTTAGAGTTTTTTGGTGTCACTAAAAAAAGTTTGGGATAAAGATGTCACAGTAAATAAAGTTTGGAATTTTTTGTAACTTTTATCCTAATAATAATAATAATGATAATAATGATAATAATAATAATAATAATAATAATAATAATAATAATAATAATATTATTATTATTATTATTATTATTATGTTCTTCGCAGTGGATGGTCTCCTTATGATGAAAATTGGCGAGGAGAACGAGTGAGTGTCACTGTTATGCATATTATCAAATCTCCGATAATGCAAAGTGCCTAAATTTGCCTTGGTAATGCTTTGCACTCTGTGTGCATTCCGCATTGTTGATGCTCTGTCGTTGGGAGGCTAATGAGCAGAGATGTTGATATGGTGGTGCTCGTCGGTGAGAAAATACACTGGAGTCTCTGACGCGTGCACAAATCTCAAATGATGTTGGTGTCGAGTTCTTGTTACACTCCCTTCTCCATATCCATGTTCTAAGCACTTCTATGAAGCGATGGGTGTGAGGGTCGAATCGATGGACCGTGGTGTTCAGATGATGGTTGACGTCGGTAGTTGGGTAGATGGTGTTGTCGATTTTCTTTTAGTTTTTCATTTCTTGAGTCTGGTTGAAAGAGGGATATGGGAAAGAGAGGAGAAGCGCAGGCGTCCATGGAAAAAGGGAAAAAAATAAAATAATTGAAGGAAGCGTAGGAGGATAGTTACAAAAACAGAAAGTTAGGCAAGGGAAATTGTGCTTAATTAGTGAGGTTAAAGAGAAAAATGGGCCTAAGTGTTAATATGTTCAAAATGGGTCTAATAGGGTTGGACTGTATCTATTTCTAGTAAATATAGGTTAGCTTCGGCTTTAGAGAATTTGGGCTTGTTTGGATCTGGGCTGACGTTGACTTAGATGAGTTTTGGGTTTAATCCCATTTTGACAAATTGGGCTTCGCTTGGTCTTGTTTTGAAAGGGTTGAGAAATAGAGCTTAATTGTGTCCGTGGAGCTTAATTGTGTCCGTGGCCCGGGCCCTCAAGGTTTTGTTTCTGTTACCATTTGGAGCAGGCCCAAGGGCCCATCTCGGGTTCCCATTTTCGAAAATAAAAATTAATTTTTTAAAAATATATTTAAAAAACTTCGAAAAAATGTAAAATTCAGACAATACTTTAGAGATCAGTGTTGACCTAGTTGTTATACTTTAGCATAGATTTGGTTCAGTTTCTTTTTCAGCTCACATATAGTTGGATATTATAGTGAGTGTCTTAGTATATTAATCTTTTAGGAAAGAAATTGAATTTGATTTGAATTTGACTCATGGAAATCATGTTTTGGGGCTTATAACATGCCCATATATATTCTTTGCCTGACAGGTATCTAGTTTTCATTTCCATATTTTTACTTTGAGCTTTTAAATACTCAAGTATTTAATTCTCGCACTTTCAATACATTGATTGCTCTTTACCTTTTTAGCCTGGTTAGGGCAAGCCTTAGGATCATAATAACCTCATTGAAAACCATTGGATGAATACTTGGTGACACCAAATGACATTTAGGATTCATAATTGGAAAAGAGTGTTTGATCATTTAGATGAATAACTCAAACCAAGTTTTTTTTTTTTTTTTGGTCAGTCCTACGCTAATCCTACTCTAACACTCACTCTCAGACTTTTGCCTTGCCTCCGTGCAGGGCGTGGGAATCGAAACCCACTCCTGAAATGAAATCTTCCCCACCCCAAATTCCCCCTAAGAATGTGAGGATTTGAACTCCCAACCTCCCCCTTCCAAGAT
The DNA here is from genome assembly GCA_007663325.1 of Eucalyptus pauciflora. NCBI lineage: Eukaryota > Viridiplantae > Streptophyta > Magnoliopsida > Myrtales > Myrtaceae > Eucalyptus > Eucalyptus pauciflora. The sequence goes on from VMYD01000077.1 coordinate 425,066, forward strand.
GGAAGGGTGGCCACTGGGGCGGACCCCCAGTGGTTAACTCAAACCAAGTTAGAGGTACCGAAAAAGCACTAAATAGACTATTAGCGTTATCAAGTCATTGAACCAAGTCAACCTTTGGTTGCATAGGAAGCAAGACAAACTCTCATATATCGCATAGTTTCTAACCAACTCCAAAAGATTAGTCGTGACTCCTATCTCACATAGAATCCTTAGGAATTAATCTGAATTTAAAATGGTCAAACATCACATGAAGTAAGGGTTTGGGAAAGTTCACACCTAATTGTTGGCTATAGGCCTGCCTTTTTGGGCATTACCTCTATAGTTTTTCTTTTCCCCCTGTTGGAAAAGGGAAGGTTGCCACAACTTGACGATTCCATTAGGGAAGTTTGCTACATAGAAATGGTTTTGGGTTGTTAAAGCTCATTGTACCTGTCCATTATCAAAGAAATTTTAAGAAGGTATCTACACATCTAACGGATTATGTAAGACATTGGTTACATAGGTATATCATGGCAATAATGATATGTTGATATGATACAAATGCCATTAAATAGCAGTTAATTGTTAACATTGGCATCCCACGTGATAACTTGAGATGTTACCACGATAGCAAAGACATATTGGATGCTAAGATCGTACAACATACATGCTCTTTCCTCATCATTCAATTTGCAATATAAGTAAGTAAGCCATGTTAGTCATTATGCTTCACTTTTACTAATTAAGTGAGTCGTGTAAGTAAAATCACATCATGTGGCAATTACTTACACATCATGTGGCAATTTACGTAACGGAATACTCAAATTGAGCCAAATTTGGGAAATTGAGGATTGAACAAATTAAAAAGTAGGTACTCAATTGTAAAATGAACAAAAGTTTATATACTTATATGTCATTATTCTTTCCTAAACAGCAATAAGAAATATATCTCAAGAAAATTGAAGGTGACTAGAAGGTGGGTACGTCGGCAATAGTCGTCCCAGTACCGGCGGTGGCCGTGGTATGATGTTGCTCTCTCGCCCTATTCTTAATGAATTTTTTGGTGATTTTCCTTTTTATTTTTTCTCTTTCTCTGTTTTTATATTATTAAACTTAAATTTTAAAAGACACAAGAAAATCTTGACATAACTCTACTGGTAATGGGAAAGAGAAAGAAAGTCATTCGCATTGGGATGAAGGAGGAGATATGTGAAAAGTGAAGCAACAAAGCCAGTTTCCGTCCTCACAAGTCTTGGTCATCCTAGCATCTGTTGATGTTTCTTTCCCGATAGCTCTTGGACGTCTAGTGAAGTCTTGGTCTTCCTGGGTTAATTTACGTGCACAAATATACAAATGTCTAGGGATGATCTCTAGATATCATGAAACAAGCATTTGCAGACAAAATTCTGCAGCAAGATGGACGACTATGATCCCTTGAAAGGTGTTTAGGTAGGAGCCGATGATCAGGAATCGCTTGATAGGAGCATTCTGGTCCTTTGAACACGACTTTGTTGTTCATTAATTCGATGCATAGACAGTAATTTCCTGTACTTTATGTAGTGTTAGTTGGTGATTTGGACTCATTCAGTATTGCCAGAGTAAAATAAACCAAGTTGCTTAACTGATTAGTTGGTGTGCCTGATCCCTTTTGTTGTTTAGCCCTAAGTAATTGCTTTTGTTTTCCTCGTCATACTGACAAAGTTAAGGTATCCTTGATGACTTGTAGATGCATAACAAAAACTAAGCTGCCATTGCTGGGTGTATCTTTCAAGATGATTATCTTAAAATTCAGTCGGAAGTTTCATAAAGATGCTTATTTCCCAATCCCAATAACGGTGGTCAGCTTCATTCATCAATAAAAAAATGAGCTAATCTTTTGGCAAGAACTTTACATGTTTGTCCACATTGAATGAGGAATCCAGCACCTTCTTAAGTGCATCCTCAAAAGTCTCTTTGTTTAATCTTTTTGGTTGGTGAAAGTCTTGGTCTTTATTTTAAAAATATTTGATTTCTACGCAAATGATCACGAAACTAATTATTTATTTTTGCTGCTTTTTTCTGGAAAAGAAATCAAACTCATGTTGTTCACTTGGGTGGATTATTGGAAAGTAATTCCAAATAAATAAAGCTGGTGAAATATGTCTCCAGTTTGAGTCCGATGGATTAACCTGATCTGAGATTAATTGTTATTTGTGGAGGCTTGAATATTCCGAATTAGATATTTCTTATTTTGCTTTGATATTAAGACCGGTGCTCCAGACTGTCGGCCAAGCAGAAAAAAACAGAAAATAAAAGTCATTGTGGACTTCGTTCAAATATATAAACGAAATAAGATTTTGGTATGGAAGTCGGTAAGAAATCAGCAAATTTGAAAGTCCAATAAAGACTTGAAGACTTTGACTCGGTCAACAATTCGTTAGAGAAAGATATGGAATTATTCCGTGTAGAAGTTGGTTCGGGTTCTTAGCGCAGGGTGCACGTACAATTAAATATGTACCCGTAACCGTGGGTTGCTGGGTTGGTCACTCAGAACGACGTGGGTTATTTTCATGGTATTGTTTGCAAAATTACATTCAAGGAAGACTAATGTTAGTAATGAATTAAATCTTATGGTGAGATTTATTAATTCATTCGTAAAATTGAGAGCTTATTTCTTAAGGAATTGTGGACTAAACACTGCATGAGTTATTGAGTGAGGGGGTGTGTGACAAACCACAATTTCTGTTCCAGAAATAATTTTTCTATTCCAGACTTATTTCTAAAATAGAAATCCGTTTGATAAAATTATTTCATTTTTTTTTTTATTTCTGAAATAGATTTTTATTTCAGAAATAGGTTTGGAACAGAAATCAGAAGTAATTTTTTTTTACTTTTCTATTTTCGGAACAAAAATGATAAATAAAAATTATTCTCATTGTTCGTCCTTGCTACGAATCGGTCGTCCATTTGTCGCGGTTGACCATCATTCGCCGTTCGCCGCCGCCTGCTGCCGGATGTCAGCCGCGACGGTCGCCATCAGTCACCAGTCACCAATCACCAGCCGCCGATCGCCGTCCGCTGATCGCCAATTGTCGCCGCCTCAGTTGCCAACTGCCGTTCGCCGATCGCTGATGGCCAGCCGCCACCGCTGGCTGTCGGTTGCCGCCGACCACTACCGGTCGCTAGTCGCCGGTGGCCGGTTGCTGTCCGCCAGTCACCGCCGCCCCGATTGTCGCCACCCCAATCGTCGGCCGCCAGTCACCGTCACCGTTGGCGCCGGTCGCCACCAACTACTACTGGTCACCACCATCTGAAAGGGAGAAAATTTTATGTCGTTATCAAACGAATTTCTATTTTGGGAGTAGAAATTTTGTGTGATTATTAAATGGATATTTTTGCTTAAAAACTCATCTGGAAATAGAAATAAAAATATATATTTCTATTCTAGAAATCAATTTCTTGCTAGAATGGTTATCATTCGCGCCCTAGTAATCTAGGCATCAGTTGAGGTTTCTTTCCTATTAGCTCTTGCACTTCCAATGACGTCTTGGTCTTCCTGGGTTAATATAACTGCACAAATATACAAATGAATGGGGATAATCTCTAAATATTACTAAACAAGCTTTGCGGACAAAAATACCGCAACAAGATGGGCAGTAATGATTTGTTGAAGGGTGCTGAGGTAGGAGATGATGATCGGGAATCACTTGATTGGAGCGTTGAGATCCTCCAAACATGATCTTGCTGTTCACTAGTATGATGCATAGAGTGTAATTTCCTGTATAATATATAGTGTTAGTTGGTGATATGGACTCGTTCAGTATCTCCAGAGTAAAATAAAGCAAGTTGCTTAATAGATTAGTCGGTGTGCGACCCTCTTTTTGTTGTTTAGCCTGAAGCACTTGTTTTTGTTTTCCCTGTGGAACAGACAAAGTTAGCGGTTTAACAAGTACTAAGCTGTCATTGCTGGGTGTATCTTTCAAAACGTTTATCTTATTTGCCAGTCCCAAAAATTATGGTCAGCTTTCTTTCTTTTCTTTTCTTTTTCTTTTTTTTTGGTCAGAAGTGGTCAGCATGATGCATCACTAAAATATGAGATCATTTGTTGGCAAGAACTTCACATGTTCGTCCACATTAGAGGAGGAATCGAGCACCTTAATAAGTATCCATAACTCAAGGTATTCATTTTCTTAAACATTTGGGCAGTTTTAGCACTGTAACTACCACCAAAAAAGCCTACTTGGATCGCATATTCAACAATATGCCCAAATCATTAGGATAGTGAGAATTTACGGATGCGTACAAAGCAAAAAATCCAACAAAACACTTATAAGTAAAAAAAAATTATTAGGAAATTATGCAATCTGATTACAAATAATGCCAGAATATGTCCCATGTTGCGCAAAGCAAATAGGTCATTAAGGGGTGTAATGGTTATCGATTAGTTTAAGCTTTGCATTGGCTCTCAAATGGCAAGAGAATAAACTCTCATGGGAGCACATGGTTAGGACTCCTACGATTCATGCTATAATCCATGCAAGCCTAGTCATAAGCATAAAAAAAGAATGTATAATTTATCTTTGGCTGATCCTTGTTTTAATTATGTGTCTCAATTGCCCGCTAATCTAAAAAGAATACCCTAGGCTTCCTCACCCTATATTTTAATCTTTCTCTTCTTTCCAGATGCTGAATTCCCGAGGTGAATTATATAGACTGAAACATAACTTTCTGCTTTCTGTTTAGATGTCTTGACTACTTTTATTTCAATTGAAAATCCAATTTTCCATCCAAGAACATATGTAAGGTTCTATTTCCTGCGGTGACATATTAATTGATAAATACATATACGTAAAAAATAATAAATAATGATTAGTTACACAAAATATGTGACCAAAATTCTACTTATCCATATCTATAACATATGAGTAGTTGCAAATAACTAACTTGTCATATATAGATGTGTGCAAAAAAAAAAAAAAAGGCTGTAGACTTGCGGAACCCGTAAACCAGCACGGCGGAAAGTTATTATAGGTCGCAACAAGGTTCCAAGTCCCAGAAGTTCGGGAGGTTGAGTACAGCGTAATAACGAGCTCGGGTTCATTTCCACCATGTACCCATCTTGTACTCGATACCCCATGCCCTGTACAACATACCTATAGAAAGATGCAGGATATCGTGTACAATAATATTTCAATATATATATATATATAGGTGTCAATACATGTTCATGAGTCGTGTCAATTTAAGGTTATACTAATAATTAGGTCAATCAGAGTACGACCCCTTATTAATCATGTCATAAAAGCTCAACTTGAATAGACCCTGCGTAGCCCATATAATTGAGATGGGTTAAATTGGGGAATTCCAACCCAAAAGGCACAACAATTTGAATAGCATCTTTGAGATCAAATTTTAACTTTCTAAATTTCCATATTGTGTTTTTTGTTAAAAAAAAAAAATGTCCATATTGTGTTTGAGGTATGCTATCATATCGTGTTGAATATTGTCACCCCTGTATATATTTGAGATCAAATTTTAACTTTCTAAATTTTTGTGTTGTGTTTGAGTCATGCTATCATATCGTGTTGAATATTGTCACCCCTCTATATGTACTAAACAATTTATAATTTTCTCTTTTCTTTTCAATTTTTTCATATTTAAATATGTAAAATGATAGAAGGAAGCATATTTAATGTTTGTTTCCATCCTTAATGTTTTCTCACTTAGGATTATGTTACCATTAGATTGAAAATGTAACTTATTGTGAATTTACTTGTACTTATGTCGAATGCATTAATAATTCCAATAATGACTTCTTTTTTTCACTTAATAAAAATTTGGAAAAAATATAGTGGAACCTGTGGAACCGACAGATTCTATAGTGGTTTCAAGTCTCTATAAGATAAATTACTGGTTCAAGAACTTTGAATTGGTGCCTACATGGTAGATTTCAGGGTAGAGTAATACCTTATCCATCCGGAAAATTGCGCACCTAATCATACCAACGGTGGGCGATGTAAGAAATGTAAATGAAAGTTATACAATCTGTATAGCTAAGGTTAATTCTAAAGAGGATAATTACACTTAAGAAAGGAAGGCATTATCCTTCCGGGGTATTTCGTTTTAGGTGCAATAACAAGAGAACCCCTTCCCAGCAATAAACATTTCAAGGCAACCCTTGGCTTTTCTTAAAAAGCGCAAAATAAGCATTAGTTATCTCATTAAATTAGTCATCTATGCAAATCCTTTTTAGTACGGCACTCACTTTAATGTTTAAATTGATTATCAAGAAAAAATCGGAAAAGTAACTAATATGCTGCTATCAATTAAAATGTAAAATTTCATTTCACTAGTACAGACTATACTACAATTACAAAAAAAATACTCTATTTGTTCTTCTTTTTTGAACTTTTCCATTTAAAAACAATCGAATCCAACCAAAATACATAAGGCGGCCGAGCCATTTATCATTTAACCCCACGAGGAGTGTCCATGTGCTTTTCCCATATTCCAAGAATATAATCTCTAAATGTTACAAAACAAGCACTTGGACAAAAAGTATTTTATGTTGATGTCTTCGATGTGCATCCCTTGCCGGGTCTTGGTCTTTGTTTAATGTTTTTGGCAGGTGCAAGTCTTTCTCGGACTAAATAGTTCTCACTTCTGCTTTAAATAAGATAGAACTAAGCAAAAGGACAAGAAAAATTCAATAAGTTCTTCTCATCAGTTCCAAAAGATTCAATTTTAAAAAATACATACACATTGATTATAAACCGATGCATAAAATGGGTACTCTACTAGTGTGTCTTTATATTCTTGGATGTAATTGAAGTTTCTTCCCCATTAGCTCTTTTTCACGTTTGCTTCACTCTCTCAACAAAGAAGCTCTTTTTCACGTTTGCTTCACTCTCTCAACAAAGAAGGTACGTGATATCTAGCAAAGTTTCTAGGGAATATTCTCTGAATATTATGAAACAAATACTTGTGGATGAGTAGTATTTTACTTTGATTTGTTTGATCTCTTATATGTATCCTTGAAAGTTTTGATCTGTCTTGCATCTTTTTGGCAGGTGATAGTCTTGGTCTTCCTAGACTTCATAGTTTTCTCTTTCCATTAGCTCACTATCACTTTCCTTCATCATCGCTTGTCATTTTCTACAACAGCTGATTCGCCCATGGCCATTGGAGATATCTTTTTGGGTTCCTTCTTTCAAGTCCTGCTTGACAAGTTGGCTTCTCTGGGATTAGACTATGCTCAACGGGAAGGAAGTAGCACCACCCTCCTCCATAAGTGGAAGGGGATGCTAGAAACAATCTATGCCGTGTTGGGTGATGCAGAGGATAAGCAATTGAGCGGTGACAATCTAGTGAAGCTATGGTTGGACGATGTTAGGGACTTGGCCTATGACATGGAAGACTTGCTCGATGATTTTGAGATCAAGGCTGCTCAGGCTAAGTCGGAGGCAGAATCTAGAACAAGTAGAGGTCATTATAAAAGAAAGTTTTCTTTCTTTAGCCGACCACGCTTGCTTGTGTCTGAAACCAAGTTACAAGAGATCAGTGGCAGGTTTGAAGAGATTGTCACCGCAAAGGCTCCCCTAAGCTTGATGGAGAATGTTGTGGACAGATCCCACTACACCAACAAAAGGCTACCCAGTACTTCTCTACCGGAATTTCATTTTTTCGGTAGGGAGAAGGAAGAAGCACAAGTACTTGAATTATTAATCAGTGACGTCCAAAATTCCGATGCCACTCTGAGCATAATCCCCATAGTTGGGATGGCTGGTGTTGGAAAGACAGCCTTGGCTCAACGAATATATAATGATGCAAGAGTGAGTAGCTATTTCGAGAGGAAAGCGTGGGTTTGTGTTTCAGATGTTTTTGATGTTCTCGACATAACAAAAACTATTTTGCGGTCGGTCACCGGACTGCCCTGCGAGGACAAAGATCTTAATGGGCTTCAAGTAAAGTTGAAGGACAGTCTATCCAGAAAGAAGTTTCTTGTAGTTTTAGATGACGTATGGAATGAGAAGTATGGAGAATGGACTTCCCTCTTAAAGCCATTTGAAGTGGGGGTTAAGGGAAGTAAGATCATCATTACGACGCGCAACCTTCCTGTTGTTTCCATAATAGGAGCTTTGCCATATCCATTGAAAGAGTTATCGATTGATAACTGTACCGGCTTATTAGCCTTTCATGCTCTAGGAGCAAGAAATTTTGAGAGGCACCCAGATCTTGAAATAATAGGCAATAAAATAGCTGAAAAATGTAGGGGTTTACCTTTGGCAGCAAAGATGTTGGGTGGTCTCCTACGTAATAAAGAGAATCCTGATGAATGGGAAGCCATCTTAAATAACAAAATATGGGATGCAATGATGGAAAAAAATGATGAGGTTCTTCCAGCTTTGAAATTGAGCTATGTCAATCTTCCTTCGTATTTGAAGAGATGTTTTGTTTATTGTGCAGTATTTCCAAAGGCCTATGAAATTGATAGGGATGAGCTGGCACTCTTATGGATAGCAGAGGGCTTTTTAGATGGACGAAAAGCAAAAGAGAATATCTTGAGATTAGGACGGAATTACTTTGATGAGTTAGTATCCAGATCATTTTTCCAACAATCCAGTGTTCACACATCGAAGTTTTTAATGCACGATCTTTTGAATGACCTAGCAAAGTCAATTGTGGGTGCAATGTGCTTTACCTTTGGGGAGTCTTGGGAAGTGAGTGATGAAGATGATGCCTCTTTCAAGAAAGCTCGTTATGCATCAGTCATGTCATCACTACATCTTACATCAAGATGCTTGAGAGCATATGAAGGTATGAAGGTGCTAAGAAGTTTAACGGTATTGCGTGTTGGTGGGAGCTTAAGACAATTCTCTATTTCCAACAAGGTGCTGCACGACTTGCTATCAAAATTGAAGTACTTAAGGGCATTCTCCTTATGCCATTGTTCCATCATAGAGGTACCAGAATGTGTTGGTGCCTTAAAACATCTTCGATATCTCAATTTCTCTTATACTCATATCGAAAGGCTACCTGAGTCAATTGGTGCCTTATGCAAATTACAATCTTTGATCTTAAGAGGTTGTCAAAAGCTTTCTATGTTGCCTCCAGGTATTACAAAATTAGTCAGCTTACAATTTCTTGATATTAGAGATACAAAGAGTCTAAAAGAGATGCCGTTGAGTATAGGTATTTTGAAGAATCTTACTATCTTATCCAAGTTTGTGGTAGGTCCAAAGAAAGGCTCACAAGTAAAGGAGTTAAAAAACTTGTCACGTCTTCAAGGAGAATTATTCATATTCGAACTGCAAAAGGTGGAAAAAGTTAGAGATGCAATTGATGCTAATTTGTTCGGAAAAGAAGGCCTTAGCAACTTATTCTTGCATTGGAATGAAAATTTTGGAAAACTTCGAAATGATGAGCAAGAAGCACAGGTGCTTCATTCTCTACAACCTCACACTAATCTTGAAAATCTCACTATCTCATACTATAGTGGTGGAATATTCCCATCATGGTTAGGCAATCCATCTTATTCTAAGATAGTGTCTTTGTGCTTGCGGGGTTGTCCTAATGTTACATCATTGCCCTCGCTAGGACAACTCCCTTTACTCAAGGAATTATATCTTCAAGGTCTACATGCAGTAAGCATGATAGGCTCTGAATTTTGCGCAGCTAAAAAGCCTTTTCCATCCTTAACAACTTTGAAGTTTGAAGAGATGTTGGCATGGAAGGATTGGTCTCATTATGCCGAGGGCCAAGAAAAAGAAGTCCCATTCTCCTATCTTCAACATCTTATTGTCCGAAACAATCCTTCGTTGGTTGGGACATTACCTTGTCAACTTGATCACCTCATAAAGCTTGAAATTCATTCATGCCCGCATATGAAAAACTCAACCCATGTAGTTTGTCTTCCATCTCTCAATGAGTTATATCTTGAGAATTGTAACAAAGAGATCTTAAAGAGCTTGGTCAACCTAACTTCTTTAACCATTCTCAAAATTGGGAATCTTATAGAGCTTGTTTGCTTTGATCATGGGTTTATGAGCTATTTGGTCAAGCTAAAGGAGCTTCATATAAGACGGTGTGACAAGCTAGCATACTTGTGGCAAGATGGAAATGATATGCGAAATCTTACTTGCCTTAAGGGAGTGATCATTGAAAGCTGTTCTCATTTCACAACTTTTTTGGCTGGAGACAAAGAGACAGAGCTACCTTGCAACCTTGAAAGAATTGAATTGAGGAATTGCATAAGTTTAGAAAAGCTTCCGAGCAAGATGCACACCCTCAGATACTTGGGCATTGATAATTGTCCAAAAATCACCGGACAAATCATTCCTCGAGGTGACCCCAATAGCAATAACCCGATATCTCAACTTGAATTTCTGCGGCTTAGTCATTGTTATTTTCTGACATTCTTTCCATTTACCAAGGGTAGACCTATTGTTCTAAAGATGCTTCATATTGAGGGGTGCGAGGGAGTGGAGTCGTTGGAAGAGGTCATCGTAAAACCGCTGGAATCTTTGACTATTGGCGGCTGTGAGAATCTGGGAAGTCTACCACAGTGCCTTCAAAGGCTCTCCAATCTAACTCATATAAAGATTTGGAATTGTCCAACATTGGAGATAGAGGAATTCCCTTCCCTTCCCATCACCTTGTTGTGGCTTACACTTTGGAATTGTCCGAAGATAAAGTCACTACCAAATCAGTGGCACCATCTTAAATCCCTCCGGACACTAAGAATTGGGAGTTGCCAAAATATCAAATGCTTCCCTCAAGGAGGTTTGCCTCCCAATTTGTTGTGGCTCATAATTAGAGGGTGCGAGAATCTGAAGCAGCCAGTGAGAGAATGGGGCTTGAACTTGCTTACATCCCTTGAGGAACTGTCGATTGACGGAAGAAGCATGGGAGACGAGGGAGAGAATGTGTGGTTTCCTTCAAAGGACGAGGATGCTTGGAGTCTTCTCTTTCCTTCCTCGCTAACTGATCTTCAAATATTTCATATGAGGAACGTGAAAAGACTATCAAGTGGTCTTTGCAACCATCTCTCCTCTCTCCAATATTTATGGATTGGAGATTGCCCGAAGTTGAGGTACTTGCCGGAGGATGGCCTCTCTCCCTCCCTCCAAGAATTGCACATAGTTGGATGCGAGATCCTAAAAGATCGGTTCTCAAAATTCACTGGCTACTATTGGCCCCTCATCCAAGAAATCCCTATCATCTACATTGAGAACATTCGGGTCCAATGAAGTAAAATTGATCCGCTTTCGCTTCATTTGCTAGCTGCCTGATTCATTCTTCCATCTATAGTGAGTTTCCTAGGGTTCGGGTAAGCTTTTGGTTTTGAAGGCATCAATTGCGATTCTAATTCCTCAGTTCGATGCTTAACACAAACTGATTTACCTCATGAAGTTTTCTCGCATAAGTTTCCGAAAACCATCCGCTGATGGTGAGAGATTGACATCCAAAGGACGAAATGTTTACAGTGCTGCCTCTTGCTATGTTGATGACGTATCTTGAACTCCGCTTGCTGCCCAAAAAGCTCGCCTATTTTTGCACTTGAGTGACCCACCAAACAAATTGTGAGTGTGCACTATGCTTTGCGAGAGAATCTCCAAGGATCATAGTGTCCCACAATCTATTCCTCTACATTTTCAGCGTTTGTTGTATGTTCTCTTCCCAATATCATTTTTCTTGTGCCCTTGGCTCATATGATGTGGTTGTTTTGCAGATACCATTGTGATCTGTAGTAACAACTTCTCTTGGGAGGATCATGAGCGAACGTTGCTGAGGTGGGGCTACCATAGTCAATTATATGAGTCATTTGTCCCAAATTAACAAAACACAAAAAAACAAGCTTTCGATCTTATTTGGTGCATCGAAAAAACAACCTTTTTATTTAACATATTGTCAAAAAAATCTGGAGAAATGCTGGCCCATTTCCTCACTCGAAGTTAAATGCTTTTTCTTTAGAAAGTTCTGTTTGGTTTCCCTCATCAAAGGATTCTGGAGGGGGTTGGGTATTTTAATACCAATGGTAGATCAAAACTGATTTTGGTTGGACTTCATTGTGATGTTAGTGAGCAGTTCCCAAGTATCAGCCTAAAGGAGAATGTGACACCAATGGGAAGTTTGCATTTGTGCTCTTCGACAGCTCTTTGAAAACCACTTTTCTGGCTGCCGTAAGTAAGTTGCATCGTTTCAATCTGGGGTGTTGCTCTCTATTTCTTCCTCCCCTGTGATCTATCTAATCCTTCTGATCTCTTAGTCAGCAAGATGTTGATGGAAGTGTTCCTTTCTTCTGGGTAAGTGATGCTGAAGGCAATCTTGTTTTCTTGGACGGTGCAGATGTAGTGAAGAAGGGCTGTGGGAAATCTTTCGCACCATTCCCTAAAGGTAATTATTGTTACGGATTGTTGATGTGGCTTCACCACAGTTTCCTCCATGCATTGAAATTTGAAAATAAGGATGAATGAATTCTGCTGATATTAAGCAGCGTTCATAGGAGAATGTTATATTATTTGGGAAGACATAGGAAGTAAAGATGTATAAGGTTTGGCAAGAGTTGGAAGGTGTTAAAATGGTTTTCTTCATCTGTGCGCATGTTTTGATGTGCATTTTCACCTACAATGTTGCTCTTACAATGGTTTTCGAGTGCCAAATCGTTCACCTTTTAACGTTGCCTTTTTTTCCGATTCAGGATGCTTCTTTACTGGCTGCAGAGGTTTGAGGAGTAATGACCACCCAATGAATGAGGTAAAGTCGGTTCCTAGGGTGGACAGCTCTGGTCAAGTGTGCGGCACTACATTCACAAAGTGGATGCGGTGACAAAGGAGTCCAGCATGCCTAGAGTTGGGAGTGCTGTGAACTGGTCCTCGCATTACTGTGTCCTATGGTTTATGGCTTTTTTTTTACCAGGCCATTAGCTATTGAATGGCCTTCTGTTGTGCACTTCAAAGTGGTTAAATCTCTAGATGAAGTTGATTATCTCGAGCTCGAAGAGTGGAGTCCTGCTTGGGCCACCACAGAGTTGGAGAAAGCCGTTTTGGGGGTATGAGAATCTGCCTTTCGTACTCCGGGGTTGCTTTCCCTATCTTTCCCCTTGAAGTTTCCTGCCAGTTACAAGAAGGTGTATAGATATGGAGAGAAGATTGAACACTTTCAGAAAAGGTGTTAGTTATCTCCTTATGCTGATGCACGTGGCCTCCAAGCTGGATCGAAAGAATTCAAAAAGAGGGCCATTGCGGTGATACATGAGCTACTCAGCTTCACAATGGAACAGAGGTTGGTAACCAATCATCTCGCGCACTTTTGACAAGAATTTGTGATGCCTCAGAAGCTGATGAGACTCCTGTTGAAGCATTTTGGCATCTTCTATGTCTCTGAGAGGGGGAATGGGTTTAGTGTGTTCTTGAGAAAAGCTTATGAATGTGCAGAACTGATTCAGAAATGTCCCCTGGTTATTTGGAAGGAAAAGGTCCTAAGCCTTATTGGTTATAGAGAAAGGAAGAAAAAGATAGAAACTTTTACGGACTTATCGGATATGGAAGAAAATGATGTGCTTGAGGGTGGCTCTGAGGATGAAGGCATTCTAATGCAGCTTGACCAAAATGAAGCCATCAGTGAATTGGATGATATCGCAGGTGGAGACAGCTCCTTCATGGATATTAGTGAAATTGACCATGCATACAAGCCTTATGATTCAATTTAAGGTCAAATGTTCTTGTTCGAGCTGTCAAGATAACTTGCTTTTTCAGTCTTTTTCTTCACAAGTTCAAAGTTTTGAGCTTCTGTTGTATAGATTTAATTAGACAAACTCGCATTTACATCTGTGATTCTGTAAACACTAAACCAATAGTAGGCTGATCCAGCTTATTCCTCATTTGTCCTGAATATCGCCTTTGAAATTAGGGAGACTTGTTCTTTAGTTTGAATGATAGATGGCTTTCCACAGGTTTTTCCGGTTCTTTCTTATACCTCATTGATAACATAAATTGTGTTCAGGATTTGTTACATGGGCTAGCATTTGCTGGACGCCATTTTGCTAGAAAGTTCTTTTACTTACCAAAAGAAAATTATTGCGAATTAAATGGAGATGATGTTGCGTAATTAGCTTTCAAATATCCTAACTAGATTTCTTCTTGGGCTCATAAAAACCATGATATCGACAAACTGTTAGCCTTAAACCAAACTACTATTATGTGTAGTTAAAAACATATTGCACTAAATTTTTTTTTGTTTTTTTCTTTATGACAAAATACCATATGACAAAATACCATGATTGATAAATTTCATTTTATTTGAAGTTATTTGAAATGATATTGAATAACTTTCTTTTGGTTACGTCTCTTCTCAAGCTTGATGAAGTCCTATGATCTTCGAAAAGCACGCCATGCTCGATCAAGCTCCTAAGAGCATATAAGGCTGTATTATTTGCATTCGATTGACTAAACATAAATAGAAGCACCAGAAAAAAGGATACTTCTGCCTTACCGTTACTTTTTATTTTGCATTTGATGGAAAAAGGTGACAATGTAGTTGACAAATCTTTTGTCACTATCACAGTTAGAGAAAGTATTTTATGTCATTCATCAATGGTTTGTTGTCGAGCACATGAAACTTAGGGACAAGCTATGACAAGGGTGACAAAGTGTCCATTGCAGAGAAAGGAAATGAACAAGTGCTTGGGAGCTCATTCTATGCCTCTAGCTGTCAATACGATGACTAACATCAAATTGCAGATTAACCAGGAAAAAAAAAAAAAAAACATTTCGCCTGCCTTCCTGGTTGGAGAGACTTCAACATGGATGGAATAAATCTCGGTCTTATCTTATCGACAGATGAGCTCTTGCTAAATTTTCTGACAAAATTGAGTGATGGTCTGGATAGATGTGCATCATCTACGTAACAGCACAGCTAATAATAATATGCCAATCCTACAGAGGAAAATTCCCGATATCCACTTCTTTTTGTTTAATTCCTCCGCACAAAATTCGTATTCAACGTGTTGGATCTCCAAGCAACATCAAGTATACCGTGAGTATCATGCTTAAATCAGGTCTCCACCTATCCCTATGTTGACTAAGTATAGAATGTCTCACAGATTTTGATATAGATTTCCGGACTTTCACTTGATCTCCGCAGTATGGTCTGATAAATTTCAACGAATTATATAACTAGAGGAAGATCTGCAGTATGGCATCACCAATGGTTGGGTATTTTGTTTCCATAGCACAGGCTGCGCATGTAAGTACACTGCAAGTATACTGTTCAAATTCTGGTCTCCACCTATCCATATATAGACTTAGTATCAACTCTCTCCAATTGATAAAAATTTCTAGATATTTTGTTTGGTCTCTGCAGTATAATCTGGTAGATTTCAATGAAGTGTATGGCAAGAAGAAGGTCCGGCACAAAAAGGATATAGCTTCAGCTTTAGGTAGGTTTGGGGCTTTGAACACCTTGCAAACCCGCTGCTCACCTCTGCCTTTCCTAAGCATCAACCTAATTGTGGCTGCATGAGTCAGAACATGCCCTCCTGCAGGTTTCTTTGATGCTGAAACCAATAAATCTAAGTCGTCAAAAAATTACCTTTTTTCCTTAAATAATGGACTGCAGCTACTGTATGCGTCACTAGTTTACACCAAACAGCTGGTTATTGGGATTTACAAGAATTAGCATGAGCTTAGTGCTATCCCCCAAATTGCAATTTTTCAGTGTGCAACCATCAAAGGGCTAAATTGGATAAGTATTAATGAATGCATGACTGCGGGAGAAATGAGATGTGATGCAGTAACTTGATTGGTTATGCACACTGCCACATTAAATTCCTTAGCTATCTTAAGTAAGCCTGAGAGCACTTGTGCAAATTTTTGCTGCAATTAGGAATTTATTAGTGTCAAACAAGATAAGCTCAAAAATCAGAACTCGCATGATTTGACGGTTACAATGCACCTGGCTCTTTGCAAGTTCTCCCCTTCCAATAATACCCATTTGAAAGAGAGAGATCATCGAATACATAATCTGAAAGATGTTACTCACCTAAGGTCAACCATCCACACCTCACAAAATGTGTGCAGTTTCATTCTCGAGCACTGTCTTATTAGTAATCTAAATGGTTCTTCACACATTTTGGCAGCCAAATCAAGAAGCAAATCTTACTGATGCTCCTAAGTATAGACACGGGCATAAATGATCTACAAATTCATGGAAAGACTAGATTACAGCAAATACACTAGCCAGAAAAGAAGGAAGAGTTGCCACCAATATGGAAAGCTTAGCTTACATTATCTAGGACTGCACCAGGATCCATGCCAAATCTCTTGGCAATTGGTACAATTCAATCACCGCGACTGCAGGTGTACCAAGTTAAGAAAGTGCACATGTGCTTACATGGACAAACGACGTTTATGAAGCACAAGCAGCTTTGTCAAGGTCAAGAAAAATACAGACAGATTATAATAGCATACAAAGTTCCTTTTGCTTCCTTTTGCATCGATATAAGCTACCTTGCCATTTCCTCCTATCATGTGATTGGCAGCTGAAAATATTTACGAACATGGAATCCACAAACCATTAATAAAGAATGATTATAAACAGGGGTAAATACTGTTGTAGGATTTGCAAATAAAGTAGAGTATCTTCAAGCATCACATTCGACTAATGATTAAGGCTTTTACTCGGTTATGACATAGTACAAACTCTTCTGGCCTTTTCCCTGCTTGGTTTGAGCCACTATATATGCGTTCCAGTATACTGGCTGCAGATTACAGAAAATGAGTGCCATACTTCCAGAATCACCTAACACACACATTATGATGCCAAGATCACCCACATCTTTATACTCCATAGAAATTCAATCATTATGTTACTATTTGGCATTGTTCATCTGAGAAAAAAAATGCAACAGAAGTTCAAGACTGAAACCTAACATCTAATTCAGTCCAACCTGAGAAGTAACACATAGGGTATATGCCAGCTGTGTTTTCCCAGACTTGAAATGACGTCAGCAGCATTTCTGAGAAAGCTAATTAACAAAAGCAACTAAAAGTTCATCAAAGGTAACGTTGTTGGACTGTGATTTTCACCCAGATTCGCCAAATGCTTCTGTAATTGCTGGAGTTTCAATACCACCTGTTAACATTGCCAAACCAATGAAATTTGTATTTGTTGAAATGCATGAAGAATAAGACACAGAATCTGCAATAGGAAGTCTTTTACCGCCTAAAAACTCATCGAGGGGGCTTCCAGTTGTGATGCAAACAACCACGACTCTCTCTGGAAAAAACGAAGACATTGAAAGTACTTCAAGCAACAGATTTGCTAATTTGCAAGCTTTATTTCAAGGGTATTCTGAACCATTTTAGCTTGAAGTTTGCAGAATTAAGAACTTACTCCGAGCAGAGCATCACTTCCAATAATATAGCCAAAATTCTGATAAAACAAAGGGAAGTCAATGCGAGATGCTTATAGAAGTTCAAATTGATTGGAGCCACCATCTCATATCTTTTCAACTTTTGCCTCAGATAATCCTTTTATTCCAGTTAAGTGCTACAAAAAATAAACAAAGAAAAAGCAATTCACTTGGCCAAATAAGAATACGTTCCTCAACTCAGCATCGCGTTAAACTCTTATGTTTCCTGGTGAATGTAGAACGTCAGGACAAAAGCATTTCCTAGATGATCAATGACAATCTAGCTTTCCAACAGTGATTATTGATGAATTTAGCTGAGGATATTCCTTATTAATCCAACTATGTCACCAATACAATGGCGCAATTCCAATGTCACGTAACATTGCTCTTGTATGATGAGAAGACAAAAACCAAAAAACTATTGCACGCGCAGGAAATCACGGCTAGTTCGAGAGAAAGGTCGAGACGTAAATCACGATAATCACAGCCATAGCTTCATCGTACCATTTGCATCTTAAAATCACACGGATCACAAAATCACGATAATCATCTCAGGACCAAAAGACGCACCGGAACTCATTACGAAAGCGATCAGATGAACAGAGAGGAGTTGCCTACACTCTGTTTTGCCGTAACTCACGTTTGTTTGTCGATCGTTTCGAGCAGGTCTTCTGCTTCGTCGTCGACGTCCTCTCTTTCCACGATCTTCTGCTCTTCGGCTCCGAACATCAACGAGCGAACACGAGACGAAACTCAGAATCATCGTCGCCGGCGATCGCGCTGCGGAAAAGGACATGAACCGAAATCAAGCGGAGATCGCGAAACTCAGTTGAGAGACGAAAGCATCTTCGACGACGATGGAGTTTGACGATCGGCGATGAAGTTCGCTGCGTCTGCGCAGGAGAAGAGACTTTTGAATTTTTCTGCGGATTTTGGAAACGATCGGAAATTATTTTCCTTTTCTCTTTTTTCTTTCGTTATTCTGAGATTGATCCTTATAAATTGAGGTTTAATGGATCTGTCAGATACACTCCTAAAGAGGGAGAGGAAAATATTGGTTTGATTTTTTCTTTCATTTCACATTAAATAACTCAGTTTTTTTATTTAGCTCGGTTTTATATTCATCTTAATCATGTTCCTTGTTCCATTGCGCGTAAGCCGTTTGATGTTTGTCCTGAGTGAGAGGCATTTGCTTTTCTTGGGCTTGTTTCTTGAATTTGGAGCGACGCATTACCATCTTGACATGACCCGTCTTCAAATCATTGTTAAAGCCGTAGCTTCCTCGAATGAATGGAGCGCGGCAAGAGAGTTTGGTTGCTTTGTCACCTCCCTAGTGTGTTCGCCTACCCTGAGAAGAAACTGGAGTTTTGGCGAGATTTTACTTAACCGGTCGCAGCGTAGATTCATGACCACCAGCAAGAAAGTGCAAGATAGGAGCAAGGACAATAGGGTCCATGATCTCGAAATTGCCACTGAGAAACATATAGTGATGTCGAAGGTGTTGGTTTTGATGGAAATGTTGAAGAAGGAACCCGAGATAATAATCCCTGTGAGGTCGCTGGATCTATAATCAAGCCAAACGGTATAGTGGATTTTATTCAGAAGTCGCCAAAACTGTTTGAGTTGTATAAGGATCAAAAGGGGGTATTGTGGTTTTGAATTGACTAAAGAAGCTGAAGACTAGCTAGAGGAAGAGGATAGATTGGTTAGGGGACACTCTGGCACGACTGTTGAATACATGACTAGGATGTTGATGATGTCGGTCGATAAATGGCTTCATGTGGATAAAATTGCTCATTTCACGAGAGAGTTTGGTTTGCCAGCTGATTTCAGGAGCAAGTGGCTACACGAGTATCCGCAGCACTTCAAAGTGGTTAAATCTCCAGATGCAGTTGACTATCTCGAGCTCGTAGAGTGATCACAGAGTTGGAGAAACCCATATTGGGGGTATCGGAATTTGCCTTTCATACTCCAGGGTTGCTTTCCCTATCTTTCCCCTTGAAGTTTCCCACCAGTTACAAGAAGGTGTATAGATATGGAGGCAAGATTGAGCACTTATAGAAAAGGTTATACTTATCTCCTTATGCCGATGCATGTGGCCTTCAAGCTGGATTGAAAGAATTCAATAAGAGAGCCATTGCAGCAATGCATGAGTTACTTGGCTTCACAATGGAAAAGAGGTCGGCAACTGATCACATAGAGCACTTTCAACAAGAATTCGTGATGCCTCAGAAGCTGATGAGACTCCTGTTGAAGCATTATTGCGTTTTCTATGTCTCTGAGAGGGGGAAGAGGTTTAGTGTCTTCTTGACAGGAGCTTATGAAGGTGTGGAGCTGATTCAGAAATGTCTGCTGGTTATTTGGAAGGAAAAGGTCCTAAGCCCTATTGGTTATACAGGGAGGAAGAAAATAATAGAAACTTTTATGGACTTATCTAATATGGAAGATAATGATTTTCTAGAGTAGCTCTGAGGATGGAGGCGTTGCTATGCAGCTTAGTCAAATAGAAGCCATCGGTGAATTGGAGGATATTGCAGTTGGAGACAGCTCCTTCATGGATATACATGAAATTGACAATAAATGCAAGCCTCATGATTCATTTTAAGGTCATATGTTCTTATTCAAGTTGTCAAGATAACTTGCTTTCCAGTCTTCTTCACAAGTTCAAAGTTTTGAGTCTTTGTACAGATTTAATTAGACAAACTCTGCTTACATCTATAAACCAAGTTAATTAATAGCGGACTGATCCATCTCATTCCTTGTTAGTCCTAAATATTGCCATCGGAACTCATGAAATCAATGATTCAGAAAGAATGTGCGGATAATGCTTTTGGCAACTCTCAGCTCTCCTTGGTGCCAGCAAGGACATCAGAAGCAGTCTATTTACGGTGATTGGTTCATTCTTGGTTATTGGTCTGACTTAATGAGTGTGGCTGTACTAACCTGCTATTCTGAAGATGAACTTGCCAACCTGCATTTGAATCTCAATGTTGGGTCAAAGAGATGACTGCGTAGTGGCTATCGTGGAGAACATAGCCTCTGTTGCTATGACGATCAACATTCTCTCTCTTGTTGTTACAAATTCAATGCCGAGCTCACCCTGCAGTAATGCCTTGTTCATCACTGTGCATGGATATTCAGGTCCATAATATCTAAGACTGCCTTCTGCAGCATACTTTCATTTGCTTTCTATCCGATTGCCTGTCCTATAGGCCTTGTAATTTCTGTTCAAATTCTCTATGAATCTATGGCACACTCCTGTTTTTGGGTTCTACTAGAGAACTTCCTTTTGTTGGATTTTGGAACCCAACATCAAACAGTAAGTAGTTTTTATTTCTCCTTGTTTATGTTGGGCTATGTTCATGGTTGATTCACTTCATTAGCTTACTGTTTCGTTTTGAAGAAAGAAATAGGAGAGCCTTTGAAAATAGCAAGACTGGTTTTTTAATTTGAATGATAGATGACTTTCCACAGCTTTTGGTTGTGTGAAAATGACATTACTAAGTGCATTCTTTCTTATACCTCATAGCATGAATTGCGTTTATGATTTGTCACATGGGCTAGCATCTGCTTGATGCCATTGTACAATAAATTTCTTTAGCTTGTCGAGAGAAAATTCTTAACAAACTCACTGGAGATGATGTTGAGTAATTTGCTACCAAATGTTGCGATTAGATTTCTTCTTGTGCTCATGAAAACCATGATATCCAAAACTGTATGTGACAAATCAAACTGCCACTCTGTAGCTAAATGTATTGCACTGCATCATTTTCTTGTTTTTGCTTTATAACAAAATCCGATGGTTGATAGATTTCATTTCTTTTGTTTGCAGCAATTAGATCTCTTCTCAAGCCTAACAAAGTCCTCCAACCCCTCAATAGCATGCCATGCTTGACTAAGTTTCTAAAAGCATATAAGGTTCCTAAGAGTGGTAAATGTTAATTTTTTTCCCTTTTGACTTCGATTTATTGGCATCTAAAATTGAAGTATGTGCGATGCCAATGCAAAGACTTACCGTTGAAAACAAAATTTTTTTAAAGGAAAGGTCAAGCATTAGTCATAGCTCCAACTGGAGCAATGACAGGAGTAATGTGCCATGGAGATTGAGCATCAACCTCATTTGGAGCACTATGAAGGTTTCCAAATCTCATACGATCAAGGAGAAAGAGGAGCATCAATGTCTATCAGTTATAATCACTTAGCTATCATCTTCGGTTACATGGAAAAAGCATCGCATGCATTATGGCCCAATTCATATTAGATAGCCAAATCTACTTGTTTTAAGAAGGGATTGGAGTTTTGCGCCAATGTTTTCAAACTTGGGCTAGTCAGAGAACAAGTTAGGTTACTAGTTTGCGGTCCAAGCGGTTGCACTATGGGCAAACCAGTGATGATGTCATGAGCAAGCGATTATAGATTTTTAATGTTGTTGATTGCCCGTGGACATATGAATCGTTGGGCCTTGGTAGTAAAGTGAGGTGCCGGTGATCCAAGGAGTTGAGTGCTGAGTCTCTCCACGTGCAACTGTAGCCAAAAGCCCAGTTGTGTACCCATGGGACTCTAAAACTAGGTGGATCCAATTTTGGAATACGGTATGTTTCGTTGGTTTAGCGAGTGAACTGGTATTCAGACTGGTTCGATCTGATTTTGGCCAAACTACTTGCACATACTTGATTAGTTTTGTATGAATAGAACAAAGGGAAAGCAATGGAATTGGCCAAGAAAAAGGGGCAAGAGCAATACTTTATGTTTGAATGATACCAGAAGATCTTAAGGAAATCAACATTGAGAACTTTATTGTCTCCGAATGGGCTTGACATATAGCCACTGCAATCTTTTTGCAACGGCTTGAAATTAACAAAACTATTTAATATGCTTTCACATGAAAGAAAGAAAAATCTTTAAAAAGAGATCATTAAAGTGAGGCCAAGCAATGAATCGAGAGGATGATTTTGTAGAATAAGTTTCATGTAAACAAAAGTGCATTTGAGATTTAAAATTACACCAATCATCGCATGATAAATTCTTGGACAATGCCGGACAAGTATCTGACTTATCCGGATTGTAATCAAGCCCTTAAATTATGTTTTTGATTTAGTCAAGAACCACAATTTTTTGATACGTTAAGGCCTCTAGTAAAATTGTGACGAAAAATGTTGATATGATACTAAGACCATTAAATAATCATTAACTGTCATATTGACATCTGATATGGTACCTTGAGATATTGTCACATCAACACACTTTTTTCTCTCCTCATCACTCAATCTATAGGGTAAGTAGCCATGTCAGTTATTATGTTTAACTTTTGTTGAGTAACGAGTCATATAAGCAAAATCATATAGCATGGCAAGTTATTTAACCAATGCCTCAAATTGAGCCAATTTTGCAAAATTGAGCTTCTTGATTGAAAAAAAAAAAGTTCAGGTTTTAAACTGAACAAGAGCTTAGACTACTTACTCATTATTCTTTTAACTCCTTAACCACTCTAAGAATAGCATCTCAAGGAAATGTTGTCTATGAAGGTGACTATAAGAAGCGATGCTGATGGCAACGGCACGGCAGTGGCAGTGGGACGGTGATGTGCTCTCTTGCCCCACTCTTGCTTTTATTTTATTTTTTCCTTTTTTATTTTTCTCTTTTATTAAATTTGAATTTGAAAAGATACATTAAATCTAGAAATAATTCTAATAGACAAGTACAAGAGAGATTACTGAATGAAAAAACACAGTAAGATTAAGCATGAAAAGAGTTAGACGAAAAATATAGTAATAGTCAATTTTAAGCATGACTCTTAACACCCGGGGAAATTCTACTAATAATGGAAAAACAAAGGCATTCATGTAGGGATGGAAGAGGAGGGATGTGAGAGGTGAAGGAACAATGCCAATTTGCATCCTGCAAAGTCCAAGGCAAAAGTTTGAAAGTGAATTGAGAGTTAGAGTAGAAAAAAAAGAAATAAGTCTTATCTTTTTTCATTTGCTCTCTTTTGCTTCTGCTTCACTATCTAGAAGAAAAGGTACACGATATCTAGTAAAGTCTTAGTCTTTTTGAGTTTATGGTTTTTTCACATGAGCAGAGCACTTTTGGACATGAAGCATCCTTGAAAGTCTTGGTCCTTGTTTAAACTTTTTGGTAGGTTAACATGAAGCATCCTTGAAAGTCTTGGTCTTTGTTTAAACTTTTTGGTAGGTGAAAGTCTTGATCTTCCAGGACTTTAAAGTTGTCTCTCTCCATTACCTCATTATCACTTTGCTTCAATAATACGGTGATTGATTCACCCACGGCCACTGGAAGTTCTTGGTTCCTTCTCAGCTTCCTTCTCATACTAATTTACAGTATTGTTAATTTTAAGCAAGCCATATAACGTGTGGAAAGTCTCCTTGAAATGGAAAAAGAGACATGGACATTGGGACGTGACAAAAGGGATGTAAAAAGTGAAGCAATGAAACCAATTTGCACCTTGGAAAGTCTAGGTCTTTCCAGAATTGATTAAAGTTTCTTCCCCATTAGCTCTTTTTCATTGTTGCTTCACTTTCTAGACAAAAAAAAAGTACATGATATCCGGTAAAGTCTTAGTCTTCCTAATGAAAAGTCCTTATCAATATACTGTCACGACAAGCACGACAAGCAATTAGAGTTAGACCAAAGAAACTATGTTTTTGTGACATCCTGGAATTCGACCCCGTCCCGATTTTATGAAATGGGCATTTCGTCGATGCGTCGATAGTTGTTTTACTCTGAGTTAGCCACTCACGAGTAACTAATCTATCAGGTGAGACTGTTAAGGAATATAAACACGGCAGACTTGAGAATTTGATCAAAAATCGACTGCTCGATCGTAATAATCGGTAAGGGTCAATACGGCACCATTATAATCAATTAGTGATCGGATATAGGTCGATTCGATGGAATGGCATAATTAAATTGTGGGTGATTCCACACGATTGCAAAATTCGCGTCGAACGGCACTAAACTGATTTTCTGTCAATTTTGTAATCGGTACCCGTAATTGAAACCTTGCGATTTTTACGACAACTGAGAGTCGCCAACGAGTCAAAGATGCATAAATGTGGATCATAAATTATCGACCGTGAGTCAAACACGATAAAATCCCTAAAAGCTACCTGGTAGGTTAGGTTGTACTAAAATCGCGTCCGGTCGATTTTAAGCACGAAATTGAATTCGGTTTCGATAATCAGACATTCGAATGTGTCATGATTTTTTTTTATGATGTCGTCTCGTCTTTCGGAGAAATTCCATTGAGTCCGGAATTTTACGGAAAAATTGATTCGGACAAATTGGAATAAAAGTGGAAATTCGGATGGGAGAAGGAGGAGCTATTTTGGCTGCCCATATTGGCTTATTTGGGGGTGAAAATTGAAGCTAAATGGTGATTGGAGGACCAATTAACTTAAGGGGATGAAGACTTTGGGATAAATGTGATGATGGGTTGATATTTTGAGCAAGACTTCCTTTGGTTGGGTTGTGCATTGGACTTTCTTCAACCCCAACCCACCCTTTCTCCCCCTGCTCAGCCAACCAAACAGCCCACTTCCCCTTCTTCTTCTCCATTTCCCTCCTTTCCTCACGTTTTCCCTTTCCCCTGAATTTTGGTCCTGTTCTCTTCAATTTTCTTTGCTACCGTTACCCCTCCCCACCATCGTATCACCCCCACGCCTTACCCACCCACCATCCAGCACCCCGTCTTCTCCACTCACGCTGCTGCACCCTCACCTCACGTCTTCATCATCAAATCACCACAGCCAAGCTCACGCCCAGCCAGAAGCTCCTCCACCGCTGCAGCTCTAGTGGCAACCTCAGCCTAGCTCACCCCGAGCCCAACAGCTCTAGTCGAACAGCTGCCCGTTCCAGCTCAGTCCAGCGGCCACACACCAGCCCCCGCGACCAGCCCAAGCCCTTCACCGACCAACCCACAGCAAGCGCTGACCAGCCTTGGCTGAGTGCTTGTAGGGCCTATTCAGCCGCCGCTGGATATCTGTTGGAGTTGCCGTAGGCTCGAGTCTTGGTCGCCTTCGCGCCGCCGTCACCGTGGACCCGTCGACTCGCTAATCCGGTGAGTTAACTCTCTAATCCTTGATTAGATTATTAATTACACTTAATGGGTTAGATTAGTATTAATTAGCATGGTTAGATTAGTGTTAAGAAGGATTAGTGTTAAGCAAGTTGAATTAGTGAAATTTGAATCAGGTTTACTGGACCCTCGCCATTTACCATTTTTGTGGATTGAAGTGTATTGAGATTTTGAGGTTAATTCCTTCTTAAGAAATGTTTTAGACATCCTCAGCTATAACATATTTTTCCCAAGATTTTATGGATTCAAAAGTATATGGTTTCAACTTCGTTAAAAACAAAACAGAACCTCTGTTTTTGCTGGAATTAGTGACCTTTTGGGATTCAAGGGATTTTTATCAATTCTTATGGTTAAAATGTTGAAATGGTTTCTTCACGAAAGTTGTTTTTCATATCTTCTAGTTTAACATAGTCAAATTTCAGATCAAATGGACAAGTTTTGGATCTCGAACCAAGCTGGTTTTTGAAAACGTAATTTCTGGAAACGGACACAGTTTTTGTAACGGTTTGGACGATTTACTGCTTTTAATACAGAAAATTCTGGGCTAAGGTGTCTTCACAAAAAATTTTCTTTTAAGTATTCTTTATAACATATCAAAATTTGATAATTTTCTGAACTCTTTTGATTAGGTTTCTGGATTTAAACTTGGAGACGCGCAAATGGACTGGTTTCTGCCAGTTAGGGCCGGTAGTGGTTTTATGATTATTCTTGGTGTCGTGTTTGCTGGATAAGGTGTATTTAGGGATTCAGCTGACTTTTGGCATGCTGAGAACTTAGGTATGAGGTGATGAGATGGATTACTTTATGTTGATTATTTAGTATTATTATAAAAGGTGACCTCTTGGACTATTAAATAGAAAATACATGAGGTGTCAGGTCCAGACACCAAAACTTATTTGTCCAATAAAACAATAAGGTTTTAAATTAGGTGCGTGCAAAGTTTGATGATTTAATTTTGAGTACGTGAGCACCTACGAATTTATTTCTAAACATTTGAACAAAAAAAAAAAGGGGGTTGCTAAGGTTTCTTTTCAAAAGAGGGGGTTGGAAAAGAAATTAGAAAAGAAATATGGTGTCGGGTTTGGACGCTAAGTTTTATTTGCTCAATAAAACGATGAGGTTTTATACGAGATGCGTGCAAAGTTTGGTGGGTTAATTTCAAATACGGGACCCCGTACGAATTTATTTCGGAAGGTTTGAACAAAAGAAAAAGGGTCACTAAGTTTATTTTTAAAAGGAGATTTTGGTGTTTTAGCTATATGATGGAAGCTAAGAGTTGATTTGGTCGATGATGTGCCTTCATGGTCAGGTTAATTAAGTGGTTCAGTTTAATTAACCGCAATTTATTTATTTAATTAAATACAATTTATTTAATTATTTATTAATTAGTGTAAATTATATCGGGATAGCCAGTTGTTAGAATTTTGTGCTGATTGTCGTGGTGCAATTAGTTTGTGCAATTGATTGTTAATTTGTGCAATTTGATGCTGTGTGTTGATTCTTGAATTATTATTTCACAAATGTGAAATTTTGGTATTTAATTAGAAAATACCAAGTGCCGGGTTTTGACACCGAAAATGTTTTTAGATACTATATTAACTAGTGGGATTTTAAAAGGGAGGATATCAATTTTTCTGGTTCAATCTGACCATGTACCCACATACAATTATTTTCACTAGTTGTTTTTATTACAAAGAAAATAGGCCAAGTACATAATTTTAATTGAGGCATTTGAGTGCAATACACGATGTCCTTGGCCGGGATTGGATGGTCGTGTGCTAGTTATGAAAATCTGTCACCCGATGTGCGTCAGGTGGACGATGCTCCTACATGGAATGCCCCTGACAACGGATGCCGGTCGCAATAGAGGCTAGGCCGATGTTCCTATGTGGAATGCCGTCTTGAGGTAGACATTGCCATGCTCGATGGTGGGAGACGACGCCCGGTTACACCGTAAGACCGCTGTGTGTCGGGTAGATCGTGCCTGTGTGGGTAGTAATCAATTGGAACGCATGACTGATTGAGATAAGCACGCCTGATTATAGGACAAAATTGTGTGACACGGAATGGGACGTGTTATAACGATTTGGCCTTATAATCGGGACCTTTGTGATTGATTGAGCTGTGTGAGACGTTATAATTGATGTGTGCATTTATTATATGCATCTGTGATATGAACTATGCCGATGTATAGGAAGGAACTGAGGCAAGATAAGTCCTCTGTGATGTGTGCTTAGGCCGCCTTTGAGTGAATTTGTGCCCTAGTTGGGGCTTAAGGTTTAACTCGCTAAGATTTATTCTCACCCCGTCGTGGGCTAACCTTTTTCAAGGCCGTGGCGTGGAGATCTGCTAAGTGCGGATTTGATGGGCGCGAGATGCAACATCTCATGGCGAGCCCTATTGCTAGTGGAGTTAGGTTGCCTAGGGGTTTCTTTTGAGACTGACTTATGTTTATAAACTTGTACGTTTAACCGGGTATGTATATAAAGTGTGTTTTGGGAAAATTGTTGCATGTCTTTCTACTATCCCTGTATTTGATGGTTGTCCGGGGTTTATATAATTTGCTTCCACATGTGCATAAAATGAAAAGGATCGGCGACACGTCTTGGAACGTCGCAAAATTTTTAAGTCGACTGCCGAGAGATGTGCGCATGCTTAGGGTTCGGGACGTGACAGTTTTAATGTTCATTGTTTCATTGAGTTAGATAAATCAATTGTTCTCCTTTTTCGCCAGGTCAAGACTTTTGGCTGTCATTTGAAAGAGAGGACCTTTTTCTTGTGGCCATCCAAAACAGTGGATAGAAGGTGATATTTCTTCACATGAGCAACTTAGAGGGAATGCATATCTTCATAAAAAATTTATAACTTACAAATGTTTTGTTGGTTTTTCTTTTAGTATAGGCTTTTATGTGGCAGCTTGTAGCAAGATGGGTGGCAATGATATGCTAAAGGGTGTTGAAGTAGTTGTTGATGATCGTGAATCACTTGAGGGGAGAATCGTGCTCCTTTGAACATAAAAAGTTAGCCCAAACCAACTTGCATGATGGATTAGTTGGTGATCTGTAAGTCGTTTACTATTTCCATAGTAAAATTAAGCAACTTGCTTCAATTGGTCTACCTAACTCTTTTTCTTGTTGTCCCAAAGGACATGTTTTTGTTCTCTTATTGAACAATCAAAGTTAGCTGTCTTTGATGACTTGTTAATGTAGAATAGAAAGAAAGATGCCATTTTTAGTTGGATCTTCAATGTTTATTTCAGTCAGTGTGAGTTCACAAGGATTCTTATTCATCGCTAAACAAGAAAAATGGTCAAGCATCACCAACTAACAATGTACAATCTAATAGAAGTTATACTCTAGGCATCACACTTATGAACAGGAAAATCGTACAAAGGACCACGATTCTCCTATCAAATGATTTGTGATCATCAGCTATTACTTCAATACCTTCAACAAATCATTGTTGTGCATGTTGCTACGAATTTTCACCACATAACTACCACATGAAAGCCTACATTGATTTCATATTCACCAATAACGCGTAAAACAAAGATATTGAAATCATAAGGTTACTGAGAATGTACGGATGTAAAAAATGCTGATAAAAACACTAGTAAGTAATAGATTATTTAACGATAATCTGCGTGCACTCTAAGTTGGTCATATGACGAAAAATCACCTTTTGACCTCTTTTTTAGATTGAGACTTTTGGCTTGTGCATGCAAGAGAGGACCTTTTCTTATGGCCATCCAAAACAGAGGTTAAGAGGTGATTTTTCTTCAATGATCAACTTTGAGTGCATGCATATTTTCTCCATATATTCTAAATACCCTAGTGATTTCAATGTCTTTGTTTTCTGCTTTATTGGTGAATATGTGATCAATATAGGCTTTCACTTGGCAATTATAGGAGTAAAGATTCACATATGTTTAAGAAAATTATTAACCGAAATAATTTGACTATATTATGGAAATATAAGAAGTCCCTCGATTCCTCCTTCAATGTGGACGAATGGACAAAGTTAGCTTTTTTCTTATTGAACAAATTAAATAGGAATGAGTGCACTAGAAATCCAAAAACTTACAAAAAGTGCAATCAAATCTTAAAACTCGTCAAATTGGTGCAATCGAGCTCTTCCATTAACTCCATCCAACTTGGCTGACGGAAAATGCTTTTGTTAGTCAAATTGAATGAAGTTAATGGAAGAGCTTGATTAAATCAATTTGACAAATTTTAGAACTTGATTGCAATTTTTGCAAGTTTTAGAAGTTATTTGCACTTTGATGACAAGTTTTCGGATTTCTAGTGCACTTATCCTGAGAAAGTAAGCCGTCATTGATGACTTGTAGTTGTATAACGAAAAGTCTTGGTCTTCATGAGTTTATGGTTTATATACATGAACAAATATATGATTGTGGAAACTACAAATATTTGAGGTAAATCTTTAAATATTACAAGACGATGGTGCTCTCTCTTGCCCCCATCTTTGCATTTTTTTTTCTTTTTTAGGTTTTTGCTTTATTTTCTTTTTAGTTTTTCTCTTTGCTTTTTTTTTTTCCCTTTTATAGAACTTAGTTTTGAAAAGATACATGAAAATCTCTGACATAATTCTAGATTAATGAATGAAAAATCACAATATAAATGAACTAGAAAAGAGTTGGACGAAAATTATAGTATTGTCAATTTCAATCAAGACATGTAATGCGTGGAAATTCTACTAGTAGAGAAACAAGAGACATTCACATTGTGAAAGAAGACGAGGGATGTGAAAAGTGAATCAACAAACTCCAATTTGTGTCCAGCAAAGTCTTGGTCTTCCTAGATTTTATTGAAGTTTCTTTCCCATGAGCTCTTTCACTGTTGCTTCACTCTCCAAACAAAGAAGGTACACGATATCTAGTAAGGTCTCTGAATATTCTCTAAATAATACAGAACAAAGCACTTGTGGACAAAAAGTATTTTACTTTGATTTGCCTAATCTTTGATGCATATCCTTGAAAGTCTTGGTCTTTGTTGCATATTTTTGGTAGGTGAAAGTCTTGATTTCCTAGACTTTATAGTTTTATCTCTTGATTAACTCACTATCACTTTGCTTCTCCATAACCCTTGTTCTCTGCAGACTATAGTGACTGATTCACCCATGGCCATTGGAGAAATTTTTTTGGGTTCCTTCTGTCAAGTCCTACTCGACAAGTTGACTTCTTTAGGATTGGACTATGTGCTACAAGAAAGAATCAACACCACCTCGTTCCATATGTTGAAGGGGATGCTAGAAACAATCAATGCAATGCTAGATGATGCAGAGGACAAGCAACTAAGTGATGACCGTCTAGCGAAGCTATGGTTCGATGATGTTAGGGACTTGGCCTATGACATAGAAGACTTGCTTCATGAGTTCGAGATTGAGGTTGGTCAAGCCAAGCCAAAGGCAGAATCCAGCACAAGTGGAGGTCAGTTGAAAAGGAAGTTCTCTTTGTTTAGCCGATCGTGCTCGCTCATGTCTGAAACTAAGTCACAAGAGATGAAGGGTAGGTTTGAAGAGATTATTACTAGGAAGACTCTCCTAAGCTTGAGAGAGAATGTTGTGCACAGATCCCACTACACCAACAAAAGGCTCCCCAGCACTTCTCTACCAGAACTTCAATTTTTTGGCAGGGAGGAGGAAGAAGCACAAGTACTTGAACTATTGATTGGTGACGTCCAAAATTCCGATGCCACTTTGAGCATAGTCCCCATAGTTGGGATGGGTGGTGTTGGAAAGACGGCCTTGGTTCAACAACTATATAATCATGTCAGGGTGAAAAGCTATTTCGAGAGGAGAGTATGGGTTTGTGTTTCAGATTTTTTTGATGTCCTCAACATAACAAAAACTATTTTGCGGTCAATCACCGGGTTACCTTGTGAGGGTGAAGATCTTAATGGGCTTCAAGTTAAGTTGAAGGACAGTTTATCTGAAAAGAAGTTTCTCGTGATTTTAGACGATGTCTGGAATGAGAAGTATGGAGAATGGACTACCCTCCTAAAGCCATTTGAAGCGGGGGCTAAGGGAAGCAAGATCATTGTCACAACACGCAACCATTCTGTTGTTTCCATAACAGGTGCTTCACCGTATCCTTTGAAGGAGTTGTCCCTTGATAATTGTACAAGTTTATTAGCCCATCATGCTCTAGGAGAAAGAAATTTTGGGAGGCATGCATATCTTGAAGCAATAGGTAAGAAATTAGCTTTAAAATGTAAAGGTTTACCTTTAGCAGCAAAAATTTTGGGCGGTCTCCTACGTAACAAAGAAAATCTTGACGAATGGGAAGCTATCTTAAATAATAGAATATGGGATGCCACGATGGAAAAAAATGATGAGGTTCTCCCAGCTTTAAAATTGAGCTATGTCCATCTTCCTTCTTATTTGAAGCGATGTTTTGCTTATTGCGCAATATTTCCAAAGGACTATGAAATTGAGAGGCATGAACTAGTACTCTTATGGATAGCAGAGGGCTTTTTAGATGGACGAAAAGCAAAGGAGAATATCTTGAGCTTAGGATGGAATTACTTCGATGAGTTAGTATCTAGATCCTTTTTGCAACAATCCAGTGTTAACACATCGAAGTTTTTGATGCACGATCTTTTGAATGACCTAGCAAAGTCGATTGCGGGCGGAATATGCTTTACTTCTAGGGAGTCTCAACTGGTGGATGAGGAAGATGACACCTCTCTTGATAAGAAAGCTCTTTATGCATCATTCATCTCATCATGGTATGTTACATCAAGATGCTTGAGAGCATATGATGGAATGAAGGTACTAAGAAGTTTAATAATATTGCGTGATGGGATTGGTGGGGGCTCAAGAAAATTCTCTATCTCCAACAAGGTGCTGTATGACTTGCTAACAAAATTGAAGTACTTGAAGGTGTTCTCATTATGCTATTGTTCCATCATAGAGGTACCGGAATGTGTTAGTGATTTAAAGCATCTTCGATATCTCAATTTCTCTTATACTGATATTGAAAGGCTACCTGAGTCAATTGATGCCTTGTGCAAATTACAAGCTTTGATCTTAAGAGGTTGTCAAAAGCTTTCAATGTTGCCTCCAGGTATCACAAAATTGGTCAGTTTGCAATTTCTTGACCTTAGAGATACATCAAGTCTAAAAAAGATGCCATTGGGTATTGGTAATTTGAAGAATATAATTATCTTGTCCAAGTTTGTGGTAGAACCAGAGAAAGGGGCAAAGTTAAAGGAGTTAAAGAACTTGCAACATCTTCAAGGAGAATTCTTCATATCTGAATTGCAGAAGGTGGAAGAAGTTAGAGATGCAATTGATGCTAATTTGTTTAGAAAGCAAGGCCTTAGCAACTTATTCTTGTCTTGGAATAAAAATTTTGGAAATTTCCGGAATATAGAGCACGAAGCACGGGTTCTTCACTCCCTGCGACCTCATACTAATCTTGAAAGTCTCACTATCTCATATTATGGTGGTGGAATATTCCCGTCATGGTTAGATGGTCCATCCTATTCTAAGATAGTGTCTCTGTGCTTGCGTGGTTGTCCTAATGTTAGATCACTGCCATCACTTGGACAGCTCCCTTCACTCAGAGAACTATCTATTGAAGGTCTGCATGCAGTAAGCATGATAGGCTCCGAATTTTGCGGGACTAAAAGGCCTTTCCCATCCTTAACAACTTTGAAGTTTGAAGATATGTCAGAATGGAAAGATTGGTCTCTTTACGTTGGTGGCCAAGAAGAAGAAGTACCATTCTCCTGTCTTCAGCATCTTGTTGTTCGAAGATGTCCAGAGTTGATGGGGACATTGCCTTGTCAACTTGATCATCTCATAAAGTTGGAAATCCATTCATGCTCGCATTTGAATAACTCAACTAGTGTCGTTCATCTTCCATCTCTCTGTGATTTACACCTTAGGGATTGTAACAAGGAGATCTTAAAGAGCTTGGTCAACCTAAATTCCTTAACCATTCTCAAAATTGAGAATCTTGCGGAGCTCATATGCTTTGATAAGGGCTTTATGAGCCATTTGGTCAAGCTAAAGGAGCTTCATATAAGAAGCTGTGACAAGCTAACATACTTGTGGCAAGATGGAGATGCAACGCGAAATCTTATTTGCCTCCAGGAATTAGCCATCAAAAGTTGTCCTCAATTCACATCTTTTGTGGTAGGAGAAGGAGAGATTTTAAAGATCGTGGTCAACATACCTTCTTTAACCGTTCTCAAAATTCAACATCTACCAATGCTTGTTTGCTTTGATCATGGGTTTATGAGTCGCTTGGTCAAGCTAAAGGAGCTTGAAATAATAAGTTGTGACAAGTTAACATACTTATGGCAAGATGGAAACGAAACTCAAAATCTTACTTGCCTCCAGAGTTTAGCCATCGAAAGTTGTCCTCAATTCACATCTTTTGTGGGTGGAGAAGGAGAGATAGAGCTGCCCTGCAACCTTGAAAAGATGGAATTAAAGAATTGCATGAGTTTAGAAAAGCTTCCAAGCAAGATGCACACACTTAGAGATTTGAGCATTCGGAATTGTCCAAAAATCATGGGACAAACCATTCCTCCAGATGACCTTAGCAGCAATAACCTAATTTCACAACTTGAATCTCTGAAGATAAGTAAATGTGATTCTGTGACATTCTTTCCGCTTGCCAAGGCTAGACTTGCTGCTCTAAAGACACTTCATATTTCGGAGTGTGAGGGAGTGGAGTCGCTGGAAGAGATCATTGTAGAATCATTGAAATCTTTGGATATTTCTACTTGTGTGAAACTAGGAAGCCTACCCCAGTGCCTTCACACGCTCTCCCATCTCACTAAATTGGAAATATGGAACTGTCCAGCGTTGGACATAGAGGACTTCCCTCCCCTTCCCATCACCCTGTCAAAGCTTACGCTTTGTAAGTGTCCGAAGATAAAGTTTCTACCAAATCAATGGCATAATCTTACATCCCTCCATTCGCTACAAATTTGGTATTGCCAAAATATTAAATGCTTCCCCGAAGGAGGATTGCCTCCCAATTTACAGAGCCTTGAAATTTTAGGGTGTGAGAATTTGAAGTCCCCAGTGAGAGAATGGGGTTTACACCTGCTGACATCCCTTGAGTTGCTCCAAATCGACTTTGGCAAGGGAGGGGAGGGAGAGGGGGAGTGGTTTCCTTGGGAGGACGAGGATGCATGGAGTCTTCTCTTTCCTTCCTCTCTAACCGAACTTTACTTGAGAAATATGAGGAATGTGGAAAGTCTATCTAGCGGTCTTCGCAACCATCTCTCCTCTCTCCAGCAGTTATGGATTAGAGATTGCCCGAAGTTGAGGTACTTGCCAGAAGATGGCCTCCCTCCTTCCCTCCAAAATCTATACATATACAAATGCGAGATTCTGAAACTTCGATGCTCAAAACTCACTGGCGATTATTGGCCCCTCATCGAAGAGATCCCTATCGTCTACATTGATGGCATTCAGATCCAATGAATTGATTCTTCAATCTACAGTCAATTTTCTAGGTTTTGAGTAAGTTTTTGGTTTTGAAAGCATCAATATCGATTCTGCTTCCTCAATTTCAATTTTTTGTCCTTTTTTTTTCTTTACTTAACAAAAAGACAAATGTCCCTAAAGTCCATAAATTATATGTGCGTGCATTTTCCATTCTATATGCAAGATGGGACATTATAAATGTATCCAATCATGATGTGCTATTTTATATTTTTTTTCCAAAATAATAAATTTAAATCTTGGCACTCGAATGACTTAGCTGCATGACTAACAATTATATGATGCAACGCTAACTCCTATATATATATATACATTATACTATATGAAATATGTAATGCGAGTAAACTAAGACTATCCGTGTGACATGACGTGTATTATATGATGTGAGAGCAGTTAACCCTAAGCCTACATGCAATCTTTATGAAATCCTAATGAAATCTATGTGCTTTCTAGATTAATATGCTCTAAATCTATATGCATCATGAAACTAACCACGCATGGCTCTAAATATGAAAACCCTAAAGTATAAGTAGCGTGTAATGACAATTGATAATCTTGTGATGCAAGGAAACGTACATTATATTTAAAATCCATCATTTTATTGATAACGTGTTATTTCAAAGCAATCGAATTTCAACTTAATCAAATCAATCTTAACAAAGTCGCTAAAGACATCTGACCTTAGTGCCTAAAGGTTCGTAGGTCTAATAGGCCTTGCTTAATATGGGGAAATAGTTGAATCATGATAACCTAAGGTCTTATCAACTAATAAAATGCAATTGAAATTATATATTAGAACTAAATATCAGCGAAAATCATACCAACCTTAAGCTTACCTTGATTAGGTTTAACCTGATGAGGCCGAGCTCGTGGCAGAGAGGGGTATCTGCCAAGGGAGAACCACGTTGATGATGGCGATGGAACCGAGAAGTGAATCATGTACAAGGCACCGATGGAGATCACGAGCAGAAACGCTGGGTTGAGCTGAGAAAACCGGAGATTGAAAAGCAGGATGGGTGCTTGCAGAACGCTAGCGTTGCTTGGTGAAGGATGCCGAGAGCGGAAAGCGCGCGAAAGGTGGAGCCACTGAACAATGGATGTTGCAGAAAAGAGACGAGTGGAAGTGTGCGTGGGATCCCGTGAACGTGATGTTGTCTCCTTCAATAGCAACCAAGTCTCCACTAATTGCACTTGGTTTTGTCCCGTTGTGAATCTCTTTCTCCACTGAAACACCTCTCTATCAATTGTTGCTCTTTTGACCAGGCGCTTGACTCCTCGCGTATGATGGATGGAAAAGACTGGCTAAGTCAATGTGGCGATTGTGATGGAGACAGAGAGAACGTATGCCGTGCGGGCAATGGATGAACGAGAGATCTGCGTTCGTCAACGCATCCGCTAGTGAGTGCTTCCACGTATGAGTGCTTGCGCGTTCTCCGATTTTCTGAGCGAGTCGCTTTGTAGTTCCCCCTCCTCGAATGGACTACAAGGTCCTCTTACACGAGACCCACTGAAGCCAATGAGGGTACACACCAACGAAGCAAGGAGCAGGACTTGAGGTTTTGTCTTTGAGCGGACTGGTAGGCACTTTCCTAGGATTAGTGCTGTAGCCTGGCTCGCTTAACTTTAGAGTTCCAAAGTAAAACATGCCATTATGTCAAAATTTTCGTCTGCTCTCCACCTGCCCCATTCGCCATCCTAGAAACCTAGGAGGAGCCACTCCCCACTCCCCCCTCGTTGTACCGGGTCGTTACAACTTTAAATGGAACAACACAAGCCAACTAGCCCGGGCAATCACTGCCCCCTCGTTAGACTGGATCACTACAGCTTTACATAGAGCAATGCAAGCCAATGTCTCAACAGAATCACGGACAAAGGCTGATCGGACGCAGAAGTGACGTCGGAAAGTGTTAAGAGAGCCCCTGTGGACTGTTTGACTACCACCACGCGTGACAGTTTGGGCTGAGAATGGCTCGGCAGAGGCTGGTGTACATCCAGCAATGATGCAGATAGTCGCTAAAAGTTCGCAGAGCCACTGACGAATGAGCTGAGGCATGGCAGGGCTGGTAAGCTCGCGAGGAGAGTGGAATCAGGTTCAGCAATGACTTGTTACGGCCGAGCAAGTGATGAGTGCGGAGGCTTGGCGTTGTGCGTTCGGCGAAAGCGAGCAGCGCCGGCCAATTTGTGGGCATTGATGGCGAAGTGCCAGGGGGCTTTGTCGGCCACGTAAAAATGCTCAACGGGTGCGTCAAGACAGCAGCAATCGTGTAGCAACACGCTATTGGACGTCGAAGCAGTGGCGGCAGGAATTCGGCAGGGTGCAGCGATGGCGTACGAGGTAGCAACCTGCTTCTCCAATTTCCCTATTCCCTTCTCACGATCCTTTCCCCCGTGTAATGCTCCGTGAAGTGTTTATGGTATGCCCTATGAGCTCCTCTCTTTTTTTCGTGTAATACCTTCTGCACTCTGCCCCTCGTCCAGTGTAAGTCATCCGCCTTTTATATCCACATACGTCCAGAAATTTTGGTCCTTGATTTCCGGGATTTGAAGCCTGTCACAGGCAAGAAAAGCTGGTGAAATCTCCATTTGCTTCGTGTGTATGATCAATCAAATTAATCTCCTCTCGTTTCCTTTTCGAATTTCATTCAGCTGTATGTTCCGAACTCCTCCACATCAATGATATAGATCAAATATTCTTTTCACCATAAGTTTCGCTGGCCTTCTCATTCATGTAAAGCGACTGATCGTCTCACTTATTTTCCTTATCCGACCATCTCCTACGAGCTTTTTCCACCAAATCCATTTTCTTCCTTCCGTGGCTTATTATTTTTCCTTTTGCTCTTTTCACGATGCTGATTGGCGCCTAGAATTGTTGATTGAATATCCCCTTTACATATTGGCCAAACAAATGAGTAGATATTTAGCCGCAATTTCTTCCTTGCTTAATATCTTCTCTGACAAATCTTGCTGATTGTTCTTTAAAATCCTCTTACACGTCGGGTCAATTCGAAGCACAATTTCATTTCGTCATACATTGTGTCATTTTATCTGAAAATACCTTCGTATGTGGCATTCTTCCTACAAGGAGTTCCGGAACAAAAACTTCAAGCTCACATGGGTTCCTTTGGTGTAACTGGAAATCTTGTGCTTCTACCGATGTGTAACTTGTCCGGTACATCTCCTCCCTCTCCGCTACTATTGCATATGTAAATTTTTTGTTGAAGCAATTCTCGAATGACATTGTGAAGCTCAATCGGAGGATAGTTAATTTGTAATCTGAATTGTGGTTCCCTATCTACTTTCTCCAAGGCTTTTTGGATGTTATTGTTCATATAACATGGTGCTTTGACCATATAATTAGGTGGTCAGAAAAGCAGAGTTGCATTTGCCAAGATTATGTTCAAAAACCTTTTTTTCTCATGCGCTTAGCTCATTCACTATGGTTGTTTTGCAGATATCATGGCAATCTATATTGGCAAAAGCTCTTTGGAGGATCATGTGCGAACACTGCTAAGGTCGGACTAATGTAGTCAATTATATGTGTCATTATTTCCAATTTTACAGAACACGAGAAAACAAGCTTTTAATTTCTATTTGGTGCACTGCTATGTTCCAAATTATCTTTAGTGACATTTCTAAATAAGAATGGTCTCTTTCGACACTTTCAGGTCGATATTGAAAATGAGAAGCTTCTTTTTTTCATTAACGGTTACTCTAAATGTTACCCTCTGTGGCAGATGTTTTGCTTTGTGGATGACATCTTCTGCTTGTCTCAAGGACACACGGAGGATGTTGCTCTTCTCAAGCAGCAATGTGGATTGAACAAGACCGCGGATGAGGTCATTGTCGTCATAGAAGCTTATAGAACTCCTTTGAGATCGGAGGCCTTACCCTGCTGATCAGGTCATGAGAGACATCACCGGAAAGTTTGCCTTTGTGCTCTTGGACGGCCCTCCGAAAACCACTTTTCTGGCCACTGTAACTGTGAGTAGTAATAGTTTTCTTGGTTTCATTCTGGGGGTATCTCTCTCAAACTCTCCTTCCACCTGTGATCTGTCTAATCCTTTATGTCCTCTTAATCATGCGGGATGTTGGTAGAAGTGGCCCCTTCTTCTGGGGAAGTGATTCCGAAGGTAATCTCATTCCCTCGGACGATGCAGAAGTCATGAAGAAAGGCTGCGGGAAACTGTAGCACCATTTCCTAAACTGTAGCACCATTTTCACGGATCATTAATGCAGCATCACTGGAGTTTCCTCCGAGCATTGGAACGTGAAAAGTAAGGATGGATGAGCTCTGCTGATATTAAGCAAAGCTCAGAGGAGAATGCTATGTCGTTGGGTGACATCATATTGGAAGAACTGGTTGCGAACCTAAATTTATAAGCTAAGGTTAAAGTGGTGTCCTTTACCTATATGCATGTTTTGAAATGTGCATTTTAACCGACAATGTTGCTCTTCCAATTGTTTTTGAGCGCCAAATCGTTCACCTTTTAACATGGCCTTCTTTTTTGAACTCAGGATGCTTCTTCACCAGCTCTGGAGGTTTACGAGATTCTGAAAGATCGATGCTCAAAACACACCGGCGACTATTGGCCCTTCATCCGAGAGATCCTGATCATCGCCATTGATAACCGTAGGATCCGGTGAATTGATTCGTCCATGTACAATCAGTTTTCTAAGGTTCAGGTAAGTTTTTGGTTTTGAAGGCATCGATTTCCATTCTGCTTCCTCAACTCGATGCTCGATACAAATCGATACTATGCAGGAAGAAGCTCTGCATGAATTTCCGAAAATCCAAGAAATCCCTGACATCCGCATTGAGTGGGTTCTTAGATCCAATGCAGTGAAATCGATCCACTTTCGCTTTCATTTGCTAACTGCCACGATTCAATCCTTCAATCTACGGTCAGATTTCAAGGGTTCGGGTAAGTCCTTTCATCTTGAACGCATCGATTTCGTGTCTCTGTTCTTCAGTTCGACGCTTAATACGAAGTAATTTCTTCCAGTGCGCGCAAAGGTTTGCTTTTTGTGTTGAAGTACGACTGAAATTCAGAGCTGAAAAATTATCAATTGATAATTAGCTGCTTGAATATCCAGCAAGAGTTTCCTTTATTCTCCAATTGCACTGGCTTGCGAAGGTTGATGATGATGATGATGATATTATTGTATGCCAATGCTCTTTCGAACGGCAAGTCATTCAACCTCCTCTGCAGGCAACCCTTTCCCCGGTTTCAATTCTGGCCCCGATCCCAACAATTTTTGTTCATATATGGATGCGAAGTTGGGGTACTTGCCAGAGGATGGCCCTCTCTCTCTCCCTCCAGGAGATCCCTTTCATCAGCATTGATAGCATTCGGATCCAATGGAGTAAAATCGATCATGCCCGAGCCATGATGATAGATTTGTCTTCGTTGACTTCTTTTTGTTCCTCAGGTAAAGCTTCCAACTTCTTTCATTCTTTCCGCTTTCATTTGTTAACTGCCAGGATTCATTCTTTGATGTAATGTGAGTTTTCTTGGGTTCCGGTAAGTTTTTGGTTTTCAAGGCATCAATTTTGATTCTGCTCCCTCAATTCAATGCGTAATACAGACTGATATTGGAACTCGAGACTCTAGCTCATTTTGAAAGCCAGAAGATGAAATTTATTGGATTGTTAATTGACGGGAATTGCGCTGCTGTCTTCTCTTCTCGATCAGCTCATCCCACATCCAGATTTGACATGTCTTACCGTCTGTGGCAGATTGTTTGCATTTGATATCTCCTGCTTGTTCCAAGGACACATTGAGAATGTAGTTCTTCTTAAGCAGCAATATGGACGGAACAAAACCAAAAATTAGGTCATCATCGTCATAGAAGCTTATAGAACTCTAAGGGATTGGAGGCCTTACCCTGCTGATCAAGTTGTGAGAGACATCACCAGGAAGTTTGTTTTTGTGCTCTTCGACAGCTCTTCTAAAACCGCTTTTCAGGCCTCGGTGAGTAATAATATGTTCATTGGTTTCGTTCTGGGATATCTCTCTCAATCTCTCCCTCCACCTGCGATCTATATCTAATCCTTTCTGTTCTTTGAATCATGCAGGATATTGATGGAAGTGTTGCCTTCTTCTGGGGAAGTGATTCTGGAGGCAATCTTGTTCTCTCGGATGGTGCAGAAGTCATGAAGATAGGCGGTGGGAAATCTTTCGCACCATTCCCTAAAGGTAATTATTTTTTCGGATTGTTGATGCAGCTCCACTGGAGTTCAGTCCATGCATTGCAATGTGAAAAGTAAGGATGGACGAGCTCTGCTGATATTAAGCAGAGTTCAGAGGAGAATGTTAAGTTGTTGGGTGACATCATATTAGAAAAGTTGGTTTCGAACCTAAATTTATAATTTATGGTTAAAATGATGTTCTCTACCTGTATGCATGTTTTGATTTGTGCATTTTCACCTACAATGTTGTTCTTCCAACGGTTTTCGAGTGCCAAATCGTTCACCTTTTAGTGTTGCCTTCTTTTCCAACTCACGATGCTGCTTCACCAGCTCCGGAGTTTTGAGGAGTTATGAGCACCCACTGAATGAGGTGAAGCTGGTTCCTAGGGTGGACAGCTCTGGTCATGTGTGCGGCGCCACATTCAAAGTGGATGCGGAGACTAATGACTCCAGCATGCCTAGAGTTGGGAGTGCTGTGAACTGGTCCTCATTCTACTGAGTCGTATGGTTTGTGGCTCTTTTTTGGACAGGCCATTAGCTATTGAATGGCCTTCTGTTGCTTATAACCCAGTCACCCTTTCTCATACATTGACAATTTTTCAGCTCTAATGGTGGGTTACTCTATGTTGAGAGTTTGAGATGACATTGTATTATGCAGCTGTATATGTTGCTTATAAAACGAAGCCTTTACAGAACCTGATCATGCTTTGTGCAGTAATATCTTCTGGCATTTCATTTAGCCATCATGCAGAGTCTATTCACTGTCATTTTTTTATTTTTATTTTTAACTTAGATGTCTATTGTGAAATTGTTCTCACTGTTTGTAAATTAGGCCGGGATGACATTATTATATGAGGACAA
Source organism: Eucalyptus pauciflora (assembly GCA_007663325.1). Taxonomy (NCBI): domain Eukaryota; kingdom Viridiplantae; phylum Streptophyta; class Magnoliopsida; order Myrtales; family Myrtaceae; genus Eucalyptus; species Eucalyptus pauciflora. The sequence goes on from VMYD01000077.1 coordinate 467,072, forward strand.
ATGTGAACTATGATAACTTGGAGCATGCTGGTCCTCATATGGAAATCGAGTTTACACGATACCTTGTGGCATGTTAGATATTAAAGGCTAAAGCTGTAACCTCTCGTGCAATTTAAAGCAGTCAAAAGGACCTTGACGCATGTCGATACAAACTTAACATGAAGGAAGATAGAGGTAGCTATCAATACGATGACTAACATCAAAGTGTAGATTAACCAAGAAAAAAAAACACTTCGCCTGGCCATCTTGGTATGAGAGACTCTTTAGTCCTTCGGATCGACTATGCCCCCTGTTGTTATCTGAAAAACGTGTGTTTGTCAAGTTGAACATAGATGAAATAAATCTCAGTCTCATCTTATTGACAGATGAGCTCTTGCTAACTTTTCTGACAAAATTGAGTGATGGTCTGGATAGATGTGCATTGTCTACATACCGGCAGAGCTAATAATAATATACCAATCCTACTAATGAAAATTCCTGATATCCACTTTTTGTTTAATTCCTCCACACAAAATTAGTATTCAACGTGTTCATGGATCCCCAAGCAACATTAAGTATACTGTATCATGCTCAAATCAGGTCTCCACCTATCCCTCTATCGACTAAGTATAGGCTTTCTCACAGATTTTGATATAGACTTCCGGATATTTTACTTGGTCTCTGTGGTATGGTCTGATAAATTTCAATGAAGTATATAACTAGAGGAACATCTGCAGTATGGCATCACCAATGGTTGGGTATTTTGTTTACATAGCACAGGCCGAGCATGTAAGTATACTGCAAGTATCCTGCTCAAATTCTGGTCTCCACCTATCCATATATAGACTTAGTATCAACTTTCTCTCCAATCGATAAAGATTTCTAGATATTTCATTTGGTCTCTGCAGTATACTCTGGTAAATTTGAATAAAGTGTATGGCTAGACCAAGTTCCTGCACAAAAAGGATATAACTTCAGCTTTAGGTAGGTTTGGGGCCTTGAACACCTTGCAAACCCGCTGCTCACATTTGCCTTCCCTAAACATCAACCTTATTGTCGCTGCATGAGGCAGAACATGCCCACCTGCAGGTTTCGTTGATGCTGAAACAAATAAATCAAAGTCGTCAAAAAATTATCTTTTTTCCTTAAATAATGGCCTGCAGCTACTGTATGCATCACTAGTTTACAGTTTACACCAAACAGCTGGTTCTTGAGATTTACAAGAATTAGCACGAGCTTAGTGCTATCCCCAAATTGCAATTTTTCAGTGTGCAATTATGAAAGGGGTAAATTGGATAAGTATTAATGGATGCATGACTGTGGAAGAAATGGGATGTGATGTGGTACCTTGATTGGTTATGTACACCGCCACATGAAATTCCTCAGCTATCTTAAGTAAGCCTGAGAGCACTAGTGCAAATTTTTGCTGCAATTCGGAATCTATTAGTGTCAAACAAGATGAGCTCAAAAATTACAACTCACATGATTTGACGGTTTCAATGGACCTGGCTCTTTGCAAATTCTCCCCTTCCAATAATACCCATTTGAAAGAGAAGGATCACCGAATCCATAATCTGAAAGATATTACTCACCTAAGGTCAACCATCCACAGCTCACAAAATGTGTGCAGTTCCATTCTTGAGCACTGTCTTACCAGTAATCTAAATGGTTCTTCACAAATTTTGGCAGCCAAATCAAGAAGCAAATCGTACTGATGCTCATAAGTATAGACACAGGCATAAATGATCTACAAATTCATGGAAAGACTAGATTACAGCAAGTACACTAGCCAGAAAAGAAGGAAGAGTTGCCACCAATATAGAAAGCTTAGCCTAAGTTATCTAGTACTGCACCACGATCCATGCCAAATCTCTTGGCAATTGGTACAATTCAATCACCGCGACTGCAGGTGTACCAAGTTAAGAAAGTGCACATGTGCTTACATGGACAGACGACATTTATAAAACACAAGCAGCTTTGTCGTGGTCAAGAAAAATACAGACAGATTATAATAGGATACAAAGTTCCTTCTGTGTCAATATAAGCTACCTTGCCATTTCCTCTCACGTGAGTTGGCAGCTGAAAATATTTTACGAACATGGAATCCACAAACCATTAATAAAGAAGGATTGAAAACAGGGGTAAATACTGTTGTAGGATTTGCAAATAAAGTAGAGTATCTTCAAGCATCACATTTGACTAATGATCAACCCAAGTCCGAGTCCGACTATGATTAAGGCTTTTACTTGGTTATGACATAGTACAAACTCTTCTGGCCTTTTTACTGCTTGGTTTGAGCCACTGTATATGCGTTCCGGTATACTGACTGCAGACTACAGAAAATGAGAGTGCCATACTTCCAGAATCACCCAATTCACACGCTATGATGCCAAGATCACCCACATCTTTATTCTTCATAGGAATTCAATCATTATGTTACCATTTGGCATTGTTCATCTGAACAAAAATGCAACAGAAATTGATGACAGAAACCTAATATACAATTCAGACCAACGTGAGTAGTAACGCCAAGCGTATGTGCAAGCTGTGTCTTCCCAGACCTGAAGTGACGTCTGCAGCATTTTTCTGAGAAAGCTAATTAACAAAAGCAACTAAAAGTTCATCAAAGGTAATGTTGTTGGACCGTGATTTTCACCCAGGTTCGCCAAACGCTTCCGTAATTGCCGGAGTTTCAATACCACCTGTAAACATTGCCAAACCAGTGAAATTTGATTTCGTGTTAAACTCTATGTTTTCTGGTGAATGTAGAGTGACAGGACAAAAGCATTTCCTAAATGATCAATGACAATCCAGCGTTCCGACAGTCTTTACTGATGAGTTAAGCTTGGGACATTCGTTATTAATCCAGCTATGTCACGAATACATGGAAAATAAGACGTACAATGGTGCAATTCCAAGGTCACGTAACATAAGGAAGGCTGGAATTGCTCTCGTATGATCAGAAGACAAAAACTGAAAAGTGAGGACTACTGCACGCGCAGGAAATCACAGCAAGTTCGAGAGAAAGCTCGAGATGTAAATCACGATAATCACGGCCATAGCTTCATCGAACCATTCGCATCTCAATTTTAACTTTCAGAACACGGATCAGAAAATCACGATAATCATCTCAGAATCAAAGGACGCACCGAAACTCATTACGAAAGCGATCGGATGAACAGAGAGGAGTTGCCTACACTATGTTTTGCCGTAACTCACGTTTGTTTTGTCGATCGTTTCGAGCAGGTCTTCTGCTCCGTCGTCGACGTCCTCTCGTTCCACGATCTTCTGCCCTTCGGCTCTGAACATCAACGAGCGAACACGAGACGAAACTCAGAATCATCATCGCAGGCGATCGCGCCGCGGAAAGGGACATGAGGTGAAATCAAGCGGAGCTTCGTGAAACTCAGTTGAGAGACAAAAGCATCTTCGACGACAATGGAATTTCGCTCTGCGCAGGAGGAGAAACTCTCTAATTTTTTTTTGCAGATTTTGGAAACGATCGGAAATTGGAGGCAATCTTATATACATATACAGAGAGGCGGGAAGCGGAGGGGAATGGCTCTCGGCTTATTTTTCTTTTCTTTTCTTTTCTTTTCTTTTAAGAAAAAGAGGTTTGACTGAGCTTCGTTATTCTGAGGTTTGACTGAGATCTAATGGATCTGTTTTAAGAATTTATCAGATACACTACTAAAGAGGTAGAGGAAAATATTGGTTTGATTTTTTTTCTTTTATTTCGCATTAAATAACTCAGTTTTTTTATTTAGCTTGGTTTTATATTTATCTTAATCCTATTCGGCTTATAATTTTTTTAAATTGGATTGAATTAAGTTCTTCTTAGAAAAGGAAAAGAATCGATCCATATTGTGGTCAATACTTGGTTTAGTTGCATTATGTTCAAACTCCACGCTTATTGCTCACAGAATTAGGAAAATATCAATGAACAATTAAGTTATCCGGAATGACTTACTAAGAACTTGCTCATGACCAGTTTGAGCACACATCTTAAAATTTATAACTTGATGATTCAATAAAAGGTGATAAACATGGAGCATGTGTTTTCTTTTGTTGAACACGGAGCACATACTCCAACTTACAAAATAGGCAAATCATAATTAAAATATAAAACCATCACTAATCTTTGATATATTTTTCCTTATATTTTTTCCTAAAAAGTGTGTTCTTTGATGTAAGTTTTTGAATGTATGTATAACGAGAGAAGACGTTTGAGATATAATGTTTGGTTTCGAAATGGTTCGATTCTTTTTACTAAAATTTATTATGTTTTTAAATCGGATTTCTATGTAATCTCAAATGCCTCAATTTTATAATTTTTTTTTTAAAGCACAAGAATATCGCCATTTATAAGACCTAAAGCTCTTTTAATTATTTAAATCAAAACATCATCTCTCCCACGACGAGAAACGCAAAAACCAAAACGACAATCCGTTCCGTTTCTACCGCCCATTCCCTCTTCTTCGCGCCTCGCTTCTTCTTCTTCTTCGTTCTCCGCACAAACCCGGCCTGAAATCCCAACCAGCTTCCGTCGAAGTCGAGACTGATGCTGATCGAGTGATCCGAGAGAGTTGTTAATCGCGCATTTACGGCTATCTTCTCGAATGTTTTTGTCTTGGGTTCTTGTTGTTCCTCGTTCCATTGCACGTAAGCCGTTTAATGTTTGCCCTGAGTGAGAGGCATTTGCTTTTGTTGGGCTTGTTTCTTGAATTCGGAGCGAGGCATTACCATCTTGACATGACCCGTCTTCAAATCATTGGTAAAACCGTAGCTAGTGCGTTCGCCTACCCTGAGAAGAAACTGGAGTGTTGGCGAGATTTTACTTAACTGGTCGCAGTGTAGATTCATGACCACCAGCAAGAGAGTGCAAGATAGGAGCAAGGACTCCCTCATCTCGAAATTGCCACTGAGAAGCCGAAAGTGGTGTCAAAGGTGTTCGTTTTGATGGAAATGTTGAAGAAGGAAACCGAGACGATAATCCCTGGGAGGTCGCTGGATCTATACCCAAGCCAAACGGTATAGTGGATTTTATTCAGAAGTCACCAAAACTGTTTGAGTTGTATAAGGATCAGAAGGGGGTATTGTGGTTTGGAATTGACTAAAGAAGCTGAAGACTTGTTGGAGGAAGAGGAGAGATTGATTAGGGGACATTCTGGCACGGCTGTTGAATACGTGACTAGGATGTTGATGATGTTGGTCGATAAATGGCTTCCTCTGGACAAAATCGCTCATTTCAGGAGAGAGTTTGGTTTGCCAGCTGATTCTAGGAGCAAGTGGGTACACAAGTATCCGCAGCACTTCAAAGTGGTTAAATCTCCAGATGAAGTTGATTATCTCGAGCTCATAGAGTGGAATCCTGCTTGGGCTATCACAGAGTTGGAGAAGCCCATATTGGGGATATCAGAATTTGCCTTTTCATACTCCAGGGTTGCTTTCCTTATCTTTTCCCCTTGAAGTTTCGTGCCAGTTACAAGGTGTGTAGATATGGAGGGAAGATTGAGCACTTTCAGAAAAGGCCTTACTTGACTCCTTATGCTGATGCATGTGGCCTTCAACCTGGATTGAAAGAATTCAATAAGAGAGCCATTGCAGCAATGCACGAGTTACTTAGCTTCACAATGGAAAAGAGGTTGGTAACCAATCACCTCACGCACTTTCGACAAGAATTTGTGATGCCTCAGAAGCTGATGAGACTCCCGTTGAAGCATTATGGTGTTTTCTATGTCTCTGAGAAGGGAAAGAGGTTTAGTATGTTCTTCATAGGAGCTTATGAAGGTGCAGAGCTGATTCAGAAATGTCCGCTCGATATTTGGAAGGAAAAGGTCCTAAGCCTTATTGGTTATACGGGGAGGAAGAAAAAGATAGAAACTTTTATGGACTTATCAGATAAGGAAGATAATGATTTTATAGAGGGTAGCTCTAAGGATGGAGGCATTGCTATGCAGCTTAACCAAATAGAAGCCATCAGTGAATTGCAGGATATTGCAGTTGGAGACAGCTCCTTCATGGATATACATGAAATTGACAATAAATACAAGCCTCATGATTCATTTTAAGGTCATACGTTCTCATTTGAGTTGTCAAGATAACTTGCTTTCCAGTATTCTTCTTCACGAGTTCAAAGTTTCGAGTTTTTGTAAAGATTTAATTAGACGAACTCTGCTTACATCTATAAACCAAGTTAATTAATAGTGGACTGATCCATCTCATTCCTTGTTAGTCCTAAAAATTGCCACCGGAACTCCTGAAATCAATGATTCAGAAAGAATGTGCGGATAATGCTTTTGGCAACTCTCATCTCGCCTTGATGCCAGCAAGGACATCAGAAGCAGTCTATTTGCAATGATTGGTTCATTCTCACTTATTGGTCTGACTTAATGAGTGGGGCTGTATTAATCTGCTATTCTGAAGATGAACTTGCCACCCTGCATTTGAATCTCAATTGTTGGGTCAAAGAGATGATTGGGTAGTAGCTATCATGGAGAACACAACCTGAGCTGCTATGATGATTGACATTCTCTCTCTTGTTGTTTCAAATTAGATGATGAGCTCACCCTGCAGTAACGCCTTGTTCATCACTGTGCATGGATATTCAGGTCCACAATGTGTAGGACTGTCTTCTGCAACATACTTTCATTTGCTTTCTATCCGATTGCCTGTTTCATAGGTCTTCTAATTTCTGTTTAAATTCTCCATGAATCTATGGCACACTCCTGTTTTTCGGTTCTACTAGAGAACTTCCTTTTGTTGGATTTTAGAACCCAACATCAAACAGTAGGTAGTTTCTATTATTCCTTGTTTATGTTGGGCTGTGTTCATGGTTGATTCACTTCAATACCTTACTGTTTCGTTGAAAAGAAAGAAATACGAGAGCCTTTTTAAATAGCAAGACTGTTTTTTTTCTATTTGAATGATAGATGGCTTTCCACGGCTTTTGGTTGATTGACAATGACATTACTAATGTGCATTCTTTCTTATACCTCATACATGAACTGCGTTTATGATTTGTCACATGGGCTAGCATCTGCTTGACGCCACTGTGCAGTAAATTTCTTTTGCTTATCAAAAGAAAATTCTTAGCAAACTCATTGGAGATGATGCTAAGTAATTTGCTTCCAAATGTTGTGACTAGTTTTCTTCTCGTGCTCATAAAGACCATGATATCCAAAAATTGTATGTGACAAATCGAACTACTACTGTGTAGCTAAATATATTGCACTGCTTCATTTTCTGGTTTTTTGCTTTATAAAAATCCAATGGTTGATCTTTACCAAAAAAAAAAAATCCAATGGTTGATAGATTTCATTTCTTTTGATAAGGGCGATTAGATATCTTCTTAAGCCTGACAAAGTCCTATGACCTCTCGATAGCATGCCATGCTCGACGAAGTTCCTAATAGCATATGAGGTTCCTAAGAGCGGTAGATGTTAACTTTTTCCCCCCTTGATTAGGATTTATAAGCATCTTAAATTGAAGTCTATGCGATGCCAAAGCAAAGACTTATCGTTGAATACGAAATTTTTAAGGGAATGGTCAAGCATCAGTCATAGCTCCAACTAGAGCAACGACAGGAGTAATGTACCATGGAAGTTAAGCATCAACCTCATTTGGAGCAGTACGAAGAATTTCTAGAAATATAATCAAAGAGAAAGAGGAGCATCAATGTTTATTAGTTACAATCACTTAGCTATCATCTTTCGTTACGTGGCAAAAGTATTGCGTCAATTACAACTCAATTCATATAAGATGATCATTATCTACTTGTTTTAAGAAGGGATAGGAACTTGGCACCAATGTTTTCAAACTTAGGCCAGTCGGAGAACTAGTTAGGTTGCCAGTTTGCAGTCCTAGCGATTGGACTAGGGGTGAATCAGTGATTGTGTCTAGAGCAAACAATTATAGATATGTAATGCTGTCAATTGCCCATGAACACATGAATTGTTCGGCCTTGGTGGTAAAGTAAAATGTCGGTGATCTGTGGAATTGAGTGCTTGAGTCCCTTCATGTGCAACAAACAGTAGCCAAAAGCCCAGTTCTATACTCATGGGATTCTAAAATTAGGCAGATCCAATTTTGAAAATCGGTACATTTTCAAACTAGCTCAAACTGATTTAGGCCAAACCACCTACACATGCTTTTTGAGTTTTGGGTGAATAGATGAAAGGGAAAGCAGTGGAATTGGCCAAGAAAAAGGGGCAAGAATGGTTTATGATCGAATGATTGCAGAAAATATAAAGGAAATCAACATTGAGAACGTCATAGTCTTCGAATGGGCTTGCCATATAGCCACTAAAATCTTTTTGCAATGGCTTGAAATTAACAAAACTATGTAATATTCTCTTTCACATGAATATCACGTAAAAAAAGAGATAAATTATTGGATAATAACGCACAAGTATCCAAATTATTACCCTTTTTGTGATCATAACAAAATTTAATTCATTCAGTCAATTACCTCAATTTTTCGAATATAGGTTAAGTCCTCTATTAAATCACTAATAAAAAATGTTGATATCATATTAATGTTGTTAAATAGTCGTTAATTGCCCACATTAGTGTTTCCTACAATATCTTGATATGCTGCCACAACGGCTGAGATATATAAGATGCTACGATTATCTAAGTCAATACTTTTTCTTTCCACATCACTCAATATGCGAGGTGAGCGAATCATGTAACCAAAATCATATGACATCACGATTCATTTAGCGAATGCCTCAAATTGTATCAAATTTGAAAAAGTGAGATACTTGAATGAAAAAAGAAAAGTTTAGGTACTCTATTGTAAAACAAGCAAAAGTTTTGATAATTTCGATGTCCTTATCCTCAACTTCTGAACCACTCTAAGAAAAACATCTCAAGAAAAATGTTGTCTACGAAGGTCATTGTAACTTATAAGGTGGCAAAGTTGGAAATAGTCACCAAAGTGGCGATGCTAACGGCAACAACACGCCGTGGCCGTGCTTCAATGGTGCTCTATCTTTCCCCTTTCCTTTTTTTTTTTTTTTTACTTTTTTGCCCTTTCTTCTTGTCAGTTTTTTTCTTTGCTTTTTTCTTTTCATTTGTTGAACTCAAATTTGAAAAGATACAATAGAGATTAGTGAATGAAAAAAAATCCCAAAATGATTAAACCCGAAAAGAATTGGAGGAAAATTATGGCATTGTTAATTTTAAATAGGACTTGTAGCACCTAGAAATTCTCTTGGTAATGGCAAGAAAGACATACAAAAGTCTTGGTCTTCTTGGCATATATTGAAGTTTCTTTCCCACTAACATAAAAATATGCAAAAGTATTGGTCTTCTTCGAATCTGTTAAAGTTTCTTTCCCACCATCAAATGGCGTGCAAAGTCTTGGTCTTCCTGGAATATATTAGTTTCTTTCCCGCCATCACTCTTTCACTTTTGCTTCACTTTCCACAAAAAAAGAAAATGACATCTTTAGTAGGTGAAAGTCCTTGTCTGAAAATGATATTTTTAGTAAGTTAAAGCCCCGATCTTCCCCGAATTTATGGTTCTCTCTCCATTTGCTCATCATCACTTTGCGATACAATAGAGATTAATGAATGAAAAAAAATCCCAAAATGATTAAACCCGAAAAGAATTGGAGAAAAATTATGGCATCGTTAATTTTAAGACAGACTTGTAGCGCCTAGAAATTCTGTTGTTAATGGCAAGAAAGACATACAAAGTCTTGGTCTTCTTGGCATCTATTGAAGTGTCTTTCCCACTAACATAAAAACATTCAAAAGTCTTAGTCTTGTTGGAATCTATTAAAGTTTCTTTCCTACCATCTAAAGACGTGCACAATCAAATGACGTGCACAGCCTTGGTCTTCCTAGAATATATTAGTTTCTTTCCCGCCATCACTCTCACTTTTGCTTCACTTTCTACAATATAAGAAAATGACTTCTTTAGTAGGTAAAAGTCCTTGTCTGAAAATGATATTTTTAGTAGGTGAAAGTCCTGATCTTCCTAGACTTTACGGTTCTCTCTCCATTTGCTCACCATCACTTTGCGATACAATAGAGATTAATGAATGAAAAAATCCCAAAATGATTAAACCCGAAAATAATTGGAGGAAAATTATGGCATTGTTAATTTTAAGCAAGACTTGTAGCACCTAGAAATTATATTGTTAATGGCAAGAAAGACATACAAAGTCTTGGTTTTCTTGGCATCTATTGAAGTTTCTTTCCCACTAATATAAAAACGTGCAAAAGTCTTGGTCTTCTTAGAATCTACTAAAATTTCTTTCCCACCATCAAAAGACATCCGGACCCATTTTTTTCTGATCCTTCAATAAAAAGATTCATTCTCTTCATAAAAAAGAGGAGGTAGAACCAATAAAGATTTCTTTTTCGATTCATCCCTGGAGTTGAATACCTCATTCAAGAATTGTTTTTGATTCAATACGTAAGAATCCATAGAAAAGGCAAATCCCTTATGATACACCAGATCCGGCTCGCTTATTGATAGAGTGAATAGATATGCCATTTCTTGAAATTTCTCTTCTGATTCAAAATCGTGGTGTAACGTGTATCCCCCCCTGTTCCGGTCATGGAACATATGAAATAAATCAAAAAATGTATGCACAATCAAATGGCGTGCAAAGTCTTGGTCTTCGTCGAATATATTAGTTTCTTTTATGCCATCACTCTATCACTTTTGCTTCACTTTCCACAAAAAAAAAAAAATAAAAAAAAAATGACATCTAGTCCTTGTATGAAAATGGTATCTTTAGTAGGTGAAAGTCTTGATCTTCCCGGACTTTATCGTTCTCTCTCCATTTGCTCATCATCACTTTGCTTTCCCATAACTTCTACAGTGGACTGATTCACTCATGGCCATTGGAGAGATATTTCTTGGTTCCTTCTTTCGGGTTCTATTCAACAAAGTTGAGTTCTCTAGTGTTGGATTATGTGTAAAGTGACGGAATCAGCATCACCTTGCTCAATATGTACATCAATAATTTTGTTATATTCTCTCATGTAATGCGATCTTAAATATTTGAATTTTTTCTATCTTATTAAAAATTTTGCCAAAAAATTCAAATCTTGATATGTTTATTTCTTTCCACGTAAACATACATGGATACAATTTCCTCATATTGTATAAATAATTTTTATGAATTAATAATTTAAATTTTGCAAAATCTTTTGGATGTTAATCTTTAAATGCAACTAGTATGCACTTTTGCTAGTTTTATTAAATAAAACTATCTTTTAATCCATTTATATGAAAATGGTCAGTATCATTCCTTCATTAATTCAAGTTTACGGACAATCCAACGACTAAATTGAACATATGCAAAAAGTTTATGGATCAAACTGAACAAATTAAAAGTTTAAGGACAACATTGCACATTGAGTTAAAGTTCAAGGACTACATTATACGTTGGGTTAAATGTCAGGGACCATTTGCATAATTTTCCCAAGAAAATATAGCTAACATGTCTGCTAATGTGACATTAATAATTTTATGAATGTTCCAACCTCTTGAGAGAGCACTCCAAGAAAGTGGGAATGACTTGGATTCGGCCATCAATAGGGATCTGCTGATCATTGTTTCTGAAAGTTGCCATATCATTGCAACATCACATTTGTTTCGTGAATTGCTTTAGCAAATTAGCAGAAGCAACATCGTTACTTGACATATTCAGTATAGCTTCGCTATAAGGAAGATCCTCCTCCATTGGAACAAAAGCTCACAGAATTAGGACAACATCTGTTATCTTCCTCGTACCATTAGTAATGCGACATTTGTTGTTTCTTTCTACCGAGGTAAGGTACAGGAAATATGTTTCGCCAAGAGGTCCAGCATCATTGCTTGCTTCATCTCAAAGGAAAGGTAATGTAAATACAATGCTGGCCCGGAAGCATCTGCCGCCCAGGAATTTTAGCCTTCTTATCTGGTTGGGTTTGTTGGATGCAAATTGCGCAACCCCAAGATCTCCATAACCAGAACAAGAACATGTATAATTGAGTAGGAAGATTAACGCACCTGTTTTGGGATCCATCAAACATAAAGCGGAAGCAGAAAAGGGATTCCCCACATATCAAGGGTATCCACGCATCAAGTCCTTCTCCTTTATTGCTCTCCATATCACTGGCTCAATGAGGCAGCCCCCTCACGTTTAGCGTTAGGTAAACGCCCCTTAGGTGAGGATACATGTGAGAATTAGGGTTATAGGAGAGACTTGAGCACTATTTATAGAGTTTTCAGCTAGGCCCCCTCATTACGGGCCAGGCTCAACTCGGCCCACACTAACCAGCCCCATATTAGACTAATTAAGAAACCTTCTATCTCACTTTAGACCAATCCCGTAAAACGGTAAACGTTAAACGGTGAATTACAATATCAATTAATGCAGTCCACATTAAGAAAACTCTTACATTCTCTCACTTTGACTATATTAATTGAAATCATATTGTATGTGCACACATTGGTCTAGAGATAATTCTTAATAGTCAATCATATCCTATAAAGTCTCAAATACCGAATCATGGCGGTAACTGTATGTATACACACAGAGCCTTCCATGGTCACGAATGTTCTTAACTCTATTGATATGGATCAAATACGGTAGTGTGTCAAATGGACAACATCTCTCATAGAGAGATCTCATTTGTCAGTCACCATTCTCTTACTTTAAGTGTCACAAAAAATTTGTGACACTAGAGAATGTCCATTCTCTTACCTTAAGCGTAAAAAAAAACTTGTGCCACTAGAGAATGTCTTTATGGTTCCATGAACCCACATATGTCTTGTCCTTACGATTAACCTTTCTTTATGTATAACAAGACATATGGACAATGCTAATAATCGGATGCCTATAACCTTCACTCAAGGTTTATACAGTACCTTGAGACTTTATCAATATGTATTCAACATAATAACAACACATTCAAAAATACTTTATTGAATGCAAAAGTTGATACATATCAAACCGTTACCAAATGTAATGAACATGAATGAAACATTTATCAAAATAAAGCCAAAATAGCTCCCACTAAACAACAGTATCTCATGATGCTCCTAGGCCCATGCTAATGACATGCCGCTTAAAATACACATGGGCGTAGACATTTAGTTAGTGGATCTACTACTATATTATCTATGGAAATATGTTATATTAAAACGTCACCTTTCTGTACCGTTTCCTTTTGGTCAAAAGTTTTGACCAACATATATTTAGACCCTTTGAGACCTTTGTAGTAAATAAATAATACTACAAATTTGTTATCTCAATACAACCGTATAGGTCTATCCATAAAGTTTAAAATGGTCGACTCCTTCATGAGGTTCCGGAGCCTAATAGCCCAAGTAATAGCCTAAAAGAATGTTACTGACATTGCTTTCATAGTAGAAGATGATATAGAACTTTATTTACTACACTTCCTACTAACATAAATATTTATTCTGTTATTGATCTCATGTCATCATAATAGCTAGCAAAGTTTACATCTAAATACCATACTAATTGCAAGAATTGAACATATCCACATATTAATATATAATCTCTTATCCTCTTTAAGTACCTTAAAACCTTCTTAGCAGCAACCCAGTGATCACGTCTTGGATTTGACCAATATCTGCCTAGAAGTCCCGTCACAAAGACGATATTTAGTCTAGTGCAAATTCGAGCATACATTATACTTTTAAGTATACTGACACAAGGTACACCCTTTAATTAGATTTTCTCAATATCTAAATAAGGACAGTGTGATAGATTCAGTCCATCACCCTTAACAACAGGAGCAATTCCTGGCTTGCAATAATGTATATTGAATATTTCCAATATACAATCAACAAAAGTCCTCCGAGAAAATGTAATATAATATGGCAAAAAAAAACAATCCTTACAGACCTTAGTACAAAAGATATAAGATGTCTCAAGGTCACAACTTGTAAGCAAAATATCATGTACATAGAGTATGAGAAAAAAAAATTCCTTCCACTGACCTTGCAGTATATTGAATTACTTTGTTCCCAATTGAACAAAATAACAACACTATGAAACTTTAATAATATTGTCTGGAAACTTGCTTAAGACCATGAATTAAGACTTTTCAATCTACACACAAGTTTACTTGAATTTGCTGCAAAATCTTTCGATTGCACTACATAGATTTTGTATCTATTTAGCGTAACTCCATATAAAAAATAAACTATCAATGCCACGTTCACTCTGAAAGAATCTATAAATAAATAATTATTTCTTCACTAACTATCCACCTCTCTTTCAGAGTAAAAATATTATTATCCTTTTTTTATGGCATCTAATCACATACTTAATTAAGAACAAGAAACGACATTTATATAAGTTGCTAAAACAACTATGTAATGGATATTGTGATCATGCTCTCACAAATAGACTATATAGTCTGATGGCATAACTGATCGTCTTCCCTAACAAATCTCCTTAATAAAGCTGCAACCACTTCATTCTGTACTTGAGAGGTTTAAGAAATTTCATTATAAACTATATTAAGAATAGTACCTTAAACCTCAACAAGTTTAGTATATGGTATAAGAGATTCCATAATTATCTGTATAAGTAAAGACAAAAACACAATAACCCCCATCATACTATTATCTTTAATAGTCTGAGAGCAGTTATCCTCTACAATTACGTCGATATTAAGAAACTTTAGAGTATGTGATTCCATAATTCTTGTACCTTCTTTAGAGTCATAAAATTAATACCCCTTTTAACAATCTGGATAAGATACAAAATAATTTCAAGTGGATCTTAATTCCAACGTACTTAATATTGGATTAGATAACCCCACTCCTGCATGATACCTCTAAATTTAATATGATTCAATCAATTTACGTCCATTCCATAACTCAAAAGAAGTTTATGAAACAACTTTGATAAGAAATACGTTTTGTATGTGAAAAAATTGATTTCAAAATATCAACCCACAGTAGACTGATAAATTAGTCTTACTCATCACCATGTTAATTATGGTGCAATTATGCCTTTTGGCAAATCTTTTTGTCATGATTTTCAGGCATAATAATTAAATTACCACCCCATAATTTACCAAGTATTTGACAAATGACCTTTTAAGCAATTCAGTATTGTCATACTTGCCAAAATACTTACCGCTACTATTGGGCCTAACAACCTTTTAATCATATACGAGATATATATGTCATTAGGACTTAAACACAATTTTTGCAGATATGTCCTAATTTCAATATCATACAAGACATAATTTCAAGCAACTAAGGCTTCCATCATCTTATAGCAGTGCAATCCGCAAGCAAACCTATTTTCTAGTGTTTCAGAATGGAGCGCTTCATGGACAGTAAGTAAAATTCTATTGCATTCTCAAGCAACAAATCATATGTCCACAACTTAAAATTTGAAGCAGTAAAAACCTCAATAAAAGTGGAATTATTAATTACAAAAAATGTGACTAAAATAACAAGCGATGTATATAATTAACATCATATGAGCACTGTGTAACTTGACGTACAAGTACACATCCAGAGAGTTACATGCAAAATCATATAATCATCTTTGGGCAGAATACATGACATGCAATTGTACACTCCCCACATGATAGCGGTTATGAGAATTTATTCAAATCTTCATGAATTCATCATCTTTGGGCATATGAACCACTAGGATCAGTCACTCATCCACCATACCATCATGTATCCCTCCATGAACTAATACACAATTACCTCTTTTGGGAGTATGACTATACATTAGACTAGGAGACATCCCAATCAATATACAAGACCGAAATTTCTGAAACCTAATCAAGCGTGCCACTTTGGCGATCACTACTAAATTGAATTCTTGAAACTCTCTCATACCAGAGATATAAACTTTACTCCTCACATACACCATATACATGTGATTTTAACTTTAATGATAGAGGCACCAAATCACCAAAATCACATATTATGTTAATTACATTGCTTTGTTCATTAATAAAATCTTTATCACACACACACACACACATATATATATATATATATATAGCGAACCTAAAAGACAGATTCCAATGAGATCAACGATCACAACAACACAAGAAAATTCTCATAACATAAAAGCAATTATCTCTTGTGTACCCCAATTACTGATTACTAGAACAACATTAAAAGAATGCTGATCTAGAATATCTCTCATAAGTTAACATCAATAGCAATACAGGATAACCCAGATAGCTAATCCACTATTGCTCATGAGTTTCATAAGGCAAAACATGACTCCAAGGCCAACGGTTAATATATTAGCCAAGTTTTTAAGTAACAAAATTATCATTGTTATCAACTAGTAGCCTATTAATTGAGTTAAACCAGAGAACCAAATATCTAAAATTTAACAGTAGATACTATTGCTCTGCGTAAATGTTGTCATACTCCTTAACCATAAAAAATATTCAACTTGATAGACATTAACAAGTGACCAGATGAGTTCATGTACAATATGCAGTTACTTAATTAACATGCATTATCCACATTCAATAGATGTGTTAATCAATACAATCAGTTTGGTCACGAGTTCTTAAGACATCCATCATTCAAAGATTACCATGTGTGTAAAGGAGTATGCTTAAACAACAAAAATTTTATAATCAATACATAGCTCAATTACCATCCCATAATGGTTGTATCTCATTAAGCCAACTTCAATTCACAATAAAGTTTAATTTTTTTATTAATGAATCACACCATTATAATGTTTATGTGATAACATACCTGTGACCCAACACTTATATTTCCAAAATCACAGAAAATATAAGAAAAATACGCAAAAATACACTAAAAATACACGTATTTAGGGTTCCGTATGATTTTCACATCCATAAAATTATCAAACATGTAAAATAAACATACCAAAAGATAGAGGATGAAGATACGAGTCCAACGCCGTCGACCACCTATATATATATATATATATATATATATATATATATATATATATATAAATACAAATCTTCACAAACCCCATTATCCTCGTCTCGAATGAATTTGACATTGACTAGTAACTGCGGGCAAACTCGCCACGGCAATAGAACAAAACCGCCGAGAGGAGAAAGTCGATTCTGAAATCAGAGACGGACGAGCAAAAGAGTGCGCACGATGACCGACAATTCATAATTCAAACGACACGACGTGACGCAAAGAGTGGAGAAGAAAAACGAAGGTAACGCTAGAATGTAACTTAAAATTCTAGAACTTTTTCTATGTATAAACCCTAGAATTTCAAATTTAAAATTCTCATTCAATTCTCAACAAAATTATTCAAATTATATATGGTTGGAAAAATCTCGACATGTATAACAAAAACCCCATGGTTTCAGGATCAATCGAGCAAAAAATCACATGAAAAAATAATGATCTGGCGGTGCGTGGGAGCGCATGCGGCCCTCTTCGGCGACGTGTTGCCCACGAATCTGTTCGCCTCAACGAGCCCAGTCCGAATTTGTGATTTTATTTTATTTTTATTGAACAAAAAATCTCAAAAATCACAAATTATGGCAAAAATTTTATGCATTCGAAATCTAGGGTTATGGAGGCTCTGATACCACATGTTGGATGCAAAATGTGCAACCCCAAGATCTCCATAACCAGAACAAGAACATGCATAATTGAGTAGGAAGATTAACGCACCTGTTTTGAGATCCATCAAACATAAAACGGAAGCAAAAAAGGGATTTCTCACATATCAAGGGTATCCACGCATCAAGTCCTTCTCCTCTATTGCCCTCCATATCACTGGCTCAATGAGGCGACCCCCTTAGACCAACCCCGTAAAACGGTAAACGTTAAACGGTAAATTACAATATCAATTAATGTAGTCCACATTAAGAAAACTTTTACAGGGTTGCCTTTGGTGTGTAGATGGAAAGACTCCTTTCGCAATTCCGATGCAGAAAGGGCGAAATTATTCCAAATTTTGGGTCCCCTTCCTCACCATCTCCATTAAGCTCGCACGCTTCATCTTTATTTTGTTTCTTCTTATCTTCTTCTACCAATAATGGCAGACAGGAGGCCCCTTTCTTTTTCTAAATGTTTTAAAGTTGTTCTAGCTACACTAAAGCAAAATGGGTTGATCGACAAAACTGCGTCTATGAAGTCAAAGGGAAAAAAGAAGGGCTTGAACTTTGTGGGCGGCACTTGTGCTGCTAAAGTTGAGCCCCTCGCTGAAATTTCCAGTGACGAGCTCGAACGTTGTGAAATACCCGCCGTTGATGAAGCTAAATTTTGCTTTAAATGAGACGGAACTAAGCGAAAAATAGAAAAAATTAATAAGTTTTGGAAAATTTCAATTATTGCTCATGAATTCCTAAAATGAAAGATTTAATTTTAAAAGTACATACACAATGATTATAAGCCCATGCAAAAATGGGTATCTATTAATTATTTCTTTTTCCTTTTTCTAAAATTTATGGATAAAAAATAGAAACATAATTAGCAAGTGAGTAAACATCTGTTTATGAAATCTGAAGTATATTTGAATTTGACACCAATTAATGAGGTCCTTTAATTATGTAATTCAAAATCTGCGAAAATTACTCCTGTCCATATATCGGTGCTTCGAACAAGCCTAGACATATGAGTATTGCGCACATATATTTAGATTACACGTAATTTAAAATAAGGAATTAGCATAAAATGAATTGTTTCTATGGTTGATTGTTTTCAAATGTCACTCAAACCTCATAATCTGGCGTGATTGAACCAAATATAACCGCCTCCGTAAAATAAAAAATAAAATAAAAAGACAAATGCACTAATCTAATTTGGTACATGGAGGCCTCAACTGCAAGTAATATCGATTTCCCATTTTTCTTTTTTCACAAAATAAAAAATTATTGAATCCGTGAAGTTATTGACTATTAAAAGAGAAGAAACATATACAATATTGACCATAATGCCAGTGAAGAGCACCAAAATTAAATGGATGGTAGAGCATTTTAATACTGTTGACATATCTGTATAACTTTAACTTTACAATTATCATTAACAATTGCCTTGTATATAAAAAAAAATGTCTATAATTTGATTTTTGCCTTAATTCAAGCATTTGGGATCTGGCTGAAAAAGGAAAAGAGAAAGACATTCAAGAGGAGGCGCTTATTCGATTTTAGATGCGACTAGTTGAAACGAAAACTCCATAAAAGAAACATCATCAATTTCATTTTATATCCGTGGCAAAAATATCCAAATTGACCGAAATAAAATCATATCGCGAGGTGCATGAAATTTCTACTTATGAACTCTCAATCAAGTATCTAAAGTTTTTTAATTCAATCTATTACCTCAACATTTCGAATGTGGATCAACGCGAGACCTCCACTGAATCGCAAACAAAAAATGTCTATATGACATCAATGCTATTAAGTATCCGTTAACTGTTTACATTGGCGTCCAATATATTCTTTCGGGTATCAATTTTGTGTCTTGCAGGTCAGACCAACCATTCCAGATGATATCAATTAGTCTCTCGAAGAATTGGAACAAATTCTCTACAAAAAAAAATACTGTTTAGGGAAATTAGTTGCAATAGGTAAAGAAATCATAGTAAGGTTTTAAATTATATGTGCCCGCATAGTTACATGTGATGATAATATTATTAATATGATGTCCAACCAAAAGAAAATCAAGTACAAAGAAGGAGTTTTTCCTTCAATCAAATGTTTGATAATCCACTAAAAATGATCGAATGATTCCAAGAAGAAAATCTAAAGGAAATCGACATTAAGTACATTGTAGTCTCTCAATGTGCTTGACATTTAGCCACGGAAATCTTTTGGCGCGTGAAATTAGCAAAACTATCTACCGTTTTCTTTTACTTGGAAGAATGAATAATCTTACAAAAGAAAACTATTAAAAAGAGACCGAGTAACGAACCAAGAGGATGAGTTTGTAAAATAGATATCATGTAAACAAAAGTATGATTGAGATTTGAGCCTAGACCAATGATTGTATAATAAACTCATTGGGACAATGACATTGCAAGTACTTGAATTATTATCCTGTCGCAATGAAGTACCTAAAGTTTTTTCGTTCAATCAATTATCTGAATTTTTCATATAGATCAACATGAGGCCTTCATTAATATTGTGGATGGAAAATGTTGACATGACGCTAACGCTGTTAAATGGTTGTTAAATGTCCATATTGGTGTCTAATATAGCATCTTGAGATGTTGCCACGTCAGCAGAGACATTGGATGCTAAGATTGTCTAAGCTAATACAAACTCTCTCTCCACATCACCCAATCTGTAGGGTAAGCAATTCATGTAAAAAAAATCATTACAACATGGCAATTTTTTAATGGACGCCTCAAATTGAGACAAATTTGGAAAAAGAAAAAATAATAGAGATTAATCCAGACATAACGCACGGAAGTTCTACTAGCAATGGAAAAAGAGACTTTCTAATGGGGATGCATGAGGAGGGATGTGAAAAGCCAAGCAGCAAACTTCAATATGTGTCCTGCAAAGTCTTGGCCTTCCTGGAATTTATTGAAGTTTGTTTCCCATTACCTCTTTTTCTCTTTCGCTTCACTTTCCAGACAAAAAAGCACATTGTGTCCGTGTAGTCTTTAGATAGATTCTCTGAATATTACCAAATAAGCACTTGTGGATAAACAGTATTTTATTTTGATTCCTCTGACCGAAGAAAGCATCATTAATACCTCAATACAAGCACCCAAAATTAAATGGATGACAGTGCTATAGCCTTGTCCGAAGAAAGCATCATTAATATGTCAATTCTTTTGACATATGTAAATGACTTTACAAAAAATTATCCAAAATATCCATAAATATATTATAAGGCGGCTAATTCAATTTTAAAATTTGATATGCTATCATGTCAACTGAGATATATTAGATGATAATATCGTCTAAGTCAACACACTTTCTTACCGACCAAAAAAAAACACACTTTCTCTCTTCTTATTACTCAATCTGTAGGGTAAGGAGCCACATCAACTATTATGTTTAACTTTTACTGAGTAAGCGAGTCATGTCAACAAAATTATATAACATGGCAATTTATTTAACCGATGCTTCAAATTGCACCAAATTTGAAAAATTGAGGTTCCTAATTGAAAAAAAAGGAGTTCAGGTACTCGATCATAAGCTAAACAAGAGGTCAGGTATGTTTGATATCATTATTCTCCAATTACATTCAAGCGTGCACCAAACTATTGAGCATATACTTTTGTTGATTTGGGCGAGGAGATGAAAGGGAAAGCAATGGAATTGGCCAAAAAAGTGGACAAGAATAATACGTTATTTTTCAAATTTTATGATTGAAATTATTCGAGAAGATAATCTAAAGAAATTAACATTGAGAATTTTATAGTCTCCAAGTGTGCTTGACATTTAGCCGCTAAAATATTTTTGCAATGGCGTGAAATTATCGAAAGTATTTCCTATTCTCTTTCACATGAAAGAATGAAAAAAAAAAAAAACAATTTAAGTGAAACCGAGCAATGAATCCAAAGGATGAGTTTGTAGAACAAATATCACCTAAAAAGAAGTGTAGGTATTCGATTGTAAGCTGAACAAAAGCTTAGCTTACTATGTCATTATCCCTAACTCCTAAACCGCTCTAAGAAAAGCATTTGACAAAAAATATTGTCTACAAATGTGACTATAAAATGGTACGTTGGAAGTGGACGACCCAGCGGCGGGGCAATGACCGTGAGACTGGTAGTTCTCTCTCTCTCTCCCCATTCCGGCATTATTTTTTTTTTTTGTTTCTTGCTGTATTTTTCTTTTTGTTTTTCTCTTTGCTTTTTTTTTTTTTCTTTTATTGAACTTAAATTTGAAAAGATATATGAAAATTTAGACATAATTCTAATAGACAGGTACAACAGAGATTAATGATGAAATATCACAAAATAAGTGAACATGAAAAGGGTTGGATGAAAATTATAGTATTGTAAATTTTAACAGTAATGCCTGGAAATTCTACTAGTAATGGAAAAAACAAGATATTCGCATAAGGATGGAAGACGAGGGACGTGAAAAGTGAAGCAACAAAGTCTTAGTGTTGCTGGATTTTATTTCCTTTCGGTTTGACATTTGCTTCACTTTCTAGACAAAAAAAACTACATGATGTCCACAAAAGCCTTGGTCTTCCTGAGTTTACGCTTAAATTACAAAAACAAATAAATGATAGTGGAAAGTACGAATATATGGGCCTGACTTAAAAAAGAAAAAATGCAAATGGGAGGTGAAACAAGCACTTGTGGACAGAAATCGTCCTTAAAAGTCTTCATCTTCGTTCGGTCCTTTTAGGCAGGAAAAAAGCCTTGGTCTTCCTGAACTTCATAGTTTTCTCTCTCCATTAGCTCACTGTCATTTTGCTTCGCCATTGCCCTTGTTGTTCTCTGCAGTGACTGATTCACCCATGGCCATTGGAGAGATCTTTTTGGGTTCCTTCTTTCAGGTCCTCTTCGACAAGTTGACTTCTCTGGGATTGGAATATGCACAACGAGAAGGAATCAACACTGCTTTACTTAACGAGTGGAAGGGGACGCTGGAAACGATCAACGTGGTGCTGGATGATGCAGAGGACAAGCAGTTGGGCGGTAACCGTCTAGTGAAGCTGTGGCTGGATGATGTTAGGGACTTGGCCTATGACATGGAAGACTTGCTCGATGAGTTCGCGATTGAAGCCACTCAAGTTAAGTCTGGGGCAGAATCCAGCGCAAGCAGAGATCAGAAGAAAAGGAAATTCTTTTCCTGGGGCCAAGATGGATCATCCGGATCGAATCTGAACTCGTGCTTGTTTGAAACTAAGGTACAAGAGATCAGTGGCAGGTTGGAAAATATTGTCACTAGGAAGGCTCGTCTGACCTTGAGAGAGAATGCCGCGGACATATCCAACTACACCAACAAAAGGCTCCCTAGCACTTCTTTGCCGGAGACTTGGTTTTTCGGCAGGGAGAAGGAAGAAACAGAGTTACTGGAACTATTGATCGGTGAGGTTGGAAATTCCAATGCCGGGCTGAGCATAGTCCCCATAGTTGGGATGGGCGGTGTTGGAAAGACAGCTATGGCTCAACGGTTGTACAATGATCCCAAAATGAATAGCTATTTCGAGAGGAAAGCATGGGTTTGTGTTTCAGATGTTTTTGATGTTCTCGACATAACAAAGACTATTTTACAATCAATCGCTGCTGGGTTGTCTTGCGAGGGCAAAGATCTTAACTGGTTGCAAGTTAAGTTGAAAGATGATCTATCCGGAAAGAAGTTCCTTGTGGTCTTAGATGATGTCTGGAATGAGAAGTATGGAGAATGGACTTCCCTCTTAAAGCCATTTGAAGCGGGGGCTAATGGAAGCAAGATCATCATCACGACGCGCAACCATCCTGTTGTTTCCATAACAGGATCTTCGCCATATCCTTTGAAGGAGTTGTCTGTTGATAATTGTACCAGCTTATTAGCCTATCACGCTTTGGAAGCAAGAAATTTCGAGAGGCACCCGCATCTGGAAATAGTAGGCAAGAAAATAGCTGAAAAATGTAGAGGTTTACCTTTGGCAGCAAAGATATTGGGCGGTCTCCTACGTAATAAAGAGAATTCAGATGAATGGGAAGCTATCTTAAATAATAGAATATGGGATGTAGCATCGGCAAAAAACGATGAGGTTCTTCCAGCTTTGAAATTGAGTTATGTCTATCTCCCTTCTTATTTGAAAAGATGTTTTACTTATTGCGCAGTATTTCCAAAGGACTATGAATTTGAGAGGGACGAGCTGGTGCTCTTATGGATAGTGGTGGGCTTTTTAGATGAACGAAAAGCGAAAGAGAATATCTTGAGATCAGGACGGAAATACTTTGATGAGTTAGTATCTAGATCCTTTCTTCAACAATCCAGTGTTGACACATCGAAGTTTGTGATGCACGATCTTTTGAATGATCTAGCAAAGTCAATTGCGGGTGTGGCATGCTTTACCTTTGGGGAGTCTCAGGTAGTGAGTGATGAAGATGATGCCTCTTTTGAAGAGAAAGCTCGTTATGCATCATGTGTCTCACAATATGTTACATCAAAAAGCTCAAGAGCATATGCTGCAATGAAGGTACTAAGAAGTTTAATGCTATTGACTAGTCAATCTGATCATTATGGAAAAAAAATATTTATTTCTGGAAAGGTGCTGCACCACTCGCTAATAAACTTGAAGTACTTGCGGGTGTTATCATTATGCCATTGTGACATCATAGAGGTACCGAATTGTGTCTATGATTTAAAACATCTCCGATATCTCAATCTCTCATACACCAATATCGAAAGGCTACCCAATTCAATTGGTGCCTTGTGCAAATTACAAGCTTTGATCTTAAGAGGTTGTCAAATGCTTTCTATGTTGCCTCCAAGCATCACAAAATTGATCAGGTTACAATTTCTTGACATTAGAGATACAGGGAGTCTCGAAAAGATGCCATTGGGTATTAGTAAGTTGAGGAATCTTATTATCTTGTCCAAGTTTGTGGTAGGACTAGAGAGAGGGTCACAATTAAATGAGTTAAAGAACTTGCCACATCTTCAAGGAGATTTACTCATATCTGAATTGCAGGAGGTGGAAAAAGTTAGAGATGCAATTGATGCTAATTTGTTTGGAAAGCAAGACCTTAGCAACTTATTCTTGCATTGGAATAAAGGTTTTGGAGATTCTCGGAATACAGAGCGTGAAGCACGAGTTCTTCACTCTCTGCGACCTCACACTAATATTAAAAATCTCACTATCTCATACTATGGTGGTGAATCACTCCCGTCATGGTTAGGTGATCCATCCTATTCTAAGATAGTGTATTTGCGCTTGCTTGGCTGTCCTCATGTTAGTTCGCTACCATCACTTGGACAGCTCCCTTCACTCAAAGAATTATCTCTTGAAGGTCTAAGTGCAGTTTGCATGATAGGCTCTGAATTTTACGGAACTAAAAGCCCTTTTCCATCCTTAACAATTTTGAAGTTTGAAGGGATGTCGGCATGGAAAGATTGGTCTTGTTATGCTGGAGGTCAAGAAGAAAAAGAATCATTCTCCTGTCTTCAACATCTTGTTGTCCAAAGATGTCCAGAGTTGATGGGGACATTGCCTCGTCGATTAGATCATCTTATTAAGCTAGAAATTCATTCATGCTTGCATTTGAATGACTCAACCAATGAGGTTCATCTTCCCTCTCTCCATGAGTTACACATAAAGGATTGTAACAAGGTGATCTTAAAGAAGTTGGAAGACCTAACTTCTTTAACCATTCTCAAAATTAAGAATCTTGTGGAGCTTGTTTGCTTTGATAATGGATTTATGAGCTACTTGGTCAAGTTAAAGGAGCTTCATATAAAAAGCTGTGAGATGCTGACATACCTATGGCGAGATGGAGATGGAACGCGAAATCTTACTTGCCTTCAAAGTGTAGTCATTGAATATTGTCCTCAATTCACATCTTTTATGAGGGGACAAGGAGAGATTGAGCTGCCGTGCGACCTTGAAAGGATGGAATTGAGGGGTTGCACGAGTTTAGAAAGGTTTCCGAGCAAGCTGCACACACTTAGAAGTTTGATTATTCGGAATTGTCCAAAAATCATGGGACTAACCATTCCTCCAAATGACCCCAGCAATAAGAACACGATGTCGCAGCTTGAATCTCTCTTGATTAACGATTGTGATTCTTGGATATCTTTTCTGTTTGCTAAGGATAGACTTATTGCTCTAAAGAGTCTTACTATTGATAATTGCAAGGAAGTAGAGTTGCTA
Source organism: Eucalyptus pauciflora (assembly GCA_007663325.1). NCBI lineage: Eukaryota > Viridiplantae > Streptophyta > Magnoliopsida > Myrtales > Myrtaceae > Eucalyptus > Eucalyptus pauciflora. Next base: position 492,812 of record VMYD01000077.1, read on the forward strand.
GCAGAGATCACCACAGTAGAATCGCTAGAATATCTAAATATTCGCAATTGTATGAATTTGGGAAGCCTACCACAGTGCCTTCACGCGCTTGTCCATCTTACTTGTTTGGAAATAAGTGGTTGTCCAGCACTAGAGGACCTCCCTCCCCTTCCCCTCACCATGTCGAGTCTTTCACTTTTTAGGTGTCCGAAAATAAAGTCTATTGCCAGCTGTAACATTGATGGTTGTAACAATCTCACTTCTTTGGAAATACGGGAGTGTCCAGCATTGGAGATGGAGAACTTCCCTCCCCTTCCAATCACCCTATTGCGTCTTAAACTTTATAAATGTCCGAAGATAAAGTCATTGGAGTGCCATCGTCTTACGTCCCTTCAGGAGCTACACATTTGGGATTGTGAAAATATCGAATGCTTCGCCGAAGGAGGCTTGCCTCCAAATTTGCGGTTGTTTTCTATTTGGGGGTGTGAGGATATGAAGCAGCCAGTGAGAGAATGGGGCTTGCCCATGCTCACTTCCCTCGAGAGAGTGGGAATGGACGGAAGCAGCATGGGAGGGGAGGGAGACGAGGAGTGCTTTCCTTCGGACGAAGACAACGGGGATTCCTGGAGTCTTCTCTTTCCTTCCTCTCTTAAGTCTGTTTCGATTTACGGTATGAGGAACGTGGAAAGACTATCAAATGGCCTTCGCAACCATCTCTCCTCTCTCCAAGATTTATTGATTAGAGATTGCCCGAAGTTGAGGGACTTGCCAGAGGATGGCTTTCCTCCCTCGTTCCGATCGTTCTCCATAAGTAGATGCGAGATTCTGAAGGATCGATTCTCAAAACACACCGGCGACTATTGGCCCCTCATCCAAGAGATCCCTGACATCGAGATTGATGGCGTTTGGATCCGATAAATCGAAGGCATCGATTTCGCATTCTGCTCTCTCAGCTCGATGCTCGATACAAATCGATACTTTCCCATGAAGAAGCTCCGAATGAATTTCCGGAAATCCAAGAAATCCTCAACATCCGCATCGATTGGGTTCTCAGATTCGATGAAGTGAAATCGATCCACTTTCGCCGTCCTTTGCTAACTGCCACGATTCAATCCCTTCCATCTACGGTCAGATTTCTACGGGTTCAGGTGAGTCCTTTCGTCTTGAATGCATCGATTTCGTGTCTCTGTTCTTCAGTTCGACGCTTGATACGAAGTAATTTCTTCCAATGCGCGCAGACGTTTGCTTTTCGTGGAGTACGACTGAAATTCAGAGCTGAAAAATTGATAATTAGCTGCTTGATTATCCAGCAAGAGCTTACTTGAGTCTCCGATTGCACTGGCTTGCGAAAGTTGATGATGATGATGATGATGATGATGATATTCTTGTATGCCACAACTGCATCCATGTCCACTACTGCCTTGGGCCGGCTTTTCTCTTTAGCCACTGCAATGCTCTTTCGAACAACAATTAATTCAGCCTCCTCTGTTTCTGTTTTGGCCTCAATCCCAACAAATTTCTGTTCGTATATGGATGCGAAGTTTGGGTACTTGCTAGAGGATGGCCCTCTCTCTCTCCCTTCAAGAGATCCCTTTCATCAGTATTGATAGCATTCGGATCCAATGAAGTAAAATTGATCATGCCCGAGCCATGATGATAGATTTGTCTTCGTTGACTTCTTTTTCTTCCTCAGGTAATGCTTCCAACTTCTTTCATATTTCACTTTCATTTGTTAACTGCCGGGATTCATTCTTTGATGTAATGTAAGTTACAATAATGTTCTGGCCTCTGTGAGTTACAATAATGTTCATTGGTTTCGTTCTGGGATATCGCTCCCAATCTCTCCCTCCACCTGCAATCTATATCTAATCCTTTATGTTCTCTGAATCGTGCAGGATGTTGATGGAAGTGTTGCTTTCTTCTGGGGAAGTGATTCTGGGGGCAATCTTGTTCTCTCAGATGATGCAGAGGTCATGAAGATGGGCTATGGGAAATCTTTCACACCATTCCCTAAAGGTGATTATTTTTTTGGATTGTTGAGGTGGCTACACTGGAGTTCGGTCCATGCATTGCAATGTGAAAAGTAAGGATGGATGATCTTTGCTGATATTAAGCAGAGTTCAGAGGAGAATGTTATGTTGTTGGGTAACATCATATTGGAAAAATTGGTTCCGAACCTAAATTTATGATTTATGGTTAAAATGGTGTTCTTTACCTGTGTGCATGTTTTCATTTGTGCATTTTCAACTACAACGTTGCTCTTCCAAATGGTTTTTGATACATCTCCTCCCTCTATGCTACTGTTGCATATGTAAATTTTTTATTGAAGCAATTTTTGTGTGAGATCGTGAAGCTCTTTTAGAGGTGAATTAATTTGTAATCTAAATTGCAGTTCACTGTGTACTTTCTCTGAGGCTTTTTGAATGTTATTGCACATATAACATGGTTCTTTGCCCATATAAATAGGTGGTCAGAAAAGCAGTGTTGCATTTGCCAAGATAACTTTCGAGAAACCTCACATAGTTTTGCTTGTGAGCTGTCCGATCATGTGGTAAGTTTTACTCATTTTTCTCCATTTTGTGACTTCGATGACTTTTTCAGTTAGCTTGTTATATTGTTCTTGCACTTTTTGAACTTTATAGGAATCTGGTCTTTACATTGAAAAATACAATGGAACCAATTAGTGATCACAACAGGGTGCCTCTGCCATCTTACATCTAACTTATAATGGAACAGAACCAATCTAATTATTCCAACTGGCAAAATATCGAGAATCAAACATGTATGCTAGCATGATCAGTGTTTTTTGTATTGAAGTAATCTATAATACCAAGTAGTTCCAATATCCTATAGGCAGCGTTGGGTTTTGCACATAATTAATGTAATTTCTTTGTTCATAAATGTGGACTTTAAGTTCTACTTTAATGACCTATGACTACTAAAGTTTTATCTTTGTAAATTGCTAGTTTCTTGTCTACGGATTGATGAGTATGACTCTGTGTTTTTTACTATCCCAAACTGCAGGATTTGTACTCGGTTGAGGCGCTCATTCGAGGGCTGGTCTTGTTCCAAGGAAGGTGTCTGATGGTGAGATTGATTTTTTTGCCAGAATACTTCAATTTAAGCAATGATGGATTGTCTTTACAGCTAATAGCCATCCTTTCACCTTAATTTGCGGGTTAGTCACGATGAGCATCCAATATCTGGAAGCATGGACAAGCTTTGGGTGGTTTCTCAAGGCAAGGTGGCACCTTTCTGTGGGAATTTCCAGGATCATAATAAGATACTTCAGTCCTCATCGAATCAGGCGAGTTTAGTTCTTGTCATCAGCCAAGAGTGGTTTAATGGGATCACATCACATTACCTTATAAAACATAAAATGAGGCTTTGTTACATAGAGAAATCAAAAAAGGATGAAGAGAGGATTGCTGCTGATATACAGGATGTACTCATAGTAACAGTGGCCCTCGTTTGTCATTTTGATTGGGGCTCATGGAAGGATGAGTCTTAAGTTTTTAACATTGAATATGCAGTATCACTCGCCAATAGGTTAAAAAGTTGTACTTTTGACTCTAAGTACAGAATTGCTTTTAGTGACTATATTGCAGGAGCCACAAAATACAATGTGAATTTCTGTATGTGAATTGGTTAGATAATATCCTTTTTAACATTTTCAGGTCAATATTCAAAATAAGAAGCTCTCTTTCTTCCCATAACGGTTATTGTATAGATGGAAGGATAAATTGAAACCGGAGGTTTGAATATGTGAATGAAACAGCTAAATTTTGAATGAACTATGTAGGCCGAAACCCATTTAAAAACTGATTACCTAGTCAAAGAATAAAGTTTATCTTTCTTCTATTCAAATTCCCACTCCATCTCTTGATAAAGGTAGCTTTAACCACCAAAAAAGAAAAGATAATCGTGATTTCATTGTTTAGAGAGGCAACGGTTAGATCAAACTGATTTTTGCTGGACTTTACTGTGATACCATGAAAGGTTCCATTTGCCAGCCTAAAGGAGATAGTGGAACTCGAGTCTCTGGTTCATTTTGAAAGCCAGAAAATGAAATTTATTGGATTGTTAATTGACGGAAATTGCCGTACTTTCTCAATCAGCTCATCTCACATTGAGATTTGACATCCCTTACCCTCTGTGACAGATTGTTTGCAGTTGATGATATCTCCTGCTTGTTCCAAGGACACAGACAATGTTGCTCTTCTTAAGCAGCAATATTGATGGAATAAAACCACTAATGAGGTCATTATCGTCGTAGAAGCTTATTGAACTCTGAGGGATCGGAGGCCTACCCTGCTGATCAAGTCGTGAGAGACATCAGCAGGAAGTTTGGTTTTGTGCTCTTCGACAGCTCTTCCAAAACCCCTTTTCTGGCCTGTGTGAGTGACAATAATGTTCATTGGTTTCGTTCTGGGATATCGCTCTCAATCTCTCCCTCCACCTGTGATCTATATCTAATCCTTTCTGTTCTCTAAATCATTCAGGATGTTATGGCAATTTTCCTTCCTTCTGGGGAATTGATTCTGGAGGCAGTCTTGTTCGCTCAGATGATGCAGAAGTGGTGAAGATGGGCTTTGGGAAGTCTTTCGCACCATTCCCTAAAGGTAATTATTTTTTCGGTTTGTTGATGCGGCTCCACTGGAATTTGGTCCATGCATTGCAATGTGAAAAGTAAGGATGGATGAGCTTTGCCGATATTAAGCAGATTTCAGAGGAGAATGTTATGTTGTTGGGTAACAGCATTTTGGAAAAATTGGTTTCGAACATAAATTTATGATCTAAGGTTAAAATGGTGTTCTTTACCTGTATGCATGTATTGAAATGTGCCTTTTCACCTACAATGTTGCTCTTCCGATGATTTTTGAGTGCCAAATTGTTCACTTGTTAACGTTGCCTTCTTTTCCAACTCAGGATGCTTCTTTACCAGCTCTAAATGTTTGAGGAGTTACGAGCATGCACCGAATGAGGTGAAGCTTGTTCCTAGGGTGAATAGCTCGGGCTGAGTGCAAAGTGCTACATTTGAAGTGGTGCAGAGACTAAGGAGTCCAGCATGCCTAGAGTTGGGAGTGCTGCGAACTTGTCCTTGCACTGCCGAGTCATATGCATTGTGGCCCTTTTTTGGCCAGGCCATTAGCTATTGAACGGCCTTCTGTTGCTTATGACCCAGTCAGCCTAATACATTGACAATTTCAGCTCTAATGGTCTGTTGCTCTATGTTGAGAGTTTGAGATGACATTGTTTTTATGCTGATGTATATGTACTTAGAAAACCAAGCCTTTACAGAACCTGATCATGCTTTGTGCAGTAATATCTTTCTGGCATTTCATTTAGCCATGCAAAGTCTATTCAATGTAATGTTTTCCGCATAGAATCTCTACTAGTAAATCAGACCAGGACGATATTGTCATATGAGAACAAATGTGAACCAATATAACTTGGAGCGTGCTGGTTCTCATATGGAAATCAAGTTTACACAACACCTTGTGAAGGGTCATGTGAACTTTAATAACAGACTGATAGGATGTTAGATATTAAGGCTAAAGCGGTAACCTCTCGTGCAATTTTAAAGCTGTCAAAAGGAGCTTGATGCCAGCTGTCAAAAGGAGCCTGATGCCTGCCGATACAAACTTAACATGAAGATTAACCCCAAAAAAAAAAAACACTTTGCCTGGCCATCTTGGAAAGAGAGACCTCTTTAGTCTCATCCGCTATGCCCCTGTTGTTATCTGAAAAACGTGCGCTTGTCGATCTCACCCTATTGACATATGAGCTCTCACTAAAATTTCTTACATAAGGAAGTGATGGTTTTGATAGATGTGTAGTCTACATAGCACAGGCTGCACAACTAACCTACTAGTCCTGCTTAAAAAAATTCTGGATATCCACTTCTTTTTGTTTAATTACTTTGCACAAAATTTGTATTCAACGTGTTCATGGATCTCCATACACTGTCAAGTATACTATGAGCACCGTGCTTAAATCAGGTCTCCACCTATCTATATGTAGACTCAGTATCGACTTAGCTTCGGCTTTCGGTAGGTTTGGGGCCTTAAACACCTTGCAGACGCGCTGCTCACCTTTGCCTTTCCTAAGTATCAACCTAATTGTGGCTAAATGAGCCAGAACATCCCCACCCGTAGGTTTCTTTGGGTCTGATATGAACACAGCGCCGCCTAGATCATCTACAACTGAAACAAATAAATCAAAGACAGTCATCAAAAATCATCTTTTTCCTTAACTCACGGACTGCAGCTACTGCAATGGTGCGATTTGAATGTGGTGTAACATAAACAAAAGCCAGATTGCTCGTGTAAGAAAGTTCAACAAAGTTTTTTTAATTATCAAAAGATAATTATTGCAAACTCAATGGAGATGATGTTGGGTAATTAGCTTTCAAATATTGTGACTAGATTTCTTTTCGGGCTCATAAAAACCATGATATCCACAAACTGCTGACCTTAAACCCATCTGCTATTATGTGTAGTTAAAAAATATTGCACTAGATAATTTTATTTTATTTTTTCTTTACGACGAAACACAATGATCGATAAATTTCATTTCATTTGAGGTTATTCGAAATGACACTGAATAATTTTCTTTTGGTTACATCTCTTATGAAGTCCTATGACCTTTCAATGACATGCCATGCTCGATTAAGTTGCTAAGAGCATATAAGGCTGTATTATTTGCATTCAATTGGCTAAACATAAATAGAAGAAGCAGAAAGGATACTTCGGCCTTACCCTTATGATATATTTTGCATTTGATACACAAAGGTGACATTGTAGTTGACAAATCTTTTGGGTCACCGTCACAGTTAGAGAAAGTGTGACAAAGTGTCCATTGCAGAGAAAGGAAATGAACAAGTGCTTGGGAGCTCATTATATGCCTCTAGCTGTCAATACGATGACTAACATCAAATTTCAGGTTAACACCAAAAAATAAAAGGCATTTCGCCTGCCTTCCTGGTTGGAGAGACCCCTTCAGTCCTTCACATTGGGGATGCCTCCTGGTGTTATCTGAAAAACATGTGTTTGTCAAGTTCAACATATATGGAATATCTCAATCTCATCTTATTGACAGATGAGCTCTTCCTAAGTTTTTTTGATAAAATTAAGTGATGGTCTTGATAGATGTGCATCATCTACGTAACAGCACAGCTAAAAATAACATACCGGTCCTACTGAGGAAAATTCTCAATAGCTACTTCTTTTTATTTAATTCCTCTGGACAAAATTCGTATTCAACATGTTCATGGATCTCCAGGCAACATCAAGTATACAGTGAGTATCATGCTTAAATCAGGTCTCCACCTATCCCTATGTAGACTAAGTACTGACTTTCTCACAGATTTTGATCTAGACTTCCAGATATTTTACTTGGTCTCTGCAGTATGGTCTGAAAAATTTCAACGAAGTATATAACTAGAGGAAGATCTGCAGTATGGCCTCATCAATGGTTGGGTATTTTGTTTCCATATCACAGGTGGCGCATGTAAGTATACTACAAGTATACTGCTCAAATTCTGGTCTCCACCTATCCATATATAGAGTTAGTATCGACTTTCTCTCCGATTGATATTAGATTTCTAGAAATTCCGTTTAATGTCGGCAGTGTAATCTGGTAAATAAAGTGTATAGCTAGACGAAGATCCAGACAAAAAGGATATAGCTTCAGCTTTAGGTAGGTCTGGGGCTTTGAACACCTTGCGAACCCACTGCTCCCCTTTGCCATTTGTAAACATCAACCTAATTGTGGTTGCATGACCCAGAACATGCCCACCTGCATGTTTCTTTGATGCCACTGAAACAAAGAAATCAAAGAAAAAGTCATCAAAAAAATTATCTTTTTTGCTTAACTCATGGACTGCAGCTACCGTATGCATCACTAGTTTACACCAAAAAGCTGGTTCTTGAGATTTACGAGAACTAGTATAAGCTTAGTGTAGTCACCAAATTGCTATTTTTCAGTGTGCAACCATCATAGAGCTAAATTGGATAAGATCCTTTAATGGATGCATGACTAGGTGGGAGAAATGAGATGTGATGCGGTACCTTGATTGGTCATGTACACTGCCACATTAAATTCCTCGGCTATCTTAAGTAAGCGTGAGAGCATTTGTGCCAATTTTTGCTGCAATTGGGAATCCATTAGTGTCAAACCAGATGAGCTGAAAATTTGCAACTCACATGATTTGATGGTTTCAGAATCAACCTGACGCCCTGCAAGTTCTCCCCTTCCATTATATTCCACTCGAAAGAGAGCAATCACTGAATCCACAATCTCAAAGATATTACTCAGCTAAGGTCAACCATCGACACCTTACAAAATGTGTGCAGTTTGATCCTTGAGCACTGTCTTACCAGGAACCTAAATGGTTCTTCAGACATTTTGGCAGCCAAACTGAGAAGCAAGTTGTACTGATGCTCAGAAGTAGAGGCATGGGCATAAATGATCTTCAAATTCATGGAAAGACTAGATTACAGCAAGTACATTAGCCAGAAAAGAATAAAGACTTGCCACCAGTGTAGAAAGCATTACTCAACCAGGATCCATGCCAAATCTTTCAGCTATTTGTACAATTCGATCATGGCAACTGCAGGTATACCAAGTTAAGAAAGTGCATATGCACTTACATGGACATAAGCCGAGTATGAAACAAAAGCAGCTTTGTTGAGGTCAAGAAAATGACCAACAGATTATAATAGGATACAAAGTTTTTTCTGTGGCGAGGTATGCTACCTTGCTATTTGCCCTTCCCGCGTGAGTTGGCAACTGGAAAAATTGTTAAGATCGTGGAATCCACAAACCATAACTCATGGAACGGGACCAGCTTTAATGAAGAGTCAGGGAAAAAAGGGAAAATAATGTTGTAGGATTTGCATATCTAGTAGAGTACTTCAAGCATCCTATTCAACTGATGATCAACCCAGTCCAAGTCTGACAATGACTAAGGCTTCTGATTGGTTATGACCTAGTACGCTCTCCTGGCCTTTTTCCTACTTGGTTTGAACCACTATAGATTGTGTGTTCCAGTATGCTGATTGCAGTTTACAGAAGATGAGAGTGCCAAACTTCCAGAATCACCTAATAAACATGTTCCGATGCCAAGATTAACCACAGCTTTATTCTTTACTAGAAATTCAATCATTATCTTGCTATTTATGTTGTTCATCTAGGAAACATAACATAAAATAGAAGTTACGACGAAAACCTAACATGCAATTCAGACCAACTTGAGTAGTAACAAACAGGGCATGTGCAAGCTGTGTTTTCCCAGACTTGAAGTGATGTTAACAGCATTTTCTGAGAAAGCCAACTAACAAAAGCAACTAAAAGTTCATCAAGGGTAACGTTATTGGACTGTGCTTGTCACCGAGATACGCCAAATGCTTCTGCAATTGCCTGAGTTTCAGTACCACCTGTTTAACATTGCAGAACCAGGGAAAGTTGTTTTTGTTGAAACACATGAAGAATAATATACACAATCTACAAAAGAAAGTCTATTACCACCTAAAAGCTCATTGAGGGCTTGGCTTCTAGTTGTGATGCAAATAACCAACTTGCTCTGGAAAAAATGAAGACATTGAAAGTACTTTGTGCTGTGAGATAAGTAGTGTTTAGAGCAAGTGCAGTTTTCTACAGTCGATATGCTAATTTGCAGGCTTTATTTCAAGGGTCAATGACTCATTCAGGTCTTCTGAACCATTTTCAGCTCGAATTTGCCGAATTAAGGACTTACTCTGAGCATAACTTACTCTGAGCATAGCTTCAACTCCCGTAATAAAATGAGAATTCTCATGAAAACACAGAGAAGTTATTGTGAGATGCATATAGAAGTTGCAAATGATTACAGTGCCATCTCAGGATAAGAAGAAATTAAGCTCTAACCACTATCTTTTCAGCTGATTCGCATATCTTATCAACTTTTGCTTCAGATAAACCTTTGGTTCTAGTTAAGTGCTACAAAAAAACAAAACAAAGACAGAGGAAATCACCTTAGCCAAATAATACCTCCACTTAATGTTCGGAACTGAATGTCAGATATACCTTCTCTGTATGCATCATCAAGACATTTGCAAGACATCTCCAGCATGGATTCCCTGAGAAATACCTGCAAACAAAAAAAAAAACAACCCACCATTGTGTTTAACTCTATATTTTCTGGTGAATGTAGAATGTCAAGTGTTCCAATAGTGATTGTTGACGAATTTAGCTTAGGAGATTCGTTATTAATCCATCTATGCCATAAATACGTGGATAATAGATGTACCGATGGTGCAATTACTATGTGACGTAACATGACAAAGGCCAAATTGCTCTTGTATGATTTAGAAGACATACGTCAAAGAGGTGAATTAGACATATCATATTCAAGTAGTAGCAGAAATGACTTCTCATCATTTAAGGAAAGAAAATTAAACTATCGTGTGCACAGAAAATCACGACAAGTTCAAGAGGAAGTCGAATGGAAACTCAGAATCATTCTCGGCAATCACATCACGAAAAGGAAATGAATTGAAATTTGCAGAGCTCATGAACTCACTTGAGAGCTGAAATGAAGGGGTTTCTAGTCTACCGAGTCACAGGCTCCAGCCTTAACATGAACAGCTTTTCCATCATCCTGCATATGCTCTTAGTTGGACATTTCACTTTTTTCTCCTGAAGATCTACCTTCAGATCTTTTGCTACGATTTTCTCTTACTCCTGGTGCTTCTTGTTCAAAAGAATCAAGAATAGAAGGAATTCCTTTAAACAACCTATTCATTCTATCGCCTGACCCCCGTAGCTTTCCATCCTTTCGCCTTGAGCTTCTTGGCAAGCTTCCTTTCCAATTCCAGATCCTCCTCGGCAGATAATCAGCTTTCCGTATAACACGCTCAAGATACTCTTCAATCTTAGTCTCTGATTTTCTCTTCACATTATTCTTCACTTTGCTGGATTTCAGCGAACCAGAATTGTCCTCCAATGAAGACTCAAGCTTAACCATCGCGTTAAACTAAGTTTTCTGGTAAATGTAGAATGTCAGGACAAAAGCATTTCCTAGATGATCAATGACAATCTAGCGTTCCGACAGATATTACTGATGAATTTAGCTTAGGATATTCGCTATTAATCCAGCTACGTCACAAATACACGGGAAAAAAGACGTCCAGTGGATGTCACGTAACATAACGAAGGCGGAATTGCTCTTGGATGATCAGAAGACAAAAACTAAAAACTATCGTACGCGCAGAAAATCGCGACAAGTTCGAGAGAAAGGCCGAGATGTAAAAACACCAATGGATTCGCGGCGATGTTCCAGGAAAATCGAGCTAAACTGAGCAACCCAAACCGAAATCGAAATCGAGCTCATCCACTCAGCAGTATTCAGAGTCACTTAACATCGACATTCGAAGAGATATACAGTCAACTTGAGAACAGAGACCAGAAGATCACGATGATCAACTTCGGAATCAAACGACGCACCGGAACATCGACGAGAAAACGAAAGCGATGAGATGAACAGAGAGCAGTTGCCTACGCTCTTGTTTTGCCCTGACTTACGTTCGTCGATCGCTTCGAGCGGGTCTTCTTCGTCGATCGTGAAACTCAAAAGCATCTTCGACGATGATGGAGTGCGACGATCGGGCATGGAGTTCGGTGCGTCTGCGCAGGAGAAGAGACTTCCAAATTTTTGTGGATTTTGGAAACGATCGCAAATTGGAGGGAATCTATATATATGTAGAGGCGGGAAGTGGGGAAGAATGGCTATTGGCTTATTTTTCTTTTTCCATTTTTTTCTTTGTTTTTTTAGAAAAAGAGGTTTGATGGAGTTTTGTTATTATTGTAAATTGAGGTTTAATGGATCTGACAAATTCTTAAAATCCTTTTAAATCCACTCTTAAAGAGGGTGAGAGAAAATTGGGTATGAGCTTTTTTATTTCATACTAAATAATTTAGTTCGATTTGGCTTAATTTTGTATACACTTTCGTCTCGCTTGGTTTGTAATTTTCTCAAATTGGACCACATAAAATTCTTCTTAGAAAAGGAAAATAATTGATCTGCATTGTGGTCAATTCTTGGTTTAATTGCATTGTGCTCAAACTCTGCACTTATCGCTCACAAAATAATGAAAATATCAATCAACAATTAAGCTTATTCACAATGACTTGCCAAGCACTTACTCGTGACTGATTTGGTTGTGCTGCACATAGATCGGCACACATCCTAAAATTTGTAATTGGGTGATTTATTAAAGAATGATGGACATACAGCGTGTTTATTGTCTAGAATCAGATTAAAATTGAACCATTTCGACTCCAATTTGCAAAAACTATCAAATTAGGCTTAAAAGTTAAAACCATTAGTAATTCGGCAAGTTTTTGAACATATATATAGTAAGAAGAGGTCCGACTGTCTACAAATTACAACATGCAATGCTTGATTTCAATATGATTCAACTTATTTCTTTTACTAAACTTTATCATGATTTTAAATTGGATATTTCATGTAATTTTCGAACACTTCATTTCTATAAAAACGCAAGAATATCACCATTTTATAGCACATGAAACTTAGGGACATCTAAGACATGAAGGACAAAGTGTCCATTGTAGAAAAAGGAAATGAACAAATGCTTGAGAGCTCATTACATGCAAAAGGCAATTGAAGAGATGATGATACTCCTGCGTATGTCACTATTCAGTCGAATAAACTAGAAAGATCCTTTCTCTTCTTTTTTTGTGGAGGATAGATTGATTATTAGAGTTAAGTTTCCTCATTTGATTTAGTGCATACTCAAATAATTCTAAATTCGCCATTTCTTCATGTAATCTGTTATCTTAGTTTTTTCCTTTTTTTTTTTTTTTTTGGTGTTATAGCACTACTTTGTCAGTATTGATTGTAAACTAAATGAAGATGTAGATGTTAAAACTTGTTTTCCCTCTTAACTGAGATTTTTTGGCATGTTAGATTGAAGCTCGTGGGATGCCAAAGCTAAGATTGTTTTAATACCAGAATTTTAAGGAAAATGTCAAAGTATAAGTCATAGTTCCAAATAGAGCAACGACAGGAGTAAAGTACCTCATTATAATGTAGTAAATTTATGAACCCGATTCGAAATCCAATAACAGGTTGACATCAGTAGGCCCTCTTGAACTGACCTCCATGCATAGCCTGCGAAGTTTGAATCTTCAGGTGCTTAGAAAACCAGTCTTCTGATGATTTATTTTGTGCCTGTTCATGGAGTTAATGATAGAAGATGCTCTGTTTCTATATCAGAATTGCACCCAGACCTTTTTTTTCACGCTAGGCCGTGGTATAATAGACATCTGTACTTTTTGTTCGTCTCTTTGATACTTTTGTAGATGAATGTTCAGCTAGAGAAATAAACATGGATATTTTCTGTAGATTTTTGTTATTATTCAAGCGCAATAAGCTCCTCAGTTTTCAAATACCTTCGTGGATGTCCTGTGATGTAGACGGGAAGGAGTTGTCTAATGATGATTATGCCTATTCTTTGGCTTAAATGGAAGTATATGAATCCACTCCAGACGATGAAAGGACAATCTTTTGTAGCAGAAAGTTTTCTAAAAGATGCAAAATTGCCGATTCATGGAAGGAATGTAACCAAATTTGTCTTTTCCGGTGACGTGGGTGCGTTCGCAAAAGTGGAAGATTCGTTCATTGAGGGAGAGGTCGACAGAGGCCTGTGGGAAAAGGAGAGGGTGAGGGCATTCACAGACAGAGGAGAAACTGAGATTGAGAGAATGCACACAAAGGGAAAATCGGCCATAAAGGAGCAGAGAGCGTTCGAGAAACAGAGAGGGGAGAGAAGGAACAGAGACGAGAGAGAACGATCAACGGAGACCCCTCTAGAAATTGGTTGCCTCTCCCTCGCCGGCCGTCCGCCATTCACTACCCGTCCTTCCCCATATCCGGCCACGAGAGTTCCCTTTGATTACCGACAAGGGAGCTCAGCCGAAAAACACAACCTGGTTTTGGTTCGTGCCGTGGCCGTTCCTCATCGCTACACCGCCCAGTTGAAAAACCTGTTTGCCCCTGTTTTTGACTGAGATAGCGCGAATTGGTTCATCTCTCGCTGCACGACTCCATCGCTGGCGTTCATCCTCACGGGCGATACTGATCAGAGCTTCCTCGTGCAAGCTTGGCCAGTAATCGCGATCGAATTTCCTCCTCGTTAAGGTAGGATTCGAAAATGTTCACCTCGGTTGATCTGTGATTAAAAATAAAACTAGTGTCATAGCACGCCGGTGTGACAACTGAATAATGTGAAAGTAGTTGTTGACGATTCCGTTTGGATTTCTACTGATGTGATGCCATGGAATCGAAACACTGCTGTAGTTTTGTACATAGGACCCTCACCCAAGATGCTCACCGATTGTTCCACCGAAGGAATGCCTCTGAGAGTTGATTTAATATAGTTCAGGTCAATCTGGCTATGATTTGTATGAAATAGATTGAGTTTGCTATGTTTTTGTGATTTATTATTAGGGAAAAAGCCACAAAAAAAAAAAAAAAAAACCAAACTTACCTGGAGTGACACATTTATCTTAAATTATTTTTTTTTACACCAAAAACCCCAAACTTTACTCATTATGACATATTTACCCAAACTTTTTCTGTGACATTAAAAACCTCAAACTTTTATCAATGTGGTACATTTACTCTAAATTTTTTTATGACACTAAAAATCTCAAACTTTTTTTTGTGATACCAAAATTTAGAAGTAAATGTGTTACATAGATATAAGTTTAGAGTTTTCTGGTGTCACTGAAAAAAGTTCAAAGTTTTTGATATCACGAAAAATAATTTTGGAATAAATATATCTCAGAAGTATAAGTGTGGGATCTTTTGTGTCATAATTTTTTTTTTTGAGTAAATATATCACAGTAAGCAAAGTTTGGAGTTTTTTTTTTTGTTTTTTTTATAGCTTTTATCCTTATTATTATGATTATTATGATTATGATTATCATTATCATTATTATGTTCTTCGCAATGGATGGTCTTCTCATGATGAACATTGGCGAGGAGAACGAGTGAGGGTCACTGTTATGCATATTATCAAATCTCCGATAATGCGAAGTGCCTAAATTTGCCTTGGTAGTGCTTTGCACTCTATGTGCATTCCGCATTGTTGATGCTCTGTCGTTGGAAGGCCAGTGAGCGGAGATGTTAATATGGTGGTATTCATTGGTGAGAAAATAGACTGGAGTCTCTTATGCGTGCACAGATCTCTGATGATGTTGGTGTCGAGTTCTTGTTATGAGCCCGTCTCCATATTCATGTTGGATCGATGGACCGTGGTGTTCTGATGATGGTTGACGTCGGTAGCTGGGTAAATGCCCGGGGAGGCTTTATTCGTGTCTCGGATGTTTTGATATAGATGTAGATGTGTTGTCGATTTTCTTTTAGCTTTTCATTTCTTGAGTCTGGTTGAAAGAGGGATATGGGAAAGAGAGGAGAAGCGCAGGCGTCCATGGAAAAAGGAAAAAAAAAATAATAATAATTGAAGGAAGCGTAGTAGGATAGTTACAAAACCAGAAAGTTAGGCAAGGGAAATTGTGCTTAATTAGGGAGGTTAAAGAGAAAAGTGGGCCTAAGTGTTAATATGTTCAAAATGGGTCTAATAGGGTTGGGCTTAATCTACTTCTAGTAAATATAGGTTAGCTTCGGCTTTAGAGAATTTGGGCTTTTTGGGATCTGGGCTGACATTGACTTAAATGAGTTTTGGGTTTAATCCCATTTTGACAAATTGGGCTTCACTTGGTCTTGTTTTGAAAAGGGTTGAGAAATAGAGCCTAATTGTGTCCGTGGCCCGAGCCCTCGAGGTTTTGTTTCTGTTACCATTTGGAGCAGGCCTAAGGGCCCATCTCGGGTTCCCATTGATTGCTCTTTACCTTTTTAGCCTGGTTAAGGCAAGCCTTAGGATCATAATAACCTCATTGAAAACCATTGGATGAATACTTGGTGACAGCAAATGACATTTAGGATTCATAATTGGAAAAGAGTGTTTGATCATTTAGATGAATAACTGAAACCAAGTTAGAGGTACCGAAAAAGCACTAAATAGACTATTAGCATAATCAAGTCATTGAACTTAGTCAACCTTTGGTTGCATAGGAAGCAAGACAAACTCTCATATATCGCATAGTTTCTAACCAACTCCAAAAGATTAGTCGTGACTCCTATCTCACATAGAATCCTTAGGAATTAATCTGAACTTAAAATGGTCAAACATCACATGAAGTAAAGGTTTGGGAAAGTCCACACCTAATTGTTGGCTATAGGCCTGCCTTTTTGGGCATTACCTCTATAATTTTTTCTTTTCCCCCTATTGGAAAAGGGAAGGTTGCAACAACTTGACGATTCCACTAGGGAAGTTTGCTACATAGAAATGGTTTTGGGTTGTTAAAGCTCATTGTACCTGTCCATTATCAAAGAAATTTTAAGAAGGCATCTACACATCTAACGGATTATGTAAGACATTGGTTACATAGGTATATCATGGCAATAATGATATGTTGATATGATACAAATGCCATTAAATAGCAGTTAACCGTTAACATTGGCATCCCACGTGATATCTTGAGATGTTACCACGATAGCAAAGACATATTGGATGCTAAGATCGTACAACATACATGCTCTTTCCTCATCATTCAATTTGCAAAATAAGTAAGTAAGCCACGTTAGTCATTATGTTTCACTTTTACTAACTAAGTGAGTCGTGTAAGTAAAATCACATCATGCGGCAATTACTTACACATCATGTGGCAATTTACGTAACGGAATACTCAAATTAAGCCAAATTTGGAAAATTGAGGATTGAACAAATTAAAAAGTAGGTACTCAATTGTAAAATGAACAAAAGTTTATATACTTATATGTCATTATTCTTTCCTAAACAGCAATAAGAAATATATCTCAAGAAAATTGAAGGTGACTAGAAGGTGGGTACGTCGGCAATAGTCGTCCCAGTACTGGCGGTGGCCGTGGTATGATGTTGCTCTCTCGCCCTATTCTTAATGAGTTTTTTGGTGATTTTCCTTTTTATTTTTTCTCTTTTTCTGTTTTTATATTATTAAATTTAAATTTTAAAAGACACAAGAAAATCTTGACATAACTCTACTGGTAATGGGAAAAAGAAAGAAAGTCATCCGCATTGGGATGAAAGAGGAGATATGTGAAAAGTGTAGCAACAAGGCTAGTTTCCGTCCTCACAAGTCTTGGTCATCCTAGCATCTGTTGATGTTTCTTTCCCGATAGCTCTTGGACATCCGGTGAAGTCTTGGTCTTCCTGGGTTAATTTACGTGCACAAATATACAGATGTCTAGGGATGATCTCTAGATATCATGAAACAAGTATTTGCAGACAAAATTCTGCAGCAAGATGGACGACAATGATCCGTTGAAAGGTGTTTAGGTAGGAGTCGATGATCAAGAATCGCTTGATAGGAGCATTCTGGTCCTTTGAACACGACTTTGTTGTTCATTAATTCGATGCATAGAGAGTAATTTCTTGTACTTTATGTAGTGTTAGTTGGTGATTTGGACTCATTCAGTCGGAAGTTTCATAAAGATGCTTATTTCCCAGTCCCAATAGTGGTGGTTAGATTCATTCATCAATAAAAAAAATGTGCTAATCTGTTGGCAAGAACTTTACATGTTTGTCCACATTGAATGAGGAATCCAGCACCTTCTTGAGTACTCTTAATATTTATTTTCATAAATATTTAGGAACTTTTAGTACCGTAACTGCCACGAAAAAGCATACGTTGATCGCATATTCAACAACATGCGGAAATCATTAGGATACTGGAAATTTGCAGATGCACACAAAGCCAAAATGCCACCAAAACACTCCTCTGTTTCTGGATGCCCCAAAGAAAGGGTCCTTTGAATCAAACGACAGCCAAAAGTCTTGATACGAAGAAAAAGGAGAACAAATCACGAAACAAGCACTTGTGAACAGAAAATATTTTATTATGATTTGTCTAACCTCTTATGTGCATCCTTAAAAGTCTCTTTGTTTAATCTTTTTGGTAGGTGAAAGTCTTGGTCTTTATTCTAAAAATATTTGATTTCTATGCAAATGATCACGAAACTAATTTATTTATTTTTGCTGCTTTTTCTGGAAAAGAAATCAAACTCATGTTGTTCACTTGAATGGATTATTGGAAAGTAATTCCAAATAAATAAAGCTGGTGAAATATGTCTCAAGTTTGAGTCCGATGGATGAACCTGATCTGAGATTAATTGTTATTTGTGGAGGTTTGAATATTCTGAATTAGATATTTCTTATTTTGCTTTGATATTAAGACCGGTGCTCCAGATTGTCGGCCAAGCAGAAAAAAACAGAAAAGAAAAGTCATTGTGGACTTCGTTCAAATATATAAACGAAAATAGATTTCGGTATGGAAGTCGGTAAGAAATCAGCAAATTTTGAAAGTCCAACGAGGACTTAAAGACTTTGACTCGGTCAACAATCGGTTAGAGAAAGATATGGAATTATTCCGTGTGGAAGTTGGTTAGGGTTCTTAGCGCAGGGTGCATGTACAATTAAATATGTACCCGTAACCGTGCGTTGCTGACTTGGTCACTCAGAACGACGTGGGTTATTTCATGGTATTGTTACATTCAAGGAAGACTAATGTTTGTAATTGATTAAATCTTATGGTGAGATTTGTTAATTCATTCGTAAGATTAAGAGCTTATTTCTTAAGGAATTGTGGACTAAACACTGCATGAGTTATTGAGTGAGGGGGTGTGTGACAAACCAAAATTTCTGTTCCAGAAATAATTTTTCTATTCTAGACTTATTTCTAAAATAGAAATCCGTTTGATAAAATTATTTCATTTTTTATTTATTTATGAAATAGATTTTTGTTCCAGAAATAGGTTTGGAACAGAAATCAGAAGTAAATTTTTTTTACTTTTCTATTTTTGGAACAAAAATGATAAATAAAAATTATTCTCATTGTTCGTCCTTGCTACGAATCGGTCGTCCATTTATCGCGTTTGACCATCATTCGCCGTTCGCCGCCGCTTGCTGCCGGATGTCAGCCGCGACGGTCGTCGTCAGTCACCAGTCACCAGCCACCGGTCGCCGTCTGCTGGTCGCCGATTGCCGCCGCCTCAGTTGCCGACTGTCGTTCGCCGATCGCTGATGGCCGGCCGTCGCCGGTGGCTGGTTGCTGTCCGCTAGTCACCGCCACCCCGATCGTTGCCGCCCCAGTCGTCGGCCGCTAGTAGCCGTCACCGTTGGCGCCGGTTGCCACCAACCACTACTGGTCACCACCATCTGAAAGGGAGAAAATTTTATGTCGTTATCAAACGAATTTCTATTTTGGGAGTATAAATTTTGTGTCATTATTAAACGAATATTTTTGCTTAGAAACTCATATGGAAATAGAAATAAAAAAAAAATATATATTTCTCTTCTAGAAATCAATTTCTTGCTAGAATGGTTATCATTCGCGCTCTAGTAATCTAGGCATCAGTTGAGGTTTCTTTCCTATTAGCTCTTGCAATTCCAATGACGTCTTGGTCTTCCTGGGTTAATATAACTGCACAAATATACAAATGAATGGGGATAATCTCTAAATATTACTAAACAAGCTTTGCGGACAAAAATACCGCAACAAGATGGGCAGTAATGAGTTGTTGAAGGGTGCTGAGTTAGGAGATGATGATCGGGAATCACTTGATCGGAGCATTGTGATCCTCTAAACATGATCTTGCTGTTCACTAGTATGATGCGTAGAGTGCAATTTCCTGTATAATATATAGTGTTAGTTGGTGATATGGACTCGTTCAGTATCTCCAGAGTAAAATAAAGCAAGTTGCTTAATAGATTAGTCGGTGTGCGACCCTCTTTTTGTTGTTTAGCCTGAAGCACTTGTTTTTGTTTTCCCTGTGGAACAGACAAAGTCAGCGGTTCTCGATGGTAGATGTATAACAAGTACTAAGCTGTCATTGCTGGGTGTATCTTTCAAAACGTTTATCTTATTTGCCAGTCCCAATAATTATGGTCAGCTTTATTTCTTTTCTTTCTTTTTTTTTTTTTTTGGTCAGAAGTGGTCAGCATGATGCATCACTAAAATATGAGATCATTTGTTGGCAAGAACTTCACATCTTCGTCCACATTGGAGGACGAATCGAGCACCTTAATAAGTATCCATAACTCAAGGTATTCATTTTCTTAAACATTTGGGCAGTTTTAGCACTGTAACTACCACAAAAAAGCCTACTTGGATCGCATATTCAACAATATGCCCAAATCATTAGGATAGTGAGAATTTACGGATGCGTACAAAGCAAATAAATCCAACAAAACACTTATAAGTACAAAACTTTATTAGGAAATTATGCAATCTGATTACAAATAATGCCAGAATACGTCCCATGTTGCACAAAGCAAATAGGTCATTAAGGGTTGTAATGGTTATCAATTAGTTTAAGCTTTGCATTGGCTCTCAAATGGCAGGAGAATAAACTCTCATGGGAGCACATGGTTTGGACTCCTACGATTCATGCTATAATCCATGCAAGCCTAGTCATAAGCATAAAAAAGAATGTATAATTTATCTTTGACTGATCCTAGTTTTAATTATGTGTCTCAATTGCCCGCTAATCTAAAAAGAATACCCTAGGCTTCCTCACCCTATATTTTAATCTTTCTCTTCTTTCCAGATGCTGAATTCCCGAGGTGAATTATATAGACTGAAACATAACTTTCTGTTTTCTGTTTAGATGTCTTGGCTACTTTTATTTCAATTGAAAATCCAATTTACCATCCAAGAACATATGTAAGGTTCTATTTCCTGCAGTGACATATTAGTTGATAAATACATATACGTAAAAAATAATAAATAATGATTAGTTACAAAAAATATGTGACCAAAATTCTACTTATCCATATCTATAACATATGAGTAGTTGCAAATAACTAACTTGTCATATATAGATGTGTGCAAAAAAAAAAAGGCTGTAGACTTGCGGAACCCGTAAACCAGCACGGCGGAAAGTTATTATAGGTCGCAACAAGGTTCCAAGTCCCAGAAGTTCGGGAGGTTGAGTACAGCGTAATAACGAGCTCGGGTTCATTTCCACCATGTACCCATCTTGTACTCGATACCCCATGCCCTGTACAACATACCTATAGAAAGATGCAGGATATCGTGTACAATAATATTTCAATATATATATATATATATATAGGTGTCAATACATGTTCATGAGTCGTGTCAATTTAAGGTTATACTAATAATTAGGTCAATCAGAGTACGATCCCTTATTAATCATGTCATAAAAGCTCAACTTGAACAGACCCTGCGTAGCCCATATAATTGAGATGGGTTAAATTGGGGAATTCCAACCCAAAAGGCACAACAATTTGAATAGCATCTTTGAGATCAAATTTTAACTTTCTAAATTTCCATATTGTGTTTTTTGTTCAAAAAAAAAATGTCCATATTGTGTTTGAGGTATGCTATCATATCGTGTTGAATATTGTCACCCCTGTATATATTTGAGATCAAATTTTAACTTTCTAAATTTTTGTGTTGTGTTTGAGTCATGCTATCATATCGTGTTGAATATTGTCACCCCTCTATATGTACTAAACAATTTATAATTTTCTCTTTTCTTTTCAATTTTTTCATATTTAAATATGTAAAATGATAGAAGGAAGCATATTTAATGTTTGTTTCCATCCTTAATGTTTTCTCACTTAGGATTATGTTACCATTAGATTGAAAATGTAACTTATTGTGAATTTACTTGTACTTATGTCGAATGCATTAATAATTCCAATAATGACTTCTTTTTTTCACTTAGTAAAAATTTGGAAAAAATATAGTGGAACCTGTGGAACCGACAGATTCTATAGTGGTTTCAAGTCTCTATAAGATAAATTACTGGTTCAAGAACTTTGAATTGGTGTCTACATGGTAGATTTCAGGGTAGAGTAATACCTTATCCATCCGGAAAATTGCGCACCTAATCATACCAACGGTGGGCGATGTAAGAAATGTAAATGAAAGTTATACAATCTGTATAGCTAAGGTTAATTCTAAAGAGGATAATTACACTTAAGAAAGGAAGGCATTATCCTTCCGGGGTATTTCGTTTTAGGTGCAATAACAAGAGAACCCCTTCCCAGCAATAAACATTTCAAGGCAACCCTTGGCTTTCTTAAAAAGCGCAAAATAAGCATTAGATATCTCATTAAATTAGTCATCTATGCAAATCCTTTTTAGTACGGCACTCACTTTAATGTTTAAATTGATTATCAAGAAAAAATCGGAAAAGTAACTAATATGCTGCTATCAATTAAAATGTAAAATTTCATTTCACTAGTACAGACTATACTACAATTACAAAAAAATACTCTATTTGTTCTTCTTTTTTGAACTTTTCCATTTAAAAACAATCGAATCCAACCCCAATACATAAGGCGGCCGAGCCATTTATCATTTAACCCCACGAGGAGTGTCCATGTGCTTTTCCCATATTCCAAGAATATAATCTCTAAATGTTACAAAACAAGCACTTGGACAAAAAGTATTTTATGTTGATGTCTTCGATGTGCATCCCTTGCCGGGTCTTGGTCTTTGTTTAATGTTTTTGGCAGGTGCAAGTCTTTCTCGGACTAAATAGTTCTCACTTCTGCTTTAAATAAGATAGAACTAAGCAAAAGGACAAGAAAAATTCAATAAGTTCTTCTCATCAGTTCCAAAAGATTCAATTTTAAAAAATACATACACATTGATTATAAACCGATGCATAAAATGGGTACTCTACTAGTCTGTCTTTATATTCTTGGATGTAATTGAAGTTTCTTCCCCATTAGCTCTTTTTCACGTTTGCTTCACTCTCTCAACAAAGAAGGTACGTGATATCTAGCAAAGTTTCTAGGGAATATTCTCTGAATATTATGAAACAAATACTTGTGGATGAGTAGTATTTTACTTTGATTTGTTTGATCTCTTATATGTATCCTTGAAAGTTTTGATCTGTCTTGCATCTTCTTGGCAGGTGATAGTCTTGGTCTTCCTAGACTTCATAGTTTTCTCTTTCCATTAGCTCACTATCACTTTCCTTCATCATCGCTTGTCATTTTCTACAACAGCTGATTCACCCATGGCCATTGGAGATATCTTTTTGGGTTCCTTCTTTCAAGTCCTGCTTGACAAGTTGGCTTCTCTGGGATTGGACTATGCTCAACGGGAAGGAAGTAGCACCACCCTCCTCCATAAGTGGAAGGGGATGCTAGAAACAATCTATGCCGTGTTGGGTGATGCAGAGGATAAGCAATTGAGCGGTGACAATCTAGTGAAGCTATGGTTGGACGATGTTAGGGACTTAGCCTATGACATGGAAGACTTGCTCGATCATTTTGAGATCAAGGCTGCTCAGGCTAAGTCGGAGGCAGAATCTAGAACAAGTAGAGGTCATTATAAAAGAAAGTTTTCTTTCTTTA
This sequence comes from Eucalyptus pauciflora, assembly GCA_007663325.1. NCBI lineage: Eukaryota > Viridiplantae > Streptophyta > Magnoliopsida > Myrtales > Myrtaceae > Eucalyptus > Eucalyptus pauciflora. The sequence goes on from VMYD01000077.1 coordinate 516,298, forward strand.
GCCGACCACGCTTGCTTGTGTCTGAAACCAAGTTACAAGAGATCAGTGGCAGGTTTGAAGAGATTGTCACCGCAAAGGCTCCCCTAAGCTTGATGGAGAATGTTGTGGACAGATCCTACTACACCAACAAAAGGCTACCCAGTACTTCTCTACCGGAATTTCAATTTTTCGGTAGGGAGAAGGAAGAAGCACAAGTACTTGAATTATTAATCAGTGATGTCCAAAATTCCGATGCCACTCTGAGCATAATCCCCATAGTTGGGATGGCTGGTATTGGAAAGACAGCCTTGGCTCAACGAATATATAATGATGCAAGAGTGAGTAGCTATTTCGAGAGGAAAGCGTGGGTTTGTGTTTTAGATGTTTTTGATGTTCTCGACATAACAAAAACTATTTTGCGGTCGGTCACCGGACTACCCTGCGAGGACAAAGATCTTAATGGGCTTCAAGTAAAGTTGAAGGACAGTCTATCCAGAAAGAAGTTTCTTGTAGTTTTAGATGACGTCTGGAATGAGAAGTATGGAGAATGGACTTCCCTCTTAAAGCCATTTGAAGTGGGGGTTAAGGGAAGTAAGATCATCATTACGACGCGCAACCTTCCTGTTGTTTCCATAACAGGAGCTTTGCCATATCCATTGAAAGAGTTATCGATTGATAACTGTACCGGCTTATTAGCCTTTCATGCTCTAGGAGCAAGAAATTTTGAGAGGCACCCGGATCTTGAAATAATAGGCAATAAAATAGCTGAAAAATGTAGGGGTTTACCTTTGGCAGCAAAGATGTTGGGTGGTCTCCTACGTAATAAAGAGAATCCTGATGAATGGGAAGCCATCTTAAATAACAAAATATGGGATGCAATGATGGAAAAAAATGATGAGGTTCTTCCAGCTTTGAAATTGAGCTATGTCAATCTTCCTTCGTATTTGAAGAGATGTTTTGTTTATTGCGCAGTATTTCCAAAGGCCTATGAAATTGATAGGGATGAGCTGGCACTCTTATGGATAGCAGAGGGCTTTTTAGATGGACGAAAAGCAAAAGAGAATATCTTGAGATTAGGACGGAATTACTTTGATGAGTTAGTATCCAGATCATTTTTCCAACAATCCAGTGTTCACACATCGAAGTTTTTAATGCACGATCTTTTGAATGACCTAGCAAAGTCAATTGCAGGTGCAATGTGCTTTACCTTTGGGGAGTCTTGGGAAGTGAGTGATGAAGATGATGCCTCTTTCAAGAAAGCTCGTTATGCATCAGTCATGTCATCACTACATCTTACATCAAGATGCTTGAGAGCATATGAAGGTATGAAGGTGCTAAGAAGTTTAACGGTATTGCGTGTTGGTGGGAGCTTAAGACAATTCTCTATTTCCAACAAGGTACTGCACGACTTGCTATCAAAATTGAAGTACTTAAGGGCATTCTCCTTATGCCATTGTTCCATCATAGAGGTACCAGAATGTGTTGGTGCCTTACAACATCTTCGATATCTCAATTTCTCTTATACTCATATCGAAAGGCTACCTGAGTCAATTGGCGCCTTATGCAAATTACAATCTTTGATCTTAAGAGGTTGTCAAAAGCTTTCTATGTTGCCTCCAGGTATTACAAAATTAGTCAGCTTACAATTTCTTGATATTAGAGATACAAAGAGTCTAAAAGAGATGCCGTTGAGTATAGGTATTTTGAAGAATCTTACTATCTTATCCAAGTTTGTGGTAGGTCCAAAGAAAGGCTCACAAGTAAAGGAGTTAAAAAACTTGTCACGTCTTCAAGGAGAATTATTCATATTCGAACTGCAAAAGGTGGAAAAAGTTAGAGATGCAATTGATGCTAATTTGTTCGGAAAAGAAGGCCTTAGCAACTTATTCTTGCATTGGAATGAAAATTTTGGAAAACTTCGAAATGATGAGCAAGAAGCACAGGTGCTTCATTCTCTACAACCTCACACTAATCTTGAAAATCTCACTATCTCGTACTATAGTGGTGGAATATTCCCATCATGGTTAGGCAATCCATCTTATTCTAAGATAGTGTCTTTGTGCTTGCGAGGTTGTCCTAATGTTACATCATTGCCCTCGCTAGGACAACTCCCTTTACTCAAGGAATTATATCTTCAAGGTCTACATGCAGTAAGCATGATAGGCTCTGAGTTTTGCGCAGCTAAAAAGCCTTTTCCATCCTTAACAACTTTGAAGTTTGAAGAGATGTTGGCATGGAAGGATTGGTCTCATTATGCCGAGGGCCAAGAAAAAGAAGTCCCATTCTCCTATCTTCAACATCTTGTTGTCCGAAACAATCCTTTGTTGGTTGGTACATTACCTTGTCAACTTGATCACCTCATAAAGCTTGAAATTCATTCATGCCCGCATATGAAAAACTCAACCAATGTAGTTTGTCTTCCATCTCTCAATGAGTTATATCTTGAGAATTGTAACAAAGAGATCTTAAAGAGCTTGGTCAACCTAACTTCTTTAACCATTCTCAAAATTGGGAATCTTATAGAGCTTGTTTGCTTTGATCATGGGTTTATGAGCTATTTGGTCAAGCTAAAGGAGCTTCATATAAGACGGTGTGACAAGCTAGCATACTTGTGGCAAGATGGAAATGATATGCGAAATCTTACTTGCCTTAAGGGAGTGATCATTGAAAGCTGTTCTCATTTCACAACTTTTTTGGCTGGAGACAAAGAGACAGAGCTACCTTGCAACCTTGAAAGAATGGAATTGAGGAATTGCATAAGTTTAGAAAAGCTTCCGAGCAAGATGCACACCCTCATATACTTGGGCATTGATAATTGTCCAAAAATCACCAGACAAATCATTCCTCGAGGTGACCCCAATAGCAATAATCCGATATCTCAACTTGAATTTCTGCGGCTTAGTCATTGTTATTTTCTGACATTCTTTCCATTTACCAAGGGTAGACCTATTGTTCTAAAGATGCTTCATATTGAGGGGTGCGAGGGAGTGGAGTCGTTGGAAGAGGTCATCGTAAAACCGCTGGAATCTTTGACTATTGGCGGCTGTGAGAATCTGGGAAGTCTACCACAGTGCCTTCAAAGGCTCTCCAATCTAACTCATTTAAAGATTTGGAATTGTCCAACATTGGAGATAGAGGAATTCCCTTCCCTTCCCATCACCTTGTCGTGGCTTACACTTTGGAATTGTCCGAAGATAAAGTCACTACCAAATCAGTGGCACCATCTTAAATCCCTCCGGACGCTGAGAATTGGGAGTTGCCAAAATATCAAATGCTTCCCTCAAGGAGGTTTGCCTCCCAATTTGTTGTGGCTCATAATTAGAGGGTGCGAGAATCTGAAGCAGCCAGTGAGAGAATGGGGCTTGAACTTGCTTACATCCCTTGAGGAACTATCGATTGATGGAAGAAGCATGGGAGACAAGGGAGAGAATGTGTGGTTTCCTTCAAAGGACAAGGATGCTTGGAGTCTTCTCTTTCCTTCCTCGCTAACCGATCTTCAGATATTTCATATGAGGAATGTGAAAAGACTATCAAGTGGTCTTTGCAACCATCTCTCCTCTCTCCAATATTTATGGATTGTAGATTGCCCGAAGTTGAGGTACTTGCCAGAGGATGGCCTCTCTCCCTCCCTCCAAGAATTGCACATAGTTGGATGCGAGATCCTGAAAGATCGGTGCACGAAACTCAGCGGCTACTATTGGCCCCTCATCCAAGAAGTCCCTGTCATCTACATTGAGAACGTTCGGGTCCAATGAAGTAAAATTGATCCGCTTTCACTTCATTTGTAGCTGCCTGATTCATTCCTCCATCTATAGTGAGTTTTCTAGGGTTCGGGTAAGTTTTTGGTTTTGAAGGCATCAATTTCTATTCTAATTCCACAGTTCGATGCTTAAAACAAACTGATTTAGCTCATGAAGTTTTTTCACATAAGTTTCTGAAAACCATCCACTGAAGGTGAGAGATTGACATCCGAAGGACGAAACGTTTACAGTGCTGCCTCTTGCTATGTTGATGAATTATCTTGAACTCCGCTTGCTGCCCAAAAAGAGTGCCTATTTTTGCACTTGAGTGACCCACCAAACAAATTGTGAATGATGCACTATGCTTTGCAAGAGAATCTCCAAGTATCATAGTGTTCCACAATCTATTCCTCTACCTTTTCAGCGTTTGTTGTATGTTCTCTTCCCAACATCATTTTTTTTTGTGCCCTTGGCTCATATCCTGTGGTTGTTTTGCAGATACATTGTGAGGATCATAAGCGAACGCTGCTGAGGTAGGGCTACCATAGTCAATTATATGAGTCATTTGTCCCAAATTAACAAAACACGAAAAAACAAGCTTTCGATTTTATTTGGTGCATCGAAAAAGCAACCTTTTTATTAACATATTATCAAAAAATCTGGAGAAATGCTGGCCCATTTCCTCACTCGAAGTTATATGCTTTTTCTTTATAAATTTCTATTTGGTTTCCCTAATCAAAGGATTCTGGAGGGGGTTGGGTATTTTAATACCAATGGTAGATCAAAACTGATTTTGGTTGGACTTCATTGTGATGTTAATGAGCAGTTCCCAAGTATCAGCCTAAAGGAGAAAGAGACACTTGAGTCTTCTGTTCATTCTGAGAGCCAGAAAAAGAAATTTATTGGAGTGTCAATTCACGGAAATTGTGCTACTGTCTTCGTTCCTCAAATGCCTCCTCGCACTTAGATATTTGACTTGTCTTACCCTCTGTGGCAGATTGTTTGCTGTTGTGGATGACATCTTCTGCTTGTTTCAAGGACACATAGAGAATGTTGCTCTTCTTAAGCAGCAATTTGGATTGAACAAGATGGCTAATGAGATGATCATTGTCAATGAAGTGCATAGAATTCTGAGAGATCGGGCCTCACCCTGCCGAGCAAGTTGTGAGAGACACCAATGGGAAGTTTGCATTTGTGCTCTTCGACAGCTCTTTGAAAACCACTTTTCTGGCTGCCGTAAGTAAGTTGCATCGTTTCAATCTGGGGTGTTGCTCTCTATTTCTTCCTCCCCTGTGATCTATCTAATCCTTCTGATCTCTTAGTCAGCAAGATGTTGATGGAAGTGTTCCTTTCTTCTGGGTAAGTGATGCTGAAGGCAATCTTGTTTTCTTGGACGGTGCAGATGTAGTGAAGAAGGGCTGTGGGAAATCTTTCGCACCATTCCCTAAAGGTAATTATTGTTACGGATTGTTGATGTGGCTTCACCACAGTTTCCTCCATGCATTGAAATTTGAAAATAAGGATGAATGAATTCTGCTGATATTAAGCAGCGTTCATAGGAGAATGTTATATTATTTGGGAAGACATAGGAAGTAAAGATGTATAAGGTTTGGCAAGAGTTGGAAGGTGTTAAAATGGTTTTCTTCATCTGTGCGCATGTTTTGATGTGCATTTTCACCTACAATGTTGCTCTTCCAATGGTTTTCGAGTGCCAAATCGTTCACCTTTTAACGTTGCCTTTTTTTCCGATTCAGGATGCTTCTTTACTGGCTGCAGAGGTTTGAGGAGTAATGACCACCCAATGAATGAGGTAAAGTCGGTTCCTAGGGTGGACAGCTCTGGTCAAGTGTGCGGCACTACATTCACAAAGTGGATGCGGTGACAAAGGAGTCCAGCATGCCTAAAGTTGGGAGTGCTGTGAACTGGTCCTCGCATTACTGTGTCCTATGGTTTATGGCTTTTTTTTTACCAGGCCATTAGCTATTGAATGGCCTTCTGTTGTGCACTTCAAAGTGGTTAAATCTCTAGATGAAGTTGATTATCTCGAGCTCGAAGAGTGGAGTCCTGCTTGGGCCACCACAGAGTTGGAGAAAGCCGTTTTGGGGGTATGAGAATCTGCCTTTCGTACTCCGGGGTTGCTTTCCCTATCTTTCCCCTTGAAGTTTCCTGCCAGTTACAAGAAGGTGTATAGATATGGAGAGAAGATTGAACACTTTCAGAAAAGGTGTTAGTTATCTCCTTATGCTGATGCACGTGGCCTCCAAGCTGGATCGAAAGAATTCAATAAGAGGGCCATTGCGGTGATACATGAGCTACTCAGCTTCACAATGGAACAGAGGTTGGTAACCAATCATCTCGCGCACTTTTGACAAGAATTTGTGATGCCTCAGAAGCTGATGAGACTCCTGTTGAAGCATTTTGGCATCTTCTATGTCTCTGAGAGGGGGAATGGGTTTAGTGTGTTCTTGAGAAAAGCTTATGAATGTGCAGAACTGATTCAGAAATGTCCCCTGGTTATTTGGAAGGAAAAGGTCCTAAGCCTTATTGGTTATAGAGAAAGGAAGAAAAAGATAGAAACTTTTACGGACTTATCGGATATGGAAGAAAATGATGTGCTTGAGGGTGGCTCTGAGGATGAAGGCATTCTAATGCAGCTTGACCAAAATGAAGCCATCAGTGAATTGGATGATATCGCAGGTGGAGACAGCTCCTTCATGGATATTAGTGAAATTGACCATGCATACAAGCCTTATGATTCAATTTAAGGTCAAATGTTCTTGTTCGAGCTGTCAAGATAACTTGCTTTTTCAGTCTTTTTCTTCACAAGTTCAAAGTTTTGAGCTTCTGTTGTATAGATTTAATTAGACAAACTCGCATTTACATCTGTGATTCTGTAAACACTAAACCAATAGTAGGCTGATCCAGCTTATTCCTCATTTGTCCTGAATATCGCCTTTGAAATTAGGGAGACTCGTTCTTTAGTTTGAATGATAGATGGCTTTCCACAGGTTTTTCCGGTTCTTTCTTATACCTCATTGATAACATAAATTGTGTTCAGGATTTGTTACATGGGCTAGCATTTGCTGGACGCCATTTGCTAGAAAGTTCTTTTACTTACCAAAAGAAAATTATTGCGAATTAAATGGAGATGATGTTGGGTAATTAGCTTTCAAATATCCTGACTAGATTTCTTCTTGGGCTCATAAAAACCATGATATCGACAAACTGTTAGCCTTAAACCAAACTACTATTATGTGTAGTTAAAAACATATTGCACTAAATAATTTTTTGTTTTTTTCTTTATGACAAAATACCATATGACAAAATACCATGATTGATAAATTTCATTTTATTTGAAGTTATTTGAAATGATATTGAATAACTTTCTTTTGGTTACGTCTCTTCTCAAGCTTGATGAAGTCCTATGATCTTCGAAAAGCACACCATGCTCGATCAAGCTCCTAAGAGCATATAAGGCTGTATTATTTGCATTCGATTGGCTAAACATAAATAGAAGCACTAGAAAAAAGGATACTTCTGCCTTAACGTTACAATATATTTTGCATTTGATGGAAAAAGGTGACAAATCTTTTTTCACTATCACAGTTAGAGAAAGTATTTTATGTCATTCATGAATGGTTTGTTGTCGAGCACATGAAACTTAGGGACAAGCTATGACAAGGGTGACAAAGTGTCCATTGCAGAGAAAGGAAATGAACAAGTGTTTGGGAGCTCATTCTATGCCTCTAGCTGTCAATACGATGACTAACATCAAATTGCAGATTAACCAGAAAAAAAAAAAAAAAAAAGGAGCATTTCGCCTGCCTTCCTGGTTGGAGAGACTTCAACATGGATGGAATAAATCTCGGTCTCATCTTATCGACAGATGAGCTCTTGCTAAATTTTCTGACAATAATTGAGTGATGGTCTGGATAGATGTGCATCGTCTACGTAACAGCACAGCTAATAATAATATGCCAATCCTACAGAGGAAAATTCCCGATATCCACTTCTTTTTGTTTAATTCCTCCGCACAAAATTCGTATTCAACGTGTTGGATCTCCAAGCAACATCAAGTATACCGTGAGTATCATGCTTAAATCAGGTCTCCACCTATCCCTATGTTGACTAAGTATAGAATGTCTCACAGATTTTGATATAGACTTCCGGACTTTCACTTGATCTCCGCAGTATGGTCTGATAAATTTCAACGAAGTATATAACTAGAGGAAGATCTGCAGTATGGCATCACCAATGGTTGGGTATTTTGTTTCCATAGCACAGGCTGCGCATGTAAGTACACTGCAAGTATACTGTTCAAATTCTGGTCTCCACCTATCCATATATAGACTTAGTATCGACTCTCTCCAATTGATAAAAATTTCTAGATATTTTGTTTGGTCTCTGCAGTATAATCTGGTAGATTTCAATGAAGTTTATGGCAAGAAGAAGGTCCGGCACAAAAAGGATATAGCTTCAGCTTTAGGTAGGTTTGGGGCTTTGAACACCTTGCAAACCCGCTGCTCACCTCTGCCTTTCCTAAGCATCAACCTAATTGTGGCTGCATGAGTCAGAACATGCCCTCCTGCAGGTTTCTTTGATGCTGAAACCAATAAATCTAAGTCGTCAAAAAATTACCTTTTTTCCTTAAAAAATGGACTGCAGCTACTGTATGCGTCACTAGTTTACACCAAACAGCTGGTTATTGGGATTTACAAGAATTAGCATGAGCTTAGTGCTATCCCCCAAATTGCAATTTTTCAGTGTGCAACCATCAAAGGGCTAAATTGGATAAGTATTAATGAATGCATGACTGCGGGAGAAATGAGATGTGATGCAGTACCTTGATTGGTTATGCACACTGCCACATTAAATTCCTTAGCTATCTTAAGTAAGCCTGAGAGCACTTGTGCAAATTTTTGCTGCAATTAGGAATTTATTAATGTCAAACAAGATAAGCTCAAAAATCAGAACTCGCATGATTTGACGGTTACAATGGACCTGGCTCTTTGCAAGTTCTCCCTGTAACCTGGCTCTTTGCAAGTTCTCCCCTTCCAATAATACCCATTTGAAAGAGAGGGATCATCGAATACATAATCTGAAAGATGTTACTCACCTAAGGTCAACCATCCACACCTCACAAAATGTGTGCAGTTTCATTCTCGAGCACTGTCTTATTAGTAATCTAAATGGTTCTTCACACATTTTGGCAGCCAAATCAAGAAGCAAATCTTACTGATGCTCCTAAGTATAGACACGGGCATAAATGATCTACAAATTCATGGAAAGACTAGATTACAGCAAGTACACTAGCCAGAAAAGGAAGAGTTGCCACCAATATGGAAAGCTTAGCTTACATTATCTAGGACTGCACCAGGATCCATGCCAAATCTCTTGGCAATTGGTACAATTCAATCACCGCGACTGCAGGTGTACCAAGTTAAGAAAGTGCACATGTGCTTACATGGATAAACGACGTTTATGAAGCACAAGCAGCTTTGTCAAGGTCAAGAAAAATACAGACAGATTATAATAGCATACAAAGTTCCTTTCGCTTCCTTTTGCGTCGATATAAGCTACCTTGCCATTTCCTCCTCTCATGTGATTGGCAGCTGAAAATATTTTACGAACATGGAATCCACAAACCATTAATAAAGAATGATTATAAATAGGGGTAAATACTGTTGTAGGATTTGCAAATAAAGTAGAGTATCTTCAAATATCACATTCGACTAATGATCAACCCACGTCCGACTATGATTAAGGCTTTTACTCGGTTGTGACATAGTACAAACTCTTCTGGCCTTTTTCCTGCTTGGTTTGAGCCACTATATATGCGTTCCAGTATATTGACTGCAGATTACAGAAAATGAGTGCCATACTTCCAGAATCACCTAACACACACATTACGATGCCAAGATCACTCATATCTTTATACTTCATAGCAATTCAATCATTATGTTACTATTTGGCATTGTTCATCTGAGAAAAAAAATGCAGCAGAAGTTCAAGACAGAAACCTAATATCCAATTCAGACCAACCTGAGAAGTAACACATAGGGTATATGCCAGCTGTGTTTTCCCAGACCTGAATTGACGTCAGCAGCATTTCCTGAGAAAGCTAATTAAAAAAAGCAACTAAAAGTTCATCAAAGGTAACGATGTTGGACTGTGATTTTCACCCAGATTCGCCAAATGCTTCTGCAATTGCCGGAGTTTCAATACCACCTGTTAACATTGCCAAACCGATGAAATTTGTATTTGTTGAAATGCATGAAGAATAAGACACAGAATCTACAAAAGAAAGTCTTTTACCGCCTAAAAGCTCATCGAGGGGGCTTCCAGTTGTGATGCAAACAACCGACAACTCTCTCTAGAAAAAACGAAGACATTGAAAGTACTTTGAGCAACAGATTTGCTAATTTGCAGGCTTTATTTCAAGGGTATTCTGAACCATTTTAGCTTGAAGTTTGCAGAATTAGGAACATACTCTGAGCAGAGCATCACTTCCAATAATATAGCCAAAATTCTGATAAAACAAAGGGAAGTCAATGCGAGATGCTTATAGAAGTTCAAATTGATTGGAGCCACCATCTCATATCTTTTCAACTTTTGCCTCAGATAATCCTTTTATTCCAGTTAAGTGCTACAAAAAATAAACAAAGAAAAAGCAATTCACTTGGCCAAATAAGAATACGTTCCTCAACTCAGCATCGCGTTAAACTCTTATGTTTCCTGGTGAATGTAGAACGTCAGGACAAAAGCATTTCCTAGATGATCAATGACAATCTAGCTTTCCAACAGTGATTATTGATGAATTTAGCTGAGGATATTCCTTATTAATCCAGCTATGTCACCAATACAATGGCGCAATTCCAATGTCACGTAACATTGCTCTTGTATGATGAGAAGACAAAAACCAAAAAACTATTGCACGCGCAGGAAATCACGGCTAGTTCGAGAGAAAGGTCGAGACGTAAATCACGATAATCACAGCCATAGCTTCATCGTACCATTTGCATCTTAAAATCACACGGATCACAAAATCACGACAATCATCTCAGGACCAAAAGACGCACCGGAACTCATTACGAAAGCGATCAGATGAACAGAGAGGAGTTGCCTACACTCTGTTTTGCCGTAACTCACGTTTGTTTGTCGATCGTTTCGAGCAGGTCTTCTGCTTCGTCGTCGACGTCCTCTCTTTCCACGATCTTCTGCTCTTCGGCTCCGAACATCAACGAGCGAACACGAGACGAAACTCAGAGTCATCGTCGCCGGCGATCGCGCTGCGGAAAAGGACATGAACTGAAATCAAGCGGAGATCGCGAAACTCAGTTGAGAGAGACGAAAGCATCTTCGACGACGATGGAGTTTGACGATCGGCGATGAAGTTCGCTGCGTCTGCGCAGGAGAAGAGACTTTTGAATTTTTCTGCGGATTTTGGAAACGATCGGAAATTATTTTCCTTTTCTCTTTTTTCTTTCGTTATTCTGAGATTTTTTTTTTTTTGTCAGTCCTACTCTATTCCTATTCTACACTCACTCTCAGACTTTTGCCCCGCCTCTTGCGGGGCGTGGGAGTCGAAACCCACTCTTGAAACTTACGCGTCCCCACCCCACCGAGAAGGTGGGGATTTGAACCCCTCACCTCCCCCTTCCATGTTGAAAGGGTGGCCACTAGGGCGAATCCCAGTGGTTGTTATTCTGAGATTGATCCTTATAAATTGAGGTTTAATGGATCTGTCAGATACACTCCTAAAGAGGGAGAGGAAAATATTGGTTTGATTTTTTCTTTCATTTCACAATAAATAACTCAGTTTTTTTATTTAGCTCGGTTTTATATTCATCTTAATCATGTTCGACTTATAATTTTCTTAAATTGGACCGAATTAAGTTCTTCTTAAAAAAAAGGAAAAAAAATCGATATATATATATATTGTAATCGATACTTGATTTAATTGCATTATGTCCAAATTGAATCATGAAAATACCAACAAACAATTGAGTTATTCGAAATGACTTGATAAGAACTTGCTCGTGACCGGTTTGATTGTATTACACTTAGGTGGCACACATCCTAAAATTTGTAACTTGGTGATTCGATAAAAAGTGATGAATATGGAGCATGTGCTTTCTTTTGTGGAACACGGAGCATATCTTAATATTAACTCCTTTTGACTCAAATTTATAAAATAGGCAAATCAGACTTAAAAAATAGAACCATTGGTAATCTTAGACATATTCTTCCTCATATTTTTCTTAAAAAATTTGTTCTTTTACGTAGGTTTTTAAACGTATGTATAATGAGATGAGACGTTCAGCTACTTACGAATTACGAAATGCAATATTTAGTTTCAATATGGTTCGATTTTTTTTTTTACTAAACTTTATTATGATTTTAAATCAGATTTTTTATGTAATATCAAACGCCTAAATTTTATTATAAAAAAAAAACAAAAGAATATCGCCATTTATAAGACCCTCAAGCTCTTTTAATTATTTAAATCAAAATATCGTCTCTCTCACGACGAGAAACGCAAAACCCAAAACGACAATCTGTCGAAATCGAGACTGATGCTGATCGAGTGATCCGAGAGAGGTGATAATCGCGCATTTACGGCGATCTTCTCGAATATTTTTGTCTTGGGCTTTCGCTGTTCCTTGTTCCATTGCGCGTAAGCCGTTTGATGTTTGTCCTGAGTGAGAGGCATTTGCTTTTCTTGGGCTTGTTTCTTGAATTTGGAGCGACGCATTAACATCTTGACATGACCCGTCTTCAAATCATTGGTAAAGCCGTAGCTTCCTCGAATGAATGGAGCGCGGCAAGAGAGTTTGGTTGCTTTGTCACCTCCCTAGTGTGTTCGCCTACCCTGAGAAGAAACTGGAGTTTTGGCGAGATTTTACTTAACCGGTCACAGCGTAGATTCATGACCACCAGCAAGAAAGTGCAAGATAGGAGCAAGGACAATAGGGTCCATGATCTCGAAATTGCCACTGAGAAGCATATAGTGGTGTCGAAGGTGTTGGTTTTGATGGAAATGTTGAAGAAGGAACCCGAGATAATAATCCCTGTGAGGTCGCTGGATCTATAATCAAGCCAAACGGTATAGTGGATTTTATTCAGAAGTCGCCAAAACTGTTTGAGTTGTATAAGGATCAAAAGGGGTAATTGTGGTTTTGAATTGACTAAAGAAGCTGAAGACTAGCTAGAGGAAGAGGATAGATTGGTTAGGGGACACTCTGGCACGGCTGTTGAATACATGACTAGGATGTTGATGATGTCGGTCGATAAATGGCTTCATGTGGATAAAATTGCTGATTTCACGAGAGAGTTTGGTTTGCCAGCTGATTTCAGGAGCAAGTGGCTACATGAGTATCCGCAGCACTTCAAAGTGGTTAAATCTCCAGATGCAGTTGACTATCTCGAGCTCGTAGAGTGATCACAGAGTTGGAGAAACCCATATTGGGGGTATCGGAATTTGCCTTTCATACTCCAGGGTTGCTTTCCCTATCTTTCCCCTTGAAGTTTCCCGCCAGTTACAAGAAGGTGTATAGATATGGAGGCAAGATTGAGCACTTATAGAAAAGGTTATACTTATCTCCTTATGCCGATGCATGTGGCCTTCAAGCTGGATTGAAAGAATTCAATAAGAGAGCCATTGCAGCAATGCATGAGTTACTTGGCTTCACAATGGAAAAGAGGTCGGCAACTGATCACATAGAGCACTTTCAACAAGAATTCGTGATGCCTCAGAAGCTGATGAGACTCCTGTTGAAGCATTATTGCGTTTTCTATGTCTCTGAGAGAGGGAAGAGGTTTAGTGTGTTCTTGACAGGAGCTTATGAAGGTGTGGAGCTGATTCAGAAATGTCTGCTGGTTATTTGGAAGGAAAAGGTCCTAAGCCCTATTGGTTATACAGGGAGGAAGAAAATAATAGAAACTTTTATGGACTTATCAGATATGGAAGATAATGATTTTCTAGAGTAGCTCTGAGGATGGAGGCGTTGCTATGTAGCTTAGTCAAATAGAAGCCATCGGTGAATTGGAGGATATTGCAGTTGGAGACAGCTCCTTCATGGATATACATGAAATTGACAATAAAAGCAAGCCTCATGATTCATTTTAAGGTCATATGTTCTTATTCAAGTTGTCAAGATAACTTGCTTTCCAGTCTTCTTCACAAGTTCAAAGTTTTGAGTCTTTGTACAGATTTAATTAGACAAACTCTGCTTACATCTATAAACCAAGTTAATTAATAGCGGACTGATCCATCTCATTCCTTGTTAGTCCTAAATATTGCCATCGGAACTCATGAAATCAATGATTCAGAAAGAATGTGCGGATAATGCTTTTGGCAACTCTCAGCTCTCCTTGGTGCCAGCAAGGACATCAGAAGCAGTCTATTTACGGTGACTGGTTCATTCTTGGTTATTGGTCTGACTTAATGAGTGTGGCTGTACTAACCTGCTATTCTGAAGATGAACTTGCCAACCTGCATTTGAATCTCAATGTTGGGTCAAAGAGATGACTGCGTAGTGGCTATCGTGGAGAACATAGCCTCTGTTGCTATGACGATCAACATTCTCTCTCTTGTTGTTACAAATTCAATGCCGAGCTCACCCTGCAGTAATGCCTTGTTCATCACTGTGCATGGATATTCAGGTCCATAATATCTAAGACTGCCTTCTGCAGCATACTTTCATTTGCTTTCTATCCGATTGCCTGTCCTATAGGCCTTGTAATTTCTGTTCAAATTCTCTATGAATCTATGGCACACTCCTGTTTTTGGGTTCTACTAGAGAACTTCCTTTTGTTGGATTTTGGAACCCAACATCAAACAGTATGTAGTTTTTATTTCTCCTTGTTTATGTTGGGCTATGTTCATGGTTGATTCACTTCATTAGCTTACTGTTTCGTTTTGAAGAAAGAAATAGGAGAGCCTTTGAAAATAGCAGGACTGGTTTTTTAATTTGAATGATAGATGACTTTCCACAGCTTTTGGTTGTGTGAAAATGACATTACTAAGTGCATTCTTTCTTATACCTTATAGCATGAATTGCGTTTATGATTTGTCACATGGGCTAGCATCTGCTTGATGCCATTGTACAATAAATTTCTTTAGCTTGTCGAGAGAAAATTCTTAACAAACTCACTGGAGATGATGTTGAGTAATTTGCTACCAAATGTTGCGATTAGATTTCTTCTTGTGCTCATGAAAACCATGATATCCAAAACTGTATGTGACAAATCAAAATGCCACTCTGTAGCTAAATGTATTGCACTGCATCATTTTCTTGTTTTTGCTTTATAACAAAATCCGATGGTTGATAGATTTCATTTCTTTTGTTTGCAGCAATTAGATCTCTTCTCAAGCCTAACAAAGTCCTCCAACCCCTCAATAGCATGCCATGCTCGACTAAGTTTCTAAAAGCATATAAGGTTCCTAAGAGTGGTAGATGTTAATTTTTTTCCCTTTTGACTTAGATTTATTGGCATCTAAAATTGAAGTATGTGCGATGCCAATGCAAAGACTTACCGTTGAAAACAAAAAAAATTTAAAGGAAAGGTCAAGCATCAGTCATAGCTCCAACTGGAGAAATGACAGGAGTAATGTGCCATGGAGATTGAGCATCAACCTCATTTGGAGCCTATGAAGGTTTCCAGATCTCATACGATCAAGGAGAAAGAGGAGCATCAATGTTTATCAGTTATAATCACTTAGCTATCACCTTCCGTTACATGGAAAAAGCATCGCATGCATTATGGCCCAATTCATATTAGATAGCCAAATCTACTTGTTTTAAGAAGGGATTGGAGTTTTACGCCAATGTTTTCAAACTTGGGCTAGTCAGAGAACAAGTTAGGTTACTAGTTTGCGGTCCAAGCGGTTGCACTACGGGCAAACCAGTGATGATGTCATGAGCAAGAGATTATAGATTTTTAATGTTGTTGATTGCCCGTGGACATATGAATCGTTGGGCCTTGGTGGTAAAGTGAGGTGCCGGTGATCCAAGGAGTTGAGTGCTCGAGTCTCTCCACGTGCAACTGTAGCCAAAAGCCCAGTTGTGTACCCATGGGACTCTAAAACTAGGTGGATCCAATTTTGGAATACGGTATGTTTCGTTGGTTTAGCGAGTGAACTGGTATTCAGACTGGTTCGATCTGATTTTGGCCAAACTACTTGCACATACTTGATTAGTTTTGTATGAATAGAACAAAGGGAAAGCAATGGAATTGGCCAAGAAAAAGGGGCAAGAGCAATACTTTATGTTTGAATGATACCAGAAGATCTTAAGGAAATCAACATTGAGAACTTTATAGTCTTCGAATGGGCTTGACATATAGCCACTGCAATCTTTTTGCAACAGCTTGAAATTAACAAAACTATTTAATATGCTTTCACATGAAAGAAAGAAAAATCTTTAAAAAGAGATCATTAAAGTGAGGCCAAGCAATGAATCGAGAGGATGATTTTGTAGAATAAGTTTCATGTAAACAAAAGTGCATTTGAGATTTAAAATTAGACCAATCATCGCACGATAAATTCTTGGACAATGCCGGACAAGTATCTGACTTATCCGGATTGTAATCAAGCCCTTAAATTATGTTTTTGATATAGTCAAGTACCACAATTTTTTGATACGTTAAGGCCTCTAGTAAAATTGCGACGAAAAATGTTGATATGATACTAAGACCATTAAATAATCATTAACTGTCATATTGACATTTGATATGGTATCTTGAGATATTGTCACATCAACACACTTTTTTCTCTCCTCATCACTCAATCTATAGGGTAAGTAGCCATGTCAGTTATTATGTTTAACTTTTGTTGAGTAACGAGTCAAATATGCAAAATCATATAGCATGGCAAGTTATTTAACCAATGCCTCAAATTGAGCCAATTTTGCAAAATTGAGCTTCTTGATTGAAAAAAAAAAAAAAGGTTCAGGTTTTAAACTAACCAAGAGCTTAGACTACTTACTCAATATTCTTTCAACTCCTTAACCACTCTAAGAATAGCATCTCAAGGAAATGTTGTCTATGAAGGTGACTATAAGAAGCGATGCTGATGGCAACGGCACGGCAGTGGCAGTGGGACGGTGATGTGCTCTCTTGCCCCACTCTTGCTTTTATTTTATTTTTTCCTTTTTTATTTTTCTCTTTTATTAAATTTGAATTTGAAAAGATACATTAAATCTAGAAATAATTCTAATAGACAAGTACAAGAGAGATTACTGAATGAAAAAACACAGTAAGATTAAGCATGAAAAGAGTTAGACGAAAAATATAGTAATAGTCAATTTTAAGCATGACTCTTAACACCTGGGGAAATTCTACTAATAATGGAAAAACAAAGACATTCATGTAGGGATGGAAGAGGAGGGATGTGAGAGGTGAAGGAACAATGCCAATTTGCGTCCTGCAAAGTCCAAGGAAAAAGTTTGAAAGTGAATTGAGAGTTAGAGTAGAAAAAAAAGAAATAAGTCTATCTTTTTCATTTGCTCTCTTTTGCTTCTGCTTCACTATCTAGAAGAAAAGGTACACGATATCTAGTAAAGTCTTAGTCTTTTTGAGTTTATGGTTTTTTCACATGAGCAGAGCACTTTTGGACATGAAGCATCCTTGAAAGTCTTGGTCCTTGTTTAAACTTTTTGGTAGGTGAACATGAAGCATCCTTGAAAATCTTGGTCTTTGTTTAAACATTTTGGTAGGTGAAAGTCTTGATCTTTCAGGACTTTAAAGTTGTCTCTCTCCATTACCTCATTATCACTTTGCTTCAATAATACGGTGATTGATTCACCCACGGCCACTGGAAGTTCTTGGTTCCTTCTCAGCTTCCTTCTCATACTAATTTACAGTATTGTTAATTTTAAGCAAGCCATATAACGTGTGGAAAGTCTCCTTGAAATGGAAAAAGAGACATGGACATTGGGACGTGACAAAAGGGATGTAAAAAGTGAAGCAATGAAACCAATTTGCACCTTGGAAAGTCTAGGTCTTTCCAGAATTGATTAAAGTTTCTTCCCCATTAGCTCTTTTTCATTGTTGCTTCACTTTCTAGACAAAAAAAAAGTACATGATATCCGGTAAAGTCTTAGTCTTCCTAATGAAAAGTCCTTATCAATATACTATCACGACAAGCACGACAAGCAATTTGAGTTAGACCAAAGAAACTATGTTTTTGTGACATCCTGAAATTCGACCCCGTCCCGATTTTATGAAATGGGCATTTCGTCGATGCGTCGATAGTTGTTTTACTCTGAGTTAGCCACTCACGAGTAACTAATCTATCAGGTGAGACTATTAAGGAATATAAACACGGCAGACTTGAGAGTTCGATCAGAAATCGACTGCTCGATCGTAATAATCGGTAAGGGTCAATACGGCACCATTATAATCGATTAGTGATCGAATATAGGTCGATTCGATGGAATGGCATAATTAAATTGTGGGTGATTCCACACGATTGCAAAATTCGCGTCGAACGGCGCTAAACCGATTTTCTGTCAATTTTGTAATCGGTACCCGTAATTGAAACCTTGCGATTTTTACGACAATTGAGAGTCGCCAACGAGTCAAAGATGCATAAACGTGGATCAGAAATTATCGACCGTGAGTCAAACACGATAAAATCCCTAAAAGCTACATGGTAGGTTAGGTTGTACTAAAATCGCGTCTGGTCAATTTTAAGCACGAAATTGAATTCGGTTTCGATAATCAGACATTCGAATGTGTCATGATTTTTTTTTATGATGTCGTCTCGTCTTTCGGAGAAATTCCATTGAGTCCGGAATTTTACGGAAAAATTGATTCGGACAAATTGGAATAAAAGTGGAAATTCGGATGGGAGAAGGAGGAGCTATTTTGGCTGCCCATATTGGCTTATTTGGGGGTGAAAATTGAAGCTAAATGGTGATTGGAGGACCAATTAACTTAAGGGGATGAAGACTTTGGGATAAATGTGATGATGGGTTGATATTTTGAGCAAGACTTCCTTTGGTTGGGTTGTGCATTCGACTTTCTTCAACCCCAACCCACCCTTTCTCCCCCTGCTCAGCCAACCAAACAGCCCACTTCCCCTTCTTCTTCTCCATTTCCCTCCTTTCCTCACGTTTTCTCTTTCCCCTGAATTTTGGTCCTGTTCTCTTCAATTTTATTTGCTACCGTTACCCCTCCCCACCATCGTATCACCCCCACGCCTTACCCACCCACCATCCAGCACCCCGTCTTCTCCACTCACGCTGCTGCACCCTCACCTCACGTCTTCATCATCAAATCACCACAGCCAAGCTCACGCCCAGCCAGAAGCTCCTCCACCGCTGCAGCTCTAGTGGCAACCTCAGCCTAGCTCACCCCGAGCCCAACAGCTCTAGTCGAACAGCTGCCCGTTCCAGCTCAGTCCAGCGGCCACACACCAGCCCCCGCGACCAGCCCAAGCCCTTCACCGACCAACCCACAGCAAGCGCTGACCAGCCTTGGCTGAGTGCTTGTAGGGCCTATTCAGCCGCCGCTGGATCTCTGTTGGAGTTGCCGTAGGCTCGAGTCTTGGTCGCCTTCGCGCCGCCGTCACCGTGGACCCGTCGACTCGCTAATCCGGTGAGTTAACTCTCTAATCCTTGATTAGATTATTAATTACACTTAATGGGTTAGATTAGTATTAATTAGCATGGTTAGATTAGTGTTAAGAAGGATTAGTGTTAAGCAAGTTGAATTAGTGAAATTTGAATCAGGTTTACTGGACCCTCGCCATTTACCATTTTTGTGGATTGAAATGTATTGAGATTTTGAGGTTAATTCCTTCTTAAGAAATGTTTTAGACATCCTCAGCTATAACATATTTTTCCCAAGATTTTATGGATTCAAAAGTATATGGTTTCAACTTCGTTAAAAACAAAACAGAACCTCTGTTTTTGCTGGAATTAGTGACCTTTTGGGATTCAAGGGATTTTTATCAATTCTTATGGTTCAAATGTTGAAATGGTTTCTTCACGAAAGTTGTTTTTCATATCTTCTAGTTTAACATAGTCAAATTTCAGATCAAATGGACAAGTTTTGGATCTCGAACCAAGCTGGTTTTTGAAAACGTAATTTCTGGAAACGGACACAGTTTTTGTAACGGTTTGGACGATTTACTGCTTTTAATACAGAAAATTCTGGGCTAAGGTGTCTTCACGAAAAATTTTCTTTTAAGTATCCTTTATAACATATCAAAATTTGATAATTTTCTGAACTCTTTTGATTAGGTTTCTGGATTTAAACTTGGAGACGCGCAAATGGACTGGTTTCTGCCAGTTAGGGCCGGTAGTGGTTTTATGATTATTCTTGGTGTCGTGTTTGCTGGATAAGGTGTATTTAGGGATTCAGCTGACTTTTGGCATGCTGAGAACTTAGGTATGAGGTGATGAGATGGATTACTTTATGTTGATTATTTAGTATTATTATAAAAGGTGACCTCTTGGACTATTAAATAGAAAATACATGAGGTGTCAGGTCCAGACACCAAAACTTATTTGTCCAATAAAACAATAAGGTTTTAAACTAGGTGCGTGCAAAGTTTGATGATTTAATTTTGAGTACGTGAGCACCTACGAATTTATTTCTAAACATTTGAACAAAAAAAAAAAGGGGGTTGCTAAGGTTTCTTTTCAAAAGAGGGGGTTGGAAAAGAAATTAGAAAAGAAATATGGTGTCGGGTTTGGACGCTAAGTTTTATTTGCTCAATAAAACGATGAGGTTTTATACGAGATGCGTGCAAAGTTTGGTGGGTTAATTTCAAATACGGGACCCCGTACGAATTTATTTCGGAAGGTTTGAACAAAAGAAAAAGGGTTACTAAGTTTATTTTTAAAAGGAGATTTTGGTGTTTTAGCTATATGATGGAAGCTAAGAGTTGATTTGGTCGATGATGTGCCTTCATGGTCAGGTTAATTAAGTGGTTCAGTTTAATTAACCGCAATTTATTTATTTAATTAAATACAATTTATTTAATTATTTATTAATTAGTGTAAATTATATCGGGATAGCCAGTTGTTAGAATTTTGTGCTGATTGTCGTGGTGCAATTAGTTTGTGCAATTGATTGTTAATTTGTGCAATTTGATGCTGTGTGTTGATTCTTGAATTATTATTTCACAAATGTGAAATTTTGGTATTTAATTAGAAAATACCAAGTGCCGGGTTTTGACACCGAAAATGTTTTTAGATACTATATTAACTAGTGGGATTTTAAAAGGGAGGATATCAATTTTTCTGGTTCAATCTGACCATGTACCCACATACAATTATTTTCACTAGTTGTTTTTATTACAAAGAAAATAGGCCAAGTACATAATTTTAATTGAGGCATTTGAGTGCAATACACGATGTCCTTGGCCGGGATTGGATGGTCGTGTGCTAGTTATGAAAATCTGTCACCCGATGTGCGTCAGGTGGACGATGCTCCTACATGGAATGCCCCTGACAACGGATGCCGGTCGCAATAGAGGCTAGGCCGATGTTCCTATGTGGAATGCCGTCTTGAGGTAGACATTGCCATGCTCGATGGTGGGAGACGATGCCCGGTTACACCGTAAGACCGCTGTGTGTCGGGTAGATCGTGCCTGTGTGGGTAGTAATCAATTGGAACGCGTGACTGATTGAGATAAGCACGCCTGATTATAGGACAAAATTGTGTGACACGGAATGGGACGTGTTATAACGATTTGGCCTTATAATCGGGACCTTTGTGATTGATTGAGCTGTGTGAGACGTTATAATTGATGTGTGCATTTATTATATGCATCTGTGATATGAACTATGCCGATGTATAGGAAGGAACTGAGGCAAGATAAGTCCTCTGTGATGTGTGCTTAGGCCGCCTCTGAGTGAATTTGTGCCCTAGTTGGGGCTTAAGGTTTAACTCGCTAAGATTTATTCTCACCCCGTCGTGGGCTAACCTTTTTCAAGGCCGTGGCGTGGAGATCTGCTAAGTGCGGATTTGATGGGCGCGAGATGCAACATCTCATGGCGAGCCCTATTGCTAGTGGAGTTAGGTTGCCTAGGGGTTTCTTTTGAGACTGACTTATGTTTATAAACTTGTACGTTTAACCGGGTATGTATATAAAGTGTGTTTTGGGAAAATTGTTGCATGTCTTTCTACTATCCCTGTATTTGATGGTTGTCCGGGGTTTATATAATTTGCTTCCACATGTGCATAAAATGAAAAGGATCGGCGACGCGTCTTGGAACGTCGCAAAATTTTTAAGTCGACTGCCGAGAGATGTGCGCATGCTTAGGGTTCGGGACGTGACAGTTTTAATGTTCATTGTTTCATTGAGTTAGATAAATCAATTGTTCTCCTTTTTCGCCAGGTCAAGACTTTTGGCTGTCATTTGAAAGAGAGGACCTTTTTCTTGTGGCCATCCAAAACAGTGGATAGAAGGTGATATTTCTTCACATGAGCAACTTAGAGGGAATGCATATCTTCATAAAAAATTTATAACTTACAAATGTTTTGTTGGTTTTTCTTTTAGTATAGGCTTTTATGTGGCAGCTTGTAGCAAGATGGGTGGCAATGATATGCTAAAGGGTGTTGAAGTAGTTGTTGATGATCGTGAATCACTTGAGGGGAGAATCGTGCTCCTTTGAACATAAAAAGTTAGCCCAAACCAACTTGCATGATGGATTAGTTGGTGATCTGTAAGTCGTTTACTATTTCCATAGTAAA
The DNA here is from genome assembly GCA_007663325.1 of Eucalyptus pauciflora. Taxonomy (NCBI): domain Eukaryota; kingdom Viridiplantae; phylum Streptophyta; class Magnoliopsida; order Myrtales; family Myrtaceae; genus Eucalyptus; species Eucalyptus pauciflora. Next base: position 538,728 of record VMYD01000077.1, read on the forward strand.
ATTAAGCAACTTGCTTCAATTGGTCTACCTAACTCTTTTTCTTGTTGTCCCAAAGGACATGTTTTTGTTCTCTTATTGAACAATCAAAGTTAGCTGTCTTTGATGACTTGTTAATGTAGAATAGAAAGAAAGATGCCATTTTTAGTTGGATCTTCAATGTTTATTTCAGTCAGTGTGAGTTCACAAGGATTCTTATTCATCGCTAAACAAGAAAAATGGTCAAGCATCACCAACTAACAATGTACAATCTAATAGAAGTTATACTCTAGGCATCACACTTATGAACAGGAAAATCGTACAAAGGACCACGATTCTCCTATCAAATGATTTGTGATCATCAGCTATTACTTCAATACCTTCAACAAATCATTGTTGTGCATGTTGCTACGAATTTTCACCACATAACTACCACATGAAAGCCTACATTGATTTCATATTCACCAATAACGCGTAAAACAAAGATATTGAAATCATAAGGTTACTGAGAATGTACGGATGTAAAAAATGCTGATAAAAACACTAGTAAGTAATAGATTATTTAACGATAATCTGCGTGCACTCTAAGTTGGTCATATGACGAAAAATCACCTTTTGACCTCTTTTTTAGATTGAGACTTTTGGCTTGTGCATGCAAGAGAGGACCTTTTCTTATGGCCATCCAAAACAGAGGTTAAGAGGTGATTTTTCTTCAATGATCAACTTTGAGTGCATGCATATTTTCTCCATATATTCTAAATACCCTAGTGATTTCAATGTCTTTGTTTTCTGCTTTATTGGTGAATATGTGATCAATATAGGCTTTCACTTGGCAATTATAGGAGTAAAGATTCACATATGTTTAAGAAAATTATTAACCGAAATAATTTGACTATATTATGGAAATATAAGAAGTCCCTCGATTCCTCCTTCAATGTGGACGAATGGACAAAGTTAGCTTTTTTCTTATTGAACAAATTAAATAGGAATGAGTGCACTAGAAGTCCAAAAACTTACAAAAAGTGCAATCAAATCTTAAAACTCGTCAAATTGGTGCAATCGAGCTCTTCCATTAACTCCATCCAACTTGGCTGATGGAAAATGCTTTTGTTAGTCAAATTGAATGAAGTTAATGGAAGAGCTTGATTAAATCAATTTGACAAATTTTAGAACTTGATTGCAATTTTTGCAAGTTTTAGAAGTTATTTGCACTTTGGTGACAAGTTTTCGGATTTCTAGTGCACTTATCCTGAGAAAGTAAGCCGTCATTGATGACTTGTAGTTGTATAACGAAAAGTCTTGGTCTTCATGAGTTTATGGTTTATATACATGAACAAATATATGATTGTGGAAACTACAAATATTTGAGGTAAATCTTTAAATATTACAAGACGATGGTGCTCTCTCTTGCCCCCATCTTTGCATTTTTTTTTCTTTTTTAGGTTTTTGCTTTATTTTCTTTTTAGTTTTTCTCTTTGCTTTTTTTTTTCCCTTTTATAGAACTTAGTTTTGAAAAGATACATGAAAATCTCTGACATAATTCTAGATTAATGAATGAAAAATCACAATATAAATGAACTAGAAAAGAGTTGGACGAAAATTATAGTATTGTCAATTTCAATCAAGACATGTAATGCGTGGAAATTCTACTAGTAGAGAAACAAGAGACATTCACATTGTGAAAGAAGACGAGGGATGTGAAAAGTGAATCAACAAACTCCAATTTGTGTCCAGCAAAGTCTTGGTCTTCCTAGATTTTATTGAAGTTTCTTTCCCATGAGCTCTTTCACTGTTGCTTCACTCTCCAAACAAAGAAGGTACACGATATCTAGTAAGGTCTCTGAATATTCTCTAAATAATACAGAACAAAGCACTTGTGGACAAAAAGTATTTTACTTTGATTTGCCTAATCTTTGATGCATATCCTTGAAAGTCTTGGTCTTTGTTGCATATTTTTGGTAGGTGAAAGTCTTGATTTCCTAGACTTTATAGTTTTATCTCTTGATTAACTCACTATCACTTTGCTTCTCCATAACCCTTGTTCTCTGCAGACTATAGTGACTGATTCACCCATGGCCATTGGAGAAATTTTTTTGGGTTCCTTCTGTCAAGTCCTACTTGACAAGTTGACTTCTTTAGGATTGGACTATGTGCTACAAGAAAGAATCAACACCACCTCGTTCCATATGTTGAAGGGGATGCTAGAAACAATCAATGCAATGCTAGATGATGCAGAGGACAAGCAACTAAGTGATGACCGTCTAGCGAAGCTATGGTTCGATGATGTTAGGGACTTGGCCTATGACATAGAAGACTTGCTTCATGAGTTCGAGATTGAGGTTGGTCAAGCCAAGCCAAAGGCAGAATCCAGCACAAGTGGAGGTCAGTTGAAAAGGAAGTTCTCTTTGTTTAGCCGGTCGTGCTCGCTCATGTATGAAACTAAGTCACAAGAGATGAAGGGTAGGTTTGAAGAGATTATTACTAGGAAGACTCTCCTAAGCTTGAGAGAGAATGTTGTGCACAGATCCCACTACACCAACAAAAGGCTCCCCAGCACTTCTCTACCAGAACTTCAATTTTTTGGCAGGGAGGAGGAAGAAGCACAAGTACTTGAACTATTGATTGGTGACGTCCAAAATTCCGATGCCACTTTGAGCATAGTCCCCATAGTTGGGATGGGTGGTGTTGGAAAGACGGCCTTGGTTCAACAACTATATAATCATGTCAGGGTGAAAAGCTATTTCGAGAGGAGAGTATGGGTTTGTGTTTCAGATTTTTTTGATGTCCTCAACATAACAAAAACTATTTTGCGGTCAATCACCGGGTTACCTTGTGAGGGTGAAGATCTTAATGGGCTTCAAGTTAAGTTGAAGGACAGTTTATCTGAAAAGAAGTTTCTCGTGATTTTAGACGATGTCTGGAATGAGAAGTATGGAGAATGGACTACCCTCCTAAAGCCATTTGAAGCGGGGGCTAAGGGAAGCAAGATCATTGTCACAACACGCAACCATTCTGTTGTTTCCATAACAGGTGCTTCACCGTATCCTTTGAAGGAGTTGTCCCTTGATAATTGTACAAGTTTATTAGCCCATCATGCTCTAGGAGAAAGAAATTTTGGGAGGCATGCATATCTTGAAGCAATAGGTAAGAAATTAGCTTTAAAATGTAAAGGTTTACCTTTAGCAGCAAAAATTTTGGGCGGTCTCCTACGTAACAAAGAAAATCTTGACGAATGGGAAGCTATCTTAAATAATAGAATATGGGATGCCACGATGGAAAAAAATGATGAGGTTCTCCCAGCTTTAAAATTGAGCTATGTCCATCTTCCTTCTTATTTGAAGCGATGTTTTGCTTATTGCGCAATATTTCCAAAGGACTATGAAATTGAGAGGCATGAACTAGTACTCTTATGGATAGCAGAGGGCTTTTTAGATGGACGAAAAGCAAAGGAGAATATCTTGAGCTTAGGATGGAATTACTTCGATGAGTTAGTATCTAGATCCTTTTTGCAACAATCCAGTGTTAACACATCGAAGTTTTTGATGCACGATCTTTTGAATGACCTAGCAAAGTCGATTGCGGGCGGAATATGCTTTACTTCTAGGGAGTCTCAACTGGTGGATGAGGAAGATGACACCTCTCTTGATAAGAAAGCTCTTTATGCATCATTCATCTCATCATGGTATGTTACATCAAGATGCTTGAGAGCATATGATGGAATGAAGGTACTAAGAAGTTTAATAATATTGCGTGATGGGATTGGTGGGGGCTCAAGAAAATTCTCTATCTCCAACAAGGTGCTGTATGACTTGCTAACAAAATTGAAGTACTTGAAGGTGTTCTCATTATGCTATTGTTCCATCATAGAGGTACCGGAATGTGTTAGTGATTTAAAGCATCTTCGATATCTCAATTTCTCTTATACTGATATTGAAAGGCTACCTGAGTCAATTGATGCCTTGTGCAAATTACAAGCTTTGATCTTAAGAGGTTGTCAAAAGCTTTCAATGTTGCCTCCAGGTATCACAAAATTGGTCAGTTTGCAATTTCTTGACCTTAGAGATACATCAAGTCTAAAAAAGATGCCATTGGGTATTGGTAATTTGAAGAATATAATTATCTTGTCCAAGTTTGTGGTAGAACCAGAGAAAGGGGCAAAGTTAAAGGAGTTAAAGAACTTGCAACATCTTCAAGGAGAATTCTTCATATCTGAATTGCAGAAGGTGGAAGAAGTTAGAGATGCAATTGATGCTAATTTGTTTAGAAAGCAAGGCCTTAGCAACTTATTCTTGTCTTGGAATAAAAATTTTGGAAATTTCCGGAATATAGAGCACGAAGCACGGGTTCTTCACTCCCTGCGACCTCATACTAATCTTGAAAGTCTCACTATCTCATATTATGGTGGTGGAATATTCCCGTCATGGTTAGATGGTCCATCCTATTCTAAGATAGTGTCTCTGTGCTTGCGTGGTTGTCCTAATGTTAGATCACTGCCATCACTTGGACAGCTCCCTTCACTCAGAGAACTATCTATTGAAGGTCTGCATGCAGTAAGCATGATAGGCTCCGAATTTTGCGGGACTAAAAGGCCTTTCCCATCCTTAACAACTTTGAAGTTTGAAGATATGTCAGAATGGAAAGATTGGTCTCTTTATGTTGGTGGCCAAGAAGAAGAAGTACCATTCTCCTGTCTTCAGCATCTTGTTGTTCGAAGATGTCCAGAGTTGATGGGGACATTGCCTTGTCAACTTGATCATCTCATAAAGTTGGAAATCCATTCATGCTCGCATTTGAATAACTCAACTAGTGTCGTTCATCTTCCATCTCTCTGTGATTTACACCTTAGGGATTGTAACAAGGAGATCTTAAAGAGCTTGGTCAACCTAAATTCCTTAACCATTCTCAAAATTGAGAATCTTGCGGAGCTCATATGCTTTGATAAGGGCTTTATGAGCCATTTGGTCAAGCTAAAGGAGCTTCATATAAGAAGCTGTGACAAGCTAACATACTTGTGGCAAGATGGAGATGCAACGCGAAATCTTATTTGCCTCCAGGAATTAGCCATCAAAAGTTGTCCTCAATTCACATCTTTTGTGGTAGGAGAAGGAGAGATTTTAAAGATCGTGGTCAACATACCTTCTTTAACCGTTCTCAAAATTCAACATCTACCAATGCTTGTTTGCTTTGATCATGGGTTTATGAGTCGCTTGGTCAAGCTAAAGGAGCTTGAAATAATAAGTTGTGACAAGTTAACATACTTATGGCAAGATGGAAACGAAACTCAAAATCTTACTTGCCTCCAGAGTTTAGCCATCGAAAGTTGTCCTCAATTCACATCTTTTGTGGGTGGAGAAGGAGAGATAGAGCTGCCCTGCAACCTTGAAAAGATGGAATTAAAGAATTGCATGAGTTTAGAAAAGCTTCCAAGCAAGATGCACACACTTAGAGATTTGAGCATTCGGAATTGTCCAAAAATCATGGGACAAACCATTCCTCCAGATGACCTTAGCAGCAATAACCTAATTTCACAACTTGAATCTCTGAAGATAAGTAAATGTGATTCTGTGACATTCTTTCCGCTTGCCAAGGCTAGACTTGCTGCTCTAAAGACACTTCATATTTCGGAGTGTGAGGGAGTGGAGTCGCTGGAAGAGATCATTGTAGAATCATTGAAATCTTTGGATATTTCTACTTGTGTGAAACTAGGAAGCCTACCCCAGTGCCTTCACACGCTCTCCCATCTCACTAAATTGGAAATATGGAACTGTCCAGCGTTGGACATAGAGGACTTCCCTCCCCTTCCCATCACCCTGTCAAAGCTTACGCTTTGTAAGTGTCCGAAGATAAAGTTTCTACCAAATCAATGGCATAATCTTACATCCCTCCATTCGCTACAAATTTGGTATTGCCAAAATATTAAATGCTTCCCCGAAGGAGGATTGCCTCCCAATTTACAGAGCCTTGAAATTTTAGGGTGTGAGAATTTGAAGTCCCCAGTGAGAGAATGGGGTTTACACCTGCTGACATCCCTTGAGTTGCTCCAAATCGACTTTGGCAAGGGAGGGGAGGGAGAGGGGGAGTGGTTTCCTTGGGAGGACGAGGATGCATGGAGTCTTCTCTTTCCTTCCTCTCTAACCGAACTTTACTTGAGAAATATGAGGAATGTGGAAAGTCTATCTAGCGGTCTTCGCAACCATCTCTCCTCTCTCCAGCAGTTATGGATTAGAGATTGCCCGAAGTTGAGGTACTTGCCAGAAGATGGCCTCCCTCCTTCCCTCCAAAATCTATACATATACAAATGCGAGATTCTGAAACTTCGATGCTCAAAACTCACTGGCGATTATTGGCCCCTCATCGAAGAGATCCCTATCGTCTACATTGATGGCATTCAGATCCAATGAATTGATTCTTCAATCTACAGTCAATTTTCTAGGTTTTGAGTAAGTTTTTGGTTTTGAAAGCATCAATATCGATTCTGCTTCCTCAATTTCAATTTTTTGTCCTTTTTTTTTCTTTACTTAACAAAAAGACAAATGTCCCTAAAGTCCATAAATTATATGTGCGTGCATTTTCCATTCTATATGCAAGATGGGACATTATAAATGTATCCAATCATGATGTGCTATTTTATATTTTTTTTCCAAAATAATAAATTTAAATCTTGGCACTCGAATGACTTAGCTGCATGACTAACAATTATATGATGCAACGCTAACTCCTATATATATATACATTATACTATATGAAATATGTAATGCGAGTAAACTAAGACTATCCGTGTGACATGACGTGTATTATATGATGTGAGAGCAGTTAACCCTAAGCCTACATGCAATCTTTATGAAATCCTAATGAAATCTATGTGCTTTCTAGATTAATATGCTCTAAATCTATATGCATCATGAAACTAACCACGCATGGCTCTAAATATGAAAACCCTAAAGTATAAGTAGCGTGTAATGACAATTGATAATCTTGTGATGCAAGGAAACGTACATTATATTTAAAATCCATCATTTTATTGATAACGTGTTATTTCAAAGCAATCGAATTTCAACTTAATCAAATCAATCTTAACAAAGTCGCTAAAGACATCTGACCTTAGTGCCTAAAGGTTCGTAGGTCTAATAGGCCTTGCTTAATATGGGGAAATAGTTGAATCATGATAACCTAAGGTCTTATCAACTAATAAAATGCAATTGAAATTATATATTAGAACTAAATATCAGCGAAAATCATACCAACCTTAAGCTTACCTTGATTAGGTTTAACCTGATGAGGCCGAGCTCGTGGCAGAGAGGGGTATCTGCCAAGGGAGAACCACGTTGATGATGGCGATGGAACCGAGAAGTGAATCATGTACAAGGCACCGATGGAGATCACGAGCAGAAACGCTGGGTTGAGCTGAGAAAACCGGAGATTGAAAAGCAGGATGGGTGCTTGCAGAACGCTAGCGTTGCTTGGTGAAGGATGCCGAGAGCGGAAAGCGCGCGAAAGGTGGAGCCACTGAACAATGGATGTTGCAGAAAAGAGACGAGTGGAAGTGTGCGTGGGATCCCGTGAACGTGATGTTGTCTCCTTCAATAGCAACCAAGTCTCCACTAATTGCACTTGGTTTTGTCCCGTTGTGAATCTCTTTCTCCACTGAAACACCTCTCTATCAATTGTTGCTCTTTTGACCAGGCGCTTGACTCCTCGCGTATGATGGATGGAAAAGACTGGCTAAGTCAATGTGGCGATTGTGATGGAGACAGAGAGAACGTATGCCGTGCGGGCAATGGATGAACGAGAGATCTGCGTTCGTCAACGCATCCGCTAGTGAGTGCTTCCACGTATGAGTGCTTGCGCGTTCTCCGATTTTCTGAGCGAGTCGCTTTGTAGTTCCCCCTCCTCGAATGGACTACAAGGTCCTCTTACACGAGACCCACTGAAGCCAATGAGGGTACACACCAACGAAGCAAGGAGCAGGACTTGAGGTTTTGTCTTTGAGCGGACTGGTAGGCACTTTCCTAGGATTAGTGCTGTAGCCTGGCTCGCTTAACTTTAGAGTTCCAAAGTAAAACATGCCATTATGTCAAAATTTTCGTCTGCTCTCCACCTGCCCCATTCGCCATCCTAGAAACCTAGGAGGAGCCACTCCCCACTCCCCCCTCGTTGTACCGGGTCGTTACAACTTTAAATGGAACAACACAAGCCAACTAGCCCGGGCAATCACTGCCCCCTCGTTAGACTGGATCACTACAGCTTTACATAGAGCAATGCAAGCCAATGTCTCAACAGAATCACGGACAAAGGCTGATCGGACGCAGAAGTGACGTCGGAAAGTGTTAAGAGAGCCCCTGTGGACTGTTTGACTACCACCACGCGTGACAGTTTGGGCTGAGAATGGCTCGGCAGAGGCTGGTGTACATCCAGCAATGATGCAGATAGTCGCTAAAAGTTCGCAGAGCCACTGACGAATGAGCTGAGGCATGGCAGGGCTGGTAAGCTCGCGAGGAGAGTGGAATCAGGTTCAGCAATGACTTGTTACGGCCGAGCAAGTGATGAGTGCGGAGGCTTGGCGTTGTGCGTTCGGCGAAAGCGAGCAGCGCCGGCCAATTTGTGGGCATTGATGGCGAAGTGCCAGGGGGCTTTGTCGGCCACGTAAAAATGCTCAACGGGTGCGTCAAGACAGCAGCAATCGTGTAGCAACACGCTATTGGACGTCGAAGCAGTGGCGGCAGGAATTCGGCAGGGTGCAGCGATGGCGTACGAGGTAGCAACCTGCTTCTCCAATTTCCCTATTCCCTTCTCACGATCCTTTCCCCCGTGTAATGCTCCGTGAAGTGTTTATGGTATGCCCTATGAGCTCCTCTCTTTTTTTCGTGTAATACCTTCTGCACTCTGCCCCTCGTCCAGTGTAAGTCATCCGCCTTTTATATCCACATACGTCCAGAAATTTTGGTCCTTGATTTCCGGGATTTGAAGCCTGTCACAGGCAAGAAAAGCTGGTGAAATCTCCATTTGCTTCGTGTGTATGATCAATCAAATTAATCTCCTCTCGTTTCCTTTTCGAATTTCATTCAGCTGTATGTTCCGAACTCCTCCACATCAATGATATAGATCAAATATTCTTTTCACCATAAGTTTCGCTGGCCTTCTCATTCATGTAAAGCGACTGATCGTCTCACTTATTTTCCTTATCCGACCATCTCCTACGAGCTTTTTCCACCAAATCCATTTTCTTCCTTCCGTGGCTTATTATTTTTCCTTTTGCTCTTTTCACGATGCTGATTGGCGCCTAGAATTGTTGATTGAATATCCCCTTTACATATTGGCCAAACAAATGAGTAGATATTTAGCCGCAATTTCTTCCTTGCTTAATATCTTCTCTGACAAATCTTGCTGATTGTTCTTTAAAATCCTCTTACACGTCGGGTCAATTCGAAGCACAATTTCATTTCGTCATACATTGTGTCATTTTATCTGAAAATACCTTCGTATGTGGCATTCTTCCTACAAGGAGTTCCGGAACAAAAACTTCAAGCTCACATGGGTTCCTTTGGTGTAACTGGAAATCTTGTGCTTCTACCGATGTGTAACTTGTCCGGTACATCTCCTCCCTCTCCGCTACTATTGCATATGTAAATTTTTTGTTGAAGCAATTCTCGAATGACATTGTGAAGCTCAATCGGAGGATAGTTAATTTGTAATCTGAATTGTGGTTCCCTATCTACTTTCTCCAAGGCTTTTTGGATGTTATTGTTCATATAACATGGTGCTTTGACCATATAATTAGGTGGTCAGAAAAGCAGAGTTGCATTTGCCAAGATTATGTTCAAAAACCTTTTTTTCTCATGCGCTTAGCTCATTCACTATGGTTGTTTTGCAGATATCATGGCAATCTATATTGGCAAAAGCTCTTTGGAGGATCATGTGCGAACACTGCTAAGGTCGGACTAATGTAGTCAATTATATGTGTCATCATTTTACAGAACATGAAAAAACAAGCTTTTAATTTCTATTTAGTGCACTGTATGTTCCAAATTATCTTTAGTGACATTTCTAAATAAGAATAATCTCTTTCGACACTTTAAGGTCGATATTGAAAATGAGAAGCTTCTTTTTTTCATTAACGGTTACTCTACATGTTACCCTCTGTGGCAGATGTTTTGCTTTGTGGATGACATCTTCTGCTTGTCTCAAGGACACACGGAGGATGTTGCTCTTCTCAAGCAGCAATGTGGATTGAACAAGACCGCGGATGAGGTCATTGTCGTCATAGAAGCTTATAGAACTCCGAGAGATCGGAGGCCTTACCCTGCTGATCAGGTCATGAGAGACATCACCGGAAAGTTTGCGTTTGTGCTCTTGGACGGCCCTCCGAAAACCACTTTTCTGGCCACTGTAACTGTGAATAGTAGTAGTTTTCTTGGTTTCATTCTGGGGGTATCTCTCTCAAACTCTCCCTCCACCTGCGATCTGTCTAATCCTTTATGTCCTCTTAATCATGCAGGATGTCGGTAGAAGTGGCCCTTTCTTCTGGGGAAGTGATTCCGAAGGTAATCTCGCTCCCTTGGACGATGCAGAAGTCATGAAGAAAGGCTGCGGGAAACTGTAGCACCATTTCCTAAAGGTAATTATTTTCACGGATCATTAATGCAGCATCACTGGAGTTTCCTCCGAGCATTGGAACGTGAAAAGTAAGGAGGGATGAGCTCTGCTGATATTAAGCAGAGCTCAGAGGAGAATGCTATGTCGTTGGGTGACATCATATTGGAAAAACTGGTTCCGAGCCTAAAATTTATAAGCTGAGGTTAAAGTGGTGTCCTTTACCTGTATGCATGTTTTGATATGTGCATTTTAACCGACAATGTTGCTCTTCCAATTGTTTTCGAGCGCCAAATCGTTCGCCTTTTAACATTGCCTTCTTTTCTGAACTCAGGATGCTTCTTCACCAGCTCTGGAGGTTTGCGAGATTCTGGAAGATCGATGCTCAAAACACACCGGCGACTATTGGCCCTTCATCCGAGAGATCCTGATCACGCCATTGATAACCGTAGGATCCGGTGAATTGATTCGTCCATGTACAGTCAGTTTTCTAAGGTTCGGGTAAGTTTTTGGTTTTGAAGGCATCGATTTCCATTCTGCTTCCTCAACTCGATGCTCAATACAAATCGATACTATGCAGGAAGAAGCTCCGCATGAATTTCCGAAAATCCAAGAAATTTCTTCCAATGCGCACAAAGGTTTGCTTCTCGTGTTGAAGTACGACTAAAATTCAGAGGTGAAAAATTGATAATTAGCTGCTTGAATATCCAGCAAGAGCTTCCTTTATTCTCCAATTGCACTGGCTTGTGAAGGTTGATGATGATGATGATATTCTTGTATGCCAATGCTCTTTCGAACGGCAAGTCATTCAGCCTCCTTTGCAGGCAACCCTTTCCCCGGTTTCAGTTATGGCCCCAATCCCAACAATTTTTGTTCATATATGGATGCGAAGTTGGGGTACTTGCCATGTGTGCGGCGCCACATTCAAAGTGGATGCGGAGACTAAGGACTCCAGCATGCCTAGAGTTGGGAGTGCTGTGAACTGGTCCTCATTCTACTGAGTCGTATGGTTTGTGGCTCTTTTTTGGACAGGCCATTAGCTATTGAATGGCCTTCTGTTGCTTATAACCCAGTCACCCTTTCTCATACATTGACAATTTTTCAGCTCTAATGGTGGGTTACTCTATGTTGAGAGTTTGAGATGACATTGTATTATGCAGCTGTATATGTTGCTTATAAAACGAAGCCTTTACAGAACCTGATCATGCTTTGTGCAGTAATATCTTCTGGCATTTCATTTAGCCATCATGCAGAGTCTATTCACTGTCATTTTTTATTTTTATTTTTAACTTAGATGTCTATTGTGAAATTGTTCTCTCTGTTTGTAAATTAGGCCGGGATGACATTATTATATGAGGACAAATGTGAACTATGATAACTTGGAGCATGCTGGTCCTCATATGGAAATCGAGTTTACACGATACCTTGTGGCATGTTAGATATTAAAGGCTAAAGCTGTAACCTCTCGTGCAATTTAAAGCAGTCAAAAGGACCTTGACGCATGTCGATACAAACTTAACATGAAGGAAGATAGAGGTAGCTATCAATACGATGACTAACATCAAAGTGTAGATTAACCAAGAAAAAAAAAACACTTCGCCTGGCCATCTTGGTATGAGAGACTCTTTAGTCCTTCGGATCGACTATGCCCCCTGTTGTTATCTGAAAAACGTGTGTTTGTCAAGTTGAACATAGATGAAATAAATCTCAGTCTCATCTTATTGACAGATGAGCTCTTGCTAACTTTTCTGACAAAATTGAGTGATGGTCTGGATAGATGTGCATTGTCTACATACCGGCAGAGCTAATAATAATATACCAATCCTACTAATGAAAATTCCTGATATCCACTTTTTGTTTAATTCCTCCACACAAAATTAGTATTCAACGTGTTCATGGATCCCCAAGCAACATTAAGTATACTGTATCATGCTCAAATCAGGTCTCCACCTATCCCTCTATCGACTAAGTATAGGCTTTCTCACAGATTTTGATATAGACTTCTGGATATTTTACTTGGTCTCTGTGGTATGGTCTGATAAATTTCAATGAAGTATATAACTAGAGGAACATCTGCAGTATGGCATCACCAATGGTTGGGTATTTTGTTTCCATAGCACAGGCCGAGCATGTAAGTATACTGCAAGTATCCTGCTCAAATTCTGGTCTCCACCTATCCATATATAGACTTAGTATCAACTTTCTCTCCAATCGATAAAGATTTCTAGATATTTCGTTTGGTCTCTGCAGTATACTCTGGTAAATTTGAATAAAGTGTATGGCTAGACCAAGTTCCTGCACAAAAAGGATATAACTTCAGCTTTAGGTAAGTTTGGGGCCTTGAACACCTTGCAAACCCGCTGCTCACATTTGCCTTCCCTAAACATCAACCTTATTGTCGCTGCATGAGGCAGAACATGCCCACCTGCAGGTTTCTTTGATGCTGAAACAAATAAATCAAAGTCGTCAAAAAATTATCTTTTTTCCTTAAATAATGGACTGCAGCTTCTGTATGCATCACTATTTTACAGTTTACACCAAACAGCTGGTTCTTGAGATTTACAAGAATTAGCACGAGCTTAGTGCTATCCCCAAATTGCAATTTTTCAGTGTGCAATTATCAAAGGGGTAAATTGGATAAGTATTAATGGATGCATGACTGTGGGAGAAATGGGATGTGATGTGGTACCTTGATTGGTTATGTACACCGCCACATGAAATTCCTCAGCTATCTTAAGTAAGCCTGAGAGCACTTGTGCAAATTTTTGCTGCAATTCGGAATCTATTAGTGTCAAACAAGATGAGCTCAAAAATTACAACTCACATGATTTGACGGTTTCAATGGACCTGGCTCTTTGCAAATTCTCCCCTTCCAATAATACCCATTTGAAAGAGAAGGATCACCGAATCCATAATCTGAAAGATATTACTCACCTAAGGTCAACCATCCACAGCTCACAAAATGTGTGCAGTTCCATTCTTGAGCACTGTCTTACCAGTAATCTAAATGGTTCTTCACAAATTTTGGCAGCCAAATCAAGAAGCAAATCGTACTGATGCTCATAAGTATAGACACAGGCATAAATGATCTACAAATTCATGGAAAGACTAGATTACAGCAAGTACACTAGCCAGAAAAGAAGGAAGAGTTGCCACCAATATAGAAAGCTTAGCCTAAGTTATCTAGTACTGCACCACGATCCATGCCAAATCTCTTGGCAATTGGTACAATTCAATCACCGCGACTGCAGGTGTACCAAGTTAAGAAAGTGCATATGTGCTTACATGGACAGACGACATTTATAAAACACAAGCAGCTTTGTCGTGGTCAAGAAAAATACAGACAGATTATAATAGGATACAAAGTTCCTTCTGTGTCAATATAAGCTACCTTGCCATTTCCTCTCACGTGAGTTGGCAGCTGAAAATATTTTACGAACATGGAATCCACAAACCATTAATAAAGAAGGATTGAAAACAGGGGTAAATACTGTTGTAGGATTTGCAAATAAAGTAGAGTATCTTCAAGCATCACATTCGACTAATGATCAACCCAAGTCCGAGTCCGACTATGATTAAGGCTTTTACTTGGTTATGACATAGTACAAACTCTTCTGGCCTTTTTACTGCTTGGTTTGAGCCACTGTATATGCGTTCCGGTATACTGACTGCAGACTACAGAAAATGAGAGTGCCATACTTCCAGAATCACCCAATACACACGCTATGATGCCAAGATCACCCACATCTTTATTCTTCATAGGAATTCAATCATTATGTTACCATTTGGCATTGATCATCTGAACAAAAATGCAACAGAAATTGATGACAGAAACCTAATATCCAATTCAGACCAACGTGAGTAGTAACGCCAAGCGTATGTGCAAGCTGTGTCTTCCCAGACCTGAAGTGACGTCAGCAGCATTTTTCTGAGAAAGCTAATTAACAAACGCAACTAAAAGTTCATCAAAGGTAATGTTGTTGGACCGTGATTTTCACCCAGGTTCGCCAAACGCTTCCGTAATTGCCGGAGTTTCAATACCACCTGTAAACATTGCCAAACCAGTGAAATTTGATTTCGTGTTAAACTCTATGTTTTCTGGTGAATGTAGAATGACAGGACAAAAGCATTTCCGAAATGATCAATGACAATCTAGCGTTCCGACAGTCTTTATTGATGAATTAACCTTGGGACATTCGTTATTAATCCAGCTATGTCACGAATACATGGAAAATAAGACGTACGATGGTGCAATTCCAAGGTCACGTAACATAAGGAAGGCTGGAATTGCTCTCGTATGCTCAGAAGACAAAAAATCTGAAAACTGAGAACTACTGCACGAGCAGGAAATCACAGCAAGTTCGAGAGAAAGCTCGAGATGTAAATCACGATAATCACGGCCATAGCTTCATCGAACCATTCGCATCTCAATTTTAACTTTCAGAACACGGATCAGAAAATCACGATAATCATCTCAGAATCAAAGGACGCACCGAAACTCATTACGAAAGCGATCAGATGAACAGAGAGAGGAGTTGCCTACACTCTGTTTTGCCGTAACTCACGTTTGTTTTGTCGATCGTTTCGAGCAGGTCTTCTGCTCCGTCGTCGACGTCCTCTCTTTCCACGATCTTCTGCTCTTCGGCTCTGAACATCAACGAGCGAACACGAGACGAAACTCAGAATCATCATCGCCGGCGATCGCGCGGCGGAAAAGGACATGAGGTGAAATCAAGCGGAGCTTCGTGAAACTCACCTGAGAGACAAAAGCATCTTCGACGACGATGGAATTTCATGATCGGCGATGAAGTTCGATGCGTCTGCGCAGGAAGAGAAACTTTCGAATTTTTTTCGCAGATTTTGGAAACGATCGGAAATCGGAGGGAATCTTATATATAGAGAGAGAGGCGGGAAGCGGGGGGGGAATGGCTCTCGGCTTATTTTTCTTTTCTTTTCTTTTCTTTTTCTCTTTTAAGAAAAAGAGGTTTGACTGAGTTTCGTTATTCTGAGGTTTGACTGAGGTTTAATGGATCTGTTTTAAGAATTTATCAGATACACTCCTAAAGAGGGAGAGGAAAATATTGGTTTGACTTTTTTTTTTTTTTTTATTTCGCATTGAATAACTCAATTTTTTTTATTTAGCTTGGCTTTATATTTATCTTAATCCTATTCGGCGATTGAATTAAGTTCTTCTTAGAAAATGAAAAGAATCAATCCATATTGTGGTGATTCTGGTGAATACTTGGTTTAGTTGCATTATGTTCAAACTCCACGCTTATTGTTCACAGAATTAGGAAAATATTAATGAACAATTGAGTTATTCGAAATGATTTGCTAAGAACTCAACTGAAGGTGATGAACATGGAGCATGTGTTTTCTTTTGTTGAACACAGAGCACATACTCCAACTTACAAAATAGGCAAATCATACTTAAAATATAGAACCATCACTAATCTTTGACATATTTTTCCTTATATTTTTTCTAAAAAATTTGTTCTTTGACGTAAGTTTTTGAACGTATGTGTAATGAGAGAAGACATTCGAGATATAATGTTTGGTTTTGAAATGGTTCAATTTTTTTTACTAAAATTTATTGTGTTTTTAAATCGGATTTCTGCTGTAATCGCAAATGGCTCAATTTTATAATTTGTTTTAAAAAAAAAAAGCACAAGAATATCGCCATTTATGAGACCCTCATCTCAAGCTCTTTTAATTATTTAAATCAAAATATCATCTCTCCCGCGACGAAAAACGCAAAAACCAAAACGACAATCCGTTCCGTTTCTATCGCCCATTCCCTCTTCTTCGCGCCCCGCTTCTTCTTCTTCTTCGTTCTCCGCACAAACCCGGCCTGAAATCCCAACCAGCTTCCGTCGAAGTCGAGACTGATGCTCATCGAGTGATCCGAGAGAGTTGTTAATCGCGCATTTACGGCGATCTTCTCGAATGTTTTTGTCTTGGGTTCTTGTTGTTCCTCGTTCCATTGCACGTAAGCCGTTTGATGTTTGCCCTGTGTGAGAGGCATTTGCTTTTGTTGGGCTTGTTTCTTGAATTTGGAGCGAGGCATTACCATCTTGAGATGACCCGTCTTCAAATCATTGGTAAAACAGTGGCTTTCTCGAATGAATGAAGCGCGGCAAGAGAGTTTGGTTGCTTTGTCATTTCACCAGTGCATTCGCTTACCCTGAGAGGAAACTTGAGTTTTGGCGAGATTTTACTTAATTGGTCACGGCGTAGATTCATGACCACCAGCAAGAGAGTGCCAGATAGGAACAAGGACAAGAGGGTCCATGATCTCGAAATTGCCACTGAGAAGCAAAAGTGGTGTCAAAGGTGTTGGTTTTGATGGATATGTTGAAAAAGGAACCCGAGATGATAATCCCTGTGAGATCGCTGGATCTATAGCCAAGCAAACGGTATAGTGGATTTTATTCAGAAGTCACCAAAACTGTTTTGAGTTGTACAAGGATCAGAAGGGGGGTATTGTGGTTTGGAATTGACTAAAGAAGCTGAAGACTCGTTAGAGGAAGAGGAGAGATTGATTAGGGCACATTCTGGCATGGATGTTCAATACGTGACTAGGATGTTGATGATGTCGGTCGATAAGGCTTCCTCTGGACAAAATTGCTCATTTCAGGAGAGAGTTTGGTTTGCTAGCTGATTTTAGGTGCAAGTGGGTACACAAGCATCTGCAGCACTTCAAAGTGGTTAAATCTCCAGATGAAGTTGATTATCTTGAGCTCATAGAGTGGAATCCTGCTTGGGCTATCACAGAGTTGGACAAGCCCGTATTGGGGGTATCAGAATTTGCCTTTTCATACTCCAGGATCGCTTTCCCTATCTTTTCCCTTGAAGTTTTCTGCCAGTTACAAGAAGGTCTGTAGATATGGAGGGAAGATTGAGCACTTTCAGAAAACGTCTTACTTGACTCCTAATGCTGATGCATGTGGCCTTCAAGCTGGATTGAAATAATTCAATAAGAGATCCATTGCAGCAATGCACGAGTTACTTAGCTTCACAATGGAAAAGAGGTTGGTAACCATTCACCTCTCGCACTTTCGACAAGAATTTGTGATGCCTCAGAAGCTGATGAGACTCCTGTTGAAGCATTATGGCGTTTTCTATGTCTCTGAGAGGGGAAAGAGGCTTAGTGTGTTCTTCAGAGGAGCTTATGAAGGTGTGGAGCTGATTCAGAAATGTCTGCTCATTATTTGGAAGGAAAAAGTCCTAAGCCTTATTGGTTATACAGGGAGGAAGAAAAAGATAGAAACTTTTATGGACTCATCAGATATGGAAGATAATGATTTTCTAGATGGAGGCATTGCTATGCAGCTTAACCAAATAGAAGCCATCAGTGAATTGGAGGATATTGCAGTTGGAGACAACTCCTTGATGGATATACATGAAATTGACAATAAACACAAGCCTCATGATTCATTTTAAGGTCATATGTTCTTATTCGAGTTGTCAAGATAACTTGCTTTCCAGTCTTTTTCTTCACGAGTTCAAAGTTTCAAGTTTTTGTACAGATTTAATTAGACAAACTCTGCTTACATCTATAAACCAAGTTAATTAATAGTGGACTGATCCATCTCATTCCTTGTTAGTCCTAAAAATTGCCATTGGAACTCCTGAAATCAATGATTCAGAAAGAATGTGCAGATAATGCTTTTGGCAATCCTCAGCTCGCCTTGATGCCAGCAAGGACATTAGAAGCAGTCTATTTACAATGACTGGTTCATTCTCAGTTATTGGTCTGACTTAATGAGTGTGGCTGTACTAATCTGCTATTCTGAAGATGAACTTGCCACTGGGCATTCGAATCTCAATTGTTGGGTCAAAGAGATGATTGGGTAGTAGCTATCATGGAGAACACAGCCTCAGCATCTATGATGATTGACACACTCTCTCTTGTTGTTACAAATTAGATGCCCAACTCACCCTGCAGTAATGCCTTGTTCATCACTGTGCATGGATATTCAGGTCCACAATGTCTATGACTGCCTTCTGCTACATACCTTCATTTGCTTTCTATCCGATTGCCTGTTTCATAGCTCTTGTAATTTCTGTTTAAATTCTCCATGAATCTATGGCACACTCCTGTTTATGGGTTCTACTAGAGAACTTCCTTTTGTTGGATTTTAGAACCCAACATCAAACAATAAGTAGTTTTTATTACTCCTTGTTTATGTTGGGCTGTGTTCATGGTTGATTCACTTCAATAGCTTATTGTTTCGTTGTGAAGAAAGAAATACGAGAGATTTTGAAAATAGCAAGACTGGTTTTATTTATTATTTGAATGATAGATGGCTTTTCACGGCTTTTGGTTGTGTGACAACAACATTACTAATGCGCATTCTTTCTTATACCTCATAGCATGAACTGCGTTTATGATTTGTTACATGGGCTAGCATTTGCTTGACGCCATTGTGCAGTAAATTTATTTTCCTCGTCAAAAGAAAATTCTTAGCAAACTCACTGGAGATGATACTGAGTAATTTGCTTCCAAATGTTGTGACTAGTTTTCTTCTCATGCTCGCAAAAACCATGATATCCAAAAACTGCATGTGACAAATCAAACCGCTACTGTGTAGATAAATATATTGCACTGCATCATTGTCTGGTTTTTTGCTTTATAACAAAATCCAATGGTTGATAGATTTCATTTCTTTTGATTGGGGCGATTAGATTTCTTCTTAAGCCTGACAAAGTCCTACAACCTCTCAATAGCATGCCATGCTCGACGAAGTTTCTGATAGCATATAAGGTTCCTAAATTGGTAGATATTAACTTTTTTTCCCTCTTGACTAAGATTTATTAGCATCTTAAATTGAAGTCTGTGCGATGCCAAAGCAAAGACTTACCGTTGGATATGAAATTTTTAAGGGAAGGTCAAGCATCAATCATAGCTCCAACTAGAGCAACGACAGGAGTAATGTACCATGGAAGTTGAGCATCAACCTCATTTGGAGCAGTACGAAGAATTTCTAGATCTAATTTAATCAAAGAGAAAGAGGAGCATCAATGTTTATTAGTTATAATCACTTAGCTATCATCTTTTGTTACATGGCAAAAGTATTGCGTCAATTACAACTCAATTAATATAAGATGGTCATTATCTACTTGTTTTAAGAAGGGATAGGAACTTGGCACCAATGTTTTCAAACTTAGGCCAATTAGAGAACCAGTTAGGTTGCCAGTTCGTGGTCCTAGCGATTGGACTAGGGGTGAATCAGTGATTGTGTCCGGAGCAAACAATTATAGATATGTAATGCTGTCAATTGCTCATGAACACATGAATCGTTCGGCCTTAACGGTAAAGTAAAATGCTGGTGATTCGTGGAATTGAGTGCTTGAGTCCCTTCATGTGCAACAGTAGCCAAAAGCCCAGTTCTATACCCGTGGGATTCTAAAACTAGGCAAATCCAATTTTGAAAATCGGTACATTTTCAAACTGATTTAGGCCAAACCACCTATTCATACTTTTTTAGTTTTGGGTGGATAGATGAAGGGGAAAGTAGTGGAATTGGCCAAGAAAAAGGGGCAAGAATGATTTATGATCGAATGATTGCAGAAATTGTAAAGGAAATCAACATTGACAACTCTCCAAATGGGCTTAACATATAGCCACTAAAATCTTTTTGGAACGGGCTGAAATTGACAAAACTATTTAATATTCTCTTTCACATGAATATCGCGTAAAAAAAATAAATAAATTATTGGATAATGATGCACAAGTATCCAAAATTTTATTTCATTCAGTCAATTACCTCAATTTCTCGAATATAGGTTAAGTCCTCTATTAAATCACTAACAAAAAATATTGATATCATACTAATGTTGTTAAATAGTCGTTGATTGCCCACGTTGGCGTTTGCTACAATATCTTGATATGCTGCCACATGGGTTGAGATATATAAGACACTACGATTATCTAAGTCAATACTTTTTCTTTCCACATCACTAAATATGCAAGGTAAGCAAATCGTGTAATCAAAATCACATGACATGACGATTAATTTAGTGAATACCTCAAATTGAATCAAATTTGAAAAAGTGAGATACTTGATTGAAAAAAAGAAGAAAAGTTTAGGTACTCTATTGTAAAACAAGCAAAAGTTTTGATAATTTCGATGTCATTATTCTCAACTTTTAAGCTGCTCTAAGAAAAACATCTCAAGAAAAATGTTGTCTACAAAGGTCATTGTAATTTATAAGGTGGCAAAGTTGGAAATAGTGACCATAGTGGTGGTGCTAACGGCAACAACAACGCCGTGGCCGTGCTTCAATGGTGCTCTATCTTGGCCCTTTCCTTCTTTATTTCCTTTTTAAACTTGTTTGCTCTTTCTTCTTGTCAGTTTTTCTCTTTGCTTTTTTATTTTCATTTGTTGAACTCAAATTTGAAAAGATACAATAGAGATTAATGAATGAAAAAATCCCAAAATGATTAAACACAAAAAGAATTGAAGGAAAATTATGGCATTGTCAATTTTAAGCAAGACTTGTAGCATCCGAAAATTATATTGGTAATGGCAAGAAACATTGAAGTTTCTTTCCCACTAACATAAAAGCATGCAAAAGTCTTGATCTTCGTGCAATCTATTAAAGTTTCTTTCCCATAGTCAAAAGACGTGCACAATCAAATGACATGCAAAGTCTTGATCTTCCTTAAATATATTAGTTTCTTTCCCACCATCACTGTTTCACTTTTGCTTCACTTTCCACAAAAACGAAAATGACATCCTTAGTAGGTGAAAGTCATGATCTTCTTGGACTTTATGGTTTTCTTTTCATTTGCTCACCATCACTTTGTTTCGCCATAGCTTCTACAGTGGACTGATTCGCTCATGGCCATTAAAGACATCTTTCTTGGTTCCTTCTTTCGAGTTCTGTTCAACAAAGTTGAGTTCTCTGGCGTTGGACTATGTGTAAAGTGATGGAATCAGCATCACCTTGCTCAGTATGTACATCAATAATTTTGTTATATTCTCTCATGTAATTCGATCTTAAATATTTGAATTTTTTCTATCTTATAAAAAAAGTTTTGCCAAAAAATTCAAACCTAAATTCAAACCTTGATATGTTTCTCTCTTTCCATGTAAATGTACATGAGTATGATTTCCTCATATTGTATAAATAACTTCTATGAATTAATAATTTGAATTTTGCAAAATCTTTTGATGTTAATCTTTAAATGCAACTAGTATGCACTTTGCTAGTTTTATAAAATAAAACTATCTTCTAATCCATTTATATGAAAATGGTCAATATCATTCTTCCATTAATTCAAGTTTAGGGACAATCCAAGGACTAAATTGAACATATGCAAAAAGTTTAGGGATCAAATTGAACAAATTAAAAATTTAAGGACGACATTGCACATTGAGTTAAAGTTTAGGGACTACATTATACGTTGAGTTCAACGTCAGGGACCATTTGCATCATTTTCCCAAGAAAATATAGTTAACATGGTTGATTGTTTTCAACTCCAATCTCATAAGTTGGTATACTTGAACCAAATATGAGTGCACTAATCTAATTTGGTACATGGAGGCCTCAACTGCAAGCAATATCGATCTTCCGTTTTTCTTTTTTCACAAAATAAAAAATTATGGAATCCGCGAAGTTATTGACTATTAAAAGAGAAAAAAACATATACGATACTAACCATAACGCGGTGAAGAGCACCAAAATTAAATGGATGAGTAAGTATTTCACTACTGTTGAAATATGTGTACAACTTTACAACTATCATTAACAATCGCCTTGTATATATAAAAATATCTCTTGGCACATATATATGATTTGATGGCGCCTTGTTTCAAGCATTTGGGATCTGGCTGAATAAGGAAAAGAGAGAGACAATCAAAGGAGGCGCTTATTCGATTTTACATATGTGTGGTTGAAGCAAACCCTTCATAAAAGAAACATCATCAATTTCATTCTGAATCTATGGCTTCCAACAATATTCGAATTGACTAAAATAAAACCAGATCGTGAGGTGCTTGAAATTTCTTACCTATGAATTGGCAATCAAGTATCTAGAGTTTTTTTTCATTCAATCAATTACCTCGACATTTCAGATATGGGTCAACGCGAGACCTCCATTGAATCGTGAACAAAAAATGTCTATATAACATCAACGCTATTAAGTAGTCGTTAACTGCTTATATTGGCCTCCAATATATTCATTATGGTATCAATTTTGTCTCTTGCGGATCAGACCAAGGATTCCAGATGATATCAATTAATCTCTCGAAAAGTTGGAACAAATTATCTACAAAAAATATTATTTAGGCAAATCAAATGTAATTGGTAAAGAAATCGTAGTAAGGTTTTAAATTATGTGTGCCCGTACAATTACATGTGATGATAATACTATTAATATGATATCCAACCGAACTAAAACCAAGTACTAAGAAAATGTTTATATTCAATCAAATGTTTGATAATCCATTAAAAATTTTCAAGTGTTAAGCTTGAATTTTCATGATCGAATGATTAGAAAAAAATCTAAGTGAAATCAACATTGAGAAACTTTGTAGTCTTCCAATGTGCTTGACATTTAGCCATTGAAATCTTTTGGCATGTGAAATTAACAAAACTATCTCCCGTTTTCTTTCACAAGAAAGAATGAATAATCTTACAAAGGAAAATTATTAAAGGGAGATCAAGCAATGAATCGAGAGGATGTGTTTGTGGAGCAAATATTGCGTAAACAAAAGTATGTTTGAGATTTGAGCCTAAACCAATGATTTTGTGATAAACTCTTTGGGAAAATGACATTATAGGTACTTGAATTATTAGCCCTTTCACAATTAGGCCCCTAAAGTTTTCTCGTTCAATCAATTATCTCAATTTTTCATGGGGGTCAATGTGAGGCCTTCGTTAATATTGCAAACGAAAGATGTTGGCATGATGCCAACACCATTAAACAGTTGTTAAATGTCCATATAGGTGTCCAATATGGCATCTTGAGATGTTGTCACATTAGTAAAGACATTCGATGCTGAGATTATCTAAGTCAATACAAACTTTCTCTCCACATCACCCAATCCATAGGGTAAGCGAATCGTGTCAATGAAATCATTATGATGTGGCAATTTTTTAACAAATGCCTCAAATTGAGACAAATTTGAAAAAAGAAAAAACAACAGAGATTAATCCAAACATAATGCATGCAAGTTCTACTAGTAATGGAAAAAGAGACGTTCTCATGGGGATCCATGAGGGGGGATGTGAAAAGCGAAGCAACAAACTTCAATTTGTGTCCTGCAAAAGTCTTGGCCTTCCGGGAATTTAATGGAGTTTCTTTGCCATTGCCTCTTTTTGTCTTTTGCTTCACTTTCCAGACAAAAAAATTGGAGAAATTCTTTGAATATTACCACACAAGCACTCGTGGACAAACAGTATTTTTTTTTTTTTTTGATTCCGCTAACCACTAATGTGCTTGTGAAAAAGCACCCAAAATTAAATGGATGACAGAGTGCTATAGCCTTGTCCTAAGAAAGCATAATTACGACTTCAGTATTTTGACAAATGTATATGACTATACGAAAAATTATCCAAAAAATCCATAAATCTATTACATGACGACCACTTTAATTCTAAAATTTGATAAGCTGTCACGTCAACTAAGATATATTAGATGCTAATATTGTCTAACCCAACACACTTCCTCTCTACTCATCACTTAATATGTAAGATAAGGAACCACATTAGTTTTTTTTTTTTTTGTCGGTAGGAACCACATTAGTTATTATGTTTAAATTTTGCTGGGCAAGTGAGTCTCATTAGCAAAATCATATAGCATGACAAGTTATTTAGCCGATGCCTTAAATTGAGCCAATTTTGAAAAATTGAGGTTCGTGATTGAAAGAAAAAAACTTGAGATATTCAATTGTAAACTGAACAAGAGCTTAGGTACTTATGACGTCATTATTCTTAACTCTTAAAACGCTCTAGGAATAAAATCTCTGGGAAATGTTGTCTATGAAGGTGACATTAAGCAGCGCTGCTGATGGCAATGGCTTGGCAGTGGCCGAGGGACGGTGGTGCGCTCTCTTGCCCCATTCTTGCTTTTATTTTATTTTTTCCTTCTTTAACTTTTTGCCCTTTTTTTTTTTTTTGTAAGGTAAGAAATAAATTGACTTTTAACCAAAAAGCTATACAGCAAGGGTTAACGGCATCAAAAACTTACACTCATGATGACAAACAAGTCATACCAATGGAAGGGTGTCGAGAATTTCTTCTTTTTCTTTTTATCTTTGCTTTTTTTAATTATTTTATTGAACCTGAATTTCAAAATGAACCATGGAAAGCTAGAAATAATTCTAATAGACAAGTACAAGAGAAATTACTGAAAGAAAAATCACAGTAATATTAAGCATGAAAAGAGTTGGACGAAAATTTTGGTGGGTCGATTTTTAAGCATGGCATGTAAGTGGGGAAATTGTACCGGTAATGGAAAAACAAAGGCTTTCACATGGGGATGAAGGAGGAGGGATGCGAGAGGTGAACCAACAAAGCCAATTTGCGTCCTGTCCTGCAAAGTCTCTGTCCTTTTCATTTGCTCTCTTTTGCTTCTGCTTCACTTTCTAGACAAAAAGTACCTGATATCCAGTAAAGTCTTGGTCTTCCCACGTGTATGGTTTATCAACATGAACAAAGCACGTTGTGTCCTTGAGTTAGATAAATACACTCCTCCTTTTTTTCCAAATCAAGACTTTTGGCTGTCGTCTGAAAGAGAGGGCCTTTTCTGGTGGCCATCCAAAACAGAGGATGAGAGGTGATATTTCTTCACATGACCAACTTAGAAGGCACGCATATCTTCATAAAAAAGTTATAGCTTACGAATGTTTTGTTGGTTTTTTTTTTTTTTAAATTATAGGTTCTTATGTGGCAGCTATAGTGCTAAAAATTTGCAACAAAATGAGCAGTAATGATCTACTAAAGGGTGCTGAAGTAGTTGCTGATGACCGTGAATCGCTTAATAGGAGAATTGTGGTCCTTTAAATTGAAAAGGCTAGCCCAAAAGCAACTTGCTTGATGGATTAGTTGGTGATTTCTGAATTGTTTACTATTTCTTGAGTAAAATTAAGCAACTTGCTTGATGGATTTGTTGGTGTACCTGACTCTTCCCAAAGCACGTGTTTTGGTTCCCCTGATCAAACAGTCAAAGTTCGTTGTCTTTAATGACTTGCAAATGTATAATAGAAAGGAAGATGCCAACGTTAGGTGGATCGTCAACATTTATTTCAGTTGGTGCAAGTTGCACAAAGATATTTATTTGTCAGTCGTATTAATTGTGGTTGCTTCATTCAACGCTAGGCAAAAAAAAGGGTCAGGCATCGCCAAATAACAATGTACAATGTACTAGATACACTCTAGGCATCACACTTACGAACAAGAAAGTCATGCAAAGGACCACAATTCTCCTATCAAGCGGTTCTCGATCATCAACTACTACGTCAACACCCTTCAGTAGATCATCGTTGCTCGTCTTGCTGCGAATCTTTAGCACTATGACTGCCACGTAAAAGCCTTCATTGATTGCATATTCACAATGACACATCAAACAAAGACATTGAAATTATAAGGTTGCAGAGAATGTATGGATTAAGAAAAAAAAATCCTTGATCTTCGTCTTTGTTTAATGTTTTTGGTAGGTGAATGTCTCTGTCTTCTAGAACTAAATAGTTTTTTTTTTCCTCTCCATTAGCTTACTTCTGCTTTACATAAGAGAGAACTAAGCAAAAAGATATGAAAAATTCATTAAGTTGCGGACAATTTCAACTGTTGCTCATGAGTTCCTAAATTGAAAGATTTAACTTTAAAAAATATGTACACACTAATTATAAGCCGACGCTTGAGCATATACTTTTGTTGGTTTGGGTGAGGAGGTCAAAGGGAAAGCAATGGAATTGGCCAAAAAGGGGAGCAAGAACAATACCTTATCTTTCGACTTTTTATGATTGAAATTACTCGAGAAAGAAATCAACGTCGAGAACTTTATAGTCTCTAAGTGTGCTTGACATTTAGCCACTGAAATCTTTTTGTAATGTCATGAAATTAACAAAACTTTTTCCTATTCTCTTTTACATGAAAGAATGACAAATCTCAATATTGAAATTATTAAAGTGAGACCAAGCAGTGAATCAAGAGATTAAGTTTGTTGGACAAATATCACGTAAACAAAAGTATGGTTAAGATTTGAATCTAGACCAATAATCAGTATGATAAATTCTTGGATATTGACACACAAGAATCCGAACTATTACCCTGGTTTTGTAATCAAGTGCCTAAAGGTTTTCTTGTTCAATGGGTGAAGGCCTTCATTAAAACCACAAATTGAAAAAGTAGATATGACAATAACGCTATTGGATAGCCATTAACTGTCCACATTGACATCCGATATGATATCTTGAGATGTTGCACATTAGCATAGACATATTGGACGCTAAGATCATTTAAACCAACACCCATCCATTATCTCTTCATCACCCAATCCATAGGTTAAACGAGCCACGTTAATTGTTATGCTTAATTTCTATTGAGTGAGCAAGTCATGTCATGTCAACAAAATCACATAACATAACAAAATAATTTATTTGATGGATGCCTTAAAGTGAGCCAAAATTGAAAAAAATGAGATGCTTCATTGAAAAAAAGAAGTTTATAATATGAACAGAAGTTTAGGTATCTACGGTATCACACCCTAACTCTTAAACCACTCTAAGAAAAACATCCCAAGAAAAATATTGTCTCCGAAGGAGACTATAAGGTGGCGACGTTGGAAATGTCAACCTGGCGGGGGTTCGCAACAGCGCCGCAGAGACCGTGGAACGGTGGGGCTCTCTCCTGCCCATCCCTGCTTTTTCTTTTCTTTTTTAGCTTTTCTTTAACTTTAATTTTCCTCTTTGCTTTTTTTTTCCCTGTTTTATTGAAATTAAATTTGAAAAGATACACGAAAGTCTAGAGATAATTCTAGATTTATGAATGAAAAATTACTATATGAATGAACTGGAAAAGAGTTGGACAAAAATTATTGCATTGTCAATTTTAAGTGAGACATGTCAAGCGAGGAAGTTCTACTAATAAAGATAAAAGATATATTCACATTGGGACGGAAGACAAGGGATGTGAAAAGTGAAGCAACACAGCCAATTTGTGCCTTGCAAAGTCTTATTCTTCTTAGAATCTATTAAAGTTTCTTTCCCATTTGCTCTTTTTTCACTTTTGCTTCACTTTCTAGACAAAGAAGGCGCATGATACTCAATACATTCACCGGGGATATTCTCTCAATATTACAAAACAACCATTTGTGGACAAAAAACAGTCTACTTTGATTTCTCTAACCTCTAATGTGCATCCTTAAAAGTCTTGGTCTTCCTGGTCTTCACAATTTTCTCTCTCCATTAGCTCACTATCACTTTGCTTCCTCATAACCCTTGTTGTTCTCCACAAACTATAGTGATTGATTCACCATGGCCATTGGAGAGATCTTTTTGGGTTCCTTCTTTCAGTTCCTGCTCAAAAAGTTGGCTTCTATGGTATCGAACTATGCGCAATGGGAAGGAACCGACACCTTGCTCCATAAGTGTGAGGAGATGCTAAAAACAATCAATGCAGTGCTTGATGATGCAGAGGACAAGCAACTTGATGGTGACCATCGAGTGAAGCAGTGGCTGGACAATGTTAGGGACTTGGCCTATGACACGGAAGACTTGCTCGATGAGTTCGAGATCGAAGCTGCTCAAGTCAAGTCGGAGGCAGAATCCAGCACAAGCAAAGGTAGGGTGAAAAGGAAGTTCCTTTCCTTTAGCCAACTGCACTCACCCACGTTTGAAACCAAGTTACAAGAGATCAAAGGCAGGTTTGAAGATATTGTCAACAAGAAGGCTCCTTTAAGCTTGAGAGAGAATGTTGTGGACAGATCTCACTACACCAACAAAAGGCTCCCCAGCACTTCTCTGCCAGAGCCTCAATTTTTCGGTAGGGAGAAGGAAGAAGCGGATATACTCAAATTACTGATAGGTGAAGCCGAAAATGTTGATAGCACACTAAGCATAGTCTCCATAATTGGGATGGGCGGTGTTGGAAAGACGGCCTTGGCTCAACGGTTGTATAACAATGACAAAGTAAGTAATTGTTTCGAGAGGAGAGCATGGGTCTGTGTTTCAGATGTTTTTGATGTTCTTGACATAACAAAGACTATTTTGGGGTCGATCACCAAAGAGCCTTGCAAGGACAAAGATCTCGATAGGCTTCAAACAAAGTTAAAGGACAATCTATCTAGAAAGAAGTTTCTTGTGGTCTTAGATGATGTTTGGAATGTGAAGTACGAAGAATGGACTTCCCTCCTAAAGCCATTTGAAGTAGGGGCCAAGGGAAGCAAGATCATCATCACAACGCGTAACAATTCTATTGTTTGCATAAAAAGAGTTTCGTCATATTCTTTGAATGTGTTGTCTGAAGATAATTGTACCAGCATGTTAGCCTATCATGCTTTGAGGGTAAGAAATTTTGAGGGGCACCCAAATTTGGAAAGAGCAGGCAAGAGAATAGCTGAAAAATGTAAAGGTTTACCTTTGGCAGCAAAGATGTTGGGCGGTCTCCTACATAATAGAGAGAATCCCAAAGAATGGGAAGCTATCTTAAATAACAGAACATGGGATAAAGCGATAGGAAAAGATGGTGAGGTTCTTCCAGCTTTGAAATTGAGCTATTTGCATCTTCCTTCTTGTTTGAAGAGATGTTTTGCGTATTGTGCTATATTTCCAAAGGACTACGAATTTGAGAGGGACGAGCTGGCACTCTTGTGGATAGCAGAGGGCTTTTTAGGTGAAGAAAAGCAAAAAGAGAGTATCTTGAGATTAGGACATGATTGCTTTGATGAGTTAGTATCTAGATCTTTTTTTCAGCAATCCAATGTTAACACATCAAAGTTTTTGATGCATGATCTTTTGAATGATCTAGCAAAATCAATTGCGAATACGACATGCTTTACCTCTGGGGACTCTCAAGTAGTGAGTACTAAAGAGAAAGCTCGTTATGCATCATTTGTCTCACAGTATGTTACATCGGAAAGCTCGAGAGCATATGCTCAAATGAAGGTACTAAGAAGTTTATTGCTGTTAAATGTTCAATTTAGTCAACGAATTTTCATTTCTGGAAAGGTGCTGCACGACTTGCTAACAAACTTGAAGTACTTGCGGGTGCTATCATTATCTCATTGTGGCATCACAGAGGTACCGAATTGTGTCTGTGATTTAAAATATCTCCGTCATCTCAATCTCTCATACACCGGAATCAAAAGGCTACCTGAGTCAATTGGCGCCTTGTGGAAATTACAAGTTTTGATCTTAAGAGGTTGTTGGTACCTTTTTATGTTGCCTCCAGATATGGCAAATTTGGTCAACTTACAGTTTCTTGACATTAGAGATACAAAGAATCTGAAAGAGATGCCATTGAATATCGGTAATTTGAGGAATCTTATTATCTTGTCCAAGTTTGTGGTAGGACCAGAGAGAGGGTCACAATTAAATGAGTTAAAGAACTTGCCACATCTTCAAGGAGAGTTACTCATATCTAAATTGCAGATGGTGGAAGAATTTGGAGATGTAGCTAATGCTAATTTGTTTGGAAAGCAAGACCTTAGCAACTTATTCTTGCATTGGAATGAAGATTTTGGAAATTTCCGGAATACAAAATGTGAAGCATGGGTTCTTAACTCTCTGCGACCTCACACTAATCTTGAAAATCTCACTATTTCGTACTATGGTGGTGGAATATTCCCGTCATGGTTTGGTGATCCATCCTATTCTAACATAGTGTCTTTGTGCTTGCATGGTTGTCTGAAAGTTACATCATTGCCATCACTTGGACAGCTCCCTTCACTCAGAGAATTATCTCTTGAAGGTCTAAGTGCAGTACGCATGATAGGCTCTGAATTTTACGGAACTAAAAGCCCTTTTCCATCCTTAACAATTTTGAAGTTTGAAGGGTTGTCGGCATGGAAAGATTGGTCTTATTATGCTAGAGGCCGAGAAGAAAAAGTACCGTTTTCCTGTCTTCGGCATCTTGTTGTTCGAAGATGTCGAGAGTTGACAGGGGAATTACCTCGTCAATTAGATAATCTCATAAAGCTAGAAATTTGTTCATGCTTGCATTTGAATGACTCAACCAATGTGGTTTGTCTTCCATCTCTCTGTGAGTTACACATTGAGGAATGTAACAAGGAGATCTTAAAGAGGTTGGACCACCTAACTTCTTTAACCATTCTCAAAATTGAGAATCTTGCCGAGCTTGTTTGCTTTGATAATGGATTTATCAGCCACTTGATCAACCTTAAGGAGCTTCGTATAAGAAGCTGTGAAAAGCTTACATACTTATGGCAAGATGGAGATGGAATGCGAAATCTTACTTGCCTCCAGAGTGTAGTCATTGAATATTGTCCTAAATTCACATCTTTTATGAGGGGACAAGGAGAGATTGAGCTGCCGCACAACCTTGAAACGATACAATTGGAGAATTGCGTGAGTTTAGAAAGGCTTCCAAGCAAGATGCACACACTTAGACGTTTGAGCATTTGGGATTGTCCAAAAATCATGGGACTAACCATTCCTCCCAATGACCCCAGCAGCAATAACACGATGTCACAGCTTGAATATCTGCAGATTGATCATTGTGATTCTTGGGTATCTTTTCCGTTTGCTAAGGATAGACTTGCTACTTTGAAGACACTTGATATTAAGAGTTGCAAGGGAGTAGAGTCGCTAGCAGAGATCACAGCACTAGAATCGCTAGAATCTTTAGATATTGGCAATTGTATGAATTTGAGAAGCCTACCACAATGCCTTCGCATGCTCGTCCATCTCACTCATTTGGAAATAAGTGATTGTGCAGCACTGGAGATGGAGGACCTCCCTCCCCTTCCCCTTACCTTGTCGAGTCTTTCACTTTTTAGGTGTCTGAAGATAAAGTCTATTGCCAACTGTAATATTGATAGTTGTAACAATCTCACTTATTTGGAAATATGGGAGTGTCCAGCATTGGAGATGGAGGACTTCCCTCCCCTTCCAATCACCTTATTGCATCTTGCACTTTACTTATGTCCCAAGATAAAGTCATTAGAGTGGCATCGTCTTACGTCCCTTCAGTGGCTAGAAATTATTCGTTGTGAAAATATTGAATGCTTCCCCGAAGGAGGTTTGCCTCCAAATTTGCGGTCGTTTTATATTAGGGGGTGCAAGAATATAAAGCAGCCAGTGAGAAAATGGGGCTTGCCCATGCTCACTTCCCTCGAGAGACTAGGAATGGACGGAAGCAGCATGGGAGGGGAGGGAGACAAGGAGTGCTTTCCTTTGGAGGAAGACGACGAGGATTCCTGGAGTCTTCTCTTTCCTTCCTCTCTTATCTCTCTTCAAATTGGCCATATGAGGAACGTGGAAAGACTATCAGATGGCCTTCATAACCATCTCTCCTCTCTCCAAGAGTTATCGATTGAGTGTTGTCCAAAGTTGAGGGACTTGCCAGAGGATGGCCTCCCTCCCTCCCTCCAACAATTGCACATTCTTGGATGCGAGATTTTGAAAGATCGATGCTCAAAACACACTGGTGACTATTGGCCCCTCATCCAAGAGATCCCTCTCATCTACATTTATGGTGAATAGATCCAATGAATTGATTGGTCTTGGTACGGTCAGGTTTTCTAGGGTTCGAGTAAGTTTATGGTTTCGAAGGCATCGATTTCCCATTCTACTTCCTCAACTCGATGCATAATACAAGTCAATACTTTCCCGTGTAGATGCTCCGCATGAATTTCCGGAAATCCAAGAAATCCTCGACATCCACTTTCGCTGTCATTTGCTAACTGTCGCAATTCAATCCCTTCCATCTACGGTCAGATTTCTACGGGTTCAGGTAAGTCCTTTTGTCTTGAATGCATCGATTTCGTGTCTCTGTTCTTCGGTTCGACGCTTAATACGAAGTAATTTCTTCCAATGCGTGCAGACATTTGCTTTTCGTGGAGTACGACTGAAATTCAGAGATGAAAAGTTGATAATTAGCTACTTGAATATCCAGCAAGAGTTTCCTTTATTCTCCAATTGCACTGGCTTGCGAAAGTTGTTGATGATGATGATATTCTTGTGTGCCACAGCTGAAAGCATCTCCACTATTGCCTTGGGCCAGCTTTTCTCTTTAGCCACAACAATGCTCTTTCGAATGGCAAGTAATTCAGCCTCCTCTGTTTCTGTTTTGGCCTCAATCCCAACAATTTTTGTTCATATATGGATGCGAAGTTGGGGTACTTGCCAGAGGATGGCCCTCTCTCTCTCTCCCTCCCTTGAAGAGATCCCTTTCATCAACATTGATAGCATTCGGATCCAATGAAGTAAAATCGATCATGCCCGAGCCATGATGATAGATTTGTCTTTGTTGACTTCTTTTTGTTCCTCAGGTAATGCTTCCAACTTCTTTCATATTTCACTTTCATTTGTTAACTGACGGGATTCATTCTTTGATGTAATGTAAGTTTTCTTGGGTTCGGGTAAGTTTTTGATTTTCGAGGCATCAATTTTGATTATGCTCCCTCAATTCGATGCGTAATACAAACTGATATTGGAACTCCAGTCTCTAGCTCATTTTGAAAGCCAGAAAATGAAATTTATTGGATTGTTAATTGACGGGGATTGTGCTGCTGTCTTCTCTTCTCGATTAGCTTATCCCACATCAAGATTTGACATGTCATACCCTCTGTGGCAAATTGCTTGCCGTTGTCAATTATATCTCCTGCTTGTTCCAAGGACACAAAGAGAATGTAGCTCTTCATAAGCAGCAATATGGATGGGACAAAACCGCTACTGAGGTCATCATTGTCATAGAAGCTTATAGAACTCTTTAGGTATTCGAGGCCTTACCTTGCTGATGAAGTTGTGAGAGATATCAGCAGGAAGTTTGGTTTTGTGCTTTTCGACAGCTCTTCTAAAACCGCTTTTCTGGCCTCTGTGAGTAACAATAATGTTCATTGGTTTCGTTCTGGGATATCGCTCTCAATCATTCCCTCCACCTGCGATCTATATCTAATCCTTTCTGTTCTCTGAATCATGTAGGATGTTAATGGAAGTGTTGCTTTCTTCTGGGGAAGTGATTCTGGGGGCAATCTTGTTCTCTCGGATGATGCATAAGTCGTGAAGATGGCTATGGGAAATCTTTCGCACCATTCCCTAAAGTTAATTATTTTTTCGGATTGTTGATGCATCTCCACTGGAGTTCAGTAGATGCATTGCAATGTGAAAAGTAAGGATGGATGATCTCTGCTGATATTAGCAGAGTTCAGGGGAGAATGTTACGTTGTTGGGTAACATCATATTGGAAAAATTGGTTCCGAACCTAAATTTATAATTTATGGTTAAAATGGTGTTCTTTATTTGTATGCATGTTTTGATTTGTGCATTTTCACCTACAATGCTGCTCTTCCAATGGTTTTTGAGCGCCAAATTGTTCACTTTTAACGTTGCCTTCTTTTCCAACTTAGGATGCTGCTTCACCAGCTCTGGAGGTTTGCGGAGTTATGAGCACCCAATGAATGAGGTGAAGCCGGTTCCTCAATTCGATGCTTGATACAAACTGATTTTCCTTGTTCAAATTTTTACATAAATTTTCGAAAACCAGCCGCTGAAGCTGAAAGATTGACATATGTAGAACGAAATGTTCACAAAACTGCATCTTGCTATATTGATGACCTATCTTGAACTCTTCTTGATGCCCAAAATCTGTGCCTATTTCTTCATTTGAGTGACCCACCAACCAAATTGTGAATCAAAATGCACCATGCTTTGCGTGAGAATCACCAAAAATCATAGCATTCTAAACTCATATTCCTCTGCATTTTCAGCGTTTGTTGTATGTTCTCTTCCAATATCTTTCCACTTGTGCCCTTAAGCTCATTCACTGTGGTTGTTTTGCAGATACCACTGTGATCTGTATTGGCAAAAGCTCTCGGAAGGATCACTTGCGAATGCTGTTGAGGTGGGGCTAATGCTGTCAATGTTAAGTGTCACTTTTTGCAATTTAATAAATAAATAAAAAGAAGAAGCGTTTAATTTTATTTGGTGTACTGAGATGTCCTAAATTTTCTTCTAGTGAATACGATCTGAATAAGAATAATCTTTTCTAAAATCTAAAAGCAGTGATTAGTTATGTGGATGCTGTGATATGATTACGAAGAAAAGGGATGCACTTCCTTTCTTTTTTTATTCAATGGTTTCCTTTATCATTGAGAACCTTCTTTTTGTTGATGATGATCCTTCATAGTATTAACCAGTCAATCTAGGATAAAATTCTGGGGCACCTCATGGCTCCAACCTTTCAATGCCACACCAAATCATGACGGCATTGATATTCCATAAATCACCTTCTGCTTGGGTCTTGATCTCTGGTGGGTTAGGAACTATTATTAAAAGCTTGCAAGAAATTTTTAGCCAATTTACTCTTGCTTGTTTGGTTGAGATTGAAATGATATGCTACCTGCTTTTGTGATTGTGTTGTCAGCAGTGACCTGTGGGGAAAATCTATTTAGTTCTTTAAAGTATCAGTTGTGTGCGTTTACTCTGGAATATTATTTTGTCTTATATTATGTTATTTTATTTGAAAATACCTTCTTATGTGGCATTCTTCCTATAGGGAGTTCCTGAACAAAAGTTTCAAGCTCACATGTGTTTGTTTGGTGTAACTGGAAATCTTGCACTTTGACGAATGCAAACCTTGTTTGATACATCTCCTCCCTCTATGCTACTGTTGCATATGTAAATTTTTGGTTGACGCAATTTTCGTGTGAGATTGTGAAGCTTTGTTAGAGGTTAGTTAATTTGTGATCTAAATTGCGGCTCACTGTGTACTTTCTCTGAGGCTTTTTGGATGTTATTGCACATATAACATGGTGCTTTGCCCATATAAATAGGTGGTCAGAAAAGCAGTGTTGCATCTGCCAAGATAAATTTCGAGAAACCATACATAAGTTTTGCTTGTGAGCCATCCGATCATCTAGTAAGTTTTACTCATTTTTCTCCATTTTGTGACTTCGATGACTTTTTTAGTTAGCTTGTTATATTGTTCTTGCACTAATTGAACTTATAGGAATCTGGTCTTTACATTGAAAATACAATGGGACCAATTAGTGATCGGAGCCTCTGTCATCTTACATCTAACTTATAATGGAACAGAACCAATCTAATTGTTCCAACTGGCAAAATATTGGGAATCGAACATGTATGCTAGCATGCTCAGTGTTTTTTGTGTTGCAGTTGTCACGACCCGAACCTCGAGCTCATGCACATCTCTCAATGGTCGTAAAAATTTGCAACATCCCAGGAACTGTTGCCGACCCATTCATTTTATTGCACAAGCGGAAATGTAATGACAATCTCCAGACAACACAGAAATGGGATAGTAAACATAGGATTATATTGTCATCAAACACATTTTTACAATAGTGGTTATGTACAGAAAAGTCTAACATAACATGGGTCTACTTTAACAAAAAGAAGAGCTTCTAGGCTATCTACGCTCCGAGCTCCTCGGCCATGGGATCAAGTCCCTCCCTACAACCCTGCTAGGTTTTTCGATAAACCTAGGTGAGCTGTCACGCATTATCTAGATCAGACGGCAGACCCGTCAACATCTGGAAGAGACTACAAAAAGACTCATACGCCACATCCTTCCACCCTCTACATCTGGTATCACGATCTTCCATCTATGGACCTGAAAAATTTAGCCCACAACGGGATGAGATAACATTTCAGCGAGTCCATCCCCTAAATCTCGGTTAGGAGAAGAGTACACCCACATGCATCCTAACCCTAGTTCCCACAATTCTCTTAACACCAGCCTTTTTCCTGCATGTCAGTATCAATCAAATCGAATATAACAGTATTGAGATCACATAACATAGGAACATTTCAATAGGTGTATATGCATGGGCGTACATATCATCACAATCACACGGGCCCCCAATTACCAGACTAAATTGTTATGATATGTCCCATACCGCACCATAAAATTCCGTCCCCTAATTAGGTCCCTCAATTTCAATCATTCATAAGTCTCAACTGACTTCGACCCATCGGCCACGGCAACTGTCACGCCCCGATCCTCGAACGCGTGCCCATCCCTCACCTGGTTAATTAATAGCGACGTCCCAGGACGCATCGCCGACCCTGTTCATTTAATATGCACATGCGGAAGCATATTAAGAATATCCCCAGACAATAAAACAATGGAATAGATAAGCAGGTCATATTTTTCATATTGAAATTCACAACCACACTTTTATTAACAGCACAACTCATAGTATATTTACAATACTATTCACAGTATACTAGTCTCACACCTATCTACACCAAAACAAGGTTCACAAAACGGGATGGGATCTCAGTCCTCATCCGGATCGTACTCGGAATCATCATCCCGATCCTCCTCAAATCCTTCATCACTAGGCTCATTTCCTTCAAACTCTTCATCTTCTTCTTCTTGCTCATCCTCGGCTCCAGATGTCGGCTCATCCTTAGGTGATCTAGTGGCCTGAAATATTATCCCACAACCGGGATGAGACTATGTCTCAGCAAGTTCTACCCCCTAAGACCCGCTTAGTAAACTAATACACTATGGGCTGCCTAAACACACACAGGTCAGAGGACTTACCTTGGCCTCAGATTCCACTTGCAAGTCAATAGAGTTCATAATAGGCACCCAACTACTCCAAACAAATTGAGCCAGTCGATTACATGTCACCCAAATCAAATTTTTCCCACAATGTATATTTAGTCACCGAGCACACGTGCATTCTCTAAGGCACTAGTTCGCCAAAGTGATGCATCAATTCACCAAGCCCACGTGCCCTTTTTACGATGCCAGGCCCACGTGCATTCTCTAAGGTACTAGTTTACCAAAGTGACGCATCAGATCATCGAGTACACGTGCCCTTTTAGATGCCACACTGATTCACCACTCCACCATCGATACTGACAATCGGTACCCAATCATTTTCCCATCAAATAATTAAAAATAACCATTTAGGAACATATCCTAAAATTCACAATTTAAATCAATTCCATATAAATTGAAGCTCAATTAAATAAACAGACTATACCACGACAATTAGCACGAAATTCCGGTCACTAGCCATCCTGGTTGAATTTTCGGAAAAATAATTAATTAAATAATTAAGTTCAAAAATTAAATAAATAAATATTAAAAATCCAATTAGGCCCATAATGCCTAATTGGAGGCCGAGACGAGCCTGGAAAATTACCGAGACTGGTTCAATAAATAATATGGCATGCCTACTTGCTAATGTCGATTTCTAACCACCTAACATGCATCGTTAAGTCTCTAATTTAATCGATCTAAACTAATCTAACCACCTAATTGCATTTAATTAAATCTAACCAACCCTAAGTATAATTAGTAAACTAAAAAAACATTAGTGAGTAAAACTCACTTGATAAAAGTGGAGACCGAATCACCACGACGGCGACGCGACGGCGGCCGAAATCAAGCTTTCGACAACACCGGCGAGCTTGGACCAAGCCTTAAACTTGGCCCAACAAATCTCAACCCAACTGAGATTTGTTCTTGCACTGGAATGGGCTTGCTCTTGGGCTTGGGCCTAGCTGCGATTGGGCCTTCTTCGCGGCTGGGCTTGGGCCGAACTTGCTAAATTGGGCCCATTGGAGTTGCTAGAGAGATGGGTTGAGCTGGGCCAGGCTTGAAGACTGAAATTTGGGCTTCAATTCAATTGAATATGGGCTGAACTGGATGGGCCTACTATTGGTGAAATTTCGACTGGGCTTGAAGACTGCAAGATGGGCCGAGGCTTCTGGCTTCGCTGGGCCTTCACTACTAGAGAAGCTGCGGACGAAGGAGCAGCTTCGTGGAAATCTTCGGTGCAGCTGGTCGTGGGAGTATGCGGTCAATTGACCAGTTGATGCTGCCTTCGGTGAACTGATTTGAAGGCACGAAGGTGGAGTTGGCCACGTGGGGAACTTTGAGCGTTGAAGATGGAGAGGAAATTGGATTGGCTTCGTGGCCGGGCTTCACTCGGTGGGGGATTTCCTCGGTCAATCTTCGGTGGTTTTCAGTTGGGCTTTGACCGGAATGGACCAAAACGTGGCAGAGACAAGGAGCAGCTGTTGGCGTCGATGAAGCTGCTGGGTGCTCGACTGAAATTTCGGTGGAAGTTGGCTGCCTTCGCTGGCAGCAACAAAATGAAGTGAAGACCTCAGCGAGCTAAAGACGCATGGATGAAGAGGAGATGGGCGTTCGCTGGCTTCAGTCAACACGGCTGAAAAATGTTTCTTTTGTTGACCAAGCTTGGAGAAGCTCAGACGTGGCAGCAGCGTCGGTGAAGAACCAAAGGCAGAAATGAAGATGGGTTTTCGGATGGATTAAAGTGAAGTAAAAGCAAGGGTTCGAAGAAGTGCAGGGGCGGTGGTGAGGCGTGCGACCAAAGGTTTAGGAAGAAGAAAACTAAAGTCAATAAAGTATAACCCAAGAGTTAAATGCTTTGTCCCCCATAGGCTTCATGTTTATCCACTTTGGTCCCCCAAATATTTTCTTGTTTTATCCTCACAAATAATTCCATTTTGGTGCCCAAAAATATATTTATTTTCTTAATTCCGAAGTTACTCACATAGCTTCAATTCCTCACTCAAATCCCCAATTTGAGGTCTGATGTCGTCGAAGGAAAATTCCATACCATTTTCTGCTAGTCCCCAGCACTCAAAGACTTGGCTTGGAAGTCGAAATTTCCTTTAATTGAGCCCATCCGAATTTCCGTTGATTTTTCGCGGCGTCCGAACCGATTTTTCCGTAAAAATTTCGGAATCTCTGAAAAATCTTCTGAGACTGAGTCGACACTCCTAGAATTTATTGTGACGTGACAGAAACTTCAATTTCTAAAATCGAACTTGAATTGGCGGTTAATTTCTATTCGACGCGTTTTTAGCATGACCTAGGCTACTGGATAACTTTAAGATATTTTTAAGTGCAATTGACACGTGGTCGATTTTCTTCGAGCCACTATGAACCCACTCGACTTATTGGCAACCCTCGATTGTTGTGAAAATCCCGAGGATCCAAATATGGACACAGGGTATCAAAACAATAAGAAAATCAGTCTAGTGCCGGTCGACATGAATTTTCTAATTTAGTGGTGTCACCCACGATTAGCCACACATCTCTGTCGATCCATTCTATCTCTGATTTCAAATTGATTTTTAACTATGTCGTAATAGCCTCTAAAAATGGACACGGTCGAGAAGTCGATTCCTAGTCGAATTCTCAAGTCTATTACCTTAAAATTCCTTAATGGTTTCCCCAAATAGTTTAGTTATCTCAAGAGTGATCGGCTCTGAGAATAATCATATAGACACGTCAATGAATTGTCCGATTCATTCAGAAGAAAACAGAGTTGAAAATTTGGGATGTCACAGCAACGTCTACATCTAGACGGCATTCCGATTAGGAGCATCGGCACAAGATCCACTGTGACCGACATCCGTTGACTTAGGGCATTTCCGAAGAAGCATCGTCCGGCGCCAAAGGCTCGTGACGGGGTCTCGTATCATTTATGCATTTACCCAATCTCATAATTCATCAATCAATTACATAATTCAATCACATCATCATATCTATCATTTCTAGCAAACAAAGCATTAAAAACAGTCACAAGCTACTACCGATTTTAACCGGCAGAAATTGTTCATTTGCACACCTCCTGTTTTAACCCCAGAAATCTAACCAATTGATTTTAGAAAATTCTCAAATTTGAACATATTGTGAAGAACACTTAAATAAACATTTTTCATGCAGACACCAAATCCCAAATCCTTCTACATTCGGCCCAGTAAATCACTTAATCCAGCACCAAAATCGGGTTCGATTCTAGAAAGTTTGTTCTCCGAAATCAGTTTGGTTCGTGGTCCAAAACATGTCCGTTTAATATGAAATTTGAGTATGTTAAACTAGAAGAGATAAAAAACAACTTTTGTTTAAATTTGAACCCCAAGAGTTAATAAAAACCCCTAGAATCCTAATAGGTCACCAGTTCCAGAGAAAACCGAAGTTCTATTTAAAGATGATGGAGCTAATATCTCCTGCTTCTGTATCCCTAAAAATATTGAGAAAAATATATGTTATAACTGAGGATGTCTAAAACATTTCTCTAGAAGACCTCAACTTCAAATTCGTGACCAATTTCAACTTACAAAAATTGCAAGTGGCGAGTGTCCAAGAGTCAGTGTTGCAGAACAGCTACTGTTTTTGACCCACTTATCTTCAATGATGCTAATCTCCCTAATTTGATTAATATTAACCCATTCTAATACAAATCTAACTATTATAGAGTATCACTAATCCCAATATAAGCTAACCTAAACAATTCTTAAGTCTAGCTAATTTCCTAAACAAGTGTAATCAGCCCCTAGCCAAAACTTAGGAAACTAACTCACCTAACTAGGAATCCAAGGCCACCGGTGCTGGTTGAGTGGCAGCAACCAAGCCACGACCTCCGGAGATGCCGGACTGGCTTCGGTCAGCCTGGAACAGGGCTGTGAAGCCCTCAGTTCAGGGTTGGGAGAGAGTGCTCTCGACTAGAGGAGGCCGAACAGCGGTTGTGCTGCAACCGCAAAGGCGCGGCTACAACACGGCAGCGCTGGCTCGCCAGCTAGCGGGCTGGTTCGAAATTGCTTGTGCTCCGTAGCTGGACAGCAACACAGGCGAATGGTTTGGGTTATTCGGTGGTGAGGATAAGCTAAAACTGAGGAGGGATGAGCTAATGTATGGCAACAACAATTGTGAACTGAGCTGAAGAGTTTCTGACGAACAAAGGAAATGACAGCATTGATTTTAAGGGGCTGTGGGCTTGCTGGTGAGGACGGTTGCTTAGCAAATAAGGATCACATCAAGAAGGAATGAAACATAGAGGCAACTTGGTTGAAGCTTCTGTGGGTCCAGAAAATTTGTGGTGCCAAAACAGAGCTTTCCTCTGTTTTCTTGGTTGCTGGGTTGTCATCTAAGAGGGAGCAGGGGAGGCCAAATAGAATAGCGTAAAGGAGAAGAAGACAAAAAGCTTCACAGCTGAGAAAAGGAGAAGAAAAGGAAAGAAAGAGAAAGAAGGGGGGAAAAGAAGTGTCGCACGGCTCCAAAAGAAAAGGAGAGGGGAAGTGCACGGATGGAAAAGAGGAAAGAAGGAAAAAGGACCATGGGGTCCCCCTTTCTATTTTCCACAATCTCTTTGCCACATTTTTCCATGGAAAAATGTTCCTTTCACCATCAAGTGTCCCCCCACCTTTAAACAAACCTATCCACTTCCAACTTAAACTCAAATGGTGGTGGAAACTCTTGTTTTAAGCCTTCATCCGAATTTCATTACCTTTACCCTTCAAATGACACCCAAATGTAAGTGAATTCCCCCTTACATGAAGGCATCCGAATTTCATTGTCTTTACCCTTCATTTTCCTTCCTTTCACTTGGCCATTTAATAACCTTACTAACCAAGATAAGCCCTCAATTTACTCTTATAATTCTCCATTGGTTCCACATTGAGGACTAACAATCCACTTAAAATATGGCATTTCTCTTATTCCTTTAATTTGTTGCATTTGCATTTCTCGCCAATGATTCCCGTCATCAATAAATCTTGGAAAGATTTAACAATATTCCTAGGATTAATCGTGACACATGAAAGTTCTCAATTTCTGAAATTAGAATAAATTTCACAGTTAAATTCAGTCAGACGTGATTTTTAGTGCGACCTAAACTATCGAGTAGTTTTTGGGAATTTTTTGTACAATTGATCCATGATCGATTATTTTCAAGCCACAATGTACATCTTCAACTCAATGGTGCCTCTCAGTTTTCGTAAAAATCTTGAGGTTTCAATTACGGGCATAGGGTACTAAAACGACAGAAAAATCAATTTAGTGTCGATCGACAAGAATTTTGTAATTAGGTGGAATCACCCATGCCTAATTACATATCTCAATCGAATCGACCTATTTCCGGTCTCTGATAGATTTTCGACTGTGCCGCAATGACCCTTGTAAACTAACACGGTCGAGCAATCGAATTCTCAGGCCTGTTGCATTAAAATCCCGTAATGACTTCCCCAACTAATCTAGTTATCACTTGAGTGATCGGCTCAGAGAATAGCACTATAGGCACGTCAATGAAAACACGATTTATTCAACTGAAAACAGAAGTAGATTATCATACTGTCACAGCAGTAATCTGTAATACCAAGTAGTTCCAATATCCTATAGGCAGCATTGGGTTTTGCACATAATTAATGTGGAAATTTCTTTGTTTATAAATGTGGAATTTAAGTTCTACTTTAATGACCTATGACTAGTAAAGTTTTTTTTGGTAAAGTATGACTACTAAAGTTTTATCTTTGTAAATTGCTAGTTTCTTGTCTAAGGATTGATGAGTATGATTCTGTGTTTTTTACTATCCCAAACTGCAGGATTTGGATGTGGTTGAGGCACTCATTGGAGGGCTGGTCTTGTTCCAAGGAAGGTGTCTGATGGTGAGATTGATTTTTTTTTTGTTAGAATACTTCAATTTGACCAATGATGGATTTT
Source organism: Eucalyptus pauciflora (assembly GCA_007663325.1). Taxonomy (NCBI): domain Eukaryota; kingdom Viridiplantae; phylum Streptophyta; class Magnoliopsida; order Myrtales; family Myrtaceae; genus Eucalyptus; species Eucalyptus pauciflora. The sequence goes on from VMYD01000077.1 coordinate 581,940, forward strand.
GTTTACAGCTAATAGCCATCTTTTCACCTTGATTTGCAGGTTAGTCACGATAAGCATCCAATATCTGGAAGCATGGACAAGCTTTGGGTGGTTTCTCAAGGCAAGGTTGCGCCTTTCTGTGGAAATTTCTAGGATCATAATAAGATACTTCAGTCCTCGTCGAATCGGGTGAGTTTAGTTCTTGTCATCAGCCAAGAGTGGTTCAATGCAATCACATCACATTACCTTATAAAACATAAAATGAGGCTTTGTTGCATAGAGAAAGCAAAAAAGGATGAAGAGAGGATTGCTGTTGATATACAGGATGTACTCATAGTAACGGCGGCCCTCGTTTGTCATTTTGATCGGGGCTCATGGAAGGATGAGTCTTAAGTTTTTAACATTGAATATGCAGTATCACTTGCCAATACGTTAAAAAGTTGTACTTTTGACTCTAAGTACAGAATTGCTTTTAGTGACTATATTTTAGGAGCCACAAAATACAATGTGAATTTCTGTATGTGAATTGGTTAGATAATATCCTTTTAACATTTTCAGGTCAATTTTCAAAATAAGAAGCTCTCTTTCTTCCCATAACGGTTATTGTATAGATGGAAGGATAAATTGAAAACAGAGGTTTGAATATGTGAATGAAACAGCTAAATTTTGAATGAACTATGTAGGCCGAAACCCATTTAAAAACTGATTACCTGGTCAAAGACTAAAGTTTATCTTTCTTCTATTCAAATTCCCACTCCATCTCTTGATAAAGGTAGCTTTAACCACCAAAAAAGAAAAAATAATCGTGATTTCATTGTTTAGAGACGCAACGGTTAGATCAAACTGAATTTTGTTGGACTTTACTGTGATACCATGAAAGGTTCCATTTGTCAGCCTAAAGGAGATAGTGGAACTCGAGTCTCTGGTTCATTTGAAAGCCAGAAAATGAAATTTATTGGATTGTTAATTGACGGAAATTTCAGTACTGTCTTCTCTTCTCAATCAGCTCATCCCACATCGAGATTTGACATGCCTTTCCCTCTGTGACAGATTGTTTGCGGTTGTTGATGATATCTCCTGCTTGTTCCCAGGACACAGACAATGTTGCTCTTCTTAAGCAGAAACATGGATGGAATAAAATTGCTAATGAGGTCATTATCGTCGTAGAAGCTTATTGAACTCTGAGGGATTGGAGGCCTACCCTACTGATCAAGTCATGAGAGACGTCAGCAGGAAGTTTGGTTTTGTGCTCTTCGACAGCTCTTCCAAAACCCCTTTTCTGGCCTGTGTGAGTAACAATAATGTTCATTGGTTTCGTTCTGGGATATCGCTCTAAATCTCTCCCTCCACCTGTGATCTATATCTAATCCTTTCTGTTCTCTGAATCATTCATGATGTTATGGTAGTTTTCCTTCCTTCTGGGGAATTGATTCTGGAGGTAGTCTTGTTCGCTTAGATGATGCAAAAGTCATGAAGATGGGCTTTGGGAAGTCTTTCGCACCATTCCCTAAAGGTAATTATTTTTTTGGTTTGTTGATGCGGCTCCACTAGAATTTGGTCCATGCATTGCAATGTGAAAAGTAAGGATGGATGAGCTCTGCTTATACTAAGCAGAGTTTGGAGGAGAATGTTATGTTGTTGGGCAACAGCATTTTGGAAAAATTGGTTTTGAACATAAACTTATAATCTAAGGTTAAAATGGTGTTCTTTACCTGTATGCATGTAGTGAAATGTGCCTTTATACCTACAATGTTGCTCTTCCAATGATTTTTGAGTGCCAAATCGTTCACCTATTAACGTTGCCTTCTTTTCCAACTCAGGATGCTTCTTTACCAGCTCTAAATGTTTTAGGAGTTACGAGCATGCACTGAATGAGGTGAAGCCAGTTCCTAGGATGAATAGCTTAGGCTGAGTGCAAAGCGCTACATTTGAAGTGGTGCAGAGACTAAGGAGTCCAGCATGCCGAGTCATATGCATTGTGGCCCTTTTTTGGCCAGGCCATTAGCTATTGAATGGCCTTCTGTTGCTTATGACCCAGTCACCCTTTCTCATACATTGACAATTTTTTTCAGCTCTAATGGTCTGTTGCTTGACATTGTTTTTATGCAGCTGTATATGTACTTATAAAACCAAGCCTTTACAGAACCTGATCATGCTTTGTGCAGTAATATCTTTCTGGCATTTCATTTAGCCTCCATGCAAAGTCTATCCAATGTAATGTTTTCCGCATAGAATCTCTACTAGTAAATCGCACCAGGACGATATTGTCATATGAGAACAAATGTGAACCAATATAACTTGGAGCGTGCTGGTTCTCATATGGAAATCAAGTTTACACAACACCTTGTGAAGGGTCATGTGAACTTTAATAACAGACAATGATAGCATGTTAGATATTAAGGCTAAAGCAGTAACCTCTCGTGCAATTTTAAAGCTGTCAAAAGGAGCTTGATGCCTGCCAATACAAACTCAACATGAAGATAGAGGTAGCTATCAATATGATGACTAAAATCAAACTGCAGATTAACCCCAAAAAAAAAAAAAAACACTTCACCTGGCCGTCTTGGTAATCTTCGTAGGAGAGACCTCTTTAGTCCTCATCGGCTATGCCCCTGTTGTTATCTGAAAAACGTGTGTTTGTCGATCTCACCCTATTGACATATGAGCTCTCGCTAAAATGAAAGTCTATTACCGCCTAAAAGCTCATTGAGGGCTTGGCTTCCAGTTGTGATGCAAATAACCGACTTGCTCAGGAAAAAACAAAGACGTTGAAAGTACTTTGTGCTGTGAGATAAGTAGTGTTTAGAGCAAGTGCAATTTTCTACAGTCGATATGCTAATTTGCAGGCTTTATTTCGAGGGTCAATGACTCATTCAGGTCTTCCGAACCATTTTTAGCTCGAAATTTGTCGAATTGAGGACTTACTCTGAGCATAACTTACTCTGAACATAGCGTCAATTCCTGTAATAAAACGAGAATTCTGACGTAAACAAAGAGAAGTTATTGTGAGATGCATATAGAAGTTGCAATTGATTACAGCGCCATCTCAGGATAAGAAGAAATTAAGCTCTAACCACTATGTTTTCGGCTGATTTGCATATCTTATCAACTTTTGCTTCAGATAAACCTTTGGTTCTAGTTAAGGGCTACAAAAAAACAAAACAAAGACAGAGGAAATCACCTTAGCCAAATAATACCTCCACTTAATTTTCGAAAGTGAATATCAGATATACCTTCTCTGTATGCATCATCAAGACATTTGCAAGTGTCGATCCCTGCATCCTGTATCTTTTTCACATCTCCAGCATGGATTCCCTGAGAAATGCCTGCAAACGGAAAAAAAAAAAACAACCCATAATCGTGTTTAACTCTATATTTTCTGGTAAATGTAGAATGTCAAGTGTTCCAATAGTGATTGTTGACGAATTTAGCTTAGGAGATTCGTTCTTAATCCATCTATGCCATAAATACATGGATAATAGATGTACCGATGGTGCAATTACTATGTGACGTAACATCACAAAGGCCAAATTGCTCTTGTATGATTTAGAAGACATACATCAAAGAGGTGAATTAGACATATCATATTCAAGTAGTAGTGGAAATGACTTCTCATCATTTAAGGAAAGAAAATTAAACTATTGTATGCACAGAAAATCACAAGTTCAAGAGGAAGTCGAATGGAAACTCAGAATCATTCTTGGCAATCACATCACGAAAAGGAAACGAATTGAAATTTGCGGAGCTCATGAACTCACTTGAGAACTGAAATGAAGGGGTTTCTAGTCTACTGAGTCACAGGCTCCAGCCTTAACATGAACAGCTTTTCCATCATCCTGCATAAGCTCTTGCTTGGACATTTCACTTTTTTCTCCTGAGGATTTACCTTCAAATCTTTCGCTACGATTTTCTCTTGCCCCTGGTGCTTCTTGTTCAAAAGAATCAAGAATAGAAGTAATTCCTTTAAATAACATATTCATTCCGTTGTCTGACCCACGTAGCTTTCCATCCTTTCACCTTGAGCTTCTTGGCAAGCTTCCTTTCCAATTCCAGATCCTCCTCAGCAGATATATCAGCTTTCTGCATTACACGCTCGAGATACTCTTCAATCTTAGTCTTTGATTTTCTCTTCGCATTGTTCTTCACTTTGCTGCATTTCATCGAACCAGAATTGTCCTCGAATGAAGACTCAAGCTTAACCATCGCGTTAAACTAAGTTTTCTGGTAAATGTAGAATGTCAGGACAAAAGCATTTCCTAGATGATCAATGACAATCTAGCGTTCCGACAGATATTACTGATGAATTAAGCTTAGGATATTCGTTATTAACCCACCTACGTCACAAATACACGGGAAAAAAGACATCCCGTGGATGTCACGTAACATAACGAAGGCTGGAATTGCTCTTGGATGATCAGAAGACAAAAACTAAAAACTATCGTACGCGCAGAAAATCGCGACAAGTTCGAGAGAAAGGCCGAGATGTAAAAACACCAATGGATTCACGGCGATGTTCCAGGAAAATCGAGCTAAACTGAAGAACCGAAACCGAAATCGAAATCGAGCTCATCCACTCAGCAGCATTCAGAGTCACTTAACATCGACATTCGAAGAGATATACAGTTAACTTGAGAACAGAGACCAGAAAGTCACGATGATCAACTCAGAATCAAACGACGCACCGGAACATCGACGAGAAAACGAAAGCGATGAGATGAACAGAGAGCAGTTGCCTATGCTCTTGTTTTGCCCCGACTTACGTTCGTCGATCGCTTCGAGCAGGTATTCGTCGTCGATCGTGAAACTCAAAAGCATCTTCGACGATGATGGAGTGCGACGATCGGGCATGGAGTTCGGTGCGTCTGCGCAGGAGAAGAGACTTCCAAATTTTTGTGGATTTTGGAAACGATCGCAAATTGGAGGGAATCTATATATATAGAGAGAGAGAGAGAGGCGGGAAGTGGGGAAGAATGGCTATTGGCTTATTTTTCTTTTTCCCTTTTTTTCTTTGTTTTTTTAGAAAAAGAGGTTTGATGGAGTTTTGTTATTATTGTAAATTGAGGTTTAATGGATCTGACAAATTCTTAAAATCCTTTTAAATCCACTCTTAAAGAGGGTGAGAGAAAATTGGGTATGACCTTTTTTATTTCACACTAAATAATTTAGTTCAATTTGGCTTAATTTTGTACTCACCTTCGTCTCGCTTGGTTTGTAATTTTCTCAAATTGGACCACATAAAATTCTTCTTAGAAAAGGAAAATAATTGATCTGCATTGTGGTCAATTCTTAGTTTAATTGCATTGTGCTCAAACTCTGCACTTATCGCTCACAAAATAATGAAAATATCAATCGACAATTAAGCTTATTCACAATGACTTGCCAAGCACTTACTCATGACCAATTTGGTTGTGATGCACCTAGATCGGCACACATCCAAAAATTTGTAACTAGGTGATTTAGTAAAGAGTGATGGACATGGAGTGTGTTTAATGTCTAGAATTTGATTAATATTGAACCATCTCGACTCCAATTTACAAAAATAAGCAAATTAGGCTTAAAAGTTAAAATCGTTAGTAATTCAACTAGTTTTTGAACGTGTATATAATGAGAAGAGGTCTAGCTATCTACAAATGCAAGATGTAATGCTCGGTTTCAATACAATTCAACTTATTTCTTTTACTAAACTTTATCATGATTTTAAATTGGATCTTTCATGTGATTTTTGAACACCTCCATTTTTATAAAAGCAAAAGAATATCACCATTTTATAGCACATGAAACTTAGGGACATCTATGACATGGGGGACATGGGGGACAAAGTGTCCATTGTAGAAAAAGGAAATGAACAAATGCTTGGGAGCTGATTATATGCAAAAGGCGATGGAAGAGATGATGATATTTCTAGGTATGGCACTTTTCAGTCGGATAAACTAGAAAGATCCTTACTCTTCTCTTTGTGGAGGATAGATTGATTATTAGAGTTAAGTTTCCTCATTTGATTTAGCGCATACTCAAATAATTCTAAATTCGCCGTTTTTTTCGTATAATCTGTTATCTTAGTTTTTTCCTTTTTTTTTTTGTTTTTTTTTTTGGTGTTATAGCACTACTTTGTCAGTATTGATCGTAAACTAAATGAAGATGTAGATGTTAAAACTTTTTTTCCCTCTTAACTGAGATTTTTGGCATGTTAGATTGAAGCTCGTGCGATGCCAAAGCTAAGATTGTTTTAATACCAGAATTTTAAGGAAAATGTCAAAGTATAAGTCATAGTTCCAAATAGAGCAACGACAGGAGTAATGTACCTCATTATAATGTAGTAAATTTATGAACCCGATTCGAAATCCAATAACAGGTTGACATCAGTAGGCCCTCTTGAACTGGCCTCCATGCATAGCCTGCGAAGTTTGAATCTTCAGGTGCTTAGAAAACCAGTCTTCTGATGATTTATTTTGTGCATGTTCACGGAGTTAATGTTCGAAGATGCTCTGTTTCTATATCAGAATTGCACCCAGACCTTTTATTACATGCTAGGCCGTGGTATAATAGACATCTGTGCTTTTTGTTCCTCTCTTTGATACTTTTGTAGGAGAATGTTCAGCTAGAGAAATTAACATGGATATTTTCTGTAGATTTTTGTTATTATTCAAGCGCAATAAGCTCCTCAGTTTTCAAATACCTTCTTGGACATCCTGTGATGTAGACGGGAAGGAGTTGTCTAATGATGATTATGCCTTTTCTTTGGCTGAAATGGTAGTATATGAATCCACTCCAGACGATGAAAGGACGATCTCTTGTAGCAGAAAGTTTTCTAAAAGATGCAAAATTGCCGATTCGTGGAAGGAATGTGACCAAATTTGTCTTTTCCGGTGACGTGGGTGCGATCGCAAAAGTGGAAGATTCGTTCATTGAGGGAGAGATCGACAGAGGCCCGTGGGAAAAGGAGAGGGTGAGGGCATTCACAGACAGAGGAGAAACTGAGATTGAGAGAACGCGCACAAAAGGAAAATCGGCCATAAAGGAGCAGAGAGCGTTCGAGAAACAGAGAGGGGAGAGAAGGGACAGAGACGAGAGAGAACGATCAAGGGAGACCCCTCTAGAAATTGGTTGCCTCTCCCTCGCCGGCCGTCCGCCATTCACTACCCGTCCTTCCCCATATCCGGCCACGAGAGTTCCCTTTGATTACCGACAAGGGAGCTCAGCCGAAAAACACGACCTGGTTTTGGTTCGTGCCCTGGCCGTTCCTCATCGCTACACCGCCCAGTTGAAAAACCTGTTTGCCCCTGTTTTTGACTGAGATAGTGCGAATTGGTTCATCTCTCGCTGCAAGACTCCATCGCTGGCGTTCATCCTCACGGGAGATACTAATCAGAGCTTCCTCGTAAAAGCTTGGCCAGTAATCACGATCGAATTTCCTCCTCGTTAAGGTAGGATTCGAAAATGTCTACCTCGGTTCATCTGTGATTAAAAATAAAACTAGTGTCGTAGTGACGCCGGTGTGACAACTGAATAATGTGAAAGTAGGTGTTGACGATCCTACTGATTTGATGCCATGGAATCGAAACACTGATCTGGTTTTGTATACAGGACCCTCACCCGAGATGCTCACCGTATGTTCGACCGAAGGAATGCCTCTGAGAGTTGACTTAATATGGTTCAGGTCAATATGGCTATGATTTGTATGAAATAGATTGAGTTTGCTATGTTTTTGCGGTGTATTATTAGGGAAAAAGCCAAAAAAAAAAAAAAAAACCCAAACTTTACCCGGAGTGACACATTTACCTTAAATTATTTGTTGTGACGTGAAAAATTCCAAACTTTGCTCACTCTGATACATTTATCCAAATTTTTCTATGATACTAAAAATTTCGAACTTTTATTTATGTGGTATAATTACTCCAAATTTTTTTATGACACCAAAAACCCCAAACTTTTTTCTGTGATACCAAAATTTGGAGGTAAATGTGTCCCGTAGATACAAGTTTGGAGTCTTCTAGTATCACTGAAAAAAGTTTAGGGTTTTTGATGTCACGGAAAATAAGTTTGGAATAAATATATCACATAAGTATAAATTTGGGATTTTTTGTGTCATAATATTTTTTTTTTTTAGAGTAAATATGTCGCAGTAAATAAAGTTTGGAGTTTTTTCTATAGCTTTTATCCTTATTATGTTCTTCGCAGTGGATGGTCTCCTCATGATGAACATTGGCGAGGAGAATGTGTGAGGGTCACTGTTATGCATATTATCAAATCTCCGATAATGCAAAGTGCCTAAATTTGCCTTGGTAGTGCTTTTGCACTCTGTGTTCATTTGGCATTGTTGATGCTCTGTTGTTGATGTGGTGGTGCTCGTTGGTGAGAAAATAGACTGGAGTCTCTGACACGTGCACAAATCTCGGATGATGTTGGTGTCGAGTTCTTGTTACGCTCCCTTCTCCATATCCATGTTCTAGGCACATCTATGAAGCAATGGGTGTGAGGGTTGGATCGATGGACCGTGGTGTTCTAATGATGGTTGACGTCGGTAGCTAGGTAAATGCCCGGGGAGGCTTTATTCGTGTCTTGAATGTTTTGATATAGATGCAGATGTGTTGTCGATTTTCTTTTAGTTTTTCATTTCTTGAGTCTGGTTGAAAGAGGGATATGGGAAAGAGAGGAGAAGCGCAGGCGTCCATGGAAAAAGGAAAAAAAAAATAATAATTGAAGGAAGCGTAGGAGGATAGTTACAAAACCAGAAAGTTAGGCAAGGGAAATTGGGCTTAATTAGTGAGGTTAAAGAGAAAAATGGGCCTAAGTGTTAATATGTTCAAAATGGGTCTAATAGGGTTGGGCTGAATCTGCTTCTAGTAAATATAGGTTAGCTTCGGCTTTAGAGAATTTGGGCTTTGTTTGGATCTGGGCTGAGATTGACTTAGATGAGTTTTAGGTTTAATCCTGTTTTGACAAATTGGGCTTCATTTGGTCGTGTTTTGAAAAGGGTTGAGAAATAGAGCCTAATTGTGTCCGTGGCCCAGGCCCTCAAGGATTAGTTTCGGTTACCATTTGCAGCAAGCCTAAGGGCCCAGCTCGGGTTCCCATATTCGAAATAAAAATTAATTTTTAAAAAATATATTTAAAAATTTTGAAAAAAAATTAATATTCAGAAAATAGTTTAGAGATCGGTATTGATCTAGTTGTTATACTTTAGCATTAAATTTAGTTCAGTTTCTTTTTCAGCTCACATATAGTTGGATATTTTAGTGAGCGTCTTAGTATATTAATCTTTAGGTAAGAAATTCAACTTGATTTGAATTTAACTCATGGAAATCATGTTTTGGGGCTTATAACGTGCCCATATATATTCTTTGTTCGACAGATATCCAGTTTTCATTTTCGTACTTTTACTTTGAGTTTTTAAATACTTGAGTGTTTAATTTTCACACTTTTAATAATTGGTTGTTCTTTACCTTTTTAGCATGGTTAAGGTAAGCTAGCTCATTGAAAACCATTGGATGAATACTTGGCGACATCAAATGACATTTAGGATTCACAATTGGAAAAGAGCATTTGATCATTTAGATGAATAACTTAGACCAAGTTAGAGGTACCAAAAAAACACTAATTAGACTATTAGCGTAATCAAATCATCAAACCTAGTTAACCTTTGGTTGCATAGGAAGCAAGACAAACTCTCATATCTCGCATAGTTTCTAACCAACTCCAAAAAACTAGTGGTGACTCATGTCTCACATAGAATCCTTAGGAATTAATCTGAACTTAAAATGAATCAAACATCGCATGAAGTAAGGGTTTGGGAAAGTCCACGCCTAATCTTTGGCTGTAGGCCTGCCTTTTTGGGCATTACCACTATAGTTTTTCTCTTTTTCCCTTATTGGAAAAGTGAAGGTCGCAACAACTTGACAACTCCACTGGGGAAGTTTGCTACGTAGAAATGATTTTGGGCTGTTAAAGCTTGTTATACTTGTCCATTATCAAAGAAATTTTAAGAAGGCATATGCACATCTAATGAAATATGTAAGACATTGGTTACATAGGTATATCGTGGTGATGGGTTTTTATATTTTGGGTCAAGTCAAGCCCGTCCGTCCATGATGGGCCAAAACCTGGCCCATAAGAAAAAGGCCCATGAGAGAGAGTGTAGTTATTTTTTAAGTAAAAATAACTATTGTATAAATATGAAAAAGGTGGAATGTTGAAGATAGAATGAAAGAGTACATTCTTTTTCTCTCTTTAACAACAATGTATTCCGTCTTGAAGAGCATAACTCTAAGGCTTTGATTAATTCCTCTAAGATTGCAATAAGTAATAAATCTATGGCAAACAAGGTATAAGCAGATAACATAGAAAATGATTCAGAAAGAATGTGCAAATAATGCTTCTGGCAACTCCTCGCCTTGGTGCCAACAAGGACATCAGAAGTAGTCTATGTACGGTGATCAGTTCATTCTCAATCAATTGCTCCGACTTAATGAGTGCTGCCATACCAATATTCTATTGAACTTGCCTCCTTGCATTTGAATCTCAATTGTTGGGTCAAAGAGATGATTGGGTTGTAGCTATCATGGATAACATAGCCTCCGAGCTCACCCTGCATAATACCTTGTTCATCACTATGCATGGACATTCAGGGCCACAAAATCTAAGACTGCCTTTTGTAACATACTTTCATTTGCTTTCTATCTGATTGCCTGTTCCATAGGTCTTGTAATTTATGTTCAAAATCTCCATGAAACTATGGCACACTCCTGTTTTTGGGTTCAACTGGGAACTTCCTTTTGTTGGATTTTAGTACCCAACATCAAATAGTAAGTAGTTTTTACTGATTGTTTATGTTGGGTTGTGTTTTTGGTTGGTTCATTTCATTAGCCTACTGTTTCATTTTGAAGAAAGAAATAGGAGAGCCTTTGAAAATAGCAAGACTGGTTTTTTAATTTGAATGATAGATGGCTCTCCCCAGCTTTTGGTTGCGTGAAAATGATATTACTAATGTGCATTCTTTCTTATATCTCATACCACGAATTGCGTTTATGATTCGTTACATGAGCTAGCATCTGCTTGACGCCATTGTGGATAAATTTCTTTTGCTTATCAAAATAAAATTCTAAGCAAACTCACTGGAGATGAAGTCAAGTAATTTGCTTCCAATGTTGCGACTAGATTTTTTTTCTTGCTCATAAAAACCATGATATCCAAAACTGTATGTGACAAATTGAACTGCCACTATGTAGCTAAATATATTGCACTGCATCATTTTCTGGTTTTTGCTTTATAACAAAATCCAACGGTTGATATATTTCATTTATTTTGATTGCGGCGATCAGATCTCTACTTAAGCTTGAAAAATCCTAAGACCTTTCGAAAGCATGCCATGCTTTTCTTAAGACTTACTGTTGAATACAAAAATCTAAAGGGAGAGGTCAAGCATCTGTCATAGCTTCAACCAAAGCAATGGCAGGAGTAATGTACCGTGGAGGTTGAGCATCAAGCTCATTTAGAGCACCACTAAGGTTTTCCAGATCTCATTAGATCGAGGAGCATGAATGTTTATCAGTTATAATTACTTTGCTATCATCTTCCGTCACGTGGCAAAAGTATGGCATGCATTTCATCTAGTCATATCTACTTGTTTTAAGGAGGGATTGGAGCTTTGCATCAATGTTTTCAAACTTGGGCCGGTTAGAGAACTAGTTAGGTTGCTAGTTTGGTATCCAAGAGGTTGGACTAGGGGTGAACTGGTGATGATTTCATGAGCAAATAATTATGGGTATGTAATGTTGTTGATTTAACCCATGAGTCATTTGGCCTAGGTGAAATGCCAGTGATCCACGGAGTTGAGTGCTCTAGTTCCTGCATGTGCAACAGCAGCCAAAAGCCCAGTTCTGTACCCGTGAGACTTAAACCTGGGTGGATCCAATTCTGAAGATCGGTATGTTTCGCTGGTTTAGCGAGTAAACTAGTGTTCAGACTAGTTCGATATGATTTTTGCCAAACTGTCCGCACATACTTTTTAAGTTTTGGGTGAATAGATCAAAGAGAAAAATAATGGAATTGGCCAAGAAAAAAGGGGCAAGAGCAATGTTTTATGATCAAGTGAATGCAGAGAGTCTAAAAGAAATCAACATCGAGAACTTTATAGTCTCCGAATGGGCCTGACATATACCCACTGCAATCCTTTGACATAGAGCATCTAAATATATTTGGTTGAGGTATATTAGGCACTACATTCTTTCCGCATCACCTAATCTATAAGGTGAGCGAATCCTATCGGCAAAATTATATGACATGACAATTCATTTAACGAATGCCTCAAATTGAGTCAAATTTGATAAAAAAAAAAGTTACTTGATTAAAAAAGAAAAGTTTTGGTACTCTGACTGTAAACTGAACAAATGTTTTGATAATTTCAATGTCGTTATCCTCAACTTCTAAAAGAAAAATGTTGTCTGTCATTGTAAGGAAGTTGGAAATAGTTGTCGTAGTGGTAGTGCTAACGGTAACGGCAACTACACGGACATGGCCATGCTTCGGTGGTGCTCTGTCTCCCCCCTTTCCTTTTTTTTTTCTTTTTTTTTTTTTTGCCGTTTCTTCTTTTTAGTCTTTCTCTTTGCTTTTTTTTTTTTTCTTTTGTTGAACTCAAATTTGAAAAAATACAATAAAGATTAATGAATGAAAAAATCCCAAAATGTTTAAACCTGAAAAGAGTTGGAGGAATCTTAAGCAAGAGTTGTAATGCTTGGAAATTGTACTAGCAATGGCAAGAAAGACATAAAGTCTTGGTCTTCCTGACATCTATCATAGTTTTCTTCCCACCAACAAAAAGACCTATATCATAAAAGATGTGCAAAACGTCTTGGTCTTCTTAAAATTTATTATAATTTGTTTCCTCCCATCCAAAGCCGTGCACCATCAATAGACGTGCAAAGTCTTGGTCGTCCTGGAATCTATTAGTTTCTTTTCCACCATCACTCTTACTTTTGCTTCACCTTTCAAAAAAAAAAAAAAATCATATGAAAAAATCCCAAAATGTTTAAACCTGAAAAGAGTTGGAGGAATCTTAAGCAAGAGTTGTAATGCTTGGAAATTGTACTAGCAATGGCAAGAAAGACATAAAGTCTTGGTCTTCCTTACGTCTATCATAGTTTTCTTCCCACCAACAAAAAGACCTGTATCATAAAAGATGTGCAAAACGTCTTGGTCTTCTTAAAATCTATTATAATTTGTTTCCTCCCATCCAAAGCCGTGCACCATCAATAGACGTGCAAAGTCTTGGTCGTCCTGGAATCTATTAGTTTCTTTTCCACCATCACTCTTACTTTTGCTTCACCTTCCAAAAAAAAAAAATCATATGAAAAAATCCCAAAATGTTTAAACCTGAAAAGAGTTGGAGGAATCTTAAGCAAGAGTTGTAATGCTTGGAAATTGTACTAGCAATGGCAAGAAAGACATAAAGTCTTGGTCTTCCTTACGTCTATCATAGTTTTCTTCCCACAAAAAAAAAGACCTGTATCATAAAAGATGTGCAAAACGTCTTGGTCTTCTTAAAATCTATTATAATTTGTTTCCTCCCATCCAAAGCCGTGCACCGTCAATAGATGTGCAAAGTCTTGGTTGTCCTGGAATCTATTAGTTTCTTTTCCACCATCACTCTCACTTTTGCTTCACCTTCCAAAAAAAAAAAAAAATCATATCTTTAATCGGTCGAAGTCTTATCTGGAAATGATATTTTTAGTAAGTGAAAGTCCTGATCTTCTTGGACTTTATGGTCCTCTCTCTCCATTAGTTCATCATCACTTTGCTTCGCCGTAACTTCTACAATGGATTGATTCACTCGTGGCCATTGGAGAGATCTTTCTTGGTTCCTTCTTTCAGGTTCTGTTCAACAAAATTGAGTTTTCTGGCATTGGACTATTTGTAAAGTGATGGATCAACATCACCTTGCTCACTATGTACGTCAATAATTTTGTTATATTCTCTCATGCATTTCTATCTTAAATATTTGAATTTTTTCCATCTTATAAAAAATTTTATCAAAAAATCCAAATCTTGATATGTCTCACTTTCCACGTAAATGTACATGGATACAATTTCCTCATATTGTATAAATAACTTTAAATGAATTAATAATCTGAATTTTGCAAAATCTTTGGATGTTAATCTTTACACGCAACTAATCCATTTATATGAAAATGGTTAATCTCGTTCTTCCACTAATTCAAGTTTAGGAACAATACAAGGACTAAATTAAACATGTGCAAAAATTTTAGGGACCAAATTGAATAAATTAAAAGTTTAAGGACGACATTGCACATCAAGTTAAAGTTTAGAGACTACACTGCACATTTGGCTAAACTTCAAGGACTGTTTGCATCATTTTCTCAAGAAAATATAGCTAACATATCTATTAATACGACATTCGACACTGTTATGACATGTTCCAGCCTCTTGAGAGAGCACTTGAATAAAGTGGTAATGACTTTGGATTCGACCATCAGAAAATTGAATGAATTGCGCTTGGGATCTACTGATCATTGTTGCTGAAAGTTGCCGTATCATGGCAACATCACATTTGTTTCGTGAACTGCTCTAGCAAATAAGCAGAAGCAACATCATCACTTGACATATTCGGTATAGCTTCGCTCTAAGGAAGATCCTCCTCCATTGGAACAAAAGCTCACAGAATCAGGACAGCATCTGTTATCTTCCTCGTACCATTAGTAATGCGACATTCGTTGTTTCTTTCTACCGAGGTAAGGTACAGGAAATATGTTTCGCCAAGAGGTCCAGCATCATTTCTTGCTTCATCTCAAAGGAAAGGTAATATATACACAATTATTATAAGCCCATGCAAAAATGGGTATCAATACAAATATATATAACAAGCCCTATTAATTATTTCTTTTTCCTTTTTTCTAAAATTTATGAATAAAAAATAGAAACACAATTAGCGAGTAAATATCTTGTTTATGAAATCTGATGTATATTTGAATTTGACCCCAATTAAAGAGGTCCTTTAATTATGAAATTCAAATTCTGGGATAATTACTCATGTCCATATATCTGTGCTTCGCACAGGCCTAGAACTATGAGTATTGCGCACATATATTCAGATTACATGCAATTAAAAATAAGGAATTAGCATATAATGAACTGTTTCTATGGTTGATTGTTTTCAAATGTCCCTCAAACCTCATAATCTGGCACGATTGAACCAAATATAACTGCCTGCATAAAAAAATAAAATTGACAAATGCACTAATCTAATTTGGTACATGGAGGCCTCAACTGCAAGTAATATCGATTTTCCATTTTTCTTTTTTCACAAAATAAAAAATTATTGAATCTGTGAAGTTATTGACTATTAAAAGAGAAGAAAACATATACAATGCTGACCATAATGCCAGTGAAGAGCACCAATATTAAACGGATGGTAGAGCATTTTAATACTGTTGACATATGTGTATAACTTTACAATTATCATTGACAATTGCCTTGTAAATATATAATAATAAAAAAATTGTCTATAATTTAATTTTTGCCTTAATTCAAGCATTTGGGATCTAGCTGAAAAAGGAAAAGAGAAAGACATTCAACAGGAGGCGCTTATTCGATTTTAGATGCGACTAGTTGAAACAAAAACTCCATAAAAGAAACATCATCAATTTCATTCTATATCTATGGCAAAAATATTCAAATTGACTGAAATAAAACTATATCGCAAGGTGCATGAAATTTCTTACCTATGAACTCTCAATCAAGTATCTAAAGTTTTTTCATTCAATCTATTACCTCAACATTTTGAACATGGATCAACGCAAGACCTCCACTGAATCGCAAACAAAAAATGTCCATATGATATCAATGCTATTAAGTAGCCGCTAACTGCTTACATTGGCGTCCAATATATTCTTTCTGGTATCAATTTTGAGTCTTGCAGGTCAGACCAACCATTCCAGATGATATCAATTAGTCTCTCGATGAATTGGAACAAATTCTCTACAAAAAAATATTGTTTAGGGAAATTAGTTGCGATAGGTAAAGAAATCATAGTAAGGTTTTAAATTATATGTTCCCGCACAGTTACATGTGATGATACTATTATTAATATGATGTCCAACCGAAAGAAAATCAAGTACAAAGAAAAAGTTTTTTCTTCAATCAAATGTTTGATAATCCACTAAAAATGATCGAATGATTCCAAGAAGAAAATCTAAAGAAAATTGACATTGAGAACTTTGTAGTCTCCCAATGTGCGTGACATTTAGTCAATAAATCTTTTGGCGCTTGAAATTAGCAAAACTATCTCCTGTTTTCTTTTATGTGGAGGAACGAATAATCTTACAAAAGAAAACTATTAAAGAGAGACCGAGTAACAAACCAAGAGGATGAGTTTGTAGAATAGATATCACGTAAATGAAAGTATGTTTGAGATTTGAGCCTAGACCAATGATTGTATAATAAACTCGTTGGGACAATGCCATTGCAAGTACTTGAATTATTACCCTTTCGCAATCAAGTACCTAAAATTTTTTCGTTCAAACAATTATCTGAATTTTTCATATAGGTCAACGTAAGGCCTTCATTAATATTATGGATGGAAAATGTTAACATGACGCTAACGCTGTTAAATAGTTGTTAAATGTCCATATTGGTGTCTAATATAGCATCTTGAGATGTTGCCACGTTAGCATAGACATTGGATGCTAAGATTGTCTAAGCTAATACAAACTCTCTCTCCACATCACCCAATCTGTGGGGTAAGCAATTCATGTCAAAAAAATCATTACAACATGGCAATTTTTTAATGGACGCCTCAAATTGAGACAAATTTGGAAAAAGAAAAAATAATTGAGATTAATCCAGACATAACGCATGGAAGTTCTACTAGCAATGGAAAAAGAGACGTTCTGACGGGGATGCATGAGGAAGGATGTGAAAAGCCAAGCAGCAAACTTCAATATGTGTCCTGCAAAGTCTTGGTCTTCCTGGAATTTATTGAAGTTTGTTCCCCATTACCTCTTTTTCTCTTTGTTTTCACTTTCCAGACAAAAAAGCACATGCTGTCCATGAAGTCTTTGGATAGATTCTCTGAATATTATTAAACAAGCACTTGTGGATAAACGATATTTTATTTTGATTCCTCTGACCGAAGAAAGCATCATTAATTCCTCAATATGTGCGCGTGAAAAGCACCCAAAATTAAATGGATGACAGTGTTATAGCCTTGTCCGAAGAAAGCATCATTAATACCTCAATTCTTTTGACATATGTAATGACTTTACGAAGAATTAGCCAAAAAATCCATAAATATATTATATGGCGGTTAATTCAATTTTAAAATTTGATATGCTACCATGTCAATCGATATATATTAGATGATAATATTGTCTAAGTCAATACACTTTCTCTCTTCTTATTACTCAATATGTAGGGTAAGGAGCCACATCAACTATTATGTTTAACTTTTACTGAGTAAGCGAGTCATGTCAACAAAATTATATAACATGGCAATTTATTTAACCGATCCTTCAAATTACACCAAATTTGAAAAATTGAGGTTCTTAATTGAAAAAAAAAAGAGTTCAGGTACTCGATCATAAGCTAAACAAGAGGTCAGGTACGTTTTATATCATTATTCTCCAATTACATTCAAGTGTGCACCAAACTATCTGAGCATATACTTTTGTTGATTTGGGCGAGGAGATGAAAGGGAAAGCAATGGAATTGGCCAAAAAAGTGGACAAGAATAATACGTTATTTTTCAAATTTTATGATTGAAATTATTCGAGAAGATAATCTAAAGAAATTAACATTGAGAATTTTATAGTCTCAAAGTGTGCTTGACATTTAGCCGCTAAAATCTTTTTGCAATGCGTGAAATTATCGGAAGTATTTCCTATTCTCTTTCACATGAGAGAATGGAAAATATAAAATGGTACGTTGGAAGTGGATGGCCCAGTGGCGGGGCAATGTCCGTGAGACTAGTAGTGCTCTCTCTCTCTCCCCATTCCGGCAATTTTTTTTTTGTTTCTTGCTGTATTTTTCTTTTTGTTTTTCTCTTTGCTTTTTTTTTTCTTTTATTGAACTTAAATTTGAAAAGATATATGAAAATCTAGACATAATTCTAATAGACAGGTACAATAGAGATTAATGATGAAATATCACAAAATAAATGAACATGAAAAGGGTTGGATGAAAATTATAGTATTGTAAATTTTAACAGTAATGCATGGAAATTCTACTAGTAATGGAAAACAAGATATTCGCATAAGGATGGAAGACGAGGGACGTGAAAAGTGAAGCAACAAAGGCTTTTTTGTCCCGCAAAGTCTTAGTGTTGCTGGATTTTATTGCCTTTTCGGTTTGAAATTTGCTTCACTTTCTAGACAAAAAAAAAAAAAAAACTACATGATGTCCACAAAAGCCTTGGTCTTCCTGAGTTTATGCTTAAAGTGGAAAGTACGAATATATAAGCCTGACTTAAAAAAGAAAAAATGCAAATGGGAGGTGAAACAAGCACTTGTGGACAGAAATCGTCCTTAAAAGTCTTCATCTTCGTTCGGTCCTTTTAGGCAGGAAAAAAGCCTTGATCTTCCTGAACTTCATAGTTTTCTCTCTCCATTAGCTCACTGTCATTTTGCTTCGCCATTGCCCTTGTTGTTCTCTGCAGTGACTGATTCACCCATGGCCATTGGAGAGACCTTTTTGGGTTCCTTCTTTCAGGCCCTCTTCGACAAGTTGATTTCTCTGGGATTGGAATATGCACAACGCGAAGGAATCAACACTGCTGTACTCGACGAGTGGAAGGGGACGCTGGAAACAATCAACGTGGTGCTGGATGATGCAGAGGACAAGCAGTTGGGCGGTAACCGTCTAGTGAAGCTGTGGCTGGATGATGTTCAGGACTTGGCCTATGACATGGAAGACTTGCTCGATGAGTTCGCGATTGAAGCCACTCAAGTTAAGTTTGGGGCAGAATCCAGCGCAAGCAGAGATCAGAAGAAAAGGAAATTCTTTTCCTGGGGCCAAGATGGATCATCCGGATCGAATCTGAACTCGTGCTCGTTTGAAACTAAGGTACAAGAGATCAGTGGCAGGTTGGAAAATATTGTCACTAGGAAGGCTCGTCTGACCTTTAGAGAGAATGCTGCGGACATATCCAACTACACCAACAAAAGGCTCCCTAGCACTTCTTTGCCGGAGACTCAGTTTTTCGGCAGGGAGAAGGAAGAAGCGGAGTTACTGGAACTATTGATAGGTGAGGTTGGAAATTCAGATGCCGGGCTGAGCGTAGTCCCCATAGTTGGGATGGGCGGTGTTGGAAAGACAGCTATGGCTCAACGGTTGTACAGTGATTCCAAAATGAATAGCTATTTCGATAGGAAAGCATGGGTTTGTGTTTCAGATGTTTTTGATGTTATCGACATAACAAAGACTATTTTACAATCAATAACTGGGTCGCCTTGCAAGGGCAACAATCTTAACGAGCATCAAGTTAAGTTGAAAGATCATCTATCGGGAAAGAAGTTTCTTGTGGTCTTAGATGATGTATGGAATGAGAAGTATGGAGAATGGACTTCCCTCTTAAAGCCATTTGAAGCGGGGGCTAATGGAAGCAAGATCATCATCACGACGCGCAACCATCCTGTGGTTTCCATAACAGGAGCTTCGCCATATCCTTTGAAGGAGTTGTCTGTTGATAATTGTACCAGCTTATTAGCCTATCACGCTTTGGAAGCAAGAAATTTCGAGAGGCACCCGCATCTGGAAATAGTAGGCAAGAAAATAGCTGAAAAATGTAGAGGTTTACCTTTGGCAGCAAAGATATTGGGCGGTCTCCTACGTAATAAAGAGAATCCAGATGAATGGGAAGCTATCTTAAATAATAGAATATGGGATGTAGCATCGGCAAAAAACAATGAGGTTCTTCCAGTTTTGAAATTGAGTTATGTCTATCTCCCTTCTTATTTAAAAAGATGTTTTACTTATTGCGCAGTATTTCCAAAGGACTATGAATTTGAGAGGGACGAGCTGGTGCTCTTATGGATAGCGGTGGGCTTTTTAGATGGACGAAAAGCGAAAGAGAATATCTTGAGATCAGGACGGAAATACTTCGATGAGTTAGTATCTAGATCCTTTCTTCAACAATCCAGTGTTGACACATCGAAGTTTGTGATGCACGATCTTTTGAATGATCTAGCAAAGTCAATTGCGGGTGTGACATGCTTTACCTTTGGGGAGTCTCAGGTAGTGAGTGATGAAGATGATGCCTCTTTTGAAGAGAAAGCTCGTTATGCATCATGTGTCTCACAATATGTTACATCAAAAAGCTCAAGAGCATATGCTGCAATGAAGGTACTAAGAAGTTTAATGCTATTGACTATTCAATCTGATCATTATATAAAAAAAAAAAATATTTCTGGAAAGGTGCTGCACGACTTGCTAATAAACTTGAAGTACTTGCGGGTGTTATCATTATGCCATTGTGACATCATAGAGGTACCGAATTGTGTCTGTGATTTAAAACATCTCCGATATCTCAATCTCTCATACACCAATATCGAAAGGCTACCTGATTCAATTGGTGCCTTGTGCAAATTACAAGCTTTGATCTTAAGAGGTTGTCAAATGCTTTCTATGTTGCCTCCAGGCATCACAAAATTGATCAAGTTACAATTTCTTGACATTAGAGATACAGGGAGTCTCGAAAAGATGCCATTGGGTATTAGTAAGTTGAGGAATCTTATTATCTTGTCCAAGTTCGTGGTAGGACCAGAGAGAGGGTCACAATTAAATGAGTTAAAGAACTTGCCACATCTTCAAGGAGATTTACTCATATCTGAATTGCAGCAGGTGGAAAAAGTTAGAGATGCAATTGATGCTAATTTGATTGGAAAGCAAGACCTTAGCAACTTATTCTTGCATTGGAATAAAGGTTTTGGAGATTCTCGGAATACAGAGCGCGAAGCATGGGTTCTTCTCTCTCTGCGACCTCACACTAATATTAAAAATCTCACTATCTCGTACTATGGTGGTGGAATATTCCCATCATGGTTAAATGGTCCATCCTATTCTAAGATGGTGTCTTTGTGCTTGCTTGGGTGTCATAATGTTAGATCGCTACCATCCCTTGGACAGCTCCCTTCACTCAGAGAATTATCTCTTGAAGATCTAAGTGCGATATGCATGATAGGCTCTGAATTTTATGGGACTGAAAGCCCTTTTCCATCCTTAATAATTTTGAAGTTTGAAGGGATGTCGGCATGGGAAGATTGGTCTCATTACACTGAAGGTCAAGAAGAAAAAGTACCATTCCCCTATCTTCGGCATCTTGTTGTCCAAGGATGTCCAAAGTTGACGGGGACATTGCCTCATCGATTAGATCATCTTATTAAGCTAGAAATTCATTCATGCTGGCATTTGAATGACTCAACCAATGAGGTTCATCTTCCCTCTCTCCATGAGTTACACATAAAGGATTGTAACAAGGTGATCTTAAAGAAGTTGGAAGACCTAACTTCTTTAACCATTCTCAAAATTGAGAATCTTGTGGAGCTTGTTTGCTTTGATAATGGATTTATGAGCTACTTGGTCAAGTTAAAGGAGCTTCATATAAAAAGCTGTGAGATGCTGACATACCTATGGCAAGATGGAGAGATTGAGCTGCCGTGCGACCTTGAAAGGATGGAGTCGAGGGGTTGCATGAGCTTAGAAAGGCTTCCGAGCAAGTTGCACACACTTAAAAGTTTGATTATTTGGAATTGTCCAAAAATCATGGGACTAACCATTCCTCCAAATGACCCCAGCAGCAATAACACAATGTCGCAGCTTGAATTTTTGTCGATTAACAATTGTAATTCTTGGATATCTTTTCCGTTTGCTAAGCATAGACTTATTTCTCTTAAGAGATTTTGTATTATGAATTGTAAGGGAGTAGAGTCGCTAGCAGAGATCACCGCAGTAGAATCGTTAGAATCTCTAACTATTTACAATTGTATGAATCTGGGAAGCCTACCACAGTGCCTTCGCGCGCTCGTCCATCTTACTCATTTGGAAATAAGTGGTTGTCCAGCACTAGAGGACCTCCCTCCCCTTCCCCTCACCCTGTCGAGTCTTTTACTTGATAGGTGTCCGAAAATAAAGTCTATTGCCAGCTGTAACATTGATGGTTGTAACAATCTCACTTCTTTGGAAATAAGGGAGTGTCCAGCATTGGAGATGGAGACCTTCCCTCCCCTTCCAATCACCCTATTGCGTCTTACACTTTCTAAATGTCCGAAGATAAAGTCATTGGAGTGGCATCGTCTTACGTCCCTTCAGGAGCTACAAATTGGGGATTGTGAAAATATCGAATGCTTCACCGAAGGAGGCTTGCCTCCAAATTTGCGGTTGTTTTTTATTTGGGAGTGCAAGAATATGAAGCAGCCAGTGAGAGAATGGGGCTTGCCCATGCTCACTTCCCTCGAGAGAGTGGGAATGGACGGAAGCAGCATGGGAGGTGAGGGAGACGAGGAGTGCTTTCCTTCGGACGAAGACAACGGGGATTCCTGGAGTCTTCTCTTTCCTTCCTCTCTTAAGTCTGTTTTGATTAAAGATATGAGGAACGTGGAAAGACTATCAAATGGCCTTCGCAACCATCTCTCCTCTCTCCAAGATTTATTGATTAGAGATTGCCCGAAGTTGAGGGACTTGCCACAGGATGGCTTCCCTCCCTCCCTCCAATGGTTGTCCATAAAAAAATGCGAGATTCTGAAAGATCGATGCGCAAAACACACCGGCGACTATTGGCCCCTCATCCAAGAGATCCCTTGCATCATCATTGATGGCGATCTGATCCGATAAATCGAAGGCATCGATTTCGCATTCTGCTCTCTCAGCTCGATGCTCGATGCTCGATACAAATCGATACTTTCCCATGAAGAAGCTCCGAATGAATTTCCGGAAATCCAAGAAATCCTCAACATCCGCATCGATTGGGTTCTCAGATCCGATGAAGTGAAATCGATCCACTTTCGCCGTCCTTTGCTAACTGCCGCGATTCAATCCCTTCCATCTATGGTCAGATTTCTACGGGTTCAGGTGAGTCCTTTCGTCTTGAATGAAGTGAAAAATTGGTTCTGAACCTAAATTTATAATTTATGGTTAAAATGGCGGTCTTTACGTGTATGCATGTTTTGATTTGTGTATTTTCAATTACAATGTTGCTCTTCCAATGGTTTTCGAGTGCCAAATCGTTCACCTTAAAACATTGCCTTCTTTTCCAACTCAGGATGCTGCTTCACCCGCTCTGGAGGTTTGAGGAGCTATGAGCACCCACCAAATGAGGTGAAGCCAGTTCCTCAATTCGATGCTTGATACAAACTTATTTTCCTTGTTCAGATTTTTCACATAAATTTTCGAAAACCAGCCGCTGAAGGTAAAAGATTGACATATGCAGAATGAAATGTTCACAAAGCTGCATCTTGCTATATTGATGACATATCTTGAACTCTTCTTCATGCCCAAAAACTGTGCTTATTTTTGCACTTAAGTGACCCACCAAACAAATTGTGAATCAAAATGCACTATGCCTTGCATGAGAATCACCAAGAATCATAGCATTCGACAATCATATTCCTCTGCATTTTCAACATTTGTTGTATGTTCTCTTCCCAACATCTTTTTTCTTGTGCCCTTAAGCTCATTCATCGTGGTTGTTTTGCAGATACCACTGTGATCTGTATTGGCAAAATCTCTTG
The DNA here is from genome assembly GCA_007663325.1 of Eucalyptus pauciflora. Lineage (NCBI taxonomy): Eukaryota > Viridiplantae > Streptophyta > Magnoliopsida > Myrtales > Myrtaceae > Eucalyptus > Eucalyptus pauciflora. Next base: position 605,651 of record VMYD01000077.1, read on the forward strand.
GAAGGATCTCTTGAGAATGCTGTTGAGGTGGGGCTAATGCCGTTGATGTTAAGTGTTGCTTTTTGCAATTTAATAAAAGAAAAAAGAAGCGTTTAAAAATTCCATAATTAGTATTGATGTTAAGCACATAATTAAGCACATAAGAAGCGTTTAAAGAAGCGTTGATGTTAAGCACATAATTAATGTGGAAATTTCTTTGTTTAAAAATGTGGACTTTAAGTTCTAGGATTTGCAGTCATTGTGGAAATTCCATTTTCCCTAAGATTAGTATCTTCCTTAATGGCCTATGACTACTGAAGTGTTATCTTTGTAAATTCCTAGGTTCTTGTCTAAGGATTGATGAGTATGATTCTACATTTTTTTTACTATCCCAAACTGCAGGATTTGGATGCCGTTGAGGCGCTTATTCAAGGTCTGGTCTTGTTCCAAGGAAGATGTCCCACAGTGAGATCAATTTTGTTGCCAAAGTACTTCAATTTGACTAATGACGGATCAGCTTTACAGCTAATAGCCATCTTTTCACCTTGATTTGCAGGTTAGTGACAATGAGCATCCAATATCTGGAAGCATGGACAAGCTCTGGATTGTTGTTTCAAGGCAAGGTGGCGCCTTTCCGTGGGAATTTCCAGGATCATAAGAAGATATTTCAGTCCTTGTTGAATCAGGCGAGTTTATTTCTTTTCATTAGCCAAGAGTGGTTCAATGGGATCACATCACATTACCTTACAAAACATAAAATGAGGCTTTGTTACATAGAGAAAGCAAAATAAGGATGAAGAGAGGATTGCTGCTGATATACAGGATGTAATCACAGTAACAGCAACCCTCGTTTGTCATTTTGATTAGGGCTCATGGAAAGATGATTCTTAAGTTTTTAACTTTGAATATGCAGTATCATTTGCCAATAGCTTTAAAAGTTTGTACTTTTGACTCTAATAAGTACAGAATTGCTTTTAGTAACTATGTTGTAGGCCATGCCTAGCCAAAAAATACTGTATGAAATTATGTATGTGAATTGGTTACATAATATCCTTTTAACATGTTCAGGTTGATATTCAAAATACGAAGCTCTCTTTCTTCCCATAACGGTTATTGTATAGATGGAAGGATAAATTGAAAACAGAGGTTTGAATATGCGAATGAAACAACTAAATTTTGAATTAACCATGCAGGCCGAAACCCATTTAAAAACTGATTACCTGGTCAAAGAATAAAGTTTATCTTTCTTCTATTCAAATACCCACTCCATCTCTTGATAATGGTAGCTTTAGCCACACCCAAAAAAAAAAAAACAGAGAAAATCATGATTTCATTGTTTAGAGAGGCAACAGTTAGATCAAACTGATTTTTGGACTTTATTGTGATATCATGAAAGGTTCCATATATCGGCCTGCATGAGATTGTGGAACTTGAGTCTCTAGTTCATTTTGAAAGCCAGAAAATGAAATCTGTTGGATTGTTAATTGACGGAAATTGCGGTACTGTCTTCTCTTCTCAATCAGCTGATCCCACATCGAGAACTGACATGCCTTACCCTCTGTGGCAGATTGTTTGCAGTTGTCGATGATATCTCCTGCTTGTTCCAAGGACACATAGGCAATGTTGCTGTTCTTAAGCAGCAATATGGATGGAATAAAACTGCTAATGAGGTCATTATCGTCGTAGAAGCTTATTGAACTCTGAGGGATGGGAGGCCTTACCCTGCTAATCAAGTTGTGAGAGACATCAGCAGGAAGTTTGGTTTTGTGCTCTTCGACAGCTCTTCTAAAACTGCTTTTCAGGCCTCTGAGTAATAATAATTTCATTGATTTTGTTATGGATATCGCTCTCAATCTCTCTCTCCACCTGCAATCTAGATCTAATCCTTTCTGTTCTCTGAATCATGCAGGATGTTGATGGAAGTGTTGCTTTCTTCTGGGGAATTGATTCTGGAGGCAGTCTTGTTCTCTCAGACGATGCACAAGTCGTGAAGATGGGCTTTGGGAAATGTTTCACACCATTCCCTAAAGGTAATTATTTTTTCGGTTTGTTGATGCGGCTCCACTGAAGTTCGGTCCATGCATTGCAAGGTGAAAAGTAGGGATGGATGAGCTCTGCTGATATTAAGCAGAGTTCAGGGGAGAATGTTATGTTGTTGGGTAACATCATACTGGAAAAATTGGTTCCGAATCTAAATTTATAATCTAAGGTTAAAGTGGTGTTCTTTACCTATATGCATGTTTTGAAATGTGCATTTTAACCTACAATGTTGCTCTTCCAATGGTTTTCGAGGGCCGCCAAATCATTCACCGTTTAACATTGCCTTCTTTTTTGAACTCAGGATGCTTCTTCACCAGCTCTGGAGATTTGTAGAGTTATGAGCACCCACTGAATGAGGTGAAGCCAATTCCTAGAGTAGATAGCTCAGGCGAAGTGTACAGCGCCACATTTGAAGTGGTGCAGAGACTAAGGAGTCCAACATGCCTAGAGTTGGGAGTGCTGCGAACTGGTCCTTTGCACTACCTAGTCATATGGTTTGTGGCCCTTTTTCGGCCAGGCCAATAGCTATTGAATGGCCTTCTGTTGGTTATAACCCACTCACCCTTTCTCATACATTGACAATTTTCCAGTTCTAATGGTTGGTTACTCTATGTTGAGCGTTTGAGATGACATTGTTTTATGCAGCCGTATATGTTGCTTATAAAACCAAGCCTTTACAGAACCTGATCATGCTTTGTGCAGTAATATCTTTCTGGCATCTCGTCTAAAGCCATCATGCAGAGTTCATCCAACTAAATGTTTTTTCGCGTAGAATCTCTACGGTTGGATTCTACGGTTAAATCAGACCAGGATGATATTGTTATGTGAGAACAAATGTGAACCAAGATAACTTGGAGCATGCTGGTTTTCACATGGAAATCAAGTTTACACGAGGCCTTGTGAAGGGTCGTGAACTTTAATAACAGATACTGATAGCATCTTAGATATGAAGGCCAAAGCAGCAAACTCTTGTGCAATTTTAAAGCAGTCAAAGGGAACTTGATGCATGCCGATACAAACTTAACATAAAGGAAGATAAAGAGTAGCTACCAATATGATGACTAACGTCAAATTGGATACTAACCAAAAAAAAAACACACGCCCACACATTGCCTGACCATCCTGGTTGGAGAGACCTCTTTAGACCTTCGCATTGGCTATGCCCCTGTTGTTATCTAAAAAACTTGTGTGGATGAAAACTCAGTCTCTTCTTATTGACATATAAGTTCTCACTAAAATTTCTGATGCACGGCTAACCTACCAGTCCTGCTTAGAAAAATTTTCGATATCCACTTCTCTTTTTTTTTTTTATTCCTCTGCACAAAATTCGTATTCAATGTGTTCATGGATCTCCATACAACATCAAGTATACTGTGAGCACCATCCATCACTTAAATTAGGTCTCCACCTATCTATATGTAGCCTCACTATCCACTTTCTCCCAGATTTTGATATAGACTTAAAGATATTTTACTCAGTCTCTGCAGTATGATCTCTTAAATTTCAATGAAGTACAAAACTAGAGGAAGATTTGGCACAAAAAGGAAATAGCTTCAGCTTCCGGTAGGTTGGGGGCCTTAACGTATAGATTGATTGAGTAAAAGGTGATGGACATGGACCACATTTAATGTATGAAATTTGACTAATACCAAACTCTTTCGACTTCAATTTACAAAATAAGCAAATCAGACCTAAAAATATCGGTAATCCAACATATTTTTTCTAAAAAATTTATCCATTGTGTAAGTTTTTGAACACATATAATGACAAGAGATTTAGCTGTTTACAAATTATAAGATGCAATGCTTTGTTTCGATATGATTCAATTTATTTCTTTTACTGCACTTTATTATGATTTTAAATTGGATTCATGTAATTTTTAAACATCTGGATTTTTATAAAAACACAAGAATATCACCATTTATAGCACATTAAATTTAGTGACATATGATGAAATTGAAACGATGCAGATCTAATACATTCCTGCGTAGAAGTCTCCCAAGCATCTGATGAAAATTGAAACGATGCAGAACATACAATATCTTCATCAAGAAGGATTACTAGACTAGCACCTTCCCAGGACCACTGTCTACTGAATCTGCATTTCACCTGTACCACATGACTTGACCAGGAAAGACACTTTTCGTCTTCGAGCACATTTCAAAACCCAGGCGTTGCAACCCCCATCCCAAATGCCACGCCACGGCACCAACTCGGTCAATGTAGGGTTAGCACCGCACAAAAGGGACCGCTTTCACAGGAATTTGAACTCGCTTATCCATATGGAAAGAATGGAACTTGTTGAAAATTAACGACTCAGCCAGAAACTCACCAAGAGGACATACCTAAAACTGCATTTACATATAAATGCAGTGTCATCTTATCAATAGAATGATCCATCATATGAGCAAGTAAAAGACTCATCAATCTAAGAGTCCCTGATCCTATCCATTCATGTCTCATACCGTCGATGCTACAAACTCCGGACCCATGTGCCGGAACAAAAACGTGGGAGTTAAAATTGGCGGATTGCCCCAAGAACAGAAGAAAGGAAACAAATTTCTCATTTTTCGTAACATAAATAGACGAAGTTCCAGGATTCTGGCAATAGTCAAACCAGATAGAACAGCTTATACACAAGAAACGACCATTTTTGTAGCAGTCCTGAAAAATCGTGTATATAAAACACCTCCTTTCCTTCGTATTGGCTGGACGTTTATTACAAAGTGAAACAATGATGAAAGAATCCCAAATTGGTAAGACATATATTACCACCAAATGTCATAAATCTTGGAGGAGAAAAAAATCGAGAATGATATGGACTCGTCTTTTTCTACAGGTGGCTATACTTGGATACAGAACCAATTATCGAGCATCAGTTTGAAAAGCAGAAAGCATGCTCCTGAATTTAACAGGATTTCAGTTCAAGCCTTTATCCTTGAGGACTCTCCCACAGCACTCTCCATTCTCGAGTACCATTCCCCAATACGAGTGTGCTCCACCATATCTTTACCAGACCTCAAATATCGGATCGGTCTTAAAACACCAAAGACAGCAAGATCAGCCAAATTAGGCTTTGAGCCCCCTGAAACAGCAGATATTATGATGAGTAAACATCTTCACCACAAAGGTGCAGACATTATTATGAACAAGGTGCATATGATCACAGACAACCTTTTGCGCAAATGAACCTTTTCTCCAGCTGTCAACCAACAGCTATATCAATAAAAGCTTTATATGAGTCGTATAAAAGGTTTTTACCTCAAGCATTATCATAATGTCCTTCAAAAGGTCGGCAACACAAAACATCATGCCATAAGTTCACACTTCAAGAATCGTTAAATAATGAACATTTCCTAGATCTTGTGAAGGATGAATTTCCCACAACTTTCAAGAATAAGAGAGCATATCTTTTATTGCCTACATGCCATCCCAACTTTTTAATGTAGGTTGGAGACATCATCTATACACCAAACTGTCTAATATCCTGATAGCTCACAGTGGAGATGCTTTAATTAGTATTTTCTCAGAAGGTAGAACCTTTGTCCATCATCTCTACAGGCCCAAGGCTAATAAACATAATAAAAATCTTCTCAAAAGAAATTGATCTATTAACATCTCTAGCTTAACAAATGTATAATTTTGAACCTTATCATACTCATTTCTTTGAAGCCATCCCGGCTTAAAGAATAACTAGTTCGTATGCATGCACTATGCTCGTGTACGATAATTTCATTACGCACATCGTTGTAAGAAATCAATAATAAAGTCAATAACTGTCACTGGGTGGACAGATAAATACTTGACATTGTTTTCTTTTTTTACCACTCTATGAATTATTCTAGAAAGCAAACACTAAATGAACATTTTACTACTCTTTCAATAACTTATTAGAGTATTTATTCAAAAATTTAGAAAAAAAAAAAGATATGGAAGAAGATGGAATTGATTGTTGCCTTGTAGGAACAATTACAGAATTTCACCAAGTGCAATTTTTAGTATAAAGCAGGAATCCATTAGAGTTGGATAGCTATGTGAGGTGCAGAACAAATAAAACCAGTGATGCAAGTAAAGCAACCAATGCAAACGCCAGTGGCTCTTCCAAGGTGAAGTGTGACAAAGATGATCCAGAAATGTAAAATCACAGAATCTTCCTGCTTTCATTGGGAGGGGTAGTTACCTCACAGCAGTCTTGCAGAATGCAAGATGACTACACTACATGCGCTGAAAATATCAAATACACAATCTATCAACAGAGGTCAGTAGATGAGTAAAAGACTGATAATTATCAAAAGAAGCATGTTTCAAGCAACTATTCCATGTCTAGAGTGCATACCCAAGAACTCCCTGCCATTTAAGGCATCAACCCATGTCTCCACAGCATCATAGAGGGCAGCACGTTCATCAGTAATATTGTACTTCTTCTTCAGGTTCTTGGATACAAAGTACATCGCAGCAGCTCCAGCATATTTTACTGTAATTTTCTTGGTGAAGCTGAAATTACCTGGAATCACAGAACATTTAAATCTAGACGCCAATACAGCCATTTCTACAGTAAGATTCGTACAACAGAATGAAAAATATTATCGACCATATTATTGCAAATGGATAGATGACACTAAACACCCACCTTGTACATGTTTCAAAAGCAATACCAATATAATGAACTTTAAGCATTCGACATTACAAACACCAAAACAACCAAATTGGATTTGAAAGATTGCAAATCACCTAATCAGCAAATCAACAAAACCAAGTCCTTTTTCCCTCACACTCCCTCAAAAAAAAAAAATATATATATATATATATATATGCAGCATGATCATGTGTAACAAAACTAAACACATTTAACAACTCAAATGGTGACATCACCTCAGAAGGCCAGAGCACATAAAACATATCACACCATTACAATGTGTCCGTATATCACGTTTCAGCTTTCTAAGGCATAATAAATCAACAATTTAAGCCAATCCAAGCCCATGACTTCATTTTATGTATTTATGATCACATTATGATGATTATTAACATTATGATGATTATTACATAAACATATCTACCTTTTATATGTATTTGAGCCAATTACCATATGGCCATATTTGAGCAAAACAACCCCATGAAACTGATCCGAAAGGCAGGTACCATTGCATTAGTTTTGCAATCATGCAATGACGCTTACATCTCATTTCCAAATTATGTGTATTCCACCTATCTACATCATTTGGAGTTAATTCCACCAGAACAATATTAATCATAGACAAGAACCCTAGATGGAATTCCTTCAATAAAACAAACTGAGAGGAGATATATTATCAGAGAGCCAAGCTATATAATGCACTAGTACAGCAAAACAAATGGCAGATTTTGACAGCGACTGAATTGGCATGGCTTTTACTCCATGGAATCAATTTCAAATGCATCCATAATAACACCAATAAAAAATACCAATGAGAAATCACAAGCCAAAGAAAAATCATGCGATTGGCTCCGTCATTCATCTCCACGTATAAACTACAACCTCTTCGGCATTGATCATGTAGAAACTTGCATAAAACAGTTTGATGACTCGCTCAAGTTATCCAGCAATTACTGTTATATGTAGTCTTGCCTGCTAAACACTCTCCTGTTTTATATACACGAGCTGTTGTGGAGATGAGATGAAGAAGCATTTGTTGCCCTCCTAGTGAAAGCAATAAAAAATATATCCACCTATTCTACCAGATGAGCAAAGCATAAGACTTATCAATCATCTTCTTTTGCTGCCAAACTTATTAATCATCTCGGTGAGGGAAGTAAATCGAAATATCAGTCATGACTTCACATCAAATCATAGGCATGTCTTACCATTGCTTGTGATATAATCAAATGACTCAAGAGCCTCGGAGGTATTCCTGTAGATGTTTGGTGATAAGACATGCACCAAGTGATTGTCAACCCATCTGTAGTTAGAACAAAATGAGCACAATCATTAACTCTTGGCATAATATCGGAAGTTTTTAGACTCATACTGCAGCTTAAAGCACAAAGATGAAGCCCCATTTGATCTGGCTGGTATTAAGCAAATAACCAATGCACACGATTTGGATGGCATGCAAAAGATGTGCAATTTCCCCCATCTGAATTAACAAGTCAATATTTCTTTACAGTCTACCATTGACATGGGAGACTTTATGAGTGTAGGTGTATCATCGACAATAACACATTATGTCATAATATAGAAAAAGGAGACTACCTCCGCCACTTTCTCTCTTCATCATCAGCATCTTATGTGGCTGGTTTGGCTGACCTTTCAGGAAGAATTTTTCGACCCAGCTTGTCAATGATATCTGCATGATTCAAATTTTTCACATAAGTTACAATTATAATGGCACTCAAATGTAACAAGGGGCTCTTGGGCTGAATAACATTGAAAAATATCCTCAATGAACATAGTTTTCTAGAGTTTTCTCACTGAGCATTTAAAGGTAGACAAATTCAGAAATTTAGGTTGTGGCAACCAAAGGAGAGCACGGAACCTGATGAGTCGACTAGCTGCTCACCATCCCCCACGAGTATAGGAACCTTCTTGTAATCGGACCATTTTATCTCTTTCTTACTAATTGGATTGACTTCAACAACTTTGTAGGGGATGTCATAATAGTCCAAAAAAGCTGAGATTGACAGAAAACTTGAACTCAGTATGAAATGAAAAAGAACAGAAAAATTGAACAGAAAACTTGAACCCAGGCCATGATAATAGATTTGTCTCTGTTGACTTCATTTTGTTCCTCAGGTAATGCTTCGAACTTCTTTCATTCTTTCCGCTTTCATTTGTTAACTGCCGGGATTCATTCTTCAATGTACAGTAAGTTTTCTTGGGTTCGGGTAAGTTTTTGGTTTTCGAGGCATCAATTTTGATTCTGCTCCCTCAATTCGATGCGTAATACAAACTGATCTTGGAACTCGAGTCTCTAGCTCATTTTGAAAGCCAGAAGATGAAATTTTTTGGATTGTTAATTGACGGGAATTGCACTGCTGTCTTCTCTTCTCGATCGGCTCATCCCACATTGAGATTTTACATGTCTTACCCTCTGTGGCAGATTGTTTGCAGTTGCCGATGATATCTCCTGCTTCTTCCAAGGACACATAGAGAATGTAGCTCTTCTTAGGCAGCAATACGGATGGAACAAAACCGCTAATGAGGTCATCATTGTCATAGAAGCTTATAGAACTCTGAGGGATCGGAGGCCTTACCCTGCTGATCAAGTTGTGAGAGACATCAGCAGGAAGTTTGGTTTTGTGCTCTTCGACAGCTCTTCTAAAACCGCTTTTCAGGCCTCTGTGAGAAATAATAATGTTCACTGGTTTTGTTCTGGGATATCGCTCTCAATCTCTCCCTCCACCTGCGATCTATATCTAATCCTTTCTGTTCTCTGAATCATGCAGGATGTTGATGGAAGTGTTGCTTTCTGCTGGGGAAGTGATTCTGGAGGCAATCTTGTTCTCTCGGATGATGCAGAAGTCGTGAATATGGCAAAAATGGTGTTCTTTACCTGTATGCATGTTTTGATTTGTGCATTTTCACCTCAAATGTTGCTCTTCCAATGGTTTTCGAGCGCCAAATCATTCACCTTTTAACGTTGCCTTATTTTCTAACTCAGGATGCTGCTTCACCAGCTCTGGAGATTTGAGGAGTTAAGAGCACCCACTGAATGAGGTGAAGCCGGTTCCTGGGGTGGACAGCTCTGACCATGTGTGTGGCACCACATTCAAAGTGGATGCGGAGACTAAGGACTCCAGCATGCCTAGAGTTGGGAATGCTGCGAACCAGTCCTCATTCTACTGAGTCGTGTGGTTTATGGCCCTTTTTTGGACAGGCCTTTAGCTGTTGAAGGGCCTTCTGTTGCCAATAACCCAGTCATGCTTTCTCATACATTGAAATTTTTCAGCTCTAATGGCTGGTTACTCTATGTTTAGAGTTTGAGATGACATTGTATTATGCAGCTGTATATGTTGCTTATAAAACCAAGCCTTTACAGAACCTGATCATGCTTTGTGCAGTAATATCTTTCTGGCATTTTATTTGGCCATCATGCAGAGTCTATTCACTGTCATGTTTTTTTTTTCTTTTTTTTTTAACTTAGATGTCTATTGCGAAATTGTTCTCTCCATTTGTAAATTAGGCTGGGACGACATTGTTATATGAGGACAAATGTGAACTGTTAAAACTTGGAGCATGGTGGTCCTCATATAGAAATCGAGTTTACACGATATCTTGTGGCATGTTAGTTATTAAAGGCTAAAGTAGTAAACTCTCGTGCAATTTTAAAAGCAGTCAAAAGGACCTTGACGCATGTCGATACAAACTTAACATGAAGGAAGATAGAGATAGCTATCCATACTGCAGATTAACCAAAAAAAAAACACTTCACCTAGCCATCTCGGTAGGAGAGACCTCTTTAGTCCTTCGCATCGGTTATGCCCCCTGTTGTTATCTGAAAAACGTGTGTTTGTCAAGTTCAACACCAATAAAATAAATCTCAGTCTCATCCTATTGACATATGAGCTCACACTGAAATTTCTTACATAAGTAAAGTGATGGTTTTGATAGATGTGCCGTCTACATAGCGCAGGCTGCACAACTAACCTACTAGTCCTGCTTAAAAAAATTCTCCATATCCACTTCTTTTTGTTTAATAACTCTGCACAAAATCGTATTCAACGTGTTCATGGATCTCCATACAACATCAAGTATACTGTAAGCACCATGCTTAAATCAGGTCTCCGCCTATCTATATGTAGCCTCAGTATCGACTTAACTTCAGCTTCAGGTAGGTTTGGGGCATCCATCACCTTGCAGACACGCTGATTCCCTCTGACTTTCCCAAACATTAACCTAGTTGTGGCTGCATGAGCCAGAACATGCCCGCCTGCAGGTTTCATTGGGTCTGATAACACACCTCCGCCTGGATCAGCTACGACTGAAACAAATAAATCAAAGACAGAGTCTTAAAAATAATAAAATCCTTTTCCTATGTCATGGACTGAAGCTACTGCATGCATCACCAGTTTACACCAAATAGCTGGTTCTTGAGATTTACAAGAATCAGTATGAGCTTAGTGCAGTCCCCAAAATGCTATTTGTCAGTGTACAACCATCAAAGGGATAAATTGAATAACAACTTTGAATGGATGCAGGACTACGTGGGAGAAATGAGATGCGATGCAGTACCTTGATTGGTCATGTACACTGCCACGTACACTGCCACGTTAGATTCCTCAGTTATCTTAATTAAATGCGAGACATCTGTGCCAATTTTTGCTGCAATTCATAATTCATTAGTGTCAAACCAGATAAGCTGCAGAATAACAACTTGCATGATTTGATGGTTTCAGGATCAACCTGGGGCTCTGCAAGTTCTCTTGCAGTAAAATCCACTCAGAAGAGAGCAATCACCAATCCACAATCTGAAAAAGGCACTCACCATAGGTCAACCATCCACACCTCAGAAAATCAGTAGGGTTTGATTCTCAAGCAGTGTCTTACCAGTAATTTGAATGGTTCTTCAGACATTTTGGCAGCCAAACTAAGAAGCAAGTTGTACTGATGCTCAGAGGTAGAGGCATGGGCATAAATGATCTTCAAATTCATGGAAAGACTAGATCACAGCAAGTACACTAGCCAGAAAAGTAAAGAGTTGCCACCAGTATAGAAAGCATTGCTTACAATATCTAAGACTGCAGGTGTAATGAGTTAAGAAAGTGCACATGCACTTACATGGACAGACGACGATTACAAAACACAAGCAGCTTTGCCGAGGTCAAGAAAAATACAGACATATTATAATAAGATACAAAGTTCCTACTGCGTTGATATAAGCTACCTTGCCATTTCCTCCTCTCATGTGAGTCGGCAGCTGAAAATATTTTACGAACATGGAATCCACAAACCATTAATAAAGAATGATTATAAACAGGGGCAAATACTGTTGTAGGATTTGCAAATAAAGTAGAGTATCTTCAAGCATCACATTCGACTAATGATCAACCCTAGTCCAAGTCCGACTATGATTAAGGCTTTTACTCGGTTATGACACAGTACAAACTCTTCTGGCCTTTTTCCTGCTTGGTTTGAGCCACTGTATATGCGTTCAAGTATACTGACTGCAGATTATAGAAAATGAGAGTGCCATACTTCCAGAATCACCTAATACACACGTTCTGATGCCAAGATCACCCACATCTTTATTCTTCATAGGAATTCAATCATCATGTTACTATTTGGCATTGTTCATCTGAACAAAAATGCAACAGAAGTTCAAGACAGAAACCTAATATCCAATTCAGACCAACCTGAGAAGTAACACATAGGGTATATGCAAGCTGTATTTTCCCAGACCTGAAGTGACGTCAGCAGCATTTTCTGAGAAAGCTAATTAACAAAAGCAACTAAAAGTTCATCAAAGGTAACGATGTTGGACTGTAATTTTCACCCAGATTCGCCAAATGCTTTCGTAATTGCTAGAGTTTCAATACCACCTGTTAACATTGCCAAACCGGTGAAATTTGTTTTTTTTTAAATGCATGAAGTATAAGAAGCGCAGTCTGCAAAAGAAAGTCTCTTACCGCCTAAAAGCTCATCGAGGGCTTGGCTTCCGGTTATGATGCAAACAACCGACGACTCTCTCTGGAAAAAACAAAGACATTGAAAGTACTTTGAGCAACAGATATGCTAATTTGCAGGCTTCATTTCAAGGGTATTCCAAACCATTTTAGCTCGAAGTTTGCAGAATTAAGAACTTACACTGAGCAGAGCATCACTTCCAGTAATATAGCCAAAATTCTGAGAAAACGAAGGGAAGTCAATGCGAGATGCTTATAGAAGTTCAAATTGATTGGAGCCACCATCTCAGGTCAAGAAGAATTTAAGCTCTAACCACTATTTTTTCAGCCACATTGCATATTTTGTCAACTTTTGCCTCAGATAATCCTTTTATTCCGGTTAAGTGCTACCCAAAAATAAACAAAGAAAAAGCAAATCACTTGGCCAAATAAGAATACGCTCCTCAACTTAATTCTCAGGACTAAAGATCAGATATACCTTCTGTGTGTGCATCATCAAGCCATTGCAAGTGTAGATTCCTGCATCCTGGAGCTTTTTCATATCTCCAGAATTTATTCCTTGAGAAATAACTGCAAACAAAATAAAGAAAGAAGTTCAGGGAAGTAAAAAATGAGAACAACTCACCATCGTGTCAAACTCTTCTGGTGATTGTAGGATGTCAGGACAAAAGCATTTCCTAGATCATCACTGACAATCTAACTTTCCAGCAGTGATTATTGATGAATTTAGCTGAGGATATTCCTTACTGATCTAGTTATGTCACCAATGCATGGAAAATAAGACATCCAATGGTGCAATTCCAAGGTCACGTAACATAAGGAAGGCTGGAATTGCTCTTGTATTATCAGAAGACAAAAAAACTAAAAACTACTGCACGCGCAGGAAATCACGGCAAGTTCGAGAGAAAGGTCGAGATGTAAATCACAATAATCACAGCCATAGCTTCATCGTACCATTTGCATCTTAATTTTAACTTTCGGAACACGGAATCAGAAAATCACGATAATCATCTCAGAATCAAATGACGCACCGAAACTCATTACGAAAGCGATCAGATGAACAGAGAGCTGTTGCCTACACTCTGTTTTGCCGTAACTCACGTTTGTTTGTCGATCGTTTCGAGCAGGTCTTCTGCTTCGTCGTCGACGTCCTCTCTTTCCACGATCTTCTGCTCTTCGGCTCCGAACATCAACGAGCGAACACGAGACGAAACTCAGAGTCATCGTCGCCGGCGATCGCACTGCGGAAAAGGACAGGAACCGAAATCAAGCGGAGATCGCGAAACTCAGTTGAGAGAGAGACGAAAGCATCTTCGACGACGATGGAGTTCGACGATCGGCGATGAAGTTCGCTGCGTCTGCGCAGGAGAAGAGACTTTTGAATTTTTCTGCGGATATTGGAAACGATCGGAAATTGGAGGGAATCTTACATATAGAGAGAGAGAGAGAGAGAGAGAGAGAGGCGGGAAGCAGGGAAGAATGGCTCTTGGCTTATTTTAATATCGACCCCTTTTGACTCAAATTTATAAAATTGGCAAATCAGACTTAAAATATAGAACCATTGATAATCTTTGACATATTTTTCCTCATATTTTTCTTAAACAAATTTGTTCTTTTAAGTAAGTTTTTAAACGTATGTATAATGAGAGACGTTCAGCTGCTTACCAATTACGAAATGTATATTTGGTTTCGATATGGTTCGATTTTTTTTTTACTAAATTTTATTATGATTTTAAATCAGATTTTTGATGTAATGTCAAACGCCTAAATTTTATTATAAAAAAAAAAAACAAAAGAATATCGCCATTTATAAGACCCTCAAGCTCTTTTAATTATTTAAATCAAAATATCGTCTCTCTCATGACGAGAAACGCAAAACCCAAAACGACAATCTGTCGAAGTCGAGACTGATGCTGATCGAGTGATCCGAGAGAGGTGATAATCGCGCATTTACGGCGATCTTCTCGAATATTTTTGTCTTGGGCTTTCGCTGTTCCTTGTTCCATTGCACGTAAGCTGTTTGATGTTTGTCCTGAGTGAGAGGCATTTGCTTTTCTTGGGCTTGTTTCTTGAATTTGGAGCGACGCATTACCATCTTGACATGACCCGTCTTCAAATCATTGGTAAAGCCGTAGCTTCCTCGAATGAATGGAGCGCGGCAAGAGAGTTTGGTTGCTTTGTCACCTCCCTAGTGTGTTCGCCTACCCTGAGAAGAAACTGGAGTTTTGGCGAGATTTTACTTAACCGGTCGCAGCGTAGATTCATGACCACCAGCAAGAAAGTGCAAGATAGGAGCAAGGACAATAGGGTCCATGATCTCGAAATTGCCACTGAGAAGCATATAGTGGTGTCGAAGGTGTTGGTTTTGATGGAAATGTTGAAGAAGGAACCCGAGATAATAATCCCTGTGAGGTCGCTGGATCTATAATCAAGCCAAACGGTATAGTGGATTTTATTCAGAAGTCGCCAAAACTGTTTGAGTTGTATAAGGATCAAAAGGGGGTATTGTGGTTTTGAATTAACTAAAGAAGCTGAAGACTAGCTAGAGGAAGAGGATAGATTGGTTAGGGGACACTCTGGCACGGCTGTTGAATACATGACTAGGATGTTGATGATGTCGGTCGATAAATGGCTTCATGTGGATAAAATTGCTGATTTCACGAGAGAGTTTGGTTTGCCAGCTGATTTCAGGAGCAAGTGGCTACATGAGTATCCGCAGCACTTCAAAGTGGTTAAATCTCCAGATGCAGTTGACTATCTCGAGCTCGTAGAGTGATCACAGAGTTGGAGAAACCCATATTGGGGGTATCGGAATTTGCCTTTCATACTCCAGGGTTGCTTTCCCTATCTTTCCCCTTGAAGTTTCCCACCAGTTACAAGAAGGTGTATAGATATGGAGGCAAGATTGAGCACTTATAGAAAAGGTTATACTTATCTCCTTATGCTGATGCATGTGGCCTTCAAGCTGGATTGAAAGAATTCACTAAGAGAGCCATTGCAGCAATGCATGAGTTACTTGGCTTCACAATGGAAAAGAGGTCGGCAACTGATCACATAGAGCACTTTCAACAAGAATTCGTGATGCCTCAGAAGCTGATGAGACTCCTGTTGAAGCATTATTGCGTTTTCTATGTCTCTGAGAGAGGGAAGAGGTTTAGTGTGTTCTTGACAGGAGCTTATGAAGGTGTGGAGCTGATTCAGAAATGTCTGCTGGTTATTTGGAAGGAAAAGGTCCTAAGCCCTATTGGTTATACAGGGAGGAAGAAAATAATAGAAACTTTTATGGACTTATCAGATATGGAAGATAATGATTTTCTAGAGTAGCTCTGAGGATGGAGGCGTTGCTATGCAGCTTAGTCAAATAGAAGCCATCGGTGAATTGGAGGATATTGCAGTTGGAGACAGCTCCTTCATGGATATACATGAAATTGACAATAAATGCAAGCCTCATGATTCATTTTAAGGTCATATGTTCTTATTCAAGTTGTCAAGATAACTTGCTTTCCAGTCTTCTTCACAAGTTCAAAGTTTTGAGTCTTTGTACAGATTTAATTAGACAAACTCTGCTTACATCTATAAACCAAGTTAATTAATAGCGGACTGATCCATCTCATTCCTTGTTAGTCCTAAATATTGCCATCGGAACTCATGAAATCAATGATTCAGAAAGAATGTGCGGATAATGCTTTTGGCAACTCTCAGCTCTCCTTGGTGCCAGCAAGGACATCAGAAGCAGTCTATTTACGGTGATTGGTTCATTCTTGGTTATTGGTCTGACTTAATGAGTGTGGCTGTACTAACCTGCTATTCTGAAGATGAACTTGCCAACCTGCATTTGAATCTCAATGTTGGGTCAAAGAGATGACTGTGTAGTGGCTATCGTGGAGAACATAGCCTCTGTTGCTATGACGATCAACATTCTCTCTCTTGTTGTTACAAATTCAATGCCGAGCTCACCCTGCAGTAATGCCTTGTTCATCACTGTGCATGGATATTCAGGTCCATAATATCTAAGACTGCCTTCTGCAGCATACTTTCATTTGCTTTCTATCCGATTGCCTGTCCTATAGGCCTTGTAATTTCTGTTCAAATTCTCTATGAATCTATGGCACACTCCTGTTTTTGGGTTCTACTAGAGAACTTCCTTTTGTTGGATTTTGGAACCCAACATCAAACAGTAAGTAGTTTTTATTTCTCCTTGTTTATGTTGGGCTATGTTCATGGTTGATTCACTTCATTAGCTTACTGTTTCGTTTTGAAGAAAGAAATAGGAGAGCCTTTGAAAATAGCAGGACTGGTTTTTTAATTTGAATGATAGATGACTTTCCACAGCTTTTGGTTGTGTGAAAATGACATTACTAAGTGCATTCTTTCTTATACCTTATAGCATGAATTGCGTTTATGATTTGTCACATGGGCTAGCATCTGCTTGATGCCATTGTACAATAAATTTCTTTAGCTTGTCGAGAGAAAATTCTTAACAAACTCACTAGAGATAATGTTGAGTAATTTGCTACCAAATGTTGCGATTAGATTTCTTCTTGTGCTCATGAAAACCATGATATCCAAAACTGTATGTGACAAATCAAAATGCCACTCTGTAGCTAAATGTATTGCACTGCATCATTTTCTTGTTTTTGCTTTATAACAAAATCCGATGGTTGATAGATTTCATTTCTTTTGTTTGCAGCAATTAGATCTCTTCTCAAGCCTAACAAAGTCCTCCAACCCCTCAATAGCATGCCATGCTCGACTAAGTTTCTAAAAGCATATAAGGTTCCTAAGAGTGGTAGATGTTAATTTTTTTCCTTTTTGACTTAGATTTATTGGCATCTAAAATTGAAGTATGTGCGATGCCAATGCAAAGACTTACCGTTGAAAACAAAATTTTTTTAAAGGAAAGGTCAAGCATCAGTCATAGCTCCAACTGGAGAAATGACAGGAGTAATGTGCCATGGAGATTGAGCATCAACCTCATTTGGAGCCTATGAAGGTTTCCAGATCTCATACGATCAAGGAGAAAGAGGAGCATCAATGTTTATCAGTTATAATCACTTAGCTATCACCTTCCGTTACATGGAAAAAGCATCGCATGCATTATGGCCCAATTCATATTAGATAGCCAAATCTACTTGTTTTAAGAAGGGATTGGAGTTTTGCGCCAATGTTTTCAAACTTGGGCTAGTCAGAGAACAAGTTAGGTTACTAGTTTGCGGTCCAAGCGGTTGCACTACGGGCAAACCAGTGATGATGTCATGAGCAAGTGATTATAGATTTTTAATGTTGTTGATTGCCCGTGGACATATGAATCGTTGGGCCTTGGTGGTAAAGTGAGGTGCCGGTGATCCAAGGAGTTGAGTGCTCGAGTCTCTCCACGTGCAACTGTAGCCAAAAGCCCAGTTGTGTACCCATGGGACTCTAAAACTAGGTGGATCCAATTTTGGAATACGGTATGTTTCGTTGGTTTAGCGAGTGAACTGGTATTCAGACTGGTTCGATCTGATTTTGGCCAAACTACTTGCACATACTTGATTAGTTTTGTATGAATAGAACAAAGGGAAAGCAATGGAATTGGCCAAGAAAAAGGAGCAAGAGCAATACTTTATGTTTGAATGATACCAGAAGATCTTAAGGAAATCAACATTGAGAACTTTATAGTCTTCGAATGGGCTTGACATATAGCCACTGCAATCTTTTTGCAACAGCTTGAAATTAACAAAACTATTTAATATGCTTTCACATGAAAGAAAGAAAAATCTTTAAAAAGAGATCATTAAAGTGAGGCCAAGCAATGAATCGAGAGGATGATTTTGTAGAATAAGTTTCATGTAAACAAAAGTGCATTTGAGATTTAAAATTAGACCAATCATCGCACGATAAATTCTTGGACAATGCCGGACAAGTATCTGACTTATCCGGATTGTAATCAAGCCCTTAAATTATGTTTTTGATATAGTCAAGTACCACAATTTTTTGATACGTTAAGGCCTCTAGTAAAATTGCGACGAAAAATGTTGATATGATACTAAGACCATTAAATAATCATTAACTGTCATATTGACATCTGATATGGTACCTTGAGATATTGTCACATCAACACACTTTTTTCTCTCCTCATCACTCAATCTATAGGGTAAGTAGCCATGTCAGTTATTATGTTTAACTTTTGTTGAGCAACGAGTCAAATATGCAAAATCATATAGCATGGCAAGTTATTTAACCAATGCCTCAAATTGAGCCAATTTTGCAGAATTGAGCTTCTTGATTGAAAAAAAAAAAAAAGGTTCAGGTTTTAAACTGACCAAGAGCTTAGACTACTTACTCAATATTCTTTCAACTCCTTAACCACTCTAAGAATAGCATCTCAAGGAAATGTTGTCTATGAAGGTGACTATAAGAAGCGATGCTGATGGCAACGGCACGGCAGTGGCAGTGGGACGGTGATGTGCTCTCTTGCCCCACTCTTGCTTTTATTTTATTTTTTCCTTTTTTATTTTTCTCTTTTATTAAATTTGAATTTGAAAAGATACATTAAATCTAGAATTAATTCTAATAGACAAGTACAAGAGAGATTACTGAATGAAAAAACACAGTAAGATTAAGCATGAAAAGAGTTAGACGAAAAATATAGTAATAGTCAATTTTAAGCATGACTCTTAACACCTGGGGAAATTCTACTAATAATGGAAAAACAAAGACATTCATGTAGGGATGGAAGAGGAGGGATGTGAGAGGTGAAGGAACAATGCCAATTTGCGTCCTGCAAAGTCCAAGGCAAAAGTTTGAAAGTGAATTGAGAGTTAGAGTAGAAAAAAAAGAAATAAGTCTATCTTTTTCATTTGCTCTCTTTTGCTTCTACTTCACTATCTAGAAGAAAAGGTACACGATATCTAGTAAAGTCTTAGTCTTTTTGAGTTTATGGTTTTTTCACATGAGCAGAGCACTTTTGGACATGAAGCATCCTTGAAAGTCTTGGTCTTTGTTTAAACTTTTTGGTAGGTGAAAGTCTTGATCTTCCAGGACTTTAAAGTTGTCTCTCTCCATGACCTCATTATTACTTTGCTTCAATAATACGGTGATTGATTCACCCACGGCCACTGGAAGTTCTTGGTTCCTTCCCAGCTTCCTTCTCATACTAATTTATAGTATTGTTAATTTTAAGCAAGCCATATAACGTGTGGAAAGTCTCCTTGAAATGGAAAAAGAGACATGGACATTGGGACGTGACAAAAGGGATGTAAAAAGTGAAGCAATGAAACCAATTTGCACCTTGGAAAGTCTAGGTCTTTCCAGAATTGATTAAAGTTTCTTCCCCATTAGCTCTTTTTCATTGTTGCTTCACTTTCTAGACAAAAAAAAAGTACATGATATCCGGTAAAGTCTTAGTCTTCCTAATGAAAAGTCCTTATCAATATACTGTCACGACAAGCACGACAAGCAATTTGAGTTAGACCAAAGAAACTATGTTTTTGTGACATCCTGAAATTCGACCCCGTCCCGATTTTATGAAATGGGCATTTCGTCGATGCGTCGATAGTTGTTTTACTCTGAGTTAGCCACTCATGAGTAACTAATCTATCAGGTGAGACTGTTAAGGAATATAAACACGGCAGACTTGAGAATTCGATCAGAAATCGACTGCTCGATCGTAATAATCGGTAAGGGTCAATACGGCACCATTATAATCGATTAGTGATCGGATATAGGTCGATTCGATGGAATGGCATAATTAAATTGTGGATGATTCCACACGATTGCAAAATTCGCGTCGAACGGCACTAAACCGATTTTGTCAATTTTGTAATCGGTACCCGTAATTGAAACCTTGCGATTTTTACGACAATTGAGAGTCGCCAACGAGTCAAAGATGCATAAACGTGGATCAGAAATTATCGACCGTGAGTCAAACACGATAAAATCCCTAAAAGCTACATGGTAGGTTAGGTTGTACTAAAATCGCGTCCGGTCAAATTTAAGCACGAAATTGAATTCGGTTTCGATAATCAAACATTCGAATGTGTCATGATTTTTTTTTATGATGTCGTCTCGTCTTTCGGAGAAATTCCATTGAGTCCGGAATTTTACGGAAAAATTGATTCGGACAAATTGGAATAAAAGTGGAAATTCGGATGGGAGAAGGAGGAGCTATTTTGGCTGCCCATATTGGCTTATTTGGGGGTGAAAATTGAAGCTAAATGGTGATTGGAGGACCAATTAACTTAAGGGGATGAAGACTTTGGGATAAATGTGATGATGGGTTGATATTTTGAGCAAGACTTCCTTTGGTTGGGTTGTGCATTGGACTTTCTTCACCCCCCCGGTTCTTCTTTCTCTCACGCACGCTTTCTCCCCTTGCTCAGCCAACCAAACAGCCCACTTCCCCTTCTTCTTCTCCATTTCCCTCCTTTCCTCACGTTTTCCCTTTCCCCTGAATTTTGGTCCTGTTCTCTTCAATTTTCTTTGCTACCGTTACCCCTCCCCACCATCGTATCACCCCCACGCCTTACCCACCCACCATCCAGCACCCCGTCTTCTCCACTCACGCTGCTGCACCCTCACCTCACGTCTTCATCATCAAATCACCACAGCCAAGCTCACGCCCAGCCAGCAGCTCCTCCACCGCTAAAGCTCTAGCGGCAACCTCAGCCTAGCTCACCCCGGGCCCAACAACTCTAGCCGAACAGCCGCCCGTTCCAGCTCAGTCCCGCGGCCACACACCAGCCCCCGCGACCAGCCCAAGCGCTTCACCGACCAACCCACAGCAAGCGCTGACCAGCCTTGGCTGAGTGCTTGTAGGGCCTATTCAGCCGCCGCCGGATCTCCGTTGGAGTCGCCGTAGGCTCGAGTCTTGGTCGCCTTTGCGCCGCCGTCACCATGGACCCGTCGACTCGCTAATCCGGTGAGTTAACTCTCTAGTCCTTGATTAGATTGTTAATTACACTTAATGGTTTATATTAGTATTAATTAGCATGGTTAGATTAGTGCTAAGAAGGATTAGTGTTAAGCAAGTTGAATTAGTGAAATTTGAATTGGGTTTACTGGACCCTCGCCATTTACCATTTTTGTGGATTGAAATGTGTTGAGATTTTGAGGTTAATTCCTTCTTAAGAAATTTTTTAGACATCCTCAGCTATAACATATATTTTTCCCAAGATTTTATGGATTCAAAAGTATATGGTTTCAACTTCGTTAAAAACAAAACAGAACCTCTGTTTTTGCTGGAATTAGTGACCTTTTGGGATTCAAGGGATTTTTATCAACTCTTATGGTTCAAATGTTTAAATGGTTTCTTCATGAAAGTTGTTTTTCATATCTTCTAGTTTAACATAGTCAAATTTCAGATCAAACGGACAAGTTTTGGATCTCAAACCAAACTGGTTTTTGAAAACGTAATTTCTGGAAACGGACACAATTTTTGTAACGGTTTGGACGATTTACTGCTTTTAATCCAGAAATATCTGGGCTAAGGTGTCTTCACGAAAATTTTTCATTTAAGTGTCATTTATAACATATTAAAATGTGATAATGTTCTGAACTCTTTTGATTAGGTTTCTGAATTTAAACTTGGAGACACGCGAGTGGACTGGTTTCTGCCAGTTAGGGCCGGTAGTGGTCTTGTGATTATTCTTGGTGTCGTGTTTGCTGGCTAAGGTGTATTTAGTGATTCAGCTGACTTTTGGCATGCTGAGAACTTAGGTATGAGGTGATGAGATGGATTACTTTATGTTGATTATTTAGTATTATTATAAAAGGTAACCTCTTGGACTATTAAATAGAAAATACATGAGGTGTCGGGTCCAGACACCAAAACTTATTTTTCCAATAAAAAAAAGGTTTTAAACTAGGTGCGTGCAAAGTTTGACGGTTTAATTTTAAGTACGTGAGCACTTATGAATTTATTTCTAAACATTTGAAAAAAAAAAAAAAAAAAAAGAGGGGTTGCTAAGGTTTGTTTTCAAAAGAGGGGGTTGGAAAAGAAATTAGAAAAGAAATATGGTGTCGGGTTTGGACGCTAAGTTTTATTTGCTCAATAAAACGAGGAGGTTTTATATGAGATGCGTGCAAAGTTTGGTGGGTTAATTTCAAATACGGGACCCCGTACGAATTTATTTCGGAAGGTTTGAACAAAAGAAAAAGGGTTACTAAGTTTATTTTTAAAAGGAGATTTTGGTGTTTTAGCTATATGATGGAAGCTAAGAGTTGATTTGGTCGATGATGTGCCTGCATGGTCAGGTTAATTAAGTGGTTTAGTTTAATTAACAGCAATTTATTTATTTAATTAAATACAATTATTTAATTATTTATTAATTAGTGTAAATTATATCGGGATAGCCAGTTGTTAGAATTTTGTGCTGATTGTCGTGGTGCAATTAGTTTGTGCAATTAGTTTGTGCAATTGATTGTTAATTTGTGCAATTTGATGATGGGTGTTGATTCTTGAATTATTATTTCACAAATGTGAAATTTTGGTGTTTAATTAGAAAATACCGAGTGCCGGGTTTTGACACCGAAAATGGTTTTAGATACTATATTAACTAGTGGGATTTTAAAAGGGAGGATATCAATTTTTCTGGTTCAATCTGACCATGTACCCACACACAATTATTTTCACTGGTTGTTTTTATTACTAAGAAAATAGGCCAAGTACATAATTTTAATTGAGGCATTTGAGTGCAATACACGATGTCCTTGGCCGGGATTGGATGGTCGTGTGCTAGTTATGAAAACCTGTCACCCGATGTGCGTCAGGTGGACGATGCTCCTACATGGAATGCCCCTGACAACGGATGCCGGTCGCAGTAGAGGCTAGGGCGATGTTCCTATGTGGAATGCCGTCTTGAGGTAGACATTGCCATTATCGATGGTGGGAGACGACGCCCGGTTACACCGGAAGACCGATGTGTGTCAGGTAGATCGTGCCTGTGTGGGCAGTAATCAATTGGAACGAGTGACTGATTGAGATAAGCGCGTCTGATTATAGGACAAAATTGTGTGACACGGAATGAGACGTGCTATAACGATTTGGCCTTATAATCGGGACCTCTGTGATTGATTGAGCTGTGTGAGACGTTCCAATTGATGTGTGCATTTATTATATGCATCTATGATATGAACTATGCCGATGTGTAGGAAGGAACTGAGGCAAGATAAGTCCTCTGTGATGTGTGCTTAGGCCGCCTCTAAGTGAATTTGTGCCCTAGTTGGGGCTTAAGGTTTAACTCGCTAAGATTTATTCTCACCCCGTCGTGGGCTAACCTTTTTCAAGGCCGTGGCGTGGAGATTTGCTAAGTGTGGATTTGATGGGCACGAGATGCAACATCTCATGGCGAGCCCTATTGCTAGTGGAGTTAGGTTGCCTAGGGGTTTCTTTTGAGAGTGACTTATGTTTATAAACCTATAGGTTTAACCGGGTATGTATATAAAGTGTGTTTTGGGAAAATTGTTGCATGTCTTTCTACTATCCCTGTATTTGATGGTTGTCCGGGGTTTATATAATTTGCTTCCACATGTGCATAAAATGAAAAGGATCGGCGACGCGTCCTGGAACGTCGCAAAATTTTTAAGTCGACTGCCGAGGGATGTGCGCACGCTTGGGGTTCGGGACGTGACAGTTTTAATGTTCATTGTTTCCTTGAGTTAGATAAATCAATTGTTCTCCTTTTTCTCCAGGTCAAGACTTTTGGCTGTCATTTGAAAGAGAGGACCTTTTTCTTGTGGCCATCCAAAACAGTGGATAGGAGGTGATATTTCTTCACATGAGCAACTTAGAGGGAATGCATATCTTCATAAAAAATTTATAACTTACAAATGTTTTGTTGGTTTTTCTTTTAGTATAGGCTTTTATGTGGCAGCTTGTAGCAAGATGGGTGGCAATGATATGCTAAAGGGTGTTGAAGTAGTTGTTGATGATCGTGAATCACTTGAGGGGAGAATCGTGCTCCTTTGAACATAAAAAGTTAGCCCAAACCAACTTGCTTGATGGATTAGTTGGTGATATGTAAGTCGTTTACTATTTCCATAGTAAAATTAAGCAACTTGCTTCAATTGGTCTACCTAACTCTTTTTCTTGTTGTCCCAAAGGACATGTTTTTGTTCTTTTATTGAACAATCAAAGTTAGCTGTCTTTGATGACTTGTTAATGTAGAATAGAAAGAAAGATGCCATTTTTAGTTGGATCTTCAATGTTTATTTCAGTCGGTGCGAGTTCACAAGGATTCTTATTCATCGCTGTCACGACCTCTTTTTTTTTTCTTTTTGGGGAAAAGAAAGAATGGTTTAGGGGTATTTGCCTAAAGAGGCGGACCAATGGCCCTAAATTAGGCGCGGGCTCTCCCAAGCCCATACCTCGCGCGACGTTGGATTTTGTTTTTTAGTTCTTAACAACCTAAATATTTCTAGGAGTCGCCACTAGCCTATTGGGGTCGGCTAGAAACCAATCAAGACACGGGAGTGTTGTCTCAATTCCTACGCAACCAGAGATTTCTAGGAACGGGGACTTATTTACGCCAATGTTTCTATTAGCGCCCTTGCGGTACCACTAACTTGGAAGGTTTTAATCTAAATGGCCACACCATCTTGATTACCAATTATAATCTTTATGAAACCGCTAAGTGTCCATGCAAATGTTTTTGTAGTTTTTTTTAATGTCTAGACTAATCCTAACATAATTTAGAAGAGAAATTTACACTCAAATTAATGAAAAGCGGTGCATAAGTAAACATCCAAGAAATTGAAATAACTTGAAAATAAATGCGGAAAATGAAAACCCGATACAAGTCGGGCAAATAATATTACATGGCCTTGTTATCACGCCCCGGGACAGGACCCCCGTGAGCAAAATGAGAATTTAAATATGCATGAAATTACCCTAGATGCATGAAATTACTCTAAATAATTTTAATCTAAGCAAAATAGATTATTTACAAAAATGGTTATAAAATACCAAAATATCATTTAATTAAGAAAATGGCCTTTTAAAATTAGGAAAATCTCCTAGATGTCATTTTTGGCTTAATTTGATAACATCCAACATTTTTTGATATTTTGATATTTTGAAATTTTCATATTTTTTCTTTTTTTATTATTATTATTTTTTAAAATATTAATAATAATTCCTTAAACCGATCTATGCTAACATGGAGTAACACAGCACATGAATATCACAATAATCAAGCTCAAATCGACCGTTTTAAGATCGAAACTTGGTTTGAACATTTTATCGAACACTTGGCTTGCATCAAAAACACCTCAAAACAGCTTCGCGGGCCATGTTTGCGGCCTTCAATCTTCACCCATGAGCAATATTATGTGGAACTAAAGCATCAAGCTTATACTACCACATGCAAGGAGCAATATTAGATAGAAATTATAGCCTACAACACACAAGAACCCAACTAAAATCGTCCTCAAGTACACGGGTTTGAGCTGATTTTGCAAATCTGGGTTTGAACCCAAGTCAAGCAAACAGGTTGCATGCCCATGTTCAAGCCCCGACATGTATCACATGCAAGATCTAAGGGAAACACTACTTAATCCGAGTGAAAGTAGGTAACATGAGCTTTCAAATGCAACAAAAATCATAGAGAATGGCCCACCGAAAGACATCAAAATGACCTCCCTAAGAAGCACACATGCAAAACTCTTGAAGAGATTCCAACACTTAGAAAAATTTCCACCTCGAAAATCAGTCCTCCGGACTAGTTTTCCTCTTGATTTTCGTGATCAAAACCTACTCAAACTCGAAAGAAAATACATCTAGGATGCTTACCTTGCTTCCTAGTTTCTTTCTCAAGTGGCTCTTGGCCGAGGAAGCCGAGAAATTATCATCGGGGGCCCGTGGAAGTTGGCTTCTTTAACTGGAAATGAGATCTGCAAAAAACAAGAACTGACAACGAAGGTTTTCGTTGATCTCTAACATT
This sequence comes from Eucalyptus pauciflora, assembly GCA_007663325.1. Lineage (NCBI taxonomy): Eukaryota > Viridiplantae > Streptophyta > Magnoliopsida > Myrtales > Myrtaceae > Eucalyptus > Eucalyptus pauciflora. Next base: position 632,191 of record VMYD01000077.1, read on the forward strand.
AGACTTTAAAACCTCTTTTGTTGGAATCATTAACACCAAACCAAACAAAATATATTCTAGTTTGGGGTAAAAGTCAAGATTTTCCTCATTTGTCTCTCAGTTTTCTCAAAAACACCCGCTTCCTCTCACTCGTGACCAACCGGGTTCAACACTTAGAAAAAAATTCTGAGTGTTTCTCGGCCCGCCAGGAGGGTGTTTTTCGGGGGGGTTTAGGAGGTCTTCCCGATCTCCATTTGGGACGTGCGACCTATGGTTGGAAAGATATTTTAGTGAAGTTTCACTCTCTAGTTGAAGGTTTTGGCTAATTTTGGCTGAAAGTTTGTGAAAATTGCACTTTTCTCTCTCAAGGTCGGTCTGGAATTTCTGGGTTTTTGCTTTCTGGAGTTGCTTCTGAAGGTGTCTTTGGGGAACGATCCCGAGCTCTCTCCTCTCCTTCTCGTCTCCTCTCTCTCCTGCCCTGAAAGAGCTTGCTTCCGTGATCTTCTCCACTTAATTGGAGGAGTTTTGGTCGGTCTTTTGTCCACCTACCAAGCCTGTCAACTGAGCTAGTTCACCCACTCTCTGACTTAGCCAATTTTTCCAATTTCCGCAGCTGTTGAGTGTCCGGATTTGGTGCGCTTTTCCCGTGCCTTCAGCAGCTTATCCCTGGCAAATTTCCGTCCACTGGCACTACTCATTATGTTCTTCAATCACGTGCAAAGATCGGGCTAGATGGGCGGCTGAGGAGGATATGGTGGGGCCACCAAGTTGCTTACTCAGCAACTCCGAAAATAGACCAACTTGTGGACTGAGGTTTGTCAGCTGGTTTAGGTGCTTTAATCCATCAATTTGGCTGCGATTTTTGATCAATTAGCAAGCTCATGCATAGTAGTTTAAGATCTCTACCAGATTTCACAATTGTACTCACTCAATTTTGCAAGAAAGTCCCTCAAAGTTGGCCATTTTCTTATCCAAAAATAGCCATTTCAATACAAACTTTGTCTTTTTGGCCCGATTTAATTGATTCGAGTTGGCCCAAGTTCAATTTCAACTTAATTGGTGACCACGATGATGATTTAAGGGTTCGGGCAAAATTTTGCAAAAATTGCGAATAGGTCCCTCAACTTTTGGAAATTGCATTTTGGCCCCAAATTGCCATTTTAATACCAATCTGACCTCCTGGGCTTGGCTAGTCACATTTAGATCATTGGCCCCAACTTTTTTCTTTTTTTCTTGTTTTCTCTTTTTTTTTTAAATCTTTTTATTAATATATATTTTCAATTTTTTTTTTATCTTTTTTTTTTTTTTAAAGTAAAAACATCTTCCATTTAAAACACCATATTAAATGCCTAGATAATCTATATGCAAGAATTTAACTTGGAATATTTTTGTGGAAAAACAAATGTTCCCATTTTTTTGGAAATGATTTTTTTTGGGCAAAAATTTAGGTGTCAACAGCTGCCCCTCTTGGGAAGGAAGCTCAAAGAGAATTCTTTCAAAGATAAAGTGACACCTAATTTTTTGTTTTTTTGTTTTTGTTTTTTTTTTGTTTGTTTGTTTTGTTTGTTTTTTTTTTTTTTTAATAGTAAAATGAAAATGCAAGTAAGCTTAATGTAAAAAGCGTAGTTTAGGGATGTACCTATGAATACTTTGAAAAGTGTGGTTTAAGGATATACCCACGAACCTTGTGGTTTAAGGCAGTCCCACGAACCGTGTGGTTTAAGGCAGTCCCACTAACCTTGTGGTTTAAGGCAGTCCCACAAACCGTGTGGTGTGGTTTAAGGCAGTCCCACTAACCTTGTGGTTTAAGGCAGTCCCACAAACCATGTGGTTTAAGGCAGTCCCACTAACCGTGTGGTGTGGTTTAAGGCAGTCCCACTAACCGTGTGGTGTGGTTTAAGGCAGTCCCACTAACCTTGTGGTTTAAGGCAGTCCCACGAACCGTGTGGTTTAAGGCAGTCCCACGAACCGTGTGGTTTAAGGCGGTCCCACTAACCGTGTGGTTTAAGGCAGTACCACTAACCGTGTGGTTTAAGGCAGTCCCACGAACCTTGTGGTTTAAGGCAGTCCCACGAACCTTGTGGTTTAAGGCAGTCCCACTAACCGTGTGGTTTAAGGCAGTCCCACTAACCTTGTGGTTTAAGGCAGTCCCACGAACCTTGTGGTTTAAGGCAGTCCCACTAACCGTGTGGTTTAAGGCAGTCCCACTAACCTTGTGGTTTAAGGCAGTCCCACGAACCTTGTGGTTTAAGGCAGTCCCACTAACCGTAAAATGTATGGTTTGAGGATGACCAAGAACCTCTGAAAGTGCATGGTTTAAGGCTAACCCATGAACCCCTTGAAATGGCATCTTGAAAATATATGGTTTAAGGCTAACCCATGAACCCTTTAGAATTGCAAGGTTTAAGGATAACCAAGAACCTTTTGAAAATATATGGTTTAAGGCTAACTCATAAACCCTTTGAAATTGCAAGGTTTAAGGAATAACCAAGAACCATTTGAAAATGCATGATTTAAGGCTAACCCATGAACCTTTAGAATTGCAAGGTTTAAGGATAATCAAAAACCTTTTGAAAATGCATGGTTTAAGGCTAACCCATGAACCCTTTGAAATGGCATCTTGAAAATACATGGTTTAAGGCTAACCCATGAACCCTTTAGAATTGCAAGGTTTAAGGATAACCAAGAACCTTTTGAAAATACATGGTTTAAGGCTAACCCATGAACCCTTTGGAATTGCAAGGTTTAAGGATGACCAAGGACCTTTTGAAAATGCATGGTTTAAGGCTAACCCATGAACCCTTTGGAATTGCAAGGTTTAAGGATAACCAAGAACCTTTTGAAAATGCATGGTTTAAGGCTAACCCATGAACCCTTTGAAATTGCATGGTTTAAGGGTAACCAAAAACCCTTTTGAAAATGCATGGTTTAAGGCTAACCCATGAACCCTTTGAAATTGCAAGGTTTAAGGATAACCAAGAACCTTTTGAAAATGCATGGTTTAAGGCTAACCCATGAACCCTTTGGAATTGCAAGGTTTAAGGATAACCAAGAACCTTTTGAAAATGCATGGTTTAAGGCTAACCCATGAACCCTTTGGAATTGCAAGGTTTAAGGATGACCAAGGACCTTTTGAAAATGCATGGTTTAAGGCTAACCCATGAACCCTTTGGAATTGCAAGGTTTAAGAATGCATGGTTTAAGGCTAACCCATGAACCCTTTGGAATTGCAAGGTTTAAGGATGACCAAGGACCTTTTGAAAATGCATGGTTTAAGGCTAACCCATGAACCCTTTGAAATTGCAAGGTTTAAGGATAACCAAGAACCTTTTGAAAATGCATGGTTTAAGGCTAATCCATGAACCCTTTGAAATTGCAAGGTTTAAGGATAACCAAGAACCCTTTTGAAAATGCATGGTTTAAGGCTAACCCATGAACCCTTTGAAATTGCAAGGTTTAAGGATGACCAAGAACCTTTTGAAAATGCATGGTTTAAGGCTAACCCATGAACCCTTTGAATTGCAAGGTTTAAGGATAACCAAGAACCTTTTGAAAATGCATGGTTTAAGGCTAACCCATGAACCCTTTGAAATTGCAAGGTTTAAGGATAACCAAGAACCTTTTGAAAATGCATGGTTTAAGGCTAATCCATGAACCCTTTAGAATTGCAAGGTTTAAGGATAACCAAGAACCTTTTGAAAATGCATGGTTTAAGGCTAACCCATGAACCCTTTGAAATTGCAAGGTTTAAGGATAACCAAGAACCTTTTGAAAATGCATGGTTTAAGGCTAACCCATGAACCCTTTGAAATTGCAAGGTTTAAGGATAACCAAGGACCTTTTGAAAATGCATGGTTTAAGGCTAACCCATGAACCCTTTGAAATTGCAAGGTTTAAGGATAACCAAGAACCTTTTGAAAATGCATGGTTTAAGGCTAACCCATGAACCCTTTGAAATTGCAAGGTTTAAGGATAACCAAGAACCTTTTGAAAATGCATGGTTTAAGGCTAACCCATGAACCCTTTGAAATTGCATGGTTTAAGGGTAACCAAAAACTCTTGAAAGTGCATGGTTTAAGGCTAGCCCATGAACCCTTTAGAATTGTGTGGTTTCACTAGAGGAACTTGTCATTCGAGAATATTCTGAAATGGATACTGCACATCAAATAGTATTCATTATAACAAGTATTCTAGTAGCGAAAGCATACTAGATGAGATCGATTTCAGCACATGTCATCAGAAACAATATCAAAAGTGTATCATTAATGAGAAGGCAATGATTGCATAAACAAATCAAGCTAATTCCGACCACTTGACAAACTCACAAAACTATCATCATGCTCGGATAATATCATTAATCGTCAAATTCTCTTGGGAGAAAAGTCCTTGTCGAAATGACCTCGACTTATGAGAATGTTTGTTAAGTATGCCAAGCAAAGACCCCTAGTCAGAAAGGGCTTCTCGCATATTCTCAAGAAAATGGCTATTTGATCCCATCTATTCATGTGGGAAATAAACTGATCACTCAATCTCACTCTTCCAGTGTGCAAGGCTTTGAATCATTCGCAATAAGTACACATTGACCAATCTAAGAGGTCTTTTAGAAGGACCGTAGTGCAGATTTGGTCATGGTTTTAGCAATGGATAAGCATCATTGGCTATGAAATGAATTAATCACTGATCGACATCTTCGCCAGGTTTACAAGTCAAGAAACCTTAAGATGAGATAAGACAACCTTGCCCTCACTTCTTCAAGCGGCATCTTCTTTAGGAAGTCCTTATTTCCACTTTGAATCATCCCAATCTGAAGAGACTTTGGGAATGGGTTGTAATGTTGGTTCGGTGAAAGGCTCAAAAGGCTTAGATCTTTTTGTCGATGGGGGATTTGAGAGTTGGTGATTATCATGGCATCATTACCATATCATCCATTTTTTTTTTAAAGCACTCGACTTTTAAAATTCAAATTGTCTCGACAGTCCTTTGACTAATCATCTTAACCTAATGGCTTTTGCATTTGCAATGATTTTCTTTTCAATGCAGGCATTTTTTTTTTGCCATTTTTGCTTTCATAGAGATATTCCTCTTGATGCAATTGTTTTTTTTTGGGTGGGTATTAGCCTTGCTTTTACCAGGCATACTGCTTTTTCATACCCCCTAATTTTCATTTGACTTTTGCTCTTTTGAACTTTTTAAGCTCTTAGGACTTTCGAGATGCTTTTCATATTCTCATATAAACATCACTTGCCTTGGCAAATCATATGCCTTGCCCCAAATGTGGGGAGATAATCACCACTCGGGTTTTAGAAATGAATAGTTAGGCTCAATATGGTTTAAGCAAAGGGTATCGGTGTTTGGGTAGAGAAAAGAATGCTCTTCTTCACCTTGGGATGCTTCGAGCTTCCATAAGAATTCACCTGAAGTTACCACAAAAAGAATTATGCAAGTGAGAGCAAAGAAACCTTTCTCATCTTTCCTCTCCAAATAATATCAACCCAAACCTCCATAATTGCCCCATCGTGGGGTGGTTCTTGACAGGGGTATTTTGTAGAAAATCTTCACATCAAAAGGCTCAAATGGGCTAACTATTGTCACATGTGGTGTGCATGATAGATGAAAGAAATGCCTCTCATCATCTTGATCTATGTACCGCTTGCGAATGAATTCATTGACCCTAAACAACACGGGTTTTCTTTTTCACTCGAATCTCAGAGTGCTTAAAGGACATGTTTGGAAATGGGTTGCCTTTCCTCATCCTAAGTGTTTCTCGCTTGGCATAAGCAACATCGCCTTTCATTTTTGTTGAGATCATCTGAGTGGATTAATCTCCATAGAGAACTTTGATTCCAAATGAGTGATCCATCGAGTGGATGGACAATTTAAAGGTAAAAAAGATTTTTGCAAACCTTATGGAAAACTTGTTTCTTCAATTTCCATTTTTTGTGCTTGTTTCTAGAAAAACACTAAATGTTCTTTTTTTTGCGATGGAAATTCTCCATTTATTTTCCATTTGATTTTGAGAAGAAGGGTACTTACCTGTGCCTTAGTAGTCAGGCGACCCTACAAAGAACCAAAGGGAATGTGTTAGTACATGAATCCTCAGGGATCGTAAAACTGGAGACGATACAACATTACCCTTGGTCAATTTCACCATTTGGCGGCAAACAGCAGCGTGAACCTATTGTTTTAAGACTTGAAGAGATTCTCAGGTCTTTGGTCTCATTAGTTCAAGCATTTTCCTCATTTTGCAAAAGTAAGAGATGCAAAAGGTTTTTTTATTTTTATTTTTTTACATGGCAACCTTGTTGCTGTTTCTGGGGATCGAACCCCGTACCTCTCGGACCCGTTCATTCATTCCCTATACCACCAGGCCGAAGCGCCGGTAGTGTCCATGGGGCGCTTCCCTTTTTTATTTAATTGAACTGGCTCTTGAACTCCACCAAGTTAGGTGAATTTGACATGTGTTACCTCCATATGCTTGCTTGGTCCATATAGATTATGCTTTAATCAATTTCTTGAGTTTGTTCCTCGAATACCGACGCTTCCTGTCAAACAAGGGAACTACGTCAAAAATGAAGTTTAGATGAGGCATTTTGGAAACGATACCGAATTACCCTTCTCCTGTATCTGACTTTAAATGTCTTGTGTTTCCTCTTCATGTGCATTTGCTCCTCAGGTGTTAACATTTCCTCGAAGATCTTGCAAATGGGCCATTTAGATATTATCGAATTCACTCATTCTAAGTGGGTGTCAAAGATGAAAGGAGAGGGGTACTCCTTGTTTCGACATGTGAGAGCATTGCTCCTTGTATGTTTTACTCCATTTATTCCATCAAAATGGATGGTTGGGCCTTAGCATGCCTTCTCGGTATAAGGTGTTGCTCCAGCGGTCAATGTACACCTTTTCCTACAAGAGATGGGGCATATTACTTATATTCCAAAATTGAATTGGGCTAATTTAGGAATGATACTCCCCTTTTGTGCTGAATCAATTGACTGTGTTTCATCTTGCTCATGGGTGAGAGTTACCCTACTTTGAGTGACTTGCCCCATTTATCAACTGCAAGGAAAAAGAGACGTGATATGTTATTTTCATATTCGATAAGATTCATTTTAGGAACGATATACTCCCTTTTACGGCATATATGATGACTGTGTTCCATCCTATTTCCTTGGGGACGGATTTGCTCTCATGATTGACAACAATTCACTTGACAAATGTCTATTCCATTTGAATCTTTTCCCTTTTTAGGAGTCGGGTGACTTAGGCATTGCGTGCTCCCGATCCATTTTGTGGCCATCTGCCCCAATTAAAATTTCCCCTTTTAGGCTAGGTGATATTTCGCCATTTTTGTCAATGCATTTCCCACTTCACAATCTGTAAGCATGGGTGGCTATGTTAGTTTATAAATGAGTTGTTTTGACTTTTGGAACGAACACACCCTTTTCTTTTAGAGATCGTGTGATTCTGGACCAGGTTGTCCTCCCCATGTAATCTTGTTGCTTGCCAGTAGTTTGCCTCACTAAAATCTGCACAAAGTACAAGGACAAGTCATTCCTAAAATAAATTGAATTTAACTTGAAACGATTACCACCTTTTATTCGAGGGCAACATTTGATGACCGATTCTTGTTTGTGTACATCTACATCTTGAAGTGTTGTCTTGTAGACCACCAATAATCATCTCCATACAGGATTGGATGCCAAGAAACCATTGGAAGTGTAGGGATTGCAATTGCTTCTTGTTTTTGTCTTTCCAGAGGAAGTAAATGTTAATCTTGAACAAAACCGTCATTTTGCCTGTTTGACAAAAATGGATGACTGAGTCAGTTGTTGCACAAGAAATCCCTATTGGAATGATTACAACCTTACCCCCTTAAAGCATCGTTCTGCGGATCATCCTGCAAAAGCAATTAAGTAAAGAGATAAAATATTACGCAAGTTATTCTTGAAACTTATTTTCAAACATTTTGAAGTTAAGGCATAAAATTCAGCCCAGAGGGTCCGTTTGAAACACTTCAAGTGTTTTAAAGAATATGACTTTTATGAACTCTAACTTCATTATTAAAAAAAAATGTGAGTTGTATGATTTACAAAAGCATTTGATTGGATCCACAATCAAAACCCAAAACGCAAACACGGTTCCTAATAGGAATAATGACAAGGATAAAGTACAAGAAGCTCTTTCGTAAAGGAGCATAATAAACACAATTCTCGTCCTAGCTTTAAAGTCCACTTTTGGCATGGACAAGCAAAAGGAGTTCAAGGAATGGTTGTCACACATGACCTGCGAAAGGAAGATAATGTCAGTACATGAATGAAACATTGATCTTTCAATAAAGCCGCCTCTTACAATGAAATCAAGGCGACGATACCTTCTTCGTATTATCCACTTACAAGAACTTGGTATTTCATCAAGATTTTATTAGTAAGAGGAGATTTCATTAAAAGATCGATCCGCGGCTATCAATTGAATGCCCATTTTGCTCCAAAAGTTTTATACAGAAATGGGGCATTGATTTTGAAAGATTAATTTGTAATTTCACTCATGCAAAGGTGAGGTGATTTTTATTTTGAGAAATCAATACACAAAATGTGATTTGAATTTCAAACTGCGACCAAGAATTTTCTTGAAAATTTGATTTTAATTCTATGCCCCAAAATGTAATCTTGACTTGGAAGAATTTCTATACAAAATGTGACTTTGAGTTTGTAATTGAAAATTTAAACAAAAACATATGTTCTAATCTAGGCCAGATCAGATGCATTTGAAATGTTTGTTTATCAAGAGTGAGTGCCAAGCCTATATTTTCAAGGGCATTCCATTGATTTCCGTGAATCTCAAAAAAATGAAAATTTCAATCCGAAGTGAGCAAGTCGATGGAGAAATCATACTTACAGTGGGTGAAGAGACATTTTTTTTTTTTTAATCACATAGACATGCGGATGTAAACTTGTGAGGTTTGACGCATAAAAGGTGGAATTCTAAAGGATTAAAGTCCCCATTTTGATTAGATCAAAAGAGTTTTCCCCACTCCGCACTTACGTCAGACAGTTCTCTTTATCATTAATCATAATGAGCGGGACCAAAAGTGGATAACCATGGGTCATTCCCCGCACGGGTTCCATCTTTTGGCACCTCCTATGGGCTTCCTGATGCGATCGGGGTTTTAGATCGCGGGTTGTGTGTGTAAATGTGTAGTGCTAAGGCAAGTATAAAGCATGCACAACAATTGATATCCAAACAACGCTTCAATTTCATCCATATAGGCATACATTCCTACGCCTCCCTACAAAAGAAATGGGTTAACAAACACTCCACCCCTTATTACTCCAAACCTACAAAAACATTTAACACATTGTTAGCGGACTAACCTTGTTTTCCACGCGACTTTGACACGCGCTATCAAATGAAGACCATGTTAGTGAACAACCAATCAAGTTATTACGGCCTAAGTCCTCTAAGGTTTGCAACCAAGTCCCCAGTGGAGTCGCCAAGCTGTCACGACCTCTTTTTTCCGTTCGGGGGAAAAGAAAGAATGGTTTAGGGGTATTTGCCTAAAGAGGCGGACCAATGGCCCTAAATTAGGCGCGGGCTCTCCCAAGCCCATACCTCGCGCGACGTTGGATTTTGTTTTTTAGTTCTTAACAACCTAAATATTTCTAGGAGTCGCCACTAGCCTATTGGGGTCGGCTAGAAACCAATCAAGACACGGGAGTGTTGTCTCAATTCCTACGCAACCAGAGATTTCTAGGAACGGGGACTTGTTTACGCCAATGTTTCTATTAGCGCCCTTGCGGTACCACTAACTTGGAAGGTTTTAATCTAAATGGCCACACCATCTTGATTACCAATTATAATCTTTATGAAACCGCTAAGTGTCCATGCAAATGTTTTTGTATTTTTTTTTTAATGTCTAGACTAATCCTAACATAATTTAGAAGAGAAATTTACACTCAAATTAATGAAAAGCGGTGCATAAGTAAACATCCAAGAAATTGAAATAACTTGAAAATAAATGCGGAAAATGAAAACCCGATACAAGTCGGGCAAATAATATTACATGGCCTTGTTATCACGCCCCGGGACAGGACCCCCGTGAGCAAAATGAGAATTTAAATATGCATGAAATTACCCTAGATGCATGAAATTACTCTAAATAATTTTAATCTAAGCAAAATAGATTATTTACAAAAATGGTTATAAAATACCAAAATATCATTTAATTAAGAAAATGGCCTTTTAAAATTAGGAAAATCTCCTAGATGTCATTTTTGGCTTAATTTGATAACATCCAACATTTTTTGATATTTTTGAAATTTTCATATTTTTTCTTTTTTTATTATTATTTTTAAAAAAAATATTAATAATAATTCCTTAAACCGATCTATGCTAACATGGAGTAACACAGCACATGAATATCACAATAATCAAGCTCAAATCGACCGTTTTAAGATCGAAACTTGGTTTGAACATTTCATCGAACACTTGGCTTGCATCAAAAACACCTCAAAACAGCTTCGCGGGCCATGTTTGCGGCCTTCAATCTTCACCCATGAGCAATATTATGTGGAACTAAAGCATCAAGCTTATACTACCACATGCAAGGAGCAATATTAGATAGAAATTATAGCCTACAACACACAAGAACCCAACTAAAATCGTCCTCAAGTACACGGGTTTGAGCTGATTTTGCAAATCTGGGTTTGAACCCAAGTCAAGCAAACAGGTTGCATGCCCATGTTCAAGCCCCGACATGTATCACATGCAAGATCTAAGGGAAACACTACTTAATCCGAGTGAAAGTAGGTAACATGAGCTTTCAAATGCAACAAAAATCATAGAGAATGGCCCACCGAAAGACATCAAAATGACCTCCCTAAGAAGCACACATGCAAAACTCTTGAAGAGATTCCAACACTTAGAAAAATTTCCACCTCGAAAATCAGTCCTCCGGACTAGTTTTCCTCTTGATTTTCGTGATCAAAACCTACTCAAACTCGAAAGAAAATACATCTAGGATGCTTACCTTGCTTCCTAGTTTCTTTCTCAAGTGGCTCTTGGCCGAGGAAGCCGAGAAATTATCATCGGGGGCCCGTGGAAGTTGGCTTCTTTAACTGGAAATGAGATCTGCAAAAAACAAGAACTGACAACGAAGGTTTTCGTTGATCTCTAACATTAGACTTTAAAACCTCTTTTGTTGGAATCATTAACACCAAACCAAACAAAATATATTCTAGTTTGGGGTAAAAGTCAAGATTTTCCTCATTTGTCTCTCAGTTTTCTCAAAAACACCCGCTTCCTCTCACTCGTGACCAACCGGGTTCAACACTTAGAAAAAAATTCTGAGTGTTTCTCGGCCCGCCAGGAGGGTGTTTTTCGGGGGGGTTTAGGAGGTCTTCCCGATCTCCATTTGGGACGTGCGACCTATGGTTGGAAAGATATTTTAGTGAAGTTTCACTCTCTAGTTGAAGGTTTTGGCTAATTTTGGCTGAAAGTTTGTGAAAATTGCACTTTTCTCTCTCAAGGTCGGTCTGGAATTTCTGGGTTTTTGCTTTCTGGAGTTGCTTCTGAAGGTGTCTTTGGGGAACGATCCCGAGCTCTCTCCTCTCCTTCTCGTCTCCTCTCTCTCCTGCCCTGAAAGAGCTTGCTTCCGTGATCTTCTCCACTTAATTGGAGGAGTTTTGGTCGGTCTTTTGTCCACCTACCAAGCCTGTCAACTGAGCTAGTTCACCCACTCTCTGACTTAGCCAATTTTTCCAATTTCCGCAGCTGTTGAGTGTCCGGATTTGGTGCGCTTTTCCCGTGCCTTCAGCAGCTTATCCCTGGCAAATTTCCGTCCACTGGCACTACTCATTATGTTCTTCAATCACGTGCAAAGATCGGGCTAGATGGGCGGCTGAGGAGGATATGGTGGGGCCACCAAGTTGCTTACTCAGCAACTCCGAAAATAGACCAACTTGTGGACTGAGGTTTGTCAGCTGGTTTAGGTGCTTTAATCCATCAATTTGGCTGCGATTTTTGATCAATTAGCAAGCTCATGCATAGTAGTTTAAGATCTCTACCAGATTTCACAATTGTACTCACTCAATTTTGCAAGAAAGTCCCTCAAAGTTGGCCATTTTCTTATCCAAAAATAGCCATTTCAATACAAACTTTGTCTTTTTGGCCCGATTTAATTGATTCGAGTTGGCCCAAGTTCAATTTCAACTTAATTGGTGACCACGATGATGATTTAAGGGTTCGGGCAAAATTTTGCAAAAATTGCGAATAGGTCCCTCAACTTTTGGAAATTGCATTTTGGCCCCAAATTGCCATTTTAATACCAATCTGACCTCCTGGGCTTGGCTAGTCACATTTAGATCATTGGCCCCAACTTTTTTCTTTTTTTCTTGTTTTCTCTTTTTTTTTTAAATCTTTTTATTAATATATATTTTCAATTTTTTTTTTATCTTTTTTTTTTTTTTAAAGTAAAAACATCTTCCATTTAAAACACCATATTAAATGCCTAGATAATCTATATGCAAGAATTTAACTTGGAATATTTTTGTGGAAAAACAAATGTTCCCATTTTTTTGGAAATGATTTTTTTTGGGCAAAAATTTAGGTGTCAACAATCGCTAAACAAGAAAAATGGTCAAGCATCACCAACTAACAATGTACAATCTAATAGAAGTTATACTCTAGGCATCACACTTATGAACATGAAAATTGTACAAAGGACCACGATTCTCCTATCAAATGATTTGTGATCATCAGCTATTACTTCAATACCTTCAACAAATCATTGTTGTGCATGTTGCTACGAATTTTCACAACATAACTACCACATGAAAGCCTACATTGATTTCATATTCACCAATAACGCGTAAAACAAAGATATTGAAATCATAAGGTTACTGAGAATGTACGGATGTAAAAAATTCTGATAAAACACTAGTAAGTAATAGATTATTTAACGATAATCTGCGTGCACTCTAAGTTGGTCATATGACGAAAAATCACCTTTTGACCTCTTTTTTAGATTGAGACTTTTGGCTTGTGCATGCAAGAGAGGACCTTTTCTTATGGCCATCCAAAACAGAGGTTAAGAGGTGATTTTTCTTCAATGATCAACTTTGAGTGCATGCATATTTTCTCCATATATTCTGAATACCCTAGTGATTTCAATGTGTTTGTTTTCTGCTTTATTGGTGAATATGTGATCAATATAGGCTTTCACTTGGCAATTATAGGAGTAAAGATTCACATATGTTTAAGAAAATTATTAACCGAAATAATTTGACTATATTATGGAAATATAAGAAGTCCCTCGATTCCTCCTTCAATGTGGACGAACGGACAAAGTTAGTTTTTTTCTTATTGAACAAATTAAATAGGAATGAGTGCACTAGAAGTCCTAAAACTTACAAAAAGTGCAATCAAATCTTAAAACTCGTCAAATTGGTGCAATCGAGCTCTTCCATTAACTCCATCCAACTTGGCTAACGGAAAATGCTTTTGTTAGTCAAATTGAATGAAGTTAATGGAAGAGCTTGATTGAATCAATTTGACAAATTTTAGAACTTGATTGCAATTTTTGCAAGTTTTAGAAGTTATTTGCACTTTGGTGACAAGTTTTCGGATTTCTAGTGCACTTATCCTGAGAAAGTAAGCCGTCATTGATGACTTGTAGTTGTATAACGAAAAGTCTTGGTCTTCATGAGTTTATGGTTTATATACATGAACAAATATATGATTGTGGAAACTACAAATATATGAGGCAAATCTTTAAATATTACAAGACGATGGTGCTCTCTCTTGCCCCCATCTTTGCATTTTTTTTTTCTTTTTTAGGTTTTTGCTTTATTTTCTTTTTAGTTTTTCTCTTTGCTTTTTTTTTTTCCCTTTTATAGAACTTAGTTTTGAAAAGATACATGAAAATCTCAGACATAATTCTAGATTAATGAATGAAAAATCACAATATAAATGAACTAGAAAAGAGTTGGACGAAAATTATAGTATTGTCAATTTCAATCAAGACATGTAATGCGTGGAAATTCTACTAGTAGAGAAACAAGAGACATTCACATTGTGAAAGAAGACGAGGGATGTGAAAAGTGAATCAACAAACTCCAATTTGTGTCCAGCAAAGTCTTGGTCTTCCTAGATTTTATTGAAGTTTCTTTCCCATTAGCTCTTTCACTGTTGCTTCACTCTCCAAACAAAGAAGGTACACGATATCTAGTAAGGTCTCTGAATATTCTCTAAATAATACAGAACAAAGCACTTGTGGACAAAAAGTATTTTACTTTGATTTGCCTAATCTTTGATGCATATCCTTGAAAGTCTTGGTCTTTGTTGCATATTTTTGGTAGGTGAAAGTCTTGATTTCCTAGACTTTATAGTTTTATCTCTTGATTAACTCACTATCACTTTGCTTCTCCATAACCCTTGTTCTCTGCAGACTATAGTGACTGATTCACCCATGGCCATTGGAGAAATTTTTTTGGGTTCCTTCTGTCAAGTCCTACTCGACAAGTTGATTTCTTTAGGATTGGACTATGTGCTACAAGAAAGAATCAACACCACCTCGTTCCATATGTTGAAGGGGATGCTAGAAACAATCAATGCAATGCTAGATGATGCAGAGGACAAGCAACTAAGTGATGACCGTCTAGCGAAGCTATGGTTCGATGATGTTAGGGACTTGGCCTATGACATAGAAGACTTGCTTCATGAGTTCGAGATTGAGGTTGGTCAAGCCAAGCCAAAGGCAGAATCCAGCACAAGTGGAGGTCAGTTGAAAAGGAAGTTCTCTTTGTTTAGCCGATCGTGCTCGCTCATGTCTGAAACTAAGTCACAAGAGATGAAGGGTAGGTTTGAAGAGATTATTACTAGGAAGGCTCTCCTAAGCTTGAGAGAGAATGTTGTGCACAGATCCCACTACACCAACAAAAGGCTCCCCAGCACTTCTCTACCAGAACTTCAATTTTTTGGAAGGGAGGAGGAAGAAGCACAAGTACTTGAACTATTGATTGGTGACGTCCAAAATTCCGATGCCACTTTGAGCATAGTCCCCATAGTTGGGATGGGTGGTGTTGGAAAGACGGCCTTGGTTCAACAACTATATAATCATGTCAGGGTGAAAAGCTATTTCGAGAGGAGAGTATGGGTTTGTGTTTCAGATTTTTTTTGATGTCCTCAACATAACAAAAACTATTTTGCGGTCAATCACCGGGTTACCTTGTGAGGGTGAAGATCTCAATGGGCTTCAAGTTAAGTTGAAGGACAGTTTATCTGAAAAGAAGTTTCTCGTGATTTTAGACGATGTTTGGAATGAGAAGTATGGAGAATGGACTACCCTCCTAAAGCCATTTGAAGCGGGGGCTAAGGGAAGCAAGATCATTGTCACAACATGCAACCATTCTGTTGTTTCCATAACAGGTGCTTCACCGTATCCTTTGAAGGAGTTGTCCCTTGATAATTGTACAAGTTTATTAGCCCATCATGCTCTAGGAGAAATAAATTTTGGGAGGCATGCATATCTTGAAGCAATAGGTAAGAAATTAGCTGAAAAATGTAAAGGTTTACCTTTAGCAGCAAAAATATTGGGCGGTCTCCTACGTAACAAAGAAAATCTTGACGAATGGGAAGCTATCTTAAATAATAGAATATGGGATGCCACGATGGAAAAAAAATGATGAGGTTCTCCCAGCTTTAAAATTGAGCTATGTCCATCTTCCTTCTTATTTGAAGCGATGTTTTGCTTATTGCGCAATATTTCCAAAGGACTATGAAATTGAGAGGCATGAACTAGTACTCTTATGGATAGCAGAGGGCTTTTTAGATGGACGAAAAGCAAAGGAGAATATCTTGAGCTTAGGATGGAATTACTTCGATGAGTTAGTATCCAGATCCTTTTTGCAACAATCCAGTGTTAACACATCGAAGTTTTTGATGCACGATCTTTTGAATGACCTAGCAAAGTCGATTGCGGGCGGAATATGCTTTACTTCTAGGGAGTCTCAACTGGTGGATGAGGAAGATGACGCCTCTCTTGATAAGAAAGCTCTTTATGCATCATTCATCTCATCATGGTATGTTACATCAAGATGCTTGAGAGCATATGATGGAATGAAGGTACTAAGAAGTTTAATAATATTGCGTGATGGGATTGGTGGGGGCTCAAGAAAATTCTCTATCTCCAACAAGGTGCTGTATGACTTGCTAACAAAATTGAAGTACTTGAAGGTGTTCTCATTATGCTATTGTTCCATCATAGACGTACCGGAATGTGTTAGTGATTTAAAGCATCTTCGATATCTCAATTTCTCTTATACTGATATTGAAAGGCTACCTGAGTCAATTGATGCCTTGTGCAAATTACAAGCTTTGATCTTAAGAGGTTGTCAAAAGCTTTCAATGTTGCCTCCAGGTATCACAAAATTGGTCAGTTTGCAATTTCTTGACCTTAGAGATACATCAAGTCTAAAAAAGATGCCATTGGGTATTGGTAATTTGAAGAATATAATTATCTTGTCCAAGTTTGTGGTAGAACCAGAGAAAGGGGCAAAGTTAAAGGAGTTAAAGAACTTGCAACATTTTCAAGGAGAATTCTTCATATCTGAATTGCAGAAGGTGGAAGAAGTTAGAGATGCAATTGATGCTAATTTGTTTAGAAAGCAAGGCCTTAGCAACTTATTCTTGTCTTGGAATAAAAATTTTGGAAATTTCCGGAATATAGAGCATGAAGCACAGGTTCTTCACTCCCTGCGACCTCATACTAATCTTGAAAGTCTCACTATCTCATATTATGGTGGTGGAATATTTCCGTCATGGCTAGATGGTCCATCCTATTCTAAGATAGTGTCTCTATGCTTGCGTGGTTGTCCTAATGTTAGATCATTGCCATCACTTGGACAGCTCCCTTCACTCAGAGAATTATCTATTGAAGGTATGCATGCAGTAAGCATGATAGGCTCCGAATTTTGTGGGACTAAAAGGCCTTTCCCATCCTTAACAACTTTGAAGTTTGAAGAGATGTCAGCATGGAAAGATTGGTCTCTTTATGTTGGTGGCCAAGAAGAAGAAGTACCATTCTCCTATCTTCAGCATCTTGTTGTTCGAAGATGTCCAGAGTTGATGGGGACATTGCCTTGTCAACTTGATCATCTCATAAAGTTGGAAATTCATTCATGCTCGCATTTGAATAACTCAACCAGTGTCGTTCATCTTCCATCTCTCTGTGATTTACACCTTAGGGATTGTAACAAGGAGATCTTAAAGAGCTTGGTCAACCTAACTTCCTTAACCATTCTCAAAATTGAGAATCTTGCGGAGCTCATATGCTTTGATAAGGGCTTTATGAGCCATTTGGTTAAGCTAAAGGAGCTTCATATAAGAAGCTGTGACAAGCTAACATACTTGTGGCAAGATGGAGATGCAACGCGAAATCTTATTTGCCTCCAGGAATTAGCCATCAAAAGTTGTCCTCAATTCACATCTTTTGTGGTTGGAGAAGGAGAGATTTTAAAGATCGTGGTCAACATACCTTCTTTAACCGTTCTCAAAATTCAACATCTACCAATGCTTGTTTGCTTTGATCATGGGTTTATGAGTCGCTTGGTCAAGCTAAAGGAGCTTGAAATAATAAGTTGTGACAAGTTAACATACTTATGGCAAGATGGAAATGAAACTCAAAATCTTACTTGCCTCCAGAGTTTAGCCATCGAAAGCTGTCCTCAATTCACATCTTTTGTGGGTGGAAAAGGAGAGATAGAGCTGCCCTGCAACCTTGAAAAGATGGAATTAAAGAATTGCATGAGTTTAGAAAAGCTTCCAAGCAAGATGCACACACTTAGAGATTTGCGCATTCGGAATTGTCCAAAAATCATGGGACAAACCATTCCTCCAGATGACCTTAGCAACAATAACCTAATTTCACAACTTGAATCTCTGAAGATAAGTAAATGTGATTCTGTGACATTCTTTCTGCTTGCCAAGGCTAGACTTGCTGCTCTAAAGACACTTCATATTTCGGAGTGTGAGGGAGTGGAGTCGCTAGAAGAGATCATTGTAGAATCATTGAAATCTTTGGATATTTCTACTTGTGTGAAACTAGGAAGCCTACCCCAGTGCCTTCACACTCTCTCCCATCTCACTAAATTGGAAATATGGAACTGTCCAGTGTTGGACATAGAGGACTTCCCTCCCCTTCCCATCACCCTGTCAAAGCTTACGCTTTGTAAGTGTCCGAAGATAAAGTTTCTACCAAATCAATGGCATAATCTTATATCCCTCCATTCGCTACAAATTTGGTATTGCCAAAATATTAAATGCTTCCCCGAAGGAGGATTGCCTCCCAATTTACAAAGCCTTGAAATTTTAGGGTGTGAGAATTTGAAGTCCCCAGTGAGAGAATGGGGTTTACACCTGCTGACATCCCTTGAGTTGCTCCAAATCGACTTTGGCAAGGGAGGGGAGGGAGAGGGGGAGTGGTTTCCTTGGGAGGACGAGGATGCATGGAGTCTTCTCTTTCCTTCCTCTCTAACCGAACTTTACTTGAGAAATATGAGGAATGTGGAAAGTCTATCTAGCGGTCTTCGCAACCATCTCTCCTCTCTCCAGCAGTTATGGATTAGAGATTGCCCGAAGTTGAGGTACTTGCCAGAAGATGGCCTCCCTCCTTCCCTCCAAAATCTATACATATACAAATGCGAGATTCTGAAACTTCAATGCTCAAAACTCACTGGCGATTATTGGCCCCTCATTGAAGAGATCCCTATCGTCTACATTGATGGCATTCAGATCCAATGAATATCTACAGTCAATTTTCTAGGTTTTGAGTAAGTTTTTGGTTTTGAAAGCATCAATATCGATTCTGCTTCCTCAATTTCAATTTTTTGTCCTTTTTTTTCTTTACTTAACAAAAAGAAAAATGTCCCTAAAGTCCATAAATTATATGTGCGTGCATTTTCCATTCTATATGCAAGATGGGACATTATAAATGTATCCAATCATGATGTGCTATTTTATATTTTTTTTTACAAAAAAATAAATTTAAATCTTGACACTCGAATGACTTAGCTGCATGACTAACAATTATATGATGCAACGCTAACTCCTATATATATATTATACTATATGAAATATGTAATGCAAGTAAACTAAGACTATCCGTGTGACATGACGTGTATTATATGATGTAAGAGCAGTTAACCCTAAGCCTACATGCAATCTTTATGAAATCCTAATGAAATCTATGTGCTTTCTAGATTAATATGCTCTAAATCTATATGCATCATGAAACTAACCACGCATGGCTCTAAATATGAAAACCCTAAAGTATAAGTAGCGTGTAATGACAATTGATAATCTTGTGATGCAAGGAAACGTACATTATATTTAAAATCCATCATTTTATTGATAACGTGTTATTTCAAAGCAATCGAATTTCAACTTAATCAGATCAATCTTAACAAAGTCGCTAAAGACATCTGACCTTAGTGCCTAAAGGTTCGTAGGTCTAATAGGCCTTGCTTAATATGGGGAAATAGTTGAATCATGATAACCTAAGGTCCTATCAACTAATAAAATGCAATTGAAATTATATATTAGAACTAAATATCAGCGAAAATCATACCAACCTTAAGCTTACCTTGATTAGGTTTAACCTGATGAGGCCGAGCTCGTGGCAGAGAGGGGTATCTGCCAAGGGAGAACCACGTTGATGATGGCGATGGAACCGAGAAGTGAATCATGTACAAGGCACCGATGGAGATCACGAGCAGAAACGCCGGGTTGAGCTGAGAAAACCGGAGATTGAAAAGCAGGATGGGTGCTTGCAGAACGCTAGCGTTGCTTGGTGAAGGATGCCGAGAGCGGAAAGCGCGCGAAAGGTGGAGCCACTGAACAATGGATGTTGCAGAAAAGAGACGAGTGGAAGTGTGCGTGGAGGCCGTGGGATCCCTTGAACGTGATGTTGTCTCCTTCAATAGCAACCAAGTCTCCACTAATTGCACTTGGTTTTGTCCCGTTGTGAATCTCTTTCTCCACTGAAGCACCTCTCTATCAATTGTTGCCCTTTTGACCAGGCGCTTGACTCCTCGCGTATGATGGATGGAAAAGACTGGCTAAATCAATGTGGCGATTGTGATGGAGACAGAGAGAACATATGCCGTGCGGGCAATGGATGAACGAGAGATCTGCGTTCGTCAACGCATCCGCTAGTGAGTGCTTCCACGTATGAGTGCTTGCGCGTTCTCCGATTTTCTGAGCGAGTCGCTTTTTAGTTCCCCCTCCTCGAATGGACTACACGGTCCTCTTACACGAGACCCACTGAAGTCAATGAGGGTACACACCAACGAAGCAAGTAGCGGGACTTGAGAGACTAAAGCTGTAACCTCTCGTGCAATATAAAGCAGTCAAAAGGACCTTGACGCATGTCGATACAAACTTAACATGAAGGAAGATAGAGGTAGCTATCAATACGATGACTAACATCAAAGTGTAGATTAACCAAGAAAAAAAAACACTTCGCCTGGCCATCTTGGTATGAGAGACTCTTTAGTCCTTCGGATCGACTATGCCCCCTGTTGTTATCTGAAAAACGTGTGTTTGTCAAGTTGAACATAGATGAAATAAATCTCAGTCTCATCTTATTGACAGATGAGCTCTTGCTAACTTTTCTGACAAAATTGAGTGATGGTCTGGATAGATGTGCATTGTCTACATACCGGCAGAGCTAATAATAATATACCAATCCTACTAATGAAAATTCCTGATATCCACTTTTTGTTTAATTCCTCCACACAAAATTAGTATTCAACGTGTTCATGGATCCCCAAGCAACATTAAGTATACTGTATCATGCTCAAATCAGGTCTCCACCTATCCCTCTATCGACTAAGTATAGGCTTTCTCACAGATTTTGATATAGACTTCCGGATATTTTACTTGGTCTCTGTGGTATGGTCTGATAAATTTCAATGAAGTATATAACTAGAGGAACTTCTGCAGTATGGCATCACCAATGGTTGGGTATTTTGTTTCCATAGCACAGGCCGAGCATGTAAGTATACTGCAAGTATCCTGCTCAAATTCTGGTCTCCACCTATCCATATATAGACTTAGTATCAACTTTCTCTCCAATCGATAAAGATTTCTAGATATTTCATTTGGTCTCTGCAGTATACTCTGGTAAATTTGAATAAAGTGTATGGCTAGACCAAGTTCCTGCACAAAAAGGATATAACTTCAGCTTTAGGTAGGTTTGGGGCCTTGAACACCTTGCAAACCCGCTGCTCACATTTGCCTTCCCTAAACATCAACCTTATTGTCGCTGCATGAGGCAGAACATGCCCACCTGCAGGTTTCTTTGATGCTGAAACAAATAAATCAAAGTCGTCAAAAAATTATCTTTTTTCCTTAAATAATGGCCTGCAGCTACTGTATGCATCACTAGTTTACAGTTTACACCAAACAGCTGGTTCTTGAGATTTACAAGAATTAGCACGAGCTTAGTGCTATCCCCAAATTGCAATTTTTCAGTGTGCAATTATCAAAGGGGTAAATTGGATAAGTATTAATGGATGCATGACTGTGGGAGAAATGGGATGTGATGTGGTACCTTGATTGGTTATGTACACCGCCACATGAAATTCCTCAGCTATCTTAAGTAAGCCTGAGAGCACTTGTGCAAATTTTTGCTGCAATTCGGAATCTATTAGTGTCAAACAAGATGAGCTCAAAAATTACAACTCACATGATTTGACGGTTTCAATGGACCTGGCTCTTTGCAAATTCTCCCCTTCCAATAATACCCATTTGAAAGAGAAGGATCACCGAATCCATAATCTGAAAGATATTACTCACCTAAGGTCAACCATCCACAGCTCACAAAATGTGTGCAGTTCCATTCTTGAGCACTGTCTTACCAGTAATCTAAATGGTTCTTCACAAATTTTGGCAGCCAAATCAAGAAGCAAATCGTACTGATGCTCATAAGTATAGACACAGGCATAAATGATCTACAAATTCATGGAAAGACTAGATTACAGCAAGTACACTAGCCAGAAAAGAAGGAAGAGTTGCCACCAATATAGAAAGCTTAGCCTAAGTTATCTAGTACTGCACCACGATCCATGCCAAATCTCTTGGCAATTGGTACAATTCAATCACCGCGACTGCAGGTGTACCAAGTTAAGAAAGTGCACATGTGCTTACATGGACAGACGACATTTATAAAACACAAGCAGCTTTGTCGTGGTCAAGAAAAATACAGACAGATTATAATAGGATACAAAGTTCCTTCTGTGTCAATATAAGCTACCTTGCCATTTCCTCTCACGTGAGTTGGCAGCTGAAAATATTTTACGAACATGGAATCCACAAACCATTAATAAAGAAGGATTGAAAACAGGGGTAAATACTGTTGTAGGATTTGCAAATAAAGTAGAGTATCTTCAAGCATCACATTCGACTAATGATCAACCCAAGTCCGAGTCCGACTATGATTAAGGCTTTTACTTGGTTATGACATAGTACAAACTCTTCTGGCCTTTTTACTGCTTGGTTTGAGCCACTGTATATGCGTTCCGGTATACTGACTGCAGACTACAGAAAATGAGAGTGCCATACTTCCAGAATCACCCAATACACACGCTATGATGCCAAGATCACCCACATCTTTATTCTTCATAGGAATTCAATCATTATGTTACCATTTGGCATTGTTCATCTGAACAAAAATGCAACAGAAATTGATGACAGAAACCTAATATCCAATTCAGACCAACGTGAGTAGTAACGCCAAGCGTATGTGCAAGCTGTGTCTTCCCAGACCTGAAGTGACGTCAGCAGCATTTTTCTGAGAAAGCTAATTAACAAAAGCAACTAAAAGTTCATCAAAGGTAATGTTGTTGGACCGTGATTTTCACCCAGGTTCGCCAAACGCTTCCGTAATTGCCGGAGTTTCAATACCACCTGTAAACATTGCCAAACCAGTGAAATTTGATTTCGTGTTAAACTCTATGTTTTCTGGTGAATGTAGAATGACAGGACAAAAGCATTTCCTAAATGATCAATGACAATCTAGCGTTCCGACAGTCTTTATTGATGAATTAACCTTGGGACATTCGTTATTAATCCAGCTATGTCACGAATACATGGAAAATAAGACGTACAATGGTGCAATTCCAAGGTCACGTAACATAAGGAAGGAAGGCTGGAATTGCTCTTGTATGGTCAGAAGACAAAAACTGAAAACTGAGAACTACTGCACGCGCAGGAAATCACAGCAAGTTCGAGAGAAAGCTCGAGATGTAAATCACGATAATCACAGCTACAGCTTCATCGAACCATTTGCATCTTAATTTTAACTTTCAGAACACGGATCAGAAAATCACGATAATCATCTCAGAATCAAAGGACGCACCGAAACTCATTAAGAAAGCGATCAGATGAACAGAGAGAGGAGTTGCCTACACTCTGTTTTGCCGTAACTCACGTTTGTTTGTCGATCGTTTCGAGCAGGTCTTCTGCTCCGTCGTCGACGTCCTCTCTTTCCACGATCTTCTGCTCTTCGGCTCTGAACATCAACGAGCGAACACGAGACGAAACTCAGAATCATCATCGCCGGCGATCGCGCCGCGGAAAAGGACATGGGGTGAAATCAAGCGGAGCTTCGTGAAACTCACCTGAGAGACAAAAGCATCTTCGACGACGATGGAATTTCGGTCTGCGCAGGAGGAGAAACTTTCGAATTTTTTTTTGCAGATTTTGGAAACGATCGGAAATTGGAGGGAATCTTAAACATTTTATATATATACATACAGAGAGGCGGGAAGGAGAGGCGGGAAGGGGGTGGGGAATGGCTCTCGGCTTATTTTTCTTTTCTTTTTTTTAAGAAAATATTGGTTTGATTTTATTTTTTTTCGCATTAAAAAACTCAGTTTTCTATTTAGCTCGGCTTTATATTCGTCTTAATCCTGTTCCGCTTATGATTTTCTTAAATTGGACTGAATTAAGTTCTTCCTGAAAAAGGAAAAGAATCTATCTATATCATGGTCAATATTTTAGTTTAATTGCATTATGTTCAAACTCTACGCTTATCATTCATATAATCATGCAAATATCAATGAACAATTAAATTATTCAGAATGGCTTGCAAAGAATTTGCTTATGACCGGTTTGATTTGTACTACACCTAGGTCAGCACACATCTTAAAATTTGTAACTTGGTGATTCAGTAAAAGGTGACGAACATGGAGCATGTGTTTTCTTTTGTTGAGCACGGAGCACATTTAATGTCTAAAATTTGATTTTTATTTAATATCAAACCCTTTCGACTCCAATTTACAAAAATAGGCAAATTAGACTTAAAATACAAAACCATTAGTAATATCCGACATATCTTTCCTCATATTTTTCCTAAAGAAATTGTCCTTTTACATAAGTTTTTAAACGTGTGTATAACGAGAGCAAATGTTATGCTATATACAAATTACGAGATATAATTTTTGATTTTGATATGGTTCATTTTTTTAACTAAACTTTATTATGATTTTAAATTGGATTTTTGATGTAATCTCAAACGCCTCAATTTTACATTAAAAAAAAAAAAACATACACACACAAGAATATCGCTATTTATAAGACCCGCAAGCTCCTTTAATTATTAAATCAAAATATCATCTCTCCCACGACGAGAACCGCAAAGCCCAAAATGACAATCCGTTCCGTCTATACCGCACGTTCCTCTTCTTCGCGCCTCGCTTCTTCTTCTTCTTCTTCTTCGTTCTCCGCACAAGCCCCGCCTGAAATCCCAACCAGCTTCTGTCGAAGTCGAGACTGATGCTGATCGAGTGATCCGAGAGAGTTGGTAATCGCGCATTTACGGTGATCTTCTCGGATGTTTTTGTCTTGGTCTCTTGTTGTTCCCAGTTCCATTGCACGTAAGCCGTTTGATGTTTATCCTGATTGAGAGGCATTTGCTTTTGTTGGGCTTGTTTCTTGGATTTGGAGCGAGGCATTACCATCTTGACATGACCCATCTTCAAATCATTGGTAAAACCGTAGCTAGTGCGTTCGCCTACCCTGAGAAGAAACTGGAGTGTTGGCGAGATTTTACTTAACTGGTCGCAGTGTAGATTCATGACCACCAGCAAGAGAGTGCAAGATAGGAGCAAGGACAATAGGGTCCATGATCTCGAAATTGCCACTGAGAAGCATATAGTGGTGTCGAAGGTGTTGGTTTTGATGGAAATGTTGAAGAAGGAACCCGAGATGATAATCCCTGGGAGGTCGCTGGATCTATACCCAAGCCAAACGGTATAGTGGATTTTATTCAGAAGTCACCAAAACTGTTTGAGTTGTATAAGGATCAGAAGGGGGTATTGTGGTTTGGAATTGACTAAAGAAGCTGAAGACTTGGAAGAAGAAGAGAGATTGATTAGGGCACATTCTGGCATGGCTGTTGAATACGTGACTAGGATGTTGACGATGTCGGTCGATAAATGGCTTCCTCTGTACAAAATCGCTCATTTCAGGAGATAGTTTGGTTTGCCAGCTGATTTTAGGAGCAAGTGGGTACACGAGTAAACACAGCACTTCAAAGTGGTTAAATCTCCAGATGAAGTTGATTATCTCGAGCTCATAGAGTGGATTCCTGCTTGGGCTATCACAGAGTTGGAGAAGCCCATATTGGGGGGTATCAGAATTTGCCTTTTCATACTCCAGGGTTGCTTTCCCTATCTTTCCCCTTGAAGGTTCCTGCCAGTTACAAGAAGGTGTGTAGATATGGAGGGAAAAGCACTTTCAGAAGCCTTACTTGACTCCTTATGCTGATGCATGTGGCCTTCAAGCTGGATTGAAAGAATTCAATAAGAGAGCCATTGCAGCAATGCACGAGTTACTTAGCTTCACAATGGAAAAGAGGTTCGTAACCAATCACCTCACGCACTTTCGACAAGAATTTATGATGCCTCAGAAGCTGATGAGACTCCTGTTGAAGCATTATGGCGTTTTCTATGTCTCTGAGAGGGGAAAGAGGTTTAGTGTTTTCTTCATAGGAGCTTATGAAGGTGCGGAGCTGATTCAGTAACGTCCACTCGTTATTTGGAAGCAAAAGGTCCTAAGCCTTATTGGTTATACGGGGAGGAAGAAAAAGATAGAAACTTTTGTGGACTTATCAGATAAGGAAGATAATGATTTTATAGAGGGTAGCTCTAAGGATGGAGGCATTGCTATGCAGCTTAACCAAATAGAAGCCATCAGTGAATTGGAGGATATTGCAGTTGGAGACAGCTCCTTCATGGATATACATGAAATTGACAATAAATACAAGCCTCATGATTCATTTTAAGGTCATATGTTATTATTTGAGTTGTCAAGATAACTTGCTTTCCAGTCTTCTTCTTCACGAGTTCAAAGTTTCAAGTTTTTGTACAGATTTAATTAGACAAACTCTGCTTACATCTATAAACCAAGTTAATTAATGGTGGACTGATTTATCTCATTCCTCGTTAGTCCTAAAAATTGCCACCGGAACTCCTGAAATCAATGATTCAGAAAGAATGTGCGGATAATGCTTTTGGCAACTCTCAGCTCGCCTTGATGCCAGCAAGGACATCAGAAGCAGTCTATTTACAATGACTGGTTCATTCTCACTTATTGGTCGGACTTAATGAGTGCGGCTGTACTAATCTGCCATTCTGATGATGAACTTGCCACCCTGCATTTGAATCTCAATTGTTGGGTCAAAGAGATGATTGGATAGTAGCTATCAGGGAGAACACAGCCTGAGCTGCTGTGATGATTGACATTCTCTCTCTTGTTGTTACAAATTAGATGCCGAGCTCACCCTGCAGTAATGCCTTGTTCATCATTGTGCATGGATATTCAGGTCCACAATGTGTAGGACTGCCTTCTGCAACATACTTTCATTTGCTTTCTATCCGATTGCTTGTTTCGTAGGTCTTGTAATTTCTGTTTAAATTCTCCATGAATCTATGGCACACTCCTTTTTTTGGGTTCTGCTAGAGAACTTCCTTTTGTTGGATTTTAGAACCCAACATCAAACAGTAAGTAGTTTCTATTACTCCTTGTTTATGTTGGGCTGTGTTCATGGTTGATTCACTTCAATAGCTTACTATTTCGTTGTGAAATACAAGAGCCTTTTTTAAATAGCAAGACTGGTTTTTTTTATTTAAATGATAGATGGCTTTCCACGGCTTTTGATTGTGTGACAAGGACATCACTAATGTGCATTCTTTCTTATACCTCATAGCATGAACTGCGTTTATGATTTGTTACATGGGCTAGCGTATGCTTGACGCCATTGTGCAGTAAATTTCTTTTGCTTATCAAAAGAAAATTCTGAGCAAACTCACTGGAGATGATGCTAAGTAATTTGCTTCCAAATGTTTTGACTAGTTTTCTTCCCGTGCTCATAAAAACCATGATATCCAAAAACTGTATGTGACAAATCAAACTGCTACTTTGTAGCTAAATATATTGCACTGCGTCATTTTCTGGTCTTTTGCTTTTTGACAAAATCCAATGGTTGATAGATTTCATTTCTTTTGATTGGGGCAATTAGATCTCTTCTTAAGCCTGACAGAGTCCTACGAGCTCTCGATAGCATGCCATTCGACGAAGTTCCTAATAGCATATAAGGTTCATAAGAGAGCATCTTAGCATCTTAAATTGAAGTCTGTGTGATGCCAAAGCAAAGACTTTTTCCCCCCTTGACTAGGATTTATTAGCATCTTAAATTGAAGTCTGTGCAATGCCAAAGCAAAGAGTTACCGTTGAATATGAAATTTTTAAGGGAAAGGTCAAGTATCAGTCATAGCTCCAACAAGAGCAACGACAGGAGTAATGTACCATGGAAGTTGAGCATCAACCTCATTTGGAGCAGTACGAAGAATTTCCAGATCTAATATAATCAAGGAGAAAGAGAAGCATCGATGTTTATTAGTTATAATCACTTAGCTATCATCTTTCGTTACATGGCAAAAGTATCGCTTGCATTACAACTCAATTCATATAAGATGGTCATTATCTACTTGTTTTAAGAAGGGATAGGAACTTGGCACCAATGTTTTCAAATTTAGGCCAGTTGGAGAACTAGTTAGGTTGCCAGTTTGCGGTCCTAATGATTGGACTAGGGGTGAATCAGTGATTATGTTTGAAGCAAACAATTTTAGATATGTAATGCTGTCAATTGCCCATGAACACATTAATCAATTGGCCTTGGTGGTAAAGTAAAATGCCGGTGATCCGTGGAATTGAGTGCTTGAGTCCCTCCATGTGCAACGGTAGCCAAAAAGCCCAATTCTATACCCGTAGGATTCTAAAACTAGGCAGATCCAATTTTGAAAATCAATACATTTTCAAACTGGTTCAAACTGGTATAGGCCAAACCACCTACACATACTTTTTGAGTTTTGGGTGGATAGATGAAAGGGAAAGCAGTGGAATTGGCCAAGAAAAAGGGGCAGGAATGGTTTATGATCGAATGATTGCAAAAAATACAAAGGAAATCAACATTGAGAACGTTATAGTCTCCGAATGGGCTGGACATAAGCCACTAAAATCTTTTTGCAATGGCTTGAAATTGACAAAACTAGTTAATATTCTCTTTCACATGAATATCACGTAAAAAAAAAGGATAAATTATTGGATAATGACGCACAAGTATCCAAATTATTACCCTTTTTGTAATCATACCAAAATTTTATTTCATTCAGTCAATTACCTCAATTTTCCGAATATAGGTTAAGTCCTCTATCAAATCACTAACAAAAAAATGTGGATATCATACTAATGTTGTTAAATAGTCGTTAATTGCCCACATTAGTGTTTGCTACGATATCTTGATATGCTGCCACATTGGCCGTGATATATAAGACGCTACGATTATCTAATTCAATATTTTTTCTTTCGACATCACTTATTATGCGAGGTGAGCGAATCATGTAACCAAAATCATATGACACGATGATTCATTTAGCGAATGCCTCAAATTGTATCAAATTTGAAAAAGTGAGATACTTGATTGAAAAAATAAAAGTTTAGGTACTCTATTGTAAAACAAGCAAAATTTTTGATAATTTCGATGTCATTATCCTCAACTTCTGAACCACTCTAAGAAAAACATCTTGAGAAAAATGCTGTCTACGAAGGTCATTGTAACTTATAAGGTGACAAAGTTGAAAATAGTCACCAAAGTGGCGGTGCTAACGGCAACAACACGCCGTGGCCGTGCTTCAATGGTGCTCTATCTTGCCCCTTTCCTTCTTTATTTCCTTTTTAAACTTTTTGGCTCTTTCTTCTTGTTAGTTTTTCTCTTTGCTTTATTCTTTTCATTTGTTGAACTCAAATTTGAAAAGATACAATAGAGACTAATGAATGAAAAAAATCCCAAAATGATTAAACCCGAAAAGAATTGGAGGAAAATTATGGCATTGTTAATTTTAAGCAAGACTTGTAACGCCTAGAAATTCTATTGGTAATGGCAAGAAAGACATACAAAGTCTTGGTCTTCTTGGCATCTATTGAAGTTTCTTTCCCACTAACATAAAAACGTGCAAAAGTCTCGGTCTTCATGTAATCTATTAAAGTTTCTTTCCCACCATCAAAAGACGTGCACAATCAAATCACGTGCAAAGTCTTGGTCTTCTTGGAATATATTAGTTTCTTTCCTGGCATCACTCTTTCACTTTTGCTTCAGTTTCCACAAAAAAAGAAAATGACATCTTTAGTAGGTGAAAGTCCTTGCTTGAAAATGATATTTTTAATAGGTGAAAGTCCTGATCTTCCTAGACTTTATGGTTCTCTCTCCATTTGCTCATCATCACTTTGCAATACAACAGAGACTAATGAATCAAAAAATCCCAAAATGATTAAACCCGAAAAGAATTGGAGGAAAATTATGGCATTGTTAATTTTAAGCAAGACTTGTAACACCTAGAAATTCTATTGTTAATAGCAAGAAAGACATACAAAGTCTTGGTCTTCTTGGCATCTATTGAAGTTTCTTTCCCACTAACATAAAAATGTGCAAAAGTCTTGGTCTTCA
This sequence comes from Eucalyptus pauciflora, assembly GCA_007663325.1. NCBI lineage: Eukaryota > Viridiplantae > Streptophyta > Magnoliopsida > Myrtales > Myrtaceae > Eucalyptus > Eucalyptus pauciflora. The sequence continues at coordinate 662,231 of VMYD01000077.1, forward strand.
TGGAATCCATTAAAGTTTCTTTCCCACCATCAAAAGACATGCACAATCAAATGACATGCAAAGTCTTGGTCTTCCTAAAATATGTTAGTTTATTTTCCGCCATCACTCTCTCACTTTTGCTTCACTTTCCACAAAAAAAGAAAATGACATCTTTAGTAGGTGAAAGTCCTCGTCTGAAAATGATATTTTTAGTAGGCAAAAGTCCTGATCTTTTCGGGTTTTATGGTTCTCTCTCCATTTACTCATCATCACTTTGCTTCACCATAACTTCTATAGTGGACTAATTTGCTCATGGCCATTGGAGAGATCTTTCTCGGTTCCTTCTTTTGGGTTCTATGTAGCAAACTTGAGTTCTCTGGTGTTGGACTATGTGTAAAGTGGTGGAATCTGCATCACCTTGCTTGATATGTACATCAATAATTTTGATATATTCTCTCATATAATTCGATCGTAAATATTTGAATCTTTTCTATCTTATAAAAAAATTTGCCAAAAAATTCAAATCTTGATATGTTTCTCTCTTTCCACGTAAATATATATGGATACAATTTCCTCATATTGTATAAATAACTTTTATGAATTAATAATTTGAATTTTGCAAAATCTTTTGGATGTTAATCTTTAAATGCAACTAGAGTACACTTTTGCTAGTTTTATTAAATAAAACTATCTTCTAATCCATTTATATGAAAATGGTCAATATCATTCTTCCATTAATTTAAGTTTAGGGACAATCCAATGACTAAATTGAACATGTGCAAAAAGTTTAGGGATCAAATTATACAAATTAAAAGTTTAAAGACAACATTGTACATTGAGTTAAAGTTCAGGAACTACATCATACATTGAGTTAAACGTCAGGGACCATTTGCATCATTTTCCCAAGAAAATATAGCTAACATGTCTGCTAATGTGATATTAATATCGTTATGACATGTTCCGACCTCTTGAGAGGGCACTCCAAGAAAGTGGTAATGACTTGGATTCGGCCATCAGTAGGGATCTGCTGATCATTGTTTCTGAAAGTTGCCGTATCATTGCAATATCACATTTGTTTCGTGAACTGCTCTAGCAAATAAGCAGAAGCAACATCATTACTTGATATATTCGGTATAGCTTCGCTATAAGGAAGATCCTCCTCCATTGGAGCAAAAGGTCACAGAATTAGGACAGCAATGCGACATTCGTTGTTTCTTCCTACCGAGTTAAGTTACAGGAAATATGTTTTGCCAAGAGGTCCAGCATCGTTTCTTGCTCTATCTCTAAGGAAAGGTATGTAAATAGAATGCTGGTTCGGAAGCATCTACCGTCGAGGAACTTCAGCCGTTTTATCTGGTTTGGGTTGCCTTTGGTGTGAAGATGGGAAGACCCCTTTCCCAATTCTAATGCAAAAAGGGCGAAATTATTCCGAATTTCGGGTCCCCTTCCTCACCATCTCCATCTCCTTCAAGCTTGCGCGCTTTGCCTTTATTTTGTTTTCTTCTTTTCTCCTTCTACCACCTAACACTAATATTAAAGCCCGATTTGCTAACAAATTTTACTCTCGTCTCTTTTAAGACCTCAAAACCCTCACCTCTCAAGACCTATTTTACCATCGGCCATGATGGCTCCACTGGATAAGAACTCCGTTGATCATTCCCCAAAGGTGAGGGGTTCGAAACCCAGTGAAGACATTTGGTGTCTTAAGTGTGGCGCCGGAGTGATGGGTCTTCCGCTAGCGTCACTCCAGGATTTACCCACCGGCTACCGACTGTACGGGTTCCCTGGGTATAATAATAATAATAATAATAATAATGACAGACAAGGGGCCCATCTCTTTTTCTAAAAGTTGTTCTAGCGACATTAAAGCAAAGGGGGTTGATCAACAGAACCGTATTCGTGGAGCCAAAGGGAAAAAGGAAGGCTTGAACTTTGCGGTCGTGACTTGTGCTGCTAAAGTTGAGGCCCTCGCTGAAATTTCCGGAGACGAGCTCGAACGTTGTGAAATGCCCGTCGGTGATGAAGCTAACTCTTGTTCTAAATAAGATGGAACTAAGCGAAAAGATAAGAAAAAATTCAATAAGTTCTGGAAAATTTCAATTGTTGCTCATGAATTCCTAAAATGAAAGATTTAATTTTACAAGTAAACACACGATGATTATACGCCCATGCATGAATGGGTATCAATGCATACATATATATGTGTGTGTACTCATTAGCGAATCCTATTAATTATTTCTGTTTCCTTTTTCCAAAATTTATGAATAAAAAACAGAAAAAGCATTAGTAAGTGAGCAAACATCTTGTTCATTAAATCTAAAATATATTTGAATTTGACCCCAATTAGCGAGGTCCTTTAATTATGAAATTCAAAAACTATGAAAATTACTACTGTCCCTATCCGTGCTACGCACAGACCTAGATATATGAGTATTGCGCACATATTTTCAGATCACATGAAACTAAAAATAAGCAATTAGCATAAAATGAACTGTTTCTATGGTTAATTGTTTTCAAACATCACTCAAACCTCGTAACTTGGCATGCTTGAACCAAATATAAGTGCCTACATAAAAAAAATTAAAATTAAAATTGACGAATGCACTAATTTGGTACATGGAGTCCTCAACTACAAGCAATATCGATTTTTCATTTTTCATTTTTCACAAAATAAAAAATTATTGAATTCGTGAAGTTATTGACTATTAAAAGAGAAGAAAATATATAAAATACTGACCATAATGCCAGTGAAGAGCATCAAAATTTAATGGATGACAGAGTATTTCAATACTGTTAAAATATTTGTATAACTTTGCAAGTTTACAACTATCATTAACAATTGCGTTGTATATATAAAAAATATTTTTGGCTATAATTTGATTTTGCCTTATTTCAAGCATTTTGGATCTGGCTGAATAGGGAAAATAAAGAGACATTCAGGGGAGGCACTTATTCAATTTTACATGCAAGTGGTTGAAGCAAAAACTCCATAAAGGGAACATCATCAATTTCATTCTATATCTATGGCTTCCCAAAATATGATTGTGGAAACTACAAATATCTGGGCTTGACTAAAAAAAAAAACAAAATACAAATGGAAGAGATGAAATGAGCACTTGTGGACAGAAATCGTCCGTAAAAGTCTTCGTCTTTGTTCGATCTTTTAGGTAGGCAAACAATCTTGGTCTTCTTAGACTTCATAATTTTCTCTCTCCAGCTCACTATCATTTAGCTTCTTCATTGCCCTTGTTTTTCTCTTCAGTGACCGATTCACCCATGGCCATTGGAGAGATCTTTTTGGGTTCCCTCTTTCAGGTCCTCTTCGACAAGTTGACTTCTTTGGGATTGGATTATGCCCAACGAGAAGGAATCAGCATCACCTTGCTCGATGAGTGGAAGGGGATGCTGGAAACAATCAATACAGTGCTGGATGATGCAGAGGACAAGCAGTTAGGCGATAACCGTCTAGTGAAGCCGTGGCTGGACAATGTTAGGGACTTGGCCTATGACATGGAAGACTTGCTTGATGAGTTCATGATTGAAGCTGCTCAGGTTAAGTCTGGGGTAGAATCCAGCACAAGCAAAGGTCAAAAGAAAAGGTTGTTCCCTTTCTTTGGCCAAGATGGATCCTCCGGATCGAACTCGAACCTATGCTCACTCCTGTTTGAAACTAAGGTACAAGATATCAATGGTAGGTTGAAAAAGATTATCACCAGGAAGGCTCATCTAAGCTTAAGAGAGAATGCCGTGGACATATCCAACCACACCAACAAAAGGCTCCACAGCACTTCTTTGCCGGAGACTCAATTTTTCGGTAGGGAGAAGGAAGAAGCAGAGTTACTGGAACTATTGATCAATGAGGTCGAAAATTCCGATGCTAGGCTAAGCATAGTCCCCATAGTTGGGATGGGCGGTGTTGGAAAGACGGCCATGGCTCAACGGTTGTACAATTATCCCAAAATGAGTAGCTATTTCGAGAGGAAAGCATGGGTTTGTGTTTCAGACGTTTTTGATGTTCTCAACATAACGAAAACTATTTTACAATCAATCACTGGGTTGTCTTGTGAGGGCAAAGATCTTAATTGGCTGCAAGTTAAGTTGAAAGATGATTTATCCGATAAGAAGTTCCTTGTGGTCTTAGATGATGTATGGAATGAGAAGTATGGAGAATGGACTTCCCTCTTAAAGCCATTTGAAGCGGGGGCTAAGGGAAGCAAGATCATCATCACGACGCGCAACCATCCTGTGGTTTCCATAACAGGAGCTTCGCCATATTCTTTGAAGGAGTTGTCCGTTGATAATTGTACCAACTTATTAGCCTATCACGCTTTGGAAGCAAGAACTTTTGAGAGGCACCCGCATCTAGAAATAGTAGGCAAGAAAATAGCTGAAAAATGTAGAGGTTTACCTTTGGCAGCAAAGATATTGGGCGGTCTCCTACGTAATAAAGAGAATCTAGATGAATGGGAAGCTATCTTAAATAATAGAATATGGGATGTAGCATCGGCAAAAAACGATGAGGTTCTTCCAGCTTTGAAATTGAGTTATGTCCATCTCCCTTCTTATTTGAAAACATGTTTTACTTATTGCGCAATATTTCCAAAGGACTACGAATTTGAGAGGGACGAGCTGGTGCTCTTATGGATAGCGGTGGGCTTTTTAGATGGACGAAAAGCGAAAGAGAATATCTTGAGATCAGGACGGAAATATTTCGATGAGTTAGTATCTAGATCCTTTCTTCAACAATCCAGTGTTGACACATCGAAGTTTTTGATGCATGATCTTTTGAATGATCTAGCAAAGTCAATTGCAGATGTAACATGCTTTACCTTTGAGGAGTCTCAAGTAGTGAGTGATGAAGATGATGCCTCCTTTAAAGAGAAAGCTCGTTATGCATCATTTGTCTCAGAATATTTTACATCAAAAAGCTTGAGAGTATATGTTGAAATGAAGGTACTAAGAAGTTTAATGCTGTTGAATGTTCGATTTAATCGTAAGGACCAAAGAAGTTTTATTTCCGGAAAGGTGCTACATGACTTGCTAACAAACTTGAAGTACTTGCGGGTGTTATCATTATGCCATTGTGACATCATAGAGGTACCGAATTGTGTTTGTGATTTAAAACATCTCCGATATCTCAATCTCTCATACACCAATATCAAAAGGCTACCCGATTCAATTGGTGCATTGTGCAAATTACAAGCTTTGATCTTAAGAGGTTGTCATATGCTTTATATGTTGCCTCCAAGCATCACAAAATTGATCAGTTTACAATTTCTTGACATTAGAGATACAGGGAGTCTCAAAAAGATGCCATTGGGTATTAGTAAGTTGAGGAATCTTATTATCTTGCCCAAGTTTGTGGTAGGACCAGAGAGAGGGTCACAATTAAATGAGTTAAAGAACTTGCCACATCTTCAAGGAGATTTACTCATATATGAATTGCAGGAGGTGGAAAAAGTTAGAGATGCAATTGATGCTAATTTGTTTGGAAAGCAAGACCTTAGCAACTTATTCTTGCATTGGAATAAAGGTTTTGGAGATTCCCGAAATACAGAGCGCGAAGCACGGGTTCTTCACTCTCTGCGACCTCACACTAATATTAAAAATCTCACTATCTCATACTATGGTGGTGAATCACTCCCGTCATGGTTAGGTGATCCATCCTATTCTAAGATAGTGTATTTGCGCTTGCTTGGCTGTCCTCATGTTAGTTCGCTACCATCACTTGGACAGCTCCCTTCACTCAAAGAATTATCTCTTGAAGGTCTAAGTGCAGTGTGCATGATAGGCTCTGAATTTTACGGAACTAAAAGCCCTTTTCCATCCTTAACAATTTTGAAGTTTGAAGGGATGTCAGCATGGAAAGATTGGTCTTGTTATGCTGGAGGTCAAGAAGAAAAAGAATCATTCTCCTGTCTTCAGCATCTTGTTGTCCAAAGATGTCCAGAGTTGATGGGGACATTGCCTCGTCGATTAGATCATCTTATTAAGCTAGAAATTCATTCATGCTGGCATTTGAATGACTCAACCAATGAGGTTCATCTTCCCTCTCTCCATGAGTTACACATAAAGGATTGTAACAAGTTGATCTTAAAGAAGTTGGAAGACCTAACTTCTTTAACCATTCTCAAAATTGAGAATCTTGTGGAGCTTGTTTGCTTTGATAATGGATTTATGAGCTACTTGGTCAAGTTAAAGGAGCTTCATATAAAAAGAGATGCTGACATACCTATGGCAAGATGGAGATGGAACGCGAAATCTTACTTGCCTTCAAAGTGTAGTCATTGAATATTGTCCTCAATTCACATCTTTTATGGGGGACAAGGAGAGATTGAGTTGCCGTGCGACCTTGAAAATGGAATTGACACGAGCTTAGGGAGCAAGCTGCACACACTTAGAAGTTTGATTATTCGGAATTGTCCAAAAATCCTAACATTCCTCCAAATGACCCCAGCAGCAATAACACGATGTCACAGCTTGAATATCTGCAGATTGATCATTGTGATTCTTGGGTATCTTTTCCGTTTGCTAAGGATAGACTTGCTACTTTGAAGACACTTGATATTAAGAGTTGCAAGGGAGTAGAGTCGCTAGCAGAGATCATAGAATCGTTAGAATCTCTAGATATTGGCAATTGTATGAATTTGAGAAGCCTACCACAGTGCCTTCGCACGCTCGTCCATCTCACTCATTTGGAAATAAGTGATTGTCCAGCACTGGAGATGGAGGACCTCCCTCCCCTTCCCCTCACCTTGTCGAGTCTTTCACTTTCTTAGTGTCCGAAGATAAAGTCTATTGCCAACTGTAATATTGATAGTTGTAACAATCTCACTTATTTGGAAATATGGGAGTGTCCAGCATTGGAGATGGAGGACTTCCCTCCCCTTCCAATCACCTTATTGCATCTTGCACTTTACTTATGTCCCAAGATAAAGTCATTAGAGTGGCATCGTCTTACGTCCCTTCAGGAGCTACGAATTATTCGTTGTGAAAATATCGAATGCTTCCCCGAAGGAGGCTTGCCTCCAAATTTGCGGTCGTTTTATATTAGGGGGTGCAAGAATATGAAGCAGCCAGTGAGAAAATGGGGCTTGCCCATGCTCACTTCCCTCGAGAGACTGGAATGGACGGAAGCAGCATGGGAGGGGAGGGAGACAAGGAGTGCTTTCCTTCGGAGGAAGACGACGAGGATTCCTGGAGTCTTCTCTTTCCTTCCTCTCTTATCTCTCTTCAAATTGGCCATATGAGGAACGTGGAAAGACTATCAAATGGCCTTCGCAACCATCTCTCCTCTCTCCAAGAGTTATCGATTGAGTGTTGTCCAAAGTTGAGGGACTTGCCAGAGGATGGCCTCCCTCCCTCCCTCCAACAATTGCACATTCTTGGATGCGAGATTCTGAAAGATCGATGCTCAAAACACACCGGCGACTATTGGCCCCTCATCCAAGAGATCCCTCTCATCTCATTTATGGTTAGATCCGATGAATTGATTCGTCCTGGTAATAAGGTTTTCTAGGGTTCGAGTAAGTTTATGGTTTCGAAGGCATCGATTTCCCATTCTGCTCTCTCAGCTCGATGCTCGATACAAATCGATACTTTCCCATGAAGAAGCTCCGCATGAATTTCCGGAAATCCAAGAAATCCTCAACATCCGCATCGATTGGGTTCTCAGATCCGATGAAGTGAAATCGATCCACTTTCGCTGTCCTTTGCTAACTGCCGCGATTCAATCCCTTCCATCTACGGTCAGATTTCTACGGGTTCAGGTGAGTCCTTTTGTCTTGAATGCATCGATTTCGTGTCTCTGTTCTTCAGTTCGACGCTTAATACGAAGTAATTTCTTCCAATGAGAATTGAAATTCAGAGCTGAAAAATTGATAATTAGCTTGAATATCCAGCAAGAGCTTCGTTTAGTCTCCAATTGCACTGGCTTGCGAAAGTTGATGATGATGATGATGATATTCTTGTATGCCACAGCTGCATCCATGTCCACTACTGCCTTGGGCCGGCTTTTCTCTTTAGCCACTGCAATGCTCTTTCGAACAACAAGTAATTCAGCCTCCTCTGTTTCTGTTTTGGCCTCAATCCCAACAAATTTTTGTTCATATATGGATGTGAAGTTGGGGTACTTGCCAGAGGATGGCCCTCCCTCTCTCTCTCTCTCCCTTCAAGAGATCCCTTTCATCAGCATTGATAGTATTCGGATCCAATGAAGTAAAATCAATCATGCCCAAGCCATGATGATAGATTTGTCTTCGTTGACTTCTTTTTGTTCCTCAGGTAATGCTTCCAACTTCTTTCATATTTCACTTTCATTTGTTAACTGCCGGGATTCATTCTTTGATGTAATGTAAGTTTTCTTGGGTTAGGGTAAGTTTTTGATTTTCGAGGCATCAATTTTGATTATGCTCCCTCAATTCGATGCGTAATACAGACTGATATTGGAACTCCAGTCTCTAGCTCATTTTGAAAGCTAGAAAATGAAATTTATTGGATTGTTAATTGACGGGGATTGTGCTGCTGTCTTCTCTTCTCGATTAGCTTATCCCACATCAAGATTTGACATGTCATACCCTCTGTGGCAGATTGCTTGCCGTTGTCAATGATATCTCCTGCTTGTTCCAAGGACACAAAGAGAATGTAGCTCTTCGTGAGCAGCAATATGGATGGGACAAAACCGCTACTGAGGTCATCATTGTCATAGAAGCTTATAGAACTCTTGAGGTATTCGAGGCCTTACCTTGCTGATGAAGTTGTGAGAGATATCAGCAGGAAGTTTGGTTTTGTGCTTTTCAACAGCTCTTCTAAAACCGCTGTTCTGGACTCTGTGAGTAACAATAATGTTCATTGGTTTCGTTCTGGGATATCGCTCTCAATCGTTCCCTCCACCTGCGATCTATATCTAATCCTTTCTATTCTCTGAATCATGCAGGATGTTAATGGAAGTGTTGCTTTCTTCTGGGGAAGTGATTCTGGGGGCAATCTTGTTCTCTCGGATGATGCAGAAGTCGTGAAGATGGCTGTGGGAAATCTTTCGCACAATTCCCTAAAGTTAATTATTTTTTCGGATTGTTGATGCATCTCCACTGGAGTTTGGTAGATGCATTGCAATGTGAAAAGTAAGGATGGATGATCTCTACTGATATTAGCAGAGTTCAGGCAGAGTTCAGAGAATGTTACGTTGTTGGGTAACATCATATTGGAAAAATTGGTTCCGAACCTAAATTTATAATTTATGGTTAAAATGGTGTTCTTTATCTGTATGCATGTTTTGATTTGTGCATTTTCACCTACAATGTTGCTCTTCCAATGGTTTTTGAGCGCCAAATTGTTCACTTTTAACGTTGCCGTTTTTTCCAAGTTAGGATGCTGCTTCACCAGCTCTGGAGGTTTGCGGAGTTATGAGCACCCAACGAATGAGGTGAAGCCGGTTCCTCAATTCGATGCTTGATACAAACTGATTTTCCTCATTCAAATTTTTACATAAATTTTCGAAAACCAGCCGCTGAAGCTGAAAGATTGAAATGTTCCTCAATATGTAGAACGAAATGTTCACAAAACTGCATCTTGCTATATTGATGACCTATCTTGAACTCTTCTTGATGCCCAAAATCTGTGCTTATTTCTGCATTTGAGTGACCCACCAACCAAATTGTGAATCAAAATGCACCATGCTTTGCGTGAGAATCACCAAAAATCATAGCGTTCTAAACTCATATTCCTCTGCATTTTCAGCGTTTGTTGTATGTTCTCTTCCAACATCTTTCCACTTGTGCCCTTAAGCTCATTCACTGTGGTTGTTTTGCAGATACCACTGTGATCTGTATTAGCAAAAGCTCTCGGAAGGATCACTTGCGAATGCTGTTGAGGTGGGGCTAATGCTGTCAATGTTAAGTGTCACTTTTTGCAATTTAATAAATAAATAAAAAGAAGAAGCGTTTAATTTTATTTGGTGTACTGAGATGTCCTAAATTTTCTTCTAGTGAATACGATCTGAATAAGAATAATCTTTTCTAAAATCTAAAAGCAGTGATTAGTTATGTGGATGCTGTGATATGATTACGAAGAAAAGGGATGCACTTCCTTTCTTTTTTTATTCAATGGTTTCCTTTATCATTGAGAACCTTCTTTTTGTTGATGATGATCCTTCGTAGTATTAACCAATCAATCTGGGATAAAATTCTGGGGCACCTCATGGCTCCAACCTTTCAATGCCACACCAAATCATGACGGCATTGATATTCCATAAATCACCTTCTGCTTGGGTCCTGATCTCTGGTGGGTTAGGAACTATTATTAAAAGCTTGCAAGAAATTTTTAGCCAATTTACTCTTGCTTGTTTGGTTGAGATTGAAATGATATGCTACCTGCTTTTGTGATTGTGTTGTCAGCAGTGACCTGTGGGGCAAATCTATTTAGTTCTTTAAAGTATCAGCTGTGTGCGTTTACTCTGGAATATTATTTTGTCTTATATTATGTTATTTTATTTGAAAATACCTTCTTATGTGGCATTCTTCCTATAGGGAGTTCCGGAACAAAAGTTTCAAGCTCACTTGTGTTTGTTTGGTGTAACTAGAAATCTTGCACTTTGACGAATGCAAACCTTGTCTGATACATCTCCTCCCTCTATGCTACTGTTGCATATGTAAATTTTTGGTTGAAGCAATTTTCATGTGAGATTGTGAAGCTTTGTTAGAGGTTAGTTAATTTGTGATGTAAATTGCGGCTCACTGTGTACTTTCTCTGAGGCTTTTTGGATGTTATTGCACATGTAACATGGTGCTTTGCCTATATAAATAGGTGGTCAGAAAAGCAGTGTTGCATTTCCCAAGATAAATTTTGAGAAACCATACATAGTTTTTCTTGCGAGCCATCCTATCATCTGATAAGTTTTGCTCATTTTTCTCCATTTTGTGACTTCGATGACTTTTTCAGTTAGCTTGTTATATTGTTCTTGCAGTAATTAAACTTATAGGAATATGGTCTTTACATTGAAAAATACAATGGAACCAATTAGTGATCACAACAGGAAGCCTCTGCCATCTTACATCTAACTTATAATGGAACAAAACCAATCTAATTGTTCCAACTGGCAAAATATTGGGAATCGAACATGTATGCTGGCATGATCAGTGTTTTTGTCATGCAGTAATCTATAATACCAAGTATTTCCAATTTCCTATAGGTAGCATTGGGTTTTGCACATAATTAATGTGGAAATTTCTTTGTTTATAAATGTGGACTTTAAGTTCTGCTTTAATGACCTATGACTACTATAGTTTTATCTTTGTAAATTGCTAGTTTCTTTTCTAAGGATTGATGAATATGATTCTGTGATTTTTACTATCCCAAACTGCAGGATTTGGATGTGGTTGAGGCACTCATTCGAGGGCTGGTCTTGTTCCAAGGAAGGTGTCTGATGGTGAGATTGAATTTTTTTTTTTTTTGTTAGAATACTTCAATTTGACCAATGATGGATTTTGTTTACAGCTAATAGCCATCTTTTCACCTTGATTTGCAGGTTAGTCACGATAAGCATCCAATATCTGGAAGCATGGACAAGCTTTGGGTGGTTTCTCAAGGCAAGGTTGCGCCTTTCTGTGGGAATTTCCAGGATCATAATAAGATACTTCAGTCCTCGTCGAATCGGGTGAGTTTAGTTCTTGTCATCAGCCAAGAGTGGTTCAATGCGATCACATCACATTACCTTATAAAACATAAAATGAGGCTTTGTTGCATAGAGAAAGCAAAAAAGGATGAAGAGAGGATTGCTGCTGATATACAGGATGTACTCACAGTAACAGCGGCCCTCGTTTGTCATTTTGATCGGGGCTCATGGAAGGATGAGTCTTAAGTTTTTAACATTGAATATGCAGTATCACTTGCCAATAGGTTAAAAAGTTGTACTTTTGACTCTAAGTACAGAATTGCTTTTAGTGACTATATTGTAGGAGCCACAAAATACAATGTGAATTTCTGTAAGTGAATTGGTTAGATAATATCCTTTTAACATTTACAGGTCAATATTCAAAATAAGAAGTTCTCTTTCTTCCCATGACAGTTATTGTATATATGGAAGGATAAATTTAAAACAGAGGTTTGAATATGTGAATGAAAGTGCTAAATTTTGAATGAATTATGTTGGCCGAAAACCATTTAAAAACCGATTACCTGGTCAAAGAATAAAGTTTATCTTTCTTCTATTCAAATTCCCACTCCATCTCTTGATAAAGGTAGCTTTAACCACCAAAAAAGAAAAAAAAAATCGTGATTTCATTGTTCGGACGGGCAACGGTTAGATCAATGATTTTGTTTGGACTTTATTGTGATATCATGAAAGGTTCCATATATCAGCCCAAAGGAGATAGTGGAACTCAAGTCTCTAGTTCATTTTGAAAGCCAGAAAATGAAATTTATTGGATTGTTAATTGACGGAAATTGCGGTACTGTATTCTCAATCGGCTCATTCCACATCGAGATTTGACATGCCTTACCCTCTGTGGCAGATTGTTTGCGGTTGTCAGTGATATCTCCTGCTTGTTCCAAGGACACATAGAAAATGTTGATGGAATAAAACCGCTAATGAGGACATTATCATCGTAGAAGCTTATTGAACTCTGAGGATTGGAGGCCTTACCGTGCTGATCAAGTTGTGAGAGACATCAGCAGGAAGTTTGGTTTTGTGGTCTTCGACAGCTCTTCTAAAACCCGCTTCTCTGGCCTCCGTGGGTAACAATAATGTTCATTGGTTTCGTTCTGGGATATTGCTCTCAATCTCTCCCTCCACCTGCGATCTATATCTAATCCTTTCTGTTCTCTGAATCATGCAGGATGTTGATGGAAGTGTCCCTTTCTTCTGGGGAATTGATTCTGGAGGCAGTCTTGTTCTCTCGGATGATGCAGAAGTCGTGAAGATGGGCTTTGGGAAATGTTTCGCACCATTCCCTAAAGGTAATTATTTTTTCGGTTTGTTGATGCGGCTCCACTGGAGTTCGGTCTATGCATTGCAATGTGAAAGTAAGGATGAATGAGCTCCGCTGATATTAAGCAGAGTTAAGAGGAGAATGTTATGTTGTTGGGTAACATCATATTGGAAAAATTGGTTCCAAACCTAAATTTATAATTTATGGTTAAAATGGTGCTCTTTATCTGTATGCGTGTTTTGATTTGTGCATTTTCACCTAAAATGTTGCTGTTCCAATGGTTTTCGAGTGCCAAATCGTTCACCTTTTAACGTTGCCTTCTTTTCCAACTCAGGATGCTGCTTCACCAGCTCTGGAGATTTGAGGAGTTAAGAGCACCCACCGAATGAGGTGAAGCCGGTTCCTTGGGTGGACAGCTCTAGCCATGTGTCCGGCACCACATTCAAAGTGGATGCGGAGACTAAGGACTCCAGCATGCCTGGAATCGGGAGTGCTACGAAACCAGTCATGCTTTCTCATACATTGACAATTTTTCAGCTCTAATGGTTGGGTACTCTATGTTGAGAGTTTGGGATGACACCAAGTCTTTAGAGAACCTGATCATGCTTTGTGCAGTAATATCTTTCTGGCATTTCATTTAGCCATCACGCAGAGTCCATTCACTGTCATGTGTTTTTTTATTCTTACTTAGATATCTATTGTGAAATTGTTCTCTCTATTTGTAAATTAGGCCAGGACGACATTGTTATATGAGGTCAAATGTGAACTATGATAAATTGGAGCATGCTGATCCTGATATGGAAATCGAGTTTACACGATACCATGAGGCATGTTAGTTATTAAAGGCTAAAGCAATAACCTCTCGTGCAATTTTAAACCAGTCAAAAGGACCTTGATGCATGTCAAAACAAACTTAACATGAAGGAAGATAGAGATAGCTATCAATACGATCATTAACATCAAACTGTAAATTAAAAAAAAAAAAAAGAGCTTCGCCGGGCCATCTTCGTAGGAGTCCTCTCTAGTCCTTCGCATTGGCTATGCCCCCTGCTGTCATCTAAAAAACATGTGTTTGTCAATTTTAACATAAATGAAATAAATCTTAGTTTCATCCTATTGACATACGAGCTCTCGCTAAAATTTCTTACATAAGAGATAGTTTTGCTAGATGTGCCGTGTACATGGCACACATTACACAACTAACCTATTAGTCCTGCTCAAAAAAATTCTCAATGTCCATTTTTCTTCCATTTTTGTTTAATTGCTCTGCACAAAATTCGTATTCAACGTGTTCATGGATCTCCATACAACATCAAGTATAATGTGAGCACCATGGTTTAAATCAGGTCTCCACATATCCATATGTGGACTTAGTATCGACTTAGCTTCGGGTTCGGGTTGGTTTGGGGCCTTAAACACCTTGTAGACGTGCTGCTCACCTTTGCCTCACCTAAACATCAATTTAATTGCGGCTAAATGAGCCAGAATCCCCACCTGCAGGTTTCCCATGCCCACCTGCAGGTTTCTTTGGGTCTGATATGAACACATCACCGCCTGGATCATCCACGACTGAAACAGATAAATCAAAGACAAGCATCAAAAATCATCTTTTTCCTTTAACTCATGGACTGCAGCTACTGCAATGGTGCGATTTGAATGTCCCGTAACATGAACAGATGCTGAATTGCTCGTGCAAGAAAGTTCAAGAAAGTTCTTTTACTTATCAAAAGAAAATTATAGCAAACTCAGTGGAGATGATGTGGGGTAATTAGCTTTCAAATATTGTGACTAGATTTCTTCTCCGGCTCATAAAAACCACGATATCCACAAACTGTTAGCCTTAAACCAAACTCCTACTATCTATAGTTAAAAACATATTGCACTGGATAATTTTATGTTTTTTTTCTTTATGACGAGATACTGTGGTTGATAAATTTTTCAAGTTATTCGAAATGAACACTGAATTATTTTCTTTTGGTTACATCTCTTCTCAAGCCTGATGTAGTCCTTTGACCTTTCCATAGCATGCCATGCTTGATTAATTTCTTTAGAACATATAAGGCTGTATTATTTGCATTCAATTGGCTAAACATAAATAGAAGCAGCAGAAAGGATACTTTGGCCTTACCCTTAATATTTTGCAATTGATACACAAAATTGACAATGTAGTTGACAAACCTTTTGGGTCACCATCACGGTTAGAGAAAGTATTTCATGTCATTCATGAATGGTTCGTTGTCGAGCACATGAAGCTTAAGGACAAGCTATGACAAGGGTGACAAAGAGTCCATTGCAGATAAAGGAAATGAACAAGTGCTTGGGAGCTCATTATATACCTCTAGCTATCAATACAATGACTAACATCAAATTGCAGATTAACAGGGGAAAAAAAAGACATTTCGCCTGACTTCCTGGTTGAAGAGAGGTGTTATCTGAAAAACGTGAGTTTGTCAAGTTCAACATAGATGAAATAAATCTCAGTCTCATCTTATTGACTTATGAGCTCTTGCTAAATTTTCTGACAAAATCGAGTGATGGTCTGGATAGATGTGCATCATCTACGTACCAGCAAAGCTAATAATAATATACCAGTCCTACTGAGGAAAATTCCCAATATCCACTTCTTTTTGTTTAATTCCTCTGCACAAAATTCATATTCAACGTGATCATGGATCTCCAAGCAACATCAAGTGTACTGTTAGTATCATGCTTAAATCAGGTCTCCACCTATCCCTGTGTCGACAAAGTATAGACTTTCTCACAGATTCTGATATGGACTTCTCAATGTTTTACTTGGTCTCTGCAATATGGCCTGATAAATTTCAACGAAGTATAAAACTAGAGGAAGATCTGCAGTATGGCATCACCAATGGTTAGGCATTTTGTTTTGTTTCCACAGCAAAGGCTGTGCATGTAAGTATACCGTAAGCATACTGCTCAAATTCTGGTCTCCACCTATCCATATATAGACTTAATATCAACTTTCTCTCCGATTGATAAAGATCTCTAGATATTTCGTTTGGTCTATGCAGTATAATCTGGTAAATTTCAATAGAGTGTATGGCTAGACGAAGATCCAGCACAAAATGGATATAACTTCAGCTTTAGGTAGGTTTTGGGGTTTGAACACCTTGCAAACCCGCTGCTCACCTTTGCCTTTCCTAAACATCAACGTAATTGTGGCTGCATGAGCCAGAACATGCCCAACTGCAGGTTTCTTTGATGCTGAAACAAATGAATCAAACTCGTCAAAAAATTATCTTTTTTCCTTAAATAATGGACTGCAGCTACTGTATGCATCACTAGTTTACACCAAACAGCTGGTTCTTAAGATTTATAAGAACTAGCATGAGCTTAGTGGTATCCCCAAATTGCATTTTTTCAGCGTGCAACCATGAAAGGGCTAAATGGAAAAGTATCAATGGATGCATGACTGTGGGAGAAATGAGATGTGATGCGGTACCATGTACACTGCCACATTAAATTCCTCAGCTATCTTAAGTAAGCCTGAGAGCACCTGAGCAAATTTTTGCTGCAATTCGGAATCTATTAGTGTCGAACAAGGTGAGCTCAAAAATCACAACTCGCATGATTTGACGGTTTCAATGGACCTGGCTCTTTGCAAGTTTTTCCCTTCCAATAATAACCATTTGAAAGAGAGGGATCACCGAATCCATAATCTGTAAGATATTACTCACCTAAGGTCAACCATCCACACCTCACAAAATGAGGGCAGTTTCATTCTTGAGCACTGCCTTACCAGTAATCTAAATGGTTCTTCACCCATTTTGGCAGCCAAATCAAGAAGCAAATCGTACTGATCCTCATAAGTATAGACACGGGCAAAAATGATCTACAAATTCATGGAAAGACTAGATTACAGCAAGAACACTAGCCAGAAAAGAAGGAAGAGTTGCCACCAATGAAAGCTTCGCTTACATTATCTAGGACTGCACCAGGATCCATGCCAAATCTCTTGGCAATTGGTACAATTCGATCACCACAACTGCAGGTGTGCCAAGTTAAGAAAGTGCACATGCGCTTACATCGACAGATGACATTTATGAAACATGAGCAGCTTTGTCGAGGTCAAGAAAAATACAGACAGATTATAATAGGATGCAAAGTTCCTTTTGCTTCCTTTTGCGTCGATATAAGCTACCTTGCCATTTCCTCCTCTCATGTGAGTTGGCAGCTGAAAATATTTTACCAACATGGAATCCACAAACCATTAATAAAGAATGATTATAAACAGTAGTAAATACTGTAGTAGGACTTGCAAATAAAGTAGAGTATCTTCAAGCATCACATTCAACTAATGATAACTAATGATCAACCCAAATCCAAGTCCATCTATGATTAAGGCTTTTACTGGGTCATGACATAGTACAAACTCTTCTGGCCTTTTTCCTGCTTGGTTTGAGCCACTGTATATGGTTCCAGTATACCGACTGCAGATTACAAAAAATGAGTGCCATACTTCCAGAATCACCTAATACACACATTATGATGCTAAGATCACCCACATCTTTATACTTCATAGGAATTCAATCATCACGTTACTATTTTGGCATTGTTCATCTGGAGAAAAAAAAGAAACAGAAGTTCAAGACAGAAACCTAATATCCAATTCAGACCAACCTGGGAAGTAACACATAGGGTATATGCAAGCTATGTTTTCCCAGACCTGAAGTGACGTCAGCAGCATTTTCTGAGAAAGCTAATTAACAAAAGCAACCAAAAGTTCATCAAAAGGTAACGTTGTTGGACTGTGATTTTCACCCAGATTCACCAAATGCTTCCGTAATTGCCAGAGTTTCAATACCACCTGTGAACATTGCCAAACCGGTGAAATTTGTTTTCATTGAAATGCATGAAGAATAAGACACACAGTCTGCAAAAGAAAGTCTCTTACCACCTACAAGCTCATCGCGGGCTTGGCTTCCAGTTGTGATACAAACAACCAACGACTCTCTCTAGAGAAAAACGAAGACATTGAAAGTACTTTGAGCAACAGATATGCTAATTTGCAGGCTTTATTTCAAGGGTATTCCAAACCATTTTAGCTCAAAGTTTGCAGAATCAATAACTTACACTGAGCAGAGCATCACTTCCAGTAATATAGCCAAAATTCTGATAAAACGATGGGAAGTCACTGCGAGATGCTTACAGAAGTTCAATTGATTGGAGCCACCATCTCAGGTCAAGAAGAATTTAAGCTTTAACCACTATTTTTTCAGCCGCTTTGCATATTTTGTCAACTTTTGCCTCAGATAATCCTTTTATTCCAGTTAAGTGCTACCCAAAAATAAACAAAGCAAAAGCAAATCACTTGGCCAAATAAGAATACGCTCCTCAACTTAATTCTCAGGACTAAAGATCAGATATACCTTCTTTGTATGCATCATCAAGCCATTGCAAGTGTAGATTCCTGCATCCTGGAGCTTTTTCACATCTCCAGCATTTATTCCTTGAGAAATAACTGCAAACAAAATAAAGGAAGAAGTTCAGGGAAGGAAAATGAGAACAACTCACCATCGTGTCAAACTCTTCTGGTGATTGTAGGATGTCAGGACAAAAGCATTTCCTAGATCATCACTGACAATCTAACTTTCCAGCAGTAATTATTGATGAATTTAGCTGAGGATATTCCTTACTAATCCAGCTATGTCACCAACACATGGAAAATAAGACATCCAATGGTGCAATTCCAAGGTCACGTAACATAAGGAAGGCTGGAATTGCTCTTGTATTATCAGAAGGCAAAAAACAAAAAACTATCGCACGCGCAGGAAATCACGGCAAGTTCGAGAGAAAGGTCGAGATGTACATCACGATAATCACAGCCGTAGCTTCATCGAACCATTTGCATCTTAATTTTAACTTTCGGAACACGGATCAGAAAATCCCTATAATCAATCTCAGAATCAAATGACGCACCGAAACTCATTACGAAGGCCATCAGATGAACACCGAGCTGTTGCCTACACTCTCGTTTTGCCGTAACTTACGTCCTCTCTTTCCACGATCTTCTGCTCTTCGGCTCCGAACATCAACGAGTGAACACAAGACGAAACTCAGAATCATCGTCGCCGGCGATGGCGCCGCGGAAAAGGACATGAACCGAAATCAAGCGGAGATCGCGAAACACAGTTGAGAGAGACGAAAGCATCTTCGACGACGATGGAGTTTGACGATCGGCGATGAAGTTCGCTGCGTCTGCGCAGGAGAAGAGACTTTCGAATTTTTTTTTTGCAGATTTTGGAAACGATCGGAAATCGGAGGGAATCTTATATATATGGATGGAGAGAGGCGGGAAGCGGGGAAGTATGGCTCTCGGCTTATTTTTCTTTTTCTTTTTCTTTTTCTTTTTTTAAGAAAAAGAGGTTTGACTGAGTTTCGTTGTTCTGAGATAGATCCTCATAAATTGAGGTCTAATGGATCTGTTTTAAGAATTTATCAAATACACTCCTAAAATTTTGGTTTGATTTTTTTCCTTTTTATTTTGCATTAAATAACTCAGTTTTTATTTATTTATCTCGGTTTTATATTCATCTTAATCCTGTCCGGCCTATAATTTTCTTAAATTGGACCTAATTAAGTTCTTCTTAAAAAAGGAAAAAATTCGATCTATATTGTGGTCGATACTTGGTTTAATTGCATTATGTTTCAAACTCCATGCTTATTGCTCGTAGAATAGTGAAAATATCAACGAACAATTGAATTATTCGGAATGGCTTGCTAAGAACTTGCTCGTGACCGATTTGATTAGTCGACACACGTCCTAAAATTTGTAACTTGGTGATTCAAAAAAAGGTGACGAACATGGAGCATGTGTTTTCTTTTGTCGAACAAAGAAGACATTTAATGCCTAAAATTTGATTTTTATTTAATATCGAACCCTTTTGACTACAATTTACAAAATAGGCAAATCGGACTTAAAATATAGAACCATTAGTAATCTCCCACATATTTTTCCTCATTCTTTTCTAAAAATTTGTTCTTTTACGTAAGTTTTTGAACATGTGTCTAATGAGAGAAGACTAAATACGAATTAAGAAATCCAATATTTGATTTCAATATGGTTTGATTTTTTTTTTACCAAACTTTATTATGATTTTAAATCGGATTTTTTATGTAATCTCAAACGCCTCAATTTAATAATTAAAAAGAAAAAACACAAGAATATCGCCTTTTTATATGACCCTCGAGCTCTTTTAATTATTTAAATCAAAATGTCATCTCCTTCACGACGAGAAACGCAAAAAGCAAAACGACAATCCGTTCCGTCTCTACCGCCCGTTCCCTCTTCTTCGCGCCTCGCTTCTTCTTCTTCTTCGTTCTCCGCACAAACCCCGCCTGAAATCCCAACCAGCTTCCGTCGAAGTCGAGACTGATGCTCATCGAGTGATCCGAGAGAGGTGGTAATCGCGCATTTATGGCGATCTCCTCGAATATTTTTTGTCTTGGGCTCTTGTTGTTCCTCGTTCCATTGCACGTAAGCGGTTTGATGTTTGTCCTGAGCGAGAGGCATTTGCTTTTCTTGGGTTTGTTTCTTGAATTTGGAGCGAGACATTACCATCTTGACATGACCCGTCTTCAAATCATTGGTAAAAGCACAGCTTCCTCGAATGAATGGAGCGCGGCAAGCGAATTTGGTTGCTTCGTTACCTCGCTATTGCGTTCGCCTACCCTGAGAAGAAACTGGAGTCTCGGCGAGTTTTTACTTAACTGGTCGCAGCGTAGATTCATGACCACCAGCAAGAGAGTGCAAGATAGGAGCAAGGACAAGAGGGTCCATGATCTCAAAATTGCCACTGAGAAGCATAAAGTGGTGTCAAAGGTGTTGGTTTAGTGTGTTCTTCACAGGAGCTTATGAAGGTGCGGAGCTGTATCAGAAATGTCCGCTGGTTATTTGGAAGGAAAAGGTCCTAAGCCTTGTTCTGAGGATGGAGGCATTGCTATGCAGCCTAACCAAATAGAAGCCATAAGTGAATTGGAGGGTATTGCAGTTGGAGGCAGCTCCTTCATGGATATACATGAAATTGACAATAAATACAAGCCTCATGATTCATTTTAAGGTCGTACCTTCTTATTCGAGTTGTCAAGATAACTTGCATTCCAGTCTTCTTCTTCACAAGTTCAAAGTTTCGAGATTTTGTACAGATTTAATTAGACGAACTCTGCTTACATCTCTAAACCAAGTCAATTAATAGTGGACTGATCCATCTCATTCCTTGTTAGTCCTAAACATTGCCACCGGAACTCCTGAAATCAATGATTCAGAAAGAATGTGCGGTTAGTGCTTTTGGCAACTCTCTGCTCGCCTCGATGCCAGCAAGGACATCAGAAGCAGTCTATTTACGCTGACCGGTTCATTCTCAGTTATTAGTCCAACTTATTTGAGTGCTGCCATACTAATCTGCTATTCTGAAGATGAACTTGCCACCCTGCATTTTAATCTCAATTGTTGGTTCAAAGAGATAATTGGGTAGTAGCTATCATGGAGAACATAGCCTCTGCTGCTATGACGATCGATATTCTCTCTCTTGTTGTTACAAATTAGATGCCGAGCTCACCCTGCAGTAATGCCTTGTTCATCACTGTGCATGGATATTATGGTCCACATTTGCTTTCTATCCGATGTTCCATAGGTCTTGTAACTTCTGTTCAAAATCTCCATGAAACTATGGCAAACTCCTGTTTTTAGGTTCTATTGGAGAACTTTCTTTTGTTGGATTTTAGAACCCAAACATCAAACAGTAAGTGGTTTTATTACTGCTTGTTTATGTTGGGCTGTGTTTATGGTTGATTCATTTCATTAGCTTACTGTTCTGTTTTGAAGAAAGAAATAGGAGAGCCTTTGAAATTAGCAAGACTGGTTTTTTTATTTGAATGATAGATGGCTTTCCATAGCTTATGGTTGTGTGAAAATGACATTACTAATATGCATTCTTTCTTATACCTCATAGCATGAATTGCATTTATGATTTGTTACATGGATTAGCATCTGCCTAATGCCATTGTGCAATAAATTTCTTCTGCTTATCAAAAGAAAATTCTTAGCAAACTCACTGGGGATGAGGTTGAGTAATTTGCTTCCAAATGTTGCGGCTAGATTTTTTCTCGTGCTCATAAAAACCTTGATATCCAAAACTGTATGTGACAAATCAAACTGCTACTGTGAAGCTGAATATGTTGCACTGCATCATTTTCTGGTTTTTGCATTATAAAAACAACAGGAGTAATGTACCATGGAGGTTGAGCATCAACCTCATTTGGAGTTGTACGAAGAATTTCCAGATATCATATGATCAAGGAGAAAGAGAGGAGCATTGATGTTTATTAGTTATAACCACTTAGCTATCATCTTTTGTTACATGGCAAAAGTATTGTGTGCATTACGACTCAATTCATATCAGATGGTCGTATCTACTTATTTTAAGAAGGGATAGGAACTTCGCACCAATATTTTCAAACTTGGGCCAATCAGGAACCAGTTAGGTTGCCTATTTGCAGGCCAAGCAGTTGGACTAGGGGAATCGATGATTGTGTCTTGAGCAAACGATTATAGATATGTAATGTTGTCAATTCCCCATGAACACATGAATTGTTCAGCCTTGGTTAGTGAAGTGCCGGTGATCCTGGAGTTGAGTGCTCGAGTTCCTCCATGTGCAACAGTAGCCAAAAGCCCAGCTCTATACCGGTGGGACTCTAAAACTAAGTGGATCCAATGTTGAAAATCGGTATATCAAACTGGTTCCAACTGATTTAGGCCAAACTACTTGCACAGAATTTTTAAGTTTTGGGTGAATGGATCAAAGGGAAAGCAATGGAATTGGCCAAGAAAGAGGGGCAAGAGCAATGCTTTATGGTCGAATGATTGCGGAAAATCTAAAGAAAATCAACGTTGAGAATTTTATAGACTCTAAATGGGCTTGACATATAGCCACCGCAATCTTTTTAACATATAACGTCTAATATATCTCAGCCGAGATACTTTATAGTCTCTGAATGGGCTTGGCATATAGCCACCACAATCTTACTAACATATAGCATCTAATACATCTCGGCCCAATATATCTCGGCTGAGATATGTTAGATACTATGATCATCTAAGTCCTACGCAGTGCCTAACCTTACTCCTACATTATCTCCAGTGGTGAGCAAACCATATTAGCAAAATCATATGACATGATAATTTATTTAACGAATGCCTTAAATTGAGTCAAATTTGAAAAATGAGGTACTTGATTAAAAAAGAAAAGTTTAGGTGGTTGATCGTAAACTAAGCAAAAGTTTTGATAATTTCGATGTCATTATCCTCAATTTTTTAATCGCGCTAAGAAAAACATCTCAAGAAAAATGTTATCTACGAAGGTCACTGTAAGGTGACGAAGTTGGAAATAGTCACTGTAGTAGCGGCACTAACGGCAACAACACGGCCATGGCCATGCTTTGATAATGCTCTATCTTGCCCCTTTTTCTCTTTATTTTCTTTTTTGACTTTTTGTTGTTTCTTCTTTTTAGGCTTTTTCTTTGCATTATTGTTTTCTTTTGTTGAACTCGAATTTGAAAAAATACAATAGAGATTAATGAATGAAAAAATCCCAAAATGATTAGACCCAAAAAGAGTTGGAGGAAAATTATGGTATTATTAATCTTAAGCTAGACTTGTAATGCCTGGAAATTCTATTGATAACGGCAAAAAAGACATAGAGCCTTGGTCTTCTTGGCATCAATTGAAGTTTCTTTTCCACCGACAAAAGACAAAAGACAAAAGATATGCACATGTTTTATTCTGTGGAATCTATTAAAGCTTATTTCCTATCATAAAAAGATGTGCACTATCAAAAGACGTGCAAAAGTCTTGGTGTTCTTGGAATTTATTGATTATTTTCCTGTCATGAAAAGACGTGACGTGCAAAATCTTGATCTTTTAGAATTCTATTAATTTCTTTTCCACCATTAAAAGCCGTGCAAAAGTTTTAATCTTCATAAAATCTAAGAAAGTTTCTTTCCCATTATCTCTTTTTCACTTTTGCTTCACTTTCTTAACAAAAAAAGAAAATGATATTTTCGGCAAGTGAAAGTCCTTCTCAAAATGATATCTTACTAGGTGAAAGTCCTGATCTTCTTGGACTTTCATGGTCCTCTCTCTCCATTAGCTCCTCAACACTTTACTTTGCCATAACTTTTACAGTGGACTAATTCGCTCATGGCCATTGGAGAGACCTTTTGTTGATTCCTTCTTTTGGGTTTCGTTCAACAAAGTTGAGTTTTCTGGCATTGGACTATGCGTAAAGTGATGGAATTAGCATCACCTTGTTCAATATATACAATAATAATTTTGTTATATTCTCTCATGTAGTTCGATCTTCAATATTTGAATTTTTTGTTTTATAAAAAATTTTACCAAAAAATTCAAATCTTGATATGTTTCTCTCTTTCCACGTAAACATCCATGGATAAAATTTCCTCAAATTGTGTAAATAACTTTTTATGAATTAATAATTTGAATTTTGCAAAATTTTTTAGATGTTAATCTTCACATTCGACTAGTATGCACTTCTGCTAGTTCTTCTAATTCATTTATATGAAAATGGAAAATGGTCAATATCGTTTTTCCATTAATTCAAGTTTAGGGACAATCCAAGGACTAAATTAAATATGTATAAAAATTTTAGGGACTAAATTAAACAAATGAAAAGTTTAAAGACGACATTACACATTATGCTAGCGTTCAAGGACTATATTGCACATTGGACTAAACTTTATGGACCATTTGCATAATTTTCTCAAGAAAATATAGCTAACATATTTGCTAATGTGACATTCAACTTTGCTATGACATGTTCCAACCTCTTAAGAGACCACTCCAAGAAAGTGGTAATGACTTGGATTTAGCCATCAGTAGGGATTTGCTGATCATTGTTTTTATGGTCAGCTTTATTCATCGCTAGACAAGAAAAAGGGTTGGGCATCACCAACTAACTCTGTGCAATGTACTAGATATACTCTAGGCATCACACTATGAATAGGAAAATCATGCAAAGGACCACAATTCTCCTATCAAGCGGTTCTTGATCATCAACTACTACCTCAACACCCTTCAGTAGATCATTACTGCCCGTCTTACTGCAAATCTTTAGTACTATAATTAGGGGTGAGCAATTACAGGTTTATCATTTTTTGGAGCCTAGAACCTGCCCTACATACCCTAGAACTTGGATCCTTCCCTATTACAGGTTCCAAGGTCGATTCCAGGGTCTATCTAGATTTCACATATATTATTATTTGAACAATTACAATTTACTAATCATGGATTATATCTAGACATATGAAAAATATGAACATTAATAAAGTAAAAATCTTAGTCATAAAATATAAACTCGGACTAATACTTCCAGATTATACATTGGCATGAAATATCGGAAGATCGCACAGAAACATGAACCAATAAAAATATTAAAACTTATTCCAGGTTCCAAGTTTTAGGTTCCGAAAATTAAGAACTTGAAACTTACCTGTCGAAATAAGTTCTTCATTTTTTGGAACTTGGAACTTACCTGGCATATCTTGGAACCTGGAACCTACAGGGTTCCATCGGTCCGATTATTAGATTCCAAGTTCTACTCTGGAACCATGCTTACCCCTAACTATAATTGCCACGTAAAAGCCTATATTAATCGCATATTCACCAATAACGCATTAAATGAAGACACTGAAATTATAAGGTTATTGAGATTGTACGGATGCCAAAAAAAAAAAAAAGGCTTGGTCTTGGTCTTTGTTTAATGTTTTTGGTGGGTAAATGTCTTGGTCTTCCTGTCTCGCTTCTGCTTTAAATAAGATAGAACTAAGCAAAAAGACAGAAGAAAAATCAATAAGTTGTGGACAATTTCAACTGTTGCTCATGAGTTTCTAAATTGAAAGATTCAATTTAAAAAATACGTACACACTGATTATAAGCCGATGCGTAGCATGGATACTCTACGAAAGTGTCTGTGTGTATGTGTCATCAATTTAAAAAAACTCATGATTTAATCTAAAATCTATTTAGATATGAACCCACATAATGAGGTCAATTAGTTATGAAATGTGAAATAATATTAGATTACGAATGTTCATACACGTGCTACACCCAGACGAGGACATTGCACACATATTTTCAGATTACATGTTTAAAAATTAGGAATTAGAATAAAATGAACTGTTTTGGTGGTTGATTGTTTCCAAATATTACTCAAACCTTAGAACTTGGCATACTTGAACCAAATATAATTACCCACAACAAAATAAATCGTCAAATGCACTAATCTAATTTGGTCCTGAGAAGGCATCATTAGTACTTCGATACTTTTGACGTGTGTATATAACTTTACAACTATCATTTATAATCGCTAGTAGTAATACATGACAAAGAAAATCAGAGAATATTCTTTGGCTTATAACAAAAAAAAAAAAAAAAAAAAACAATTTGATTGTGCCTTATCTCAAGCATTTGGGATTTGGCTGAATAAGGAAAAGAAAAAGACATTCAAGAGGAGGCGCTTATTCGATTTTACATGCAAGGGGTTGAAGCAAAAACTACGTAGAAGGAGACCCATCAATTTCATTCTATATCCATGGCTTCCAAAAATATTCAAATTGACTGAAATAAGACTAGATAATGAGGTCCATGAAATTTCTTACCTATGTGCTAGCAATCAACTATCTAAAGCTTTTTTTTTTTCTCCATTCAACCAATTACCTCGTCATTTATTAATGTAAATCAATGTGAGACCTTCGTTGAGATAGTAAATGAAAAACTGTCTATATGACACCAACAAACTGTTTACATTGGCCTCAAATATGATCCTCGTGGTATCAATTTTGTCTCTTGCGAGTCAAACCGTTCCAGATGATATCAATTGGTCTCTCGAAGAATTGGAACAAATTATTTACAAAAAATATTGTTTAGGCAAATTAATTGTGATTGGTAAAGAAATCATAGTAAGGTTTTAAATTATGTGTGCCTGTACAGTTACATATGATGATAATATTATCAATATGATGTCCAACCGAACGAAAATCAAGTGCTACGAAAAAGTTTATTTCCAATCAAAAGTTTGATAATTCACTAAAAAAATTTGAGCGTAAAGCTTGAATTTTTATGATCGAATGACTAGAGGAAAATCTGAGGGAAATCGACATTGGGAAATTTTGTAGTCTTCCAATGTGCTTGACATTTAGCCACTGAAATTATTTGGTGTGTGAAATTAACAAAACTATCTCCTATTCTCTTTCATACGAATTGATGAATAATCTTACGAAAGAAAATTATTAAATGGAGACCAAGCAATGAACAAAGATGATGAGTTTGTAGAACAAATATTGCGTAAGCAAAAGTATGTTTGAGATTTGAGTCTAGACCAATGATTGTATAAAAAACTCATTGGGACAATGACATCGCAAGTACTTGAATTATTACCCCTTTTGCAATCAGGTACCTAAAGTTTTTTCATTCAATCAATCATCTTAATTTTCCATGTGGGTTAACATGAGACCTTCGTTAATTTTGTGGATGGAAAATGTTGACACGACATTAATGCCGCTGAATAGTTGTTAAATGTCCATACTAGTGTCTAATACAGCATCTTGAGATGTTGCTTTGTTGGCAGAGGCATTGGATGCTAGGATTGTCTAAGTCAACACGAACTCTCTCTCCACATCACCCAATTAGTAGGTTAAGCGAATCGTGTAAATAAAATCATTACAATGTAGCAATTTTTTAATCAAATTGAGACAAATTTGAAAAAAGAAAAAGTAAAAGAGATTAATCCAGACATAAAGCATGGAATTTCTACTAGTAATGGAAAAAAGAGACGTTCTCGTGGGATGCAAGAGGAGGGACGTGAAAAGCGAAGCAACGAATTTCACTTTGTGTCCAGTAATGTGATGGTCTTCCCGAAATTTATTGAAGTTGCTTTCCCGTGACCTCTTTTTCTCTTTTGCTTCATTTTCCAGACAAAAAGGCATATGGTATCCATGAAGCCTTTGGAGCAATTCTGCTGAGTATTACCAAACAAGCACTTGTGGACGAATAGTATCTCATTTTGATTCCCCTGACCACTGACGTACGTGTGAAAAGCACCCAAAATTAAATGGATGACAGAGTGTTATAGTCTTGTCCCAAGAAAGCATCATTACTACTTGAATACTTTTGACGTATATGACTTTACGAAAATTATCCAAAAATCCAAAAATCTATTAGATAACAAATAATTCGATTTTAAACTTTTATATAATACCATGTCAACCGAGATATATTAAATGCTAATATCATCTAAGTCAGTGCACTCTCTCTCTCCTAATCACTCAATCTGTAGGGTAAGAAGCCATGTCAACTATTATGTTTAACTTTTCCTGATTAAGTGAATCATATAAGCAAAATTACAAAACATGACAAGTTATTTAACCATGCCTCAAATTGAGCCAAATTTGAAAATTTGAGGTTCTTGATTAAAAAAAAAAAACTATTCCTGTATTTGATCGTAAACTGAACTAGAGCTCAAGTATTTACGATATTATTATTCTTAACTCTTAAATCGCTTTAAGAGTAACATCATTTTTGCTTCTTCTTCTTTTTCCCTTCTTAAGTTCTTTTTGTTTTTTTCTAGAACATAAATTTGAAAAGATACATGAAAATTTAGACACAATTCTAATAGATAAGTACAAGAGATATTACTGAATGAAAAATCACTGTACGATTAAGCATGAAAAAAAGAATTGGACGAAAATTATAGTACCAGTCAATTTTAAGCATGGCATGTAACGCGTGGGGAAATTCTACTAGTAGTGGAAAAATAAAGGCATTCACATGGGGATGGAAGAGGAGGGACGTGAAAAGCGAAGCAATAAACCAATTTGCATCCTGCAAAGTCTGTCTGTTTTCAATTGCTCTCTTTCGCTTCTGCTTCACTTTCTAGACAAAAAGTACATTATGTCCATTAAAGTCTTGGTCTTCCCGATGAAAGTCCTTTATGAGTGTACTATCACGACAAGCAATATGAGTTAGCCTGAAGAGGCCACCTTTTGAAGCACATTGTGTCCTTGAGTTAGACAAATAAATTGTTCTCATTTTTCTCCATAGCAAGACTTTTGGTCGTCGTCTAAAGAGAGGACCTTTTCTTGTGGCCATCCAAAACATAGAATAGGAGGTGATCACATGACCAACTTAGAGGGTATACACATCTTCATAAAAAAATTATAATTTACAAATGTTTTGTTGGTTTTTTTTTCCTTTAGTATGGGCTTTCATGTGACAGTTATAGTATTAAAAATTTATAGCAAAATGGGTGAGGATGATCTGTTGAAGGGTACTGAAGTAGTTGGTGATGATCATGAATCACTTGATAGGAGAATTATGGTCCTTTGAACTGAAAAAGTTAGCCCAAAGCAAGTTGATTTTAATTGACTATTAAAAGTTTTTTTTAAAAAAAAAAAACCATACAAGACTCACCACAGAGCCAGTGAAAAGCACCAAAATTAAATGAATGACAGAGTGCTATAGCCTCGTCCCATCTTCAATGCTTTTGACATGTGAATATAACTATCATTTAAAATCCCCTAGTAGTAATACATGACAAAGAAAATCAGAGATATTTTTTGGCTTATAAAAAAAAAACATACAATTTGATTGCGCCTTATCTCAAGCATTTTGGATCTGCCTAAATAAGGAAAAGAAAAAGACATTCAAGAGGAGGCGCTTATTCGATTTCGCATGTGAGTGGTTGAAGCAAAAACTCTATAAAATGAGCCCCGCCAATTTCATTCTATATCTTTCGGCCAAAAAAAATAGACTTTCTATATGTGTGGCTTCCTAAAGAAAATCAAATTGACTTGAATAAAACCAGATAATGAGGTGCATGAAAATTCTTACCAATATGCTAGCAATTAAGTATCTTAAGGTTTTTTTTTTTTTTCGTTCAATCAATTACCTCAACATTTCAAATGTTTCACAACATGATGCACAGTCCCTGGGAATAAAATGTTAACAAACTACACCGATGTGGAGGAACTAAATCTCAATTAAATCATGGACGTTGTGCAACAGGTCACAGGTGTCACGTATGTGAATATTGGACAACTCGCACATGATCTATGGAAGTGTGTGTAATATGTTCCCACTGATTAATGTCTAAATGCAATTATTTTCTTGTGCATTTGATCTATGCAATCCACCTTAACTGATCTTCCCCGACACACATTCGTGGGGTTTGCTGCTCAATATATCTTATGTACATACTCTGTCAAGAAAAACACTTTCCATATAAGATAACCATAAGAAATTGCTTTGCATTTTATGTCCAAATATGTTTTTTCTTGCTTACTATACCACAGGGTGCAAATTTCATTTTGAATGAAGAAATCAGAAAGAAAGAGAAAACGAAGTAAAATATCCCCCATTAACAATCATTGGCGGAGCAACAGTAATTACCCTTAGCTAGCAGCGCCGAACCACATCTGAGAGGATGATGGGTAAATAGTAAACCATGAGAAGTGACGTTCTCATGGATGCATGAGAAGGGATGTGAAAAGGGAAGCAACAAACTTCAATTTGTGTCCTGCTAAGTCTTGGTCTTTCTTGAATTTATTGAAGTTTCTTTCCCATTACCTCTTTTTTCTCTTTAGCTTCACTTTCTAGACAAAAAGCACATCGTATCCATGAAGTCTTTGGAGAAATTCTCTTAATACTACCAAACAAGCACTTGTGGGTAAACAGTATTTTATTTTGATTCCTCTGATTGACGTGCGCGTGAAAAGCACCCAAAATTAAATGGATGACAAAGTGCTATAGCCTTGTCCCAAGAAAGCATCATTACTATTATATGAATATGAATTTACGAAAGATTATCTAAAAATTTCATAAATTTATTGTATGACTGCTAATTCAAACCTAAACTTTGATATGCTGCCATGTCAATCAAGATATATTAGATGCTAATATCATCTAAGTCAACACACTTTCTCTCTCCTCATCAAAGGGTAAGTAGCCACATCAATTATTATTTTTAACTTTTGCTGAGTAAACGAGTCATGTCAGCAAAATTACATAACATGTCAATTTATTTAATTGTTACCTCAAATTGAGCCAAATTCGAAAAATTGAGGTTCTTGATTAAAAAAAAAAAAAAAGAGTTCAGGTACTCGATCGTAAACTCAAAAAGAGGTTAGGCACTTTCGATATCAGTATTCTTAGCTCTTAAATCGCTTCAAGAATAACATCATTCTTGCTTTTTTTCCCCTTTCTTAAGTTCTAGTTGTTTTTTCTATATATTTTTTCTTTGATTTTTTTCTTTTTTTATTGAACATAAATTTGAAAAGATACATGAAAATGTAGACATAGTTCTAATAGAGAAGTACAAAAGATATTATTGAACGAAAAATCACAGTACAATTAAGCACGAAAAAGAATTGGATGAAAATTACAGTAACGGTCAATTTTAAGCATGGCCTAAAACGTGTGGGAAAATTCTCCTAGTACTGGAAAAACAAAGGCATTCTCGTAGGGATGGAAGGACAGGGATGTGAAAAGTGGAGCAACAATGCCAATTTGCATTGTGCAAAGTCTGTCTTTTTTCAATTGCTCTCTTTCGCTTTTGCTTCACTTTCTAGACAAAAAAGTACATGCTGTCCAATAAAGTCTTTGTCTTGCTGAGTTTGTGGTTTATCTACATGAACAGAGCACTTGTGGATAGAAAGCGTCCTTGAAAGTCTTGGTTTATCACTTTGCTTCGCCATAACTCTTGGTTGTTCTCTATGATTGACCCATGGCCTTTGGAGAGATCTTTTGGGTTCCTACTTAGCTTCCTTCTTATACTAATTTATGGTATGGTTAATTTTAAGCAAGACATGTAGTGCATGCAAATTTTACAAGTAATGGAAATAGAGATATTCACATAGGGATGGAAGAAGAGGGATGTGAAAAGTGAAGCAATGAAGCCAATTTGCATCTTCAGTAAAGTCTTGGTCTTCCCTGTGAAAAGTACTTTATGAATGTACTATGACGACCATCAATTTGAGTTAGATCGAAGAGACCATGTTTTGATGCACATTGGGTCCTTGAGTTAGATAAATCAACCGTTCTCCTTTTTCTCTAGATCAAGATTTTTGGTTGTCGTTTAAAAGAAAGAACCTTTTCTTGTGGCCATCCAAAACGGAGGATAAGTGATGATATTTCTTCACATGATCAACTTCGAGGGCATGCATATCTTCATAAAAATTTTATAACTTACAAATATACTGTTGTTGTTGTTTTTTTTTTTTTTAGTATAGGTTTTTACATGGCAGCTATAGTGCTAAAAATTCGCAGCAAAATGGGCGGCAATGACCTATTAAAGGGTGTTGAAGTAGTTGTGACGATCATGACTCACTTGATAGGAGAACCGTGGTCCTTTGAATAGAAAGAGTTCGCCCAAAGCAACTTACTTGATGGATTAGTTGGTGATTTGCCAATCGTTTACTATTTCTAGAGTTAAATTAGAAAACTTGCTTCATGGATTCGTTGGTGTACCCGACTCTTTTTTCTGTTTAGCCCAAGGCACGTGTTTCTACTCTCCTTATCAAACAATCAAAATAAGTTGTCTTTGATGACTTGCAGATGTATAATAGAAAGTAAGATGCGATTGTTAGGTGAATCATCAACGTTTATTTCAGTCCGTGCAAGTTGTACAGAGATGCTTATTTGTCAGTCGTATTAATTATGGTTAGCTTTATTCATTGTTAGACAAGAAAAAGGGTCAGGCATCACCAACTAACAATACAATCTACTAGATATACTGTAGGCATCACACTTATGAATAGGAAAATCGTGCAAAGGACCACAATCCTCCTATCAAGTGGTTCTTGATCATCAACTACTACCTCAACACCCTTTAGAAGATCATTACTGCCCGTTCTTGCTACAAATCTTTAGCATCGTAATTGCCATGTAAAAGCTTATATTGATTGCATATTCACCAATAACACATTAAACGAAGATATTGGAATTATAATGTTACTGAGAATGTACAAATGCATTAAAAAAAAGGCTTGGGCTTGATCTTTGTTTAATGTTTTTGGTAGGTAAATGTCTTGGTCTTCCTGGACTAAATAATATCTTCTCTCCATTAGCTCACTTCCGCTTCAAAAAAGATAGAACTAAGAAAAAAGATAGAAAAAATTCAATAAGTTGTGGACAATTTCAACTGTTGCTCATGAGTTCCTGAATTGGAAGATATAATTTAAAAAATACGTACGCATATATATATATATATGTAATTCAATAAGTTGGTCAGTCCTCCATGATCAGCCCTATCAATAATTATCTTTCCCTTTCCTAAAAGTTATTAATTTAAAAAACAGATGATATAATCCAAAAATCTATTTAGATATGAACCCAATTAGTGAGGTCAATTGATTATGAAATATGAAATTAAATTAGATTATTAATGTTCATACACATGCTACGCACAGACGAAGACATTGGGCGCATTTATTCAAATTACATGTAATTAAAAATTAGGAATTATAATAAAATGAAAAGTGAGTGTTTCCAAATATTACTCAAACCTTAGAACTTGGCATACTTGAACCAAATATAACTACCCATAACAAAATAAATCGTCAAATGCACTAATCTAATTTTGTGCCAAGGTATCATTAGTACTTAGTAGTCTAAATGAAAGGAAATTTAACAGAAATGGACATTGACAAACTTCGTAGTCTTTCAATGTGCTTGACAATTAGCCCCTGAAATCTTTTGGCGTGTGAAATTAACAAAAATATCTCCTATTGTCTTTCACATGAGAGAATGAATAATCTTTCAAAAGGAAATTATTAGAGGGAGACCAAGCAATGAATTGAGAGGATAAAATTGTAGAAAATATATCGCATAAACAAAAGTTCATGTGAGATTTAACCTAGACCAATGATTGTATGATAAACTTTTTGGGACAATGAAATCGTGAGTTTCTGAATTGTTATCCCTTTCGCAATAAAGTACATGAACTTTTTATGGTTTAATCAATTACCTCAATTTTTCAAATGTGGATTAAAGTGAGGTCTTTGTTATAATTTCGGGTGTAAAAGGTTGACATGGTGACTAGCACTGTTAAATAGCTGTTAAATGTCCATATTGGTGTCGATATGGTACCTTGAGATGTTGTCACGTTAGCAAAAACAATCTATGCCAAGATTGTCTAAGCCAGCGTACACTCTCTCCTCATCGTCAAACTTGTAGGGTAATCAAACAATGTCAAGACATGGCAATCAAATTGAGCAAAATTTGAAAAAAGAAAAAAATAATAGATTAATGTTAATATAACTCGTGGAAGTGGCACTTGTAATGATGACCAAGACATTTACATAGCCAAAGTCTTGGTCTTCCTGGAAACTTAAAAGTTTCTTTCCTGTTAGGTCTTTCACTTTTGCTTCACTTTCCAGACAAAAAACACGTGATATGCAATAAAGTCTCTGTAGATGTTCTCTGCATACTACGAAAGAAGCACTTGTGGACAAAAAGTACATCATTTTGATTCTTCTAACCACTAGCGTTCATGTGAAAATTACCCAAAATTCAATGGATGTCAGAGTGCTGTAGCCTAGTCCTAGGAAAAATCATTACTGCTTCAATACTTTTGATATATGTACGTGACTTGCCGACAAAATTGTCTAAAAATGTCCTAAAGATATTATATGATAGCAAATTAAATTCCAAACTTTTTAATTTTAGTAAATTAATCCTAAGTTTTTTTACGATTTATTAATATAATCATTTTTTGTCTGAAGCGCTGAATTGATGATCATGCTACATAGGATGGTTAGCATTTATATCAACGATTTTTTAGTAAAAATTGGCTCGAAGAACTACATTAGCAAATCATTAACAAATTTAGAACTAAATTGATCAATTTAAAAAGTTTAGGGTTAAATTGGTGGTCGTCCAATAAGTTTACGATATTTAGGATAATTATCCCCTGAATTGCCTAGAAATATTACATGACGAAGAAAATGAGGGAATATTTATTGGCTTACAGAAAAATATACAAATTGCTATCTACGAAAAAGACTATCATGCAAATTAGTTGTAATTGGTAGACCAGATAGATAAACCAAGAACATATAAATGTGCCAACGTTTTCAAATGAATAAAAGAAATCATAGTAAAGTTTTAAATTATGTGTGCATGAACGGTACATGTAATAGTATTTTTTATTAACATAATGTCCAACCGACAAAAAATCAAGTACGTAGAAAAAGTATGTCTTCAATCAAATGTTTGATAAGCCACTAAAATATTTCGAGTGGAAGAAAAGAAGTGCTTTAGACTTAGAAATATATTTTAAATCTCCAATTACATTCAAGTGTGCACCAAACTATATGAGCATATACTTTTGTTGATTTGGGCGAGGAGATGAAAGGGAAAGCAATGGAATTGGCCAAAAAAGTGGACAAGAATAATACGTTATTTTTCAAATTTTATGATTGAAATTATTCGAGAAGATAATCTAAAGAAATTAACATTGAGAATTTTATAGTCTCCAAGTGTGCTTGACATTTAGCCGCTAAAATCTTTTTGCAATGGCGTGAAATTATCGAAAGTATTTCCTATTCTCTTTCACATGAAAGAATGAAAAATATAAAAAAAAAACAAAAACAATTTAAGTGAAACCAAGCAATGAATCCAAAGAATGAGTTTGTAGAACAAATATCGCCTAAAAGAAGTGTAGGTATTCGATTGTAAGCTGAACAAAAGCTTAGCTTACTATGTCATTATCCCTAACTCCTAAACCGCTCTAAGAAAAGCATTTGACGAAAAATATTGTCTACAAATGTGACTATAAAATGGTACTTGGAAGTGGACGGCCCAGCGGCGGGGCAATGACCGTGAGACTGGTAGTGCTCTCTCTCTCTCCCCATTCCGGCATTTTTTTATATTTTTTTTTGTTTCTTGCTGTATTTTTCTTTTTGTTTTTCTCTTTGCTTTTTTTTCTTTTATTGAACTTAAATTTGAAAAGATATATGAAAATTTAGACATAATTCTAATAGACAGGTACAATAGAGATTAATGATGAAATATCACAAAATAAATGAACATGAAAAGGGTTGGATGAAAATTATAGTTTTGTAAATTTTAACAGTAATGCATGGAAATTCTACTAGTGATGGAAAACAAGATATTCGCATAAGGATGGAAGACGAGGGACGTGAAAAGTGAAGCAACAATGGCATTTGTGTCCTGCAAAGTCTCAGTGTTGCTGGATTTTATTGCCTTTCGGTTTGACATTTGCTTCACTTTCTAGACAAAAAAAAAACTACATGATGTCCACAAAAGCCTTGGTCTTCCTGAGTTTATGCTTAAATTACAAAAACAAGAAAATGATAGTGGAAAGTACG
This sequence comes from Eucalyptus pauciflora, assembly GCA_007663325.1. Classification (NCBI taxonomy): domain Eukaryota; kingdom Viridiplantae; phylum Streptophyta; class Magnoliopsida; order Myrtales; family Myrtaceae; genus Eucalyptus; species Eucalyptus pauciflora. The sequence goes on from VMYD01000077.1 coordinate 698,557, forward strand.
AATATATGGGCCTGACTTAAAAAAGAAAAAAATGCAAAGGGGAGGTGAAACAAGCACTTGTGGACAGAAATCGTCCTTTAAAAGTCTCCGTCTTCGTTCGGTCCTTTTAGGCAGGAAAAAAGCCTTGGTCTTCCTGAACTTTCATAGTTTTCTCTCTCCATTAGCTCACTCTCATTTTGCTTCGCCATTGCCCTTGTTGTTCTTTGCAGTGACTGATTCACCCATGGCCATTGGAGAGATCGTTTTGGGTTCCTTCTTGGAGGTCCTCTTCGACAGGTTGACTTCTCTGGGATTGGAATATGCACAACGTGAAGGAATCAACACTGCTTTACTCAACGAGTGGAAGGGGATGCTGGAAACAATCAACGTGGTGCTGGATGATGCAGAGGACAAGCAGTTGGGCGGTAACCGTCTAGTGAAGCTTTGGCTGGATGATGTTAGGGACTTGGCCTATGACATGGAAGACTTGCTCGATGAGTTCGCGATTGAAGCCACTAAAGTTAAGTCTGGAGCAGAATCCAGCGCAAGCAGAGATCAGAATCTGAACTTGGGGAAATTCTTCTCCTGGGGCCAAGATGGATCATCCGGATCGAATCTGAACTCGTGCTCGTTTGAAACTAAGGTACAAGAGATCAGTGGCAGGTTGGAAAATATTGTCACTAGGAAGGCTCGTCTGACCTTGAGAGAGAATGTCGCGGACATATCCAACTACACCAACAAAAGGCTCCCTAGCACTTCTTTGCCGGAGACTCGGTTTTTTGGCAGGGAGAAGGAAGAAGCGGAGTTACTGGAACTATTGATAGGTGAGGTTGGAAATTCCGATGCCGGGTTGAGCATAGTCCCCATAGTTGGGATGGGCGGTGTTGGAAAGACAGCTATGGCTCAACGGTTGTACAATGATCCCAAATTGAATAGCTATTTCGAGAGGAAAGCATGGGTTTGTGTTTCAGATGTTTTTGATGTTCTCGACATAACAAAGACTATTTTACAATCAATCGCTGGGTTGTCTTGCAAGGGCAAAGATCTTAACTGGTTGCAAGTTAAGTTGAAAGATGATCTATCCGAAAAGAAGTTCCTTGTGGTCTTAGATGATGTCTGGAATGAGAAGTATGGAGAATGGACTTCCCTCTTAAAGCCATTTGAAGCGGGGGCTAATGGAAGCAAGATCATCATCACGACGCGCAACCATCCTGTTGTTTCCATAACAGGAGCTTCGCCATATCCTTTGAAGGAGTTGTCTGTTGATAATTGTACCAGCTTATTAGCCTATCACGCTTTGCAAGCAAGAAATTTCGAGAGGCACCCGCATCTGGAAATAGTAGGCAAGAAAATAGCTGAAAAATGTAGAGGTTTACCTTTGGCAGCAAAGATATTGGGCGGTCTCCTACGTAATAAAGGGAATCCAAATGAATGGGAAGCTATCTTAAATAATAGAATATGGGATGTAGCATCGGCAAAAAACGATGAGGTTCTTCCAGCTTTGAAATTGAGTTATGTCTATCTCCCTTCTTATTTGAAAAGATGTTTTACTTATTGCGCAGTATTTCCAAAGGACTATGAATTTGAGAGGGACGAGCTGGTGCTCTTATGGATAGCGGTGGGCTTTTTAGATGGACGAAAAGCGAAAGAGAATATCTTGAGATTAGGACGGAAATACTTTGATGAGTTATTATCTAGATCCTTTCTTCAACAATCTAGTGTTGACACATCGAAGTTTGTGATGCACGATCTTTTGAATGATCTAGCAAAGTCAATTGCGAGTGTGACATGCTTTACCTTTGGGGAGTCTCAGGTAGTGAGTGATGAAGATGATGCCTCTTTTGAAGAGAAAGCTCGTTATGCATCATGTGTCTCACAATATGTTACATCAAAAAGCTCAAGAGCATATGCTGCAATGAAGGTACTAAGAAGTTTAATGCTATTGACTATTCAATCTGATCATTATACAAAAAAAATTTTTATTTCTGGAAAGGTGCTGCACGACTTGCTAATAAACTTGAAGTACTTCCGGGTGTTATCATTATGCGATTGTGACATCATAGAGGTACCGAATTGTGTCTGTGATTTAAAACATCTCCGATATCTCAATCTCTCATACACCAATATCAAAAGGCTACCCGATTCAATTGGTGCCTTGTGCAAATTACAAGCTTTGATCTTAAGAGGTTGTCATATGCTTTCTATGTTGCCTCCAAGCATCACAAAATTGATCAGTTTACAATTTCTTGACATTAGAGATACAGGGAGTCTCAAAAAGATGCCATTGGGTATTAGTAAGTTGAGGAATCTTATTATCTTGCCCAAGTTTGTGGTAGGACCAGAGAGAGGGTCACAATTAAATGAGTTAAAGAACTTGCCACATCTTCAAGGAGATTTACTCATATATGAATTGCAGGAGGTGGAAAAAGTTAGAGATGCAATTGATGCTAATTTGTTTGGAAAGCAAGACCTTAGCAACTTATTCTTGCATTGGAATAAAGGTTTTGGAGATTCCCGAAATACAGAGCGCGAAGCACGGGTTCTTCACTCTCTGCGACCTCACACTAATATTAAAAATCTCACTATCTCATACTATGGTGGTGAATCACTCCCGTCATGGTTAGGTGATCCATCCTATTCTAAGATAGTGTATTTGCGCTTGCTTGGCTGTCCTCATGTTAGTTCGCTACCATCACTTGGACAGCTCCCTTCACTCAAAGAATTATCTCTTGAAGGTCTAAGTGCAGTGTGCATGATAGGCTCTGAATTTTACGGAACTAAAAGCCCTTTTCTATCCTTAACAATTTTGAAGTTTGAAGGGATGTTGGCATGGAAAGATTGGTCTTATTATGCTGGAGGTCGAGAAGAAAAAGAATCATTCTCCTGTCTTCAGCATCTTGTTGTCCGAAGATGTCCAGAGTTGATGGGGACATTGCCTCGTCGATTAGATCATCTCATTAAGCTAGAAATTCATTCATGCTTGCATTTGAATGACTCAACCAATGAGGTTCATCTTCCCTCTCTCCATGAGTTACACATAGGGGATTGTAACAAGGAGATCTTAAAGAAGTTGGAAGACCTAACTTCTTTAACCATTCTCAAAATTGAGAATCTTGCGGAGCTTGTTTGCTTTGATAATGGATTTATGAGCTACTTGGTCAAGCTAAAGACTCTTCATATAAGAAGATGTGACAAGCTAACATACCTATGGCAAGATCGAGATGGAACGCGGAATCTTACTTGCCTCCAGAGTGTAGTCATTGAATATTGTCCTCAATTCACATCTTTTATGAGGGGACAAGGAGAGATTGAGCTGCCGTGCGACCTTGAAAGGATGGAATTGACGGGTTGCGCAAGCTTAGAAAGGCTTCCGAGCAAGTTACACACACTTAGAAGTTTGATTATTCAGAATTGTCCAAAAATCGTGGGACTAACCATTCCTCCAAATGAACCCAGCAATAAGAACACGATGTTGCAGCTTGAATATCTGTCAATTAACAGTTGTGATTCTTGGATATCTTTTCCGTTTGCGAAGGATAGACTTGCTACTCTTAAGACACTTCATATTATAAATTGTAAGGGAGTAGAGTTGCTAGCAGAGATCACCGTAGTAGAATCGCTAGAATCTCTAAATATTCGCAATTGTATGAATTTGGGAAGCCTACCACAGTGCCTTCGCGCGCTCATCCATCTTACTTGTTTGGAAATAAGAGATTGTCCAGCACTAGAGGACCTCCCTCCCCTTCCCCTCACCTTGTCGAGTCTTTCACTTTCTAGGTGTCCGAAAATAAAGTCTATTGCCAGCTGTAACATTGATGGTTGTAACAATCTCACTTCTTTGGAAATAGTGAAGTGTCCAGCATTGGAGATGGAGAACTTCCCTCCCCTTCCAATCACCCTATTGCGTCTTACACTTTATAAATGTCCGAAGATAAAGTCATTGGAGTGGCATCGTCTTACGTCCCTTCAGGAGCTATATATTACGGATTGTGAAAATATCGAATGCTTCCCCGAAGGAGGCTTGCCTCCAAATTTGCAGTCGTTTTTTATTTGGGAGTGCAAGAATATGAAGCAGCCAGTGAGAGAATGGGGCTTGCCCATGCTCACTTCCCTCGAGAGACTGATAATGGACGGAAGCAGCATGGGAGGGGAGGGAGACGAGGAGTGCTTTCCTTCGGACGAAGACAACGGGGATTCCTGGAGTCTTCTCTTTCCTTCCTCTCTTAAGCTTGTTTCGATTTACGGTATGAAGAACGTGGAAAGACTATCAAATGGCCTTAGCAACCATCTCTCCTCTCTCCAAGATTTATGGATTAGAGATTGGCCGAAGTTGAGGGACTTGCCAGAGGATGGCTTTCCTCCCTCCCTCCAACAATTGCACATTTCTGGATACAAGATTCTGTAAAGATCGATGCTCAAAACACACCGGCGACTATTGGCCCCTCATCCAAGAGATCCCTTATATCTCCATTGATCACGTTCGGATCCGATAAATCGAAGGCACCGATTTTCCATTCTGCTCTCTCAGCTCGATGCTCGATACAAATCGATACTTTCCCATGAAGAAGCTCCGAATGAATTTCCGGAAATCCAAGAAATCCTCAACATCCGCATCGATTGGGTTCTCAGATCCAATGAAGTGAAATCGATCCACTTTTGCCGTCCTTTGCTAACTGCCGTGATTCAATCCCTTCCATCTATGGTCAGATTTCTACGGGTTCAGGTGAGTCCTTTCGTCTTGAATGCATCGATTTTGTGTCTCTATTCTTCAGTTCGACGCTTAATACGAAGTAATTTCTTCCAATGTGCGCAGACGTTTGCTTTTTGTGGAGTACGACTGAAATTCAGAGCTGAAAAATTGATAATTAGCTGCTTGATTATCCAGCAAGAGCTTACTTGAGTCTCCGATTGCACTGGCTTGCGAAAGTTGATGATGATGATGATGATGATGATATTCTTGTATGCCACACCTGCATCCATGTCCACTACTGCCTTGGGCCGGCTTTTCTCTTTTGCCACTGCAATGCTCTTTCGAACAACAATTAATTCAGCCTCCTCTGTTTCTGTTTTGGCCTCAATCCCAACAAATTTATGTTCGTATATCGATGCGAAGTTTGGGTACTTGCCAGAGGATGGCCCTCTCTCTCTCTCTCCCTTCAAGAGATCCCTTTCATCAGCATTGATAGCATTCGAATCCAATGAAGTAAAATCGATCATGCCCGAGCCATGATGATAGATTTGTCTTCGTTGACTTCTTTTTGTTCCTCAGGTAATGCTTCCAACTTCTTTCATTCTTTCCGCTTTCATTTGTTAACCGCCGGGATTCATTCTTCAATGTACAGTAAGTTTTCTTGGGTTTGGGTAAGTTTTTGGTTTTCAAGGCATCAATTTTGATTCTGCTCCCTCAATTCGATGCGTAATACAAACTGATCTTGGAACTCGAGTCTCTAGCTCATTTTGAAAAACAGAAGATGAAATTTATTGGATTGTTAATTGACGGGAATTGCGCTGCTGTCTTCTCTTCTCAATCGGCTCATCCCACATTGAGATTTGACATGTCTTACCCTCTGTGGCAGATTGTTTGCAGTTGCCGATGATATCTCCTGCTTCTTCCAAGGACACATAGAGAATGTAGCTCTTCTTAGGCAGCAATACGGATGGAACAAAACCGCTAATGAGGTCATCATTGTCATAGAAGCTTATAGAACTCTGAGGGATTGGAGGCCTTAGCCTGCTGATCAAGTTGTGAGAGACATCAGCAGGAAGTTTGTTTTTGTGCTCTTCGACAGCTCTTCTAAAACCGCTTTTCAGGCCTCGGTGAGTAATAATAATGTTCATTGGTTTCGTTCTGGGATATCGCTCTCAATCTCTCCCTCCACCTGCGATCTTATATCTAATCCTTTTTGTTCTCTGAATCATGCAGGATGTTGATGGAAGTGTTGCTTTCTGCTGGGGAAGTGATTCTGGAGGCAATCTTGTTCTCTCGGATGATGCAGAAGTCGTGAATATGGCTGTGGGAAATCTTTCCCACCATTCCCTCAAGGTAATTATTTTTTCGGATTGTTGATGCAGCTCCACTGGAGTTCGGTCCATGCATTTCAATGTGAAAAGTGAGGATGAATGAGCTCTGCTGAGATTAAGCAGAGTTCAGAGGAGAATGTTATCTTGTTAGGTGACATCATATTGGAAAATTTGGCTCCAAACCTAAATTTATAATTTATGGTGAAAATGGTGTTCTTTACCTGTATGCATGTTTTGATTTGTGCACTTTCACCTAAAATGTTGCTTTTCCAATGGTTTTCGAGCACCAAATCATTCACCTTTTAACGTTGCATTCTTTTCCAACTCAGGATGCTACTTCACCAGCTCTGGAGGTTTGAGGAGTTATGAGCACCCACCGCATGAGGTGAAGCCGGTTCCTGGGGTGGACAGCTCTGGCCATGTGTGTGGCACCACATTCAAAGTGGATGCGGAGACTAAGGACTCCAACATGCCTAGAGTTGGGAATGCTGCGAACCGGTCCTCATTCTACTGAGTCGTATGGTTTATGGCCCTTTTTTGGAAAGGCCTTTAGCTATTTGAGGGCCTTCTGTTGCCAATAACCCAGTCACGCTTTCTCATACACTGAAAATTTTTCAGCTCTAATGGTTGGTTACTCTATGTTGAGAGTTTGAGATGACATTGTATTATGTAGCTGTATATCTTGCTTATAAAACCAAGCCTTTACAGAACCTGATGATGCTTTGTGAAGTAATATCTTTCTGGCATTTCATTTAGCCATCATAAAGAGTCTATTCACTGTCATGTTTTCTTTTTACTTAGATGTCTATTGCGAAATTGTTCTCTCCATTTGTAAATTAGTCCGGGACTACATTGTTATATGAGTACAAATGTGAACTATAAAAATTTGGAGGATGCTGGTCCTCGGATGGAAATCAAGTTTACACGATACCTTACGGCACGTTAGATATTAAAGGCTAAAGCAGTAAACTCTCGTGCAATTTTAAAAGCAGTCAAAAGGACCTTGACGCATGTTGATACAAACTTAACATGAAGGAAGATAGAGATAGCTTTCCATACTGCAGATTAACTGGAAAAAAAAAAACACTTTGCCTAGCCATCTCGGTAGGAGAGACCTCTTTAGTCCTTCGCATTAATTATGCCCCCTGTTGTTATCTGTAAAACATGTGTTTATCAAGTTCAACATCGATTAAATAAATCTCAGTCTCATCCTATTGACATATGAGCTCACGCTGAAATTTCTTACATAAGTGATGGTTTTGATAGATGTGCCGTCTACATAGCACAGGCTGCACAACTAACCTACTAGTCCTGCTTAAAAAAATTCTCCATATCCACTTCTTTTTGTTTAATAACTCTGCACAAAATTCGTATTCAACGTGTTCATGGATCTCCACACAACATCAAGTATACTGTAAGCACCATGCTTAAATCAGGTCTCCACCTATCTATATGTAGCCTCACTATCGACTTAGCTTCAGCTTCGGGTAGGTTTGGGGCATAAAACACCTTGCAGACACGCTGATTCCCTCTGACTTTGCCAAACATTAACCCTGTTGTGGCTGCATGAGCCAGAACATGCCCGCCTGCAGGTTTCATTGGGTCTGATAACACACCTCTGCCTGGATCAGCTACGACTGCAACAAATAAATCAAAGACAAAGTCTTAAAAATAATAAAATCCTTTTCCTATGTCATGGACTGCAGCTACTGTATGCATCACCAGTTTACACCAAATAGCTGGTTCTTGAGATTTACAAGAATCGGTATGAGCTTAGTACAGTCCCTAAAATGCTATTTGTCAATGTGCAACCATCAAGGGCTAAATTGAATAACAACTTTTAATGGGTGCAGGACTACGTGGGAGAAATGAGATGTGATGCATTACCTTGATTGGCCACGTAAACTGCCACGTTAGATTCCTCAGCTATCTTAATTAAACGTGAGACATTTGTGCCAATTTTTGCTGCAATTCGGAATTCATTAGTGTCAAACCAGATAAGCTGCAGAATAACAACTTGCATGATTTGATGGTTTCAGGATCAACCTGGGGCTCTGCAAGTTCTCTTGCAGTAAAATCCACTTGGAAGAGAGCAATCACCGAATCCACAATCTGAAAAAGGCACTCACCATAGATCAACCATCCACAGCTCAGAAAATCCGTAGGGTTTGATTCTCGAGCAGTGGCTTACCAGTTATTTGAATGGTTCTTCAGACATTTTGGCAGCCAAACCAAGGAGCAAGTTGTGCTGATGCTCAGAAGTAGAGGCACGGGCATAAATGATCTTCAAATTCATGGAAAGTCTAGATTACAGCAAGTACACTAGCCAGAAAAGTAGAGTTGCCACCAGTATAGAAAACATTGCTTACATTATCGAAGACTGCAGGTGTACTAAGTTAAGAAAGTGCACATGCGCTTACATGGACAGACAACGATTATGAAACACGAGTATCTTTGTCGAGGTCAAGAAAAATTCAGACAGATTATAATAGGATACAAAGTTCCTACCATGTCAATATAAGCTACCTTGCCATTTCCTCCTCTCATGTGAGTTGGCAGCGGTAAATATTTTACGACCATGGAATCCACAAACCATTAATAAAGAATGATTGAAAACAGGGGTAAATACTGTTGTAGGATTTGCAAATAAAGTAGAGTATCTTCAAGCATCACATTTGACTAATGATCAACCCAAGTCCGAGTCCGACTATGATTAAGGCTTTTACTCGGTTATGACATAGTACAAACTCTTCTGGCCTTTTTCCTGCTTGGTTGGAGCCACTGTATATGCGTTCTAGTATACTGACTGCAGATTACAGAAAATGAGTGCCATACTTCCAGAATCACTCTAACACACACATTATGATGCCAAGATCACCACATCTTTATACTTTATAGAAATTCAATCATTATGTTACTATTTGGCATTGTTCATCTGAACAAAAAATGCAACAGAAGTTCAAGACAGAAACCTAATATTCAATTCAGACCGACCTGGGAAGTAACACAGGTATATGCAAGCTGGGTTTTCCCAGACCTGAAGTGACGTCAGCAGCATTTTTCTGAGAAAGCTAATTAACAAAAGCAACTAAAAGTTCTTTACCAAAAAAAAAAAAAAAAGCAACTAAAAGTTCATCAAAGGTAACGCTATTGGACTGTGATTTTCACCCAGGTTCGCCAAATGCTTCCGTGATTGCCGGAGTTTCAATACCACCTGTAAACATTGCCAAACCGGTGAAATTTGTTTTCGTTGAAATGCATGGAGGATAAGACACACAGTCTGCAAAAGAAAGTCTGTTACCGCCTAAAAGCTTACCCAGGGCTTGGCATCCAGTAGTCGATTCTCTCCACATTATTCTTCACTTTGCTGGATTTGAGCGAATCAGAATCGTCCTTCAACGAAGACTCGAGCTCAACCATCGTGTTAAACTCTATGTTTTCTGGTGAATGTAGAATGTCAGGACAAAAGCATTTCCTAAATGATCAATGACAATCTAGCGTTCCAACAGTCTCTATCGACGAATTTAGCTTGGGACATTCGTTATTAATCCAGCTACGTCACGAATACATGGAAAATAAGACGTACAACGGTGCAATTCCAAGGTCACGTAACATAAGGAAGGCTGGAATTGCTCTTGTATGGTCAGAAGACAAAAACTGAAAACTGAGAACTACTGCACGCGCAGGAAATCACAGCAAGTTCGAGAGAAAGCTCGAGATGTAAATCACGATAATCACGGCCATAGCTTCATCGAACCATTCGCATCTCAATTTTAACTTTTCAGAACACGGATCAGAAAATCACGATAATCATCTCAGAATCAAAGGACGCACCGAAACTCATTACGAAAGCGATCAGATGAACAGAGAGAGGAGTTGCCTACACTCTGTTTTGCCGTAACTCACGTTTGTTTGTCGATCGTTTCGAGCAGGTCTTCTGCTCCGTCATCGACGTCCTCTCTTTCCACGATCTTCTGGTCTTCGGCTCTGAACATCAACGAGCGAACACGAGACGAAACTCAGAATCATCATCGCCGGCGATCGCGCCGTGGAAAAGGACATGAGGTGAAATCAAGCGGAGCTTCGTGAAACTCAGTTGAGAGACAAAAGCATCTTCGACGACGATGGAATTTCACGATCGGCGATGAAGTTCGCTGCGTCTGCGCAGGAAGAGAAACTTTCGAATTTTTTTTGCAGATTTTGGAAACGATCGGAAATCGGAGGGAATCTTATATATATAGAGAGAGGCGGGAAGCGGGGGGGAATGGCTCTCGGTTTATTTTTCTTTTCTTTTCTTTTCTTTTTCTCTTTTAAGAAAAAGAGGTTTGACTGAGTTTCGTTATTCTGAGATTTGACTGAGGTTTAATGGATCTGTTTCAAGAATTTATCAGATACACTTCTAAAAAGGGAGAGGAAAATATTGGTTTGATTTTTTTTTTTTTTTCGTATTGAATAACTCAATTTTTTTTATTTAGCTTGGCTTTATATTTATCTTAATCCTATTCGGCGATTGGATTAAGTTCTTCTTAGAAAATGAAAAGAATCAATCCATATTGTGGTGATTCTGGTGAATACTTGGTTTAGTTGCATTATGTTCAAACTCCACGCTTATTGCTCACAGAATTAGGAAAATATCAATGAACAATTGAGTTATTCGAAATGATTTGCTAAGAACTCAATAGAAGGTGATGAACATGGAGCATGTGTTTTCTTTTGTTGAACACAGAGCACATACTCCAACTTACAAAATAGGCAAATCATACTTAAAATATAGAACCATCACTAATCTTTGACATATTTTTCCTTATATTTTTTCTAAAAAATTTGTTCTTTGACATAAGTTTTTGAACGTATGTGTAATGAGAGAAGACGTTCGAGATACAATGTTTAGTTTAGAAGGGAGAGATTGGGGGTTCAAATCCCTCATGACCACCTTCTTAGGGGGGGATTGGAGTAGAACGATTTTATTTTAGGAGTGAGTTTCGACTCCCAAGTCCTGCAAGAAGGCAGAATAAAAGTCTGAGAATGAGTGTTAGAATAGGATTAGCGTAGGATTGAAAAAAAAAAAATTTACTAAAATTTATTGTGTTTTAAAATCGGATTTATGCTGTAATCGCAAATGCCTCACTTTTATAATTTTTTTTTTAAAAGAATATCGCCATTTATGAGACCCTCATCTCAAGCTCTTTTAATTATTTAAATCAAAATATCATCTATCCCGCGACGAAAAACGCAAAAACCAAAACGACAATCCGTTCCGTTTCTATCGCCCATTCCCTCTTCTTCGCGCTCCGCTTCTTCTTCTTCTTCGTTCTCCGCACAAACCCGGCCTGAAATCCCAACCAGCTTCCGTCGAAGTCGAGACTGATGCTCATCGAGTGATCCGAGAGAGTTGGTAATCGCGTATTTACGGGGATCTTCTCGAATGTTTTTGTCTTGGGCTCTTGTTGTTCCTCGTTCCATTGCACGTAAGCCGTTTGATGTTTGCCCTGAGGGAGAGGCATTTGCTTTTGTTGGGTTTCTTTCTTGAATTTGGAGCGAGGCATTACCATCTTGACATGACCCGTCTTCAAATCATTGGTAAAACAGTGGCTTTCTCGAATGAATGAAGCGTGGCAAGAGAGTTTGGTTGCTTTGTCGCCTCACCAGTGCATTCGTCTACCCTGAGAGGAAACTTGAGTTTTGGCGAGATTTTATTTAACTGGTCACAGCGTAGATTCATGACCACCAGCAAGAGAGTGCAAGATAGGAACGAGGACAAGAGGGTCCATGATCTCGAAATTGCCACTGAGAAGCAAAAGTGGTGTCAAAGGTGTTGGTTTTGATGGAAATGTTGAAAAAGGAACCCGAGGTGTGAGGTCAGTGGATCTATAGCCAAGCAAACGGTATAGTGGATTTTATTCAGAAGTCACCAAAACTGTTTTGAGTTGTACAAGGATCAGAAGGGGGTATTGTGGTTTGGAATTGACTAAAGAAGCTGAAGACTCGTTAGAGGAAGAGGAGAGATTGATTAGGGCACATTCTGGCATGGATGTTCAATACGTGACTAGGATGTTGATGATGTCGGTCGATAAGGCTTCCTCTGGACAAAATTGCTCATTTCAGGAGAGAGTTTGGTTTGCTAGCTGATTTTAGGAGCAAGTGGGTACACAAGCATCTGCAGCACTTCAAAGTGGTTAAATCTCCAGATGAAGTTGATTATCTTGAGCTCATAGAGTGGAATCCTGCTTGGGCTATCACAGAGTTGGACAAGCCCGTATTGGGGGTATCAGAATTTGCCTTTTCATACTCCAGGATCGCTTTCCCTATCTTTTCCCTTGAAGTTTTCTGCCAGTTACAAGAAGGTCCGTAGATATGGAGGGAAGATTGAGCACTTTCAGAAAACGTCTTACTTGACTCCTAATGCTGATGCATGTGGCCTTCAAGCTGGATTGAAATAATTTAATAAGAGATCCATTGCAGCAACGCACGAGTTACTTAGCTTCACAATGGAAAAGAGGTTGGTAACCAATCACCTCGCGCACTTTCAACAAGAATTTGTGATGCCTCAGAAGCTGATGAGACTCCTGTTGAAGCATTATGGCGTTTTCTATGTCTCTGAGAGGGGAAAGAGGCTTAGTGTGTTCTTCAGAGGAGCTTATGAAGGTGTGGAGCTGATTCAGAAATGTCCGCTCATTATTTGGAAGGAAAAAGTCCTAAGCCTTATTGGTTATACAGGGAGGAAGAAAAAGATAGAAACTTTTATGGACTCATCAGATATGGAAGATAATGATTTTCTAGATGGAGGCACTGCTATGCAGCTTAACCAAATAGAAGCCATCAGTGAATTGGAGGATATTGCAGTTGGAGACAACTCCTTGATGGATATACATGAAATTGACAATAAACACAAGCCTCATGATTCATTTTAAGGTCATATGTTCTTATTCGAGTTGTCAAGATAACTTGCTTTCCAGTCTTTTTCTTCACGAGTTCAAAGTTTCAAGTTTTTGTACAGATTTAATTAGACAAACTCTGCTTACATCTATAAACCAAGTTAATTAATAGTGGACTGATCCATCTCATTCCTTGTTAGTCCTAAAAATTGCCACTGGAACTCCTGAAATCAATGATTCAGAAAGAATGTGCAGATAATGCTTTTGGCAATCCTCAGCTCGCCTTGATGCCAGCAAGGACATTAGAAGCAGTCTATTTACAATGACTGGTTCATTCTCAGTTATTGGTCTGACTTAATGAGTGTGGCTGTACTAATCTGCTATTCTGAAGATGAACTTGCCACTGGGCATTCGAATCTCAATTGTTGGGTCAAAGAGATGATTGGGTAGTAGCTATCATGGAGAACACAGCCTCAGCATCTATGATGATTGACACACTCTCTCTTGTTGTTACAAATTAGATGCCCAACTCACCCTGCAGTAATGCCTTGTTCATCACTGTGCATGGATATTCAGGTCCACAATGTCTATGACTGCCTTCTGCAACATACCTTCATTTGCTTTCTATCCGATTGCCTGTTTCATAGCTCTTGTAATTTCTGTTTAAATTCTCCATGAATCTATGGCACACTCCTGTTTATGGGTTCTACTAGAGAACTTCCTTTTGTTGGATTTTAGAACCCAACATCAAACAATAAGTAGTTTTTATTACTCCTTGTTTATGTTGGGCTGTGTTCATGGTTGATTCACTTCAATAGCTTATTGTTTCGTTGTGAAGAAAGAAATACGAGAGATTTTGAAAATAGCAAGACTGGTTTTATTTATTATTTGAATGATAGATGGCTTTTCACGGCTTTTGGTTGTGTGACAACAACATTACTAATGTGCATTCTTTCTTATACCTCATAGCATGAACTGTGTTTATGATTTGTTACATGGGCTAGCATTTGCTTGACGCCATTGTGCAGTAAATTTATTTTCCTCGTCAAAAGAAAATTCTTAGCAAATTCACTGGAGATGATACTGAGTAATTTGCTTCCAAATGTTGTGACTAGTTTTCTTCTCGTGCTCGCAAAAATCATGATATCCAAAAACTGCATGTGACAAATCAAACTGCTACTATGTAGATAAATATATTGCACTGCATCATTTTCTGGTTTTTTGCTTTATAACAAAATCCAATGGTTGATAGATTTCATTTCTTTTGATTGGGGCGATTAGATTTCTTCTTAAGCCTGACAAAGTCCTACAACCTCTCGATAGCATGCCATGCTCGACAAAGTTCCTGATAGCATATAAGGTTCCTAAATTGGTAGATATTAACTTTTTTTCCCTCTTGACTAAGATTTATTAGCATCTTAAATTGAAGTATGTGCGATGCCAAAGCAAAGACTTACCATTGAATACGAAATTTTTAAGGGAAAGGTCAAGCATCAGTCATAGCTCCAACTAGAGCAACGACAGGAGTAATGTACCATGGAAGTTGAGCATCAACCTCCTAGCAGTACGAAGAATTTCTAGATCTAATTTAATCAAGGAGAAAGAGGAGCATCAATGTTTATTAGTTATAATCACTTAGCTATCATCTTTCGTTACGTGGCAAAAGTATTGCCTCAATTACAACTCAATTCATATAAGATGGTCATTATCTACTTGTTTTAAGATGGGATAGGAACATGGCACCAATGTTTTCAAACTTAGGCCAGTTAGAGAACCAGTTAGGTTGCCAGTTCGCGGTCCTAGCGATTGGACTAGGGGTGAATCAGTGATTGTGTCTGGAGCAAACAATTATAGATATGTAATGCTGTCAATTGCTCATGAACACATGAATCGTTTGGCCTTAATGGTAAAGTAAAATGCTGGTGATTCGTGGAATTGAGTGCTTGAGTCCCTTCATGTGCAACAGTAGCCAAAAGCCCAGTTCTATACCCGTGGGATTCTAAAACTAGGCAGATCCAATTTTGAAAATCGGTACATTTTCAAACTGGTTCAAACTGATTTAGGCCAAACCACCTATACATCTTTTTTAGTTTTGGGTGAATATTCGTTGATTGCCCACATTGGCGTTTGCTACAATATCTTGATATGCTGCCACATGGGTTGAGATATATAAGACACTACGATTATCTAAGTCAATACTTTTTCTTTCCACATCACTAAATATGCAAGGTAAGCGAATCGTGTAATCAAAATCACATGACATGACGATTAATTTAGTGAATACCTCAAATTGAATCAAATTTGAAAAAGTGAGATACTTGATTGAAAAAAAAGAAAAGTTTAGGTACTCTATTGTAAAACAAGCAAAAGTTTTGATAATTTCGATGTCATTATTCTCAACTTCTAAGTTGCTCTAAGAAAAACATCTCAAGAAAAATGTTGTCTACAAAGGTCATTGTAATTTATAAGGTGGCAAAGTTGGAAATAGTCACCATAGTGGTGGTGCTAACGGCAACAACAATGCCGTGGCCGTGCTTCAATGGTGCTCTATCTTGGCCCTTTCCTTCTTTATTTCCTTTTTTAACTTTTTTTGCTCTTTCTTCTTGTCAGTTTTTCTCTTTGCTTTTTTATTTTCATTTGTTGAACTCAAATTTGAAAAGATACAATAGAGATTAATGAATGAAAAAATCCCAAAATGATCAAACACAAAAAGAATTGAAGGAAAATTACGGCATTGTCAATTTTAAGCAAGACTTGTAGCATCCGAAAATTATATTGGTAATGGCAAGAAAGACATACAAAGTCCTTGTCTTTTTGGCATCCATTGAAGTTTCTTTCCCACTAACATAAAAGCATGCAAAAGTCTTGATCCTCATGTAATCTATTAAAGTTTCTTTTCCATTGTCAAAAGACGTGCACAATCAAATGACATGCAAAGTCTTGATCTTCCTTAAATATATTAGTTTCTTTCCCACCATCACTGTTTCACTTTTGCTTCACTTTCCACAAAAATGAAAATGACATCTTTAGTAGGTGAAAGTCCTTGTCTAAAAATGATATTTTTAGTAGGTGAAAGTCGTGATCTTCTTGGACTTTATGGTTTTCTTTTCATTTGCTCACCATCACTTTGTTTCGCCATAACTTCTACAGTGGACTGATTCGCTCATGGCCATTAAAGACATCTTTCTTGGTTCCTTCTTTCGGGTTCTATTCAACAAAGTTGAGTTCTCTGGCATTGGTGTGTAAAGTGATGGAATCGGCATCACCTTGCTCAGTATGTACATCAATAATTTTGTTATATTCTCTCATGTAATTCGATTTTAAATATTTGAATTTTTTCTATCTTATAAAAAAATTTTGCCAAAAAATTCAAATCTTGATATGTTTCTCTCTTTCCATGTAAATGTACATGAGTATGATTTCCTCATATTGTATAAATAACTTTTATGAATTAATAATTTGAATTTTGCAAAATCTTTTGATGTTAATCTTTAAATGCAACTAGTATGCACTTTGCTAGTTTTATAAAATAAAACTATCTTCTAATCCATTTATATGAAAATGGTCAATATCATTCTTCCATTAATTCAAGTTTAGGGACAATCCAAGGACTAAATTGAACATATGCAAAAAGTTTAGGGATCAAATTGAACAAATTAAAAATTTAAGGACGACATTGCACATTGAGTTAAAGTTTAGGACTACATTATACGTTGAGTTCAACGTCAGGGACCATTTGCATCATTTTCCCAAGAAAATATAGTTAACATGGTTGATTGTTTTCAACTCCAATCTCATAAGTTGGTATACTTGAACCAAATATGAGTGCCTACATACATAAAAAAAAAAAAAGTTAAAAAAAGTTAAAATTAAAATTGACAAATGCACTAATCTAATTTGGTACATGGAGACCTCAACTGAAAGCAATATCGATCTTCCGTTTTTCTTTTTTCACAAAATAAAAAATTATGGAATCCGCGAAGTTATTGACTATTAAAAGAGAAAAAAACATATACGATACTAACCATAACGCGGTGAAGAGCACCAAAATTAAATGGATGAGGAAGTATTTCACTACTGTTGAAATATGTGTACAACTTTACAACTATCATTAACAATCGCCTTGTATATATAAAAATATCTCTTGGCACATATATATGATTTGATGGCGCCTTGTTTCAAGCATTTGGGATCGGGCTGAATAAGGAAAAGAGAGAGACAATCAAAGGAGGCGCTTATTCGATTTTACATATGTGTGGTTGAAGCAAACCCTTCATAAAAGAAACATCATCAATTTCATTCTGAATCTATGGCTTCCAACAATATTCGAATTGACTAAAATAAAACCAGATCATGAGGTGCTTGAAATTTCTTACCTATGAATTGGCAATCAAGTATCTAGAGTTTTTTTCATTCAATCAATTACCTCGACATTTCAGATATGGGTCAACGCGAGACCTCCATTGAATCGTGAACAAAAAATGTCTATATAACATCAACGCTATTAAGTAGTCGTTAACTGCTTATATTGGCCTCCAATATATTCATTATGGTATCAATTTTGTCTCTTGCGGATCAGACCAGGGATTCCAGATGATATCAATTAATCTCTCGAAAAGTTGGAACAAATTATCTACAAAAAATATTATTTAGGCAAATCAGATGTAATTGGTAAAGAAATCATAGTAAGGTTTTAAATTATGTGTGCCCGTACAATTACATGTGATGATAATACTATTAATATGATATCCAACCGAACTAAAACCAAGTACTAAGAAATTATATTCAATCAAATGTTTGATAATCCACTAAAAATTTTCAAGTGTTAAGCTTGAATTTTTATGATCGAATGATTAGAAAAAAATCTAAGTGAAATCAACATTGAGAAACTTTGTAGTCTTCCAATGTGCTTGACATTTAGCCATTGAAATCTTTTGGCATGTGAAATTAACAAAACTATCTCCCGTTTTCTTTCACAAGAAAGAATGAATAATCTTACAAAGGAAAATTATTAAAGGGAGACCAAGCAATGAATCGGGAGGATGAGTTTGTGGAGCAAATATTGCGTAAACAAAAGTATGTTTGAGATTTGAGCCTAAACCAATGATTTTGTGATAAACTCTTTGGGACAATGACATTACAGGTACTTGAATTATTAGCCCTTTCACAATTAGGCCCCTAAAGTTTTCTCGTTCAATCAATTATCTCAATTTTTCATGGGGGTCAATGTGAGGCCTTCGTTAATATTGCAAACGAAAGATGTTGGCATGATGCCAACACCATTAAACAGTTGTTAAATGTCCATATAGGTGTCCAATATGGCATCTTGAGATGTTGTCACATTAGTAAAGACATTCGATGCTGAGATTATCTAAGTCAATACAAACTTTCTCTCCACATCACCCAATCCATAGGGTAAGCGAATCGTGTCAATGAAATCATTATGATGTGGCAATTTTTTAACAAATGCCTCAAATTGAGACAAATTTGAAAAAAGAAAAAAACAACAGAGATTAATCCAAACATAATGCATGCAAGTTCTACTAGTAATGGAAAAAGAGACGTTCTCATGGGGATCCATGAGGGGGGATGTGAAAAGCGAAGCAACAAACTTCAATTTGTGTCCTGCAAAAGTCTTGGCCTTCCTGGAATTTAATGGAGTTTCTTTGCCATTGCCTCTTTTTGTCTTTTGCTTCACTTTCCAGACAAAAAATCTGGAGAAATTCTTTGAATATTACCACACAAGCACTCGTGGACAAACAGTATTTTTTTTTTTTTATTCCTCTAACCACTAATGTGCTTGTGAAAAGCACCCAAAATTAAATGGATGACAGAGTGCTATAGCCTTGTCCTAAGAAAGCATAATTACGACTTCAGTATTTTGACAAATGTATATGACTTTACGAAAAATTATCCAAAAAATCCATAAATCTATTACATGACGACCACTTTAATTCTAAATTTTGATAAGCTGTCACGTCAACTAAGATATATTAGATGCTAATATTGTCTAACCCAACACACTTCCTCTCTACTCATCACTTAATATGTAAGATAAGGAACCACATTAGTTTTTTTTTTTTTTTGTCGGTAGGAACCACATTAGTTATTATGTTTAAATTTTGCTGGGCAAGTGAGTCTCATTAGCAAAATCATATAGCATGACAAGTTATTTAGCCGATGCCTTAAATTGAGCCAATTTTGAAAAATTGAGGTTCGTGATTGAAAGAAAAAAACTTGAGATATTCAATTGTAAACTGAACAAGAGCTTAGGTACTTATGACGTCATTATTCTTAACTCTTAAAACGCTCTAGGAATAAAATCTCTGGGAAATGTTGTCTATGAAGGTGACATTAAGCAGCGCTGCTGATGGCAATGGCTTGGCAGTGGCCGAGGGACGGTGGTGCGCTCTCTTGCCCCATTCTTGCTTTTATTTTATTTTTTCCTTCTTTAACTATTTGCCTTTTTTTTTTTTTTTTTGTAAGGTAAGAAATAAATTGACTTTTAACCAAAAAGCTATACAGCAAGGGTTAACGGCATCAAAAACTTACACTCATGATGACAAACAAGTCATACCAATGGAAGGGTGTCGAGAATTTTTTTTTTTTTTTTTATCTTTGCTTTTTTTAATTATTTTATTGAACCTGAATTTCAAAATGAACCATGGAAAGCTAGAAATAATTCTAATAGACAAGCACAAGAGAAATTACTGAAAGAAAAATCACAGTAATATTAAACATGAAAAGAGTTGGACGAAAATTTTGGTGGGTCGATTTTTAAGCATGGCATGTAAGTGGGGAAATTGTACCGGTAATGGAAAAACAAAGGCTTTCACATGGGGATGAAGGAGGAGGGATGCGAGAGGTGAACCAACAAAGCCAATTTGCGTCCTGTCCTGCAAAGTCTCTGTCCTTTTCATTTGCTCTCTTTTGCTTCTGCTTCACTTTCTAGACAAAAAGTACCTGATATCCAGTAAAGTCTTGGTCTTCCCACGTGTATGGTTTATCAACATGAACAAAGCACGTTGTGTCCTTGAGTTAGATAAATACACTCCTCCTTTTTTTCCAAATCAAGACTTTTGGCTGTCGTCTGAAAGAGAGGGCCTTTTCTGGTGGCCATCCAAAACAGAGGATGAGAGGTGATATTTCTTCACATGACCAACTTAGAAGGCACGCATATCTTCATAAAAAATTTATAGCTTACGAATGTTTTGTTGTTTTTTTTTTTTAAAATTATAGGTTCTTATGTGACAGCTATAGTGCTAAAAATTTGCAACAAAATGAGCAGTAATGATCTACTAAAGGGTGCTGAAGTAGTTGCTGATGACCGTGAATCGCTTAATAGGAGAATTGTGGTCCTTTAAATTGAAAAGGCTAGCCCAAAAGCAACTTGCTTGATGGATTAGTTGGTGATTTCTGAATTGTTTACTATTTCTTGAGTAAAATTAAGCAACTTGCTTGATGGATTTGTTGGTGTACCTGACTCTTCCCAAAGCACGTGTTTTGGTTCCCCTGATCAAACAGTCAAAGTTCGTTGTCTTTAATGACTTGCAAATGTATAATAGAAAGGAAGATGCCAACGTTAGGTGGATCGTCAACATTTATTTCAGTTGGTGCAAGTTGCACAAAGATATTTATTTGTCAGTCATATTAATTGTGGTTGCTTCATTCAACGCTAGGCAAAAAAAAGGGTCAGGCATCGCCAAATAACAATGTACAATGTACTAGATACACTCTAGGCATCACACTTACGAACAAGAAAGTCATGCAAAGGACCACAATTCTCCTATCAAGCGGTTCTCGATCATCAACTACTACGTCAACACCCTTCAGTAGATCATCGTTGCTCGTCTTGCTGCGAATCTTTAGCACTATGAGTGCCACGTAAAAGCCTTCATTGATTGCATATTCACAATGACACATCAAACAAAGACATTGAAATTATAAGGTTGCAGAGAATGTATGGATTAAGAAAAAAAAATCCTTGATCTTCGTCTTTGTTTAATGTTTTTGGTAGGTGAATGTCTCTGTCTTCTAGAACTAAATAGTTTTTTTTTTCCTCTCCATTAGCTTACTTCTGCTTTACATAAGAGAGAACTAAGCAAAAAGATATGAAAAATTCATTAAGTTGCGGACAATTTCAACTGTTGCTCATGAGTTCCTAAATTGAAAGATTTAACTTTAAAAAATATGTACACACTAATTATAAGCCGACGCTTGAGCATATACTTTTGTTGGTTTGGGTGAGGAGGTCAAAGGGAAAGCAATGGAATTGGCCAAAAAGGGGAGCAAGAACAATACCTTATCTTTCGACTTTTTATGATTGAAATTACTCGAGAAAGAAATCAACGTCGAGAACTTTATAGTCTCTAAGTGTGCTTGACATTTAGCCACTGAAATCTTTTTGTAATGTCATGAAATTAACAAAACTTTTTCCTATTCTCTTTTACATGAAAGAATGACAAATCTCAATATTGAAATTATTAAAGTGAGACCAAGCAGTGAATCAAGAGATTAAGTTTGTAGGACAAATATCACGTAAACAAAAGTATGGTTAAGATTTGAATCTAGACCAATAATTAGTATGATAAATTCTTGGATATTGACACACAAGAATCCGAACTATTACCCTGGTTTTGTAATCAAGTGCCTAAAGGTTTTCTTGTTCAATGGGTGAAGGCCTTCATTAAAACCACAAATTGAAAAAGTAGATATGACAATAACGCTATTGGATAGCCATTAACTGTCCACATTGACATCCGATATGATATCTTGAGATGTTGCACATTAGCATAGACATATTGGATGCTAAGATTATTTAAACCAACACCCATCCATTATCTCTTCATCACCCAATCCATAGGTTAAACGAGCCACGTTAATTGTTATGCTTAATTTCTATTGAGTGAGCAAGTCATGTCATGTCAACAAAATCACATAACATAACAAAATAATTTATTAAATGGATGCCTTAAAGTGAGCCAAAATTGAAAAAAATGAGATGCTTCATTGAAAAAAAGAAGTTTATAATATGAACAGAAGTTTAGGTATCTACGGTATCACACCCTAACTCTTAAACCACTCTAAGAAAAACATCCCAAGAAAAATATTGTCTCCGAAGGCGACTATAAGGTGGCGACGTTGGAAATGTCAACCTGGCGGGGGTTCGCAACAGCGCCGCAGAGACCGTGGAACGGTGGGGCTCTCTCCTGCCCATCCCTGCTTTTTCTTTTCTTTTTTAGCTTTTCTTTAACTTTAATTTTCCTCTTTGTTTTTTTTTCCCCTGTTTTATTGAAATTAAATTTGAAAAGATACACGAAAGTCTAGAGATAATTCTAGATTTATGAATGAAAAATCACTATATGAATGAACTGGAAAAGAGTTGGACAAAAATTATTGCATTGTCAATTTTAAGTGAGACATGTCAAGCGAGGAAGTTCTACTAATAAAGATAAAAGAGATATTCACATTGGGACGGAAGACAAGGGATGTGAAAAGTGAAGCAACACAGCCAATTTGTGCCTTGTAAAGTCTTATTCTTCTTGGAATCTATTAAAGTTTCTTTCCCATTTGCTCTTTTTTCACTTTTGCTTCACTTTCTAGACAAAGAAGGCGCATGATACTCAATACATTCACCGGGGATATTCTCTAAATATTACAAAACAACCATTTGTGGACAAAAAACAGTCTACTTTGATTTCTCTAACCTCTAATGTGCATCCTTAAAAGTCTTGGTCTTCCTGGTCTTCACAATTTTCTCTCTCCATTAGCTCACTATCACTTTGCTTCCTCATAACCCTTGTTGTTCTCCACAAACTATAGTGATTGATTCACCATGGCCATTGGAGAGATCTTTTTGGGTTCCTTCTTTCAGTTCCTGCTCAAAAAGTTGGCTTCTATGGTATCGAACTATGTGCAATGGGAAGGAACCGACACCTTGCTCCATAAGTGTGAGGAGATGCTAAAAACAATCAATGCAGTGCTTGATGATGCAGAGGACAAGCAACTTGACGGTGACCATCGAGTGAAGCAGTGGCTGGAAAATGTTAGGGACTTGGCCTATGACATGGAAGACTTGCTTGATGAGTTCGAGATCGAAGCTGCTCAAGTCAAGTCGGAGGCAGAATCCAGCACAAGCAAAGGTGGGGTGAAAAGGAAGTTCCTTTCCTTTAGCCAACTGCACTCACCCACGTTTGAAACCAAGTTACAAGAGATCAAAGGCAGGTTTGAAGATATTGTCAACAAGAAGGCTCCTTTAAGCTTGAGAGAGAATGTTGTGGACAGATCTCACTACACCAACAAAAGGCTCCCCAGCACTTCTCTGCCAGAGCCTCAATTTTTCGGTAGGGAGAAGGAAGAAGCGGATATACTCAAATTACTGATAGGTGAAGCCGAAAATGTTGATAGCACACTAAGCATAGTCTCCATAATTGGGATGGGCGGTGTTGGAAAGACGGCCTTGGCTCAACGGTTGTATAACAATGACAAAGTAAGTAATTGTTTTGAGAGGAGAGCATGGGTCTGTGTTTCAGATGTTTTTGATGTTCTTGACATAACAAAGACTATTTTGGGGTCGATCACCAAAGAGCCTTGCAAGGACAAAGATCTCAATAGGCTTCAAACAAAGTTAAAGGACAATCTATCTAGAAAGAAGTTTCTTGTGGTCTTAGATGATGTTTGGAATGTGAAGTACGAAGAATGGACTTCCCTCCTAAAGCCATTTGAAGTAGGGGCCAAGGGAAGCAAGATCATCATCACAACGCGTAACAATTCTATTGTTTGCATAAAAAGAGTTTCGTCATATTCTTTGAATGTGTTGTCTGAAGATAATTGTACTAGCATGTTAGCCTATCATGCTCTGAGGGTAAGAAATTTTGAGGGGCACCCAAATTTGGAAAGAGCAGGCAAGAGAATAGCTGAAAAATGTAAAGGTTTACCTTTGGCAGCAAAGATGTTGGGCGGTCTCCTACATAATAGAGAGAATCCCAAAGAATGGGAAGCTATCTTAAATAACAGAACATGGGATAAAGCGATAGGAAAAGATGGTGAGGTTCTTCCAGCTTTGAAATTGAGCTATTTGCATCTTCCTTCTTGTTTGAAGAGATGTTTTGCGTATTGTGCTATATTTCCAAAGGACTACGAATTTGAGAGGGACGAGCTGGCACTCTTGTGGATAGCAGAGGGCTTTTTAGGTGAAGAAAAGCAAAAAGAGAGTATCTTGAGATTAGGACATGATTGCTTTGATGAGTTAGTATCTAGATCTTTTTTTCAGCAATCCAATGTTAACACATCAAAGTTTTTTATGCATGATCTTTTGAATGATCTAGCAAAATCAATTGCGAATACGACATGCTTTACCTCTGGGGACTCTCAAGTAGTGAGTACTAAAGAGAAAGCTCGTTATGCATCATTTGTCTCACAGTATGTTACATCGGAAAGCTCGAGAGCATATGCTCAAATGAAGGTACTAAGAAGTTTAATGCTGTTAAATGTTCAATTTAGTCAACGAATTTTCATTTCTGGAAAGGTGCTGCACGACTTGCTAACAAACTTGAAGTACTTGCGAGTGCTATCATTATCTCATTGTGGCATCACAGAGGTACCGAATTGTGTCTGTGATTTAAAATATCTCCGTCATCTCAATCTCTCATACACCGGAATCAAAAGGCTACCTGAGTCAATTGGCGCCTTGTGGAAATTACAAGTTTTGATCTTAAGAGGTTGTTGGTACCTTTTTATGTTGCCTCCAGATATGGCAAATTTGGTCAACTTACAGTTTCTTGACATTAGAGATACAAAGAATCTGAAAGAGATGCCATTGAATATCGGTAATTTGAGGAATCTTATTATCTTGTCCAAGTTTGTGGTAGGACCAGAGAGAGGGTCACAATTAAATGAGTTAAAGAACTTGCCACATCTTCAAGGAGAGTTACTCATATCTAAATTGCAGATGGTGGAAGAATTTGGAGATGTAGCTAATGCTAATTTGTTTGGAAAGCAAGACCTTAGCAACTTATTCTTGCATTGGAATGAAGGTTTTGGAAATTTCCGGAATACAAAATGTGAAGCATGGGTTCTTAACTCTCTGCGACCTCACACTAATCTTGAAAATCTCACTATTTCGTACTATGGTGGTGGAATATTCCCGTCATGGTTTGGTGATCCATCCTATTCTAACATAGTGTCTTTGTGCTTGCATGGTTGTCTGAAAGTTACATCATTGCCTTCACTTGGACAGCTCCCTTCACTCAGAGAATTATCTCTTGAAGGTCTAAGTGCAGTACGCATGATAGGCTCTGAATTTTACGGAACTAAAAGCCCTTTTCCATCCTTAACAATTTTGAAGTTTGAAGGGTTGTCGGCATGGAAAGATTGGTCTTATTATGCTGGAGGCCGAGAAGAAAAAGTACCATTCTCCTGTCTTCGGCATCTTGTTGTTCGAAGATGTCGAGAGTTGACAGGGGAATTACCTCGTCAATTAGATAATCTCATAAAGCTAGAAATTTGTTCATGCTTGCATTTGAATGACTCAACCAATGTGGTTTGTCTTCCATCTCTCTGTGAGTTACACATTGAGGAATGTAACAAGGAGATCTTAAAGAGGTTGGACCACCTAACTTCTTTAACCATTCTCAAAATTGAGAATCTTGCCGAGCTTGTTTGCTTTGATAATGGATTTATCGGCCACTTGATCAACCTTAAGGAGCTTCGTATAAGAAGCTGTGAAAAGCTTACATACTTATGGCTAGATGGAGATGGAACACGAAATCTTACTTGCCTCCAGAGTGTAGTCATTGAATATTGTCCTAAATTCACATCTTTTATGAGGGGACAAGGAGAGATTGAGCTGCCGCACAACCTTGAAACGATACAATTGCAGAATTGCGTGAGTTTAGAAAGGCTTCCAAGCAAGATGCACACACTTAGACGTTTGAGCATTTGGGATTGTCCAAAAATCATGGGACTAACCATTCCTCCCAATGACCCCAGCAGTAATAACACGATGTCACAGCTTGAATATCTGCAGATTGATCATTGTGATTCTTGGGTATCTTTTTCGTTTGCTAAGGATAGACTTGCTACTTTGAAGACACTTGATATTAAGAGTTGCAAGGGAGTAGAGTCGCTAGCAGAGATCACAGCACTAGAATCGCTAGAATCTTTAGATATTGGCAATTGTATGAATTTGAGAAGCCTACCACAGTGCCTTCGCATGCTCGTCCATCTCACTCATTTGGAAATAAGTGATTGCGCAGCACTGGAGATGGAGGACCTCCCTCCCCTTCCCCTCACCTTGTCGAGTCTTTCACTTTTTAGGTGTCTGAAGATAAAGTCTATTGCCAACTATAACATTGATAGTTGTAATAATCTCACTTATTTGGAAATATGGGAGTGTCCAGCATTGGAGATGGAGGACTTCCCTCCCCTTCCAATCACCTTATTGCATCTTGCACTTTACTTATGTCCGAAGATAAAGTCATTAGAGTGGCATCGTCTTACGTCCTTTCAGTGGCTAGAAATTATTCGTTGTGAAAATATTGAATGCTTCCTTGAAGGAGGTTTGCCTCCAAATTTGCGGTCGTTTTATATTAGGGGGTGCAAGAATATGAAGCAGCCAGTGAGAAAATGGGGCTTGCCCATGCTCACTTCCCTCGAGAGACTAGGAATGGACGGAAGCAGCATGGGAGGGGAGGGAGACAAGGAGTGCTTTCCTTCGGAGGAAGACGACGAGGATTCCTGGAGTCTTCTCTTTCCTTCCTCTCTTACCTCTCTTCAAATTGGCCATATGAGGAACGTGGAAAGACTATCAGATGGCCTTCACAACCATCTCTCCTCTCTCCAAGAGTTATCGATTGAGTCTTGTCCAAAGTTGAGGGACTTGCCAGAGGATGGCCTCCCTCCCTCCCTCCAACAATTGCACATTCTTGGATGCGAGATTTTGAAAGATGGATGCTCAAAACACACTGGCGACTATTGGCCCCTCATCCAAGAGATCCCTCTCATCTACATTTATGGTGAATAGATCCAATGAATTGATTCGTCCTGGTATGGTCAGGTTTTCTAGGGTTCGAGTAAGTTTATGGTTTCGAAGGCATCGATTTCCCATTCTACTTCCTCAACTCGATGCATAATACAAGTCAATACTTTCCCGTGTAGATGCTCCACATGAATTTCCGGAAATCCAAGAAATCCTCGACATCCACTTTCGCTGTCATTTGCTAACTGCCGCGATTCAATCCCTTCCATCTACGGTCAGATTTCTACGGGTTCAGGTAAGTCCTTTCGTCTTGAATGCATCGATTTCGTGTCTCTGTTCTTCGGTTCGATGCTTAATACGAAGTAATTTCTTCCAATGCGTGCAGACATTTGCTTTTTGTGGAGTACGACTGAAATTCAGAGATGAAAAATTGATAATTAGCTGCTTGAATATCCAGCAAGAGCTTCCTTTATTCTCCAATTGCAATGGCTTGCGAAAGTTGTTGATGATGATGATATTCTTATGTGCCACAGCTGAAAGCATCTCCACTACTGCCTTGGGCCAGCTTTTCTCTTTAGCCACCGCAATGCTCTTTCGAATGGCAAGTAATTCAGCCTCCTCTGTTTCTGTTTTGGCCTCAATCCCAACAACTTTTGTTCATATATGGATGCGAAGTTGGGGTACTTGCTAGAGGATGGCCCTCTCTCTCTCTCTCTCTCCCTCTCTCCCTCCCTTGAAGAGATCCCTTTCATCAGCATTGATAGCATTCGGATCCAATGAAGTAAAATCGATCATGCCCGAGCCATGATGATAGATTTGTCTTCGTTGACTTCTTTTTGTTCCTCAGGTAATGCTTCCAACTTCTTTCATATTTCACTTTCATTTGTTAACTGCCGGGATTCATTCTTTGATGTAATGTAAGTTTTCTTGGGTTAGGGTAAGTTTTTGATTTTCGAGGCATCAATTTTGATTATGCTCCCTCAATTCGATGCGTAATACAGACTGATATTGGAACTCCAGTCTCTAGCTCATTTTGAAAGCTAGAAAATGAAATTTATTGGATTGTTAATTGACGGGGATTGTGCTGCTGTCTTCTCTTCTCGATTAGCTTATCCCACATCAAGATTTGACATGTCATACCCTCTGTGGCAGATTGCTTGCCGTTGTCAATGATATCTCCTGCTTGTTCCAAGGACACAAAGAGAATGTAGCTCTTCGTGAGCAGCAATATGGATGGGACAAAACCGCTACTGAGGTCATCATTGTCATAGAAGCTTATAGAACTCTTGAGGTATTCGAGGCCTTACCTTGCTGATGAAGTTGTGAGAGATATCAGCAGGAAGTTTGGTTTTGTGCTTTTCAACAGCTCTTCTAAAACCGCTGTTCTGGACTCTGTGAGTAACAATAATGTTCATTGGTTTCGTTCTGGGATATCGCTCTCAATCGTTCCCTCCACCTGCGATCTATATCTAATCCTTTCTATTCTCTGAATCATGCAGGATGTTAATGGAAGTGTTGCTTTCTTCTGGGGAAGTGATTCTGGGGGCAATCTTGTTCTCTCGGATGATGCAGAAGTCGTGAAGATGGCTGTGGGAAATCTTTCGCACAATTCCCTAAAGTTAATTATTTTTTCGGATTGTTGATGCATCTCCACTGGAGTTTGGTAGATGCATTGCAATGTGAAAAGTAAGGATGGATGATCTCTACTGATATTAGCAGAGTTCAGGGGAGAATGTTACGTTGTTGGGTAACATCATATTGGAAAAATTGGTTCCGAACCTAAATTTATAATTTATGGTTAAAATGGTGTTCTTTATCTGTATGCATGTTTTGATTTGTGCATTTTCACCTACAATGTTGCTCTTCCAATGGTTTTTGAGCGCCAAATTGTTCACTTTTAACGTTGCCGTTTTTTCCAAGTTAGGATGCTGCTTCACCAGCTCTGGAGGTTTGCGGAGTTATGAGCACCCAACGAATGAGGTGAAGCCGGTTCCTCAATTCGATGCTTGATACAAACTGATTTTCCTCATTCAAATTTTTACATAAATTTTCGAAAACCAGCCGCTGAAGCTGAAAGATTGAAATGTTCCTCAATATGTAGAACGAAATGTTCACAAAACTGCATCTTGCTATATTGATGACCTATCTTGAACTCTTCTTGATGCCCAAAATCTGTGCTTATTTCTGCATTTGAGTGACCCACCAACCAAATTGTGAATCAAAATGCACCATGCTTTGCGTGAGAATCACCAAAAATCATAGCGTTCTAAACTCATATTCCTCTGCACTTTCAGCGTTTGTTGTATGTTCTCTTCCAACATCTTTCCACTTGTGCCCTTAAGCTCATTCACTATGGTTGTTTTGCAGATACCACTGTGATCTGTATTGGCAAAAGCTCTCGGAAGGATCACTTGCGAATGCTATTGAGGTGGGGCTAATGCTGTCAATGTTAAGTGTCACTTTTTGCAATTTAATAAATAAATAAAAAGAAGAAGCGTTTAATTTTATTTGGTGTACTGAGATGTCCTAAATTTTCTTCTAGTGAATACGATCTGAATAAGAATATTCTTTTCTAAAATCTAAAAACAGTGATTAGTTATGTGGATGCTGTGATATGATTACGAAGAAAAGGGATGCACTTCCTTTCTTTTTTTATTCAATGGTTTCCTTTATCATTGAGAACCTTCTTTTTGTTGATGATGATCCTTCGTAGTATTAACCAGTCAATCTGGGATAAAATTCAGGGGCACCTCATGGCTCCAACCTTTCAATGCCACACCAAATCATGACGGCATTGATATTCCATAAATCACCTTCTGCTTGGGTCCTGATCTCTGGTGGGTTAGGAACTATTATTAAAAGCTTGCAAGAAATTTTTAGCCAATTTACTCTTGCTTGTTTGGTTGAGATTGAAATGATATGCTACCTGCTTTTGTGATTGTGTTGTCAGCAGTGACCTGTGGGGCAAATCTATTTAGTTCTTTAAAGTATCAGCTGTGTGCGTTTACTCTGGAATATTATTTTGTCTTATATTATATTATTTTATTTGAAAATACCTTCTTATGTGGCATTCTTCCTATAGGGAGTTCCTGAACAAAAGTTTCAAGCTCACATGTGTTTGTTTGGTGTAACTGGAAATCTTGCACTTTGACGAATGCAAACCTTGTCTGATACATCTCCTCCCTCTATGCTACTGTTGCATATGTAAATTTTTGGTTGACGCAATTTTCGTGTGAGATTGTGAAGCTTTGTTAGAGGTTAGTTAATTTGTGATCTAAATTGCGGCTCACTTTGTACTTTCTCTGAGGCTTTTTGGATGTTATTGCACATATAACATGGTGCTTTGCCCATATAAATAGGTGGTCAGAATAGCAGTGTTGCATCTGCCAAGATAAATTTCGAGAAACCATACAGAAGTTTTGCTTGTGAGCCATCCGATCATCTGGTAAGTTTTACTCATTTTTCTCCATTTTGTGACTTCGATGACTTTTTCAGTTAGCTTGTTATATTGTTCTTGCACTAATTGAACTTATGGAAATCTAGTCTTTACATTGAAAATACAATGGGACCAATTAGTGATCGAAGCCTCTGCCATCTTACATCTAACTTATAATGGAACAGAACCAATCTAATTGTTCCAATTGGCAAAATATTGGGAATTGAACATGTATGCTAGCATGCTCAGTGTTTTTTGTATTGCAGTTGTTACGACCCGAACCTCGAGCTCATGCACATCTCTCAATGGTCGTAAAAATTTGCAACATCCCAGGAACTGTTGCCGACCCATTCATTTTATTGCACAAGCGGAAATGTAATGACAATCTCCAGACAACATAGAAATGGGATAGTAAACATAGGATTATATTTTCATCAAACACATTTTTACATTAGTGGTTATGTACAGAAAAGTCTAACATAACATGGGTCTACTTTAACAAAAAGAAGAGCTTCTAGGCTATCTACGCTCCGAGCTCCTCGGCCATGGGATCAAGTCCCTCCCTACAACCCTGCTAGGTTTTTCGATAAACATGGGTGAGCTGTCACCCATTATCCAGATCAGACGGCAGACCCGTCAACATCTGGAAGAGACTACAAAAAGACTCATACGCCACATCCTTCCACCCTCTACATCTGGTATCACGATCTTCCATCTATGGACCCGAAAAATTTAGCCCACAACGGGATGAGATAACATTTCAGCGAGTCCATCCCCTAAATCTCGGTTAGGAGAAGAGTACACCCACATGCATCCTAACCCTAGTTCCCACAATTCTCTTAACACCAGCCTTTTTCCTGCATGTTAGTATCAATCAAATCGAATATAACAGTATTGAGATCACTTATCATAGGAACATTTCAATAGGTGTATATGCATGGGCGTACATATCATCACAATCACACGAGCCCCCAATTACCAGACTAAATTGTTATGATATGTCCCATACCGCACCATAAAATTCCGTCCCCTAATTAGGTCCCTCAATTTCAATCATTCATAAGTCTCAATTGACTTCGACCCATCGGCCACGGCAACTGTCACGCCCCGATCCTCGAACGCGTGCCCATCCCTCACCTGATTAATTAATAGCGACGTCCTAGGACGCATCGCCGACCCTGTTCATTTAATATGCGCATGCGGAAGCATATAAAAAATTCCCAGACAATAAAACAATGGAATAGATAAGCAGGTCATACTTTTCATATTGAAATTCACAACCACACTTTTATTAACAGCACAACTCATAGTATATTTACAATACTATTCACAGTATACTAGTCTCACACCTATCTACACCAAAACAAGGTTCACAAAACGGGATGGGATCTCAGTCCTCATCCAGATCGTACTCAGAATCATCATCCCGATCCTCAAATCCTTCATCACTAGGGTCATTTCCTTCAAACTCTTCATATTCTTCTTCTTGCTCATCCTCGGCTCCAAATGTCGGCTCATCCTTAGGTGATCTAGGGGCCTGAAATATTATCCCACAACCGGGATGAGACTATGTCTCAGCAAGTTCTACCCCCTAAGACCCGCTTAGTAAACTAATATACTATGGGCTGCCTAAACACGCACAGGTCAGAGGACTTACCTTGGCCTCAGATTCCACTTGCAAGTCAGTAGAGTTCATAATAGGCACCCAACTACTCAAAACAAATCGAGCCAGTCGATTACATGTCACCCAAATCATATTTTCCCCACAATGTATATTTAGTCGCCGAGCACACGTGCATTCTCTAAGGCACTAGTTCGCTAAAGTGATGCATCAAATTACCGAGCCCACGTGTCTCTCCCAAGATGCCACACTTAATTCCTTGGGCCCACGTGCATTCTCTAAGGCACTAGTTCGCCAAAGTGATGCATCAATTCACCAAGCCCACGTGTCCTTTTTACAATGACCAGGCCCACGTGCATTTTCTAAGGTACTAGTTTACCAAAGTGACGCATTAGATCATTGAGTACACATGCCCTTTTAGATGCCACACTGATTCACCACTCCACCATCAATACTGACAATCGGTACCCAATCATTTTCTCATCAAATAATTAAAAATAACCATTTAGGAACATATCCTAAAATTCACAAATTAAATCAATTCCATATAAATTGAAGCTCAATTAAATAAACAGACTATACCATGACAATTAGCACGAAATTCCGGTCACTGGCCATCCCGGTTGAATTTTCGGAAAAATAATTAATTAAATAATTAAGTTTGAAAATTAAATAAATAAATATTAAAAATCCAATTTAGGCCCATAATGCCTAATTGGAGGCCGAGACGAGCCTGGAAAATTATCGAGACTGGTTCAATAAATAATATGGCATGCCTACTTGCTAATGTCGATTTCTAACCACCTAACATGCATCGTTAAGTCTCTAATTTAATCGATCTAAACTAATCTAACACCTAATTGCATTTAATTAAATCTAACCAACCCCAAGTATAATTAGCAAACTAAAAAAAGCATTAGTGAGTAAAACTCACTTGATAAAAGCGAAGACCGAATCACCATGACAGCGACGCGACGGCAGCCGAAATCAGGCTTTCGACAACACCGGCGGGCTTGGACCAGGCCTTAAACTTGGCCCAACAAATCTCACCCCAACTGAGATTTGTTCTTGCACTAGAATGGGCTTGCTCTTGGGCTTGGGCCTAGCTACGATTGGGCCTTCTTCACGGCTGGGCTTGGGCCGAACTTGCTAAATTGGGCCCAATGGAGTTGCTAGAGAGATGGGTTGAGCTGGGCCAGGCTTGAAGACTAAAATTTGGGCTTCAATTCAATTGAATATGGGCTGAACTGGATGGGCCTACTGTTGGTGAAATTTCGACTGGGCTTGAAGACTGCAAGATGGGCCAAGGCTTCTGGCTTCGCTGGGCCTTAGCTGCTAGAGAAGCTGGGGACGAAGGAGCAGCTTCGTGGAAATCTTCGGTGCAGCTGGTCGTGGGAGTATGCGGTCAATTGACCAGTTGATGCTGCCTTCGGTGAACTGATTTGAAGGCACGAAGGTGGAGTTGGCAACATGGGGAACTTTGAGCGTTGAAGATGGAGAGGAAATTGGATTGGCTTCGTGGCAGGGCTTCACTCGGTGGGGGATTTCCTCAGTCAATCTTCGGTGGTTTTCAGTTGGTCTTTGACCGGTGAAATGGACCAAAACGTGGCAAAGATGAGGAGCAGCTGTTGGCATCGATGAAGCTACTGGGTGCTCGACTGGAATTTCGGTGGAAGTTGGCTGCCTTCGCTGGCAGCAACAAAATGAAGTGAAGACCTCAGCGAGCTAAAGACGCATGGATGAAGAGGAGATGGGCGTTCGCTGGCTTCAGTCAACACGGCTGAAAAATGTTTCTTTTGTTGACCAAGCTTGGAGAAGCTCAGACGTGGCAGCAGCGTCGGTGAAGAACCAAAGGCAGAAATGAAGATGGGTTTTCGGATGGATTAAAGTGAAGTAAAAGCAGGGGTTCGAAGAAGTGCAGGGGCGGTGGTGAGGCGTGCGACCAAAGGTTTAGGAAGAAGAAAACTAAAGTCAATAAAGTATAACCCAAGAGTTAAATGCTTGGTCCCCAAAAGGCTTCATGTTTATCCACTTTGGTCCCCCAAATATTTTCTTGTTTTATCCTCACAAATAATTCCATTTTGGTGCCCAAAAATATATTTATTTTCTTAATTCCGAATTTACTCACATAGCTTCAATTCCTCACTCAAATCCCCAATTTGAGGTCTGATGTCGTCGAAGGAAAATTCCATACCATTTTCTGCTAGTCCCCAGCACTCAAAGACTTGGCTTGGAAGTCGAAATTTCCTTTAATTGAGCCCATCCGAATTTCCGTTGATTTTTCGCGGCGTCCGAACCGATTTTTCCGTAAAAATCTCGGAATCTCCGAAAAATCTTCTGAGACTGAGTCGACACTCCTAGAATTTATTGTGACGTGACAGAAACTTCAATTTCTAAAATCGAACTTGAATTGGCGGTTAATTTCTATTCGACGCGTTTTTAGCGTGACCTAGGCTACTGGATAACTTTCAGATATTTTTAAGTGCAATTGACACGTGGTCGATTTTCTTCGAGCCACTATGAACCCACTCGACTTATTGGCAACCTTCGATTGTTGTGAAAATCCCGAGGATCCAAATATGGACACAGGGTATCAAAACAATAAGAAAATCAGTCTAGTGCCGGTCGACATGAATTTTCTAATTTAGTGGTGTCACTCACGATTAGCCACACATCTCTGTCGATCCATTCTATCTCTGATTTCAAATTGATTTTTAACTATGTCGTAATAGCCTCTAAAAATGGACACGGTCGAGAAGTCGATTCCTAGTCGAATTCTCAAGTCTATTACCTTAAAATTCCTTAATGGTTTCCCCAAATAGTCTAGTTATCTCAAGAGTGATCGGCTCTGAGAATAATCATATAGACACGTCAATGAAAAGCCCGATTCATTCAGAAGAAAATAGAATTGAAAATTTGGGATGTCACAGCAACGTCTACATCTAGACGGCATTCCGATTAGGAGCATCGGCACAGGATCCACTGCGACCGACATCCGTTGACTTAGGGCATTTCCGAAGAAGCATCGTCCGGCCCCAAAGGCTCGTGACGGGGTCTCGTATCATTTATGCATTTACCCAATCTCATAATTCATCAATCAATTACATAATTCAATCACATCATCATATTTATCATTTCTAGCAAACAAAGCATTAAAAACAGTCACAAGCTACTACCGATTCTAACCGGCAGAAATTGTTCATTTGCACACCTCATGTTTTAACCCCAGAAATCTAACCAATTGATTTTAGAAAATTCTCAAATTTGAACATATTGTGAAGGACACTTAAATAAACATTTTTCATGCAGACACCAAATCCCAAATCCTTCTACATTCGGCCCAGTAAATCACTCAATCCAGCACCAAAATCGGGTTCGATTCTAGAAAGTTTGTTCTCCGAAATCAGTTTGGTTCGTGGTCCAAAACATGTCCGTTTAATATGAAATTTGAGTATGTTAAACTAGAAGAGATGAAAAACAACTTTTGTTTAAATTCGAACCCCAAGAGTTAATAAAAACCCCTAGAATCCTAATAGGTCACCAGTTCCAGAGAAAACCGAAGTTCTATTTAAAGATGATGGAGCTAATATCTCCTGCTTCTGTATCCCTAAAAATCTTGAGAAAAAAACTGAGGATGTCTAAAACATTTCTCTAGAAGACCTCAACTTCAAATTCGCGACCAATTTCAACTTACAAAAATTGCAAGTGGCAAGTGTCCAAGAGTCAGTGTTGCAGAACAGTTACTGTTTTTGACCCACTTATCTTCAATGATGCTAATCTCCCTAATTTGATTAATATTAACCCATTCTAATACAAATCTAACTATAATAGAGTATCACTAATCCCAATA
Organism: Eucalyptus pauciflora; assembly: GCA_007663325.1. Taxonomy (NCBI): domain Eukaryota; kingdom Viridiplantae; phylum Streptophyta; class Magnoliopsida; order Myrtales; family Myrtaceae; genus Eucalyptus; species Eucalyptus pauciflora. The sequence continues at coordinate 734,317 of VMYD01000077.1, forward strand.
TAAGCTAACCTAAACCATTCTTAAGTCTAGCTAATTTCCTAAACAAGTGTAATCAGCCCCTAGCCAAAACTTAGGAAACTAACTCACCTAACTAGGAATCCAAGGCCACCGGTGCTGGTTGAGTGGCATCAACCAAGCCACGACCTCCGGAGACGCCGGACTGGCTCCGGTCAGCCTGGAACAGGGCTGTGAAGCCCTCGGTTCAGGGTTGGGAGGGAGTGCTCTCGACTAGAGGAGGCCGAACAGCGGTTGTGCTGCAACCGCAAAGGTGCGGCTACAACACGGCAACGCTGGCTCGCCGGCTAGCGGGCTGGTTTGAAATTGCTTGTGCTCCACAGCTGGACAGCAACACAGGCGAATGGTTTGGGTTATTCGGTGGTGAGGATAAGCTGAAACTGAGGAGGGATGAGCTAATGTATGGCAACAACAACTGTGAACTGAGCTGAAGAGTTTCTGACGAACAAAGGAAATGGCAGCGTTGATTTTAAGGGGCTGTGGGCTTGCTGGTGAGGACGGTTGCTTAGCAAATAAGGATCACAGCAAGAAGGAATGAAACATAGAGGCAACTTGGTCGAAGCTTCTGTGGGTCCAGAAAATTTGTGGTGCCAAAACAGAGCTTTCCTCTGTTTTCTTGGTTGCTGGGTTGTCATCTAAGAGGGAGCAGGGGAGGCCAAATAGAATAGCGTAAAGGAGAAGAAGACAAAAGGCTTCACAGCTGAGAAAAGGAGAAGAAAAGGAAAGAAAGAGAAAGGAGGGGGGAAAAGAAGTATCGCACAGCTCCAAAAGAAAAAGAGAGGGGAAGTGCACGGATGGAAAAGAGGAAAGAAGGAAAAAGGACCATGGGGTCCCCCTTTCTATTTTCCACAATCTCTTTGCCACATTTTTCCATGGAAAAATGTTCCTTTCACCATCAAGTGTCCCCCCACCTTTAAACAAACCTATCCACTTCCAACTTAAACTCAAATGGTGGTGGAAACTCTTGTTTTAAGCCTTCATCCGAATTTCATTACCTTTACCCTTCAAATGACACCCAAATGTAAGTGAATTCCCCCTTACATGAAGGCATCCGAATTTCATTGTCTTTACCCTTCATTTTCCTTCCTTTCACTTGGCCATTTAATAACCTTACTAACCAAGATAAGCCCTCAATTTACTCTTATAATTCTTAACTCCATTGGTTCCACATTGAGGACTAACAATCCACTTAAAATATGGCATTTCTCTTATTCCTTTAATTTGTTGCATTTGCATTTCTCGCCAATGATTCCCGTCATCAATAAATCTTGGAAAGATTTAACAATATTCCTAGGATTAATCGTGACACATGAAAGTTCTCAATTTCTGAAATTAGAATAAATTTCACAGTTAAATTCAGTCAGACGTGATTTTTAGTGCGACCTAAACTATCGAGTAGTTTTTGGGAATTTTTTGTACAATTGATCCATGATCGATTATTTTCAAGCCACAATGTACATCTTCAACTCAATGGTGCCTCTCAGTTTTCGTAAAAATCTTGAGGTTTCAATTACGGGCATAGGGTACTAAAACGACAGAAAAATCAATTTAGTGTCGATCGACAAGAATTTTGTAATTAGGTGGAATCACCCATGCCTAATTACATATCTCAATCAAATCGACCTATTTCCGGTCTCTGATAGATTTTCGACTGTGCCGCAATGACCCTTGTAAACTAACACGGTCGAGCAATCGAATTCTCAGGCCTGTTGCATTAAAATCCCGTAATGACTTCCCCAACTAATCTAGTTATCACTTGAGTGATCGGCTCAGAGAATAGCACTATAGGCACGTCAATGAAAAACCCGATTTATTCAACTGAAAACAGAAGTAGATTATCATACTGTCACAGCAGTAATCTGTAATACCAAGTAGTTCCAATATCCTATAGGCAGCATTGGGTTTTGCACATAATTAATGTGGAAATTTCTTTGTTTATAAATGTGGACTTTAAGTTCTACTTTAATGACCTATGACTATTAAAGTTTTTTTGGTAAAGTATGACTACTAAAGTTTTATCTTTGTAAATTGCTAGTTTCTTGTCTAGGGATTGATGAGTATGATTATGTGTTTTTTACTATCCCAAACTGCAGGATTTGGATGTGGTTGAGGCACTCATTGGAGGGCTGGTCTTGTTCCAAGGAAGGTGTATGATGGTGAGATTGATTTTTTTTTTTTTTGTTAGAATACTTCAATTTGACCAATGATGGATTTTGTTTACAGCTAATAGCCATCTTTTCACCTTGATTTGCAGGTTAGTCACGATAAGCATCCAATATCTGGAAGCATGGACAAGCTTTGGGTGGTTTCTCAAGGCAAGGTTGCGCCTTTCTGTGGGAATTTCCAGGATCATAATAAGATACTTCAGTCCTCGTCGAATCGGGTGAGTTTAGTTCTTGTCATCAGCCAAGAGTGGTTCAATGCAATCACATCACATTACCTTATAAAACATAAAATGAGGCTTTGTTGCATAGAGAAAGCAAAAAAGGATGAAGAGAGGATTGCTGCTGATATACAGGATGTACTCATAGTAACGGCGGCCCTCGTTTGTCATTTTGATCGGGGCTCATGGAAGGATGAGTCTTAAGTTTTTAACATTGAATATGCAGTATCACTTGCCAATAGGTTAAAAAGTTGTACTTTTGACTCTAAGAACAGAATTGCTTTTAGTGACTATATTTTAGGAGCCACAAAATACAATGTGAATTTCTGTATGTGAATTGGTTAGATAATATCCTTTTAACATTTTCAGGTCAATTTTCAAAATAAGAAGCTCTCTTTCTTCCCATAACGGTTATTGTATAGATGGAAGGATAAATTGAAAACAGAGGTTTGAATATGTGAATGAAACAGCTAAATTTTGAATGAACTATGTAGGCCGAAACCCATTTAAAAACTGATTACCTGGTCAAAGACTAAAGTTTATCTTTCTTCTATTCAAATTCCCACTCCATCTCTTGATAAAGGTAGCTTTAACCACCAAAAAAGAAAAAATAATCGTGATTTCATTGTTTAGAGAGGCAACAGTTAGATCAAACTGAATTTTGTTGGACTTTACTGTGATACCATGAAAGGTTCCATTTGACAGCCTAAAGGAGATAGTGGAACTCGAGTCTCTGGTTCATTTGAAAGCCAGAAAATGAAATTTATTGGATTGTTAATTGACGGAAATTTCAGTACTGTCTTCTCTTCTCAATCAGCTCATCCCACGTCGAGATTTGACATGCCTTTCCCTCTGTGACAGATTGTTTGCGGTTGTTGATGATATCTCCTGCTTGTTCCCAGGACACAGACAATGTTGCTCTTCTTAAGCAGAAACATGGATGGAATAAAATTGCTAATGAGGTCATTATCGTCGTAGAAGCTTATTGAACTCTGAGGGATTGGAGGCCTACCCTGCTGATCAAGTCATGAGAGACGTCAGCAGGAAGTTTGGTTTTGTGCTCTCCGACAGCTCTTCCAAAACCCCTTTTCTAGCCTGTGTGAGTAACAATAATGTTCATTGGTTTCGTTCTGGGATATCGCTCTAAATCTCTCCCTCCACCTGTGATCTATATCTAATCCTTTCTGTTCTCTGAATCATTCAGGATGTTATGGCAGTTTTCCTTCCTTCTGGGGAATTGATTCTGGAGGTAGTCTTGTTCGCTTAGATGATGCAAAAGTCATGAAGATGGGCTTTGGGAAGTCTTTCGCACCATTCCCTAACGGTAATTATTTTTTTGGTTTGTTGATGCGGCTCCACTAGAATTTGGTCCATGCATTGCAATGTGAAAAGTAAGGATGGATGAGCTCTGCTTATATTAAGCAGACTTTGGAGGAGAATGTTATGTCGTTGGGCAACAGCATTTTGGAAAAATTGGTTTTGAACATAAACTTATAATCTAAGGTTAAAATGGTGTTCTTTACCTGTATGCATGTATTGAAATGTGCCTTTATACCTACAATGTTGCTCTTCCAATGATTTTTGAGTGCCAAATCGTTCACCTATTAACGTTGCCTTCTTTTCCAACTCAGGATGCTTCTTTACCAGCTCTAAATGTTTTAGGAGTTACGAGCATGCACTGAATGAGGTGAAGCCAGTTCCTAGGATGAATAGCTTAGGCTGAGTGCAAAGCGCTACATTTGAAGTGGTGCAGAGACTAAGGAGTCCAGCATGCCGAGTCATATGCATTGTGGCCCTTTTTTGGCCAGGCCATTAGCTATTGAATGGCCTTCTATTGCTTATGACCCAGTCACCCTTTCTCATACATTGAAAATTTTTTTCAGCTCTAATGGTCTGTTGCTCTATGTTGAGAGTTTGAGATGACATTGTTTTTATGCAGCTGTATATGTACTTATAAAACCAAGCCTTTACAGAACCTGATCATGCTTTGTGCAGTAATATCTTTCTGGCATTTCATTTAGCCTCCATGCAAAGTCTATCCAATGTAATGTTTTCCGCATAGAATCTCTACTAGTAAATCGCACCAGGACGATATTGTCATATGAGAACAAATGTGAACCAATATAACTTGGAGCGTGCTGGTTCTCATATGGAAATCAAGTTTACACAACACCTTGTGAAGGGTCATGTGAACTTTAATAACAGACAATGATAGCATGTTAGATATTAAGGCTAAAGCAGTAACCTCTCGTGCAATTTTAAAGCTGTCAAAAGGAGCTTGATGCCTGCCAATACAAACTCAACATGAAGATAGAGGTAGCTATCAATATGATGACTAAAATCAAACTGCAGATTAACCCCAAAAAAAAAAAAAAACACTTCACCTGGCCGTCTTGGTAATCTTCGTAGGAGAGACCTCTTTAGTCCTCATCGGCTATGCCCCTGTTGTTATCTGAAAAACGTGTGTTTGTCGATCTCACCCTATTGACATATGAGCTCTCGCTAAAATGAAAGTCTATTACCACCTAAAAGCTCATTGAGGGCTTGGCTTCCAGTTGTGATGCAAATAACCGACTTGCTCAGGAAAAAACAAAGACATTGAAAGTACTTTGTGCTGTGAGATAAGTAGTGTTTAGAGCAAGTGCAATTTTCTACAGTCGATATGCTAATTTGCAGGCTTTATTTCAAGGGTCAATGACTCATTCAGGTCTTCCGAACCATTTTTAGCTTGAAATTTGCCGAATTAAGGACTTCCTCTGAGCATAGCTTCAATTCCCGTAATAAAATGAGAATTCTGATGAAAACAAAGAGAAGTTATTGTGAGATGCATATAGAAGTTGCAATTGATTACAGTGCCATCTCAGGATAAGAAGAAATTAAGCTCTAACCACTATCTTTTCAGCTGATTCGCATATCTTATCAACTTTTGCTTCAGATAAACCTTTGGTTCTAGTTAAGTGCTACAAAAAAACAAAACAAAGACAGAGGAAATCACCTTAGCCAAATAATATGTCCACTTAATTTATGGAACTGAATATCAGATATACCTTCTCTGTATGCATCATCAAGACATCTGCAAGTGTCGATCCCTGCATCCTGTATCTTTTTCACATCTCCAGCATGGATTCCCCGAGAAATACCTGCAAACGAAAAAAAACTAAACTATCTTATGCACAAAAAACCATGACAAGTTCAAGGGGAAGTCGAATGGAAACTCCGAATCATTCTCGGCAATCACATCACGAAAAGGAAATGAATTGAAATTTGCGGAGCTCATGACTCACTTGAGAGCTGAAATGAAGGGCTTTCTAGTCTACTGGGTCACAGGCTCCAGCCTTAACATGAACAGCTTTTCCATCATCTTGCATATGCTCTTAGTTGGACATTTCACTTTTTTCTCCTGAAGATTTACCTTCAAATCTTTAGCGAAGATTTACCTTCAAATCTTTAGCGAAGATTTTCTCTTACCCCTGGTGCTTCTTGTTCAAAAGAATCAAGAATAGAAGAAATTCCTTTAAATAACATATTCATTCCATCGTCTCACCCACGTAGCTTTCCATCCTTTCACCTTGAGCTTCTTTCTTGGCAAGCTTCCTTTCCAATTTCAGATCCTCCTCGGCAGATATATCAGCTTTCCACATAACACGCTCGAGATACTGTTCGATCTTAGTCTTTGATTTTCTCTTCACATTATTCTTCACTTTGCTGGATTTCAGCGAACAAGAATCGTCCTCCAATGAAGACTCAAGCTTAACCATCGCGTTAAACTAAGTTTTCTGGTGAATGTAGAATGTCAGGACAAAAGCATTTCCTAGATCATCACTGACAATCTAGCGTTCCGACAGATATTATTGATGAGTTTAGCTTACGATTCGTTATTAATCCAGCTACGTCACGAATACTAGCGTTCCAAAAGACATCCCGTGGATGTCACGTAACATAACGAAGGCTGAATTGCTCTTGGATGATCAGAAGACAAAAACTAAAAACTATCGTGCACGCAGAAAATCGCGACAAGTTCGAGAGAAAGGCCGAGATGTAAAAACACCAATGGATTCGCGGCGATGTTCCAGGAAAATCGAGCTAAACTGAGCAACCGAAACCGAAATCGAAATCGACCTCATCCACTCAGCAGTATTCAGAGTCACTTAACATCGACATTCGAAGAGATATACAGTTAACTTGAGAACAGAGACCAGAAAATCACGATGATCAACTTCGGAATCAAACGATGCACCGGAACATCGAAGAGAAAACGAAAGCGAGGAGATGAACAGAGAGCAGTTGCCTACGCTCTTGTTTTGCCCTGACTTACGTTCGTCGATCGCATTCGAGCAGGTCTTCGTCGTCGATCGTGAAACTCAAAAGCATCTTCGACGATGATGGAGTGCGACGATCGGCCATGGAGTTCGGTGCGTCTGCGCAGGAGAAGAGACTTTCAATATTTTTGTGGATTTTGGAAACGATCGCAAATTGGAGGGAATCTATACATATGTAGAGGCGGGAAGTGAGGAAGAATGGCTATTGGCTTATTTTTCTTTTTAAAGAAAAAGAGGTTTGATGGAGTTTTGTTATTAACTTATTATAAATTGAGCTTTAATGGATCTGATAAATTCTTAAAATCTTTTTAAATCCACTCTTAAAGAGGGTGAGAGAAAATTGGGTATTACCTTTTTTATTTCGCACTACATAATTTAGTTCGATTTGGCTTAATTTTGTACACACTTTTGTCTCGCTTGGTTTATAATTTTCTCAAATTCGACCGAATAAAGTTCTTCTTAGAAAAGGGAAATAATCGATTTGCGTTGTGGTCAATTCTTGGTTTAACTGCATTGTGCTCAAACTACATACTTATTCCTCATCAAATCATGAAATTATCAATAAACAATTAAGCTTATTCAGAATGACACGCCAAGCACTTACTCATGATCAATTTGGTTGTGCTCCACCTAGATCGGCACACATTCCAAAATTTGTAACTAGGTGATTTAGTAAAGAATGATAGACATGGAGTGTGTTTATTGTCTAGAATCCGATTAAAATTGAACCATTTCGACTCCAATTTGCAAAACAAGAAATTAGGCTTAAAAGTTAAAATCATTAGTAACTCGACAAGTTTTTGAACATATATATAGTGAGAAGAAGTCCGGCTGTCTACAAATTACAAGATGCAATGCTTGATTTCAATATGATTCAACTTGTTTCTTTTACTAAACTTTATCATGATTTGAAATCGGATCTTTCATGTAATTTTTGAACACTTCCATTTCTATAAACGCAAGAATATCACCATTTTATAGCATATGAAACGTAGGGACATCCATGACAAGGGGAACAAAGTGTCCATTGCAGAGAAAGGAAATGAACAAATGCTTGGGAGCTCATTTTATGCAGAAAGCGATGGAAGAGATGATGATATTCCTAGGTGTGGCGCTTTTTCAGTCGAATAAACTAGAAAGATCCTTACTCCTCTTTGTGGAGGATAGATTGATTATTAGAGTTAAGTTTCCTTATTTGATTTAGCACATACTCAAATAATTCTAAATTCGCCGTTACTTTGTTGGTGGGACCCTTTTTCATTTTTCCTTTTTCCTTTTTTCCTTTTTTGGTGTTATAGCACTATTTTGTCAGTCATGATTGTAAACTAAATGAAGATGTAGATATTAAAAAAAAAATTCCCTCTTGACTGAGATTTTTTAGCATGTTAGATTGAAGTTTATGCGATGCCAAAGCTAAGATTGTTTTATTACCAGAAATTTAAGGAAAATGGCAAGTATAAGTCATAGCTCCAACTAGAGCAACAACAGGACTAATGTTCCTCATTTGGAGTATTACGAAGGTTTGCCTGCATCCTCATTTGCTCAAGGAGAAAGAGAAGCATCCCATGATGGTGTTCGCGGGGAAAGGGGTCCCCGACAATTATCTTTTACCGAATGAGTAAATCTTCGGTTTTTTTATGTAAATCGGACTCTATGTTGTTTCATAAAGGAAATGACTAATTCTATTGTATATGCGATAAAGTAAAGGATAAACAGGCGATAAAAAAATGTACAATAAAACGTAGATATGCGATATAAAGAAAAAGATAGCCAAAAGACAAGTATTCTTGTAATTGTTGATTGTCAAAAGTCCCCTACAATTGTGCCTCTTTGGCTATTTATAGTTAATTTCACAAGTAATTGCTCTCTAGCAGCTATCATCTTCAATTTCAAACCGCTTCTGGAGACTCTGGTACCGCGTCAATAACTGCATCGCCTTATTCACAGTGTTGTCCGCACCAAGCCCTTGAAACCGTCTCCATTCTTATAATTTTGCTCTCGAGTGATTATTAATTCCGACCCTTTGGTATTTCTAACATCTAGCTACTTTCTTACGAACTGGGCTTAATGGGCTTTCCTTTTGTCAAAGGCCCAGTGAGCCAAGTTCGGCCCCAACAAATGATTATTCTACAATACCCAAATCAACAAATGATAATTCTACAATACCCAAATCTCCATCGGTATAAAAACTCGCTATCATCTTCAATTACACTGTAAAATTAGTGCATGCGCTCCACCTCAATTCATATTAGATCGTCAAGTTTTAAGCCGGGATTGAAGCTTTGCACCAATATTTTCAAGCATTATTTCAAGCATTTGGGATCTCGCTGAATAAGGAAAAGAAAAAGACATTCAAGAGGAGGCGCTTATTCAATTTTACATGGGAATGGTTGAAGCAAAAACTCCATAAAAGGAACCCCATCAATTTTATTCCATATATATATGGCTTCCAAAAAAATTCAAATTGACTGAAATAGAACTAGATAATGAGGTGCATGAAATTTCTTACCTATTTGCTGGCCATGAAGTATCTAAAGTTTTTTTCATTCAATCAATTACCTCAACATTTTTAATGTGGGTCAACACGAGACCTCTATTGAATCACAAATGAAAAATGTCTATATGACACCAACACTATTAAGTACCCGTTAATTGTTTACATTGGCGTATGCTAAATTCTTTGTGGTATCAATTTTGTCTCTTGCGGGTTAGACCGGCCATTCCAAATGATATCAATTTGTCTCTCGAAGAGTTGGAACAAATTATCTACAAAAAAAATATTATTTAGGCAAATTAGATGAAATTGGTAAAAAAATCATAGCAAGGTTTTAAATTATGTGTGCCCCTACTGTTACATGTGATGACAATACTATTAATATGTTATCCAACCGAACTAAAATCAAGTACTAAGAACAAGTTTATTTTCAATCAAATATTTGATAATCCACTAAAAATTTCGAGTGTAAAGCTTGAATTTTTATGATCGAATGATTAGAAGAAAATCTAAGGGATATTAACATTGAGAAACTTTGTAGTCTTCCAGTGTGCTTGACATTTAGCCACTGAAATCTTTTGGCAGGCGAAATTGACAAAACTTTCTCCTGATTTCTTTCACACAAAATAATGAATAATCTTACAAAACAAAATTATTAAAGGAAGACCAAGCAATGAATCGAGAGGATGAGTTTGTAGAGCAAGTATTGCGCAAACAAAAGTATGTTTAAGATTTGAGCCTAGACCAGTGATCTTGTGATAAACTCTTTGGGACAATGACATTTCTTTGGGACAATGACATTGCAAGTACTTGAATTATTACCCCTTTCGCAATTAGGTACCTAAAGTTTTCTTGTTTAATCAATTATCTGAATTTTTCGGGAGGGGGGGGGTGTCGTATGAGAGGCCATGGTTAATATTGCAAATGAAAAATGCTGACATGATGCAAATGCTGTTAAATCATTGTTAAATGTCCCATATAGGTGTCCAATATGACATCTTCAGATGTTGCTACGTCAGCAAAGATATTGGATGCTAAGATTGTCTCGGCTAACACAAACTCTCTCACCACATCACCCAATCTACAGGGGTAAGCGAATTGTGTCAATAACATCATTACAACGTGGTTATTATTTAACGGACACCTCAAATTGAGACAAATTTGAAAAATGAAAAAACGATGGAAATTAATCCAGACATAATGCATGGAAGTTCTACTAGAAATGGAAAAAGAGACTTTATCATGGGGATGCATGAAGAGGAATGTGAAAAGCGACGCAACAAACTTCAATTTGTGTCCTACAAAGTCTTGGTTTTTCTGGAGTTTATTGAAATTTCTTTCCCAGTACCTCTTTTTCTCTTTTGCTTCACCTTCCAGACAAAAGAACACATGGTATCCATAGAGTCTTTGGAGAAATTCTATGAATATTACCAGCCGAGCACCCGTGGACACACAGTATTTTATGTTGATCCTTCTGATCACTGATGTGCGCGTGAAAAGCACCCAAAATTAAATGGATTACAGAGTGCTATAGCCTTGTCCTAGGAAAGCATCATTACTACTTCAATATTTTTGACATATGCATATGACTATGAAATTTTATCCAAAAATCCATAAATTTATTATATAGCGGATAATTCAATTTAAAACTTTGATAACTATTATGTCAACCAGGATAGATTAGATGCTAATATCGTCTAAGTCAACACACTTTCTCTCTCTTCATCAATCAATTTGTAGGGTAAGAAGCCACGTCAACAATTATGTTTCGCTTTTACATTACATAACATGGCAAGTTATTTGACTGATGCCTCAAATTGAGCCAAATTTGAGAAATTGAGGTTCTTGATTTAAAAAAAAAAAAAACAGTTTAGGTACTCAATCGTAAACTAAACAAGAGCTTAGGTACTTACGATATCATTATTCTTATTTCTTAAACCACTTTAAGAATACCATCATTCCTGCTCTTTCCCCCCTTTCTTAAGTTCTCGTTGTTTTTTTCTATATATATATATTTTTTCTTTGCTTTTATTTTTTGCCTTTTATTGAACATAAATTTGAAAAGATGCATGACAATTTAGACATACTTCTAATAGACAAGTACAAGAGATATTACTGAATAAAAGATACAGTATGATTAAGCATGAAAAAAGAGTTGGACGAAAATTATAGTAATAGTCAATTTTAAGCATGGCATGTAACACGTGGGGAAATTCTTCTAATAATGGAAAAGCAAAGGCATTCGCATAGGGATGGAAGAGGAGGGACGTGAAAAGTTAAGCAGTAAACCCAATTTGCACCGTGCAAAGTCCGTCTTTTTTCAATTGCTCTCTTTCGCTTATGCTTCACTTTCTAGACAAGAAGTATATTATGTCCAGTAAAGTCTTGGTCTTCCCGATGAAAAGTCCTTTATGAATAAACTGTCATGACAAGCAATTTGAGTCGGACCGAAGAGACCACATTTTGATGCACATTGTGTCTTTGAGTTAGATAAATCAAATGTTCTCCTTTTTCTCCAAATCAAGACTTTTGGTTGTCGTTTGAAAGAGAGGACCTTTTCTTGTGGCCATTCAAAGTAGAGGATAAGAGGTGATATTTCTTCACGTGACCAACTTTGAGGGCATGCATATCTTCGTAAAAAAATTTTTAACTTACAAATGTTTGTTGGTTTTCTTTTTTTTTTTTTTTTAAGTATGGGCTTTTTCATGGTAGTTATAGTGCTAATAATTGCAGCAACACGAGTGGCAATGACCCGCTGAAGGGTACTAAAGTAATTGTTGATAATTGTGAATCACTTGATAGGAGAATCTTGGTCCTTTGAACAAAAAAAGTTAGCCCAAAGCAATTTGCTTGATGGATTAGTTGGTGATTTGTGAATCATTTACTATTTCCAGAGTAAAATTAGAAAACTTGCTTCATGGATTCATTGGTGTACCCAACTCTTTTTCTTATTTAGCCTAAGGCATGTGTTTCTGTTCTCCTTATCAAACAATCAAAGTTAGTTGTCTTTGATGACTTATAGATATATAATAGAAAGTAAGATGCAATTGTTTGGTGGATCATCAACATTTATTTTGTCTTTGCAAGTTGTACAAAGATGCTTAATTTGTCAATCGTATTAATTATGGTCAGCTTTATTCATTGCAAGACAAGAAAAATGGTCAGGCATCACCAACTAACAATGCATTGTTAGGTGGATCATCAACATTTATTTTGTCTGTGCAAGTTGTACAAAGATGCTTATTTGTCAGTCGTATTAATTATGGTCAACTTTATTCATTGCTAGACAAGAAAAATGGTCGGGCATCACCAACTAACAATGCACAATGTACTAGGTATACTCTAGGCATCACACTTATGAACGTGAAAATCATGCAAAGGACCACGATTCTCCTATCAAGCGGTTTGATTATCAACTACTACCTCAGCACCCTTCAGTAAATCATTGCTGCCCGTCTTGCTGCAAATCTTTAGCACTGTAATTGCCACCTAAAAGCCTACATTGATCGCATATTCACCAATAACGCATTAAATGAAGACACTGAAATTATAAGGTTATTGAGATTGTAAGGATGCCCAAAAAAAATGAGGCTTGGTCTTGATCTTTGTTTATTGTTTTTGGTAGGTGAATATCTCGGTCTTCCTGTCTTGCTTCTGCTTTAAATAAGATAAAACTAAGCAAAAAGATAGAAAAAAATTCAATAAGTTGTGGACAATTTCGTCTGTTGGTCATGAGTTCCTAAATTGAAAGATTCAATTTAAAAAATACGTACACACTGATTATAAGCCGATGCGTAGGATGGGTACTCTACGAAAGTGTCTGTGCGGATGTGTCTATACATATAAAGTTGGTCAGTCCTGCTTGACGGGCTCTATCAATTATTTACTTTCCCTTTCCTAAAAGTCATCAATTTAGAAAACACATGATTTAATCTAAAATCTATTTAGATATGAACCCACCTAATAAGGTCAATTAGCTATAAAATATGAAATTATATTAGATTATGAATGTTCATACACGTGCTAACATTGCACATATATTTTCAGATTACGTGTAAATAAAAATTAGGAATTAGAATAAAATGAACTGTTTCGGTGCTTGATTGTTTCCAAATATTACTCAAACCTTAGAACTTGGCATACTTGAACCAAATATAATTACCAACAACAAAATAAATCATCAAATGCACTAATCTAATTTGGTCCCAAGAAGGCATCATTAGTACTTCAATACTTTTGACATGTGTATATAACTTTACAACTATCATTTATAATCGCCTAGTAGTAATACATGACAAAGAAAATCAGAGAATATTTTTTGGCTTATAAAAAAAAAACATACAATCTGATTGTGCCTTATCTCAAGCATTTGGGATCTGACTGAATAAGGAAAAGAGAAGGACATTCAAGAGGAGGTGCTGATTCGATTTTACATGCAAGGGGTTGAAGCAAAAACTAAATATAAGGAGACCCATCAATTTCATTCTATATCCATGGCTTCCAAAAATATTCAAATTGACCAAAATAAAACTAGATAATGAGGTCCATGAAATTTCTTACCTATGTGCTGGCAATCAACTATCTAAAGTTTTTTATTTCTTTCCATTCAACCAATTACCTCGTCTTTTATTAATGTAAATCAATGTGAGACCTCCATTGAGATCGTAAATGAAAATTTGTTACATTGGCTTCAAATATGATCCTCGTGTTGGATATATTGTTAATATAATCCAAAAATAATATGTTCACATACAAGCCCAATAGGTAAAAGCACGGTTATTTGGGTTTATATGGGCCGGAGCCCAATAGCTTACATATATAAACTCTAGGGTTTCCTTACGCTGGAGGTGTCTCTTGGTATAATACTTCAAGCAACCACTTCTTCTCTCTCAAACCCATAACCTCCAACAATCTTGAAGTATTAATTTTGTCTCCTGCGGGTCAAACCAGCCGTTCCAAATTATATCAACTGGTCTCTCGATGGATTGGAACAAATTATTTACAAAGATATATTGTTTAGGCAAATTAGTTGTGATTGGTAAAGAAATCATAGTAAGGTTTTAAATTATGTGTGCCTGTACAATTACATATGATGATAATATTATCAATATGATGTCCAACCGAACGAAAATCAAGTGCTAAGAAAAAGTTTATTTTCAATCAAAAGTTTGATAGTTCACTAAAAAGTTTTGAGTGTAAAGCTTGAATTTTTATGATTGAATGACTAGAAGACAATTTGAGGGAAATCGACATCGGGAAATTTTGTAGTCTTCCAATGTGCTTGACATTTAGCCACTGAAATTATTTGGCGTGTGAAATTAACAAAACTATCTCCTATTCTCTTTCATACAAATGAATGAATAATCTTACGAAAGAAAAATATTAAACGGAGACCAATCAATGAACAAAGAGGATGAGTTTGTGGAACAAATATCGCGTAAACAAAAGTATGTTTGAGATTTGAGTCTAGACCAATGATTGTATAAAAAACTCTTTGGGACAATGACATCGCAAGTACTTGAATTATTACCCCTTTTCTAGAGTTTTTTCATTCAATCAATCATCTTAGTTTTCCATGTAGGTCAATGTGAGGCCTTTGTTAATTTTGTGGACAGAAATTGTTGACACGACGTTAATGCCGTCAAATAGTTGGTAAATGTCCATACTAGTGTCCAATATAGCATCTTGAGATGTTGCTCCATTGACAGAGACATTGGATGCTAAGATTGTTTGCCAACACGAACTCTTTCTCCACATCACCCAATCAGCAAGGTAAGTGAATCGTGTAAATAAAATCATTACAACATAGCAATTTTTTAACGGACGCCTCAAATTGACAAATTTGAAAAAAAGAAAAAGTAAAAGAGATTAATCCAGACATAAAGCATAGAATTTCTACTAGTAATGGAAAAAAGAGACGTTCTCATGGGGATGCAAGAGGAAGGACGTGTATAGCGAAGCAACAAATTTCAATCTATGTCCAGTAAAGTCATTGTCTTCCCGAAATTTATTGAAGTTGCTTTCCCATGACCTATTTTTCTCTTTTGCGTCATTTTCCAGACAAAAAGGCATATGGTATCCATGAAGCCTTTGGAGAAATTCTGCTGAGTATTACCAAACAAGCACTTGTGGACGAAGAGTATCTTATTTTGATTCCCCTGACCACTGACGTACGCGTGAAATGCACCCAAAATTAAATTAATGACAGATTGCTATAGCCTTGTCCAAAGAAAGCATCATTACTACTTGAATACTTTTGATGTATGAGTATGACTTTACGAAAAATTATCCAAAAATCCAAAAATCTATTAGATAATGAATAATTCAGTTTTAAACTTTGATATAATACCACGTCAATCGAGATATATTGAATGCTAATATCATCTAAGTCGGTGCACTTTCTCGCTCCTCATCACTCAACCTGTAGGGTAAGAAGCCATGTCAACTATTATGTTTAACTTTTCCTGATTATAGTCATGTAAGAAAAATTACATAACATGACAAGTTATTTAACTGATGCCTCAAATTGAGCCAAATTTGAAAATTTGAGGTTCTTGATTAAAATATATATATAAGGGCCCCGGCCAGAGATGAGGACCGGCAAGTTCAACCTCATTGGCCTCGGGAGAGCCTCGTTGGTCATTGCCAAGGCCTAGCGACCAGTTGGAGGAGGAAGAAGGAGGAAAACAAAAAGAATTAAAAAATAAAAAAACTAGAAAATTTTCAAAAAAATATTAAAAATTTTAAAAGGTTCTACGTCATAAAAAAATTTGAGGTTCGTATCAAATGTATTCATGTTCTTTTTTTATTCAAGGATTAGAAATATTGTGTAGTTACCACTTTTAGTCAAAGCCTCCTCTAGGGAATATAAATGAACAAGAACTTGTAAATAGAAATTATTTCCAAAAATAGAAATGTTACCAAACGCACCATTGTTCGTTGTGGAATCTATTGAAGTTTCTTTTCCATTATCTATTTTTTCATGTTTGCTTCACTCTCTACATAAAGAAGGCACATTATATCCAGTAAAGTTGCTAGGATATTCTCTAAATATTATGAAACAAGCACTTGTGGACAAAAAGCATTTTACTTTGATTTGTCCAACCTCTTATGTGCATCCTTAAAAGTCTTGGTCTTCCTAGACTTCAAAGTTTTCTCTCTCCATTAGGTCACTATCACTTTGCTTCCTCATAACCCTTGTTGTTCTCCACAAACTATAGTGATTGATTCACCATGGACATCAGAGAGATCTTTTTGGGTTCCTTCTTTCAGGTCCTGCTCGACAAGTTGTTTTCCATGGGATTGAACTTTGCACAACGAGAAGGAACAGGCGCCTTGCTTCATCAGTGTAAGGGGATGCTAGGGACAATCACTGTAGTGCTTGATGATGCAGAGGACAAGCAACTCAACGGTGAACCTCTAGCGAAACAGTGGCTAGATGATGTTAAGGACTTGGCCTATGATATGGAAGACTTGCTCGTTGAGCTCAAGAACGAAGTCGCTCAAGCCAAGTCGGACACAGAATCTAGCACAAGTAGAGGTAAGGTGAAAAGGAAGTTCTTTGACTTTAGTCGACCGCAGTCACTCGTGTGTGAAACCAAGTTACAAGAGATCAAAGGCAGGTTTGAAGATATTGTCAATAGGAAGGCTCTCTTAAGCTTGAGAGAGAATGTTGTGGACAGATCTCACTACACCAACAAAAGGCACTACACCAACAAAAGGCTCCCTAGCACTTCTTTGCCGAAGCCTCAGTTTTTGGGTAGGGAGAAGGAAGAAGCGGAGATACTCAAACTACTGACAGATGAAGCCGAAAATGCCGATAGCGGGCTGAGCACAATCTCCATAATTGGGATGGGCGGTATTGGAAAGACGGCATTGGCTCAACGGTTGTATAGTGATGCCAAAGTGAGTAATTGTTTCGAGAGGAGAGCATGGGTCTATGTTTAAGATGTTTTTGATCTTCTTGACATAACAAGGACTGTTTTGCAGTCAATCACCGAAAAGCCTTGTGAGGACAAAGATCTTGACAGGCTTCAAATAAAGTTGAAGGATAGTCTATCTAGAAAAAAGTTTCTTGTGGTCTTAGATGATGTTTGGATTGAGAAGTCCGAACATTGGACTTCCCTCTTAAAGCCATTTGTAGAGGGGGCTAAGGGAAGCAAGTTCATCATCACGACACGCAATCGGAATGTTTGTTCCGTACAAGCAACTTTGCGATATTTTTTGGAGGAGTTGTCTGATGGTGATTGTACCAGCTTATTAGCCTATCATGCTCTCGGAGCAAAAAATTTTGAGAGGCACCCACATTTGGAAATATTAGGCAAGGAAATAGCTAAAAAATGTGGAGGCTTACCTTTGGCAGTGAAGATATTGGGTGGTCTCCTACAGAATAAAGAGAATCCCAACAAATGGAAAGCTATCTTAAATAACAAAGTATGGGATGTAGTGAGAAGAGAAAAATATGAGGTTCTTCCAGCCTTGAAATTGAGCTATGTGCATCTTCCTTTT
Organism: Eucalyptus pauciflora; assembly: GCA_007663325.1. Lineage (NCBI taxonomy): Eukaryota > Viridiplantae > Streptophyta > Magnoliopsida > Myrtales > Myrtaceae > Eucalyptus > Eucalyptus pauciflora. The sequence goes on from VMYD01000077.1 coordinate 752,036, forward strand.
ATTTTGAAGAAATGTTTTGCTTATTGTGCAATATTTCCAAAGGGCTACGAATTTGAGAGGGATGAGCTGGCACTCTTATGGATAGCAAATGGCTTTTTAGATGGACAAAAAGCAAAAGATATCTTGATGTCGGGACAGGAATGCTTTGATGAGTTAGTATCCCGATCCTTTTTTCAACAATCCAGTGTTAACACATCGAAATTTTTTATGCACGATCTTTTGAATGACCTAGCAAAGTCAATCGCAGATGCGACATACTTTATCTCTGGGGAGTCTCGGGTAGTGAATGATAAAGAGAAAGCTCGTTATGCATCATTCGTCTCACGATACGTTACATCAGAAAGCTTGAGAGCATATGCTGGAAAGAAGGTACTGAGAAGTTTAATGCTGTTGACTATTCAAATTGATTATTTCCAAAATAAAATTTTTATTTCCAAAAAGGTGCCGCATGACTTGCTAACAAACTTGAAGTACTTGCGAGTGTTATCATTATGTCATTGTGACATTACAGAGATACCGAATTGTGTCGATGATCTAAAATATCTTCGATATCTCAATCTCTCATACAGCAATATCAAAAGGCTACCTGAGTCAATTAGCACCTTGTGCAAATTACAAGTTTTGATCTTAAGAGGTTGTTCCTACCTTTCTATGTTGCCTCTAGATATAGCAAATTTGGTCAGCTTACAATTTCTTGACATTAGAGATACATAAAGTCTAAAAGAGATGCCATTGAATATTGGTAATTTGAGGAATCTTATTATCTTGTCCAAATTTGTGGTAGGACCAGAGAGAGGGTCACAATTAAATGAGTTTAAGAACTTGCCACATCTTCAAGGAGAGTTACTCATATCTGAATTGCAGAAGGTGGAAGAAGTTAGAGATGCAATTGGTGCAATTAGAAAGCAGAGCCTTAGCAACTTAATCTTGCTTTGGGATAAAGATTTTGGAAATCACCGGAACTATGAGCGTGAAGCACAAGTGCTTCACTCTCTACGACCTCACATTGATCTTGAAAATCTCACTGTCTCGTACTATTGTGGTGGAATATTCCCGTCATGGTTAGGTGATCCATCCTACTCTAACATAGTGTCTTTGTGCTTGCATGGCTGTCCTCAAGTTACATCGTTGCCATCACTTGGACAGCTCCCTTCACTAAGAGAATTATCTCTCGAAGGTCTAAGTGCAGTAAACATGATAGGCTCTGAATTTTATGAAACTAGAAGGCCTTTTCCATCCTTAACAACTTTGAAGTTTAAAGAGATGTTGGCATGGAAAAATTGGTCTCTTTATGTTGGTGACCAAGAAGAAGAAGTATCATTCTCTTGTCTTCGGCATCTTGTTGTTCGAAGATGTCCAGAGTTGACGAGGACATTGCCTTGTCGATTAGATCATCAAATAAAGCTAGATATTTGTTTGAATGACTCAATCAATAAGGTTCATTTTCCATCTCTCTGTGAGTTAGATATTGGGGATTGTAACAAGGAGATCTTAAAGTGGTTGGGCAACCTAACTTCTTTAACCATTCTTAAAATTGAGAATCTTGCAGAGTTTGTTTGCTTTGATGATGGATTTATGAGGTATTTGGTCAAGCTAAAGGAGCTTCATATAACAGGCTGTGACAAGCTAACATACCTATGGCCAGATGGAGATGAAACACGGAATCTTACTTGCCTTCAAGAATTAGTCATCAGATCATGTTATCAACTCACATCTTTCGCGGCAGGAGGAGGAGAGAATGAGCTGCTGTGCAACCTTGAAAGGATGGAATTGAATAATTGCCGGAGTTTAGAAAGGCTTCCGAGAAATATGCACGCACTTAGACATTTGTACATTCAATATTGTCCAAAAATCATGGGGCTAATCATTCCTCCAAATGACGCCGGCTGCAATAACATGTCGTCACCACTTGAATATCTGCAAATTAATAGTTGTGATTCTTGGATATTCTCTCCGTTTGCCAAGGATAGACTTGTTGCTATGAAGACACTTATTATTAAGGATTGTAAAGGAATGGAGTCGCTAGAAGATATCGCCGTAGTAGAAATGCTAGAATCTTTGAGTATTTATGACTGTGACAATCTGGGAAGGCTATCACAAGGTCTTCACACACTTGCCCATCTCACTTGTTTGAGTATAATTGGATGTTTTGCACTGGAGATAGAGGACTTCCCTCCCCTTCCCCCCACCTTGTCGAGCCTCACACTTGAGTATTGTCCAAAGATAAAGTCTATTGCCAACTGTAATATTGTCAACGGTAACAATCTCACTTCTTTGAAAATAAAAGGATTAGAGATAGAGGAGTTCCCTCCCCTTCCCATTACTCTGTTGCATCTTGAACTTCATCGCTGTCCGAAGTTAAAGTCTCTACCAAATGAGTGGCATCGTCTTAGGTCCCTCCAGTGCCTAGAAATTAGGCGTTGCGAAGGTATCAAATGCTTCCCCGAAGGAGGTTTGCCTCCCAATTTGCAATCGTTTGATATTTGGGGGTGCGATAATATGGAGCAGCCAGCGAGAGAATGGGGCTTACCCTTTCTCACATCCCTCGAGCGAGTGTCAATTGGGGGAAGAAGCATGGGAGGGGAGGGAGACAAGGAGTGCTTTCTTTCGGTGGAGGGTGAGGAGGCAAATGCCTGGAGTCTTCTCTTTCCTCCCTCTCTAATTGATCTTTACATTGACGATATGAGGAAGGTGGAAAAACTATCAAACGGTCTTCGCCATCATCTCTCCTCTCTTCAAGGGTTGTATATTCACTCTTGCCAGATGTTGAGGGACTTACCAGAGGATGGCTTCCCTCCCTCCCTCCATAAATTGTGTATGATGATTGGATCCAGCATTCTGAAAGATCGACTCACCGGCGACTATTGGCACCTCATCCAAGAGATCCCTTTCATCATCATTAATAGCGAACGGATCCAATGAATGATTCGTCCATGTACAGTGAGTTTTCTAGGGTTCGGGTAAGTTTTTGCCGTTGAAGGCATCAATCTCCATCTTGCTTCCTCAACTCTCAATCGTTCCTTCCACCTGCAATCCATAACTAATCCTTTCTGTTCTCTGAATCATGCAGGATGTTGATGGAAGTGTTGCTTTCTTCTGGGGAAGTGATTCTGGGGGCAATCTTGTTCTCTTAGATGATGCAGAAGTCGTGAAGATGGGCTGTGGGAAATCTTTCGCACCATTCCCTAAAGGTAATTATTTTTTCGGATTGTTGATGCAGCTCCACTGGAGTTCGGTCCATGCATTGCAATGTGAAAAGTAAGGATGAATGAGCTCTGCTGATATTAAGCATAGTTCGGAGGAGAACGTTATCTTGTTGGGTGACATTATATTGGAAAAATTAGTTCTGAACCTAAATTTATAATTTATGGTTAAAATGACGTTCTTTACCTGTATGCATGTTTTGATTTGTGCATTTTCACCTACAACGTTGCTCTTCCAATGGTTTTCGAGCGCCAAATCGTTCACCTTTTAATGTTGCATTCTTTTCCAACTCAGGATGCTACTTCACTAGCTCTGGAGGTTTGAGGAGTTATGAGCACCCACCGCATGAGGTGAAGCCGGTTCCTAGGGTGGACAGCTCTGGCCATGTGTGCGGCGCCACTTTCAAAGTGGATGCGGAGACTAAGGACTGCAGCATGCCTTTAGCTATTGGAGGGCCTTCTGTTGCCAATAACCCAGTCACGCTTTCTCATACATTGAAAACTTTTCAGCTCTAATGGTTGGTTGCTCTATGTTGAGAGTTTGAGATGACATTGTATTATGCAGCTGTATATCTTGCTTATAAAACCAAGCCTTTACAGAACCTGATCATGCTTTGTGAAGTAATATCTTTCTGGCATTTCATTTAGCCATCATGCAGAGTCTATTCACTGTCATGTTTTTTTTTTTACTTAGATGTCTATTGCGAAATTGTTCTCTCCATTTGTAAATTAGGCCGGGACAACATTGTTATATGAGGACAAATGTGAACTATAAAAACTTGGAGCATGCTGGTCCTCATATGGAAATCGAGTTTACACGATACCTTATGGCATGTTAGATATTAAAGGCTAAAGCAGTAAACTAGAGAAGCAATTTTAAAAGCAGTCAAAAGGACCTTGACGCATGTCGATACAAACTTAACATGAAGGAAGATAGAGATAGCTACCCATAATGCAGATTAACCAAAAACGAAAAAAAAGACACTTCGCCTAGCCATCTTGGTAAGAGAGACCCCTTTAGTCCTTCGCATCAGTTATGCCCCCCTGTTGTTATCTGAAAAACGTGTGTTTGTCAAGTTCAACATCGATAATATAAATCTGTCTCATCCTGTTGACATATGAGCTCATGCTGAAATTTCTTGCATAGGTAAGTGATGGTTTTGATAGATGTGCCGTCTACATAGCACAGGCTGCATAACTAACCTACTAGTCCTGCTTAAAAAAATTCTCCATATCCACTTCTTTTTGTTTAATAACTCCACACAAAATTTGTATTCAACGTGTTCATGGATCTCCATACAACATCAAGTATACTGTAATCACCATGCTTAAATCAGGTCTCCACCTATCCAGATGTAGCCTCACTATCGACTTAGCTTCAGCTTCGGGTAGGTTTGGGGCATAAAACACCTTGCAGACACGCTGATTCCCTCTGACTTTCCCAAACATTAGCCTAGTTGTGGCTGCATGAGCCAGAACATGCCCGCCTGCAGGTTTCATTGGGTCTGATAACACACCTCTGCCTGAATCAGCTACGACTGCAACAAATAAATCAAAGACAAAGTCTTAAAAATAATAAAATCCTTTTCCTATGTCATGGACTGCAGCTACTGTATGCATCACCAGTTTACACCAAATAGCTGGTTCTTGAGATTTACAAGAATCAGTATGAGCTTAGTGCAGTCCCTAAAATACTATTTGTCAGAGTGCAACCATCAAAGGGCTAAATTGAATAACAACTTTGAATGGATGCAGGACTATGTGGGAGAAATGAGATGTGATGCAGTACCTTGATTGGCCATGTACACTGCCTCGTTAGATTCCTCAGCTATCTTAATTAAACGTGAGAGATTTGTGCCAATTTTTGCCGCAATTCAGAATTCATTAGTGTCAAACCAGATAAGCTGCAGAATAACAACTTGCATGATTTGATGGTTTCAGGATCAACCTGGGCCTCTGCAAGTTCTCTTGCAGTAAAATCCACTCAGAAGAGAGCAATCACCGAATCCACAATCTGAAAAAGGCACTCACCATAGGTCAACCATCCACACCTCAGAAAACCTGTAGGGTTTGATTCTCAAGCAGTGTCTTACCATTTATTTGAACGGTTCTTCAGACATTTTGGCAGCCAAACCAAGAAGCAAGTTGTACTGATGCTCAGAAGTAGAGGCACGGGCATAAATGATCTTTCAATTCATGGAAAGACTAGATTACAGCAAGTACACTAGGCAGAAAAGTAAGAGTTGCCACCAGTATAGAAAGCATTGCTTACATTATCTAAGACTGCAGGTGTACTAAGTTAAGAAAGTGCACATGCGCTTACATGGACAGACGATGATTATGAAACACAAGTAGCTTTGTTGAGGTCAAGAAAAATACAGACAGATTAATAGGATACAAAGTTCCTACCGTGTCGATATAAGCTACCTTGCCATTTCCTCCTCTCATGTGAGTTGGCAGCTGAAAATATTTTACGATCATGGAATCCACAAACCATTAATAAAGAATGATTGAAAACAGGGGTAAATACTGTTGTAAGATTTGCAAATAAAGTAGAGTATCTTCAAGCATCACATTTGACTAATGATCAACCCAAGTCCGAGTCCGACTATGATTAAGGCTTTTACTCGGTTGTGACATAGTACAAACTCTTCTGGCCTTTTTCCTGCTTGGTTTGAGCCACTGTATATGCGTTCCAGTATACTGACTGCAGATTACAGAAAATGAGTGCCATACTTCCAGAATCACCTAACACACACATTATGATGCCAAGATCACCCACATCTTTATACTTCATAGAAATTCAATCATTATGTTACTATTTGGCATTGTTCATCTGAGAAAAAAAATGCAACAGAAGTTCAAAACAGAAACCTAATATCCAATTCAGACCAACCTGAGAAGTAACACATAGGGTATATGCCAGCTGTGTTTTCCCAGACTTGAAGTGACGTCAGCAGCATTTTCTGAGAAAGCTAATTAACAAAAGCAATTAAACGTTCATCAAAGGTAACGTTGTTGGACTGTGATTTTCACCCAGATTCGCCAAATGCTTCTGTAATTGCCGGAGTTTCAATACCACCTGTTAACATTGCCAAACCAATGAAATTTGTATTTGTTGAAATGCATGAAGAATAAGACACAGAATCTGGAGGCTTATGCCATTTGATTTGGAGAAAGAGGAACAGCATCCTCTTTAGGGAGGAGATGTTGGCGGTCCCGGCCCTGAAGAATCATCTTATCAAAATCGTTAAGGATAAAGCCTTGACGTATAACAACGTCGATGACAATTATAGAAATCAGAGATTTCAGCGTTGCTGGGGGTTGGACCCTTCCATTTTCTCTCCTGCGCCTGCGCCTGCTTCGTAAGGTCAGTTTCTGTAGGTGCTGTGACCGAGCCGGACCTGCTGTTATTGGGTGTGGGTGGTGGCTGGTAGACTAGATTTTTGGATGCAGCGTTGGACGTTGGCTGCTGCGTATGGTGGTCGCAGATGCTGCTGCGACTTAGCGGGGGGCGGTGTTGTACTTCGCTGATCTGGTGCTGCTGCTTGGCGGTGGGCCTTGGCGGGAGGCTGTACGTCTTCTGCAGGTTGTTCGTGCTCGCTGATGGTTGCGGCTTCTCTCTTTTTTGCTCTCTTCCTGGGCTAGCTGCTGCCACTGCTGTGGCCTTTCGTGGTTCCCTTCTTCTTTTGGGGGTGGCTATTGTTTGGCCTTCTTTAGTTTGCCGCTTGTTTGGCTAGTTCTGCCTTGTTGGTTGTTTTTTCCTTTTCGGCACCCTTCCTCTCGAGTTGACTTGTTGTCTTCTTGAGGGCAAGTTATGGTGCCGGATCTTTGCCATATAGCTATAAAGCTTTTGGTTTTAGTTCTATATACCTCTTACCTTCACCAAAAAAAGAAAAAAAAAAAAAAAACAGAATCTGCAAAAGAAAGTCTTTTACCGCCTAAAAGCTCATCGAGGGGGCTTCCAGTTGTGATGCAAACAACCGACGACTCTCTCTGGAAAAAACGAAGACATTGAAAGTACTTTGAGCAACAGATTTGCTAATTTGCAAGCTTTATTTCAAGGGTATTCTGAACCATTTTAGCTTGAAGTTTGCAGAATTAAGAACTTACTCCGAGCAGAGCATCACTTCCAATAATATAGCCAAAATTCTGATAAAACAAAGGGAAGTCAATGCGAGATACTTATAGAAGTTCAGATTGATTGGAGCCACCATCTCATATCTTTTCAACTTTTGCCTCAGATAATCCTTTTATTCCAATTAAGTGCTACAAAAAATGAACAAAGAAAAAGCAATTCACTTGGCCAAATAAGAATACGTTCCTCAACTCAGCATCGCGTTAAACTCTTATGTTTCCTGGTGAATGTAGAACGTCAGGACAAAAGCATTTCCTAGATGATCAATGACAATCTAGCTTTCCAACAGTGATTATTGATGTAATATTAGGCTTGTGGGCCCAAAAGAAGAAAAAGAAAAAGAATGTTGAAAAGTCAAAGAAGAAAAGAGAGAGAGGGGGATCGAGAGTTTTCGGGAGAGGGGGAAAAGAGAAGAGAGAAGAGAGAGAGAGAGGAAGAAAATAAAAGAAAAGAAAAGGTGGTGGGACCCACTTTAAATAAAGAAATAAAAAGAAAACAGAAAAAGGGGGAGAGATAAAAGAGAAAGCAAGCCCACGTTCGGGCACCGGAAGGAAAAGAAAAGGAGAAGAAGAAGAAGAAGAAAGGAGAAGAAGAGAAAGGGGAAGAAAGAAAATGGGTTTTGGCACGTGCACGCCACGGATGCCTCGCCAAGCCGACTCGACTCCATAACACGGCACCCGGTAAGAGATTAGGCCCCTCGTTTGTCCGATTGAAGTTATTTTTGAGTTTAGAGCTCAAATTCGGAATTGTTGGAAAATCAAGTGGCGAAGTCCGATTTTGGAGTCGTTGAGCCGCGCTTTTTCATAGGGATGATAATTTAGGGTGTTGTGGAGCCATGGGATTTTACGGATCGTGATTTGAGCTTGTGGTTTGTCCGGAACAAAATTTCAAAGTTTCCCGCGCGCAGTGAACAGTAGCGTCCAGCAGCTTCGGGCCTATATTTTGTCACATTTCAGCTTGATTTTGAGACGGTGAAGTTGGGATTCTAGTAATATGTATCAAGGGCTCTTTATTGACTATAAATTCGTTTGGATCGGGGTTCGGAGGAGGAAGTTAGGGCGTGATCAAGTTTTGCGTTTAACTCCGTGTTGCGTTTTGTTAGCACATAGAAGTCCTTTTGTTAGAGTTAAGGCATAAGTTAGTAATTTTGTAGTTAAGATAAGAGTTTTTTTAGATTTTAACATTATTTCTCGGTTTTTGATAGGGCCTTGAGTTCGACGATACGAGTATCGTTTGTCGTTTGGTCATAGACGTCGAGGTGAGTGGTACTATATCTTCTTTGGTTTTATAAAATCATGTCTTGAAATATATATATATATATATATATATATATATATATATATATATATATATGTATATGTATATATATTGAATCGAGAAGAGCATTTTTATTGCATAAAAGTCGGATCGAGCATTTACTACCCTTTGGTTGATTATGAATGTTTGAAAATCATGTTATACAAAGTAAGTGGAGAAATATATATATGAAATTGCTTTGCGATTGATTTATGGAAAGGTTTATAATGATTTGAGGAATTGATATGAAATGGATGATGGGCTATGCTTCAAAAGGGTTATTTGCTTGATTTACGATATTGATTTATGGATTGAATTTCTGGTTTTGGATGATGGTTATTGTGCTCAATATGACTGTGAACCCAATGAGGGGTTTTTGGGGTATGCATACCAGGTTTAGGATATCCTTCTGGGCCCAGCCATCGGCTTTGTAGGTGGAGACCTTGCCAAGGGGAAAAGCTTGGTCGCCTTGTCACAAGGCGTTGTGTCGTGACCATGGTGGAATATTGAGCAATAGATTAATCAATGGATGGACCATTGATATGTGATATTTGATGAAGAGATTATTCAATGGACTTGACTATTGATACTTGACTTTTGATGATAATTTAAATGAGTTCTCTATATTAGTATAAAGCCTTGATGATATCAAATAACTCTTTTATGATTTGATATGTATTTTATATATTGAGTTGGCATTATGAAGTTTGGTATTGCTTTGTATACATGCATAGTGGTTGTTCGATCTGCTTAGAAGATATGTACTACTCACTGAGCTGTTGTTGCTCATTCCACTCCTCATTTAATCTTTTCAGCTTCTTCGGTTAGCGGCGAATAGAGCGAGTGCGTCGTCGGTGGGAAACTTTTTGGGGAGTTCTATTTTGGGTATGGCCTAAGGAAGTGGTGCACTTTCCTTGCTAGTGTTTGGTTTGTCTGAGTTCTATTTGTATATTTCTTTTTGGTGGATTATAGAAACTCTGATGTTGCAACCAATCTGTTGGTCTATCTGATATGTATATATATGGTTTGATATATATATATATATATATATATAAGTTGATATCAGGTTGTTGGTTGTGTTTGAGGCTGCGTCCTTTGTGTGGAAGGACGGCCGTGTCATCCCTATTCTTTGTAGTTTTGGGGTGTGACAATTGATGAATTTAGCTGAGGATATACCTCATTAATCCAGCTATGTCACCAATACAATGGTGCAATTCCAATGTCACGTAACATTGCTCTTGCATGATCAGAAGACAAAAACTAAAAACTATTGTACGTGCAGGAAATCACGACAGGTGTCGAGAGAAAGGTCGAGATGTAAATCATGATAATCACGGCCATAGCTTCATCGAACCATTTGCATCTTAATTTTAACTTTCGGAACACGGATAAGAAAATCACGATAATCAATCTCAGAATCAAAGAACGCACCGAAACTCATTAGGAAAGCGATGACATGAACAGAGATCGTTGCCTACACTCTGTTTTGCCGTAACTCACGTTTGTCGATCGTTTCGAGCAGGTCTTCTGCTTCGTTGTCGATGTCCTCTCTTTCCACGATCTTCTGCTCTTCGGCTCTGAACATCAACAGCGAACACGAGACGAAACTCAGAATCATCGTCATCGGCAATGGCACCACGGAAAAGGACATGAACTGAAATCAAGCGGAGATCGCGAAACTCAGTTTGAGAGACGAAAGCATCTTCGATGACGATGGAGAAGAGACTTTCGATTTTTTTTTTTTTTTTGTGGATTTTGGAAACGATCGGAAAGTGGAGGGAATCGGGGAAGGATGGCTCTCGGCTTATTTTTTTTTTTTTTCCTTTTTTAAGAAAAAGAGGTTTGACTGAGTTTCGTTATTCTGAGATAGATCCTCATAAATTGAGGTTTAATGGACTGTTTTAAGAATTTATCAAATACACTCCTGAAGAGGGAGAGGAAAATATTGGTTTGATTTTTTTTTCTTTTTATTTTGCATTAAATAACTCGGTTTTTATTTATTTATCTCGGTTTTATATTCATCTTAATCCTGTCCAGCTTATAATTTTCTTAAATTGGACCGAATTAAGTTCTTCTTAAAAAAGGAAAATAATCGATCTATATCGTGGTCGATACTTGGTTTGATTGCATTATGTTCAAACTCCATGCTTATTGCTCGTAGAATCGTGAAAATATCAACAAACAATTGAGTTATTCGAAATGGCTTGCTAAGAACTTGCTCGTGACCGGTTTGATTAGTCGACACACATCCTAAAATTTGTAAGTTGGTGATTAAAAAAAAGGTGAAGAACATGGAGCATGTGTTTTCTTTTGTCGAGCACGGAGCACATTTAATGCCTGAAATTTGATTTTCATTTAATATCGAACCCTTTCGACTCCAAGTTACAAAATAGGCAAATCAGACTTAAAATATAGAATCATTAGTAATCTCCAACATATTTTTCCTCATTTTTTTCTAAAATATTTGTTCTTTTACATAAGTTTTTGAATGTGTGTATAATGAAAAACAAACGTTCAGTTGTCTACGAATTACGAAATCCAATGTTTGATTTCGATATGGTTCGATTTTTTTTTACTAAACTTTATTGAGATTTTAAATCGGATTTTTGATGTAATCTCAAATGCCTCAATTTTATAATTAAAAAGAAAAAACACAAGAATATCACATTTTATAAGATCCTCAAGCTCTTTTAATTATTTAAATCAAAATGTCATCTCCTTCACGACGAGAAACGCAAAAACCAAAACGACAATCTGTTCCGTCTCTACCGCCCGTTCCCTCTTCTTCGCGCCTCGCTTCTTCTTCTTCTTCGTTCTCCGCACAAACCCCGCCTGACATCCCAACCAGCTTCCGTCGAAGTCGAGACTGATGCTCATCGAGTGATCCGAGAGAGTTGGTAATCGCGCATTTACGGCGATCTTCTCGAATATTTTTTGTCTTGGGCTCTTGTTGTTCCTCGTTCCATTGCACGTAAGCGGTTTGATGTTTGTCCTGAGCGAGAAGCATTTGCTTTTCTTGGGCTTGTTTCTTGAATTTGGAGCGAGGCATTACCATCTTGACATGACTCGTCTTCAAATCATTGGTAAAACGGCAGCTTCCTTGAATGAATGGAGCGTGGCAAGCGAGTTTGGTTGCTTTGTCACCTCGCTATTGCGTTCGCCTACCCTGAGAAGAAACTGGAGTCTTGGCGAGTTTTTACTTGACTGGTCGCAGCGTAGATTCATGACCACCAGCAAGAGAATGCAAGATAGGAGCAAGGACAAGAGGGTCCATGATCTCAAAATTGCCACTGAGAAGCATAAAGTGGTGTCAACGGTGTTGGTTTAGTGTGTTCTTGACAGGAGCTTATGAAATTGCGGAGTTGATTCAGAAATGTCCACTGGTTATTTGGAAGGAAAAGGTCCTAAGCCTTGTTGGTTGTACGGGGAGGAAGAATAAGATAGAAAATTTTATGGACTTATCAGATATGGAAGATAATGATTTTCTAGAGGGTAGTTCTGAGGATGGAGGCATTGCTATGCAGCCTAACCAAATATTAGCCATAAGTGAATTGGAGGGTACTGTAGTTGGAGGCAGCTCCTTCATGGATATACATGAAATTGACAATAAATACAAGCCTCATGATTCATTTTAAGGTCATACGCTCTTATTCGAGTTGTCAAGATAACTTGCTTTCCAGCCTTCTTCTTCACAAGTTCAAAGTTGTGAGTTTTTGTGCAGATTTAATTAGACAAACTCTGCTTACATCTATACACCAAGTCAATTAATAGCGGACTGATCCATCTCATTCCTTGTTAGTCCTAAACATTGCCACCGGAACTCTTGAAATCAATGATTCAGAAAGAATGTGCAGTTAATGCTTTTGGCAACTCTCAGCTCACCTCGGTGCCAGCAAGGACATCAGAAGCAGTCTATTTACAGTGACTGTTCATTCTCAGTTATTGGTCTGACTTATTTGAGTGCTACCATACTAATCTGCTATTATGAAGATGAACTTGCCACCCTGCATTTTAATCTCAATTGTTGGTTCAAAGAGATGATTGGGTAGTAGCTATCATGGAGAACATAGCCTCAGCTGCTATGATGATCGACATTCTCTCTCTTGTTGTTACAAATTAGATGTCGAGCTCACCCTGCAGTAATGCCTTGTTCACCACTGTGCATGGATATTATGGTCCACAATATCCAAGACTGCCTCTTGCAACATGCATTCATTTGCTTTCTATCCGATGTTCCATAGGTCTTGTAACTTCTGTTCAAAATCTCCATGAAACTATGGCAAACTTCTATTTTTAGGTTCTACTGGGGAACTTCCTTTTGTTGGATTTTAGAACCCAACATCAAACAGTAAGTAGTTTTTATTACTGCTTGTTTATGTTGGGCTGTGTTTATGGTTGATTCATTTCATTAGCTTACTGTTCTGTTTTGAAGAAAGAAATAGGAGAGCCTTTGAAATTAGCAAGACTGGTTTTTTGATTTGAATGATAGATGGCTTTCCACAGCTTTTGGTTGTGTGAAAATGACATTACTAATATGCATTCTTTCTTATACCTCATAGCATGAATTGCGTTTATGATTTGTTACATGGGCTAGCATCTGCCTAATGCCATTGTGCAATAAATTTCTTTTGCTTAACAAAAGAAAATTCTTAGCAAACTCACTGGGGATGATGTTGAGTAATTTGCTTCCAAATGTTGCGGCTAGATTTCTTCTTGTGCTCATAAAAACCATGATATCCAAAACTGTATGTGACAAATCAAACTACTACTGTGAAGCTAAATCTGTTGCACTGCATCATTTTTTGGTTTTTGCATTATAAAAACGACAGGAGTAATGTACCATGGAGATTGAGCATCAACCTCATTTGGAGCAATACGAAGAATTTCCAGATCTCATATGATCAAGGAGAAAGAGAGGAGCATCGATGTTTATTAGTTATAATCACTTAGCTATCATCTTTTGTTACATGGCAAAAGTATTGTGTTCATCACGACTCAATTCATATCAGATGGTCATATCTACTTATTTAAGAAGGGATAGGAACTTCGCACCAATGTTTTCAAACTTGGGCCAGTCAGGAACCAGTTAGGTTGCCTATTTGCGGGCCAAGCGGTTGGACTAGGGGAATCAGTGATTGTGTCTTAAGCAAATGATTATAGATATAAAATGCTGTCAATTCCCCGTGAACACATGAATTGTTCGGCCTTGGTAGTAAAGTGAAATGCCGGTGATCCATGGAGTTGAGTGCTCGCATCCCTCCATGTGCAACAGTTGCCAAAAGCCCAGTTCTATACCCGTGGGACTCTAAAACTAAGTGGATCCAATTTTGAAAATCGGTATATTTTCAAACTAGTTCAAACTAATTAGGCCAAACTGCCTGCACATAATTTTTAAGTTTTGGGTTAATAGATCAAAGGGAAAGCAATGGAATTGGCCAGGAAAAAGGGGGGAAGAGCAATGCTTTATGGTCGAATGATTGCAGAAAATCTAAAGGAAATCAACATTGAGAACTTTATAGTCTCTGGATGGGCTTGACATATAGCTACCGCAATCTTTTTAACATATAGTGTCTAATATATCTTAGCCGAGATACTTTATAGTCTTTGAATGGGCTTGATATATAGCCACCGCAATCTTTCTAACATATAGCGTCTAATATATCTCAACCATATATATCTCAGCTAAGATATATTAGACGCTACGATTATTTAAGTTCTGCGCAATGCCTAGTGTTACTCCTACATTATCTCCAATGGTGAGCAAACCATATTAGCAAAATCATATGACATGATAATTTATTTAACGAATGTCTTAAATTGAGTCAAATTTGAAAAAATGAGGTACTTGATTTAAAAAGAAAAGTTTAGGCAGTTGATCATAAACTAAGCAAAAGTTTTGATAATTTCGATGTCATTATCCTCGACTTCTGAATCGCAGTAAGAAAAAAATCTCAAGAAAAATATTATCTATGAAGGTCACTGTAAGGTGGCAAAGTTGGAAATAGTCACTATAGTGGCCCTACTAATGGCAACGACATGGCCTGGCCATGCTTTGATGGTGCTCTATCTTGCCCCATTCCTTCTTTATTTTCTTTTTTAATTTTTTGTTGTTTCTTCTTCTTAGGCTTTCTCTTTGCTTTTTTCTTTTCTATTCTTGAACTTGAATTTGAAAAGATACAATAGAGATTAACGAATGAAAAAAAAAAATCTAAAATGATTAGACCCAAAATGAGTTGGAGGAAAATTATGGTATTGTTAATTTTAAGCAAGACTTGTAATGCCTGGAAATTCTATTGGTAATGATAAGAAAGACATACAAAGTCTTGGTCTTCTTGGCATCAATTGAAGTTTCTTTCCCACCAACAAAAGAGGTGCACCATCCAAAGATAAAAGATGTGCAAAAGTCTTGGTCTTTTTGGGATCTATTAAAGGTTCTTTCCTATCATCAACAGACGTGCACTATCAAAGGACATACAAAAGTCTCGGTCTTCTTGGAATTTATTAATTTTTTTCCTACCATGAAAAGACATGACGTGCAAAATCTTAATCTTTTTGGATTCAATTAGTTACTTTTCCACCATCAAAAGATGTGCAAAAATCTTGATCTTCCTAAAATATATGGAAGTTTCTTTTGCACCATGGCTTTTTCACTTTTGCTTCACTTTCTGGACCAAAGAGAAAATGATATATTTAGCAAGTGAAAGTCCTTTTCTGAAAATGATATCTTTAGTAGGTGAAAGTCTCGATCTTCTTGGACTTTCATGGTCCCCTCTCTCCATTAGCTCCTCATCACTTCGCTTCACCATAACTTTTACAATGGACTGATTCGCTCATAGCCATTGGAGAGACCTTTCTTGATTCCTTCTTTAGGGTTCTGTTCAACAAAGTTGAGTTCTCTAGCATTGGACTATGCATAAAGTGATGGAATCAGCATCACATTGTTCAATATGGACATCAATAATTTTGTTATATTCTCTCATGTAATTCGATCTTCAATATTTGAATTTTTTTGTCTTATAAAAACTTTTACCAAAAATTTCAAATCTTGATAAGTTTCTCTCTTTCCATGTAAACGTCCATGGATACAATTTCCTCATATTGTGTAAATAACTTTTTATGAATCAATAATTTGAATTTTGCAAAATCTTTTAGATGTTAATCTTTACACGCGACTAGCATGCACTTCTGCTAGTTCTTCTCATTCATTTATATGAAAATGGTCAATGTCATTTTTCCATTAATTCAAGTTTACGAACAATCCAAGGATTAAATTAAACATGTGTAAAAAGTTTATGGACTGAATTAAACAAATTAAAAGTTTAAGGACAACATTGCACATCGTGTTAAAGTTCAGGAACTAAATTGCACATTGGACTAAACTTTATGGACCATTTGCATAATTTTCTCAAGAAAATATACCTATCATGTTTGCTAATGTGACATTCAATTTTGCTATGACATGTTCCAACCTCTTAAGAGAGCACTCCAAGAAAGTGTTAATGACTTCGATTCGGCCATCAATAGGGATTTGCTGATCATTGTTTCTATGGTCAGTTTTATTCATTGCTAGACAAGAAAAAGGGTAGGCATCACCAACTAACAGTGTGCAATGTACTAGATATACTCTAGGCATCACTTATGAACAAGAAAATCATGCAAAGGCCCACAATTCTCCTATCAAGTGGTTCTTGATCATCAACTACTACTGTGACATCCCAAATTTCTGATTCTGTTTTCAATTAAATGAGACGGACTTTTCATCGACGCGCTTATAGTTCAATTCTCCGAGCTGATCACTCACGAGATAACTAGTCTATCAGGTGAAGCCGTTAAGGAATTTAAATGCAATAGGCTTGAGAATCTGACCATGAATCGGCTGCTCGACCGTATTAATCTGCAAGGATCATTACGACACTGTCAGAATCGAACAGAGATCAGTAATAGGTCGATTCGACTGAGATATGTGATTAGAGAGTGGGTGATTCCACCTGATTTCAATATCTTCGTCGACCGGCACTGAACTGATTATTCTATCGTTTTGGGTACCCTGTGTCCGTATTTGAAACCTTGAGATTTTCACGACAACCGAGAGTCGCCAATGTGTCGAAGATTATGTCGTGGCTTGAAAATAATCAACCACGGGTCAATTGCATTGAAAATTTCTAAAAGCTACCCGGTAGATTAGGACGCGCTCAAATCGCGCCAGATTGAAATTAACCGTGATTTTAAACCTGAATTCAGAAATTGAAAGTTCTGCCATGTCACAATTCATTTTAGGAACGTCGACTCATCCTCAGAAGATTTTTTCTGCAAACCGAGATTTTTGGCGGAAAAGCAAAGTAAGGCCGTTTTTGTTCGGGATTGTCAGAGGGCCGTTTTTAATCGAATCTTCGGAATGCAAGTTGGATAATTTGATGGGAAAAAGTCGTAAGAGAGAGAAGGACACATGGGCGGATTTAATTGAGCTTCAATTGATTAGAATTGATTGGAATTGAAGAGGATTTGAGGGAGAAATGTCCAAAATTCGTAGCCCCCATGGTACACAACTTGTTGGACCATTTGGCAAGCTTCTTGAGGAAGCTAAGATGAGGAAAATGGCTGAGGGTGAGGGCCAAGAGTGGTGGGGGCATGAGTGAGGAGAGTTGGACAAGTGTTGAAGGCTTGAGAGCCCAATGGGAGCCTCCTCTTCAGCAGACCTTCTCCTCCCTTATTTCATGGCTTTCTCCATGGTTGAGAGAGTTTAGAAGCTCAAGAGAACCAGCTGAGCCAGCCCCACCGTCGCACACCCACCGGACCAGCCAAGCCCGTCGTTTTTCTCTTCTGTTTTCCCCTCGTTCCAGTTTCTGCTCCAGCCGACCTTTCGCCAAAGATTCGACTTAAAAGTTATCTTTCCATGAGAATCAGCCAACGCTCCACCCACCACCATGACGAGCACTCCAAACACCATGACGAGCACTCCAAACCCGTACCGGAGCACTTCTCCGTTCGCCGGAACGATTCTCCGGTAGTCCCGAAATCCGGTGAGAAGCTGCCGCTCGCCGGACCGCCTGGTTCCGCCCTGCTCCGCCTGTTTCGCGTTTTCTTGCTGTTTCCCCCCTTTCCGACCCTTTCTTTGCCCATCCCAACCTCCAATAAGATTTCCTTGACCCCCGGGAGCCGCCGGTTGTTAACCACCCGCTCGCCGGAGCTCCGATCGGTCCGTTTTCGCCGTTGAAGTTGCTGGTTTCTTCTCTGCAGTTCAGCCCAGATCAGAAGCAGAAGACAGCAAGGTTTTGGAGACTTCGTGGCCCGTTTTCAAGCCCTTGCCGGCCTCCGTTGGTGTCGTCGCTTTGGGGTTTATCGATCCCCTTGGCGTCGTGGTCGCCGTGAACTCACCGGCGCGCAAAACCGGTGAGTTTATCCTCTAAACCTTGCTTAGTAAGTTAATCATGCTTAAGGGATGTTTAGATTAGTCTAACTAGGCTTAGGTGGTTAGATTAGTTTATTTTAATGTAAATTAGATTAGTTGTATGATTAGTTTAATGGGTGTTTAATTAGGGTTAATTGTATGATTAAATTAGTGTAATCTTGTTTAAGCCCTAATTAATTATTTTTAATTAATTAATTATTTCGAATTTATAAATATTATTTTATTAAATTATATTATTATAATATATTATTTAATTATTTAATTTTCGGAATTAAATTTAATTATTTAATAATTTCGAAAATTTTGTCGGGATGGCCGGTCGTTAGAATTTCGTGCTGATCGCAGCAGTGTGGTCAGTTTGTGCCAATTGTATGTTTAAATTGAGAAATTGAGTGATTGATGATTATGGTTAATAATTCCAAGAGTGTGGAATTGAGTGATATTGATGAAGTTGTGGTATTTAACTTGAAAATACCCGGTGTTAGCTTCTAACACCGTGATTGGTTTGTATGGCTAGTTTGAATCGTTGGTTGTTATTGGATTGAATATCCAGTTCTATGGTCTATTATTGAATGATCAGCTTTGGCGAGCATTTGTTTATATATATGTATCAGCTTGGGCGAGCAATTATTATATACATATATATATCAGCTTGTGCGAGCTATCATCTATGTATATATCAGCTTGTGCGAGCTATCATCTATGTATATATCAGCTTGTGCGAGCTATCATCTATGTATATATCAGCTTGTGCGAGCTACCATCTATATCAGCTTGTGAGAGCATTGCATCCATTTCAGCTTGTGTGAGCCATGATTGTATTAATGGATGAATAGATGGTATGAATGGATAGACGTATGAATTGTACTGACGTGTAGGAATGGACTGAGACGAGGTAAGTCCTCAATCCTCTTGGTGTGACTAGAGTGCCTTGGGGCTTATTTTCTTCCTAATTGAGTTTTAGAGGGTAGGACTTGCTGAGACATTGTCTCACCCCGTTGTGGGATAACAATTTCAGGTCCCTAGATGGCGGATCCTTTGGAGCTTTTTGGTAGACCAGTGAGGGTCGCTGAGAGGATTTTTGACTTCGCCGATCCTAACTAAAGAGCCGGCGAATGGACCTATCTGGCTGATCTTAGGACAGCTTAGTTTTTGAGGACTGATCTTTTATAGATCTTTTTGTTAATAGCCTAGTCCTGTAACTGAACTGGTTTGACATGTATAAAGGTGTGTGGTTCGAATTTGAAAATGTGATCCTGCTTTTCTATCCCAATTGAGTTTTGTCTGGGGATTATTTATCTGCTTCCGCATGTGCAATTAAATGAATGGGTCGGCGACGTATCATGGGAAGTCGCATTTCTATCGACCGCAGTGGGATGTGCGCATACTCGAAGTTCGGGGCGTGACAACTACCTCAACACCCTTTAGTAGATCATTGCTACCCGTCTTGCTGCAAATCTTTAGTACTGTATTAGGGTTGAGCGGTTCGAGGTTCTAGGTTCATCAATTTTTAGAACTTGAAACTTACCCTGCATACCCTATAACTTGGACTCTACCATGTCATAGGTTCCAAGATCAGTTCCAAGATCTATCCAAGTTTCACCTATATTATTATTTGAACGATTACAATTTACTAACCATAACTTATATCTAGACATACAAAAAATATGAACGTTAATAAAGTACAAATCTTAGTCATAAAATGAAAACTCAGACTAATGCTTCTAGATTATACACTGACATGAAATATCGGAGGATCGCACGGAAACACGGACCAAGAAAAATATTAAAACTTGTTCCAGGTTCCAAGTTCCTAATCTGGATTCCAGGTTCCAGGTTCCTCCAATTAAGAACTTGGAACCTACCCGTCGAAATAGGTTCTTCATTTTTTAGAACCTGGAACTTACCCGGCATACCTTGGAACCTAGAATCTACAGGTTTCCATCGGTTCGGTTCTTAGATTCCAAGTTCTACCTTGGAATCATGCTCACCCCTAACTGCCATGTAAAAGCCTATATTGACCGCATATTCACTAGTAACGCATTAAATGAAGACACTAGAATTATAAGGTTAATGAGATTGTACGGATGCCAAAAGAAAAAGGCTTGGTCTTGGTCTTTGTTTAATATTTTTGGTGGGTGAATGTCTTGGTCTTCCTGTCTCGCTTCTACTTTAAATAAGGTAGAACTAAGCAAAAAGACAAAAAAATTCAATAAGTTGTGGACAATTTCAACTGTTGCTCATGAGATCCTAAATTGAAAGATTCAATTTAAAAAATACGTACACACTGATTATAAGCCAATGCGTAGCATGGGTACTCTACGAAAGTGTCTGTGTGTATGTGTCATCAATTTAAAAAACTCATGATTTAATCTAAAATCTATTTAGATATGAACCCACTTAATGAGGTCAATTAGTTATGAAATATGAAATTATATTAGATTACAGATGTTCATACACGTGCTACGCCCAAATGAGGACATTGCACACCTATTTTCAGATTACATGTAATTAAAAATTAGGAATTAGAATAAGATGAACCGTTTCAGTGGTTGATTGTTTCCAAATATTACTCAAACCGTAGAACTTGGCATACTTGAACCAAATATAACTACCCACAACAAAATAATTCGTCAAATGCACTAATCTATTTTCCATGTGGGTCAACGTGAGGCCTTCGTTAATTTTGTGGACAGAAATTGTTGACACAACGTTAACGCCGTTAAATAGTTGTTAAATGTCCATACTAGTGTCCAATACAGCATCTTGAGAAGTTGCTACGTCGGCAAAGACATTGGATGTTAAGATTGTTTAAGTCAACACAAACTCTTTCTCCACATCACCCAATCAGCAAGGTAATCAAATCGTGTAAATAAAATCATTACAACATAGCAATTTTTTAACAGACGCCTCAAATTGAGACAAATTTGAATAAAGAAAAAGTAAAAGAGATTAATCCAGACATAAAGCATGGAATTTCTACTAGTAATGGAAAAAAGAGACGTTCTCATGGGGATGCAAGAGGAGGGACGTGAAAAGCGAAGCAACAAATTTCAATTTGTGTCCAGTAAAGTCATGGTCTTCCCGAAATTTATTGAAGTTGCTTTCCCATGACCTCTTTTTCTCTTTTGCGTCATTTTCCAGACAAAAAGGCATATGGTAATATGGTATCCATGAAGCCTTTGGAGAAATTCTGCTGAGTATTACCAAACAAGCACTTGTGGATGAAGAGTATCTTATTTTGATTCCCCTGACCACTGACGTACGCGTGAAAAGCATCATTACTACTTGAATACTTTTGAGGTATGTGTATGACTTTACGAAAAATTATCCAAAAATCCAAAAATCTATTAGATAACGAATAATTCAATTTTAAACTTTGATATAATATCATGCCAATCAAGATATATTGAATGCTAATATCATCTAAGTTGGTGCACTTTCTCGCTCCTCATCACTCAATCTGTAGGGTAAGAAGCCATGTCAACTATTATGTTTAACTTTTCTTGATTGAGTGAGCCATGTAAGAAAAATTACATAACATGACAAGTTATTTAACCGATGCCTCAAATTGAGCCAAATTTGAAAATTTGAGGTTCTTGATTATATATATATATATATATTCATGTACTCGATTGTAAACTAAACAAGAGCTCAAGTACTTACGATATCATTATTCTTAACTCTTAAATCGCTTTAAGAGTAAACATCATTCTTGCTTAGTACCGGTCAATTTTAAGCATGGCATGTAACGCATGGTGAAATTCTACTAGTAGTGGAAAAATAAAGGCATTCACATAGGGATGGAAGAGGAGGGACGTGAAAAGTGAAGCAATAAAGCCAATTTGCATCCTGCAAAGTCTATCTGTTTTCGATTGCTCTCTGCTTCTGCTTCACTTTCTAGACAAAAATTACATTATGTCCATTAAAGTCTTGGTCTTCCCGATGAAAGCCCTTTATGAGTGTACTATCACGACAAGCAATATGAGTTAGCCTGAAGAGGCCACCTTTTGAAGCACATTGTGTCCTTGAGTTAGACAAATAAATTGTTCTCATTTTTCTCCATAGCAAGACTTTTGGTCGTCGTCTAAAGAGAGGACCTTTTCTTGTGGCCATCCAAAACATAGAATACGAGGTGATCACATGACCAACTTAGAGGGTATGCACATCTTCATAAAAAAATTATAATTTACAAATGTTTTGTTGGTTTTTTTTTCCTTTAGTATGGGCTTTCATGTGACAGTTATAGTGTTAAAAATTTATAGCAAAATGGGTGAGGATGATCTGCTGAAGGGTACTGAAGTAGTTGGTGATGATCATGAATCACTTGATAGGAGAATTATGGTCCTTTGAACTGAAAAAGTTAGCCCAAAGCAAGTTGATTTTAATTGACTATTAAAAGTTTAAAAAAAAAAACCATACAAGACTCACCACAGAGCCAGTGAAAAGCACCAAAATTAAATGAATGACAGAGTGCTATAGCCTCGTCCCATCTTCAATGCTTTTGACATGTGAATATAACTATCATTTAAAATCCCCTAGTAGTAATACATGACAAAGAAAATCAGAGAATATTTTTTGGCTTATAAAAAAAAACATACAATTTGATTGCGCCTTATCTCAAGCATTTGGGATCTGCCTAAATAAGGAAAAGAAAAAGACATTCAAGAGGAGGCGCTTATTCGATTTCGCATGTGAGTGGTTGAAGCAAAAACTCTATAAAAGGAGCCCCGCCAATTTCATTCTATATCTTTCGGCCAAAAAAAAAAAGACTTTCTATATGTGTGGCTTCCTAATGAAAATCAAATTGACTTGAATAAAACCAGATAATGAGGTGCATGAAAATTCTTACCAATATGCTGGCAATTAAGTATCTTAAGATTTTTTTTTTTTTTTATTTCGTTCAATCAATTACCTCGACATTTCAAATGTTTCACAACATGATGCACAGTCCCTGGGAATAAAATGTTAACAAACTGCACTGATGTGGAGGAACTAAATCTCAATTAAATCATGGACGTTGTGCAACAGGTCACAGGTGTCACGTATGTGAATATTGGACAACTTGCACATGATCTATGGAAGTGTGTGTAATATGTTCCCACTGATTAATGTCTAAATGCAATTATTTTCTTGTGCATTTGATCTATGCAATCCACCTTAACTGATCTTCCCCGACACACATTCGTGGGGTTTGCTGCTCAATATATCTTATGTACATACTCTGTCAAGAAAAACACTTTCCATATAAGATAACCATAAGAAATTGCTTTGCATTTTATGTCCAAATATGTTTTTTCTTGCTTACTATACCACAGGGTGCAAATTTCATTTTGAATGAAGAAATCAGAAAGAAAGAGAAAACGAAGTAAAATATCCCCATTAACAATCATTGGCGGAGCAACAGTAATTACCCTTAGCTAGCAGCGCCGAACCACATCTGAGAGGATGATGGGTAAATAGTAAACCATGAGAAGTGACGTTCTCATGGATGCATGAGAAGGGATGTGAAAAGCGAAGCAACAAACTTCAATTTGTGTCCTGCTAAGTCTTGGTCTTTCTTGAATTTATTGAAGTTTCTTTCCCATTACCTCTTTTTCTCTTTAGCTTCACTTTCTAGACAAAAAAGCACATCGTATCCATGAAGTCTTTGGAGAAATTCTCTTAATACTACCAAACAAGCACTTGTGGGTAAACAGTATTTTATTTTGATTCCTCTGATTGACGTGCGCGTGAAAAGCACCCAAAATTAAATGGATGACAAAGTGCTATAGCCTTGTCCCAAGAAAGCATCATTACTACTATATGAATATGACTTTACGAAAGATTATCTAAAAAATTCATAAATTTATTGTATGACTGCTAATTCAAACCTAAACTTTGATATGCTGCCATGTCAATCAAGATATATTAGATGCTAATATCATCTAAGTCAACACACTTTCTCTCTCCTCATCAAAGGGTAAGTAGCCACGTCAATTATTATTTTTAACTTTTGCTGAGTAAACGAGTCATGTCAGCAAAATTACATAACATGTCAATTTATTTAATTGTTACCTCAAATTGAGCCAAATTCGAAAAATTGAGGTTCTTGATTGAAAAAAAAAAAAAAAGAGTTCAGGTACTCGATCGTAAACTAAAAAAGAGGTTAGGCACTTTCGATATCATTATTCTTAGCTCTTAAATCGCTTCAAGAATAACATCATTCTTGCTTTTTTCCCCCTTTCTTAAGTTCTAGTTGTTTTTTCTATATATTTTTTCTTTGATTTTTTTATTTTTTTATTGAACATAAATTTGAAAAGATACATGAAAATGTAGACATAATTCTAATAGAGAAGTACAAAAGATATTATTGAACGAAAAATCACAGTACAATTAAGCACGAAAAAAGAGTTGGATGAAAATTACAGTAACGGTCAATTTTAAGCATGGCCTAAAACGTGTGGGAAAATTCTCCTAGTACTGGAAAAACAAAGGCATTCTCGTAGGGATGGAAGGACAGGGATGTGAAAAGTGGAGCAACAATGCCAATTTGCATTGTGCAAAGTCTGTCTTTTTTCAATTGCTCTCTTTCGCTTTTGCTTCACTTTCTAGACAAAAAAGTACATGCTGTCCAATAAAGTCTTTGTCTTGCTGAGTTTGTGGTTTATCTACATGAACAGAGCACTTGTGGATAGAAAGCGTCCTTGAAAGTCTTGGTTTATCACTTTGCTTCGCCATAACTCTTGGTTGTTCTCTATGATTGACCCATGGCCTTTGGAGAGATCTTTTGGGTTCCTACTTAGCTTCCTTCTTATACTAATTTATGGTATGGTTAATTTTAAGCAAGACATGTAGTGCATGCAAATTTTACAAGTAATGGAAATAGAGATATTCACATAGGGATGGAAGAAGAGGGATGTGAAAAGTGAAGCAATGAAGCCAATTTGCATCTTCAGTAAAGTCTTGGTCTTCCCTGTGAAAAGTACTTTATGAATGTACTATGACGACCATCAATTTGAGTTAGATCGAAGAGACCATGTTTTGATGCACATTGGGTCCTTGAGTTAGATAAATCAACCGTTCTCCTTTTTCTCTAGATCAAGATTTTTGGTTGTCGTTTAAAAGAAAGAACCTTTTCTTGTGGCCATCCAAAACGGAGGATAAGTGATGATATTTCTTCACATGATCAACTTCGAGGGCATGCATATCTTCATAAAAAATTTATAACTTACAAATATACTGTTGTTTTTTTTTTTTTTAGTATAGGTTTTTACATGGCAGCTATAGTGCTAAAAATTCGCAGCAAAATGGGCGGCAATGACCTATTAAAGGGTGCTGAAGTAGTTGTGATGATCGTGACTCACTTGATAGGAGAACCGTGGTCCTTTGAATAGAAAGAGTTCGCCAAAAGCAACTTACTTGATGGATTAGTTGGTGATTTGCCAATCGTTTACTATTTCTAGAGTTAAATTAGAAAACTTGCTTCATGGATTCGTTGGTGTACCCGACTCTTTTTTCTGTTTAGCCCAAGGCACGTGTTTCTACTCTCCTTATCAAACAATCAAAATAAGTTGTCTTTGATGACTTGCAGATGTATAATAGAAAGTAAGATGCGATTGTTAGGTGAATCATCAACGTTTATTTCAGTGCAAGTTGTAAAGAGATGCTTATTTGTTAGTCGTATTAATTATGGTTAGCTTTATTCATTGTTAGACAAGAAAAAGGGTCAGGCATCACCAACTAACAATACAATCTACTAGATATACTGTAGGCATCACACTTATGAATAGGAAAATCATGCAAAGGACCACAATCCTCCTATCAAGTGGTTCTTGATCATCAACTACTACCTCAACACCCTTTAGAAGATCATTACTGCCCGTTCTTGCTACAAATCTTTAGCATCGCAATTGCCATGTAAAAGCTTATATTGATTGCATATTCACCAATAACACATTAAACGAAGATATTGGAATTATAAGGTTACTGAGAATGTACAGATGCATTAAAAAAAAAAGGCTTGGGCTTGATCTTTGTTTAATGTTTTTGGTAGGTAAATGTCTTGGTCTTCCTGGACTAAATAATATCTTCTCTCCATTAGCTCACTTCTGCTTCAAAAAAGATAGAACTAAGAAAAAAGATAGAAAAAATTCTCTGTGGACAATTTCAACTGTTGCTCATGAGTTCCTGAATTGGAAGATATAATTTAAAAAATACGTACGCATATATATATATATATGTAATTCAATAAGTTGGTCAGTCCTCCATGATCATCCCTATCAATAATTATCTTTCCCTTTCGTAAAAGTTATTAATTTAAAAAAAAACAGATGATATAATCCAAAAATCTATTTAGATATGAACCCAATTAGTGAGGTCAATTGATTATGAAATATGAAATTAAATTAGATTATTAATGTTCATACACATGCTACGCACAGACGAAGACATTGGGCGCATTTATTCAGATTACATGTAATTAAAAATTAGGAATTAGAATAAAATGAACTGTTTCTGAAGTGAGTGTTTCCAAATATTACTCAAACCTTAGAACTTGGCATACTTGAACCAAATATAACTACCCATAACAAAATAAATTGTCAAATGCACTAATCTAATTTTGTGCCAAGGTATCATTAGTACTTAGTAGTCTAAATGAAAGGAAATTTAACAGAAATGGACATTGACAAACTTCGTAGTCTTTCAATGTGCTTGACAATTAGCCTCTGAAATCTTTTGGCGTGTGAAATTAACAAAAATATCTCCTGTTGTCTTTCACATGAGAGAATGAATAATCTTACAAAAGAAAATTATTAGAGGGAGACCAAGCAATGAATTGAGAGGATAAAATTGTAGAAAATATATCGCATAAACAAAAGTACATGTGAGATTTAACCTAGACCAATGATTGAATGATAAACTTTTTGGGACAATGAAATCGTGAGTTTCTGAATTGTTATCCCTTTCGCAATAAAGTACATGAACTTTTTATGGTTTAATCAATTACCTCAATTTTTCAAATGTGGATTAAAGTGAGGTCTTTGTTATAATTTCGGGTGTAAAAGGTTGACATGGTGACTAGCGCTGTTAAATAGCTATTAAATGTCCATATTGGTGTCGATATGGTACCTTGAGATGTTGTCACGTTAGCAAAAACAATCTATGCCAAGATTGTCTAAGCCAGCATACACTCTCTCCTCATCGTCAAACTTGTAGGGTAATCAAACAATGTCAAGACATGGCAATCAAATTGAGCAAAATTTGAAAAAAGAAAAAAATAATAGATTAATGTTAATATAACTCGTGGAAGTGGCACTTGTAATGATGACCAAGACATTTACATAGCCAAAGTCTTGGTCTTCCTGGAAACTTAAAAGTTTCTTTCCTGTTAGGTCTTTCACTTTTGCTTCACTTTCCAGACAAAAAAGCACGTGATATGCAATAAAGTCTCTGTAGATGTTCTCTGCAAACTACGAAAGAAGCACTTGTGGACAAAAAGTACATCATTTTGATTCTTCTAACCACTAGCGTTCATGTGAAAATTACCCAAAATTCAATGGATGTCAGAGTGCTGTAGCCTAGTCCTAGGAAAAATCATTACTGCTTCAATACTTTTGATATATGTACGTGACTTGCCGACAAAATTGTCTAAAAAAGTCATAAAGATATTATATGATAGCAAATTAAATTCCAAACTTTTTAATTTTAGTAAATTAATCCTAAGTTTTTTTACAATTTATTAATATAATCATTTTTGGTCTGAAGCGCTGAATTGATGATCATGCTATATAGGATGGTTAGCATTTACATCAACGATTTTTTAGTAAAAATTGGCTCGAAGCACTACATTAGCAAATCATTAACAAATTTAGAACTAAATTGATCAATTTAAAAAGTTTAGGGTTAAATTGGTGGTCGTCCAATAAGTTTACGATATTTAGGATAATTATCCCCTGAGTTGCCTAGAAATAATACATGACGAAGAAAATGAGGGAATATTTATTGGCTTAAAGAAAAATATACAAATTGCTATCTACGAAAAAGACTATCATGCAAATTAGTTGTAATTGGTAGACCAGATAGATAAACCAAGAACATATAAATGTGCCAACGTCTTCAAATGAATAAAAGAAATCATAGTAAAGTTTTAAATTATGTGTGCATGAACGGTACATGTAATAGTATTTTTTATTAACATAATGTCCAACTGACAAAAAATCAAGTACGTAGAAAAAGTCTGTCTTCAATCAAATGTTTGATAAGCCACTAAAATATTTCGAGTGGAAGAAAAGAAGTGCTTTAGACTTAGAAATATATTTTAAATCTCCAATTACATTCAAGTGTGCACCAAACTATCTGAGCATATACTTTTGTTGATTTGGGCGAGGAGATGAAAGGGAAAGCAATGGAATTGGCCAAAAAAGTGGACAAGAATAATACGTTATTTTTCAAATTTTATGATTGAAATTATTCGAGAAGATAATCTAAAGAAATTAACATTGAGAATTTTATAGTCTCCAAGTGTGCTTGACATTTAGCCGCTAAAATCTTTTTGCAATGGCGTGAAATTATCGAAAGTATTTCCTATTCTCTTTCACATGAAAGAATGAAAAATATAAAAAAAAACAAAAACAAAAACAATTTCAGTGAAACCAAGCAATGAATCCAAAGGATGAGTTTGTAGAACAAATATCGCCTAAAAGAAGTGTAGGTATTCGATTGTAAGCTGAACAAAAGCTTAGCTTACTATGTCATTATCCCTAACTCCTAAACCGCTCTAAGAAAAGCATTTGACGAAAAATATTGTCTAAAAATGTGACTATAAAATGGTACGTTGTAAGTGGACGGCCCAGCGGCGGGGCAATGACCGTGAGACTGGTAGTGCTCTCTCTCTCTCTCCCCATTCCGGCATTTTTTATTTTTTGTTTTTTGTTTCTTGCTGTATTTTTCTTTTTGTTTTTCTCTTTGCTTTTTTTTTTCTTTTATTGAACTTAAATTTGAAAAGATATATGAAAATTTAGACATAATTCTAATAGACAGGTACAATAGAGATTAATGATGAAATATCACAAAATAAATGAACATGAAAAGGGTTGGATGAAAATTATAGTATTGTAAATTTTAACAGTAATGCATGGAAATTCTACTAGTAATGGAAAACAAGATATTCGCATAAAAATGGAAGACGAGGGACGTGAAAAGTGAAGCAACAATGGCATTTGTGTCCTGCAAAGTCTTAGTGTTGCTGGATTTTATTGCCTTTCGGTTTGACATTTGCTTCACTTTCTAGACAAAAAAAACTACATGATGTCCACAAAAGCCTTGGTCTTCCTGAGTTTATGCTTAAATTACAAAAACAAATAAATGATAGTGAAAAGTACGAATATATGGGCCTGACTTAAAAAAGAAAAAATGCAAATGGGAGGTGAAACAAGCACTTGTGGACAGAAATCGTCCTTTAGAAGTCTTCGTCTTCGTTCGGTCCTTTTAGGCAGGAAAAAAGCCTTGGTCTTCCTGAACTTTCATAGTTTTCTCTCTCCATTAGCTCACTCTCATTTTGCTTCGCCATTGCCCTTGTTGTTCTCTGCAGTGACTGATTCACCCATGGCCATTGGAGAGATCGTTTTGGGTTCCTTCTTGGAGGTCCTCTTCGACAGGTTGACTTCTCTGGGATTGGAATATGCACAACGCGAAGGAATCAACACTGCTTTACTCAACGAGTGGAAGGGGATGCTGGAAACAATCAACGTGGTGCTGGATGATGCAGAGGACAAGCAGTTGGGCGGTAACCGTCTAGTGAAGCTTTGGCTGGATGATGTTAGGGACTTGGCCTATGACATGGAAGACTTGCTCGATGAGTTCGCAATTGAAGCCACTCAAGTTAAGTCTGGAGCAGAATCCAGCGCAAGCAGAGATCAGAATCTGAACTTGGGGAAATTCTTTTCCTGGGGCCAAGATGGATCATCCGGATCGAATCTGAACTCGTGCTCGTTTGAAACTAAGGTACAAGAGATCAATGGTAGGTTGAAAAATATTGTCACTAGGAAGGCTCGTCTGACCTTGAGAGAGAATGTCGCGGACATATCCAACTACACCAACAAAAGGCTCCCTAGCACTTCTTTGCCGGAGACTCGGTTTTTCGGCAGGGAGAAGGAAGAAGCGGAGTTACTGGAACTATTGATCGGTGAGGCTGGAAATTCCGATGCCAGGCTGAGCATAGTCCCCATAGTTGGGATGGGCAGTGTTGGAAAGACAGCTATGGCTCAACGGTTGTACAATGATCCCAAAATGAATAGCTATTTCGAGAGGAAAGCATGGGTTTGTGTTTCAGATGTTTTTGATGTTCTCGACATAACAAAGACTATTTTACAATCCATCGCTGGGTTGTCTTGCGAGGGCAAAGATCTTAACTGGTTGCAAGTTAAGTTGAAAGATGATCTATCCGGAAAGAAGTTCCTTGTGGTCTTAGATGATGTTTGGAATGAGAAGTATGGAGAATGGACTTCCCTCTTAAAGCCATTTGAAGCGGGGGCTAATGGAAGCAAGATCATCATCACGACGCGCAACCATCCTGTGGTTTCCATAACAGGAGCTTCGCCATATCCTTTGAAGGAGTTGTCTGTTGATAATTGTACCAGCTTATTAGCCTATCACGCTTTGGAAGCAAGAAATTTTGAGAGGCACCCGCATCTGGAAATAGTAGGCAAGAAAATAGCTGAAAAATGTAGAGGTTTACCTTTGGCAGCAAAGATATTGGGCGGTCTCCTACGTAATAAAGAGAATCCATATGAATGGGAAGCTATCTTAAATAATAGAATATGGGATGTAGCATCGGCAAAAAACGATGAGGTTCTTCCAGCTTTGAAATTGAGTTATGTCTATCTCCCTTCTTATTTGAAAAGATGTTTTACTTATTGCGCAGTATTTCCAAAGGACTATGAATTTGAGAGGGACGAGCTGGTGCTCTTATGGATAGCGGTGGGCTTTTTAGATGGACGAAAAGCGAAAGAGAATATCTTGAGATCAGGATGGAAATACTTCGATGAGTTAGTATCTAGATCCTTTCTTCAACAATCCAGTGTTGACACATCGAAGTTTGTGATGCACGATCTTTTGAATGATCTAGCAAAGTCAATTGCGGGTGTGACATGCTTTACCTTTGGGGAGTCTCAGGTAGTGAGTGATGAAGATGATGCCTCTTTTGAAGAGAAAGCTCGTTATGCATCATGTGTCTCACAATATGTTACATCAAAAAGCTCAAGAGCATATGCTGCAATGAAGGTACTAAGAAGTTTAATGCTATTGACTATTCAATCTAATCATTATAGAAATTTTTTTTTTTATTTCTGGAAAGGTGCTGCACGACTTGCTAATAAACTTGAAGTACTTGCGGGTGTTATCATTATGCCAATGTGACATCATAGAGGTACCGAATTGTGTCTGTGATTTAAAACATCTCCGATATCTCAATCTCTCATACACCAATATCGAAAGGCTACCCGATTCAATTGGTGCCTTGTGCAAATTACAAGCTTTGATCTTAAGAGGTTGTCAAATGCTTTCTATGTTGCCTCCAGGCATCACAAAATTGATCAGGTTACAATTTCTTGACATTAGAGATACAGGGAGTCTCGAAAAGATGCCATTGGGTATTAGTAAGTTGAGGAATCTTATTATCTTGTCCAAGTTTGTGGTAGGACCAGAGAGAGGGTCACAATTAAATGAGTTGAAGAACTTGCCACATCTTCAAGGAGATTTACTCATATCTGAATTGCAGGAGGTGGAAAAAGTTAGAGATGCAATTGATGCTAATTTGTTTGGAAAGCAAGACCTTAGCAACTTATTCTTGCATTGGAATAAAGGTTTTGGAGATTCTCGGAATACAGAGCGCGAAGCACGGGTTCTTCACTCTCTGCGACCTCACACTAATATTAAAAATCTCACTATCTCATACTATGGTGGTGAATCACTCCCGTCATGGTTAGGTGATCCATGCTATTCTAAGATAGTGTATTTGCGCTTGCTTGGCTGTCCTCATGTTAGTTCGCTACCATCACTTGGACAATTCCCTTCACTCAAAGATTTATCTCTTGAAGGTCTAAGTGCAGTGTGCATGATAGGCTCTGAATTTTACGGAACTAAAAGCCCTTTTCCATCCTTAACAATTTTGAAGTTTGAAGGGATGTCGGCATGGAAAGATTGGTCTTATTATGCTGGAGGTCAAGAAGAAAAAGTACCATTCCCCTGTCTTCAGCATCTTGTTGTCCAAGGATGTCCAAAGTTAATGGGGACATTGCCTCATCGATTAGATCATCTCATAAAGCTAGAAATTTATTCATGCTCGCATTTGAATGACTCAACCAATAAGGTTCATCTTCCATCTCTCTGTGAGTTACACATTAAGGATTGTAACAAGGAGATCTTAAAGTGGTTGAACAACCTAACTTCTTTAACCATTCTCAAAATTGAGAATCTTGCGGAGCTTGTTTGCTTTGATAATGGATTTATGAGCTACTTGGTCGAGCTAAAGGAGCTTCATATAAAAAGCTGTGAGATGCTAACATACCTATGGCAAAGTGGAATTGAAATGCAAAATCTTTCTTGCCTCCAGAGTGTAGTCATTGAAGATTGTCTTCGATTCACATCTTTTATGGAGGCAGAAGGAGAGATTGAGCTGCCATGCAACCTTGAAATGATGGACTTGAGGGGTTGCATGAGTTTAGAAAGGCTTCCAAGCAAGCTGCACACACTTAGAAGTTTGATTATTCAGAATTGTCCAAAAATCATGGGACTAACCATTCCTCCAAATGACCCCAGCAATAAGAACACGATGTCGCAGCTTGAATCTCTCTCGATTCACGGTTGTGATTCTTGGATATCTTTTCCGTTTGCAAAGGATAGACTTGCTACTCTTAAGACACTTCATATTATGAATTGTAAGGGAGTAGAGTCGCTAGCAGAGATCACCGTAGTAAAATCGTTAGAATCTCTAACTATTTACAAATGTATGCATTTGGGAAGCCTACCACAGTGCCTTCGCACGCTCGTCCATCTTACTCGTTTGGGAATAAGTGGTTGTCCAGCACTGGAGGACCTCCCTCCCCTTCCCCTCACCTTGTCGAGTCTTTCACTTTCTAAGTGTCCGAAGATGAAGTCTATCGCCAACAGTAACATTGATAGTTGTAACAATCTCACTTATTTGGAAATAAGTTACTGTCCAGAATTGGAGATGGAGGACTTCCCTCCCCTTCCAATCACCCTATCGCACCTTCGACTTGCCTCTTGTCCGAAGATAAAGTCATTGGAGTGGCATCGTCTTACGTCCCTTGAGGAGCTACGAATTAGGACTTGTGAAAATATCGAATGCTTCCCCGAAGGAGGCTTGCCTCTAAATTTGCGGGAGTTTGGGATTGGGCGGTGCAAGAATATGAAGCAGCCAGTGAGAGAATGGGGCTTGCCCATGCTCACTTCCCTCGAGAGAGTGGGAATGGACGGAAGCAGCATGGGAGGGGAGGGAGACGAGGAGTGCTTTCCTTCGGACGAAGACAACGGGGATTCCTGGAGTCTTCTTTTTCCTTCCTCTCTTAAGTCTGTTTCGATTACCCGTATAAGGAACGTGGAAAGACTATCAAATGGCCTTCGCAACCATCTCTCCTCTCTCCAAGATTTATTGATTAGAGATTGCCCGAAGTTGAGGGACTTGCCAGAGGATGGCTTTCCTCCCTCGTTGCGAGTGTTGTCCATAAGTGGATGCGAGATTCTGAAAGATCGATGCTCAAAACACACCGGCGACTATTGGCCCCTCATCCAAGAGATCCCTCTCATCTACATTGATGACGATCAAATCCAATAAATCGAAGGCATCGATTTCCCATTCTGCTCTCTCAGCTCGATGCTCGATACAAATCGATACTTTCCCATGAAGAAGCTCCGCATGAATTTCAGGAAATCCAAGAAATCCTCAACATCCGCATCGATTGGGTTCTCAGATCCGATGAAGTGAAATCGATCCACTTTCGCTGTCCTTTGCTAACTGCCGCGATTCAATCCCTTCCATCTATGGTCAGATTTCTACGTGTTCAGGTGAGTCCTTTCGTCTTGAATGCATCGATTTCGTGTCTCTGTTCTTCAGTTCGACGCTTGATACGAAGTAATTTCTTCCAATGAAATTCAGAGCTGAAAAATTGATAATTAGCTATCCAGCAAGAGCTTCGTTTAGTCTCCAATTGCACTGGCTTGCGAAAGTTGATGATGATGATGATGATGATATTCTTGTATGCCACAGCTGCATCCATGTCCACTACTGCCTTGGGCCGGCTTTTCTCTTTAGCCACTACAATGCTCTTTCGAACAACAAGTAATTCAGCCTCCTCTGTTTCTGTTTTGGCCTCAATCCCAACAAATTTTTGTTCGTATATGGATGCGAAGTTGGGGTACTTGCCAGAGGATGGCCCTCTCTCTCTCCCTTCAAGAGATCCCTTTCATCAGTATTGATAGCATTCGGATCCAATGAAGTAAAATTGATCATGCCCGAGCCATGATGATAGATTTGTCTTCGTTGACTTCTTTTTCTTCCTCAGGTAATGCTTCCAACTTCTTTCATATTTCACTTTCATTTGTTAACTGCCGAGATTCATTCTTTGATGTAATGTAAGTTACAATAATGTTCTGGCCTCTGTGAGTTACAATAATGTTCATTGGTTTCGTTCTGGGATATCGCTCTCAATCGTTCCCTCCACCTGCAATCTATATCTAATCCTTTCTGTTCTCTGAATCGTGCAGGATGTTGATGGAAGTGTTGCTTTCTTCTGGGGAAGTGATTCTGGGGGCAATCTTGTTCTCTCAGATGATGCAGAGGTCATGAAGATGGGCTGTGGGAAATCTTTCACACCATTCCCTAAAGGTAATTATTTTTTCGGATTGTTGAGGTGGCTACACTGGAGTTCGGTCCATGCATTGCAATGTGAAAAGTAAGGATGGATGATCTCTGCTGATATTAAGCAGAGTTCAGAGGAGAATGTTATGTTGTTGGGTGACATCATATTAGAAAAATTGGTTCCGAACCTAAATTTATAATTTATGGTTAAAATGGTGGTCTTTACCTGTATGCATGTTTTGATTTGTGCATTTTCACCTACAACGTTGCTCTTCCAATGGTTTTCGAGTGCTAAATCGTTCACCTTAAAACATTGCCTTCTTTTCCAACTCAGGATGCTGCTTCACCCGCTCTGGAGGTCTAAGGAGTTATGAGCACCCACCGAATGAGGTGAAGCCAGTTCCTCAATCGATGCTTGATACAAACTGATTTTCCTTGTTTAGATTTTTCACATAAATTTTCGAAAACCAGCAGCTGAAGGTGAAAGATTGACATATGCAGAATGAAATGTTCACAAAGCTGCATCTTGCTATATTGATGACATATCTTGAACTCTTCTTCATGCCCAAAAACTGTGCTTATTTTTGCACTTGAGTGACCCACCAAACAAATTGTGAATCAAAATGCACTATGCCTTGCTTGAGAATCATCAAGAATCGTAGCATTCGACAATCATATTCCTCTGCATTTTCAGCATTTGTTGTATGTTCTCTTCCCAACATCTTTTTTCTTGTGCCCTTAAGCTCATTCATTGTGGTTGTTTTGTGGATACCACTGTGATCTGTATTGGCAAAATCTCTTGGAAGGATCTCTTGAGAATGCTGTTAAGGTGGGGCTAATGCTGTTGATGTTAAGTGTTACTTTTTTGCAATTTAATAAAAGAAAAAAGAAGCGTTTAATTTTATTTGGTGCACTGAGATGTTCTAAATTTTCTTCTAGTGGATACGATCTAAATAAGAATAATCTTTTCTAAAATCTAAAAACAACGATTAGTTATGTGGATGCTGCGATATGATTGCGAACCAAAGGGATGCACTTCCTTTTTTTTCCAGTGGTTTCCTTTATCATTGAGAACCTTCTTTTTCTAGATGATGATCCTTTGTATTATTAACCAGTCAACCTGGGATAAAATTTTGGGGCACCTCATGGCTCCAACATTTCAATGCCACACCAATTCATGACAGCATTGATATTACATAAATCACGTTCTGCTTGGGTCTTGATCACTGGTGGGTTAGGAACTATTACTAAAAGCTTGCTAGAAATTTTTAGCCAATTTACTTATGCTTGATTGGTTGAGATTGAAATGATATGCTACTTGCTTCTATGATTGTGTTGTCAACAATGACCTCTAGGGCAAATCTATTCAGTTCTTTAAAGTATCAGTCTTGTGCGTTTACTCTACCATGGAATATTATTTTGTCTTACGTTATGTTATTTTATCTGAAAATACCTTCTTATGTGGCATTCTGCAGGGAGCTCCGGAACAAAATTTTTCGAGCTCACTTGCGTTTGTTTGGTGTAACTGGAAATCTTGCACTTCAACGAATGCAAACCTTGGCTGGTACATCTCCTCCCTCTCTGCTACTGTTGCATATGTAAATTTTTGGTTGAAGCATTTTTCATGTGAGATTGTGAAGCTCTATTAGAGGTTAGTTAATTTGTAATCTAAATTGCAGTTCACTGTGTACTTTCTCTTAGGCTTTTTGGATTTTATTGCACATATAACATGGTGCTTTGCCCATATAAATAGGTGGTTAGAAAAGCAGCATTGCATTTGCCAAGATAACTTTCAAGAAACCTCACATACTTTTGCCTGCAAGCCATCCGATCATCTGGTGAGTTTTACTCATTTTTCTCCATTTTGTGACTTTGATTACTTTTTCAGTTAGCTTGTTATATTGCTCTTGCACTAATTGAACTTATAGGAATCTGATCTTTACATTGAAGATACAATGGAACCAATTAGTGATCACAACAGGGACCCTCTGCCATCTTACATCTAACTTATAATAGAACAGAAACCAATCTAGTTGTCCAACTGGCAAATTATTGGGAATCAAACATGTTTGCTAGCATGATCAGTGTTTTTGTATTATAGTAATCTAAAATACCAAGTAGTTCCAATATCCTATAGGCAGCATCGGGTTTTGCACATAATTAATGTGGAAATTTCTTTGTTTATAAATGTGGACTTGAAGTTCTAGGATTTGCAGTCATTGTGGAAATTCCATTTTCCGTAAGATTAGTATCTTCCTTAATGGCCTATGACTACTGATGTGTTATCTTTGTAAATTCCTAGGTTCTTGTCTAAGGATTGATGAGTATGATTCTACGTTTTTTTTTACTATCCCAAACTGCAGGATTTGGATGCCGTTGAGGCGCTCATTCAAGGTCTGGTCTTGTTCCAAGGAAGATGTTCGACAGTGAGATTGATTTTTTTGCCAAAGTACTTCAATTTGACCAATGATGGATCGTCTTTACAACTAATAGCCATCTTTTCACCTTGATTTGCAGGTTAGTGACAATGAGCATCCAATATCTGCAAGCATGGACAAGCTCTGGATTGTTGTTTCAAGGCAAGGTGGCGCCTTTCCGTGGGAATTTCCAGGATCATAAGAAGATATTTCAGTCCTCGTTGAATCAGGCGAGTTTATTTCTTTTCATCAGCCAAGAGTGGTTCAATGGGATCACATCACATTACCTTACAAAACATAAAATGAGGCTTTGTTACTGAGAGAAAGCAAAATAAGGATGAAGAGAGGATTGCTGCTGATATACAGGATGTACTCATAGTAACAGCGACCCTCGTTTGTCATTTTGATTAGGGCTCATGGAAGGACGAGTCTTAAGTTTTTAACATCGAATATGCAGTATCATTTGCCAATAGCTTTAAAAGTTTGTACTTTTGACTCTAAGTACAGAATTGCTTTTAGTAACTATGTTGTAGGCCATGCCTAGCCAAAAAATACTATATGAAATTCTGTATGTGAATTGGTTAGATAATATCCTTTTAACATGTTCAGGTTGATATTCAAAATAAGAACCTCTCTTTCTTCCCATAACGGTTATTGTATAGATGGAAGGATAAATTGAAAACAGAGGTTTGAATATGCGAATGAAACAACTAAATTTTGGATTAACCATGCAGGCCGAAACCCATTTAAAAACTGATTACCTGGTCAAAGAATAAAGTTTATCTTTCTTCTATTCAAATACCCACTCCATCTCTTGATA
Organism: Eucalyptus pauciflora; assembly: GCA_007663325.1. NCBI lineage: Eukaryota > Viridiplantae > Streptophyta > Magnoliopsida > Myrtales > Myrtaceae > Eucalyptus > Eucalyptus pauciflora. The sequence goes on from VMYD01000077.1 coordinate 790,177, forward strand.
ATGGTAGCTTTAGCCACACCAAAAAAAAAAATCGTGATTTCATTGTTTAGAGAGGCAACAGTTAGATCAAACTGATTTTTGTTGGACTTTATTGTGATATCATGAAAGGTTCCATATATCAGCCTACATAAGTTTGTGGAACTTGAGTCTCTAGTTCATTTTGAAAGCCAGAAAATGAAATTTATTGGATTGTTAAGTGACAAAAATTGCAGTACTGTCTTCTCTTCTCAATCAGCTCATCCCACATCTAGATCTGACATGCCTTACCCTCTGTGGCAGATTGCTTGCAGTTGTCGATGATATCTCCTGCTTGTTCGAAGGACACATAGACAATGTTGCTCTTCTTAAGCAGCAATATGGATGGAATAAAACTGCTAATGAGGTCATTATCGTCGTAGAAGCTCATTGAACTCTGAGGGATGGGAGGCCTTACCCTGCTGATCAAGTTGTGAGAGACATCAGCAGGAAGTTTGGTTTTGTGCTCTTCAACAGCTCTTCTAAAACTGCTTTTCAGGCCTCTGAGTAATAATAATGTTTCATTGATTTTGTTCTGGATATCGCTCTCAATTTCTCCCTCCACCTGCGATCTAGATCTAATCCTTTCTGTTCTCTAAATCATGCAGGATGTTGATGGAAATGTTGCTTTTTTCTAGGGAATTGATTCTGGAGGCAGTATTGTTCTCTCAGATGATGCAGAAGTCGTGAAGATGGGCTTTGGGAAATCTTTCACACCATTTCCTAAAGGTAATTACTTTTTCGGTTTGTTGATGCAGCTCCACTGGAGTGCGGTCCATGCATTGCAATGTGAAAAGTAAGGATGGATGAACTCTGCTGATATTAAGCAGAGTTCAGGGGAGAATGTTATGTTGTTGGGTAACATCATATTGAAAAATTGGTTCCGAACCTAAATTTATAATCTAAGGTTAAAGTGATGTTCTTTACTGGTATGCATGTTTTGAAATGTGCATTTTAACCTACGACGTTGCTCTTCCAATGGTTTTCGAGCGCTAAATCGTTCACCTTTTGACATTGCCTTCTTTTTTGAACTCAGGATGCTTCTTCACCAGCTCTGGAGGTTTGCGGAGTTATGAGCACCCACCGAATGAGGTGAAGCCAGTTCCTAGGGTAGATAACTCGGGCCAAATGCACGGCGCCACATTCAAAGTGGTGCAGAGACTAAGGAGTCCAACATGCCTAGAGTTGGGAGTGCTGCGAACTGGTCCTTTGCACTGCCTAGTCATATGGTTTGTGGCCCTTTTTTGGCCAGGCCATTAGCTATTGAATGGCCTTCTGTTGCTTATAACCCAGTCACCCTTTCTCATACATTGACAATTTTCCAGCTCTAATGGTTGGTTACTCTGTGTTGAGAGTCTGAGTTGACATTGTTTTATGGAGCTGTATATGTTGCTTATAAAACCAAGCCTTTACAGAACCTGATCATGCTTTGTGCAGTAATATCTTTCTGGCATTTCATGTAAGCCATCATGCAGAGTTTATTCAACTTGGGGATGATATTGTTATCTGAGAACAAATGTGAACCAAGATAACTTGGAGCATGCTGGTTTTCATATGGAAATCAAGTTTACACAACGCCTTGGGAAGGGTCATGTGAACTTTAATAACAGAATAATAGCGTCTTAGATATTAAGGCCAAAGCGGTAAACTCTCTTGCAATTTCAAGGCAGTCACAGGGAACTTGATGCATGCCAATACAAACTCAACATGAAGGAAGATAGAATAGCTCTCGATATGATGACTAACGTCAAATTGCTGATTAACAACCGAAAAAAAAGAAAAACAAACAAACAAATAAAGAAACACTTTGCCTGACCATTCTGGTTGGAGAGACCTCTTTAGACCTTCGCATGGCCTATGCCCCTGTTGTTTTTTTAAAAACCTGTGTAGATGAAATAAATTTTAGTCTCGTCATATTGACATATGAGCTCTCACTAAAATTTTTGACATAAGTAATGGTTTTGATAGATATACCATCTACATAGCACAGGCTGCACAGCTAACCTAGCTAACCTAGCAGTCCTGCTTAGAAAAATTCTTGATGTCCACATCTTTTTGTTTAATTCTTCTGCACAAAATTCGTATTCAACTTGTTCATGGATCTCCATACAACATCGAGTATACTGTGAGCACCATCCATCACTTCAATAAGGTCTCCACCTATCTATATGTAGACTCACCATCCACTTTCTCCCAGATTTTGATATAGATTAAAAGATATTTTACTCAAGTCTCTGCAGTATGATCTCTTAAATTTCAATGAAGTACAAAACTAGAGGAAGATTTGGCACAAAAAGGAAATAGCTTCAGCTTCCGGTAGGTTGGGGGCCTTAACGTATAGATTAATTGAGTAAAAGGTGATGGACATGGACCACATTTAATGTATGAAATTTGACTAATATCAAACTCTTTCGACTTCAATTTACAAAATAAGCAAATCAGACCTAAAAATATCGGTAATCCAACATATTTTTTCTAAAAAAATTATCCATTATGTAAGTTTTTGGACACATATAATGACAAGAGATTTAGCTGTTTACAAATTATAAGATGCAATGCTTTGTTTCGATATGATTCAATTTATTTCTTTTACTGCACTTTATTATGATTTTAAATTGGATTCATGTAATTTTTAAACACCTCAATTTTTATAAAAACACAAGAATATCACCATTTATAGCACATTAAATTTAGTGACATATGATGAAATTGAAACGATGCAGATCTAATACATTCCTGCGTAGAAGTCTCCCAAGCATCTGATGAAAATTGAAACGATGCAGAACATACAATATCTTCATCAAGAAGGATTACTAGACTAGCACCTTCCCAGGACCACTGTCTACTGAATCTGCATTTCACCTGTACCCCATGACTTAACCAGGAAAGACAATTTTCGTCTTCGAGCACAATTCAAAACCCAGGCGTTGCAACCCCCATCCCAAATGCCACGCCGCGGCACCAACTCGGTCAATGTAGAGTTAGCGCCGCACAAAAGGGACCGCTTTCACGGGAATTTGAACTTGCTTATCCATATGGAAAGAATGGAACTTGTTGATAATTAACGACTCAGCCAGAAACTCACCAAGAGGACATACCTAAAACCGCATTTACATATAAATGCAGTGTCACCTTATCAATAGAATGATCCATCATATGAGCAAGTAAATGACTTATCAATCTAAGAGTCCCTGATCCTATCCATTCATGTCTCATACCGTCGACGCTACAAACTCCAGACCGATGTGCCGGAACAGAAACGTGGGAGTTAAAATTAGCGGATTGCCCAAGAACAGAAGAAAGGAAACAAATTTCTCATTTTTCATAACATAAATAGACGAAGTTCCAGGATTCCGGCAATAGTCAAACCAGATAGAACAGCTTATACACAAGAAACGACCAGTTTTGTAGCAGTCCTGAAAATTCGTGTATATAAAACACCTCCTTTCCTTCGTATTTGTTGGATGTTTATTACAAAGTGAAACAATGATGAAAGAATCCCAAAAATTTTGGTAAGACATATATTACCACCAAATGTCATAAATCTTGGAGGAGAAAAAAAATCAAGAATGATATGGACTCGTCTTTTTCTACAGGTGGCTATACTTGGATACAGAACCAATTAGCGAGCATCGGTTTGAAAAGCAGAAAGCATGCTCCTGAATCTAACAGGATTCCAGTTCAAGCCTTAATCCTTGAGGACTCTCCCACAGCACTCTCCATTCTCGAGTACCATTCCCCAATACGAGTGTGCTCCACCATATCTTTACCAGACCTCAAATATCGGATCGGTCTTAAAACACCAAAGACAGCAAGATCGGCCAAATTAGGCTTTGAGCCCCCTGAAACAGCAGATATTATGATGAGTAAACATCTTCAACACAAAGGTGCAGACATTATTATGAACAAGGTGCATATGATCACAGACAACCTTTTGCGCAAATGAAACTTTTCTCCAGCTGTCAACCAACAGCTATATCAATAAAAGCTTTATATGAGTTGCATAAAAGGTTTTTACCTCAAGCATTATCATAATGTCCTTAAAAAGGTCGGCAACACAAAGCATCATGCCGTAAGTTCACACTTCAAGAATCGTTAAATAATGAACATTTCCTAGATCTTGTGAAGGATGAATTTCCCACAACTTTCAAGAATAAGAGAGCATATCTTTTATTGCCTACATACCATCCCAACTTTTTAATGTAGGTTGGAGACATCATCTATACACCAAACTGTCTAATATCCTGATAGCTCACAGTGGAGATGCTTTAATTAGTATTTTCTCAGAAGGTAGAACCTTTGTCCATCATCTCTACAGGCCCAAGGCTAATAAACATAATAAAAATCTTCTCAAAAGAAATTGATCTATTAACATCTCTAGCTTAACAAATGTATAATTTTGAACCTTATCATACTCATTTCTTTGAAGCCATCCCGGCTTAAAGAATAACTAGTTCGTATGCATGCACTATGCTCGTGTACGATAATTTCATTACGCACATCGTTGTAAGGAATCAATAATAAAGTCAATAACTGTCACTGGGTGGACAGATAAATACTTGACATTGTTTTCTTTTTTTACCACTCTATGAATTATTCTAGAAAGCAAACACTAAATGAACATTTTACTACTCTTTCAATAACTTATTAGAGTATTTATTCAAAAATTTAGAAAAAAAAAAAAAGATATGGAAGAAGAAGATGGAATTGATTGTTGCCTTGTAGGAACAATTACAGAATTTCACCAAGTGCAATTTTTAGTATAAAGCAGGAATCCATTAGAGTTGGATAGCTATGTGAGGTGCAAAACAAATAAAACCAGTGATGCAAGTAAAGCAACCAATGCAAACGCCAGTGGCTCTTCCAAGGTGAAGTTTGACAAAGATGATCCAGAAATGTAAAATCACAGAATCTTCCTGCTTTCACAAAAAACCCCCTTTTATTGGGAGGGGTAGTTACCTCACAACAGTCTTGCAGAATGCAAGATGACTACACTACATGCACTGAAAATATTAAATACACAATCTATCAACAGAGGTCAGTAGATGAGTAAAAGACTGATAATTATCAAAAGAAGCATGTTTCAAGCAACCATTCCATGTCTAGAGTGCATACCCAAGAACTCCCTGCCATTTAAGGCATCAACCCATGTCTCCACAGCATCATAGAGGGCAGCACGTTCATCAGTAATATTGTACTTCTTCTTCAGGTTCTTGGATACAAAGTACATCGCAGCAGCTCCAGCATATTTTACTGTAATTTTCTCAGTGAAGCTGAAATTACCTGGAATCACAGAACATTTAAATCTAGACGCCAATACAGCCATTTCTACAGTAGGATTCTTACAACAAAATGAAAAATATTATCGACCATATTATTGCAAATGGATAGATGACACTAAACACCCACCTTGTACATGTTTCAAAAGCAATACCAATATAATGAACTTTAAGCATTCGACATTACAAACACCAAAACAACCAAATTGGATTTGAAAGATTGCAAATCACCTAATCAGCAAATCAACAAAACCAAGTCCTTTTTCCCTCACACTCCCTCAAAATATATAAATAAATAAATAAATAAATAAATATATATATAAACACATTTAACAACTCAAATGGTGACATCACCTCAGCAGGCCAGAGCACATAAAACATATCACACCATTACAATATGTCCGTATATCACGTTTCAGCTTTCTAAGGCATAATAAATCAACAATTTAAGCCAATCCAAGCCCATGACTTCATTTTATGTATTTATGATCACATTATGATGATTATTACATAAACATATCTACCTTTTATATGTATTTGAGCCAATTATCATATGGCCATATTTGAGCAAAACAACCCCATGAAACTGATCCGAAAGGCAGGTACCATTGCATTAGTTTTGCAATCATGCAATGACGCTTACATCTCATTTCCAAATTATGTGTATTCCACCTATCTACGTCATTTGGAGTTAATTCCACCAGAACAATATTAATCATAGACAAGAACCCTAGATGGAATTCCTTCAATAAAACAAACTGAGAGGAGATATATTATCAGAGAGCCAAGCTTTATAATGCACTAGTACAGCAAAACAAATGGCAGATTTTGACAGCGACTGAATTGGCATGGCTTTTACTCCATGGAATCAATTTCAAATGCATCCATAATAACACCAATAAAAAATACCAATTAGAAATCACAAGCCAAAGAAAAATCATGCGATTGGCTCCATCATTCATCTCCACGTATAAACTACAACCTCTTCGGCATTGATCATGTAGAAACTTGCATAAAACAGTTTGATGACTCGCTCTAGTTATCCAGCAATTACTGTTATATGTAGTCTTGCCTGCTAAACACTCTCCTGTTTTATATACATGAGCTGTTGCAGAGATGAGATGAAGAAGCATTTGTTGCCCTCCTAGGGAAAGCAATAAAAAATATATCCACCTATTCTACCAGATGAGCAAAGCATAAGACTTATCAATCATCTTCTTTTGCTGCCAAACTTATTAATCATCTCGGTGAGGGAAGTAAATCGAAATATCAGTCATGACTTCACAACAAATCATAAGCATGTCTTACCATTGCTTGTGATATAATCAAATGACTCAAGAGCCTCGGAGGTATTCCTATAGATGTTTGGTGATAAGACATGCACCAAGTGATTGTCAACCCATCTGTAGTTAGAACAAAATGAGCACAATCATTAACTCTTGGCATAATATCGGAAGTTTTTAGACTCATACTGCAGCTTAAAGCACAAAGATGAAGCCCCATTTGATCTGGCTGGTATTAAGCAAATAACCAATGCACACGATTTGGATGGCATGCAAAAGATGTGCAATTTCCCACATCTGAATTAACAAGTCAATATTTCTTTACAGTCTACAATTGACATGGCAGACTTTATGAGTGTAGGTGTATCATCGACAATAACACATTATGTCATAATATAGAAAAAGGAGACTACCTCCGCCACTTTCTCTCTTCATCATCAGCATCTTATGTGGCTGGTTTGGCTGACCTGTCGGGAAGAATTTTTTGACCCAGCTTGTCAATGATATCTGCATGATTCAAATTTTTCACGTAAGTTACGATTATAATGGCACTCAAATGTAACAAGGGGCTCTTGGGCTGAATAACATTGAAAAATATCCTCAATGAACATAGTTTTCTAGAGTTTTCTCACTGAGCATTTAAAGGTAGACAAATTCAGGAATTTAGGTTGTGGCAACAAAAGGAGAGCACAGAACCTGATGAGTCGACTAGCTGCTCGCCATCCCCCACGAGTATAGGAACCTTCTTGTAATCGGACCATTTTATCTCTTTCTTACTAATTGGATTGACTTCAACAACTTTGTAGGGGATGTCATAATAGTCCAAAAAAGCTGAGATTGACAGAAAACTTGAACTCAGTATGAAATGAAAAAGAACAGAAAAATTGAACAGAAAACTTGAACCCAGGCCATGATAATAGATTTGTCTCCGTTGACTTCATTTTGTTCCTCAGGTAATGCTTCGAACTTCTTTCATTCTTTCCGCTTTCATTTGTTAACTGCCGGGATTCATTCTTCAATGTACAGTAAGTTTTCTTGGGTTCGGGTAAGTTTTTGGTTTTCAAGGCATCAATTTTGATTCTGCTCCCTCAATTCAATGCGTAATACAAACTGATCTTGGAACTCGAGTCTCTAGCTCATTTTGAAAGCCAGAAGATGAAATTTATTGGATTGTTAATTGACGGGAATTGCGCTGCTGTCTTCTCTTCTCGATCGGCTCATCCCACATTGAGATTTGACATGTCTTACCCTCTGTGGCAGATTGTTTGCAGTTGCCGATGATATCTCCTGCTTCTTCCAAGGACACATAGAGAATTTAGCTCTTCTTAGGCAGCAATACGGATGGAACAAAACCGCTAATGAGGTCATCATTGTCATAGAAGCTTATAGAACTCTGAGGGATCGGAGGCCTTACCCTGCTGATCAAGTTGTGAGAGACATCAGCAGGAAGTTTGGTTTTGTGCTCTTCGACAGCTCTTCTAAAACCGCTTTTCAGGCCTCTGTGAGAAATAATAATGTTCACTGGTTTTGTTCTGGGATATCGCTCTCAATCTCTCCCTCCACCTGAGATCTATATCTAATCCTTTCTGTTCTCTGAATCATGCAGGATGTTGATGGAAGTGTTGCTTTCTGCTGGGGAAGTGATTCTGGAGGCAATCTTGTTCTCTCGGATGATGCAGAAGTCGTGAATATGGCAAAAATGCTAGAGTTTCAATACCCCCTTGTTAACATTGCCAAACTGGTGAAATTTGTTTTGTTGAAATGCATGAAGAATAAGATGCACAGTCTGCAAAAGAAAGTCTCTTACCGCCTAAAAGCTCATCAAGGGCTTGGCTTCCGGTTATGATGCAAACAACCAACTACTCTCTCTGCAAAAAACAAAGACATTGAAAGTACTTTGAGCAACAGATATGCTAATTTGCAGGCTTCATTTCAAGGGTATTCCAAACCATTTTAGCTCGAAGTTTGCAGAATTAAGAACTTACACTGAGCAGAGCATCACTTCCAGTAATATAGCCAAAATTCTAAGAAAGCGAAGGGAAGTCAATGCGAGATGCTTATAGAAGTTCAAATTGATTTGAGCCACCATCTCAGGTCAAGAAGAATTTAAGCTCTAACCACTATTTTTTCAGCCGCTTTGCATATTTTGCTAACTTTTGCCTCAGATAATCCTTTTATTCCAGTTAAGTGCTACCCAAAAATAAACAAAGCAAAAGCAAATCACTTGACCAAATAAGAATAATCTCCTCAACTTAATTCTCAGGACTAAAGATCAGATATACCTTCTTTGTATGCATCATCAAGCCATTGCAAGTGTAGATTCCTGCGTCCTGGAGCTTAAAAATAATAAAACCCTTTTCCTATGTCATGGACTGAAGCTACTGCATGCATCACCAGTTTACACCAAATAGTTGGTTCTTGAGATTTACAAGAATCAGTATGAGCTTAGTGCAGTCCCCAAAATGCTATTTGTCAGTGTACAACCATCAAAGGGCTAAATTGAATAACAACTTTGAATGGATGCAGGACTACGTGGGAGAAATGAGATGTGATGCAGTACCTTGATTGGTCATGTACACTGCCACGTACACTGCCACGTTAGATTCCTCAGTTATCTTAATTAAACGCGAGACATCTGTGCCAATTTTTGCTGCAATTCAGAATTCATTAGTGTCAAACCAGATAAGCTGCAGAATAACAACTTGCATGATTTGATGGTTTCAGGATCAACCTGGGGCTCTGCAAGTTCTCTTGCAGTAAAATCCACTCAGAAGAGAGCAATCACCAATCCACAATCTGAAAAAGGCACTCACCATAGGTCAACCATCCACGCCTCAGAAAATCAGTAGGGTTTGATTCTCAAGCAGTGTCTTACCAGTAATTTGAATGGTTCTTCAGACATTTTGGCAGCCAAACCAAGAAGCAAGTTGTACTGATGCTCAGAGGTAGAGGCATGGGCATAAATGATCTTCAAATTCATGGAAAGACTAGATCACAGCAAGTACACTAGCCAGAAAAGTAAAGAGTTGCCACCAGTATAGACAGCATTGCTTACAATATCTAAGACTGCAGGTGTAATGAGTTAAGAAAGTGCACATGCACTTACATGGACAGACGACGATTACAAAACACAAGCAGCTTTGACGAGGTCAAGAAAAATACAGACATATTATAATAGGATACAAAGTTCCTACTGCGTTGATATAAGCTACCTTGCCATTTCCTCCTCTCATGTGAGTCGGCAGCTGAAAATATTTTACGAACATGGAATCCACAAACCATTAATAAAGAATGATTATAAACAGGGGCAAATACTGTTGTAGGATTTGCAAATAAAGTAGAGTATCTTCAAGCATCACATTCGACTAATGATCAACCCTAGTCCAAGTCCGACTATGATTAAGGCTTTTACTCGGTTATGACAGTACAAACTCTTCTGGCCTTTTTCCTGCTTGGTTTGAGCCACTGTATATGCGTTCAAGTATACTGACTGCAGATTATAGAAAATGAGAGTGCCATACTTCCAGAATCACCTAATACACACGTTCTGATGCCAAGATCACCCACATCTTTATTCTTCATAGGAATTCAATCATCATGTTACGATTTGGCATTGTTCATCTGAACAAAAATGCAACAGAAGTTCAAGACAGAAACCTAATATCCAATTCAGACCAACCTGAGAAGTAACACATAGGGTATATGCAAGCTGTATTTTCCCAGACCTGAAGTGACGTCAGCAGCATTTTCTGAGAAAGCTAATTAACAAAAGCAACTAAAAGTTCATCAAAGGTAACGATGTTGGACTGTAATTTTCACCCAGATTCGCCAAATGCTTTCGTAATTGCTAGAGTTTCAATACCACCTGTTAACATTGCCAAACCGGTGAAATTTGTTTTTGTTGAAATGCATGAAGTATAAGAGGCGCAGTCTGCAAAAGAAAGTCTCTTACCGCCTAAAAGCTCATCGAGGGCTTGGCTTCCGGTTATGATGCAAACAACCGACGACTCTCTCTGCAAAAAACAAAGACATTGAAAGTACTTTGAGCAACAGATATGCTAATTTGCAGGCTTCATTTCAAGGGTATTCCAAAGCATTTTAGCTCGAAGTTTGCAGAATTAAGAACTTACACTGAGCAGAGCATCACTTCCAGTAATATAGCCAAAATTCTGAGAAAACGAAGGGAAGTCAATGCGAGATGCTTATAGAAGTTCAAATTGATTGGAGCCACCATCTCAGGTCAAGAAGAATTTAAGCTCTAACCACTATTTTTTCAGCCACATTGCATATTTTGTCAACTTTTGCCTCAGATAATCCTTTTATTCCGGTTAAGTGCTACCCAAAAATAAACAAAGAAAAAGCAAATCACTTGGCCAAATAAGAATACGCTCCTCAACTTAATTCTCAGGACTAAAGATCAGATATACCTTCTGTGTGTGCATCATCGAGCCATTGCAAGTGTAGATTCCTGCATCCTGGAGCTTTTTCATATCTCCAGAATTTATTCCTTGAGAAATAACTGCAAACAAAATAAAGGAAGAAGTTCAGGGAAGGAAAATGAGAACAACTCACCATCCTGTCAAACTCTTCTGGTGATTGTAGGATGCCAGGACAAAAGCATTTCCTAGATCATCACTGACAATCTAACTTTCCAACAGTGATTATTGATGAATTTAGCTTAGGATATTCCTTACTGATCTAGTTAAGTCACCAATGCATGGAAAATAAGACATCCAATGGTGCAATTCCAAGGTTACGTAACATAAGGAAGGCTGGAATTGCTCTTGTATGATCAGAAGACAAAAAACTAAAAACTATTGCACGCGCAGGAAATCACGGCAAGTTCGAGAGAAAGGTCGAGATGTAAATCACAATAATCACAGCCATAGCTTCATCGTACCATTTGCATCTTAATTTTAACTTTCGGAACACGGAATCAGAAAATCACGATAATCATCTCAGAATCAAATGACGCACCGAAACTCATTACGAAAGCGATCAGATGAACAGAGAGCTGTTGCCTACACTCTGTTTTGCCGTAACTTACGTTTGTTTGTCGATCGTTTCGAGCAGGTCTTCTGCTTCGTCGTCGACGTCCTCTCTTTCCACGATCTTCTGCTCTTCGGCTCCGAACATCAACGAGCGAACACGAGACGACACTCAGAATCATCGTCATCGGCAATGGCACCGCGGAAAAGGACATGAACTGAAATCAAGCGGAGATCGCGAAACACAGTTACACAGTTGAGAGACGAAAGCATCTTCGACGACGATGGAGAAGAGACTTTCGATTTATTTTTTTGCAGATTTTGGAAACGATCGGAAATTGGAGGGAATCTTATTATATATATATATGGAGAGAGGCGGGAAGCGGGCAAGGATGGCTCTCGGCTTATTTTTCTTTTTCTCGTTTTTTTTTTCTTTTTTAAGAAAAAGAGGTTTGACCGAGTTTCGTTATTCTGAGATAGATCCTCATGAATTGAGGTTGAATGGATCTGTTTTAAAAATTTATCAAATACACTCCTAAAGAGGGAGAGGAAAATATTGGTTTGATTTTTTTTCTTTTTATTTTGCATTAAATGCTCAGTTTTTATTTATTTATCTCGGTTTTATATTCATTTTAATCATGTCTGGCTTATAATTTTCTTAAATTGGACCTAATTAAGTTCTTCTTAAAAAAGGAAAAGAATCAATCTATATTGTGGTCGATACTTGGTTTAATTGCATTATGTTCAAACTCCATGCTTATTGCTTGCAAAATCATGAAAATATCATTGAACAATTGATTTATTCGGAATGGCTTGCTAAGAACTTGCTCGTGACCGGTTTGATTAGTGAACACACATCTTAAAATTTGTAACTTGGTGATTCAAGAAAAGGTGACGAACATGGAGCATGTGTTTTCTTTTGTCGAACACGGAGCACATTTAATGCCTAAAATTTGATTTTTATTTAATATCGAACCCTTTCGACTCCAATTTACAAAATAGGCAAATAAAACTTAAAATATAGAACCATTAGTAATCTCCAACATAATTTTCCTCATTTTTTTCTAAAAGATTTGTTCTTTTACATAAGTTTTTGAACACGTGTATAATGAGCTACAAATCACGAAATCCAATATTTGATTTCGATATGGTTTGATTTTTTTTTACTAAACTTTATTATGATTTTAAATCGGATTTTTGATGTAATCTCAAACGCCCTCAATTTTATAATTAAAAAGAAAAAAACGCAAGAATATCGCCTTTTTAGTAAGACCCTCTAGCTCTTTTAATTATTTAAATCAAAATGTCATCTCCTTCACGACGAGAAACGCAAAAACCAAAACGACAATCCATTCCGTCTCTACCGCCCGTTCCCTCTTCTTCGCGCCTCGCTTCTTCTTCTTCTTCTTCGTTCTCCGCACAAACCCCGCCTGAAATCCCAACCGGCTTCCGTCGAAGTCGAGACTGATTCCCATCGAGTGATCCGAGAGAGATGGTAAGCGCATCTACGGCGATCTTCTCGAATATTTTTTTGTCTTGGGCTCTTGTTGTTCCTCGTTCCATTGCACGCGGTTTGATGTTTGTCCTGAGCGAGAGGCATTTGCTTTTCTTGGGCTTGTTTCTTGAATTTGGAGCGAGGCAATACCATATTGACATGACCCGTCTTCAAATCATTGGTAAAACCGCAGCTTCCTCGAATGAATTGTCACCTCGCTATTGCGTTCGCCTACCCTGAGAAGAAACTGGAGTCTTGGCGAGTTTTTACTTAACTGGTCGCAGCGTAGATTCATGACCACCAGCAAGAGAGTGCAAGATAGGAGCAAGGACGAGGGTCCATGATCTCAAAATTGCCACTGAGAAGCATAAAGTGGTGTCAAAGGTGTTGGTTTAGTGTGTTCTTCACAGGAGCTTATGAAGGTGCGGAGCTGATTCAGAAATGTCCGCTGGTTATTTGGAAGGAAAAGGTCCTAAGCCTTGTTCTGAGGATGGAGGCATTGCTATGCAGCCTAACCAAATAGAAGCCATAAGTGAATTGGAGGGTATTGCAGTTGGAGGCAGCTCCTTCATGGATATACATGAAATTGACAATAAATACAAGCCTCGTGATTCATTTTAAGGTCGTACCTTCTTATTCGAGTTGTCAAGATAACTTGCATTCCAGTCTTCTTCTTCACAAGTTCAAAGTTTCAAGATTTTGTACAGATTTAATTAGACGAACTCTGCTTACATCTCTAAACCAAGTCAATTAATAGCGAACTGATCCATCTCATTCCTTGTTAGTCCTAAACATTGCCACCGGAACTCTTGAAATCAATGATTCAGAAAGAATGTGCGGTTAATGCTTTTGGCAACTCTCAGCTCACCTCGGTGCCAGCAAGGACATCAGAAGCAGTCTATTTACAGTGACTGGTTCATTCTCAGTTATTGGTCCAACTTATTTGAGTGCTGCCATACTAATCTGCTATTCTGAAGATGAACTTGCCACCCTGCATTTTAATCTCAATTGTTGGTTCAAAGAGATAATTGGGTAGTAGCTATCATGGAGAACTAGCCTCTGCTGCTATGACGATCGATATTCTCTCTCTTGTTGTTACAAATTAGATGCCGAGCTCACCCTGCAGTAATGCCTTGTTCATCACTGTGCATGGATATTATGGTCCACATTTGCTTTCTATCCGATGTTCCATAGGTCTTGTAACTTCTGTTCAAAATCTCCATGAAACTATGGCAAACTCCTGTTTTTAGGTTCTATTGGAGAACTTTCTTTTGTTGGATTTTAGAACCCAAACATCAAACAGTAAGTGGTTTTATTACTGCTTGTTTATGTTGGGCTGTGTTTATGGTTGATTCATTTCATTAGCTTACTGTTCTGTTTTGAAGAAAGAAATAGGAGAGCCTTTGAAATTAGCAAGATTGGTTTTTTTATTTGAATGATAGATGGCTTTCCATAGCTTTTGGTTGTGTGAAAATGACATTACTAATATGCATTCTTTCTTATACCTCATAGCATGAATTGCATTTATGATTTGTTACATGGATTAGCATCTGCCTAATGCCATTGTGCAATAAATTTCTTCTGCTTATCAAAAGAAAATCCTTAGCATACTCACTCGGGATGAGGTTGAGTAATTTGCTTCCAAATGTTGCGGCTAGATTTTTTCTCGTGCTCATAAAAACCTTGATATCCAAAACTATATGTGACAAATCAAACTGCTACTGTGAAGCTGAATATGTTGCACTGCATCCTTTTTTGGTTTTTGCATTATAAAAACAAAGGAGTAATGTACCATGGAGATTGAGCATCAACCTCATTTGGAGCAATACGAAGAATTTCCAGATCTCATATGATCAAGGAGAAAGAGAGGAGCATCGATGTTTATTAGTTATAATCACTTAGCTATCATCTTTTGTTACATGGCAAAAGTATTGTGTGCATCACGACTCAATTCATATCAGATGGCCATATCTACTTATTTAAGAAGGGATAGGAACTTCGCACAAATGTTTTCAAACTTGGGCCAGTCAGGAACTAGTTAGGTTGCCTATTTGCGGGCCAAGTGGTTGGACTAGGGGAATCAGTGATTGTGTCTTGAGCAAATGATTATAGATATATAATGCTGTCAATTTCCCGTGAACACATGAATTGTTCGGCCTTGGTAGTAAAGTGAAATGCCGGTGATCCATGGAGTTGAGTGCTCGCATCCCTCCATGTGCAACAGTTGCCGAAAGCCCAGTTCTATACCTGTGGGACTCTAAAACTAAGTGGATCCAATTTTGAAAATCGGTATATTTTCAAACTAGTTCAAACTAATTTAGGCCAAACTGCCTGCTCATAATTTTTAAGTTTTGGGTTAATAGATCAAAGGGAAAGCAATGGAATTGGCCAAGAAAAAGGGGCAAGAGCAATGCTTTATGGTCAAATGATTGCAGAAAATCTAAAGGAAATCAACATTGAGAACTTTATAGTCTCTGGATGGGCTTGACATATAACTACCACAATCTTTTTAACATATAGTGTCTAATATATCTTAGCCGAGATACTTTATAGTCTTTGAATGGGCTTGATATATAGCCACCGCAATCTTTCTAACATATAGCGTCTAATATATCTCAACCATATATATCTCAGCTAAGATATATTAGACACTACGATTATTTAAGTCCTGTGCAGTGCCCAGCGTTACTCCTACATTATCTCCAATGGTGAGCAAACCATATTAGCAAAATCATATGACATGATAATTTATTTAACGAATGTCTTAAATTGAGTCAAATTTGAAAAAAATGAGGTACTTGATTTAAAAAGAAAAGTTTAGGTAGTTGATCATAAACTAAGCAAAAGTTTTGATAATTTCGATGTCATTATCCTCGACTTCTGAATCGCACTAAGAAAAAAATCTCAAGAAAAATGTTATCTATGAAGATCACTGTAAGGTGGCAAAGTTGGAAATAGTCACTATAGTGGTCGTACTAACGGCAACGACATGGCCGTGGCCGTGCTTTGATGGTGCTCTATCTTGCCCCTTTCCTTCTTTATTTTCTTTTTTAATTTTTTGTTGTTTCTTCTTCTTAGGCTTTCTCTTTGCTTTTTTTCTTTTCTATTGTTGAACTCAAATTTGAAAAGATACAATAGAGATTAATGAATGAAAAAATAAAAATCCAAAATGATTAGACCCAAAATGAGTTGGAGGAAAATTATGGTATTGTTAATTTTAAGCAAGACTTGTAATGCCTGAAAATTCTATTGGTAATGGTAAGAAAGACATACAAAGTCTTGGTCTTCTTGGCATCAATTGAAGTTTCTTTCCCACCAACAAAAGAGGTGCACCATCCAAAGATAAAAGATGTGCAAAAGTCTTGGTCTTCTTGGGATCTATTAAAGGTTCTTTCCTATCATCAATAGACCTAGGGGTGAGCGTGGTTCCCGGGTAGAACCGGGAACCGGAGAACCGAACCGGAGGTTCCGGTCCGGTTCCCGGTTCTTAAGGGACCGGTTCCGGTTCCCGGTTCCCCTTTTCTGGGAACTGGCGGTTCCGATTAGGGCTAAAAAAAAGCCCCAAATGACTTTCACATTTCACAATTCATAGTTTCGCACAACACTTTCTTCTCTCTTCGCCTGTTCTCCGCCTCTACTCGACGCAGCCGCCGGTCGCCCTCGACGCCATCGCCGCTGACCTCTGGCTTGCTGACCTCCGCTCGACGCCACCTCTTGCCCTCGACGCAGCCGCCAGCCGCCAGTCGCCCTCGACGCCACCGCCACTGACATCTGCCTCGTCAATTCCTCCAAGAAGGTTTCAATCTCTCTCTCCATAGAGTCGGATGAGATGCCGTTCAGTGTTGATGTCGTTTCTGATGTGCTGTTTGTGGATATTTTTTTCTTTTTTTCATTTTTTGGGCAGATTTTCGCTGCTTCGAGGCTTGATGTCCGCGACGCTTGGCAAATGCCACAGGTAAATTGGCGACCTTGTTTACTTGCGTTGCGCTACTAGTTAGCGATCGATGGCATCGTTGCTGATCGCTTGAATGTGTCAACGAAGGTTGGCCTTTTAGGCTGTCCCGGTTTGATTGTAGCTTGTAGCGAGTGTATCTGCGATTGGAATTCGGATTCGTCCCATCGTTTGCTTACACAAGCGTTTCCTTACTAGTTTGCGTTTGGAGTCATTTGCCTTAACCTCTTGTCGACATTAAATCCGATATGGGTTGCTCATCTTTTATCTCCTCTTTTAACTAGGGTGGGATTGATGATGGCGAAGATCCGAAACGTGCAGCCATGAGGGAACTAAAAGAAGAGACGGGAGTCTCGTTGGCTGAAATTCTGGCGGAGGTTGGAGATTGTGGTTTATCTGGTACAATTCCTCCTTGATTCGTTGGTTTTGCTCTATGAATAAGATTGGGTACCTTTACACTGGGGAAATATGAAGGTTCTGTCTTCACCTTAGGGAGTTATTAGTAAGAAAGCTCTTAGTAGATCATCCATTCTAGAACATTACCAGATTGCTCGGGGGGTGATCACTTGTCATCTAGAGTTCTGAGTACTTATGCCTGATTTTTTTTTCCCTTTTTCTCATGAAGATGTGAGCTTTCTTTTTTTCTTTGCTAGACTTGGGATTTCTCTAGATGAGTTAACATAACAAGCTAAATTGGGAAGCCTGACATTGTTGAGAACTATATGTAATGCATGCCGTATCTGATGTGCTCTTTTGTGCATTGGTTTAGATGTAATTGATGTTACAGTCTTCTTCCACAGTGACTTTACTCCATTGCCTGGTTTGGATTCATGGTCTTGGTTCTCATATTGTGAATCCTTGCAGCCTGCTGCGAAAATAAAGAATCTTAGTGTTTGGAATGAATGAAGTGCTTTATTATTTATTTATCTTTTTGGCAGAGTTATGTGCTTGTTTCTGCTAAATGGACGACGAAAAGGTGTGCCGTATGTAGATGGGTTGAAGATTGGGATTATAACAAAATGATAATCTGCAACAGGTCTTACATCTTTTCAGGTAGCATTTGTCCATCTTTTTTTTTGGTATTTGAATCAAAGGTCACCAAATAGTTGGTCTTCTTCTGTAAATGAACTAGATTCACTCTTGATTGCAGGTGTCAGCTGTGCATCAAGAATGTTATGGAGTAAACAACGTCCAAGACTTCACTTCATGGGTTTGCAGGGCATGTGAAACGCCTGATGTGAGGAGGCAGTGTTGTCTTTGTCCGATAGAAGGTTAGATCAATGAAGAACTTGTAATCGATGCCACAAATAAAGGGAATATAGCTTGGCTCATTAATCATTCGGTAAGTTCCAATAGAAGCATTTTTTTTTTAACTAAAAATGAAAAAAAAAAAAAAGAACCTGTTGGAACCTGGAACCGACCTCGGAACCTGTGACAGGGTAGGTTCCAGGTTCCAAAAAGTGAGGAACCTGTACCCAAGGGTAGGTTCCAAGTTCCAAGTGGAACCTGTAAGGAACCGGGAACCGCTCACCCCTAAACAGACGTGCACTATCAAAGGACATACAAAAGTCTCAGTCTTCTTGGAATTTATTAATTTTTTTCCTACCATGAAAAGACATGACGTGCAAAGTCTTAATCTTTTTGGATTCAATTAGTTACTTTTCCACCATCAAAAGATGTGCAAAAATCTTGATCTTCCTAAAATCTATGGAAGTTTCTTTTGCACCATGGCTTTTTCACTTTTGCTTCACTTTCTGGACCAAAGAGAAAATGATATATTTAGCAAGTGAAAGTCCTTTTCTGAAAATGATATCTTTAGTAGGTGAAAGTCTCGATCTTCTTGGACTTTCATGGTCCCCTCTCTCCATTAGCTCCTCATCACTTCGCTTCACCATAACTTTTACAATGGACTGATTCGCTCATAGCCATTGGAGAGACCTTTCTTGATTCCTTCTTTAGGGTTCTGTTCAACAAAGTTGAGTTCTCTGGCATTGGACTATGCATAAAGTGATGGAATCAGCATCACATTGTTCAATATGGACATCAATAATTTTGTTATATTCTCTCATGTAATTCGATCTTCAATATTTGAATTTTTTTGTCTTATAAAAATTTTTACCAAAAATTTCAAATCTTGATATGTTTCTCTCTTTCCATGTAAACGTCCATGGATACAATTTCCTCATATTGTGTAAATAACTTTTTATGAATCAATAATTTGAATTTTGCAAAATCTTTTAGATGTTAATCTTTACACGCGACTAGTATGCACTTCTGCTAGTTCTTCTCATTCATTTATATGAAAATGGTCAATGTTGTTTTTCCATTAATTCAAGTTTACGAACAATCCAAGGATTAAATTAAACATGTGTAAAAAGTTTATGGACTAAATTAAACAAATTAAAAGTTTAAGGACAACATTGCACATCGTGTTAAAGTTCAGGGACTAAATTGCACATTGGACTAAACTTTATGGACCATTTGCATAATTTTCTCAAGAAAATATACCTATCATGTTTGCTAATGTGACATTCAATTTTGCTATGACATGTTCCAGCCTCTTAAGAGAGCACTCCAAGAAAGTGTTAATGACTTCGATTTGGCCATCGATAGGGATTTGCCGATCATTGTTTCTATGGTCAGCTTTATTCATTGCTAGACAAGAAAAAGGGTAGGCATCACCAACTAACAGTGTGCAATGTACTAGATATACTCTAGGCATCACTTATGAACAAGAAAATCATGCAAAGGCCCACAATTCTCCTATCAAGCGGTTCTTGATCATCAACTACTACCTCAACACCCTTTAGTAGATCATTGCTACCCGTCTTGCTGCAAATCTTTAGTACTGTATTAGGGTTGAGCGGTTCCAGGTTCTAGGTTCATCAATTTTTAGAACTTGAAACTTACCCTGCATACCCTAGAACTTGGACTCTACCCTGTCACAGGTTCCAAAATCAGTTCCAAGATCTATCCAGGTTTCACCTATATTATTATTTGAACGATTATAATTTACTAACCATAACTTATATCTAGACATACAAAAAATATGAACATTAATAAAGTAAAAATCTTAGTCATAAAATGAAAACTCAGACTAATGCTTCTAGATTATACACTGGCATGAAATATCGGAGGATCGCACGGAAACATGGACCAAGAAAAATATTAAACTTGTTCCAGGTTCCAAGTTCCTGATCTGGATTCCAGGTTCCAGGTTCATCCAATTAAGAACTTGGAACCTACCTGTCGAAATAGGTTCTTCATTTTTTAGAACCTGGAACTTACCCGGCATACCTTGGAACCTAGAATCTACAGGTTTCCATTGGTTCGGTTCTTAGATTCCAAGTTCTACCTTAGAATCATGCTCACCCCTAACTGCCATGTAAAAGCCTATATTGACCGCATATTCACTAGTAACGCATTAAATGAAGACACTAGAATTATAAGGTTAATGAGATTGTACGGATGCCAAAAGAAAAAGGCTTGGTCTTGGTCTTTGTTTAATATTTTTGGTGGGTGAATGTCTTGGTCTTCCTGTCTCGCTTCTGCTTTAAATAAGGTAGAACTAAGCAAAAAGACAAAAAAAATTCAATAAGTTGTGGACAATTTCAACTGTTGCTCATGAGATCCTAAATTGAAAGATTCAATTTAAAAAATACGTACACACTGATTATAAGCCAATGCGTAGCATGGGTACTCTACGAAAGTGTCTGTGTGTATGTGTCATCAATTTAAAAAACTCATGATTTAAGCTAAAATCTATTTAGATATGAACCCACTTAATGAGGTCAATTAGTTATGAAATATGAAATTATATTAGATTACGGATGTTCATACACGTGCTACGCCCAGATGAGGACATTGCACACATATTTTCAGATTACATGTAATTAAAAATTAGGAATTAGAATAAGATGAACCGTTTTAGTGGTTGATTGTTTCCAAATATTACTCAAACCTTAGAACTTGGCATACTTGAACCAAATATAATTATCCACAACAAAATAATTCATCAAATGCACTAATCTATTTTCCATGTGGGTCAACGTGAGGCCTTCGTTAATTTTGTGGACGGAAATTGTTGACACAACGTTAACGCCGTTAAATAGTTGTTAAATGTCCATACTAGTGTCCAATACAACATCTTGAGAAGTTGCTACGTCGGCAAAGACATTGGATGCTAAGATTGTTTAAGTCAACACAAACTCTTTCTCCACATCACCCAATCAGCAAGGTGATCAAATCGTGTAAATAAAATCATTACAACATAGCAATTTTTTAACAGACGCCTCAAATTGAGACAAATTTGAATAAAGAAAAAGTAAAAGAGATTAATCCAGACATAAAGCATGGAATTTCTACTAGTAATGGAAAAAAGAGACGTTCTCATGGGGATGCAAGAGGAGGGACGTGAAAAGCGAAGCAACAAATTTCAATTTGTGTCCAGTAAAGTCATGGTCTTCCCGAAATTTATTGAAGTTGCTTTCCCATGACCTCTTTTTCTCTTTTGCGTCATTTTCCAGACAAAAAGGCATATGGTAATATGGTATCCATGAAGCCTTTGGAGAAATTCTGCTGAGTATTACCAAACAAGCACTTGTGGATGAAGAGTATCTTATTTTGATTCCCCTGACCACTGACGTACGCGTGAAAAGCACCCAAAATTAAATTAATGACAGGGTGCTATAGCCTTATCCCAAGAAAGCATCATTACTACTTGAATACTTTTGAGGTATGTGTATGACTTTACGAAAAATTATCCAAAAATCCAAAAATATATTAGATAACGAATAATTTAATTTTAAACTTTGATATAATACCATGTCAATCGAGATATATTGAATGCTAATATCATCTAAGTTGATGCACTTTCTCGCTCCTCATCACTCAATCTGTAGGGTAAGAAGCCATGTCAACTATTATGTTTAACTTTTCTTGATTGAGTGAGCCATGTAAGAAAAATTACATAACATGACAAGTTATTTAACCGATGCCTCAAATTGAGCCAAATTTGAAAATTTTAGGTTCTTGATTATATATATATATATATATTCATTCATGTACTCGATTGTAAACTAAACAAGAGCTCAAGTACTTACGATATCATTATTCTTAACTCTTAAATCGCTTTAAGAGTAAACATCATTCTTGCTTAGTACCAGTCAATTTTAAGCATGGCATGTAACGCATGGTGAAATTCTACTAGTAGTGGAAAAATAAAGGCATTCACATAGGGATGGAAGAGGAGGGACGTGAAAAGTGAAGCAATAAAGCCAATTTGCATCATGCAAAGTATATCTGTTTTCGATTGCTCTCTGCTTCTGCTTCACTTTCTAGACAAAAAGCACATTATGTCCATTAAAGTCTTGGTCTTCCCGATGAAAGCCCTTTATGAGTGTATTATCACAACAAGCAATATGAGTTAGCCTGAAGAGGCCACCTTTTGAAGCACATTGTGTCCTTGAGTTAGACAAATAAATTGTTCTCATTTTTCTCCATAGCAAGACTTTTGGTTGTCGTCTGAAAGAGAGGGCCTTTTCTTGTGGCCATCCAAAACATAGAATAGGAGGTGATCACGTGACCAACTTAGAGGGCATGCACATCTTCATAAAAAAAATTATAATTTACAAATGTTTTGTTGGTTTTTTTTCCTTTAGTATAGGCTTTCATGTGGTAGTTATAGTGTTAGAAATATATAGCAAAATGGGTGAGGATGATCTGCTGAAGGGCACTGAAGTAGTTGGTGATGATCATGAATCACTTGATTGGAGAATTATGGTCCTTTGAACTGAAAAAGTTAGCCTAAGCAACTTGATTTTAATTGACTATTAAAAGTTTTATTAAAAAAAAAAAACATACAAGACTCACCGCAGAGCCAGTGAAAAGCACCAAAATTAAATGAATGACAGAGTGCTATAGCCTCGTCCCATCTTCAATGCTTTTGACATGTGAATATAACTATCATTTAAAATCCCCTAGTAGTAATACATGACAAAGAAAATCAGAGAATATTTTTTGGCTTATAAAAAAAAAAACATACAATTTGATTGCTCCTTATCTCAAGCATTTGGGATCTGCCTAAATAAGGAAAAGAAAAAGACATGCCTAAATAAGGAAAAGAAAAAGACATTCAAGAGGAGGCGCTTATTCGATTTCGCATGTGAGTGGTTGAAGCAAAAACTCTATAAAAGGAGCCCCGCCAATTTCATTCTATATCTTTCGGCCAAAAAAAAAAGACTTTCTATATGTGTGGCTTCCTAAAGAAAATCAAATTGACTTGAATAAAACCAGATAATGAGGTGCATGAAAATTCTTACCAATATGCTGGCAATTAAGTATCTTAAGTTTTTTTTTTTTTTTTTTTCGTTCAATCAATTACCTCGCCATTTCAAATGTTTTACAACATGATGCAGTCCTTGGGAATAAAATGTTAACAAACTGCACCGATGTGGAGGAACTAAATCTCAATTAAATCATGGACGTTGTGCAACAGGTCGCAGGTGTCACGTATGTGAATATTGGACAACTCGCACATGATGTATGGAAGTGTGTGTAATATGTTCACACTAATTAGATGTCTAAATGCAATTATTTCTTGTGCATTTGATCTATGTAATCCACCTTAACTGATCTTCCCCAACACACACTCGTGGGGTTTGTTGCTCAATATATCTTATGTACATACTCTGTCAAGAAAAACACTTTCCATATAAGATAACCATAAGAAATTGCTTTGCATTTTATGTCCAAATATGTTTTTTCTTGCTTACTATACCACAGGGTGCAAATTTAATTTTGAATGAAGAAATCAGAAAGAAAGAGAAAACGAAGTAAAATCTCCCCATTAACAATCATTGGCGGAGCAACAGTAATTACCCTTAGCTAGCAGTGCCGAACCACATCTGTGAGGATGATGGGTAAATAGTAAACCATGAGAAGTGACGTTCTCATGGATGCATGAGAAGGGATGTGAAAAGCGAAGCAACAAACTTCAATTTGTGTCCTGCTAAGTCTTGGTCTTTCTGGAATTTATTGAAGTTTCTTTCCCATTACCTCTTTTTTCTCTTTAGCTTCACTTTCTAGAAAAAAAAAAAAAAAGCACATGGTATCCATGAAGTCTTTGGAGAAATTCTCTTAATACTACCAAACAAGCACTTGTGGGTAAACAGTATTTTATTTTGATTCCTCAGATTGACGTGCGCGTGAAAAGCACCCAAAATTAAATGGATGACAAAGTGCTATAGTCTTGTCCCAAGAAAGCATCATTACTACTTTATGAATATGACTTTACAAAAAATTATCTAAAAAATCCATAAATTTATTGTATGACGGCTAATTCAACCCTAAACTTTGATATGCTGCCATGTCAATTGAGATATATTAGATGCTAATGTCATCTAAGTCAACACACTTTCTCTCTCCTCATCAAAGGGTAAGTAGCCACGTCAATTATTATTTTTAACTTTTGCTGAGTAAACGAGTCATGTCAGCAATATTACATAACATGGCAATTTATTTAACCAATACCTCAAATAGAGCCAAATTTGAAAAATTGAGGTTCTTGATTTAAAAAAAAAAAAAGAGTTCAAGTATTCGATCGTAAACTAAAAAAGAGGTTAGGCACTTTTGATATCATTATTCTTAACTCTTAAATCGCTTTAAGAATAACATCATTCTTGCTTTTTTCCCCCTTTCTTAAGTTCTAGTTGTTTTTTTCTATATATTTTTTCTTTGATTTTTTTCTTTTTTTATTGAACATAAATTTGAAAAGATACATGAAAATGTAGACATAATTCTAATAGAGAAGTACAAAAGAGATTATTGAACGAAAAAACACAGTACGATTTAGCACGAAAAAAGAGTTGGATGAAAATTATAGTAACGGTCAATTTTAAGCATGGCCTAAAACGCGTGGGGAAATTCTCCTAGTAATGGAAAAACAAAGGCATTCTCATAGGGATGGAAGAGGAGGGATGTGAAAAGTGGAGCAACAATGCCCAATTGCATTGTGCAAAGTCTGTCTTTTTTCAATTGCTCTCTTTCGCTTCAGCTTCACTTTCTAGACAAAAAAGTACATGCTGTCCAGTAAAGTCTTTGTCTTGCTGAGTTTGTGGTTTATCTACATGAACAGAGCACTTGTGGACAGAAAGTGTCCTTGAAAGTCTTGGTTGATCACTTTGCTTGCCATAACTCTTGGTTGTTCTCTATGATTGACCCATGGTCTTTGGAGAGATCTTTTTGGGTTCCTTCTTAGCTTCCTTCTTATACTAATTTATAGTATGGTTAATTTTAAGCAAGACATGTAGTGCTCGGAAATTTTACAAGTAATGGAAATAGAGATATTCACATAGGGATGGAAGAAGAGGGATGTGAAAAGTGAAGCAATGAAGCCAATTTGCATCTTCAGTAAAGTCTTGGTCTTCCCTGTGAAAAGTACTTTATGAGTGTACTGTGACGACCATCAATTTGAGTTAGACCGATGAGACCATGTTTTGATGCACATTGGGTCTTTGAGTTAGATAAATCAACCGTTCTCCTTTTTCTCTAGATCAAGATTTTTGGTTGTCGTTTAAAAGAAAGAACCTTTTCTTGTGGCCATCCAAAACGGAGGATAAGTGATGATATTTCTTCACATGATCAACTTCAAGGGCATGCATATCTTCATAAAAAATATATAACTTACAAATATATAGTTGTTTTTTTTTTTTTAGTATAGGTTTTTACATGGCAGCTTTAGTGCTAAAAATTCTCAGCAAAATGGGCAGCAATGACCTATTAAAGGGTGCCGAAGTAGTTGTGATGATTGTGACTCACTTGATAGGAGAATTGTGGTCCTTTGAATAGAAAGAGTTAGCCCAAAGCAACTTGCTTGATGGATTAGTTGGTGATTTGCCAATCATTTACTATTTCTAGAGTTAAATTAGAAAACTTGCTTCATGGATTTGTTGGTGTACCCGACTGTTTTTTCTGTTTAGCCCAAGGCACGTGTTTCTACTCTCCTTATCAAACAATCAAAATAAGTTGTCTTTGATGACTTGCAGATGTATAATAGAAAGTAAGATGCAATTGTTAGGTGAATTGTCAACGTTTATTTCAGTCCGTGCAAGTTGTACAGAGATGCTTATTTGTCAGTCGTATTAATTATGGTCAGCTTTATTCATTGCTAGACAAGAAAAAGGGTCAGACATCACCAACTAACAATACAATGTACTAGATATACGGTAGGCATCACACTAATAGGGAAATCATGCAAAGGACCACAATCTTCCTATCAGGTGGTTCTTAATCATCAGCTACTACCTCAACACCCTTTAGAAGATCATTACTGCCCGTTCTTGCTACAAATCTTTAGCATCGTAATTGCCATGTAAAAGCTTACATTGATTGCTACTTGAACATAAACAATAAGTTGGTCAGTCCTCCCTGATCAGCCCTATCAATAATTATCTTTCCCTTTCCTTAACTCAAGGACTGCAGCTACTGCAATGGTGCAATTTGAATGTCGTGTAACATAAACAAAAGCCAGATTGCTCGTGTAAGAAAGTTCAACAAAGTTTTTTTAATTATCAAAAGATAATTATTGCGAACTCAATGGAGATGATGTTGGGTAATTAGCTTTCAAATATTGTGACTAGATTTCTTCTCGGGCTCATAAAAACCATGATATCCACAAACTGCTGACCTTAAACCCATCTGCTATTATGTGTAGTTAAAAACATATTGCACTGGATAATTTTATTTTACAGAACCTGATCATGCTTTGTGCAGTAATATCTTTCTGGCATTTCATTTAGCCGTCATGCAAAGTCTATCCAATGTAATGTTTTCCGCATAGAATCTCTACTAGTGAATCAGACCAGGACGATATTGTCATATGAGAACAAATATGAACCAATATAACTTGGAGCGTGCTGGTTCTCATATGGAAATCAAGTTTACACAACACCTTGTGAAGGGTCATGTAAACTTCAATAACAGACAATGATAGGATGTTAGATATTAAGGCTAAAGCGGTAACCTCTCGTGCAATTCTAAAGCTGTCAAAAGGAGCTTGATGCCTACAAGCTTAACATGAAGATAGAGGTAGCTATCAATACGATGACTAAAATCAAACTGCAGATTAACCCAAAAAAAAAAACACTTCGCCTGGCCATCTTGGTAGGAGAGACCTCTTTAGTCCTCATCGGCTATGCCCGTTGTTATTTGAAAAACGTGCGTTTGTCGATCTCACCCTATTGACAAATGAGCTCTCGCTATAATTTCTTACATAAGTAAGTAATGGTTTTGATAGATGTGCAGTCCTGCTTAAAAAAATTCTGGATATCCACTTTTTTTTGTTTAATTACTCTGCACAAAATTTGTATTCAACGTGTTCATAGATCTCCATACACCATCAAGTATACTGTGAGCACCGTGCTTGAATCAGGTCTCCACCTATCTATATGTAGACTCAGTATCGACTATGACTAGATCCAATGCCTAGATCATCTAGGACTGAAACAAATAAATCAAAGACAAAGTCATCAAAAATCATCTTTTTCCTTAACTCAAGGACTGCAGCTACTGCAATGGTGCGATTTGAATGTCGTGTAACATAAACAAAAGCCAGATTGCTCGTGTAAGAAAGTTCAACAAAGATTTTTTAATTATCAAAAGAAAATTATTGCGAACTCAATGGAGATGATGTTGGGTAATTAGCTTTCAAATGTTGTGACTAGATTTCTTATCGGGCTCATAAAAACCATGATATCCACAAACTGTTGACCTTAAACCCATCTGCTATTATGTGTAATTAAAAAACATATTGCACTGGATAATTTTATGTTTTTTTCTTTACGACGAAACATGGTGATTAATAAATTTCATTTCATTTGAGGTTATTGGAAATGACACTGAATAATTTTCTTTTGGTTACATCTCTTATGAAGTCCTATGACCTTTCAATTACATGCCATGCTCTATTAAGTTCCTAAGAGCATATAAGGCTGTATTATTTGCATTCAATTGGCTAAACATAAATAGAAGAAGCAGAAAGGATACTTCGGTCTTACCCTTATGATATATTTTGCATTTGATACACAAAGGTGACATTGTAGTTGACAAATCTTTTGGGTCACCATCACAGCTAGAGAAAGTATCTCATGTCATTCATGAATGGTTTGTTGTCGAGGACATGAAACTTAGGGACAAACTATGACAAGGGTGACAAAGTGTCCATTGCAGAGAAAGGAAATGAACAAGTGCTTGGGAGCTCATTATATGCCTCTTGCGGTCAATACGATGACTAACATTAAATTGCAGATTAACAAAAAAAAGCACTTTGCCTCCCTTCCTGGTTGGAGAGACTCCTTCAGTCCTTCGCATCAGTGATGCCTCCTGGTGTTATCTGAAAAACATGTGTTTGTCAAGTTCAACATATATGGAATGTCTCAGTCTCATCTTATTGACAGATGAGCTCTTCCTAAATTTTTTGATTGAATTAAGTGATGGTCTTGATAGATGCGCATCGTCTACATAACAGCACAGCTAAAAATAACATACCGGTCCTACTAAGGAAAATTCTCAATAGTTACTTCTTTTTGTTTAATTCCTTTGGACAACATTCGTATTCAACATGTTCATGGATCTCCAGGCAACATCAAGTAAACAGTGAGTATCATGCTTAAATCAGGTCTCCACCTATCCCTATGTAGACTAAAAGTATCAACTTTCTCACAGATTTTGATCTAGACTTCCTGATATTTTACTTAGTCTCTGCAGTATGGTCAGAAAAATTTCAACGAAGTATATAACTAGAGGAAGATCTGCAGTATGGCATCATCAATGGTTGGGTATTTTGTCTCCATAGCACAGGCGGCGCATGTAAGTATATTACAAGTATACTGCTCAAATTCTGGTCTCCACCTATCCATATATAGACTTAGTATCAACTTTCTCTCCGATTGATATTAGATTTCTAGAAATTTCGTTTAATGTCTGCAGTGTAATCTGGTAAATTTCAATAAAGTGTATAGCTAAACGAAGATCCAGACAAAAAGGATATAGCTTCAGCTTTAGGTAGGTCTGGGGCTTTGAACACCTTGCAAACCCACTGCTCACCTTTGCCATTCATAAACATCAACCTAATTGTGGTTGCATGACCCAGAACATGCCCACCTGCATGTTTCTTTGATGCCACTGAAACAAAGAAATCAAAGAAAAAGTCGTCAAAAAAATTATCTTTTTTTATTAACTCATGGACTGCAGCTATCGTAAGCATCACTAGTTTACACCAAATAGCTGGTTCTTGAGACTTACAAGAACTAGTTTGAGCTTAGTGTAGTCACTGAATTGCTATTTTTCAGTGTGCAACCATCAAAGAGCTAAATGGATAAGATCCTTTAATGGATGCATGACTAGGTGGGAGAAATGAGACGTGATGTGGTACCTTGATTGGTCATGTACACTGCCACATTAAATTCCTCGGCTATCTTAAGTAAGCGTGAGAGCATTTGTGCCAATTTTTGCTGCAATTGGGAATCTATTAATGTCAAACCAGATGAGCTGAAAATTTGCTACTCGCATGAATTGATGGTTTCAGAATCAACCTGACACCCTGCAAGTTCTCCCCTACCATTATATTCCACTCGAAAGAGAGCAATCACTGAATCCACAATCTGAAAGATATTACTCAGCTAAGGTCAACCATCGGCACCTTACAAAATGTGTGCAGTTTGCTTCTTGAGCACTGTCTTACCAGGATCCTAAATGGTTCTTCAGACATCTTGGCAGCCAAACTGAGAAGCAAGTTGTACTGATGCTCAGAAGTAGAGGCACGGGCATAAATGATCTTCAAATTCATGGAAAGACTAGATTACAGCAAGTACATTAGCCAGGAAAGAAGGAAGACTTGCCACCAGTGTAGAGAGCATTGCTTACATTACGTGTGACAGCACCAGGATCCATGCCAAATCTTTCAGCTATTTGTACAATTCGATCATGGCAACTGCAGGTGTACCAAGTTAAGAAAGTGCATATGCATTTACATGGACATAAGCCGAGTACGAAACAAAAGCAGCTTTGTTGAGGTCAAGAAAATGACCAACAGATTATAATAGGATACGAAGTTTTTTCTGTGGCAAGGTATGCTACCTTGCCAGTTGCCCCTCCCATGTGAGTTGGCAGCTGGAAAAATTGTTAGGATCGTGGAATCCACAAACCATAAGATATCATCTCATGGAACGGGATCAGCTTTAATGAAGAGTGATGGAAAGAAGGGAAAATAATGTTGTAGGATTTGCATATATAGTAGAGTACTTCAGGCATCCTATTCAACTGATGATCAACCCAAGTCCAAGTCTGACAATGACTAAGGCTTCTGATTGGTTATGACCTAGTACGCTCTCCTGGCCTTTTTCCTACTTGGTTTGAACCACTATAGATTGTGTGTTCCAGTATGCTGATTGCAGTTTACAGAAGACGAGAGTGCCAAACTTCCAGAATCACCTAATAAACACGTTCCAGTGCCAAGATTAACCACAGCTTTATTCTTTACTGGAAATTCAATCATTGTCTTGCTATTTATGTAGTTCATCTAGGAAACATAACATGAAATAGAAGTTAACGACGAAAACCTAACATGCAATTCAGACCAACCTGAGTAGTAACAAACAGGGTATGTGCAAGCTGTGTTTTCCCAGACCTGAAGTGACGTTAGCAGCATTTTCTGAGAAAGCCAACTAACAAAAGCAACTAAAAGTTCATCAAGGGTAACGTTATTGGACTGTGCTTGTCACCGAGATACACCAAATGCTTCTGTAATTGCCTGAGTTTCAGTACCACCAGTTTAACATTGCAGAACCAGGGAAAGTTGTTTTTGTTGAAACGCATGAAGAATAATATACACAATCGACAAAAGAAAGTCCATTACTGCCTAAAAGCTCATCGAGGGCTTGGCTTCCAGTTTTGATGCAAAGAACCGACTTGCTCTGGAAAAAACAAAGACATTGAAAGTACTTTGTGCTGTGAGATAAGTAGTGTTTAGAGCAAGTGCAGTTTTCTACAGTCGATATGCTAATTTTGCAGGCTTTATTTTCAAGGGTCAATGACTCATTCAGGTCTTCCGAACCATTTTTAGCTTGAAATTTGCCGAATTAAGGACTTACTCTGAGCATAGCTTCAATTCCCGTAATAAAACGAGAATTCTGATGAAAACACAGAGAAGTTATTGTGAGATGCATATAGAAGTTGCAATTGATTACAGCGCCATCTCAGGATAAGAAGAAATTAAGCTCTAACCACTATCTTTTCAGCTGATTCGCATATCTTATCAACTTTTGCTTCAGATAAACCTTTGGTTCTAGTCAAGTGCTACAAAAAAACAAAACAAAGACAGAGGAAATCACCTTAGCCAAATAATACCTCCACTTAATTTTCAGAACTGAATATCAGATATACCATCTCTATATGCATCATCAAGACATTTGCAAGTGTCAATCCCTGCATCCTGTATCTTTTTCACATCTCCAGCATGGATTCCCTGAGAAATACCTGCAAACAAAAAAAAAACAACCCACCATCGTGTTTAACTCTATATTTTCTGGTGAATGTAGAATGTCAAGTGTTCCAATAGTGATTGTTGACGAATTTAGCTTAGGAGATTTATTATTAATCCATCTATGCCATAAATACGTGGATAATAGATGTACCGATGGTGCAATTACTATGTGACATAACATAACAAAGGCCAAATTGCTCTTGTATGATTTAGAAGACACACGTCAAATAGGTGAATTACACGTATCATATTCAAGAAGCAGCGGAAATTACTCCTCGTCATTTAAGGAAAGAAAACTAAACTCTTGTATGCACAGAAAATCACAGCAAGTTCAAGAGGAAGTCGAATGGAAACTCAGAATCATTCTCGGCAATCACATCACAAAAAGGAAATGAATTGAAATTTGCAGAGCTCATGAACTCACTTGAGAGCTGAAATGAAGGGGTTTCTAGTCTACTGAGTCACAGGCTCCAGGCTTAACATGAACAGCTTTTCCATCATCCTGCATATGCTCTTAGTTGGACATTTCACTTTTTTCCCCTGAAGATTTACCTTCAAATCTTTCGCTACGATTTTCTCTTACCCCTGGTGCTTCTTGTTCAAAAGAATCAAGAATAGAAGGAATTCCTTTAAATAACATATTCATTCCATCGTCTGACCCACGTAGCTGTCCATCCTCCACCTTGAGCTTCTTGGCAAGCTTCCTTTCTAATTTCTGATCCTCCTCGGCAGATATATCAGCTTTCCGTATTACACGCTGGATTTCAGCGAACCAGAATTGTCCTCCAATGAAGACTCAAGCTTAACCATCGTGTTAAACTATAAAGTTTTCTGGTGAATGTAGAATGTCAGGAACAAAGCATTTCCTAGATCATCACAGACAATCTAGCGTTCCGACAGATATTATTTTTGAAATTAGCTTAGGATATTCGTTATTAATCCAGCTACGTCACGAATACACGGGAAAAAAGACATCCAGTGGACGTCACGTAACATAACGAAGGCTGAATTGCTCTTGGATGATCAGAAGACAAAAGCTAAAAACCATCGTACGCGCAGGAAACCGCCACAAGTTCGAGAGAAAGGCCGAGATGTAAAAACACCAATGGATTCACGGTGATGTTCCAGGAAAATCGAGCTAAACTGAGCAACCGAAACCGAAATGGAAATCGAGCTCATCCACTCAGCAGTATTCAGAGTCACTTAACATCGACATTCGAAGATATATACAGTTAACTTGAGAACAGAGACCAGAAAATCGCGATGATCAACTTCGGAATCAAACGACGCACCGGAACATCGACGAGAAAACGAAAGCGACGAGATGAACACAGAGCAGTTGCCTACGCTCTTGTTTAGCCCTGACTTACGTTCGTCGATCGCTTCGAGCAGGTCTTCGTCGTCGATCGTGAAACTCAAAAGCATCTTCGACGATGATGGAGTGCGACGATCGGGCATGGAGTTCGGTGCGTCTGCGCAGGAGAAGAGACTTTCAAAATTTTTGTGGATTTTGTAAACGAACGCAAATTGGAGGGAAGTGGGGAAGAATGGCTGTCGGCTTATTTTTCTTTTTCTTTTTTTTTTCTCTTTTTTTTAGAAAAAGAGGTTTGATGGAGTTTTGTTATTATAAATTGAGCTTTAATGGATTTGATGAATTCTTAAAATCTTTTTGAATCCACTCTTAAAGAGGGTGAGAGAAAATTGGGTATGACCTTTTTTATTTCGCAATAACTGACAGGCAGGAAATAAACTAGACCTTTGTATTTATTTAGAGGAAGAAAATTAACAATTTCAATTTGATAATACGGTCAAACGCTCTCATGCTGAAGATGACACGGAAGAGGGTAAAAATGAGCCAAGTCAAGGAAGCTCATGGCAAACATATAATGTAATAAATTAATGAACCCGATTCGAGATCCAATAACAAGTTGACACCAGTAGGCCCTCTTGAACTGGCCTCCATGCATAGCCTGCGAAGTTTGAATCTTCAGTTGCCTAGAAAACCAGTCTTCTGATGATTTATTTTGGGCATGTTCATGGAGAAACTGTTCGAAGATGCTCCGTTTCTATATTAGAATTGCACCCAGACCTTCTTTTTTTTCACGCTAGGCTGTGGTATAATAGACATCTGTACTTTTTGTTCGTCTCTTTGATACTTTTGTAGATGAATGTTCAGCTAGAGAAATTAACATGGATATTTTCTGTAGATTTCTGTTATTATTCAAGCGCAATAAGCTCCTCAGTTTTCAAATACCTTCTTGGATATCCTGTGATGTAGACGGGAAGGAGTCGTCTAATGATGATTATGCCTATTCTTTGGCTGAAATGGAAGTATATGAATCCACTCCAGACGATGAAACGACGATCTCTTGTAGCAGAAAGTTTTCTAAAAGATGCAAAATTGCCGATTCATGGAAGGAATGTAACCAAATTTGTCTTTTCCGGTGACGTGGGCGCGATCGCAAAAGGGGAAGATTCGTTCGTTGAGGGAGAGGTCGACAGAGGCCCGTGGGAAAAGGAGAGGGTGAGGGCATTCACAGACAGAGGAGAAACTGAGATTGAGAGAACGCACACAAAGGGAAAATCGGCCATAAAGGAGCAGAGAGCGTTCGAGAAACAGAGAGGGGAGAGAAAGAACAGAGACGAGAGAGAACGATCAAGGGAGAGCCCTCTAGAAATTGGTTGCCTCTCCCTCGCCGGCCGTCCGCCATTCACTACCCGTCCTTCCCCATATCTGGCCACGAGAGTTCCCTTTGATTACCGACAAGGGAGCTCAGCCGAAAAACACGACCTGGTTTTGGTTCGTGCCGGGGCCGTTCCTCATCGCTACACCGCCCAGTTGAAAAACCTGTTTGCCCCTGTTTTTTACTGAGATAGCGCGAATTGGTTCATCTCTCGCTGCACGACTCCATCGCTGGCGTTCATCCTCACGGGCGATACTAATCAGAGCTTCCTCGTGCAAGCTTGGCCAGTAATCACGATCGAATTTCCTCCTCGTTAAGGTAGGATTCGAAAATGTCTACCTCGGTTCATCTGTGATTAAAAATAAAACTAGTGTCGTAGTGACGACGGTGTAACAACTGAATAATATAAAAGTAGTTGTTGATGATCCTACTGATTTGATATAATGTAAAAGTAGGTGTGACAACTTTTTTCTGTGATACCAAAATTGAAGGTAAATGTGTCAAAGTTTGGAGTTTTTTTGGTATCATTGAAAAAAGTTTAGGGTTTTTGATGCCATAAAAAATAAATTTGAAATAAATATATCACATGGGTATAAATTTAGGTTTTTTGTATCATAATTTTTTTTTTGAGTAAATATGTCACAGTAGGCAAAGTTTAGAATTTTTTTTTTTTTTTATAGCTTTTATCCTTCTTCTTCTCCTTATTATTATGTTCTTCGCAGTGGATGGTCTCCTCATGATGAACATTGGCGAGGAGAGTGAGTGAGGGTCATTGTTATGCATATTATCAAATCTCCGATAATGCAAAGTGCCTAAATTTGCCTTGGTAGTGCTTTGTACTCTGTGTGCATTCCGCATTGTTGATGCTCTGTCGTTGGGAGGCTAATGAGCGGAGATCTTGATATGGTCGTGCTCTTTGGTGAGAAAATAGACTAGAGTCTCTGACGCGTGCACAAATCTCAAATGATGTTGGTGTCGAGTTCTTGTTACGCTCCCTTCTCCATATCCATGTTCTAGGCACTTCTATGAAGCGATAAGTGTGAGGGTCGGATCGATGGACCGAGGTATATGCCCGGAGAGGCTTTATTCGTGTCTTAGATGTTTTGATATAGATGCAAATGTGTCGTTGATTTTCTTTTAGTTTTTCATTTCTTGAGTCTGGTTGAAAGAGGGACATGGGAAAGAGAGGAGAAGCGCAGGCGTCCATGGAAAAAAGGAAAATAATAATAATAATTGAAGGAAGCGTAGGAGGATAGTTACAATACCAGAAAGTTAGGCAAGGGAAATTGTGCTTAATTAGCGAGGTTAAAGAGAAAAATGGGCCTAAGTGTTAATATGTTCAAAATGGGTCTAATAGGGTTGGGCTTAATCTACTTCTAGTAAATGTAGGTTAGCTTCGGCTTTAGAGAATTTGGGCTTGTTTGGATCTGGGCTGAGATTGACTTAGATGAGTTTTTGGTTTAATCCCGTTTTGACAAATTGGGCTTCATTTGGTCTTGTTTTGAAAAGGGTTGAGAAATAGAGCCTAATTGTGTCCGTGGCCCAGGCCCTCAAGGTTTCGTTTCTGTTACCATTTGGAGCAGGCCTAAGGGCCCAGTTCGGGTTCCCATTTTCGAAAATAAAAATTAATTTTTTAAAATATATTTAAAAAACTTCGAAAAAATGTAAAATTCAGACAATACTTTAGAGATCAGTGTTGACCTAGTTGTTATACTTTAGCATAGATTTGGTTCAGTTTCTTTTTCAGCTCACATATAGTTGGATATTATAGTGAGTGTCTTAGTATATTAATCTTTTAGGAAAGAAGTTGAATTTGATTTGAATTTGACTCATGGAAATCATGTTTTGGGACTTATAACATAACCATATATATATTCTTTGTTCAACAGATATCCAGTTTTCATTTTCGTACTTTTACTTTGAGCTTTTAAATACTTGAGTGTTTAATTTTCACACTTTTAATACATTGGTTGTTCTTTACCTTTTTAGCATGGTTAAGGTAAGCCTCAGGATCATAATAAGTTCATTGAAAACCAATGGATGAATACTTGGCAACACCAAATGACATTTAGGATTCATAATTGGAAAAGAGAATTTGATCATTTAGATGAATAACTTAGACCAAGTTAGACGTACTAAAAAAACACTAAGTAGACTATTAGCGTAATCAAATCATCAAACCTACTTAAACCTTTGGTTGCATAAGAAGCAAGACAAACTCTAATATCTCACGTAGTTTCTCACCAACTCCAAAAAACTAGTGGTGACTCCTATCTCACATAAAATCCTTACAAATTAATCTGAACTTAAAATGAATCAAACGTCACATGAAATAAGGGTTTGGGAAAGTCCATGCCTAATCATTGGCTGTAGGCCTGCCTTTTTGGGCATTACCACTATAGTTTTTCTCTTTTTCCCTTATTGGAAAAGTGAAGGTCGCAACAACTTGACAACTCCACTAGGGAAGTTTGCTACATAAAAATGATTTTGGGCTATTAAAACTCGTTATACTTGTCCATTATCAAAGAAATTTTAAGAAGGCAATGCACATCTAACGGAATATGTAAGACATCGGTTACATAGGTATATCGTGGTGATGGGTTTTTTATATTTTGGGCCAAGTTAGGCCAGTCCGTCCATGATGGGCCAAAACCCGACACGTAAGAAAAAGGCCTATAAGAGAGAGTGTAGTTATTTTTTAAGTAAAAATAACCGTTGTATAAATATGAAAAATGGGGAACGTTGAAGATAGAATGAAATAGTACGTTCTTTTTCTCCCTTTGACAATAGTGTATTCCCTCTTGAAGAGCATAACTCTAAGGCTTTGATTAATTCCTCTTGAAACTGCAATAAGTAATTAATCTATGGCAAACAAGGTATGTCTGTCTTTATGATATGCCTTTCAATCAGTGTTACAGGTATCCTCGAGCCTATTTCTGCATTTGTTTCCGGTATTCGATCATTCGAGTATCAGTTCGTTTTTTAGGAATCCGTTTTCCTTCACATGACAATAATAATATGTTGATATGACACCAATGCTGTTAAATAGCAGTTAAATGTTGACATATTGGATGCTAAGATCGTCTAAGTCAACACACGCTCTTTCCTCATCATCCAATTTGCAAAACAAGTAAGCCACGTTAGTTATTATGCTTGACTTTTATTAAGTAAGTGAGTCATGTAAGTAAAATCACATCATGTGGCAATTCACTTAACGGAATACTCAAATTGAGCCAAATTTGGAAATTTGAGGATTGAACAAAAAATAAAATAAAATTAGGTACTCAATAGTAAAATGAACAAAAGTTTAGATACTTATATGTCATTATACTTTCCTAAACAGCAATAAGAAAAATATCTCAAGAAAAATGAAGGTGACTGAAGGGTGGGTAGTCGGCAATAGTCGTCCCAGTACCGGCGGTGGCTGTGGTACGATGGTGATCTCTCGCCCCATTCCTCCTTTATTTCTCTTCTAAATATTTTTTGGGTGATTTTCCTTTTTAGTTTTTCTCTTTTTCTGTTTTTATATTATTAAACTTAAATTTGAAAAGACACAAGAAAATCATGACACAACTCCACTGGTAATGGGAAAAAAAAAAGGAAGTCATTCGCATTGGGATAAAAGAGAAGATATGTGAAAAGTGAAGCAACAGAGCTAGTTTCCGTCCTCACAAGTCTTGGTCATCCTAGCATCTGTTGATGTTTCTTTCCCTATAGCTCTTGGACATCCAGTGAAGTCTTGGTCTTCCTGGGTTAATTTACGTAAACAAATACACAAATGTCTAAGGATGATCTCTAAATATTACGAAACTAGCACTTGCAGACAAAATTCTGCAGCAAGATGGACGACAATGATCTGTTGAAAGGTGTTTAGGTAGGAGTCGATGATCAAGAATTTGTCTTTTCCGGTGACGTGGGTGCGCTCGCAAAAGTGGAAGATCGTTCATTGAGGGAGAGGTCGACAGAGGCCTGTGGGAAAAGGAGAGGGTGAGGGCATTCACAGACAGAGGAGAAACTGAGATTGAGAGAATGCACACAAAGAAAAAATCGGCCACAAAGGAGCAGAGAGCGTTCGAGAAACAGAGAGGGGAGAGAAGGGACAGAGACGAGAGAGAACGATCAAGGGAGACCCCTCTAGAAATTGGTTGCCTCTCCCTCGCCGGCCGTCCGCCATTCACTGCCCGTCCTTCCCCATATCCGGCCACGAGAGTTCCCTTTGGTTACCGACAAGGGAGCTCAGCCGAAAAACACAAACCTGGTTTTGGTTCGTGCCGTGGCCGTTCCTCATCGCTACACCGCCCAGTTGAAAAACCTGTTTGCCCCTGTTTTTGACTGAGATAGTGCGAATTGGTTCATCTCTCGCTGCAAGACTCCATCGCTGGCGTTCGTCCTCACGGGCGATACTAATGAGAGCTTCCTCGTGGAAGCTTGGCCAGTAATCACGATCGAATTTCCTCCTCGTTAAGGTAGGATTCGAAAATGTTCACCTCGGTTCATCTGTGATTATAAATAAAACTAGTGTCGTAGTGACGCCGGTGTGACAACTGAATAATGTGAAAGTAGTTGTTGACGATTCCGTCTGGATTTCTACTAATGTGATGCCATGGAATCGAAACACTGCTTATGAAATGGTAGCAGTATTGAGTTTGCTATGTTTTGGTGGTTTATTATTAGGGAAAAAGCCACAAAAAAGAAGAAGAAAAAACCCAAACTTTCCCAAAAGTGACATATTTACTTTAAACTAATTTTTGACATAAAAAAATCTCAAACTTTACCAACTATTACACATTTATCCCAAATTTTGTTCTATTTTTTTATGACGTCAAAAATCTCAAATTTTTACCTATATGGTACATTTACTCCAAAATTTTTTCTGTGACACCAAAATTTAGAGGTAAATGTGTCACATAAATATAAGTTTGTGAGTTTTTGGTGTCAATAAAAAAAGTGTGGGATTTTTGATATCCTAAAAAATAAGTTTGGAGTATATGTGTGACATTGTATAAGTTTGGAATAAATATGTCATATGGGTATAAGTTTGAGTTTTTTGTTTTAGAAAAAAAAGTTTAGGGTAAATGTATCATAATAGACAAAGTTTGGAATTTTTTGTAACTTTCATCATCATCATCATCATCATGATGTTGGCGGTGGATGGTCTCCTCATGATGAATATTGGCGAGGAGAACGAGTGAGGGTCACTGTTATGCATATTATCAAATCTCCGATAATGCAAAGTGCCCAAATTTGCCTTGGTAGTGCTTTGCACTCTGTGTGCAGTCCGCATTGTTGATGCTCTGTCTTTGGAAGGCCAATGAGCGGAGAAGTTGATATGGTGGTGTTCGTTGGTGAGAAAATAGACTAGAGTCTCTGATGCGTGCACAGATCACAGATGATGTTGGTGTCGAGTTCTTGTTGCGCTCCCGTCTCCATATCCATGTTGGGTCGATGGACCGTGGTGTTCTTATGATGGTTGACGTCGGTAGTTGGGTAAATGCCCGGAGAGGCTTTATTCGTGTCTTGGATGTTTTGATATAGATGCAGATGTGTTGTCGATTTTCTTTTAGTTTATCATTTCTTGAGTCTGGTTGAAAGAGGGATATGGGAAAGAGAGGAAAAGCGCAGGCGTCCAAGGGAAAAGGAAAATAAAATAAAATAATAATTGAAGGAAGCGTAGAAGGATAGTTACAAAACCAGAAAGTTAGGCAAGGGAAATTGTGCTTAATTAATGAGGTTAAAGAGAAAAATGGGCCTAAGTGTTCATATGTTCAAAATGGGTCTAATAGGGTTGGGCTGAATCTATTTCTAGTAAATATAGGTTAGCTTCGGCTTTAGAGAATTTGAGCTTGTTTGGATCTGGGCTGAGATTGACTTAGATGAGTTTAGGTTTAATCCCATTTTGACAAATTGGGCTTCATTTGGTCTTGTTTTGAAAAGGGTTGAGAAATAGAGCCTAATTGTGTCCGTGGCCCAGGCCCTCAAGGTTTCGTTTCTGTTACCATTTGGAGCAGGCCTAAGGGCCCATCTCGGGTTCCCATTTTCGAAAAAAAAATTAATTTTTAAAAAATATATTTAAAATACTTCGAAAAAATGTAAAATTCAGACAATACTTTAGAGATCAGTGTTGACCTAGTTGTTATACTTTAGCATAGATTTGATTCAGTTTCTTTTTCAGCTCACATATAGTTGGATATTATAGTGAGTGTCTTAGTATATTAATCTTTTAGGAAAGAAATTGAATTTGATTTGAATTTGACTCATGGAAATCATGTTTTGGGGCTTATAACATGCCCATATATATTATTTGCCTGACAGGTATGTAGTTTTCATTTCCATATTTTTACTTTGAGCTTTTAAATACTTGAATATTTAATTCTCGCACTTTCAATACATTGATTGCTCTTCACCTTTTTAGCCTGGTTAAGGTAAGCCTTAGGATCATAATAACCTCATTGAAAACCATTGGATGAATACTTGGTGACACCAAATGACATTTAGGATTCATAATTGGAAAAAAGTGTTTGATCATTTAGATGAATAACTCAAACCAAATTAGAGGTACCGAAAAAGCACTAAATAGACTATTAGCGTAATCAAGTCATTGAACCTAGTCAACCTTTGGTTGCATAGGAAGCAAGACAAACTCCCATATATAATATTTCTAACCAACTCCAAAAGATTAGTCGTGACTCCTATCTCACATAGAATCCTTAGGAATTAATCTGAACTTAAAATGGTCAAACATCACATGAAGTAAGGGTTTGGGAAAGTTCACACCTAATTGTTGGCTATAGGCCTGCCTTTTTGGGCATTACCTCTATAGTTTTTTCTTTTCCCCCTGTTGGAAAAGGGAAGGTTGCCACAACTTGACGATTCCATTAGGGAAGTTTGCTACATAGAAATGGTTTTGGGTTGTTAAAGCTCATTGTACCTGTCCATTATCAAAGAAATTTTAAGAAGGCATCTACACATCTAACGGATTATGTAAGACATTGGTTACATAGGTATATCATGGCAATAATGATATGTTGATATGATACAAATGCCATTAAATAGCAGTTAACCGTTAACATTGGCATCCCACGTGATATCTTGAGATGTTACCACGATAGCAAAGACATATTGGATGCTAAGATCGTACAACATACATGCTCTTTCCTCATCATTCAATTTGCAAAATAAGTAAGTAAGCCACGTTAGTCATTATGTTTCACTTTTACTAACTAAGTGAGTCGTGTAAGTAAAATCACATCATGTGGCAATTTACGTAACGGAATACTCAAATTGAGCCAAATTTGGAAAATTGAGGATTGAACAAATTAAAAAGTAGGTTCTTACCAAAAAAAAAAAAATTAAAAATTAAAAAGTAGGTACTCAATTGTAAAATGAACAAAATTTTATGTACTTATATGTCATTATTCCTTCCTAAACAGCAATAAGAAATATATCTCAAGAAAATTGAAGGTGACTAGAAGGTGGGTACATCGGCAATAGTCGTCCCAGTACCGGCGGTGGCCGTGGTATGACGTTGCTCTCTCGCCCTATTCTTAATGAGTTTTTTGGTGATTTTCCTTTTTATTTTTTCTCTTTTTCTGTTTTTATATTATTAAACTTAAATTTTAAAAGACACAAGAAAATCTTGACATAACTCTACTGGTAATGGGAAAGAGAAAGAAAGTCATTCGCATTGGGATGAAAGATGAGATATGTGAAAAGTGTAGCAACAAGGCCAGTTTCCGTCCTCACAAGTCTTGGTCATCCTAGCATCTGTTGATGTTTCTTTCCCGATAGCTCTTGGACATCCAGTGAAGTCTTGGTCTTCCTGGGTTAATTTACGTGCACAAATATACAAATGTCTAGGGATGATCTCTAGATATTATGAAACAAGCATTTGCAGACAAAATTCTGCAGCAAGATGGACGACAATGATCCCTTGAAAGGTGTTTAGGTAGGAGCCGATGATCAGGAATCGCTTGATAGGAGCATTCTGATCCTTTGAACACGACTTTGTTGTTCATTAATTCGATGCATAGACAGTAATTTCCTGTACTTTATGTAGTGTTAGTTGGTGATTTTGACTCATTCGGTATTGCCAGAGTAAAATAAACCAAGTTGCTTAACTGATTAGTTGGTGTGCCTGATCCCTTTTGTTGTTTAGCCCTAGGTAATTGTTTTTGTTTTCCTCGTCAAACTGACAAAGCTAAGCTATCCTTGATGACTTGTAGATGCATAAGAAAAACTAAGCTGCCATTGCTGGGTGTATCTTTCAAAACGATTATCTTAAAATTCAGTCGGAAGTTGCATGAAGATGCTTATTTCCCAATCCCAATAACGGTGGTCAGCTTCATTCATCAATAAAAAATGAGCTAATCTTTTGGCAAGAACTTTACATGTTTGTCCACATTGAATGAGGAATCCAGCACCTTCTTAAGTGCATCCTCAAAAGTCTCTTTGTTTAATCTTTTTGGTTGGTGAAAGTCTTGGTCTTTATTTTAAAAATATTTGATTTCTACGCAAATGATCACGAAACTAATTATTTATTTTTGCTGCTTTTTCTGGAAAAGAAATCAAACTCATGTTGTTCACTTGGGTGGATTATTGGAAAGTAATTCCAAATAAATAAAGCTGGTGAAATATGTCTCCAGTTTGAGTCCGATGGATTAACCTGATCTGAGATTAATTGTTATTTGTGGAGGCTTGAATATTCCGAATTAGATATTTCTTATTTTGCTTTGATATTAAGACCGG
Source organism: Eucalyptus pauciflora (assembly GCA_007663325.1). Classification (NCBI taxonomy): domain Eukaryota; kingdom Viridiplantae; phylum Streptophyta; class Magnoliopsida; order Myrtales; family Myrtaceae; genus Eucalyptus; species Eucalyptus pauciflora. Next base: position 833,157 of record VMYD01000077.1, read on the forward strand.
TGCTCCAGACTGTCGGCCAAGCAGAAAAAAACAGAAAATAAAAGTCATTGTGGACTTCGTTCAAATATATAAACGAAATAAGATTTTGGTATGGAAGTCGGTAAGAAATCAGCAAATTTGAAAGTCCAACAAAGACTTGAAGACTTTGACTCGGTCAACAATTCGTTAGAGAAAGATATGGAATTATTCCGTGTGGAAGTTGGTTTGGGTTCTTAGCGCAGGGTGCACGTACAATTAAATATGTACCCGTAACCGTGGGTTGCTGGGTTGGTCACTCAGAACGACGTGGGTTATTTTCATGGTATTGTTTGCGAAATTACATTCAAGGAAGACTAATGTTTGTAATCGATTAAATCTTATGGTGAGATTTATTAATTCATTCGTAAGATTGAGAGCTTATTTCTTAAGGAATTGTGGACTAAACACTGCATGAATTATTGAGTGAGGGGGTGTGTGACAAACCAAAATTTCTGTTCCAGAAATAATTTTTCTATTCCAGACTTATTTCTAAAATAGAAATCCGTTTGATAAAATTATTTCATTTTTTTTTTTATTTCTGAAATAGATTTTTGTTTCAGAAATAGGTTTGGAACATAAATTAGAAGTAATTTTTTTTTTACTTTTCTATTTTTGGAACAAAAATGATAAATAAAAATTATTCTCATTGTTCGTCCTTGCTACGAATCGGTCGTCCATTTGTCGCGGTTGACCATCATTCGCCGTTCGCCGCCGCCTACTACCGGATGTCAGCCGCGACGGTTGCCGTCAGTCACCAGTCACTAGTCACCAGCCGCCGATTGCCGTCCGCTGGTCGCCAATTGCCGCCGCCTCAGTTGCCGACTACCGTTCGCCGATCGCTGATGGCCGGCCGCCACCATCGGCTGTCGGTTGCCGCCGACCACTACTGGTCGCTAGTCGCCGGTGGCCGGCCGCTGTCCGCCAGTCACCGCCGCCCCGATTGTCGCCGCCCTGATTGTCGCCGCCCCAATCGTCGGCCACCAGTCGCCGTCACCGTTGGCGCCGGTCGCCACCAACTACTACTGGTCACCACCATCTGAAAGGGAGAAAATTTTATGTCGTTATCAAACGAATTTCTATTTTGGGAGTAGAAATTTTGTGTCATTATTAAATGGATATTTTTGCTTAAAAACTCATCTGGAAATAGAAATAAAAATATATATTTCTATTCTAGAAATCAATTTCTTGCTAGAATGGTTATCATTCGCGCCCTAGTAATCTAGGCATCAGTTGAGGTTTCTTTCCTATTAGCTCTTGCACTTCCAATGACGTCTTGGTCTTCCTGGGTTAATATAACTGCACAAATATACAAATGAATGGGGATAATCTCTAAATATTACTAAACAAGCTTTGCGGACAAAAATACCGCAACAAGATGGGCAGTAATGAGTTGTTGAAGGGTGCTGAGTTAGGAGATGATGATCGGGAATCACTTGATCGGAGCATTGTGATCCTCTAAACATGATCTTGCTGTTCACTAGTATGATGCGTAGAGTGCAATTTCCTGTATAATATATAGTGTTAGTTGGTGATATGGACTCGTTCAGTATCTCCAGAGTAAAATAAAGCAAGTTGCTTAATAGATTAGTCGGTGTGCGACCCTCTTTTTGTTGTTTAGCCTGAAGCACTTGTTTTTGTTTTCCCTGTGGAACAGACAAAGCGGTTCTTGATGTGTATAACAAGTACTAAGCTGTCATTGCTGGGTGTATCTTTCAAAACGTTTATCTTAGTTGCCAGTCCCAATAATTATGGTCAGCTTTCTTTCTTTTCTTTCTTTTTGGTCAGAAGTGGTCAGCATGATGCATCACTAAAATATGAGATCATTTGTTGGCAAGAACTTCACATCTTCGTCCACATTGGAGGACGAATCGAGCACCTTAATAAGTATCCATAACTCAAGGTATTCATTTTCTTAAACATTTGGGCAGTTTTAGCACTGTAACTACCACAAAAAAGCCTACTTGGATCGCATATTCAACAATATGCCCAAATCATTAGGATATTGAGAATTTGCGGATGCGTACAAAGCAAAAAAATCCAACAAGACACTTATAAGTAAAAAAAATTATTAGGATAAACTCTCATGGGAGCACATGCTTAGGACTCCTACGATTCATGCTATAATCCATGCAAGCCTAGTCATAAGCATAAAAAAGAATGTATAATTTATCTTTGACTGATCCTAGTTTTAATTATGTGTCTCAATTGCCTGCTAATCTAAAAAGAATACCCTAGGCTTCCTCACCCTATATTTTAATCTCTCTCTTCTTTCCAGATGCCGAATTCCCGAGGTGAAATTATATAGACTGAAACATAACTTTCTGTTTTCTGTTAAGATGTCTTAGATACTTTTATTTCAATTGAAAATCCAATTTACCATCCAAGAACATATGTAAGGTTCTATTTCCTGCAGTGACATATTAGTTGATAGATACATATACGTAAAAAGTACTAATTAATGATTAGTTACACAAAATATGTGACCAAAATTCTACTTTTCCATATCTGTAACATATGAGTAGTTGCAAGTAACTAACTTTTCATATATAGATGTGTGCAAAAAAAAAAAAAAAAAGCTGTAGACTTGCGGAACCAGTAAACTAGCACGGCGGAAAGTTATTATAGGTCGCAACAAGGTTCCAAGTCCCAGAAGTTTGGGAGGTTGAGTATAGCGTAATGCCGAGATCGGGTTCATTTCCACCATGTACCCATCTTGTACTCGATACCCCATGCCCTGTACAACATACCTATAGAAAGATGCGGATATCTTGTACGTACACTATGTTGGAAGATATGATTCACTTGTGATTTACTTAGAATATATCAAATTGTAAATTGATACAAAATCACTTATTTTAGGACTGTAAAGATAGGAGAATATTTCTATTTCCTTTTTTTTTATTGATTCTTCTATGTAATTAAATACATCTTGTACAGAAATTACAATGCAATGAAAGGAATACAATTTTTCCTTGACATCTTTCTTCACGAATTCCTTTTCGTGACATGGTATCAAAGCCATCCATGGTTCTGAACTAATTTCTTGCTTCCGCTTTGATTACCTCAAGGAACTTCAATTCCAGAAAAGCATTGCCGAAGGAATCAGATTGTTGATTACCTAGAGGAAGTTTTATCTGTTGGATAAAATCCCTTAAAGTATTTTGAAGTTGACAAAACAAGTTTATCAGTCTAGTCTGAAGACTTACAAATTCTATTGACAAAGTCTGAAGATCAAAGTCTGAAGATCAAAGTCTGAAGATCAAAGTCTGAAGACTTACAGATTCTATTGACAAAGTCTGAAGATTAAAGTCTGAAGCTAGCAAGACTCAAGACTTATATTTTGAAGTCTACTCACAAGGACAGTTTCCAGGACGACGTTTATTCTGATCTTATACGATCCTTCTTCTAACGTCTGATGGATATCTTTCTACTGGATTCAACACTAAACGATCTAAGTTTTATATGGAATATGTTTAGATTCCTTGACGACTTCGCAACTTATATTTGGAAGGATCTACTTATGGAAACCGAGATCCTGATTGTATGGGCGAGCAGGATTGATGGGCTATCAACACTTACCTTAAAGAGCTCGAGATCTCTCTAATTGATTCTGTCCAACGGGTTGATTGGAAGAACTTCTTTGGAAGGTGCCAACGGTACTGAAGGCATGAAGAAGTATATAAGAGAGATGCTCTAGTTGTTGAAGGGTGCGGATAGAAAAATTCCAAAGTCTGAAATCTCCTCTATCACTTTGCGATATCATTCTTTGAGCATTACATGTAATCAAAAGAGAGATCATATTGTAGATCTTGAGGAAGTGTAGTAGAGTAATCTACACTGTGGACTCAAGAGCGTGAGATTGTAATCACTCTTATTGATTCTTAGTGAAATCCAGCCTGAAGGGCTGTCCGTGCGGGAGAGTGGACGTAGGCTTGATCTAAGCCGAACCACTATAAATCTGGAGTCTTGATTCTCTATCCTTAATCCTTTATATTGTTATTTGCTTTCATTTGCTGCAATCGTTAACTTTACATTATTCACATCTTATTTGATTTGGATTGTTAAAATTGCGATAAACACCTATTCACCCCCCTCTAGGTGCTAATACTAGTTCTAACATTATCTGCAAGAAAGTTACCACAGGAATCAAATTTCTTTATCTCATGGCAAAAACACAGGATTCTACCTCAACTCCAGTCGATCAAATTACGAGAGAGGTGCCGCCAAACCTCGATGACCAAGACCAAGATTCATCAGTCGTGGTTCCTACATCCGAATAGCAGCAAAGTCAGATTCAACAGTAATCTCAACACGTGCAATGGCAACAAATTCAGGCTCAGGCTAATCTAGGGCAGCCCTTTTCGGGCTACCCATATCCATGGTATCAAGGGTTAAACCCTAATGCATCATTGCCTGGCTACCAGAGTAGCGTGCGAGCCGATGGGGGCCTACCGACCAATGATGGGGCAAGCCCATCCATCGACCCGAAGCAGACCGGTGGAACCAATGTACTGGGTAATGGAACGAATCCATACTCGGATTTGCCAGATGCGGGTCACGGATATGGGTCAAGCGGCTCGGGTCAGGGAACGAATCCCTACCCGAGTCCTCTGCCCGGTTTCTTTCCTCCATACCAATTCCTTGCTGCCAGTAGCCGCCCGGAACCCGGCGACCCCCTCTATACGACAAACGGAGATGGACCGGAACTCAAGATCATCAGCCAGCAATTAAAGGGTGCTGACAACTATTCAAGTTGGTCGCGTGAATTTCGGAGGGCACTGGTAACGAAGGGTAAAGAGATGTTCATCGACGGAACCTTACCGATTCCTTCCGACAAGAGAATGGCACGGCTTTGGAGGAGATGCAATCAACTAGTCCGAACTTGGATAGGAAATTGCATCGCCTCCGAAGTCGCGGCCGAACTTCCCCCGACGGAGGATTCAAAGAGGATGTGGGACAACATACAAGAAATGTATGGAAAACTCGACCAAGTCAAGATTTTTTCACTCACACAGCAGATCTCAGATCTGAAACAGGGAAATATGACAATCGCAACAATCTACAATAGACTTTCAGCCCTGTGGAACGAATTAGAGGCAGCAGAAGAAAATTTCAACTGGCCCGATCAGATACAGGCGCAATACAAGCAAATACGAGAGAGGGAAAAGGCGATTCGATTCCTCCTCATCCTCAACGACACTTACCAGTCGTTCCGTTCCCAGATACTCACCGTGGAGCCCCTGCCGAGTCTCGGCCGCATCTATCAACTCGCCACGCAAGAGGAGAGTCAACAAAGAGCGACGGACCATGGCCAGGGAGGAAACGGAATGGTTCTCGCCGCGAGAAGCCATTTCCGTTCCTCGCAGAAAAACGGAGGAGAAGCAGATCTAGGGTTCGGGAAAAACGGAGGAGAGGCGGACCTAGGGTTCACAAATGGCGGATCTAGGTTTTTAGGGAAGCCCATCGACGGCCGTGATTTGTTCCTCAGATCGGACGGTGGAGATCTCTTCCTGGATGCGCCTGGATCCAACGGCTCGTGGCGCATCAAGCTCGCTGGATCGAACGGCTCGCAATCAGCGAGCTTCTATGGGCCAGATGGGCTACGCGGGAACACGCTTGCTGGATCCAATCGGTCCGCAAGCCCTTATGGGCCAAATGGCCCACGCGAAAATTCATTTCGCATGACAGATGGGCCATATGGAAATTTCTCGACCCATTCAGCTCAGCCCACGACCAAATATCCTTTTGCAAAAAATAATGGGCCCAAAGGAAAAGGTAAATTGTATTGTGATTATTGTAAGCGTCCACACCATACAATTGAGAACTGTTGGAAATTGCATGGAAAACCAGGAGAAAAAGAGAGAGGAAAATTGTCCTCAGTTTTTCAGGTGTCGGGCCAACATATGGGAAATACAGTTACCCATGAACAATATCAAGAAGTGATCGAGGCATTAAAGAAATTGGATGCTTCTGATAAGGGTGGAAGTTTCACAGGTACTTCTTATTGCATGATGAATTCAATTTCAAAGGATGAATGGATTATTGATTCAGGTGCTAGTAACCACATAGTCTGTGATCAAAATTTTCTTTTTGACATTGTCAAATTATCTATTCCCATATCGGTACAGCTACCGAATGGCCACATTACTAAAGTCACAATGACTGGAACTGTGAATCTTAGTTCCCTCATTACTCTTAGAAATGTATTATTTGTCCCTGAGTTTCACTTCAATCTCATATCAGTTGCTCGAGCTTGTCAAGAAAACTCATGTCAAATCCTTTTCCATTCTGATAAATGCTTCTTTCAGGCCCGTTCGACTGGCAAACTGATGGGCTTGGGTAGAGTCAATCAAGGACTATTTTTTTGGACGAAGTTTTCGCATCTTTCTAAATTATCTTCTGTTGCATTCAATAAATCATTGTGTAATGCTGCTACCAATGAAATAATTTTTCTTAGTCATAAAAGATTGGGCCACTCTGCAATTTTTCCTTATCCTGAATGTCCAATCTGTCCCATTGCAAAACAAACACGTGCTTCATTTCCAAATAGCACTTCTAGGACAATTGAGATTTTTTCTCTCATCCATGCTGATGTTTGGGGGCCGTATCATACTTTGAATCATGATGGGTCTCGCTTCTTTCTCACAATTGTGGATGATTTCTCTCGTGCCACATGGATATTCCTTATGCAATCCAAAAATCAGGTCTTTTCTCACATAAAGACTTTCCTTTCCTTGTCAAAAACTCAATTTGGCAAAACCATCCGTCGGATTCGAACTGACAATGGAAGAGAGTTTTTTAATGCTGAATATGCCTCTTTATTTTCCTCGAATGGAATCTTGCATGAGAGTTCATGCACATATACACCCCAACAGAATGGAATTGTTGAGAGAAAACATCGTCATCTCTTAGAAGTAGCACGAGCTCTCAAATTCCAAGCTTCTATTCCTGAGAATTTTTGGGGAGATTGTGTGGTCACGGCAGCGTATTTGATTAATCGCATGCCGTCACGAATTCTAAAAGGGAAGGCACCTTTTGAGCTTCTGTATGGAAAGAAACCAAATATGAGTCATCTCAGGGTCTTTGGAAATCTTTGCTACATGACTACAGTCGGCCATAGAGATAAGATGGCACCACGTGCCAGACAATGCATCTTCATGGGATATCCAACTTTACAAAAGGGATACAGGCTCTATGAACCATCTTCTGGAGATTTTTTGTAAGCAGGGACGTTGTTTTTCATGAAGATATCTTTCCATTCTCACATCTCAACTCTACATCTGAAGATGAGAAGACAAGGGGTGATCACTCCTTCATGGAAGAAGACTTATCTTCTGGGGAAACACTTCTTATTGCCTCTCCTCCGAGACCAGCAGATATTTTGTCTCCAGTGGTTATTGAAAACCCCATTCGTTCTTCTGTTGAAGACTCTCCTATAGAAGAACCGACACAGTTAAGGGATTCTCCAGAAGCAAATCATACTGAAGAATCATCTGTCATACCACATGAGCCACTGCGACGTTCTGGTCGAGCTACTCGTCCACCAACTTGGACAAAAGACTTTATATGTGGTTCTACACGATCATCAGGTACTCGTTACCCTATCTCCGCTTATCTTTCCTTTGATAGATTATCGCCAGAACATCTGTGTTGTATGAGCCGTATTTCTGAGGAACTAGAACCCTTTAGCTATAACGAGGCAAGAAATGTTGCTCATTGGCAACAGGCCATGGAGTCTGAATTACGTGCCTTGGTGGAAAATCACACTTGGGATATAGTATCCTTACCCGCTCATCGTAAACCCATTGGGTGTAAGTGGGTATACAAGATTAAATACAGAGCAGATGGTTCTGTCGAAAGATATAAAGCTCAGTTAGTGGCCAAAGGTTTCACCCAGCGTGAGGGATTTGACTATCATGAGACTTTTTCGCCAGTAGCAAAAGATGTCACTATTCGTTCTTTCCTATCGGTGGCTGCTTTTCGTGATTGGCCACTACATCAAATGGATGTTCATAATGCTTTCTTGCATGGTGATCTAAATGAGGAGATATATATGGATCTTCCACCAGGATTACGGAGACAGGGGGAGTCTAAGGTATGTCGTCTCCGCAAATCTCTTTACAGATTAAAGCAAGCCTCTCAGCAATGGTATGCCAAATTCACTAATGCACTTATGGCTGCTGGGTTCAAACAATCCAAGTATGACTATGCTTTATTCACCTGGACAAAAGGTATGTCATCTATTTATTTGATGATTTATGTTGATGACATACTTATCATGGGAAATGATGATTCTGCTATAAAGAAACTTAAAGAGTATCTGCATTCCACTTTTCACATCAAAGACTTAGGACCACCTAAGTATTTTCTTGGAATTGAGATAGCTCGTTCAGATCAAGGAATCTCTTTATGCCAACGAAAATTCGTGATGGAGATTATATCAGAAGAAGGACTCTCGGGCTGCAGACCAGCAATTATTCCTATCGAGCAAAATGCCAAGCTGACTTCTATTGAGTATGATATTGGTATATCTTATTTTGATGATCCTCTCTTAAAAGACCCATCAGGATATCAGAGACTCGTAGGAAAACTTATATATCTGACCATGACCAGACCAGATATTTGCTATGCAGTGCAGACTCTTAGTCAATTTATGCACAGTCCAAAGCAATCTCACATGAATGCGGCCTTGAAGATAGTGAGATACTTGAAGACATGTCCAGGCTTAGGGATACTCCTTTCCCGAAAATGCAACATGGAAATGACGGCTTATTGCGATGCAGATTATGCCACATGTCCTATGAGTAGGAGATCTATCACTGGTTTCTGCATTAAGTTCGGAGAATCATTGCTCTCATGGAAGACAAAGAAACAGTCTACTGTATCATTATCTTCAGCTGAAGCAGAATATAGATCTATGGCCAAGACTGTTTGTGAAATAGTTTGGTTAAGGGGTCTACTTCTGGATCTAGGGGCACAAGTTAAAGGACCAACTCTGCTATTTTGTGACAATGATTCAGCACTCAAACTTGCAGCAAATCCCGTATTGCATGAGAGGACAAAGCATATAGAAGTGGATTGTCATTTTACTCGAGAGAAGATCCAAGAAGGGATAGTCGAGACAAGAGGAGTCAGAACCGTGGAGCAACCTGCGGATATATTTACTAAGCCTCTTTGTCAAAGACAACATACATATCTTCTAAACAAGCTTGGTGTCTTAGACATATACAGGCCACCAGCTTGAGGGGGAGTGTTGGAAGATATGATTCACTTGTGATTTACTTAGAATATATCAAATTGTAAATTGATACAAAATCACTTATTTTAGGACTGTAAAGATAGGAGAATATTTCTATTTCCTTTTTTTATTGATTCTTCTATGTAATTAAATACATCTTGTACAGAAATTACAATGCAATGAAAGGAATACAATTTTTCCTTGACATCTTTCTTCACGAATTCCTCTTCGCTTCCTTTTCGTGACACACTAGAAGTGTCAAAAGTTGTGTACGACGCTCACTCTAGTGCCAAAAGTTTTTTCCGGATCACTTAAGTGCTACTTTAAAAAAAAAAAGATCATTAAAGTGTGAACTTCGGTCCGGATTGCCGGAAATTTGACGTGGCTATATTTTATTAATTTCTCAATCCTACGTGGCTCACTGGCGTGACTAGTCAGCATATAACTCCTAATCGACGTTGTCCAAAAGTTATAAATAGTGATAATTTAAGTTCCAAATTTTATTAAAAGTGATTATTTGAGTGCCAAATTTTATTTAAAGTTATCACTTTAATGTCAGTTGTTGTTAAAAAAATAATCACTTCAGTGCCAAGCATGCCACGTGGAAATGCCACATGGACTGGATTTTTTTAAAATTTTGCCAAGTCATATTATAATTTTAATTATAAATGACACATAATCAGTTTGTCCGGAATTTCTCGCCATTGACATTAAAGTAATCGTTTTTCCTCCGATTTAGTACTTAAGTGAGCCGGCGAAAACTTTTAACACTTCTAGTGTACTTATTCCAATATTTCAGTATATATCTAGGTGTCAATTCATGTTCATGAGTCGTGTCAATTTAAGGTTATACTAATAATTAGGTCAATCAGAGTACGATGCTTTACTAATCATGTCATAAAAGCTCAACTTGAACGGACCCCGCGCAACCCATATAATTGAAATGGGTTAAATTGGGGAATTCCAACCCAAAAGGCACAACAATCTGAATAGCATCTTTGAGATCAAATTTTAACTTTCTAAATTTCTATATTGTGTTTGAGGTATGCTATCATATCGTGTTGAATATTGTCACCCCCTATATATTTGAGATCAAATTTTAACTTTCTAAATTTCCGTATTGTGTTTGAGTCATGCCATCATACCGCGTTAAATATTGTGACCCACTAAACAATTTATAATTTTCTCTTTTCTTTACAATTTTTCCATACTTAAATATGTAAAATGATAGAAGGAAGCATATTTAATGTTTGTATCCATCCTTAATTTTTTTTCACTTAGGATTATGTTACCATTAGATTGATAATTGTAACTTATTGTGAATTTACTTGTACTTATGTTGAATGCATTAATAATTCCAATAATGACTTTTTTTCACTTAATAAAAATTGGGAAAAAAATATAGTGGAACCTGTGGAACCGACAGATTCTATAGTGGTTTCAAGTCTCTATAAGATAAATTGCTGGTTCAAGAACTTCGAATTGGTGCCTACATAGTAGATTTCAGGGTAGAGTAATACCTTATCCATCCGGAAAATTGCGCACCTAATCATACCAACGGTGGGCGATGTAAGAAATGTAAATGAAAGTTATACAATCTGTATAGCAAAGGTTAATTCTAAAGAGGATAATTACACGTAAGAAAGGAAGGTATTATCCTTCCGGGGTATTTTTGTTTTAGGTGCAATATCAAGGGAACCCCTTCCCAGCAATAACCATTTCAAGGCAACCCTTGGCTATTCTTAATAAGCGCAAAATAAGCATTAGATATCTCATTAAATTAGTCATCTATGCAAATCCTTTTTAGTATGGCACTCACTTTAGCGTTTAAATGATAATTATCAAGAAAAAAATGGAAAAGTAACTAATATGCTGCTATCAATTAAATAGTAAAATTTCATTTCACTAGTACAGACTATACTACAATTACAAAAAATACTCTATTTGTCCCTATTTTTTGAACTTTTCCATTAAAAAACAATCGAATCCAACCCAAATACATAAGGCGGCCGAGCCATTTATCATTTAACACCACGAGGAGTGTCCATGTGCTTTTCCCACATTCCAAGAATATAATCTCTAAATGTTACAAAACAAGCACTTGGACAAAAAATATTTTATGTTGATGTCTTCGATGTGCATCCCTTGCAAGGTCTTGGTCTTTCTTTAATGTTTTTGGCAGGTGCAAGTCTGGGTTTTGTCGGACTAAATAGTTCTCACTTCTGCTTTAAATAAGATAGAACTAAGCAAAAAGACAAGAAAAATTCAATAAGTTCTGGACAATTTCAACTGTTGCTCGTCAATTCCAAAAGATTCAATTTTAAAAAATACATACACATTGATTATAAACTGATGCGTAGAATGGGTACTCTACTAGTGTGTCTTTATAATCTTGGATTTAATTGAAGTTTCTTTCCCATTAGCTCTTTTTCACGTTTGCTTCACTCTCTCAACAAAGAAGGTACATGATATCTAGCAAAGTTTCTAGGGATATTCTCTAAATATTATGAAACAAGCACTTGTGGATGAGTAGTATTTTACTTTGATTTGTTTGATCTCTTATATGTATCCTTGAAATTTTTGGTCTGTCTTGCATCTTTTTGGGGGGTGATAGTCTTGATCTTCCCAAACTTCATAGTTTTCTCTTTTCATTAGCTCACTATCACTTTCCTTCACCATCGCTCGTCATTTTCTACAACAGCTGATTCACCCATGGCCATTGGAGATATCTTTTTGGGTTCCTTCTTTCAAGTCCTGCTTGACAAGTTGGCTTCTCTGGGATTGGACTATGCTCAACGGGAAGGAAGTAGCACCACCCTCCTCCATAAGTGGAAGGGGATGCTAGAAACAATCTATGCTGTGTTGGGTGATGCAGAGGATAAGCAATTGAGTGGTGATAGTCTGGTGAAGCTATGGTTGGATGATGTTAGGGACTTGGGCTATGACATGGAAGACTTGCTTGATGATTTTGAGATCAAGGCTGCTCAGGCCAAGTCGGAGGTAGAATCTAGAACAAGTAGAGGTCAGTTGAAAAGAAAGTTTTCTTTCTTTAGCCGACCATGCTTGCTTGTGTCTGAAACCAAGTTACAAGAGATCAGTGGTAGGTTTGAAGAGATTGTCACCATGAAGGCTCCCCTAAGCTTGATGGAGAATGTTGTGGACAGATCCCACTACACCAACAAAAGGCTACCCAGTACTTCTCTACCGGAATTTCAATTTCTCGGTAGGGAGAAGGAAGAAGCACAAGTACTTGAATTATTAATCAGTGACGTCCAAAATTCCAATGCCACTTTGAGCATAATCCCCATAGTTGGGATGGCTGGTGTTGGAAAGACGGCCTTGGCTCAACGAATATATAATGACGCAAAAGTGAATAGCTATTTCGAGAGGAACGCGTGGGTTTGTGTTTCAGATGTTTTTGATGTTCTCGACATAACAAAGACTATTTTGCGGTCGGTCACCGGACTGCCCTGCGAGGACAAAGATCTTAATGGGCTTCAAGTAAAGTTGAAGGACAGTCTATCCAGAAAGAAGTTTCTTGTCGTTTTAGACGACGTCTGGAATGAGAAGTATGGAGAATGGACTTCCCTCTTAAAGCCATTTGAAGCGGGGGTTAAGGGAAGTAGGATCATCATCACGACGCGCAACCTTCATGTTGTTTCCATAACAGGAGCTTCGCCATATCCATTGAAGGAGTTATCAATCGATAACTGTACCAGCTTATTAGCCTTTCATGCTCTAGGAGCAAGAAATTTTGAGAGGCACCCAAATCTTGAAATAATAGGCAAGAAAAGAGCTGAAAAATGTAAGGGTTTACCTTTGGCAGCAAAGATATTGGGCGGTCTCCTACGTAATAAAGAGAATCCCGATGAATGGGAAGCCATCTTAAATAACAAAATATGGGATGCAATGATGGAAAAGAATGATGAGATTCTTCCAGCTTTGAAATTGAGCTATGTCAATCTTCCTTCTTATTTGAAGAGATGTTTTGTTTATTGCGCAGTATTTCCATAGGCCTACGAAATTGATAGGGATGAGCTGGCACTCTTATGGATAGCAGAGGGCATTTTAGATGGACGAAAAACAAAAGAGAATATCTTGAGATTAGGACGGAATTACTTTGATGAGTTAGTATCCAGATCATTTTTCCAACAATCCAGTGTTCACACATCCAAGTTTTTAATGCACGATCTTTTGAATGACCTAGCAAAGTCAATCGCAGGTGCAACGTGCTTTACCTTTGGGGAGTCTTGGGAAGTGAGTGATGAAGATGATGCCTCTTTCAAGAAAGCTCGTTATGCATTAGTCATGTCATCACTGCATCTTACATCAAGATGCTTGAGATCATATGAAGGTATGAAGGTGCTAAGAAGTTTAATGGTATTGCGTGTTGGTGGGAGCTTAAGACAATTCTCCATTTCCAACAAGGTGCTGCACGACTTGCTATCAAAATTGAAGTACTTAAGGGTGTTCTCCTTATGCCATTGTTCCATCATAGAGGTACCAGAATGTGTTGGTGCCTTAAAACATCTTCGATATCTCAATTTCTCTTATACCCATATCGAAAGGCTACCTGAGTCAATTGGTGCCTTATGCAAATTACAATCTTTGATCTTAAGAGGTTGTCAAAAGCTTTCTATGTTGCCTCCAGGTATTACAAAATTAATCAGCTTAAAAATTCTTGATTTTAGAGATACAAAGAGTCTAAAAGAGATGCCGTTGAGTATTGGTAATTTGAAGAATCTTACTATCTTATCCAAGTTTGTGGTAGGTCCAAAGAAAGGCTCACAAGTAAAGGAGTTAAAAAACTTGTCGTATCTTCAAGGAGAATTATTCATATCCGAACTGCAGAAGGTGGAAAAAGTTAGAGATGCAATTGATGCTAATTTGTTCGGAAAAGAAGGCCTTAGTAACTTATTCTTGCATTGGAATGAACATTTTGGAAAACTTCGGAATGATAAGCAAGAAGCACGGATGCTTCACTCTCTACAACCTCACACTAATCTTGAAAATCTCACCATCTCGTACTACAGTGGTGGAATATTCCCATCATGGTTAGGTAGTCCATCTTATTCCAAGATAGTGTCTTTGTGCTTGCGGGACTGTCCTAATGTTACATCATTGCCCTTGCTTGGACAGCTCCCTTCACTCAAGGAATTATATCTTCAAGGTCTACATGCAATAAGCATGATAGGCTCTGAATTTTGTGCAGCTAAAAGGCCTTTTCCATCCTTAACAACTTTGAAGTTTGAAGAGATGTTGGCATGGAAAGATTGGTCTCATTATGCCGAGGGCCAAGAAAAAGAAGTCTCATTCTCCTATCTTCAACATCTTGTTGTCCGAAACAATCCTTCATTGGTTGGGACATTGCCTTGTCAACTAGATCATCTCATAAAGCTTGAAATTCATTCATGCCCGCATATGAAAAACTCAACCAATGTAGTTTGTCTTCCATCTCTCAATGAGTTATATCTTGAGAATTGTAACAAAGAGATCTTAAAGAGCTTGGTCAACCTAACTTCTTTAACCATTCTCAAAATTGGGAATCTTATAGAGCTTGTTTGCTTTGATCATGGGTTTATGAGCTGTTTGGTCAAGCTAAAGGAGCTTCATATAAGACGGTGTGACAAGCTAGCATACTTGTGGCAAGATGAAAATGATTTGCGAAATCTTACTTGCCTTCAGGGAGTGATCATCGAAAGCTGTTCTCATTTCACATCTTTTTGGGCTGGAGATAAAGAGACAGAGCTACCTTGCAACCTTGAAAGAATGGAATTGAGGAATTGCATAAGTTTAGAAAAGATTCCAAGCAAGATGCACACCCTCAGATACTTGGGCATTGATAATTGTCCAAAAATCATGGGACAAATTGTTCCTCGAGGTGACCCCAACAGCAATAACCCAATATCTCAACTTGAATTTCTGCGGCTAGTCATTGTTATTTTCTGACATTCTTTCCATTTACCAAGGGTAGACCTATTGTTCTAAAGATGCTTCATATTGAGGGGTGTGAGGGAGTGGAGTCTTTGGAAGAGGTCATTGTAAAACCGCTGGAATCTTTGACTATTGGCAACTGTGAGAATCTGGGAAATCTACCACAGTGCCTTCAAAGGCTCTCCAATCTAACTCATTTAAAGATTTGGAATTGTCCAACATTGGAGATAGAGGAATTCCCTTCCCTTCCCATCACCCTGTCGTGGCTTACACTTTGGAATTGTCCGAAGATAAAGTCACTACCAAATCAGTGGCACCATCTTAAATCCCTCCGGACACTAAGAATTGGGAGTTGCCAAAATATCAAATGCTTCCCTCAAGGAGGTTTGCCTCCCAATTTGTTGTGGCTCATAATTAGAGGGTGCGAGAATTTGAAGCAGCCAGTGAGAGAATGGGGCTTGAACTTGCTTACATCCCTTGAGGAACTGTCGATTGACGGAAGAAGCATGGGAGACGAGGGAGAGAATGTGTGGTTTCCTTCAGAGGACGAGGATGCTTGGAGTCTTCTCTTTCCTTCCTCGCTAACCGATCTTCAAATATTTCATATGAGGAACGTGAAAAGACTATCAAGTGGTCTTTGCAACCATCTCTCCTCTCTCCAATATTTATGGATTGGAGATTGCCCAAAGTTGAGGTACTTGCCGGAGGATGGCCTCTCTCCCTCCCTCCAAGAATTGCACATAGTTGGATGCGAGATCCTAAAAGATCGGTTCTCAAAATTCACTGGCTGCTATTGGCGCCTCATCCAAGAAATCCCTATCATCTACATTGAGAACATTCGGGTCCAATGAAGTAAAATTGATCCGCTTTCGCTTCATTTGCTAGCTGCCTGATTCATTCTTCCATCTATAGTGAGTTTCCTAGGGTTCGGGTAAGTTTTTGGTTTTGAAGGCATCAATTTCGATTCTAATTCCTCAGTTCGATGCTTAACACAAACTGATTTACCTCATGAAGTTTTCTCGCATAAGTTTCCGAAAACCATACTGATGGTGACAGATTGACATCCAAAGGACGAAATGTTTACAGTGCTGCCTCTTGCTATGTTGATGACGTATCTTGAACTCCGCTTGCTGCCCAAAAAGCTCGCCTATTTTTGCACTTGAGTGACCCACCAAACAAATTGTGAGTGTGCACTATGCTTTGCGAGAGAATCTCCAAGGATCATAGTGTCCCACAATCTATTCCTCTACATTTTCAGCGTTTGTTGTATGTTCTCTTCCCAATATCATTTTTCTTGTGCCCTTGGCTCATATGATGTGGTTGTTTTGCAGATACCATTGTGATCTGTAGTAACAACTTCTCTTGGGAGGATCATGAGCGAACGTTGCTGAGGTGGGGCTACCATAGTCAATTATATGAGTCATTTGTCCCAAATTAACAAAACACAAAAAAACAAGCTTTCGATCTTATTTGGTGCATCGAAAAAACAACCTTTTTATTTAACATATTGTCAAAATATCTGGAGAAATGCTGGCCCATTTCCTCACTCGAAGTTAAATGCTTTTTCTTTAGAAAGTTCTGTTTGGTTTCCCTCATCAAAGGATTCTGGAGGGGGTTGGGTATTTTAATACCAATGGTAGATCAAAACTGATTTTGGTTGGACTTCATTGTGATGTTAGTGAGCAGTTCCCAAGTATCAGCCTAAAGGAGAATGTGACACTCGAGTCTTCTGTTCATTCTGAATGCCAGAAAAAGAAATTTATTGGAGTGTCAATTCACGGAAATTGCGCTACTGGCTTCGTTCCTCAAATGCCTCCTCGCACATAGATATTTGACTTGTCTTACCCTCTTTGGCAGATTGTTTGCTGTTGTGGATGACATCTTCTGCTTGTTTCAAGGACACAGAGAATGTTGCTCTTCTTAAGCAGCAATTTGGATTGAATAAGATGGCTAATGAGATGAGCAAGTTGTGAGAGACACCAATGGGAAGTTTGCATTCATGCTCTTTGACAGCTCTTCGAAAACCACTTTTCTGGCTGCCGTAAGTAATTTGCATCGTTTCAATCTGGGGTGTTGCTCTCTATTTCTCCCTCCCCTGTGATCTATCTAATCCTTCTGATCTCTTAGTCATGCAAGATGTTGATGGAAGTGTTCCTTTCTTCTGGATAAGTGATGGTGAAGGCAATCTTGTTTTCTCGGACGGTGCAGATGTGGTGAAGAAGGGCTGTGGGAAATCTTTCGCACCATTCCCTAAAGGTAATTATTGTTACGGATTGTTGATGTGGCTTCACTACAGTTTCCTCCATGCATTGAAATTTGAAAATAAGGATGAATGAATTCTACTGATATTAAGCAGCGTTCATAGGAGAATGTTATATTATTTGGGAAGACATAGGAAGTAAAGATGTATAAGGTTTGGCAAGAGTTGGAAGGTGTTAAAATGGTTTTCTTCATCTGTATGCATGTTTTTATGTGCATTTTCACCTACAATGTTGCTCTTCCAATGGTTTTCGAGTGCCAAATCGTTCACCTTTTAACGTTGCCTTTTTTTCCGATTCAGGATGCTTCTTTACTGGCTGCAGAGGTTTGAGGAGTAATGACCACCCAATGAATGAGGTAAAGTCGGTTCCTAGGGTGGACAGCTCTGGCCAAGTGTGCGGCACTACATTCACAAAGTGGATGCGGAGACAAAGGAGTCCAGCATGCCTAGAGTTGGGAGTGCTGTGAACTGGTCCTCGCATTACTGTGTCCTATGGTTTATGGCCCTTTTTTGACCAGGCCATTAGCTATTGAATGGCCTTCTGTTGCGCACTTCAAAGTGGTTAAATCTCTAGATGAAGTTGATTATCTCGAGCTCGAAGAGTGGAGTCCTGCTTGGGCCACCGCAGAGTTGGAGAAAGCCGTTTTCGGGGTATGAGAATCTGCCTCTCATACTCCGGGGTTGCTTTCCCTATCTTTCCCCTTGAAGTTTCCTGCCAGTTACAAGAAGGTATATAGATATGGAGAGAAGATTGAACACTTTCAGAAAAGGTGTTAGTTATCTCCTTATGCTGATGCACGTGGCCTCCAAGCTGGATTGAAAGAATTCGATAAGAGGGCCATTGCGGTGATGCATGAGCTACTCAGCTTCACAATGGACGCTGGAACAGAGGTTGGTAACCAATCATCTCGCGCACTTTTGACGAGAATTTGTGATGCCTCAGAAGCTGATGAGACTCCTGTTGGAGCATTTTGGCATCTTCTATGTCTCTGAGAGGGGGAAGAGGTTTAGTGTGTTCTTGACAAAAGCTTATGAATGTGCAGAACTGATTCATAAATGTCCGCTGGTTATTTGGAAGGAAAAGGTCCTAAGCCTTATTGGTTATAGAGAAAGGAAGAAAAAGATAGAAACTTTTACGGACTTATCGGATATGGAAGAAAATGATGTGCTTGAGGGTGGCTATGAGGATGAAGGCATTCCAATGCAGCTTGACCAAGATGAAGCCATCAGTGAATTGGAGGATATCGCAGGTGGAGACAGCTCCTTCATGGATATTAGTGAAATTGACCATGCATACAAGCCTCATGATTCAATTTAAGGTCAAATGTTCTTGTTTGAGCTGTCAAGATAACTTGCTTTTTCAGTCTTTTTCTTCACAAGTTCAAAGTTTTGAGCTTCTTTTGTCTACATTTAATTAGACAAACTCGCATTTACATCTGTAAACACTAAACCAATATCAGGCTGATCCGGTTTATTCCTCATTTGTCCTGAATATCGCCTTTGAAAATGGGAAGACTCATTCTTTAGTTTGAATGATAGATGGCTTTCCACAGGTTTTTTCGGTTCTTTCTTATACCTCATTGATAACATAAATTGTGTTCAGGATTTGTTACATGGGCTAGCATTTGCTGGACGCCATTTTGCTAGAGAGTTCTTTTACTTATCAAAAGAAAATTATTGCGAACTAAATGGAGATGATGTTGGGTAATTAGCTTTGAAATATCGTGACTAGATTTCTTCTTGGGCTCATAAAAACCATGATATCCGCAAACTGTTAGCCTTAAACCAAACTACTATTATGTGTAGTTAAAAACATATTGCACTAAATAATTTTATGTTTTTTTCTTTATGACAAAATACCATATGACAAAATATCAGGGTTGATAAATTTCATTTTATTTGAAGTTATTTGAAATGATATTGAATAACTTGCTTTTGGTTACGTCTCTTCTCAAGCTTGACGAAGTCCTATGATCTTTGAATAGCATGCCATGCTCGATCAACCTCCTAAGAGCATATAAGGCTGTATTATTTGCATTCGATTGGCTAAACATAAATAGAAGCAACAGAAAGGATACTTCCGCCTTACCGTTACGATATATTTTGCATTTGATGGACAAAGGTCACAATGTAGTTGACAAATCTTTTGGGTCACTATCACGGTTAGAGAAAGTATTTTATATCATTCATGAGCGGTTTGTTGTCGAGCACATGAAACTTAGGGACAAGCTATGACAAGGGCGATAAAGTGTCCATTGCAGAGAAAGGAAATGAACAAGTGCTTGGGAGCTCATTATATGCCTTCAGCTGTCAATACGATGACTAACATCAAATTGCAGATTAACCAAAAAAAAAAGAAGCATTTCGCCTGCCTTCCTGGTTGGAGAGACTTCTTCGGTCCTTAGCATCAGCAATGCCTCCTGGTGTTATCTGAAAGACGTGTGTTTGTCAAGTTCAACATGGATGGAATAAATCTCAGCTCTTGCTAAATTTTCTGACAAACTTGAGTGATGGTCTGGATAGATGTGCATCATCTACGTAACAGCACAGCTAATAATAATATGCCAATCCTAGAGGAAAATTCCCGATATCCACTTCTTTTTGTTTAATTCCTCCACACAAAATTCGTATTCAACGTGTTCGTGGATCTCCAAGCAACATCAAGTATACCGTGAGTATCATGCTTAAATCAGGTCTCCGCCTATCCCTATGTTGACTAAGTATAGACTGTCTCACAGATTTTGATATAGACTTCCGGACTTTCACTTGATCTCCGCAGTATGGTCTGATAAATTTCAACGAAGTATATAACTAGAGGAAGATCTGCAGTATGGCATCACCAATGGTTGGGTATTTTGTTTCCACAGCACAGGCTGCAGCATGTAAGTACACTGCAAGTATACTGTTCAAATTCTGGTCTCCACCTATCCATATATGACTTAGTATCGACTCTCTCCAATTGATAAAAATTTCTAGATATTTTGTTTGGTCTCTGCAGTATAATCTGGTAGATTTCAATGAAGTGTATGGCAAGAAGAAGGTCCGGCACAAAAAGGATGTAGCTTCAGCTTTAGGTAGGTTTGGGGCTTTGAACACCTTGCAAACCCGCTGCTCACCTCTGCCTTTCCTAAGCATCAACCTAATTGTGGCTGCATGAGCCAGAACATGCCCTCCTGCAGGTTTCTTTGATGCTGAAACAAATAAATCTAAGTCGTCAAAAAATTATCTTTTTTCCTTAAATAATGGAGTGCAGCTACTGTATGCGTCACTAGTTTACACCAAACAGTTATTGGGATTTACAAGAATTAGCATGAGCTTGGTGCTAACCCCAAATTGCAATTTTTCAGTGTGCAACCTCAAAGGGCTAAATTGGATAAGTATTAATGAATGTGTGACTGCGGGAGAAATGAGATGTGATGCAGTACCTTGATTGGTTATGCACACCGCCACATTAAATTCCTTAGCTATCTTAAGTAAGCCTGAGAGCACTTGTGCGAATTTTTGCTGCAATTCGGAATTTTTTAGTGTCAAACAAGATAAGCTCAAAAATCACAACTCGCATGATTTGACGGTTACAATGGACCTGGCTCTTTGCAAGTTCTCCCCTTCCAATAATACCCATTTGAAAGAGAGGGATCATCGAATACATAATCTGAAAGATGTTACTCACCTAAGGTCAACCATCCACACCTCACAAAATGTGTGCAGTTTCATTCTCGAGCACTGTCTTATTAGTAATCTAAATGGTTCTTCACACATTTTGGCATCCAAATCAAGAAGCAAATCTTACTGATGCTCCTAAGTATAGACACGGGTATAAATGATCTACAAATTCATGGAAAGACTAGGTTACAGCAAGTACACTAGCCAGAAAAGAAGGAAAAGTTGCCACCAATACGGAAAGCTTAGCTTACATTATCTAGGACTGCAGCAGGATCCATGCCAAATCTCTTGGCAAGTGGTACAATTCAGTCACCGCGACTGCAGGTGTACCAAGTTAAGGAAGTGCACATGCGCTTACATGGACAGACGGCGTTTATGAAGCACAAGCAGCTTTGTCAAGGTCAAGAAAAATACAGACAGATTATAATAGCATAAAAAGTTCCTTTTGCTTCCTTTTACGTTTATATAAGCTACCTTGCCATTTCCTCCTCTCATGTGAGTTGGCAGCTGAAAATATTTTACGAACATGGAATCCACAAACCATTAATAAAGAATGATTATAAACAGGGGTAAATACTGTTGTAGGATTTGCAAATAAAGTAGAGTACCTTCAAGCATCACATTTGACTAATGATCAACCCAAGTCGGAGTCCGACAATAATTAAGGCTTTTACTCGGTTATGACATGGCACAAACTCTTCTTTTTATTTTGCATTAAATGACTCAGTTTTTATTTATTTATCTTAGTTTTATATTCACCTTAATCCTATCCGGCTTATAATTTTCTTAAATTGGACCGAATTAAGTTTTTCTTAAAAAAGGAAAAGAATTGATATGTATTGTGGTTGATACTTGGTTTAATTGCATTATGTTCAAACTCCATGCTTATTGCTCGCAGAATCGTGAAAATATCATTGAACAATTGAATTATTCGTAATGACTTGCTAAGAACTTGCTCGTGATGGGTTTGATTGGTCGACACACATCCTAAAATTTGTAACTTGATGATTCAAAAAAAGGTGATGAACATAGAGCATGTGTTTTCTTTTGTCGAACACAGAGTACATTTAATGCCTAAAATTTGATTTTTATTTAATATTGAACCCTTTCGACTCCAAATAGGCAAATCAAACTTAAAATATAGAACCATTAGTAATCTCCAATATATTTTTCCTCATTTTGTTCCTAAAAAATTTGTTCTTTTACGTAAGTTTTTGAACATGTGTATAATGAGAGAAGACATTCAGTTGTCTACGAATTACGAAATCCAATGTTTGATTTTGATATGGTTCAATTTTTTTTTTTTTACCAAACTTTATTGAGATTTTAAATCGGATTTTTGATGTAATCTCAAACGCCTCAATTTTATAATTAAAAAGAGAAAACACGAGCATATCGCCATTTATAAGAACCTCAAGCTCTTTTAATTATTTAAATCAAAATATCATCTCTCCCACGACGAGAAACGCAAAAACCAAAACGACAATTCGTTCCGTCTCTACCGCCCGTTCCCTCTTCTTCGCGCCTCGCTTCTTCTTCTTCTTCTTCTTCTTCTTCGTTCTCCGCACAAAACCCACCTGAAATCCCAACCGGCTTCCGTCGAAGTCGAGACTGATTCCCATCGAGTGATCCGAGAGAGATGGTACGCGCATCTACGGCAATCTTCTCGAATATTTTTTTGTCTTGGGCTCTTGTTGTTCCTCGTTCCATTGCACGTAAGCGGTTTGACGTTTGTCCTGAGCGAGAGGCATATGCTTTTCTTGGGCTTGTTTCTTGAATTTGGAGAGGCATTACCATCTTGACATGACCCGACTTCAAACCATTGGTAAAACCGCAGCTTCCCCGAATGAATGGAGCGCGACAAGCGAGTTTGGTTGCTTTGTCAACTCGCTTTTGTCAAGATATGGAAGATAATGATTTTCTAGAGGGTAGTTCTGAGGATGGAGGCGTTGCTATGCAGCCTAACCAAATAGAAGCCATAAGTAAATTGGAGGGTATTGCAGTTGGAGGCAGCTCCTTCATGGATATACATGAAATTGACAATAAATACAAGCCTCATGATTCATTTTAAGGTCGTACGTTCTTATTTGAGTTGTCAAGATAACTTGCTTTCCAGCCTTCTTCTTCACAAGTTCAAAGTTTCAAGTTTTTGTACAGATTTGATTAGACAAACTCTGCTTACATCTATAAGCCAAGTCAATTAATAGCGGACTGATCCATCTCATTCCTTGTTAGTCCTAAACATTGCCACCGGAACTCCTGAAATCAATGATTTAGAAAGAATGTGCGGTTAATGCTTTTGGCAACTCTCAGCTCGCCTCAGTGCCAGCAAGGACATCAGAAGCAGTCTATTTACAGTGACTGGTTCATTCTTAGTTATTGGTTCGACTTATTTGAGTGCTGCCATACTAATCTTCTATTCTGAAGATGAACTTGCCACCCTACATTTTAATCTCAATTGTCGGTTCAAAGAGATGATTGGGTAGTAGCTATCATGGAGAACATAGCCTCTGCTGCTATGACGATCGACATTCTCTCTCTTGTTGTTGCAAATTAGATGCCAATCTCACCCTGCAGTAATACCTTGTTCATCACTGTGCATGGATATTATGGTCCACAATATCCAAGACTGCCTCTTGCAACATGCATTCATTTGCTTTCTATCCGATGTTCCATAGGTCTTGTAACTTCTGTTCAAAATCTCCATGAAACTATGGTAAACTCCTGTTTTTAGGTTCTACTGGAGAACTTCCTTTTGTTGGATTTTAGAACCCAACATCTAACAGTAAGTAGTTTTTATTACTGCTTGTTTATGTTGGGATGTGTTTATGGTTGATTCATTTCATTATCTTACTATTCTGTTTTGAAGAAAGAAATAGGAGAGCATTTGAAATTAGCAAGACTGATTTTTTGATTTGAATGATAGATGGCTTTCCAAAGCTTTTTGTTGTGTGAAAATGACATTACTAATATGCATTCTTTCTTATACCTCATAGCATGAATTGCGTTTATGATTTGTTACATGGGCTAGCATCTGCCTAATGCCATTGTGCAATAAATTTATTTTGCTTATCAAAAGAAAATTCTTAGCAAACTCACTGGGGATGATGTTGAGTAATTTGCTTCCAAATGTTGCGGCTAGATTTCTTCTCGTGCTCATAAAAATCATGATATCCGAAACTGTATGTGACAAATCAAACTGCTACTGTGAAGCTAAATATGTTGCACTGCATCATTTTCTGGTTATTGCATTATAAAAACAACAGGAGTAATGTACCATGGAGGTTGAGCATCAACCTCATTCAGAGAAGTACAAAGAATTTCCAGATCTCATATGATCAAGGAGAAAGAGAGGAGCATCGATGTTTATTAGTTATAATCACTTAGCTATCATCTTTTGTTACATGGCAAAAGCATTGTGTGCATTACGATTCAATTCATATTAGATGGTCAAATCTACTTATTTTAAGAAGGGATAGGAACTTCGCACCAATGTTTTCAAACTTGGGCCAGTCAGGGAACTAGTTGGGTTGCCTATTTGCGGGCCAAGCGGTTGGACAAGCGGAATCGTTGATTGTGTCTTGAGCAAACGGTTATAGTTATGTAATGCTGTCAATTCCCCGTGAACACATGAATCATTCAGCCTTGGTAGTAAAGTGAAATGCGGGTGATCCATGGATTTGAGTGCTCACGTCCCTCCATGTGCAACAGTAGCCAAAAGCCCAGTTCTATACCTGTGGAACTCTAAAACTAAGTGGATCCAATTTTGAAAATCAATATATTTTCAAACTGGTTCAAACTAATTTAGGCCAAACTACTGCACATAATTTTTAAGTTTTAGGTGAATAGATCAAAGGGAAAGCAATGGAATTGGCCAAGAAAAAGGGGCAAGAGCAATGCTTTATGGTCGAATGATTGCAGAAAATCTAAAGGAAATCAACATTGAGAACTTTATTGTCTCTGAATGGGCTTGACATATAGCTACCGCAATCTTTTTAACATATAGCGTATAATATATCTCAGCCGAGATACTTTATAGTCTCTGAATGGACTTGATATATAGCCACCACAATCTTTCTAACATATAGCATCTAATATATCTCAACCAAATATATCTCTGGTGAGATATATTACACACTATGATCATTTAAGTCCTGCCCAGTGCCTAGCCTTACTCCACATTATCTCCAGTGGTTAGCAAACCATATCAGCAAAATCATATGACATGATAATTTATTTAACGAATGCCTTAAATTGAGGCAAATTTGAAAAAAATGAGGTACTTGATTAAAAAAGAAAAGTTTAGGTAGTTGATCATAAACTAAGCAAAAGTTTTGATAATTTCGTTGTCATTATCCTCGACTTCTGAATCACGCTAAGAAAAAAATCTCATGAAAAATGTTATCTACGAAGGTCACTATAAGGTGACGAAGTTGGAAACAGTCACCGTAGTGGCCGTACTAACGGCAACAACACGGCCATAGCCGTGCTTTGAGGTGCTCTATCTTGCCCCTTTCCTTCTTTATTTTCTTTTTCAATTTTTTTGTTGTTTCTTCTTTTTAGGCTTTCTCTTTGCTTTTTTCTTTTCTTTTGTTGAACTCGAATTTGAAAAGATAAAATAGAGATTAATGAATGAAAAAAAATCCCAAAATGATTAGACCCAAAATGAGTTGGAGGAAAATTATGGTATTGTTAATTTTAAGCAAGACTTGTAATGCCCAGAAATTCTATTGGTAACGGCAAGAAAGACATACAGAGTTTTAGCCTTTTTGGCATCAATTGAAGTTTCTTTCCCACCAACAAAAGATGTGCACCATCAAAAGATAAAAGATGTGTAAAAGTCTTAATCTTCCTAGAATCTATTAAAGCTTCTTTCTTATCATCAAAAGACGTGCATTATCAAAAGACATACAAAAGTCTTGGTCTTCTTGGAATTTATTAGTTATTTTCCTACCACGAAAAGACATGACGTGCAAAGTCTTAGTCTTTTTGGATTCTATTAGTTTCTTTTCCACCATTAAAAGACGTGTGCAAAAGTCTTGGTCTTCAAGTTTCTTTCCCACCATCGCTTTTTCACTTTTGCTTCACTTTCTAGACCAAAAAGAAAATGATATATTTAGCAAGTGAAAGTCCTTATCTGAAAATGATATATTTAGTAGGTGAAAGTTCTGATCTTCTTGGACTTTCATGGTCCTCTCTCTCCATTAGCTCCTCATCACTTTGCTTCGTTATAACTTTTACAATGGACTAATTCGCTCATGGCCATTGGAGAGACCTTTCTCGATTCCTTCTTTAGGGTTCTCTTCAACAAAGTTGAGTTCTCTAGCATTGGACTATGCGTAAAGTGATGGAATCCACATCACCTTGTTCAATATGCACATCAATAATTTTGTTATATTCTCTCATGTAATTCGATCTTCAATATTTGAATTTTTTTTGTCTTATAAAAATTTTAACCAAAAAATTCAAATCTTGATATGTTTCTCTCTTTCCATGTAAACGTCCATGGTTACAATTTCCTCATATTGTGTAAATAACTTTTTATGAATTAATAATTTGGATTTTGCAAAATCTTTTAGATGTTAATCTTTACACGTGACTAGTATGCACTTCTACTAGTTCTTCTCATTCATTTATATGAAAATGGTCAATGTCATTTTTCCATTAATTCAAGTTTAGGGACAATCCAAGGACTAAATCAAACATGTGTAAAAATTTTATGAACTAAATTAAACAAATTAAAAGTTTAAGGATGACATTGCACGTCATGCTAAAGTTTAGGGACTACATTGCACATTGGACTAAACTTTATGGACCATTTGCATAATTTTCTCAAGAAAATATAGCTAACATGTTTGCTAATGTGACATTCAATTTTGCTATGACATGTTCCAGCCTCTTAAGAGAGCACTCCAAGAAAGTGGTAATGACTTGGATTCGGCCATCAGTAGGGATCCGCTGATCATTGTTTCTATGGTCAGCTTTATTCATCGCTAGACAAGAAAAAGGGTCAGGCATCACCAACTAACAGTGTGCAATGTACTAGATATACTCTAGGCATCACACTTATGAACAGGAAAATCGTGCAAAGGACCACAATTCTCCTATCAAGCTGTTCTTGATCATCAACTACTACCTCAACACCCTTCAGTAGATCATTGCTACCCGTCTTGTTGCAAATCTTTAGTATTGTATTAGGGGTGAGTGGTTCCAAGTTCTAGGTTCATCATTTTTTAGAACTTGGAACCTACCATGCATATCCTAAAACTTGGACTCTCCCCTATCACAGGTTCCAAGATTAGTTCCAAGGTCTATACAGGTTTCACCTATATTATTATTTAAACGATTACAATTTACTAACCATAACTTATATCTAGATATACGAAAAATATAAACATTAATAAAGTAAAAATCTTGGTCATAAAATGAAAACTCATACTAATACTTCTAGATTATACACTGGCATGAAATATCGGAGGATCGCATGGAAACATGGACCAAGAAAAATATCAAAACTTGTTCCAGGTTCCAAGTTCCTGATTCCGAGTTCCGGGTTCCGGGTTCCGGGTTCCAGTTTCCTCCAACTAAGAACTTGGAACCTACCCGTCAAAATAAGTTCTTTATTTTTTGGAAACTGGAACTTGCCCGACATACCTTGGAACCTAGAATCTACAGGTTTCCATCAGTCCGGTTCTTAGATTCCAAGTTCTACCTTGGAACCATGCTCAACCCTAATTGCCACGTAAAAGCCTATATTGATCACATATTCACCAATAACGCATTAAATGAAGACATTGAAATTATGAGGTTATTGACATTGTACGGATGCAAAAAAAAAAAGGCTTGGTCTTGGTCTTTGTTTAATATTTTTGGTGGGTGAATGTCTTGGTCTTCCTATCTCGCTTCTGCTTTAAATAAGATAGAACTAAGCAAAAAGATAGAAAAAAATCAATAAGTTGTGGACAATTTTAACTGTTGCTCATGAGTTCCTAAATTGAAAGATTCAATTTAAAAAATACATACACACTGATTATAAGCCGATGCGTAGCATGGGTACTCTACGAAAGTGTCTGTGGGTATGTGTCATCAATTTAAAAAGCTCATGATTTAATCTAAAATCTATTTAGATATGAACCCACTTAATGAGGTCAATTAGTTATGAAATATGAAATTATATTAGATTACGGATGTTCATACACATGCTACGCCCAGATGAGGACATTGCACACATATTTTCAGATTACATGTAATTTTAAATTAGGAATTAGAATAAGATGAACTGTTTCGGTGGTTGATTGTTTCCAAATATTACTCAAACCTTAGAACTTGGCATACTTGAACCAAATATAATTACCCACAACAAAATAAATCGTCAGATGCACTAATCTAATTTGGTCCCGAGAAGGCATCATTAGTACTTCGATACTTTTGACATGTGTATATAACTTTACAACTATCATTTATAATCGCCTACTAGTAATACATGACAAAGAAAATCAGAGAATATTTTTTGGCTTATAAAAAAAATACAGTTTGATTGTGCCTTACTCAAGCATTTGGGATCTGGCTGAATAAGGAAAAGAAA
Organism: Eucalyptus pauciflora; assembly: GCA_007663325.1. NCBI lineage: Eukaryota > Viridiplantae > Streptophyta > Magnoliopsida > Myrtales > Myrtaceae > Eucalyptus > Eucalyptus pauciflora. The sequence goes on from VMYD01000077.1 coordinate 861,855, forward strand.
AAGACATTCAAGAGGAGGCACTTATTCGATTTTACATGCAAGGGGTTGAAGCAAAAACTACATAGAAGGAGACCCATCAATTTCATTCTATATCCATGGCTTCCAAAAATATTCAAATTGACCGAAATAAAACTAGATAATGAGGTCCATGAAATTTCTTACCTATGTGCTGGCAATCAACTATCTAAAGTTTTTTTTTTTTCCATTCAACCAATTACTCGTCATTTATTAATGTAAATGTGAGACCTCTGTTGAGATCGTAAATGAAAAACTATCTATATGACACCAACAATATTAAGTAGCCGTTAACTATTTACATTGGCTTCAAATATGATCCTCGTGGTATCAATTTTGTCTCTTGCGGGTCAAACCAGCCGTTCCAGATGATATCAATTGGTCTCTCGAAGAATTGGAACAAATTATTTACAAAAAATATTGTTTAGGCAAATTAGTTGTGATTGGTAAAGAAATCATAGTAAGGTTTTAAATTATGTGTGCCTGTACAATTACATATGATGATAATATTATCAATATGATGTCCAACCGAACGAAAATCAAGAGCTAAGAAAAAGTTTATTTTCAATCAAAAGTTTGATAATTCACTAAAAAGTTTTGAGTGTAAAGCTTGAATTTTTATGATAAAATGACTAGAAGAAAATCTGAGGGAAATCTACATTGGGAAATTTTGTAGTCTTCCAATGTGCTTGACATTTAGCCACTGAAATTATTTGGCGTGTAACTATCTCCTATTCTCTTTCATACAAATGATTAAATAATCTTACGAAAGAAAATTATTAAACGGAGACCAAGCAATGAATAGAGAGGATGAGTTTGTAGAACAAATATCGCATAAACAAAAATATGTTTGAGATTTGAGTCTAGACCAATGATTGTATAAAAAACTCTCTGGGACAATGACATCACAAGTACTTGAATTATTACCCTTTTTGCAATCAGGTAACTAAAGTTTTTTCATTCAATCAATCATCTTAATTTTCCATGTGGGTCAACGTGAGGCCTTCGTTAATTTTGTGGATGGAAATTGTGGACACGACGTTAATGCCGTTAAATAGTTGTTAAATGTCCATACCAGTGTCCAATATAGCATCTTGAGATGTTGCTACATCGACAGAGACATTGGATGCTACGATTATCTAAGCCAACATAAACTCTTTCTCCACATCACCCAATCAGTAGGGTAAGTGAATCGTGTAAATAAAATCATTACAACGTAGCAATTTTTTAACGGACGCCTCAAATTGAGACAAATTTGAAAAAAGAAAAAGTAAAAGAAATTAATCCAGACGTAAAGCATAGAATTTCTACTGGTAATGGAAAAAAGAGACGTTCTCATGGGGATGCAGGAGGAGGGACTTGAAAAGCGAAGCAACAAATTTCAATTTGTGTCCACTAAAGTAATTGTCTTCCCGAAATCTATTAAAGTTTATTTCCTAACATCAAAAGACGTGCAAAGTCTTCACCTTCTTGGAATCTACTAGTTTCTTTCCCATAAAGATGAGTAAAAGTCCTGGTCCTTCTTAAAATTTATTGGCGTTTCTTTCCCACCATCACTCTCACTTTTGCTTCACTTTCTAGACAAAAAAGAAAATGATATCTTTCGTAGGTAAAAGTCCAGATCTTCGCTTTCCATATCATCTACAGTGGACTGATTCACTCGTGGCCATTGGAGAGATCTTTCTCAGTTCCTTCTTTCGAATCCTGTTCAACAAAGTTGACTTCTCCAGCATTGGACAATGTGCAAAGTGATGGAATTAGCATCGCCTTGCTCAATATGTACATCAATAATTTTATTATATTCTCTCATGTATTTCAATATTAAATATTTGAGTTTTTTTATCTTATTTAAAAATTACTAGAAAATTCAAATCTTGATATATTTCTCTCTTTCCACGTAAATGAATATGGATACAATTTCCTCATATTGTATAAATAATTTTTTATTAATTAATAATTTGAATTTTGCAAAATCTCTTGGATGTTAATCTTTACAATCAACTAGTATGCATTTATGTCAGTTTTATTAAATAAAACTATCTTCTAATCCATTTATATGAAATTGGTTAATCTCGTTCCGTCACGCCCCGAATCTCGAGCGTGTGCACATCCCTCTGTGGTCAATACAAATGGGCGTTCCCAAGACGTCGCCGACCCAATCATTTTTAATGCACATGCGGAAGCTAAACAAATACCCCTGACAACAAACAACATGAGATAGAAAAGCATGGCACATTTCACAAAAGCCAACTTTTATAAACATTGGGTTTAGATACACAACGAGTCTGGTCAAAAGACTACAAAAAGATCGGCTCCCAAAAAGACATTGTCCTACGACCTACTAGTCGGACACATACGCCGATCCTTTGGACTCCACCTCCACAGACTCTGGGGCTTCAATCCTCCATGACCACCTTTTAAGGACTTGAAAAATGGTTATACAATAACCAGTGAGACAATGTCTCAGCAAGTCCACCCCCTAAACCCTTATTAGGAAGGAAATACGCCTCAGGGTGCTTTAATCACATAACCACACAATGAGAACAGAGGACTTACCTCGCCTCAGTTCCTTCCTGCACGTCAGCATAATTCATATCACAACCATATGCATATAGCAATTTCACACATCAATTGGAACATCTAAAACAATTACTGCTCACATGAGCAAGAACTACCGACACACATCAGTCTATCAATTCAATCAATCCTAGGGGTCCTGATTATAGGGCCAAATCGTTATGACACGTCCCATTCCATGCCACACAATTTTGTCCCATAATCCGGCGCATCAATTTCATGCCACACAACATGCGTTCTAATTGATTATTACTACCCACACGAGTAGTTTTACCTGACACATGTCGGTTCTCTAGCATAGCCAAATTCCGTCTCCCTCCTTTAAGCACGTCTACATCCTCCGACACACGCCGGGGATGGCATTCCTTACGGCGTTTTCTGAAGGAGTATCGGTCTAGAATTTACTGCAACCAGCATCCATCGACACATGCTGGGGACGGCTAATATCCACCGACACACGTCGGGGATAGGTAATGTCCACCGACACACGCCGCGAACGGTTTCTATTAACCAACACACATTCATTCAATTGCGGCCAAGAACATTGTGCTTTGCACTCACATGTCCCAATTTAAGATAACGACCTTGACCTGTTTTCTTCGTATTAAAAACACTTTGTGAAAATATTCGTATGTGGGTACACGGTCAATTTGAATCAGAAAAATTGACACTCTTCCTTTTTCAAACCCCACTATTTGACATAATACTTAAAATCCATTTTCAGTGTCAAAACCCGACACCTATAATTTTCTATATAAATATTATATTTTCACAATCATCACTCAATTTGCACAATCCAATGATCAAATACATAATTTGAACACACCACATCAGTCAACACAAAATTCCGGTCACCGGCTATCCCGGTATAATTTCCGGAAAATAATAAATAATTAAATATATTCCGAAATTAAATAATTAAATAATATTATATTAATATAATTTAATAAAATAATATTTATAAATTCGAAATAATTAATTAAGGACTTAATCAAGAGTACACTAAATTAATCCCTTAATTAGCCTTAATTAGTTATCCACTAAACTAATCACATCCCTTAATCTAATCAACAATTAACTAAACTAATCTAACCACCTAACCATACTTAGCTTAATCTAAACACCCATTAAGCATAATTAACCTCTTAAGCAAGGTTTAGTGAGTAAACTCATTGATTTAGCGTTCCGGTGAATCCATGGCGATAGCGACGCCAAGGCGAGCGACAAACCTCCAACCGGCGACACCAATCAAGGCTGAGAAGGGCTTGAAAACGGGCCACAACACCTCAAGACCTTGCTGGCTTTTTGCTTCTGTTCTTGGCTGAACTACAAAGAAGAAACTAGCAGCTTCAACGGAGAAAATGGGCTAATTGGAGCTCCGGCAAGCGGGTGGTCGGCAACCAGCGGCACCTAGGGGTCAAGGGGGTCTTGTTGGTGGATGGTATGGGCAAAGGAAGGGTCGGAATGAGAGAAAAATGAAGAAAAACGTGAAATAGTGAAGGCGGGCAGCAGACCGGCGGACCAGCGACCAACGGCTTCTCGTTGGCGGACGGGACGGCCGATGAGTCGTTCCGGCGAACGGTGAAGTGCCCCTATATGGTCTGAATGTGTTGGTCACGGTGGTGGGTGGAGCGTTGGCTGATTCTCATGGGAAGACAACTTTTAACTCGAGTCTTTGATGAAAAGTCAGCTAGAGCAGAAACTAGCAAAAGGAGAAAACAGGGGGAAAAAGAGGTCCGGCAGGCTTGCGACTTGCTCCGACGGCTGCTGGCTACTCTCCTCTGTTTTCTCAAGCTTGCAAGACTCCATAACAATGGAGAAAGGAGGGAGGAAGATGAAGAAGTGCTCTGCTGAAGCTTGAAAGAACAAGAGTCTTCAATGCTCTCCCTAAGGTCTCCAAACACTTGAGTGTTGTCCCCACCACCTTCAGCCTTATCCTCAGCCATTTCTCTCTCTCAAAACTTCCTCAAGAAGCTTCCCATGTGTCCCAAATGTTGCACCCCACCATGGCCTACGAATTTGTACAATTTGGCCTCCAATTCATTCAATTCCCCTTCAATCTCATTCAATTTCTCATCCAATCAAATCCCAATTGAAGCCCATAATTTTATCCAATGTGTCCACACTTGAATCCACATTTTTCCTTGCCCATAGATCCCACTTGACGACCAAAGATGCGATAAAAAAAAGGGCCTACTAATTTCCTGATCCAAAACAGCCTAACTTTGATTTTTTGCCGAAAATCTCGATTTGCAGAAAAATCTTCTAAGGATGAGTCGACGTTCCTAAAATGACTTGTGACATGGCAGAACTTTGAGGTTGGGACACCTGGAGTGCCATAACTTGGCACGGAGGGACACTTAAGTGCCATAACTTCAAAATGGTACACTTAAGTGCCAATATCGGAGTAAAATGGAACACTTAAGTGCCACTCCGGCGAAAATCCGGCCAAATGGCTGACGTGGCAACTTTCCGGCGAGTTTGGTCCAAAACGGCGTTGTTTTGCACGCTGATGTGGCGGAGAGAATACAAAAACGACGCCATTTTGCGTCCGATGTGTAAATAATTAATATAAAAATTAATTAAATTAAATTAAAACTTAATTTTATTTAAAATATTCTAAAAAATTTAAAAAACTTAAAATTTAAAAAATTTAAATTTAAAAAATTTAAAATTTAAAAACTTAAAATTTAAAAACTTAAAATTTTAAAAACTTAAAATTAAAAAAATTAAAATTAAAAAAATTAAAATTTTAAAAACTTAAAATTAAAAAAATTAAAATTAAAAAAAACTAAAATTAAAAAACTAAAAATTAAAAAACTTAAAATTTTAAAAATTAAAATTTTAAATATTAAAATTTTAAAAATTTAATATTTAAAAATAATTAATATTAAAAAAATTAAAATTTAAAAAACTTAAAATTTAAAAAAATAAAAATAAAAAACTTAAAATTTAAAAAAAAAAACTTAAAATTAAAAAAAAATTAAAATTTAAAAACCTTAAAATTAAAAAAAAAAAAAATTGCCACCTCAGCCGCCCCCTTCGCCCCCCTTTTAAAAAAAAATAATTTTTTAAAATTTTAAGTTTTTTTTTTTAAATTTTAAGTCTTTTAAGTTTTTAATTTAATTTTTTTAATTTTAAGTTATTTTAATTTTATGTTTTTTTTAAAATTTTAAGTTTTTAAAATTTTAAGTTTTTTAATTTTAAGTTTTGTAAATTGTAAATTTTAAGTTTTTTAAGTTTTATTTTTTTTTTAATTTTAAGTTTTTTAATTTTAAGTTTTGTAAATTTTAAATTTTAAATTTTTTAAATTTTACGTTTTTTAATTTTAAGTTTTTTAATTTTAAGTTTTTTTAATTTTAAGTTTTTTAATTTTGATTTTTTTTTAATTTTAAGTTTTTTTAATTTTTTTAATATTTTAAATAAAATTAATCTTTAATTTTAATTTAATTAATTTTTATATTAATTATTTACACATGGGACGCGAAACGGCGTCGTTTTTGTATTCTCTCCGCCACGTCAGCGTGCAAAACGACGCCGTTTTGGGCCAAACTCGCCGGAAAGTTGCCACGTCAGCCATTTGGCAGGATTTTCGCCGGAGTGGCACTTAAGTGTTCCATTTAAGTTCGAAACTGGCACTCAAGTGTACCATTTTGAAGTTATGGCACTTAAGTGTCCCTCTGTGCCAAGTTATGGCACTTGGGCTGTTCTTTTGCCGCAGAACTTTCAATTTCTGAATTCGGGTTCAATTTCGTGGTTAATTTCAATCTGGCGCGATTTTAGTGTGTCATAATCTACCAAGTAGCTTTTATGAACTTTTAACGCATTTGACCTATGGTCGATCATTTTCGAGCGACAAAGTGCATTTTCGACACATTAGCGACTCTCGGTTGTCGTGACGATCTCGAGGTTTCAAATACGAACACAGGGTACAGAAAAAACAGAACAATCAGTCTAGTATCGTTTGACGAGAATTTTGCAATTAGGTGGAATCACCCACACACTGATCACATATCTCAGTCGAGTCGACCAATCTCTGATCTCTGATCGATTTTGATAGTGCCCCCTTGTGGATTAGCACGGTCGAGCAGTCGATTCTTGGTCAAATTCTCAAGTCTATTGCGTCAAAATCCCTTAACGGCTTTACCTGATAGACTAGTTATCCCGTGAGTGATCAGCTTAGGGAAAAGAACTATAGATGCGTCAATGAAAAGCCCAACTTATTCAATCAAAACCAAAACTTGAAATTCAGGATGTCACACGTTCTTCCACTCATTCAAGTTTAGGAACAATACAAGGGCTAAATTAAACATGTGCAAAAAGTTTAGGGATCAAATTGAATCAATTAAAAGTTCAAGAACGACATTGTATATCGAGCTAAAATTTAGAGACTACACTGCACATTTGGCTAAACTTCGAGGACCATTTGCATCATTTTCTCAAGAAAATATAGCTAACATATCTATTAATATGACATTTGACATTGTTATGACATGTTCCAGCCTCTTGAGAGAGCACTCGAAGAAAGTGGTAATGACTTTGGATTTGGCCATCAAAAGATTGAATGAACTGCGCTTGAGATCTACTGATCATTGCTGTTGAAAGTTGCTGTATCATGGCAACATCACATTTGTTTCATGAACTGCTCTAGCAAATAAGCAGAAGCAACATCATTACTTGACATATTCGGTATAGCTTCGCTATAAGGAAGATCCTCCTCCATTGGAACAAAAGGTCACAGAATTAGGACAGCATCCGTTATCTTCCTCGTACCATTAGTAACGTGACATTCGTTGTTTCTTTCTACCGAGGTAAGGTACAGGAAATATGTTTTGCCAAGAGGTCCAGCATCGTTTCTTGCTTCATCTCAAAGGAAAGGTAATGTAAATACAATGCTGGTTCGGAAGCATCTGCCGCCGAGGAACTTTAGCCTTTTGACCTGGTGGGTTGCTTTTGGTGTATAGATGGAAAGACTCCTTTGACAATTCTAATGCAAAAAGGGCGAAATTATTCCAAATTTTGGGTCCCCTTCCTCACCATCTCCGTCAAGCTTGCCCGCTTCACATTTATTTTGTTTTTTCTTTTCTTCTTCTATTAATAATGGCAGACAAGGGGCCCATTCCTTTTCTAAAAGTTGTTCTAGCGACATTAAAGCAAAGTGGGTTGATTGAAAAATCTGTCTATAGAGCCAAAGGGGAGGGTAAAAAAAAGGGCTTTAACTTTGCAGTCGTCACTTGTGCTGCTAAAGTCAAAGCCCCTCGCTGAAATTTCCAGTGACGAGTTTGAACGTTGTGAAATGTCCGTCGTTGATGAAGCTAATTCTTGTTCTAAATAAGATGGAACTAAACGAAAAGATAGAACAAATTCAATAAGTTCTGGAAATTTTAAATTATTGCTCATGAATTCCTAAAGTGAAAGATTTAATTTTAAAAGCACATAGGCTATGATTATAAGCCCATGCATAAATGGGTAAACGAGCTCTATTAATTATTTCTTTTTCCTTTTTCTAAAATTTATGAATAAAAAACAGAAAAATAATTATTAAGTGAGTAAACATCTTGTTTATGAAATATAAAATATATTGAATTTGACCCCAATTAATGAGGTCCTTTAATTATGAAATTCAAAATCTATGAAAATTACTAATGCCCGTCCATATCCGTGCTACACACAGATCTAGACATATGAATATTGCGCAAAAATTTTCAAATTACATGCAATTAAAAATAAGGAATTAGCATAAAATGAACTATTTCTATGGTTAATTGTTTTCAAATGTCACTGAAACCTATTAACTTGGCATGCCTGAACCAAATATAAGTGCCTACATTTAAAAAAAAGACATATGCACTAATCGAGTTTGGTACATGGAGGCCTCAACTGCAAGCAATATCAATTTTCCATTTTTCTTTTTTCACAAAAAAATTATTTAATCCGTGAAGTTATTGACTATTAAAAGAGGAAAAAAACATATACAATACTAACCTTAATGCCAGTGAAGAGCACCAAAATTAAATGGATAACGGAGTATTTCAAAACTGTTGAAATATGTGTATAACTTTACAACTATCATTAGCAATCGCCTTGTATATATAAACAATATTGTTTGGCATATATATAATTTGATCGTGCCCTATATCCAGCATTAGGAATCTGGCTGAATAAGGAAAAGAAAAAGACACTCAAGAGGAGGCTCTTATTCAATTTGACACGCGGGTAGTTGAAACAAAAACTCCATAAATGGAACCCCATCAATTTCATTCTACATCTATGGCTTCCAAAAATATTCAAATTTGACTGAAATAAACCAGATCGCAAAGTACATGAAATTACGAAACAAACAAAAAGCACTTCATTTTCATTCCTTTAACCACTGATGTGCATGTAAAAAGCACCCAAAATTGATTGGATGACAGAGTGCTCTAGCCTTGCCCCAAGAAAACATCATTACTAATTTAATACTTTTGATATATGTATGTAGCTTTGAGGGAAAATTATCTAAAAAATTTTAAACTTATTAAATTTGAACAATTTAATTCTAAATTTTATTGACGATTTGCCACTGTAATCTTTTTTTACCAAAATATGCTGAATTGACGATCATGCCACGTAAGATGATTGTCACCCACATAAGCGATTTTCAATCAAAATTGTCCAAAATGATTACATTGGCAAATCGTCAAAGGTTTATCACTAAATTGGCTAAATTGAAAAATTTATGTTTATGATTGAATTGGCCATTGTACTATAGGTTTAAGATATTTTGGATAATTATTCCATGACTTTACAACTATCATTATTGATCCCCTTGTAATAATACACGATGAAGAAAATCAGGGAATATTTATTGGCTCACAAAAAAAATACAAACTATTATCTATGGAAAGACACTATTAGACAAATTAGTTGTGGTATACCGGACAGACAAATAAAGAACATATAAATGTGCCAATGTTTTCAGATGAATAAAAGAAATCAAAGTAAAGTTTTAAATTATGTATGCCTGAATACTTCCAATTACATGTACGTAGAAAAACTCTAACTTCAATAAAATGTTTGGTAATCCAATATTTCGAGTGGAAGAAAAGAAGATTCTTATGCTTAAATATATATATTAAATCTCCCATTACATGCACGTGTGTACCAAACTACATGAGCATGTACTTTTGTTGATTTGGGTGAGGAGATCAAAGGGAAAGCAATGAAGGCCAAAAAAGGGGGCAAGAACAATACTTTATTTTTCGAATTTTTATGATCGAATTATTCGAGAAAGAAATCAACATCGAGAACTTTATAGTCTCCAAGTGTGCTTGACATATGGCCACAAAAATATTTTCAAAATGGCGTGAAATTAACAAAACTTTTTCCTATTTTCTTTCACATGAAAGGATGATAAATCTTAATTCATAAATTATTAAAGTGAGATGAAGCAATGAATCAAGAGGATGAGTTTGTACGACAAATATTACGTAAACAAAAGTGTGTTTAAGATTTGAATCTAGACCAATAATCATATATGTTTAAGATTTGAATCTAGACCAATAATCGTATATGTTTAAGATTTGAATCTAGACCAATAATCGTATGACAATTTTTGGGATATTTATGCACAAGCATCCAAACTATTACTCTTTTTTGTAATCAAGTGTCTAATTTTATTTTTTTTATTCAATGGATCAAGGCCCTTGTTAAAACCATGGACGGAAAATACTGATAGAATGATAACGCTGTTAAATAGTCATTAACAATCCACATTGACGTCAGATATGATATCTTTAGATGCTGCATATTAGCAGATACATATTAGACGCTTAGATCATTTAAGTAAACACCCCACACGCACTCTATCTCCTCATCACCCAATCTTCAGGTTAAGCGAGCCATGTCAACTGTTATACTTTATTTCTAATGAGTCAGCAAGTCACGTCAACAAAATTACATAACATGGCAAATTATTTAACGGATGCCTTAAAGTGAGCCAAATTTGAAAAATTGAAGTATTTCATTAGAGAAAAAAGTTTAGAAAATGAACAAAAGTTCAGATACTTATTGAATCATTAGTCCTATCTTCTAAAACGCTCGAAGAAAAACATCTCAAGAAGATATTGTCTACGACGGTTATTATAAGGTGGTGACGTTGGAAATGTCACCCTAGCGGCGGTCCTTATGGCAGTGGCGCTGTAGAGGCCGTGGGACGCAGTGCTCTTTGTTTCCCCAATCCCCGCTTCTTTTTTTTTTCTTTTTTAGTTTTTTGCTTTTTTTCATTTTAGTTTTTCTCTTTGGGCTCTTTTTTTCTTTTATTGAACTTAAATTTGAAAAGATACATGAAAGTCTAGACATGATTCTAGATAAATAAATGAAAAATCACAATATGAATGAACTGCAAAAGAGTTGGACAAAAATTATAGCATCATCAATTTTAAGCGAGACATATAAAGCAACGAAGTTCTACTTGTAAAGAAAAACGAGATATTCACATTGGGATGGAAGACTAGGGATGTGAAAAGTTAAGTGACACAACCAATTTGTGTCCTCTAAAGTCTTGGACCCTATTTGGCAACCATTCTATTCCTTTATTTTTTTGTTCTTTTGTTCCTTGAAACAGAAAAAGAACATAAATCCATTTGATAACATTAGTTAATTTTTCTTTTCCCATAACCTATTAGTAGTCAGGGAATAGATTTAGAAAAGAATAGAAATCTATTTGGTAACGTTAGCAAATTTTTCTTTTCCCAAGAACATATTAGTGGCCAGAGAATAGATGTAGAACAGAAACAAATAGTTTTTTAAAAAAAAAAACCCTACTTCTTTGTTCTAAAAACCAATTCCTGAAACGATGCCATTTTCTTTTCTTTTTTGTCCTTTCTTCTTCCTCCTCCTCTAGCTAGTCGCCGGGTCTTGGTGATGGCCAGTGAACGGCCAGAGACAAGGGCCCCAGCTAGAGATGAGGGCCAACGAGTTCAACCTCATTGGCCTCAGGAGAGCCTCGTCGGTCACTGCCAAGGCCTAACAACCGGTTGGAGGAGGAAGAAGAGGGGAGGAAAAAAAAGAATTAAAAAATAATAAAAAAACTAGAAAATTTCAAAAATTATTAAAAATTTTAAAAGGTTCCACGTCATAAAAATTTTGAGATTCGTATCAAACGTATTCATGTTCTTTTTTTATTCAAGGATTAGAAATTTTGTGTAGTTACCACTTTTACTCAAAAACTCCTCTAGGGAATATAAATGAAAAAAAAAAACTTATAAATAGAAATTATTCCTAGAAATAGAAATGTTACCAAACGTACCATTGTTCGCCGTGGAATCTATTAAAGTTTCTTTTCCATTATCTCTTTTTTCATGTTTGCTTCACTCTCTACATAAAGAAGGCACATTATATCTAGTAAAGTCGCTAGGATATTCTCTAAATATTATGAAACAACCACTTGTGGACAAAAAACAGTTTACTTTGATTTCTCTGACCTCTAATGTGCATCCTTAAAAGTCTTGGTCTTCCTGGTCTTCACAGTTTTCTCTCCATTAGCTCACTATCACTTTGCTTCCTCATAACCCTTGTTGTTCTCCACAAACTATAGTGATTGATTCACCATGGCCATCGGAGAGATCTTATTGGGTTCCTTCTTTCAATTCCTGCTTGAAAAGTTGGCTTATATGGTATTGAACTATGTGCAACGGGAAGGAACTGGCACCTTGCTCCATAAGTGTGAGGAGATGCTAAAAACAATCAATGCAGTGCTTGATGATGCAGAGGACAAGCAACTTGACGGTGACCATCGAGTGAAGCAGTGGCTGGACGATGTTAGGGACTTGGCCTATGACACGGAAGACTTGCTCGATGAGTTCGAGATCGAAGCTGCTCAAGTCAAGTCGGAGGCAGAATCCAGCACAAGCAGAGGTGGGGTGAAAAGGAAGTTCCTTTCCTTTAGCCAACTGCACTCACCCACGTTTGAAACCAAGTTACAAGAGATCAAAGGTAGGTTTGAAGATATTGTCAACAAGAAGGCTCCTTTAAGCTTGAGAGAGAATGTTGTGGACAGATCTCACTACACCAACAAAAGGCTCCCCAGCACTTCTCTACCAGAGCCTCAGTTTTTCGGTAGGGAGAAGGAAGAAGCGGATATACTCAAATTATTGATAGGTGAAGCTGAAAATGTTGATAGCACACTAAGCATAGTCTCCATAATTGGGATGGGCGGTGTTGGAAAGACGGCATTGGCTCAACGGTTGTATAATAATGACAAGGTGAGTAATTGTTTCGAGAGGAGAGCATGGGTTTGTGTTTAAGATGTTTTTGATGTTCTTGACATAACAAAGACTATTTTGGGGTCGATCACCAAAGAACCTTGCGAGGACAAAGATCTTGATAGGCTTCAAACACAGTTGAAAGACAATCTATCTAGAAAGAAGTTTCTTGTGGTCTTAGATGATGTTTGGAATGTGAAGTACGAAGAATGGACTTCCCTCCTAAAGCCATTTGAAGTAGGGGCCAAGGGAAGCAAGATCATCATCACAACGCGTAACAATTCTATTGTTTGCATAAATAGAGTTTCGTCATATTCTTTGAATGTGTTGTCTGAAGATAATTGTACTAGCATGTTAGCCTATCATGCTCTGAGAGCAAGAAATTTTGAGGGGCATCCAAATTTGGAAAGAGCAGGCAAGAGAATAGCTGAAAAATGTAAAGGTTTACCTTTGGCAGCAAAGATGTTAGGCGGTCTCCTACATAATAGAGAGAATCCCAAAGAATGGGAAGCTATCTTAAATAGCAGAACATGGGATAAAGCGATAGGAAAAGATGGTGAGGTTCTTCCAGCTTTGAAATTGAGCTATTTGCATCTTCTTTCTTGTTTGAAGAGATGTTTTGCATATTGCGCTATATTTCCAAAGGACTACGAATTTGAGAGGGACGAGCTGGCACTCTTGTGGATAGCAGAGGGCTTTTTAGGTGAAGAAAAAGAAAAAGAGAGTATCTTAAGATTAGGACGTGATTGCTTTGATGAGTTAGTATCTAGATCCTTTTTTCAGCAATCCAATGTTAACACATCAAAGTTTTTGATGCATGATCTTTTGAATGATCTAGCAAAATCAATTGCAAATACGACATGCTTTACCTCTGGGAACTCTCAAGTAGTGAGTACTAAAGAGAAAGCTCGTTACGCATCATTTGTCTCACAGTTTGTTACATCAGAAAGCTCGAGAGCATATGCTCAAATGAAGGTACTAAGAAGTTTAATGCTGCTGAATGTTCAATTTAGTCAACGAATTTTCATTTCCGGAAAGGTGCTGCATGACTTGCTAACAAACTTGAAGTACTTGCGGGTGCTATCATTATCTCATTGTGGCATCACAGAGGTACCGAATTGTGTCTGTGATTTAAAATATCTTCGACATCTCAATCTCTCATACACCAGAATCAAAAGGCTACCTGAGTCAATTGGCGCCTTATGGAAATTACAAGTTTTGATCTTAAGAGGTTGTTGGTACCTTTCTATGTTGCCTCCATATATAGCAAATTTGGTCAACTTACAGTTTCTTGACATTAGAGATACAAAGAATCTAAAAGAGATGCCATTGAATATCGGTAATTTGAGGAATCTTATTATCTTGTCCAAGTTTGTGGTAGGACTAGAGAGAGGGTCACAATTAAATGAGTTAAAGAACTTGCCACATCTTCAAGGAGAGTTACTCATATTTGAATTGCAAATGGTGGAAGAATTTGGAGATGCAGCTAATGCTAATTTGTCTGGAAAGCAAGACCTTAGCAACTTATTCTTGCGTTGGAATGAAGGCTTTGGAAATTTCCGGAATACAGAACGCGAAGCACTGGTTCTTCACTCTCTGCGACCTCACACTAATCTTGAAAATCTCACTATTTCGTACTATGGTGGTGGAATATTCCCGCCATGGTTAAATGGTCCATCCTATTCTAAGATGGTGTCTTTGTGCTTGCTTGGCTGTCGTAATGTTAGATCGCTACCGTCCCTTGGACAACTCCCTTCACTCAGAGAATTATCTCTTAAAGATCTACGTGCAATACGTATGATAGGCTCTGAATTTTACGGAACTGAAAACCCTTTTCCATCCTTAACAATTTTGAAGTTTGAAGGGATGTCGACATGGAAAGATTGGTCTTATTATGCTGGAGGTCGAGAAGAAAAAGTACCATTCCCCTGTCTTCGGCATCTTGTTGTCCAAAGATGTCCAAAGTTGACGGGGACATTGCCTCATCGATTAGATCATCTCATAAAGCTAGAAATTTATTCATGCTCGCATTTGAATGACTCAACCAATAAGGTTCATCTTCCATCTCTCTGTGAGTTACACATTGAGGATTGTAACAAGGAGATCTTAAAGTGGTTGGACAACCTAACTTCTTTAACCATTCTCAAAATTGAGAATCTTGCGGAGCTTGTTTGCTTTGATAATGGATTTATCAGCTACTTGGTCAAGCTAAAAGAGCTTCACATAAGAAGCTGTGAGATGCTAACATACCTATGGCGAGATGGAGATGGAACGCGAAATCTTACTTGCCTCCAGATTGTAGTCATCGAATCATGTCCTCAATTCACATCTTTTATGATGGGACAAGGAGAGATTGAGCTGCCGCGCAACCTTGAAACGATACAATTGAAGCATTGTGTGAGTTTAGAAAGGCTTCCAAGCAAGTTGCACACACTTAGAAGTTTGATTATTTGGAGTTGTCCAAAAATCATGGGACTAACCATTCCTCCAAATGACCCCAACAGCAATAACACGATGTCGCAGCTTGAATATCTGTTGATTAACGGTTGTGATTCTTGGATATCTTTTCCGTTTGCTAAGGATAGACTTGCTACTCTGAAGACACTTAAAATTGAGAATTGCAAGGGAGTAGAGTCGCTAATAGAGATCACCGTAGTAGAATCGCTAGAATCTTTAGCTATTTGCAATTGTATGAATTTGGGAAGCCTACCACAGTGCCTTCGCACGCTTGCCCATCTCACTCGTTTGATGATAAGTGATTGTCCAACACTGGAGATGGAGGACCTCCCTCCCCTTCCCCTCACCTTGTCGAGTCTTTCACTTTCTAGGTGTCCGAAGATAAAGTCTATTGCCAGCTGTAACATTGATAGTTGTAACAATCTCACTTATTTGGAAATAAGTGGGTGTCCGGCATTGGAGATGGAGGACTTCCCTCCCCTTCCCACCACCCTATTGCACCTTGAACTTGCCTTTTGTGCGAAGATAAAGTCATTGGAGTGGCATCGTCTTACATCCCTTCAGAAGCTAAAAATTGAGTGTTGTAAAAATATCAAATGCTTCCCCAAAGGAGGTTTGCCTCCCAATTTGCGGTCGTTTTATATTCGGACGTGGCATAAGATGGAGCAGCCAATGAGAAAATGGGGCTTGCCCATGCTCACATCCCTCGAGACACTGAGAATGGAGGGAAGTAGCATGGAAGGGGAGGGAGACAAGGAGTGCTTTCCTTCGGAGGAAGACGAGGAGGATGCCTGGAGTCTTCTCTTTCCTTCCTCTCTTACCTCTCTTTGGATTGGCCATATGAGGAACGTGGAAAGACTATCAGATGGCCTTCGCAACCATCTCTCCTCTCTCACACTTTTAGGGATTCAAGATTGCCCGAAGTTGAGGGACTTGCCAAAGGATGGCCTCCCTCCCTCCCTCCAACAATTGTATATAATTAAATGCGAGAATCTGAAAGATCGATGCTCAAAACAAACCGGTGATTGGCCCCTCATCCAAGAGATCCCTTCCATCAAGATTGATTTCCATCGGATCCAATAAATTGATTCGTCCTAGTACGGTCAGGTTTTCTAGGGTTCGGGTAAGTTTATGGTTTCGAAGGCATCGATTTCCCATTCTGCTTCCTCAACTCGATGCTCAGCACAAGTGGATACTTTCCCGTGGAGATGCTCCGCATGAATTTCCGGAAATCTGAGAAATCCTTGACATCCGTACCAATTGGGTTCTCAGATCCGATGAAGTGAAATCGATCCACTTTCGTTGTCCTTTGCTAACTTCCGCGTTTCAATCCCTTCCATCTACAGTCAGATTTCTACGGGTTTAGGTGAGTCCTTTCGTCTTGAATGCATCATGTCTTTGTTCTTTAGTTCGACGCTTAATTACGAAGTAAATTTCTTCCAATGCGTGCAGATGTTTGCTTTTCGTGGAGTACGACTGAAATTCAGAGCTGAAAAATTGATAATTAGCTGCTTGAATATCCAGCAAGAGCTTCCTTTGGTGTCCAATTGCACTGGCTTGCAAAAGTTGATGATGATGATGATATTCTTGTATGCCACAGCTGAAACCATCTCCACTACTGCCTTGGGCCGGCTTTTCTCTTTAGCCACCGCAATGCTCTTTCGAATGACAAGTAATGAGAACATAGACATGTGCTGCTTGATTGAAGTAGGGGAACTCAGCTTTAGTTCGAGACCCCTAGAGCTGGAAATGAGAACATAGACATGTACAGCCAAACCTCTTTAAACACTTGGTTCAATCTCCTTATCCCTCCTTACTGTCATCTACCAAATGCATCAACTATCGCTGGGACATCACTATGTTATAATATCAACTGATTCTTTAGGAGCGAAATAGAGCAACAAGTGTAAAACATTTTCAGGCATAACGCCATTGTTATAGTACAGGATTTGATTCCACAGGCTGCTCTTCGCTTTACGCTATGATCTTCAACCAACTGATCCTCCCCTCCTTGGTTTCCATATGCAGGTGTCTCGGAAAACCGACTTGGAAATCCACAATTGTATTAGAACTTAGCTACCTACTTGAGATTGAGCTAATTCTTCCTCTAATTTTATCAGCTACTCTTCCCTGATCATTCCATTCCCCAAATAAGCTAAGCCTCATAACAAGAAAAAGCGTCCAAATCACATCCTGGGGGCCAAACAATGAACATTCTGTCGCAATTCTCGTAGGCATAACCACAAACACAGAAAACTATCACCTACACACGTTCGAACACAAGAAAGAGTTAAGAAAAAAAAAAGAACAAGAAAGCTCCACCTCCTTGTCCCGCGCAACTTCCGGGGAAGAGTCCACCGCCGGCGTCTCCTCCGCAGCGACCGCTTCGGCGGCCGCGGATGCCGCCGAGATTCTGATTCCTCTCGACCCGCAACGACCCACTTTGAGTCCGGCACACGGGCCGGTCTTCCTCGCGGCGAAGAACGAATCTCTGGACGGCTTCAAGACAGCGTCCGAGCAGAGGAACGGCGGGCGCTGCCTGAGAACGGCGCTGCACGAAGCTCTGTTTCTGTTTTGGCCTCAATCCCAACAAATTTCTGTTCATATATGGATGCGAAGTTGGGGTACTTGCCAGAGGATGGCCCTCTCTCTCTCTCTCCCTTCAAGAGATCCCTTTCATCAGCATTGATAGTGCTCGGATCCAATGAAGTAAAATTTATCATGCCCGAGCCATGATGATAGATTTGTCTTCGTTGACTTCTTTTTGTTCCTCAGGTAATGCTTCCAACTTCTTTCATATTGCACTTTCATTTGTTAACTGCTGGGATTCATTCTTTGATTTGGGGAAGTGATTCTGGGGGCAATCTTGTTCTCTCGAATGATGCAGAATTCGTGAAGATGGGCTGTGGGAAATCTTTCGCACCATTCCCTAAAGGTAATTATTTTTTCGGATTGTTGATGCAGCTCCACTGGAGTTCGGTAGATGCATTGCAATGTGAAAAGTAAGGATGGATGATCTCTGTTGATATGAAGCAGAGTTCAGAGGAGAATGTTATGTTGTTGGGTAACATCATATTGGAAAAATTGGTTCCGAACCTAAATTTATAATTTATGGTTAAAATGGTGTTCTTTATCTGTATGCATGTTTTGATTTGTGCATTTTCACCTACAATGTTGCTCTTCCATCGGTTTTTGAGCACCAAATTGTTCACTTTTAACGTTGCCTTCTTTTCCAACTCAGGATGCTGCTTCACCAGCTCCAGGTTTGTGGAGTTATGAGCACCCACCGAATGAGGTTAAGCCGGTTCCTCAACTTGATGCTTGATACAAACTGATTTTCCTCGTTCAGATTTTTCACATAAATTTTCAAAAACCAGCCGCTAAAGCTGAAAGATTGACATCTATAGAACCAAATGTTCACAAAACTGCATCTTGCTATATTGATGACCTATCTTGAACTCTTCTTGATGCCCAAAATCTGTGCTTATTTCTGCACTTGAGTGACCCACCAACCAAATTGTGAATCGAAATGCACTATACTTTGCGTGAGAATCACTAAAAATCATAGCGTTCTACAATCATATTCCTCTGCATTTTCAGCGTTTGTTGTAAGTTCTCTTCCAACATCTTTCCTCTTGTGCCCTTAAGCTCATTCACTGTGGTTGTTTTGCAGATACCACTATGATCTATATTGACAAAAGCTCTTGGAAGGATCACTTGCGAATGTTGTTGAGGTGGGGCTAATGCTGTCGATGTTAAGTGTCACTTTTTGCAATTTAATAAAAGAAAAGAAGAAGCGTTTAATTTTATTTGGTGGACTGAGATGTCCTAAATTTTCTTCTAGTGAATACGATCAAAATAAGAATAATCTTTTCTAAAATCTAAAAGCAGTGATTAGTTATGTGGATGCTGTGATATGATTACGAAGAAAAGGGATGCACTTCCTTTCTCTCTTTTTTTTTCAATGGTTTCCTTTATCATTGAGAATTCTTTTTGTTGATGATGATCCTTCGTAGTATTAATCAGTCAATCTGGGATAAAATTCCGGGGCACCTCATGGCTCCAACCTTTCAATGCCACACCAATTCATGACGGCATTGATATTCCATAAATCACCTTCTGCTTGGGTCTTGATCTCTGGTGGGTTAGGAACTATTATTAAAAGCTTGCAAAAAAAAATTTAGCCAATTTACTCATGCTCGTTTGGTTGAGATTGAAGTGATATGCTACCTGCTTCTGCGATTGTGTTGTCAGCAGTGACCTCTGGGGCAAATCTATTTAGTTCTTTAAAGTATCGGTCGTGTGCATTTACTTTGGAATATTATTTTGTCTTACATTATGTTAATTTATTTGAAAATACCTTCTTATGTTGCATTCTTCCTATAGGGAGTTCCGGAACAAAAGTTTCAAGCTCACTTGTGTTTGTTTGGCGTAACTGGAAATCTTGCACTTTGACGAATGCAAACCTTGTCTGATACATCTCCTCCCTCATGCTACTGTTGCATATGTAAATTTTTGGTTGAAGCAATTTTCGTGTGAGATTGTGAAGTG
The DNA here is from genome assembly GCA_007663325.1 of Eucalyptus pauciflora. Lineage (NCBI taxonomy): Eukaryota > Viridiplantae > Streptophyta > Magnoliopsida > Myrtales > Myrtaceae > Eucalyptus > Eucalyptus pauciflora. The sequence goes on from VMYD01000077.1 coordinate 881,699, forward strand.
TCACGCCCCGAACCTCGAGCACGTACACATCCCTCGGTGGTCGATAGAATTTTGCGACGTTCCCAGGACTCGTCGCCGACCCTTCATTTTTATTGCACATGCGGAAGCGAATTACTAATCCCCTGACCTCAACAAACATGGGATAGAAAAGCAGGACAACAATTTCAAATCAAATACACTTTTATAAACACTTCAAGCTTATACAGAAGGTCTATGTCATAAAGAACTACTGAGCCACCTATGCTCCTGACCCTTCCGCTTCAAGCTCCTGGCTCTTCACACTAGGGACCTGAAAATGGTTATTCAATAACCAGTGAGATATAAATCTCAGCGAGTTCCACCCCTAAGCCCCGGTTAGTACACCAACTCAACCCAGGGTATCTATCCAAAACTACCCCACCACAAGCAACAACCAACAGTCGATTTGCATACAACCTTACCTGGTATGCCATACCCTGCACGTTATAATTCAGCACGATACACGCAATGCACATGGCCGTTAGATGATACAGTTCATCAATCACATACGAGTCGCGTCACCAGCGATCTCACCTGGCCATTGCCACACTCTGCACATTATCGATTCATGCGTGTGTGCCATAAACAATATGCTTAACTCATGCATGACCGGAATCAACAATGCAATGATTCTCATGCGTTCTTGCACAATAGTGCGTCACTCATCACGTACCAATCGATCACACGGGTCCATCAATTCAATCAATCCAATTGATACCATACGATTGACACCATCTATCAATTTATACCATCTATTCAACCATACCATCTATTCATCCAACAATACAATCACTGCTCACACAAGCTGAATGGATGCCATGCTCTCACAAGCTGATATAGATGGTAGCTCGCACAAGCTGATATATATATATAGATGGTAGCTCACACAAGCTGATAGATAGATGATAGCTCGCACAAGCTTATATATATATAGATGATAGCTCGCACAAGCTGATATATATATATATAGATGATAGCTCGCACAAGCTGATATATGGATCGTTGCTCTCACAAGCTGATAAACAATCATTGCTCTCACAAGCTGATATATGGATCGTTGCTCTCACAAGCTGATAAACGATCATTGCTCTCACAAGCTGATATATGCATAAATGATAGCTCGCACAAGCTGATATATGGATCGTTGCTCTCACAAGCTGATAAACGATCATTACTCTCACAAGCTGATATATGCATAGATGATAGCTCGCACAAGCTATAGCATATATTATATAATAGCTCGCACAAGCTGACATGATGTAAATCAATTCAATTTTTCAATCCAATCAATCAATCAATTCAAACTGGTCCTACAAACCAATTACGGTGCCAAAAGCCGACACCGGGTATTTTCAAGTTAAATACCAAAACTTCACAATCATCACATAATTGTACAAATCGTCACTCAATTCATGCGGATGTTTATGCAAAACACATCCAATCACTTCATAGGATTAAACACACATGAAATTAAACACTTTTCATTCTCGGGGTGAACAGTGTTTCGTGAACAGTAATCGTGAACAGTACGTGAATAGTGTCGAGTGAACAGTAAATTTTCAGAATTTAATAAATGATAAATTAAACTCAGAAATCATTAAAATCATTAATTAAAACAATCAAACAATTAATTAAGCAAAACAAGCTTAATTAAACACATAAGCACAATTAAGCAAATAAAGCAAGATTAAGCTAAACTAATTTAATCCATCCATCTAACCACCTATCTTAGGGCTAATACAACTTAATTAAATCACATAAACTAGAATTAAATCTAACTAAACCAACCCTAAGCAAGTTTAGGCACTAATCGAAGGATTAGGAGCTAAACTCACTCGTTAAGCGGGCCGGAGACACCGACGCGGCGGCGACGACGGTGGCTATGCACCAGAACCTCTACCACGACGATCCAAGGCGGTCCCAAGCTCAACACAGCAACCACAGCTCGAACTCCCACTGAAACTTCTGAAAAACAGCCCTGCCGGAGAAGAAAACAAGTTGAACGGCTTGGCCGGAGCTTCGGCGAGGGGGTTGGTCGACAACCGGAGGCTCCCGGGGGTCTTGGGGATCTTGTGGGTGGATGGAATGGGCAAAGGAACGGTTGGAATGGGAGAAAAATGCCCGAAAACGCGTAACAGTGCAGGCTGCAGGCGGACCGACGGACCGGCGACCGGCGGCTTGCGACGGCCGTACAGGACGGAAGGCGGCTCCGTTCGGGACGAAATTAGGCTCGTTGGAACGGTCTGTCTCTCCCGGTCATGTTGATAGGTGGCTCGTTCTATGATTCATCCGGAAAGACCACTTTTTACTCGATTCTTCACTGAAGGGTCAGCTGGAGCAGAAACTTAAGGAAGAGGAAAACGAGGGAGAGAGGAGCTCGTCCGTTTGGAGGCCGAATGGGGGAGAGAGAGAGTGATGGGAGGGCTGAAAGCACTCCTCATTAAGGCTATTAAATGGCTACTTCAAGTCCCCATGCCATGACATCATCTTCTCTCTCTTCTTTTGCCCTTATCCCTTTGCTTTTGGGGGCAATTTGGTCATTTCCACCTTGCACAAATTACCAATCTATCATTGGGCTGAAATTGGTGGATGGGCCTAAGAAATGGGCTTGGCCATGAATAGGAGTGGGCTTGGGAATTTGTTGGGCTTTGAAATGGTTAAGGCTTGGCTCATGGGCTTAGAAGATGAATAGTTGGTTGAGGCCCAATGGCTCATTTGCTTGACTTAGGCCCATTTGGTGGCTGTCCCAACTTGGGCCTAAGGCCCATACTGACTTGGCCCGGCCCACGTCCTCACGGGCTTGCTTCCTCGGTCCGAAAATCCCTTTTTCCAATTGCTCAGCTTAACTGGCTCTGTCGACTGTTTGAAGCAGCTTCATCTAACGTCCATCCCGGACATTCCCGATAATTCGAAGTCCAGTCCTAAGTTCTCTTGCCATGTCAATTTCGCCCTAATGCCATTTTGGTTATAACTCAGACTGACGGGCGGCTCAGAGGATTCACGCGTAACCGACTCGTGCCAAACCACGTTCAAGACATCTCGACGCATGGACATCCTTGACTGCATGAATTTACGGAGGATAGATTCTTATTTCAAAGTACACGATCACTAAGGATCGACATAGGGTCGTTCGCGGGTTCGATAACGGTAAACGGAATCACCCGTCGTTCCATTATGTTCTGTCCGCGAATCAACTTATAGTCGTCCTTTGAATCGGCCTGCCTATCTACAGGATCATCCTCACGCAAGTCTCACGGTCAAGTCGTTTTCCCAGGTCAAGTTCTTTAGTCGTACGGGTTCCGTCCTCATTAGCCTTTCCCCTCAAGGTTAGTATCTCAGGAGTGATCAATTCCGAGTGAGATCAACCAACAATGCATTGACGAAATTCACATTCATTCATCCCTTATAAGGCTCGAATTTCAAGATGTCACATGAAGCTTTGTTAGAGGTTAGTTAATTTGTGATCTAAATTGCGGCTCACTGTGTGCTTTCTCTAAGGCTTTTTGGATGTTATTGCACATATAACATGGTGCTTTGCCCATATAAATAGGTGGTCAGAAAAGCAGTGTTGCATTTGCCAAGATAAATTTCGAGAAACCATACATAGTTTTGCTTGCGAGCCATCCGATCATCTGGTAAGTTTTACTCATTTTTCTCCATTTTGTGACTTCGATGACTTTTTCAGTTAGCATGTTATATTGTTCTTGCACTAATTGAACTTATAGGAATCTGGTCTTTACATTGAAAATACAATGGGACCAATTAGTGATCACAACAGGGAGCTCTGCCATCTTACATCTAACTTATAATGGAACGGAACCAATCTAATTGTTCCAACTGGCAAAATATTGCGAATCGAACATGTATGCTAGCTTGATCAGTGTTTTTTGTATTGCAGTAATCTGTAATACCAAGTAGTTCCAATATCCTATAGGCAGCATTGGGTTTTGCACATAATTAATGTGGAAATTTCTTTGTTTATAAATGTGGACTTTAAGTTCTACTTTAATGACCTATGACTACTAAAGTTTTATCTTTGTAAATTGCTAGTTTCTTGTCTAAGGATTGAAGAGTATGATTCTGTGTTTTTTACTATCCCAAACTACAGGATTTGGATGCGGTTGAGGCGCTCATTCGAGGGCTGGTCTGGTTCCAAGGAAGGTGTCTGATGGTGAGATTGATTTTTTTATGCCAGAATACTTCAATTTGACCAATGATGGATTTTTTTTACAGCTAATAGCCATCTTTTCACCTTGATTTGCAGGTTAGTCACGATGAGTATCCAATATCTAGAAGCATGGACAAGCTTTGGGTGGTTTCTCAAGGCAAGGTGGTGCCTTTCTATGGGAATTTCCAGGATCATAATAAGATACTTCAGTCCTCATTGAATCGGGTGAGTTTAGTTCTTGTCATCAGCCAAGAGTGGTTCAATGGGATCACATCACATTACCTTATAAAACATAAAATGAGGCTTTGTTGCATAGAGAAAGCAAAAAAGCATGAAGAGAGGATTGCTGCTGATATACAGGATGTACTCACAGTAACAGCGGCGCTCGTTTGTCATTTTGATTGGGGCTCGTGGAAGGATGAGGCTTAAGTTTTTAATATTGAATATGCAGTATCACTTGCCAATAGGTTAAAAAGTTGTACTTTTGACTCTAAGTATAGAATTGCTTTTAGTAACTATATTGTAGGAGCCACAAAATACAATGTGAATTTCTGTATGTGAATTGGTTAGATAATATCCTTTTAACATTTTCAGGTCAATATTCAAAATATGAAGCTCTCTTTCTTCCCAAAACGGTTATTGTATAGATGGAAGGATAAATTTAAAACAGAAATTTGAATATGTGAATGAAACAGCTAAATTTTGAATGAACTATGTAGGCCGAAACCCATTTAAAAACTGATTACCTGGTCAAAGAATAAAGTTTATCTTTCTTCTATTCAAATTCCCACTCCATCTCTTGATAAAGGTAGCTTTAACCACCAAAAAAGAAAAAATAATCGTGATTTCATTGTTTAGAGAGGCAACAGTTAGATCAAACTGATTTTTGTTGGACTTTACTGTGATACCATGAAAGGTTCCATTTGTCAGCCTAAAAGAGATAGTGGAACTCGAGTCTTTGGTTCATTTTGAAAGCCAGAAAATGAAATTTATTGGATTGTTAATTAACAGAAATTGCCGTACTGTCTTCTCTTCTCAATCAGCTCATCCCACATCGAGATTGGACATGCCTTACCCTTTGTGACAGATTGTTTGCTGTTGTTGATGATATCTCCTGCTTGTTCCAAGGACACAGACAATGTTGCTCTTCTTAAGCAGCAATATGGATGGAATAAAACTGCTAATGAGGTCATTATCGTCGTAGAAGCTTATTGAACTAAGAGGGATCGGAGGCCTACCCTGCTGATCAAGTCGTGAGGGACATCAGCAGGAAGTTTGGTTTTGTGCTCTTCAACAGCTCTTCTAAAACCCCTTTTCTAGCCTGTGTGAGTAACAATAATTTTCATTGGTTTCATTATGGGATATCGCTTTCAATCTCTTCCTCCACCTGTGATCTATATCTAATCCTTTCTGTTCTCTGAATCATTCAGGATGTTATGGCAGTTTTCCTTCCTTTTGGGGAATTGATTCTGGAGGTAGCCTTGTTCACTCAGATGATGCAGAAGTCGTGAAGATGGGCTTTGGGAAGTCTTTCGCACCATTCCCGAAAGGTAATTATTTTTTTGGTTTGTTGATGTGGCTCCACTGGAATTTGGTCCATGCATTGCAATGTGAAAAGTAAGGATGGATGAGCTCTGCTGATATTAAGCAGAGTTCAGAGGAGAATGTTATGTTGTTGTTTTTTTTTTTTTTAATGACCCGGGAACCGCCGTGAATGTTATGTTGTTGGGTAACAGCATTTTGGAAAAATTGGTTTCGAACATAAATTTATAATCTAAGGTTAAAATGGTGTTCTTTACCTGTATGCATGTATTGAAATGTGCCTTTTCACCTACAATGTTGCTCTTCCAATGATTTTTGAGTGCCAAATCGTTCACCTGTTAACATTGCCTTCTTTTCCAACTCAGGATGCTTCTTTACCAGCTCTAAATGTTTGAGGAGTTACGAGCATGCACCAAATGAGGTGAAGCTAGTTCCTAGGGTGAATAGCTCGGGCTGAGTGCAAAGCGCTACATTTTAAGTGGTGCAGAGACTAAGGAGTCTAGCATGCCTAGAGTTGGGAGTGCTGCGAACTTGTCCTTGCTCTGCCGAGTCATGCATTGTGGCCCTTTTCTGGCCAGGCCATTAGCTATTGAATGGCCTTCTGTTGCTTATGACCCAGTCACCCTTTCTCATACATTGACAATTTTTTCAGCTCTAATGGTCTGTTGCACTTTGTTGAGAGTTTGAGATGACATTGTTTTTATGCAGCTGTATATATATGTACTTATAAAACGAAGCCTTTACAGAACCTGATCATCCTTTGTGCAGTAATATCTTTCTGGCATTTCATTTAGCCGTCATGCAAAGTCTATCCAATGTAATGTTTTCTGCATAGAATCTCTACTAGTAAATCAGACCAGGACGATATTGTCATACGAGAACAAATGTGAACCATTATAACTTGGAGCGTGCTGGTTCTCATATGGAAATCAAGTTTACACAACACCTTGTGAAGGGTCATGTGAACTTTAATAACAGACAATGATAGGATGTTAGATATTAAGGCTAAAGCGGTACCTCTCGTGCAATTTAAAAGCTGTCAAACGGAGCTTGATGCCTGCCGATACAAACTTAACATGAAGATAGAGGTAGCTATCATACGATGACTAAAATCAAACTGCAGATTAACCCACAAAAAAGAAAAAAAAACACCTCGCCTGCCCATCTTGGTAGGAGAGACCTCTTTAGTCCTCATCGGCTATACCCCTGTTGTTATCTGAAAAACGTGCGTTTGTCGATCTCACCCTATTGACATGTGAGCTCTCGCTAAAATTTCTTACATAAGTAAGTGATGGTTTTGATAGATGTGCAGTCTACATAGCACAGGCTGTACAACTAACCTACTGATCCTGCTTAAAAAAATTCTGGATATCCACTTCTTTTTGTTTAATTACTCTGCACAAAATTTGTATTCAACGTATTCATGGATCTCCATACACCATCAAGTATACTGTGAGCACCGTGCTTAAATCAGGTCTCCACCTATCTATATGTAGACTCAGTATCGACTTAGCTTCAGCTTTCGGTAGGTTTGGAGCCTTAAACACCTTGCAGACGCGCTGTTCACCTTTGCCTTTCCTAAATATCAACCTAATTGTGGCTAAATGAGCCAGAACATCCCCACCCGCAGGTTTCTTTGGGTCTGATATGAACACAGCACCGCCTAGATCATCTACGACTGCAACAAATAAATCAAAGACAAAGTCATCAAAAATCATCTTTTTCCTTAACTCAAGGACTGCAGCTACTGCAATGGTGCGATTTGAATGTCATGTAACCTAAATAAAAGCCAGATTGCTCGTGTGAGAAAGTTCAACAAAGTTTTTTTAATTATCAAAAGAAAATTATTGCGAACTCAATGGAGATGATGTTGGGTAATTAGCTTCCAAATATTGTGACTAGATTTCTTCTCGGGCTCATAAAAACCATGATATCCACAAACTGTTGACCTTAAACCCATCTGCTATTATGTGTAGTTAAAAACATATTGCAGTAGATAATTTTATGTTTTTTTCTTTATGATGAAACACAGTGATTAATAAATTTCATTTCATTTGAGGTTATTCGAAATGACACTGAATAATTTTCTTTTGGTTACATCTCTTATGAAGTTCTATGACCTTTCAATCACATGCCAGGCTCGATGAAGTTCCTAAGAGCATATAAGGCTGTATTATTTACATTCAATTGGCTAAACATAAATAGAAGAAGCAGAAAGGATACTTCGGCCTCACCTTTATCATATATTTTGCATTTGATACACAAAGGTGACATTGTAGTTGACAAATCTTTTGGGTCACCATCACAGTTAGAGAAAGTATCTCATGTCATTCATGAATGGTTTGCTGTCGAGCACATGAAACTTAGGGACAAGATATGACAAGGGTGACGAAGTGTCCATTGCAGAGAAAGGAAATGAACAAGTGCTTGGGAGCTCATTATATGCCTCTTGCAGTCAATACGATGACTAACATCAAATTGCAGATTAACAGAAAAAAGCACTTTGCCTGCCTTCCTGGTTGGAGAGACTCCTTCGGTCCGTCGCATCGGTGATGCCTCCTAGTGTTATCTGAAAAACATGTGTTTGTCAAGTTCAACATATATGGAATATCTCAGTCTCATCTTATTGACAGATGAGCTCTTCCTAAATTTTTTGATAAAATTAAGTGATGGTCTTGATAGATGTGCATCGTCTACGTAACAGCACAGCTAAAAATAACATACCGGTCCTACTGAGGAAAATTCTCAATAGCTACTTCTTTTTGTTTAATTTCTCTGGACAACATTCATATTCAACATGTTCATGGATCTCCAGGCAACATCAAGTAAACAGTGAGTATCATGCTTAAATCAGGTCTCCACCTATCCCTGTGTAGACTAAGTATCGACTTTCTCACAGATTTTGATCTAGACTTCCAGATATTTTACTTGGTCTCTGCAGTATGGTCTGAAAAAATTCAACGAAGTACATAACTAGAGGAAGATCTGCAGTATGGCATCGTCAATGGTTGGGTATTTTGTTTCCATAGCACAGGCGGCACATGTAAGTATACTACAAGTATACTGCTCAAATTCTGGTCTCCACCTATCCATATATAGACTTAGTATCAACTTTCTCTCCGATTGATATTAGATTTCTAGAAATTTCGTTTAATGTCTGCAGTGTAATCTGGTAAATTTCAATAAAGTGTATAGCTAGACAAAGATCCAGACAAAAAGGATATAGCTTCAGCTTTAGGTAGGTCTGGGGCTTTGAACACCTTGCAAACCCACTGCTCACCTTTGCCATTCATAAACATCAACCTAATTGTGGTTGCATGACCCAGAACATGCCCACCTGCGTGTTTCTTTGATGCCACTGAAACAAAGAAATCAAAGAAAAAGTCATCAAAAAAATTATCTTTTTTGATTAACTCATGGACTGCAGCTACCGTAAGCATCACTAGTTTACACCAAATAGCTGGTTCTTGAGACTTACGAGAACTAGTATGAGCTTAGTGTAGTCACCGAATTGCTATTCTTCAGTGTGCGACCATCAAAGAGCTAAATTGGATAAGATCCTTTAATGGATGCATGACTAGGTGGGAGAAATGAGATGTGATATGGTACCTTGATTGGTCATGTACACTGCCACATTAAATTCCTCGGCTATCTGAAGTAAGCGTGAGAGCATTTGTGCCAATTTTTGCTGCAATTGGGAATCTATTAATGTCAAACCAGATGAGCTGAAAATTTGCTACTCGCATGATGTGATGGTTTCAGAATCGACCTGACCCCCCGCAAGTTTTCCCCTTCCATTATATTCCACTTGAAAGAGAGCGATCACTGAATCCACAATCTGAAAGATATTACTCAGCTAAGGTCAACCATCGGCACCTTACAAAATGTGTGCAGTTTGCTTCTTGAGCACTGTCTTACCAGGAACCTAAATGGTTCTTCAGACATCTTCGCAGCCAAACTGAGAAGCAAGTTGTACTGATGCTCAGAAGTAGAGGCACGGGCATAAATGATCTTCAAATTCATGGAAAGACCAGATTACAGCAAGTACATTAGCCAGGAAAGAAGGAAGACTTGCCACCAGTGTAGAGAGCATTGCTTACATTACGTGTGACAGCACCAGGATCCATGCCAAATCTTTCAGCTATTTGTACAATTCGATCATGGCAACTGCAGGTGTACCAAGTTAAGAAAGTGCATATGCACTTACATGGACATAAGCCGAGTATGAAACAAAAGCAGCTTTGTTGAGGTCAAGAAAATGACCAACAGATTATAATAGGATACAAAGTTTTTTCTGTGGCAAGGTATGCTACCTTGCCATTTGCCCCTCCCACGTGAGTTGGCAGCTGGAAAAATTGTTAGGATCGTGGCATTTACAAACCATAAGATATCATCTCATGGAACGGGATCAGCTTTAATGAAGAGTGATGGAAAGAAGGGAAAATAATGTTGTAGGATTTGCATATATAGTAGAGTACTTCAGGCATCCTATTCAACTGATGATCAACCCAAGTCCAAGTCTGACAATGACTAAGGCTTCTGATTGGTTATGACCTAGTACGCTCTCCTGGCCTTTTTCCTACTTGGTTTGAACCACTATAGATTGTGTGTTCCAGTATGCTGATTGCAGTTTACAGAAGATGAGAGTGCCAAGAATCACCTAATAAACACGTTCCAGTGCCAAGATTAAACACAGATTTATTCTTTACTAGAAATTCAATCATTGTCTTGCTATTTATGCTGTTCATCTAGGAAACATAACATGAAATAGAAGTTAACGACGAAAACCTAACATGCAATTCAGACCAACCTGAGTAGTAACAAACAGGGTATGTGCAAGCTGTGTTTTCCCAGACCTGAAGTGACGTTAGCAGCATTTTCTGAGAAAGCCAACTAACAAAAGCAACTAAAAGTTCATCAAGGGAAACGTTATTGGACTGTGCTTGTCACCGAGATACGCCAAATGCTTCTGTAATTGCCTGAGTTTCAGTACTACCTGTTTAACATTGCAGAACCAGGGAAAGTTGTTTTCGTTGAAACGCATGAAGAATAATATACACAATCTACAAAAGAAAGTCTATTACCGCCTAAAAGCTCATTGAGGGCTTGGCTTCCAGTTGTGATGCATATAACCGACTTGCTCTGGAAAAAATGAAGACATTGAAAGTACTTTGTGCTGTGAGATAAATAGTGTTTAGAGCAAGTGCAGTTTTCTACAGTCGATATGCTAATTTGCAGGCTTTATTTCAAGGGTCAATGACTTATTCAGGTCTTCCGAACCATTTTTAGCTCGAAATTTGCCGAATTAAGGACTTACTCTGAGCATAGCTTCAATTCCCGTAATAAAATGAGAATTCTGATGAAAACAAAGAGAAGTTATTATGAGATGCATATAGAAGTTGCAATTGATTACAGCGCCATCTCAGGATAAGAAGAAATTAAGCTCTAACCACTATCTTTTCAGCTGATTCGCATATCTTATCAACTTTTGCTTCAGATAAACCTTTGGTTCTAGTTAAGTGCTACAAAAAAACAAAACAAAGACAGAGGAAATCACCTTAGCCAATAATACCTCCACTTAATTTTCGCAACTGAATATCAGATATACCTTCTCTGTATGCATCATCAAGACATTTGCAAGTGTCAATCCGTGCATCCTGTATCTTTTTTCACATCTCCAGCATGGATTCCCTGAGAAATACCTGCAAACGAAAAAAAACAACCCACCATTGTGTTTAACTCTATATTTTCTGGTGAATGTAGAATGTCAAGTGTTCCAATAGTGATTGTTGACAAATTTAGCTTAGGAGATTTGTTATTAATCCATCTATGCCATAAATAAGTGGATAATAGATGTACCGATGGTGCAATTACTATGTGACGTAACATAACAAAGGCCAAATTGTGCTCTTGTATGATTTAGAAGACACACGTCAAAGAGGTGAATTAGACATATCATATTCAAGTAGTAGCGGAAATTACTTCTGGTCATTTAAGGAAAGAAAATTAAACTATCGTATGCACAGAAAATCACGACAAGTTCAAGAGGAAGTCGAATGGAAACTCAGAATCATTCTCGGCAATCACATTACGAAAAGGAAATCAATTGAAATTTGTGGAGCTCATGAACTCACTTGAGAGCTGAAATGAAGGGGTTTCTAGTCTACTGAGTCACAGGCTCCAGCCTTAACATGAACAGCTTTTCCATCATCCTGCATATGCTCTTAGTTGGACGTTTCACTTTTTTCCCCCGAAGATTTACCTTCAAATCTTTCGCTGCGATTTTCTCTTACCCCCGGTGCTTCTTGTTCAAAAGAATCAAGAATAGAAGGAATTCCTTTAAATAACATATTCATTCCATCGTCTGACCCACGTAGCTTTCCATCCTTCACCTTGAGCTTCTTGGCAAGCTTCCTTTCCAATTCCAGATCCTCCTCGGCAGATATATCAGCTTTCCGCATAACACGCTCAAGATACTCTTCGATCTTAGTCTTTGATTTTCTCTTCACATTATTCTTCACTTCACTGGATTTCAGCGAACCAGAATTGTCCTCCAAAGAAGACTCAAGCTTAACCATCGCGTTAAACTAAGTTTTCTGGTGAATGTAGAATGTCAGGACAAAAGTATTTCCTAGATCATCACTGACAATCTAGCGTTCCAACAGATATTATTGATGAATTTAGCTTAGGATATTCGTTATTAATCCAGCTACATCACGAATACACGGGAAAAAAGACATCCAGTGGATTTCACGTAACATAACCAAGGCTGAATTGCTCTTGGATGATCGGAAGACAAAAACTAAAAACTATCGTACGCGCAGAAGATCGCCACAAGTTCGAGAGAAAGGCCGAGATGTAAAAACACCAATGGATTCACGGTGAGGTTCCAGGAAAATCGAGCTAAACTGAGCAACTTGAAACCGAAATCGAAATCGAGCTCATCCACTCAGCAGTATTCAGAGTCACTTAACATCGACATTCAAAGAGATATACAGTTAACTTGAGAACGGAGACCAGAAAATCACGATGATCAACTTCGGAATCAAACGACGCACCGGAACATCGACGAGAAAACGAAAGCGAGGAGATGAACAGAGAGCAGTTGCCTACGCTCTTGTTTAGCCCTGACTTACGTTCGTCGATCGCTTCGAGCAGGTCTTCGTCGTCGATCGTGAAACTCAAAAGCATCTTCGACGATGATGGAGTGCGACGATCGGGCATGGAGTTCGGTGCGTCTGCGCAGGAGAAGAGACTTTCAAAATTTTTGTGGATTTTGGAAACGATCGCAAATTGGAGGGAATCTATATATATATAGGGAATAATGGCTATTGGCTTATTTTTCTTTTTCTTTTTTCTCTTTTTTTTTTTAGAAAAAGAGGTTTGATGGAGTTTTGTTATTATAAATTGAGCTTTAATGGATCTGATAAATTCTTAAAATCTTTTTAAATCCACTCTTAAAGAGGGTGAGAGAAAATTGGGTATGACCTTTTTTTTATTTCGCACTAAATTATGTGTACCCCTACTGTTACATGTGATGACAATACTATTAATATGTTATCCAACCAAACTAAAATCAAGTACTAAGAAAAAGTTTATTTTCACTCAAATATTTGATAATCCACTAAAAAATTTTGAGTGTAAAGCTTGAATTTTTATGATCAAATGATTAGAAGAAAATCTAAGGGATATTAACATTGAGAAACTTTGTAGTCTTCCGGTGTGCTTGACATTTAGCCACTGAAATCTTTTGGCAGGCAAAATTGACAAAACTTTCTCCTGAATTCTTTCACACAAAATAATGAATAATCTTACAAAACAAAAGTATTAAAGGAAGACCAAGCAATGAATCGAGAGGATGAGTTTGTAGAGCAAGTATTGTGCAAACAAAAGTATGTTTAAGATTTGAGCCTAGACCAGTGATCTTGTGTTAAACTCTTTGGGACAATGACATTGCAAGTACTTGAATTATTACCCCTTTTGCAATTAGGTACCTAAAGTTTTCTTGTTTAATCAATTATCTGAATTTTTCGGGAGGGGGGGTGTCGTATGAGAGGCCATGGTTGATATTGCAAATGAAAAATGCTGACATGATGATAACGCTGTTAAATCATTGTTAAATGTCCCATATAGGTGTCCAATATTACATCTTCAGATGTTGCTACGTCAGCAAAGATATTGGATGCTACGATTGTCTAGGCTAACACAAACTCTCTCTCCACATCACCCAATCTACAGGGTAAGCGAATTGTGTCAATAAAATCATTACAACGTGGTTATTATTTAACGGACACCTCAAATTGAGACAAATTTGAAAAATGAAAAAACGATGGAAATTAATCTAGACATAATGCATGGAAGTTCTACTAGAAATGGAAAAAGAGACTTTATCATGGGGATGCATGAAGAGGAATGTGAAAAGCGACGCAACAAACTTCAATTTGTGTCCTACAAAGTCTTGGTTTTTCTGGAGTTTATTGAAATTTCTTTCCCAGTACCTCTTTTTCTCTTTTGCTTCACCTTCCACACAAAAGAACACATATCCATAAAGTCTTTGGAGAAATTCTATGAATATTACCAGCCGAGCACCTGTGGACACACAGTATTTTATGTTGATCCTTCTGATCACTGATGCGCGCGTGAAAAGCACCCAAAATTAAATGGATTACAGAGTGCTATAGCCTTGTCCTAGGAAAGCATCATTACTACTTCAATATTTTTGACATATGCATATGACTATGAAATTTTATCCAACAATCCATAAATTTATTATATAGCGGATAATTCAATTTTAAACTTTGATAACTATTATGTCAACCAAGATAGATTAGATGCTAATATCATCTAAGTCAACACACTTTCTCTCTCTTCATCACTCAATTTGTAGGGTAAGAAGCCATGTCAACAATTATGTTTCGCTTTTACATTACATAACATGGCAAGTTATTTGACCGATGCCTCAAATTGAGCCAAATTTGAGAAATTGAGGTTCTTGATTTAAAAAAAAAAAAACAAAACAAAACAGTTCAGGTACTCGATTGTAAACTAAACAAGAGCTTAGGTACTTACGATATCATTATTCTTATTTCTTAAACCACTTTAAGAATACCATCATTCTTGCTCTTTCCCCCCTTTCTTAAGTTCTCGTTGTTTTTTTCTATAAATATTTTTTCTTTGCTTTTATTTTTGCCTTTTATTGAACATAAATTTGAAAAGATGCATGACAATTTAGACATAATTCTAATAGACAAGTACAAGAGATATTACTGAATAAAAAATACAGTATGGTTAAGCATGAAAAAAGAGTTGGATGAAAATTATAGTAATAGTCAATTTTAAGCATGGCACGTAACACGTGGGGAAATTCTACTAATAATGGAAAAGCAAAGGCATTCGCATAGGGATGGAAGAGGAGGGACTTGAAAAGTTAAGCAATAAACCCAATTTGCACCGTGCAAAGTCCGTCTTTTTTCAATTGCTCTCTTTCGCTTATGCTTCACTTTCTAGACAAGAAGTATATTATGTCCAGTAAAGTCTTGGTCTTCCCGATGAAAAGTCCTTTATGAATAAACTGTCATGACAAGCAATTTGAGTCGGGCATTTTGATGCATATTGTGTCTTTGAGTTAGATAAATCAAATGTTCTCCTTTTTCTCCAAATCAAGACTTTTGGTTGTTGTTTGGAAGAGAGGACCTTTTCTTGTGGCCATCCAAAGTAGAGGATAAGAGGTGATATTTCTTCACATGACCAACTTTGAGGGCATGCATATCTTCGTAAAAAAAATTTTAACTTACAAATTTTAACTTACGGGTGGCAATGACCTGCTGAAGGATACTAAAGTAATTGTTGATAATTGTGAGTCACTTGATAGGAGAATCTTGGTCCTTTGAACAGAAAAAGTTAGCCCAAAGCAATTTGCTTGATTGATTAGTTGGTGATTTGTGAATCATTTACTATTTCTAGAGTAAAATTAGAAAACTTGCTTCATGGATTCATTGGTGTACCCAACTCTTTTTCTTATTTAGCCTAAGGCACGTGTTTCTGTTCTCCTTATCAAACAATCAAAGTTAGTTGTCTTTGATGACTTATAGATATATAATAGAAAGTAAGATGCAATTGTTTGGTGGATCATCAACATTTATTTTGTCTGTGCAAGTTGTACAAAGATGCTTAATTTGTCAATCGTATTAATTATGGTCAGCTTTATTCATTGCAAGACAAGAAAAATGGTCAAGCATCACCAACTAACAATGCATTGTTAGGTGGATCACAACATTTATTTTGTCTATGCAAGTTGTACAAAGATGCTTATTTGTCAGTCGTATTATGGTCAGCTTTATTCATTGCTAGACAAGAAAAATGGTCGAGCATCACCAACTAACAATGCACAATGTACTAGGTATACTCTAGGCATCACACTTATGAACGTGAAAATCATGCAAATGACCACAATTCTCCTATCAAGTGGTTTGATTATCAACTACTACCTCAGCACCCTTCAATAAATCATTGCTGCCCGTCTTGCTGCAAATCTTTAGCACTGTAATTGCCACCTAAAAGCCTACATTGATCACATATTCGCCAATAACACATTAAATGAAGACACTGAAATTATAAGGTTATTGAGATTGTAAGGATGCCCAAAAAAAAAAAAAAAAAAAAGAGGCCTGGTCTTGATCTTTGTTTAATGTTTTTGGTAGGTGAATATCTCGGTCTTACTGTCTTGCTTCTTCTTTAAATAAGATAAAACTAAGCAAAAAGATAGAAAAAAATTCAATAAGTCGTGGACAATTTCGTCTGTTGGTCATGAGTTCCTTAATTGAAAGATTCAATTTTAAAAATACGTACACACTGATTATAAGCCGATGCGTAGGATGGGTACTCTACGATAGTGTCTGTGCGGATGTGTCTATACATATAAAGTTGGTCAGTCCTGCTTGACGGGCTCTATCAATTATTTACTTTCCCTTTCCTAAAAGTCATCAATTTAGAAAACACATGATTTAATCTAAAATCCTTTTAGATATGAACCCACTTAATAAGGTCAATTAGCTATAAAATATGAAATTATATTAGATTATGAATGTTCATACACGTGCTAACATTGCACATATATTTTCAGATTACGTGTAAATAAAAATTAGGAATTAGAATAAAATGAACTGTTTCGGTGGTTGATTGTTTCCAAATATTACTCGAACCTTAGAACTTGGCATACTTGAACCAAATATAATTACCAACAACAAAATAAATCGTCAAATGCACTAATCTAATTTGGTCCCAAGAAGGCATCATTAGTACTTCGATACTTTTGACATGTGTATATAACTTTACAACTATCATTTATAATCGCCTAGTAGTAATACATGACAAAGAAAATTAGAGAATATTTTTTGGCTTATAAAAAAAACATACAATTTGATTGCGGCTTATCTCAAGCATTTGGGATCTGCCTAAATAAGGAAAAGAAAAAGACATTCAAGAGGAGGCGCTTATTCGATTTCGCATGTGAGTGGTTGAAGCAGAAACTCTATAAAAGGAGCCCCGCCAATTTCATTCTATATCTTTCGACAAAAAAAAAAAAGACTTTCTATATGTGTGGCTTCCTAAAGAAAATCAAATTGACTTGAATAAAACCAGATAATGAGGTGCATGAAAATTCTTACCAATATGCTGGCAATTAAGTATGTTAAGGTTTTTTTTTTCGTTCAATCAATTACCTCGACATTTCAAATGTTTCACAACATGATGCACAGTCCCTAGGAATAAAATGTTAACAAATTGCACCGATGTGGAGGAACTAAATCTCAATTAAATCATGGACGTTGTGCAACAGGTCGCAGGTGTCACGTATGTGAATATTGGACAACTCGCACATGATGTATGGAAGTGTGTGTAATATGTTCCCACTGATTAGATGTCTAAATGCAATTATTTTCTTGTGCATTTGATCTATGCAATCCATCTTAACTGATCTTCCCCGACACACATTCGTGGGGTTTGTTGCTCAATATATCTTATGTACAAACACTTTCCATATAAGATAACCATAAGAAATTGCTTTGCATTTTATGTCCAAATATGTTTTTTCTTGCTTACTAAACCACAGGGTGCAAATTTCATTTTGAATGAAGAAATCAGAAAGAAAGAGAAAACGAAGTAAAATATCCCCATTAACAATCATTGGCGGAGCAACAGTAATTATCCTTAGCTAGCAGCGCCGAACCACATCTGAGAGGATGACGGGTAAATAGTAAACCATGAGAAGTGACGTTCTCATGGATGCATGAGAAGGGATGTGAAAAGCTAAGCAACAAACTTCAATTTGTGTCCTGCTAAGTCTTGGTCTTTCTGGAATTTATTGAAGTTTCTTTCCCATTACCTCTATTTTCTCTTTAGCTTCACTTTCTAGAAAAAAAAAAAGCACATGGTATCCAAGAAGTCTTTGGAGAAATTCTCTTAATATTACCAAACAAGCACTTGTGGGTAAACAGTATTTTATTTTGATTCCTCTGATTGACGGGCGCCTGAAAAGCACCCAAAATTAAATGGATGACAAAGTGCTATAGCCTTGTCCCAAGAAAGCATCATTACTACTATATGAATATGACTTTACGAAAAAATATCTAAAAAATTCATAAATTTATTGTATGACCGCTAATTCAAACCTAAACTTTGATACTCTGCCATGTCAATCGAGATATATTAGATGCTAATATCATCTAAGTCAACACACTTTCTCTCTCCTCATCAAAGGGTAAGTAGCCAAGTCAATTGTTATTTTTAACTTTTGCTGAGTAAACAAGTCATGTCAGCAAAATTACATAACATATCAATTTATTTAATTGATACCTCAAATTGAGCCAAATTCGAAAAATTGAGGTTCTTGATTGAAAAAAAAAAAAAAAAAAGAGTTCAAGTACTTGATCGTAAACTAAAAAAGAGGTTAGGCACTTTCGATATCATTATTCTTAGCTCTTAAATCGCTTCAAGAATAACATCATTCTTGCTTTTTTCCCCCTTTCTTAAGTTCTAGTTGTTTTTTCTATATATTTTTTCTTTGATTTTTTTCTTGTTTTATTGAACATAAATTTGAAAAGATACATGAAAATGTAGACATAATTCTAATAGAGAAGTACAAAAGAGATTATTGAACGAAAAATCACAGTATGATTTAGCATGAAAAAAGAGTTGGATGAAAATTATAGTAACGGTCAATTTTAAGCATGGCCTAAAACGCGTGGGGAAATTCTCCTAGTAATGGAAAAATAAAGGCATTCTCGTAGGGATGGAAGAGGAGGGATGTGAAAAGTGGAGCAACAATGCCAATTTGCATTGTGCAAAGTCTGTCTTTTTTCAATTGCTCTCTTTCGCTTTTGCTTCACTTTCTAGACAAAAAAGTACATGCTGTCCAATAAAGTCATTGTCTTGCTGACTTTGTGGTTTATCTACATGAACAGAGCACTTGTGGATAGAAAGCGTCCTTGAAAGTCTTGGCTTATCACTTTGCTTCGCCATAACTCTTGGTTGTTCTCTATGATTGACCCATGGCCTTTGGAGAGATCTTTTGGGTTCCTTCTTAGCTTCCTTCTTATACTAATTTATAGTATGGTTAATTTTAAGCAAGACATGTAGTGCATGGAAATTTTACAAGTAATGGAAATAGAGATATTCACATAGGGATGGAAGAAGAGGGATGTGAAAAGTGAAGTAATGAAGCCAATTTGCATCTTGGGTAAAGTCTTGGTCTTCCCTGTGAAAAGTACTTTATGAATGTACTATGACGACCATCAATTTGAGTTAGATCGAAGAGACCATGTTTTGATGCACATTGGGTCCTTGAGTTAGATAAATCAACCGTTCTCCTTTTTCTCTAGATCAAGATTTTTGGTTGTCGTTTAAAAGAAAGAACCTTTTCTTGTGGCCATCCAAAACGGAGGATAAGTGATGATATTTCTTCACATGATCAACTTCGAGGGCATGCATATCTTCATAAAAAATTTATAACTTACAAATATACTGTTGTTGTTGTTTTTTTTTTTTTAGTATAGGTTTTTACATGGCAGCTATAATGCTAAAAATTCGCAGCAAAATGGGCGGCAATGACCTATTAAAGGGTGCTGAAGTAGTTGTGATGATTGTGACTCACTTGATAGGAGAACCGTGGTCCTTTGAATAGAAAGAGTTAGCCCAAAGCAACTTGCTTGATGGATTAGTTGGTGATTTGCCAATCATTTACTATTTCTAGAGTTAAATTAGAAAACTTGCTTCATGGATTCGTTGGTGTACCCTACTCTTTTTTCTGTTTAGCCCAAGGCACGTGTTTCTACTCTCCTTATCAAACAATCAAAATAAGTTGTCTTTGATGACTTGCAGATGTATAATAGAAAGTAAGATGCGATTGTTAGGTGAATCGTCAACGTTTATTTCAGTCCGTGCAAGTTGTACAGAGATGCTTATTTGTCAGTCGTATTAATTATGGTCAGCTTTATTCATTGCTAGATAAGAAAAAGGGTCAGGCATCACCAACTAACAATACAATCTACTAGATATACTGTAGGCATCACACTTATGAATAGGAAAATCGTGCAAAGGATCACAATCCTCCTATCAAGTGGTTCTTGATCATCAACTACTACCTCAACACCCTTTAGAAGATCATTACTGCCCGTTCTTGCTACAAATCTTTAGCATCGTAATTGCCATGTAAAAGCTTATATTGATTGCATATTCACCAATAACACATTAAACGAAGATATTGAAATTATAAGGTTACTGAGAATGTACAGATGCATTAAAAAAAAAAGAGGCTTGGGCTTGATCTTTGTTTAATGTTTTTGGTAGGTAAATGTCTTGGTCTTCCTGGACTAAATAATATCTTCTCTCCATTAGCTCACTTCTGCTTCAAAAAAGATAGAACTAAGAGAAAAGATAGAAAAAATTCAATAAGTTGTGGACAATTTCAACTGTTGCTCATGAGTTCCTGAATCGGAAGATATAATTTAAAAAATACGTACGCATATATATATATATATATATATATATATATATATATATATATATATATATATATATATATATATATATATATATATATGTAATTCAATAAGTTGGTCAGTCCTCCATGATCAGCCCTATCAATAATTATATTTCCCTTTCCTAAAAGTTATTAATTTAAAAAACAGATGATATAATCCAAAAATCTATTTAGATATGAACCCAATTAGTGAGGTCAATTGATTATGAAATATGAAATTAAATTAGATTATTAATGTTCATACACATGCTACGCACAGACGAAGACATTGGGCGCATTTATTCAGATTACATGTAATTAAAAATTAGGAATTAGAATAAAATGAACTGTTTTTGAAGTGAGTGTTTCCAAATATTACTCAAACCTTAGAACTTGGCATACTTGAACCAAATATAACTACCCATAACAAAATAAATCGTCAAATGCACTAATCTAATTTTGTGCCAAGGTATCATTAGTACTTAGTAGTCTAAATGAAAGGAAATTTAACAGAAATGGACATTGACAAACTTCGTAGTCTTTCAATGTGCTTGACAATTAGCCCCTGAAATCTTTTGGCATGTGAAATTAACAAAAATATCTCCCGTTGTCTTTCACATGAGAGAATGAATAATCTTACAAAAGAAAATTATTAAAGGGAGACCGAGCAATGAATTGAGAGGATAAAATTGTAGAAAAGATACTGCATAAACAAAAGTACATGTAGCCTAGTCCCAGGAAAACATCATTACTGCTTCAATGCTTTTGACATATGCACGTGACTTGCCGACAAAATTGTCTAAAAAAATCCTAAAGATATTATATGATAGCAAATTAAATTCTAAAATTTTCAATTTAAGTAATTTAATCTTAAGTTTTTTTACAATTTATCAATATAATCATTTTTGGTCTGAAGCGCTGAATTGATGATCATGCTACATAGGATGGTTAGCATCTACGTCAATGATTTTTTAGTCAAAATTGGCTCGAAGAACTACATTAGCAAATCACTAACAAATTTAGAACTAAATTGATCAATTTGAGAAGTTTATGATTGAACTGGCGGTCGTCCAATAGGTTTACAATATTTAGGATAATTATCCCATGACGAAGAAAGTGAGGGAATATTTATTGGCTTATAGAAAAATATACAAACTGCTATCTACGAAAAAGACTATCATGCAAATTAGTTGTAATTGGTAGACCAGATAGATAAACCAAGAACATATAAATGTGCCAACGTCTTCAAATGAATAAAAGAAATCATAGTAAAGTTTTAAATTATGTGTGCATGAACGGTACATGTAATAGTATTTTTTATTAACATAATGCCCAACCGACAAAAAATCAAGTACGTAGAAAAAGTCCGTCTTCAATCAAATGTTTGATAAGCCAATAAAATATTTCAAGTGGAAGAAAAGAAGTGCTTTAGACTTAGAAATATATTTTAAATCTCCAATTACATTCAAGTGTGCACCAAACTATCTGAGCATATACTTTTGTTGATTTGGGCGAGGAGATGAAAGGGAAAGCAATGGAATTGGCCAAAAAAATGGACAAGAATAATACGCTATTTTTCAAATTTTATGATTGAAATTATTCGAGAAGATAATCTAAAGAAATTAACCTCGAGAATTTTATAATCTCCAAGTGTGCTTCACATTTAGCCGCTAAAATCTTTTTGCAATGGCGTGAAATTATCGAAAGTATTTTCCTATTCTCTTTCACATGAAAGAATGAAAAATATAGAAAAACAAAAACAATTTAAGTGAAACCGAGCAATGAATCCAAAGGATGAGTTTGTAGAACAAATATCGCCTAAAAAGAAGTGTAGGTATTCGATTGTAAGCTGAACAAAAGCTGAGCTTACTATGTCATTATCCCTAACTCCTAAACCGCTCTAAGAAAAGCATTTGACGAAAAATATTGTCTACAAATGTGACTATAAAATGGTACGTTGGAAGTGGACGGCCCAGCGGCGGGGCAATGACCGTGAGACTGGTAGTGCTCTCTCTCTCTCCCCATTCCGGCATTTTTTTATATTTTTTTTGTTTCTTGCTGTATTTTTCTTTTTGTTTTCCTCTTTGCTTTTTTTTTCTTTTATTGAACTTAAATCTGAAAAGATATATGAAAATTTAGACATAATTCTAATAGACAGGTACAATAGAGATTAATGATGAAATATCACAAAATAAATGAACATGAAAAGGGTTGGATGAAAATTATAGTATTGTAAATTTTAACAGTAATGCCTGGAAATTCTACTAGTAATGGAAAAAACAAGATATTCGCATGAGGATGGATGACGAGGGACGTGAAAAGTGAAGTAACAATGGCATTTGTGTCCTGCAAAGTCTTAGTGTTGCTGGATTTTATTGCCTTTCGGTTTGACATTTGCTTCACTTTCTAGACAAAAAAAACTACATGATGTCCACAAAAGCCTTGGTCTTCCTGAGTTTATGCTTAAATTACAAAAACAAATAAATGATAGTGGAAAGTACGAATATATGGGCCTCACTTAAAAAAGAAAAAATGCAAATGGGAGGTGAAACAAGCACTTGTGGACAGAAATCGTCCTTAAAAGTCTTCATCTTCGTTCGGTCCTTTTAGGCAGGAAAAAAGCCTTGGTCTTCCTGAACTTCATAGTTTTCTCTCTCCATTAGCTCACTGTCATTTTGCTTCGCCATTGCCCTTGTTGTTCTCTGCAGTGAATTTTGCTTCGCCATTGCCCTTGTTGTTCTCTGCAGTGACTGATTCACCCATGGCCATTGGAGAGATCTTTTTGGGTTCCTTCTTTCAGGTCCTCTTCGACAAGTTGACTTCTCTGGGATTGGAATATGCACAACGCGAAGGAATCAACACTGCTTTACTTAACGAGTGGAAGGGGACGCTGGAAACAATCAACGTGGTGCTGGATGATGCAGAGGACAAGCAGTTGGGCGGTAACCGTCTAGTGAAGCTGTGGCTGGATGATGTTAGGGACTTGGCCTATGACATGGAAGACTTGCTCGATGAGTTCGCGATTGAAGCCACTCAAGTTAAGTCTGGGGCAGAATCCAGCGCAAGCAGAGATCAGAAGAAAAGGAAATTCTTTTCCTGGGGCCAAGATGGATCATCCGGATCGAATATGAACTCGTGCTTGTTTGAAACTAAGGTACAAGAGATCAGTGGCAGGTTGGAAAATATTGTCACTAGGAAGGCTCGTCTGACCTTGAGAGAGAATGCCGCGGACATATCCAACTACACCAACAAAAGGCTCCCTAGCACTTCTTTGCCGGAGACTTGGTTTTTCGGCAGGGAGAAGGAAGAAACGGAGTTACTGGAACTATTGATCGGTGAGGTTGGAAAATCCAATGCCGGGCTGAGCATAGTCCCCATAGTTGGGATGGGCGGTGTTGGAAAGACAGCTATGGCTCAACGGTTGTACAATGATCCCAAAATGAATAGCTATTTCGAGAGGAAAGCATGGGTTTGTGTTTCAGATGTTTTTGATGTTCTCGACATAACAAAGACTATTTTACAATCGATCGCTGCTAGGTTGTCTTGCGAGGGCAAAGATCTTAACCGGTTGCAAGTTAAGTTGAAAGATGATCTATCCGGAAAGAAGTTCCTTGTGGTCTTAGATGATGTCTGGAATGAGAAGTATGGAGAATGGACTTCCCTCTTAAAGCCATTTGAAGCGGGGGCTAATGGAAGCAAGATCATCATCACGACGCGCAACCATCCTGTGGTTTCCATAACAGGAGCTTCGCCATATCCTTTGAAGGAGTTGTCTGTTGATAATTGTACCAGCTTATTAGCCTATCACGCTTTGGAAGCAAGAAATTTTGAGAGGCACCCGTATCTAGAAATAGTAGGCAAGAAAATAGCTGAAAAATGTAGAGGTTTACCTTTGGCAGCGAAGATATTGGGCGGTCTCCTACGTAATAAAGAGAATCTAGACGAATGGGAAGCTATCTTAAATAATAGAATATGGGATGTAGCATCAGCAAAAAACGATGAGGTTCTTCCAGCTTTGAAATTGAGTTATGTCCATCTCCCTTCTTATTTGAAAAGATGTTTTACTTATTGTGCAGTATTTCCAAAGGACTACGAATTTGAGAGGGACGAGCTAGTGCTCTTATGGATAGCGGAGGGCTTTTTAGATGGACGAAAAGCAAAAGAGAATATCTTGAGATTAGGACGGAAATACTTCGATGAGTTAGTATCTAGATCCTTTCTTCAACAATCCAGTGTTGACACATCAAAGTTTTTGATGCACGATCTTTTGAATGATCAAGCAAAGTCAATTGCAGATGTGACATGCTTTACCTTTGAGGAGTCTCAGGTAGTGAGTGATGAAGATGATGCGTCTTTTAAAGAGAAAGCTCGTTATGCATCATTTGTCTCAATATATTTTACATCAAAAAGCTTGAGAGCATATGTTGGAATGAAGGTACTAAGAAGTTTAATGCTGTTGAATCTTCGATTTAATCATGAGGACCAAACAAGTTTTATTTCCGGAAAGGTGCTGCACGACTTGCTAGCAAACTTGAAGTACTTGCGGGTGTTATCATTATGCCATTGTGACATCATAGAGGTACCGAATTGTGTCCGTGATTTAAAACATCTCCGATATCTCAATCTCTCATACACCAATATCCAAACGCTACCCGAGTCAATTGGTGCCTTGTGCAAATTACAAGCTTTGATCTTAAGAGGTTGTCGAATGCTTTCTATGTTGCCTCCATGCATCACAAAATTGGTCAGGTTACAATTTCTTGACATTAGAGATACATGGAGTCTCGAAAAGATGCCATTGGGTATTAGTAATTTGAGGAATCTTATTATCTTGCCCAAGTTTGTGGTAGGACCAGAGAGAGAGTCACGATTAAATGAGTTAAAGAACTTGCCACATCTTCAAGGAGAGTTACTCATATCTGAATTGCAGGAGGTGGAAGAAGTTAGAGATGCAATTGATGCTAATTTGTTTGGAAAGCAAGACCTTAGCGACTTATTCTTGCATTGGAATGAAGATTTTGGAGATTCTCGGAATACAGAGCGCGAAGCACAAGTTCTCCACTCTCTGCAACCTCACACTAATATTAAAAATCTCACTATCTCATACTATGGTGGTGGAATATTCCCATCATGGTTAAATGGTCCATCCTATTCTAAGATGGTGTCTCTGTGCTTGCTTGGCTGTCCTAATGTTAGATTGCTACCGTCCCTTGGACAGCTCCCTTCACTCAAAGAATTATCTCTTGAAGGTTTAAATGCAGTACGCATGATAGGCTCTGAATTTTACGGAACTAAAAGCCCTTTTCCATGCTTAACAATTTTGAAGTTTGAAGGGATGTCGGCATGGAAAGATTGGTCTTGTTATGTTGGAGGTCAAGAAGAAAAAGAATCATTCTCCTGTCTTCAGCATCTTGTTGTCCGAAGATGTCCAGAGTTGATGGGGACATTGCCTCGTCGATTAGATCATCTCATTAAGCTAGAAATTCATTCATGCTTGCATTTGAATGACTCAACCAATGAGGTTCATCTTCCCTCTCTCCATGAGTTACACATAGGGGATTGTAACAAGGAGATCTTAAAGAAGTTGGAAGACCTAACTTCTTTAACCATTCTCAAAATTGAGAATCTTGTGGAGCTTGTCTGCTTTGATAATGGATTTATGAGCTACTTGGTCAAGCTAAAGACTCTTCATATAAGAAGATGTGACAAGCTAACATACCTATGGCAAGATCGAGATGGAACGCGGAATCTTACTTGCCTCCAGAGTGTAGTCATCGAATCATGTCCTCAATTCACATCTTTTATGAGGGGACAAGGAGAGATTGAGCTACCGTGCGACCTTGAAAGGATGGAATTGAGGGGTTGCACGAGCTTAGAAAGGCTTCCGAGCAAGCTACACACACTTAGACGTTTGAGTATTTGGAGTTGTCCAAAAATCATGGGACTAACCATTTCTCCAAATGACCCCAGAAATAATAACACAATGTCGCAGCTTGAATATCTGTCAATTAACGGTTGTGATTCTTGGATATCTTTTCCGTTTGCTAAGTATAGACTTTCTGCTCTTAAGACACTTAGTATTGAGGATTGCGAGGGAATAGAGTCGCTAGTAGAGATCACCGTAGTAGAATCGCTAGAATCTCTAGCTATTTACAATTGTATGAATTTGGGAAGCCTACCACAGTGCCTTCGCACGCTCGTCCATCTTACTCGTTTGGAAATAAGCGGTTGTCCAGCATTGGAGGACCTCCCTCCCCTTCCCCTCACCTTGTCGAGTCTTTCACTTTCTAATTGTCCGAAGATGAAGTATATTGCCAATTGTAACATTGACAGTTGCAACAATCTCACTTTTTTGGAAATAAGTCACTGTCGAACATTGGAGATGGAGGACTCCCCTCCCCTTCCAATCTCCCTATTGCACATTAGACTTTACTTTTGTCCGAAGATAAAGTCATTGAAGTGGCATCGTCTTACGTCCCTTAAGGAGCTACATATTAGCAATTGTGAAAATATCGAATGCTTCGCCGAAGGAGGCTTGCCTCCAAATTTGCAGTTGTTTTCTATTTGGTGGTGCAAGAATATGAAGCAGCCAGTGAGAGAATGGGGCTTGCCCATGCTCACTTCCCTCGAGAGAGTGGGAATGGATGGAATCAGCATGGGAGGGGAGGGAGACAAGGAGTGCTTTCCTTCGGACGAAGACAACGGGCATTCCTGGAGTCTTCTCTTTCCTTCCTCTCTTAAGTTTGTTTCGATTGGCGATATGAGGAACGTGGAAAGACTATCAAATGGCCTTCGCAACCATCTCTCCTCTCTCCAAGATTTATGGATTGGAGATTGCCCGAAGTTGAGGGACCTGCCAGAGGATGGCTTTCCTCCCTCGTTCCGATCGTTGTCCATATATAGATGCGAGATTCTGAAAGATCGATGCTCAAAACACACCAGCGACTATTGGCCCCTCATCCAAGAGATCCCTTTCTTCGAAATTGATGAGGTTCGGATTCACTGAATTGGTTCGGGTAAGTTTATGGTTTCGAAGGCATCAATTTCCCATTCTGCTCTCTCCACTCGATGCTCGATACAAATCGATACTTTCCCATGAAGAAGCTCCGCATGAATTTCCAGAAATCTAAGAAATCTCTGACATCCGCATCGATTGGGTTCTCAGATCTGATGAAGTGAAATCGATCCACTTTCGCTGTCCTTTGCTAACTGCCGCGATTCAATCCCTTCCATCTACGGTCGGATTTCTACGGGTGCAGGTGAGTCCTTTCGTCTTGAATGCATCGATTTCGTGTAGAAGCTTATTGAACTCTGAGGGATGGGAGGCCTACCCTGCTGATCAAGTCATGAGAGACGTCAGCAGGAAGTTTGGTTTTGTGCTCTTCGACAGCTCTTCTAAAACCCCTTTTCTGGCTTGTGTGAGTAACAATAATGTTCTTTCGTTTCATTCTGGGATATTGCTCTCAATCTCTCCCTCCACCTGTGATCTATATCTAATCCTTTCTGTTCTCTGAATCATTCAGGATTTTATGGCAGTTTTCCTTCCTTCTAGGGAATTGATTCTGGAGGCAGTCTTGTTCGCTCAGATGATGCAGAAGTCATGAAGATGGGCTTTGGGAAGTCTTTTGCACCATTCCCTAAAGGTAATTATTTTTTCGGTTTGTTGATGCGGCTCCACTGGAATTTGGTCCATGCATTACAATGTGAAAAGTAAGGATGGATGAGCTCTGCTGATATTAGGCAGAGTTCGGAGGAGAATGTGACGTTGTTGGGCAACGGCATTTTGGAAAAATTGGTTTTGAACATAAATTTATAATCTAAGGCTCCGTTCGGTTTCGCGGAAAATGTTTTCCGGATTTTCCGGCGTTCGTTTCACGGAAAATGAATTCCTAAGGGAAAATGTTTTCCATGGAAAAGAAAAAGTCTTCTAAATTTGGGGAAAATGTTTTCCACTTTTGAAAAGTGGAAAACATTTTCTTCACTTGATCTCTCTTATCTCACACATCTACAAATTATCACTTCATCCTCCCATTTCTTCTTCTTCTTTTCTTTTTTTATTCGAATTATTTTTAAATTATTTTTTTCTTTTTTTATTCAAATTATTTTTAATTTTCTATTTCTTTTTTTTTTCTTTTCTTTGTTTCCCATATTCTTCTTTCTTGACTAGTCGTCGGCCATCACCAGGTGAACTGTCGTGGATCGCTTGTTGATCTGGCGAACCTTGAGCTTGACGCTTACGCTTGCCAATCTTGTGAGCGGAAAATATTTCCCTTACCGAACACCGGAAAATATTTTCCGAAACATTTTCAGATTTTAGCCGAACACCAGAAAAGATTGTCATTTTCCTGGAAAATGACTTCTGGGAAAATATTTTCCGGAAATGGCCTATTTTCCGCGAAACGAACGGACCCTAAGGTTAAAATGATGTTCTTTACCTGTATGCATGTATTGAAATGTGCCTTTTCACCTACAATGTTGCTCGTCCAATGATTTTTGAGTGCCAAATCGTTCACCTGTTAACGTTGCCTTCTTTTCCAACTCAGGATGCTTCTTTACCAGCTCTAAATGTTTGAGGAGTTATGAGCATGCACCGAATGAAGCGAAGCCAGTTCCTAGGGTGAATAGCTTGGGCTGAGTGCAAAGCGCTACATTTGAAGTGGTGCAGAGACTAAGGAGTCCAGCATGCCTAGAATTGGGAGTGCTGCGAACTTGTCCTTGCACTGCCGAGTCATATGCGTTGTGGCCCCTTTTTGGCCAGGCTATTAGCTATTGAATGGCCTTCTGTTGCTTATGACCCATTCACCCTTTCTCATACAGTGACAATTTTTTCAGCTCTAATGGTCTGTTGCTCTATGTTGAGAGTTTGAGATGACATTGTTTTCATGCAGCTGTATATGTACTTATAAAACCAAGCCTTTACAGAACCTGATCATGCTTTGTGCAGTAATATCTTTCTGGCATTTCATTTAGCCGTCATGCAAAGTCTATCCAATGTAATGTTTTCCGCATAGAATCTCTACTAGTAAATCAGACCAGGACGATGTTGTCATATGAGAACACATGTGAACCAATATAACTTGGAGCGTGCTGGTTCTCGTATGGAAATCAAGTTTACACAACACTGTGAAGGGTCATGTGAACTTTAATAACAGACAATGATAGGATGTTAAGATATTAAGGCTAAAGCGATAACCTCTCATGCAATTTTAAAGCGGTCAAAAGGAGCTTGATGCCTGCCGATACAAACTTAACATGAAGATAGAGGTAGCTATCAATACGATGACTAAAATCAAATTTCAGATTAACCCAAAAAATAAAATAAAAGAACACTTCGCATGGCCATCTTGGTAGGAGAGACCTCTTTAGTCCTCATCGGCTATGCCCCTGTTGTTATCTGAAAAACGTGCATTTGTCGATCTCACCCTATTGACATATGAGCTCTCGCTAAAATTTCTTACATAAGTAAGTGATGGTTTTGATAGTTGTGCAGTCTACATAGCACAGGCTGCACAACTAACTTACTAGTCATGCCTAAAAAAATTCTGGATATCCACTTTTTTTTGTTTAATTACTCTACACAAAATTTGTATTCAACGTGTTCATGGATCTCCATACACCATCAAGTATACTGCGAGCACCGTGCTTAAATCAGGTCTCCACCTATCTATATGTAGACTCAGTATCGACTTTGCTTCAGCTTTCAGTAGTTTTGGGGCGAATTACTACCATTTCCACCAGAAAACCTCCAAACATTAACAGTCTAAACAATGACCACTTCGTTTCACATAATTCAAAACCCACTCTTCACCAGCCACTCCCTTCATGAAGCTTGGGAAGATAGGGAAAATTTATCAGTGCAAAAGCACCAAGATAATTTTCTAATCTCAGCTAAATGAGGGACATAATGATGTATTTTCCCACCACTATTATTCGTTAATCATTCATGTAACGAAACAACTCAAGCACAGTTCCAAGGAAAAAAAACATAGAAATGGAGCAACGAAGGAGAACAAAAAAGAAAGCTGGACCACCATCATCTTCTTCAAGGATTTGTTCCTAGCTATCTGCTCTGTGAAAGTCGCACGCGAGGAACGAGCGCGGAAGAGAGCCAAGAACAAGCACTCAGAACCGAAACCGCTTCTTATTAGATCAAGAGCTGTAGTGCGTTACCTTCTTCAAATGGGTCCTTTCATTCAGCAAGTAATTCTCCTCGTCTTTGAGTTCGGCAAAAGTCTATCCGAAACAAAAAGGGAACAGGGTAATAGATCAGCCTCCACAAATGTATAATGAAGGAGTAAATAAACGAAAGAACAGATCGTTGCTCACCTTTGTCTTTCCTAAATATCAACCTAATTGTGGCTAAATGAGCCAGAACATCCCCACCCGCAGCTTTCTTTGGGTCTGATATGAACACAGCACCGCCTAGATCATCTACGACTGAAACAAATAAATCAAAGACAAAGTCATCAAAAATCATATTTTTCCTTAACTCAAGGACTGCAGCTACTGCAATGGTGCGATTTGAATGTTGTGTAACATAAACAAAAGCCAGATTGCTCGTGTAAGAAAGTTCAACGAAAGTTCAACAAAGTTTTTTTAATTATCAAAAGAAAATTATTGCGAACTCAATGGAGATGATGTTGGGTAATTAGCTTCCAAATATTGTGACTAGATTTCTTCTCGGGCTCATAAAACCATGATATCCACAAACTGTTGACCTTAAACCCATCTGCTATTATGTGTAGTTAAAAACATATTGCACCGGATAATTTTATGTTTTTTTTCTTTATGACAAAACACAATGATTGATAAATTTCATTTCATTTGAGGTTATTAGAAATGACACTGAATAATTTTCTTTTGGTTACATCTCTTATGAAGTCCAATGACCTTTCAATTACATGCCATGCTCGATTAAGTTCCTAAGAGCATATAAGGCTGTATTATTTGCATTCAATTGGCTAAACATAAATATAAGAAGCAGAAAGGATACTTCGGCCTTACCCTTATGACATATTTTGCATTTGATACACAAAGGTGACATTGTAGTTGACAAATCTTTTGGGTCACCATCACAGTTAGAGAAAGCATCTCATGTCATTCATGAATGGTTTGTTGTCGAGCACATGAAACTTAGGGACAAGCTATGACAAGGGTGACAAAGTGTCCATTGCCAAGAAAGGAAATTAACAAAGTGCTTGGGAGTTCATTATATGCCTCTTGCGGTCAATACAATGACTAACATCAAATTGCAGATTAACAAAAAAAAAGCACTTCGCCTGCCTTCCTGATTGGAGAGACTCCTTCAGTCCTCATCGATGATGCCTCCTGGTGTTATCTGAAAAACATGTGTTTGTCAAGTTCAACATATATGGAATATCTCAGTCTCATCTTATTGACAGATGAGCTCTTCCTAACAGCACAGCTAAAAATAACATACCGGTCCTACTGAGGAAAATTCTCAATAGCTACTTCTTTTTGTTTAATTCCTCTGGACAATATTCGTATTCAACATGTTCATGGATCTCCAGGAAATATCAAGTATACAGTGAGTATCATGCTTAAATCAGGTCTCCACCTATCCCTTTGTAGACTAAGTATCAACTTTCTCACAGATTTTGATCTAGACTTCCAGATATTTTACTTGGTCTCTGCAGTATGGTCTGAGAAATTTCAACGAAGTATATAACTAGAGGAAGATCTGCAGTATGGCATCATCAATGGTTGGGTATTTTATTTCCATAGCACAGGCAGCACATGTAAGTATACTACAAGTATACTGCTCAAATTCTGGTCTCCACCTATCCATATATAGATTTAGTAACAACTTTCTCTCCGATTGATATTAGATTTCTAGAAATGTCGTTTAATGTCTGAAGTGTAATCTGGTAAATTTCAAAAAAGTGTATAGCTAGACGAAGATCCAGCACAAAAAGGATATAGCTTCAGCTTTAGGTAGGTCTGGGGCTTTGAACACCTTGCAAACACGCTGCTCGCCTTTGCCATTCGTAAACGTCAACCTAATTGTGGTTGCATGACCCAGAACACGCCCACCTGCATGCTTCTTTGATGGCACTGAAACAAAGAAATCAAAGAAAAAGTCGTCAAAAAAATTATCTTTTTTGCTTAACTCATGGACTGCAGCTCCCGTATGCATCACTAGTTTACACCAAATAGCTGGTTCTTGAGATTTACGAGAACTAGTATGAGCTTAGTGTAGTCACCAAATTGCTATTTTTCAGTGTGCAACCATCAAAGAGCTAAATTGGATAAGATCCTTTAATGGATGCATGACTAGGTGGGAGAAATGAGATGTGATGCAGTACCTCAATTGGTCATGTACACTGCCACATTAAATTCTTCGGCTATCTTAAGTAAGTGTGAGAGCATTTGTGCCAATGTTTGCTGCAATTGGGAATCTATTAGTGTCAAACCAGATGAGCTGAAAATTTGCAACTCACATGATTTGATGGTTTCAGAATCGACCTGATGCCCTGCAAGTTCTCCCCTTCCATTATATTCCACTTGAAAGAGAGCGATCACTGAATCTACAATCTGAAAGATATTACTCAGTTAAGGTCAACCATCAACACCTTACAAAATGTGTGCAGTTTGATTCTTGAGCACTGTCTTACCAGGAACCTAAATGGTTCTTCAGACATTTTGGCAGCCAAACTGAGAAGCAAGTTGTACTGATGCTCAGAAGTAGAGGCACGGGCATAAATGATCTTCAAATTCATGGAAAGACTAGATTACAGCAAGTACATTAGCCAGAAAAGAAGAAAGACTTGCCACCAGTGTAGAAAGCATTGCTTACATTACGGGCGACAGCACCAGGATCCATGCCAAATCTTTCAGCTATTTGTACAATTCGATCATGGCAAATGCAGGTGTACCAAGTTAAGAAAGTGCATATGCACTTACATGGACATCAGCTGAGTATGAAACAAAAGCAGCTTTGTTGAGGTCAAGAAAATGACCAATAGATTATAACAGGATACAAAGTTTTTTCTGTGGCGAGGTATGCTACCTTGCCATTTGCCCCTCCCACGTGAGTTGGCAGCTGGAAAAATTGTTAGGATCGTGGAATCCACAAACCATAAGATATCATCTCATGGAAAGGGATCAGCTTTAATGAAGAGTGATGGAAATAAGGGAAAATAATGTTGTAGGATTTGCATATATAGTAGAGTACTTCAAGCATCCTATTCAACTGATGATCAACTCAAGTCCAATTCTGACAATGACTAAGGCTTCTGATTGGTTATGACCTAGTATGCTCTCCTGGCCTTTTTCCTACTTGGTTTGAACCACTATAGATTGTGTGTTCCAGGATGCTGATTGCAGTTTACAGAAGATGAGAGTGCCAAACTTCCAGAATCACCTAATAAACACATTCTGATGCCAAGATTAACCACATTTTATTCTTTACTAGAAATTCAATCATTATCTTGCTATTTATGTTGTTCATCTAGGAAACATAACATGAAATAGAAGTTCACAATGGAAACCTAACATGCAATTCAGACCAACCTGAGTAGTATAAACAGGGTATGTGCAAGCTGTGTTTTCCCAGACCTGAAGTGACGTTAGCAGCATTTTCTGAGAAAGCCAACTAACAGAAGCAACCAAAAGTTCATCAAGGTAACGTTATTAGACTGTGCTTGTAACCGAGATACGCCAAATGCTTTTGTAATTGCCTGAGTTTCAGTACCACCTGTTTAATATTGCAGAACCAGGGAAAGTTGTTTTTGTTGAAACACATGAAGAATAATATACGCAATCTACAAAAGAAAGTCTATTACCGCCTAAAAGCTCATTGAGGGCTTGGCTTCCAGTTGTGATGCAAATAACCGACTTGCTCTGGAAAAAATGAAGACATTGAAAGTACTTAGTGCTGTGAGATAAGTAGTGTTTAGAGCAAGTGCAGTTTTCTACAGTCGATATGCTAATTTGCAGGCTTTATTTCAAGGGTCAATGACTCATTCAGGTCTTCCGAACCATTTTAGCTCGAAATTTGCCGAATTAAGGACTTACTCTGAGCATAGCTTCAATTCCCGTAATAAAACAAGAATTCTGATGAAAACAAAGAGAAGTTATTGTGAGATGCATATAGAAGTTGCAATTGATTACAGCGCCATCTCAGGATAAGAAGAAATTAAGCTCTAACCACTATCTTTTCAGCTGATTCGCATATCTTATCAACTTTTGCTTCAGATAAACCTTTGGTTCTAGTTAAGTGCTACAAAAAAACAAAACAAAGACAGGGGAAATCACCTTAGCCAAATAATACCTCCACTTAATTTTCGGAACTGAATATCAGATATACCTTCTCTGTATGCATCATCAAGACATTTGCAAGTGTCAATCCGCGCATCCTGTATCTTTTTTCACATCTCCAGCATGGATTCCCTGAGAAATACCTGCAAAAGAAAAAAAAACGACTCACCATCGTGTTTAACTCTAAATTTTCTGGTGAATGTAGAATGTCAAGTGTTTCAATAGTGATTGTTGACGAATTCAGCTTAGGAGATTCGTTATTAATCCATCTATGCCATAAATACGTGGATAATGGATATACCGATGGTGCAATTACTATGTGATGTAACATAACAAAGGCCAAATTGTGCTCTTGTATGATTTAGAAGACACACGTCAAAGAGGTGAATTAGACATATCATATTCAAGTAGTAGCGGAAATTACTTCTGGTCATTTAAGGAAAGAAAATTAAACTATCGTATGCACAGAAAATCATGACAAGTTCAAGAGGAAGTCGAATGGAAACTCAGAATCATTCTCGGCAATCACATTACGAAAAGGAAATCAATTGAAATTTGTGGAGCTCATGAACTCACTTGAGAGCTGAAATTAAGGGGTTTCTAGTCTACTGAGTCACAGGCTCCAGCCTTAACATGAACAGCTTTTCCATCATCCTGCATATGCTCTTAGTTGCACATCTCACTTTTTTCCCCTGAAGATTTACCTTCAAATCTTTCGCTACGATTTTCTCTTACCCCTGGTGCTTCTTGTTCAAAAGAATCAAGAATAGAAGGAATTCCTTTAAATAACATATTCATTCCATCGTCTGACCCACGTAGCTGTCCATCCTCCACCTTGAGCTTCTTGGCAAGCTTCCTTTCTAATTTCAGATCCTCCTCGGCAGATATATCAGCTTTCCGTATTACACGCTGGATTTCAGCGAACCAGAATTGTCCTCCAATGAAGACTCAAGCTTAACCATCGTGTTAAACTATAAAGTTTTCTGGTGAATGTAGAATGTCAGGAACAAAGCATTTCCTAGATCATCACTGACAATCTAGCGTTCCGACAGATATTATTTTTGAAATTAGCTTAGGATATTCGTTATTAATCCAGCTACGTCACGAATACACGGGAAAAAAGACGTCCAGTGGATGTCACGTAACATAACGAAGGCGGAATTGCTCTTGGATGATCAGAAGACAAAAACTAAAAACCATCGTACGCGCAGGAAACCGCCACAAGTTCGAGAGAAAGGCCGAGATGTAAAAACACCAATGGATTTGCGGTGATGTTCCAGGAAAATCGAGCTAAACTGAGCAACCGAAACCGAAATCGAAATCGAGCTCATCCACTCAGCAGTATTCAGAGTCACTTAACATCAACATTCGAAGATATATACAGTTAACTTGAGAACAGAGACCAGAAAATCGCGATGATCAACTTCGGAATCAAACGACGCACCGGAACATCGACGAGAAAACGAAAGCGACGAGATGAACAGAGAGCAGTTGCCTACGCTCTTGTTTTGCCCCGACTTACGTTCGTCGATCGCTTCGAGCAGGTCTTCGTCGTCGATCGTGAAACTCAAAAGCATCTTCGACGATGATGGAGTGCGACGATCGGGCATGGAGTTCGGTGCGTCTGCGCAGGAGAAGAGACTTTCAATATTTTTGTGGATTTTGGAAACGATCGCAAATTGGAGGGAAGTGGGGAAGAATGGCTGTCGGCTTATTTTTCTTTTTCTTTTTTTTTTCTCTTTTTTTTAGAAAAAGAGGTTTGATGGAGTTTTGTTATTATAAATTGAGCTTTAATGGATCTGATGAATTCTTAAAATCTTTTTAAATCCACTCTTAAAGAGGGTGAGAGAAAATTGGGTATGACCTTTTTTATTTCGCAATAACTGACAGGCAGGAAATAAACTAGACCTTTGTATTTATTTAGAGGAAGAAAATTAACAATTTCAATTTGATAATACGGTCAAACGCTCTCATGCTGAAGATGACACGGAAGAGGGTAAAAATGAGCCAAGTCAAGGAAGCTCATGGCAAACATATAATGTAATAAATTAATGAACCCGATTCGAGATCCAATAACAAGTTGACACCAGTAGGCCCTCTTGAACTGGCCTCCATGCATAGCCTGCGAAGTTTGAATCTTCAGGTGCTTAGAAAACCAGTCTTCTATGATTTATTTGTGCCTGTTCATGGAGTTAATGTTCGAAGATGCTCTGTTTCTATATCAGAATTGCACCCAGACCTTTTTTTTCACGCTAGGTCGTGGTATAATAGACATCTGTACTTTTTGTTCGTCTCTTTGATACTTTTGTAAATGAATGTTCAGCTAGAGAAATAAACATGGATATTTTCTGTAGATTTTTGTTATTATTCAAGCGCAATAAGCTCCTCAGTTTTCAAATACCTTCTTGGATATCCTGTGATGTAGACGGGAAGGAGTCGTCTAATGATGATTATGCCTATTCTTTGGCTGAAATGGAAGTACATGAATCCACTCCAGACGATGAAAGGACGATCTCTTGTAGCAGAAGGTTTTCTAAAAGATGCAAAATTGCCGATTCATGGAAGGAATGTAACCAAATTTGTCTTTTCCGGTGACGTGGGTGTGCTCGCAAAAGTGGAAGATTCGTTCATTGAGGGAGAGGTCGACAGAGGCCCGTGGGAAAAGGAGAGGGTGAGGGCATTCACAGACAGAGGAGAAACTGAGATTGAGAGAATGCACACAAAGGGAAAATCGGCCATAAAGGAGCAGAGAGCGTTCGAGAAACAGAGAGGGGAGAGAAGGAACAGAGACGAGAGAGAACGATCAAGGAAGACCCCTCTAGAAATCGGTTGCCTCTCCCTCGCCGGCCGTCCGCCATTCACTGCCTGTCCTTCCCCATGTCCGGCCACGAGAGTTCCCTTTGATTACCGACAAGGGAGCTCAGCCGAAAAACAAGACCTGGTTTTGGTTCGTGCCGTGGCCGTTCCTCATCGCTACACCGCCCAGTTGAAAAACCTGTTTGCCCCTGTTTTTGACTGAGATAGTGCGAATTGGTTCATCTCTCGCTGCAAGACTCCATCGCTGGCGTTCATCCTCACGGGCGATACTAATCAGAGCTTCCTCGTGCAAGCTTGGCCAGTAATCACGATCGAATTTCCTCCTCATTAAGGTAGGATTCGAAAATGTCCACCTTAGTTCTTCTGTGATTAAAAATAAAACTAGTGTTCTAGTGACGTTGGTGTGACAACTGAATAATGTAAAAGTAGTTGTTGACGATCCTACTGATTTGATGCCATGGAATCAAAACACTTCTCTGGTTTTGTATATAGGACCCTCACCCGAGATGCTCACCGTATGTTCGACCAAGGAATGCCTCTGAGAGTTGATTTAATATGGTTCAGGTCAATCTGGCTATGATTTGTATGAAATAGATTGAGTTTGCTATGTTTTTGTGGTGTATTATTAGGGAAAAAGCCAAAAAAAAAAAAAAACCCAAACTTTACCCGGAGTGACACATTTACCTTAAATTATTTGTTGTGACGTGAAAAATTCCAAACTTTGCCCACTCTGATACATTTATCCAAATTTTTCTATGATACTAAAAATTTCGAACTTTTATTTATGTGGTATAATTACTCCAAATTTTTTTATGACACCAAAAACCCCAAACTTTTTTCTGTGATACCAAAATCTAGAGCTAAATGTGTCCCGTAGATACAAGTTTGGAGTCTTCTAGTATCACTGAAAAAAGTTTAGGGTTTTTGATGTCACGGAAAATAAGTTTGGAATAAATATATCACATAAGTATAAGTTTGGGATTTTTTGTGTCATAATATTTTTTTTTTGAGAGTAAATATGTTGCAGTAAATAAAGTTTGGAGTTTTTTCTATAGCTTTTATCCTTATTATGTTCTTCGCAGTGGATGGTCTCCTCATGATGAACATTGGCGAGGAGAATGTGTGAGGGTCACTGTTATGCATATTATCAAATCTCCGATAATGCAAAGTGCCTAAATTTGCCTTGGTAGTGCTTTTGCAGTCTGTGTGCATTTGGCATTGTTGATGCTCTGTTGTTGATATGGTGGTGCTCGTTGGTGAGAAAATAGACTGGAGTCTCTGACACGTGCACAAATCTCGGATGATGTTGGTGTCGAGTTCTTGTTACGCTCCCTTCTCCATATCCATGTTCTAGGCACTTCTATGAAGTGATGGGTGTGAGGGTCAGATCGATGGACTGTGGTGTTCTGATGATGGTTGACGTCGGTAGCTGGGTAAATGCCCGGGGAGGCTCTATTCGTGTCTTGGATGTTTTGATATAGATGCAGATGTGTCGTTGATTTTCTTTTAGTTTTTCATTTCTTGAGTCCGGTTGAAAGAGGGACATGGGAAAGAGAGGAGAAGCGCAGGCGTCCATGGAAAAAGGAAAATAATAATAATAATTGAAGGAAGCGTAGGAGGATAGTTACAATACCAGAAAGTTAGGCAAGGGAAATTGTGCTTAATTAGAGCCTGTTTGGTAACCATCCCAACAGTGCCAGATTCTGATTTTTTGTTCCCAGAATCAGTTTGGGACGAGAATCAAGAATAAAAAAAAAATTGATTCTTGTTCCGGGAACAAAATTGAGAATTATTCTTCTCTTTTCTTCATTTCCATCTTTATTGCTTGCGGAGGCTCTCGTTTGGCTGAAAAAAAAAAAAAAAACTAAAAAGAAGAATAGGAGAAAAAATAAAATAATAAAAAGAAAAAAAAGGACAAAAGGAAAGGAAAAAAAAAAAGAAAACTAAAAAATTTAAAAAAGGAAAAAGAAAAAAAAAAGGAAAAAAGGAAAAAAAAGAAAGAAGAATAGGAGAAAAAATAAAAAATTAATAAAATAATAAAATAAAGAAAAAAAGAAAATTAAAAAATTAAAAAAAGGAAAAAAAGGAAAAAAATAAAGAAGAATAGGAGAAAAAAAATAAAAAAAATTTTAAAAAAAGAAAAAATTAAAATTAAAAAATTAAAAAAAAAAGGAAAAAAAAGGAAAAGAAAGGAAAAAGGAAAAATAAAAAAAATAAAAAAAAAAGAAAAAAAGGAAAAAATTATTTAAAAATTAAAATAAATTGATTTGGAACATAATCAATAAACACGTTACCAAACACAATTCTATTCCAGAATAAAAAATTTTGTACAGTTACCAAACATGTTTTTTTACTCAGAATCAGTTCCTGGGAACAGAATAAAAAATAATCATTTCTGATCAGAATTTGTTCCCGGAAACAGAATCGTTGCCAAACGCGCCCTTAGCGAGGTTAAAGAGAAAAATGGGCCTAAGTGTTAATATGTTCAAAATGGGTCTAATAGGGTTGGGCTTAATCTACTTCTAGTAAATATAGGTTAGCTTCGGCTTTAGAGAATGTGGGCTTTTTGGGATCTGGGCTGACATTGACTTAGATGAGTTTTGGGTTTAATCCCATTTTGACAAATTGGGCTACTTGGTCTTGTTTTGAAAAGGGTTGAGAAATAGAGCCTAATCGTGTCCGTGGCCCGGGCCCTCAAGGTTTTGTTTCTGTTACCATTTGGAGCAGGCCTAAGGGCCCAGCTCGGGTTCCCATTTTCGAAATAAAAATTAATTTTTTAAAAATACATATTTAAAAAATTTCGAAAAAAAATGTAAATTTCAGAAAATAGTTTAGAGATCGGTGTTCACCTAGTGTTTATACTTTAGCACTAATTAGACTATTAACGTAATCAATTCATCGAACCTAGTTAACCTTTGGTTGCATAGGAAACAAGACAAACTCTCATATCTCGCATAATTTCTAACCAACTCCAAAAAACTAGTGGTGACTCCTGTCTCACATAGATCCTTAGGAATTAATTTGAACTTAAAATGAATCAAACATCACATGAAGTAAGGGTTTGGAAAAGTCCACGCCTAATCGTTGACTATAGGCTTGCCTTTTTTGGGCATTACCTCCATAGTGTTTTTGCTTTTTCCGTTGTTGGAAAAGTGAAGGTCAAGACAACTTGATGACTCCACTAGAGAAGTTTGCTACATAGAAATGATTTTGGGCTGTTAAATCTTGTTGTACCTGTCCGTTATCAAAGAAATTTTAAGAAGGCATTTGCACATCTAACGGAATATGTAAGACATTGGTTATGTAGGTATATATTGGCAACAATAATATGTTGATATGACACCAATGTCGTTAAATAGCAGTTAAATGTTGACATTGGCATCCAATGTGATATCTTGAGATGTTACCACGATAGCAAAGACATATTGGATGCTAAGATCGTCTAAGTCAACATACATGCTCTTTCCTCATCATCCAATTTGGAAAATAAGTAAGTAAGCCAAGTTAGTTATTATGCTTAACTTTTACTAAGTAAGTGCATTGTGTAAGTAAAATCACATCATGTGGTAATTCACTTAACGGAATACTCAAATTGAGCCAAATTTGGAAAATTGAGGATTGAACAAAAAATAAAATAAAATTAGGTACTCAATTGTAAAATGAACAAAAGTTTAGATACCTATATGTCATTATTATTTCCTAAACAGCAATCAGAAGAATATCTCAAGAAAAACGAAGGTAACTAGAAGGTGGGTACGTCGGCAATAGTCGTCCCAGTACCGGCGGCGGCTGTGGTACGATGGTGATCTCTCACCCGATTCCTCATTCATTTCTCTTCTAAATATTTTTTTGGTGATTTTCCTTTTTAGTTTTTCTCTTTTTCTGTTTTTATATTATTAAACTTAAATTTGAAAAGACACAAGAAAATCATGATACAACTCTACTGGTAATGGGAAAAAAAAAAGGAAGTCCTTCGCATTGGGATAAAAGAGAAGATATGTGAAAAGTGAAGCAACAGAGCTAGTTTCCGTCCTCACAAATCTTGGTCATCCTAGCATCTGTTGATGTTTCTTTCCTTATAGCTCTTGGACATCCGGTGACGTCTTGGTCTTCCTAGGTTAATTTACGTAAACAAATATACAAATGTCTAAGGATGATCACTAAATATTACGAAACTAGCACTTGCAGACAAAATTCTGCAGCAAGATGGACGACAATGATCTGTTGAAAGGTGTTTAGGTAGGAGTCGATGATCAGGAATCGCTTGATAGGAGCATTTTGGTCCTCTGAACACGACTGTTGTTCATTAGTTCAATGCATAGAGAGTAATTTCTTGTACTTTATGTAGTGTTGGTTGGTGATTTGGACTCATTTAGTATTGCCAGAGTAAAATAAAGCAAGTTGCTTAATTGACTACTTGGTGTGCCTGACCCCTTTTGTTGTTTAGCCCTAAGTAATTGTTTTTGTTTTCCTCGTCAAACTAACAAAATTAAGCCATCCTTGATGACTTGTAGATGCATAATAAAAACTAAGCTGTCATTGCTAGGTGTATCTTTCAAAACGATTATCTCCAAATTCAGTTGGAAGTTGCATAAAGATGCTTATTTTTCCGTCCCAATAATTGTGGTTAGTTTCATTCATCAATAAAATATGTGCTAATCTATTGGCAAGAACTTTACATGTTTGTCCACATTGAAGGAGAACTCCAGCACCTTCCTACGTATCCTTAATATTAACCACTAGGGTTTGTCTCAGTGGCCACCCTTTCAACATGGAAGGGGGAGGTGGGGGGTTCGAATCCCCACCTTCTTAGGGGGGTTGGGGTGTGAAAGAAGTCAAGAGAGAGGAATTCTAGAGAAAGAGAATGTAGGAATTTTCCTCTGTATTCACTGTACTGATTCGATGTACATTGTTCTATAGTTATAATACAAGATGTGTATAAAACAAGTAACTAAATATATTACAATTTGTATCCGATTAGATATGATACATAATTGATCTTCCAATGATATTTTGGAATATTCTTGCGTATCTTCCAACACTCCCCCTCAAGTTGGTGGCTTGTAGATATCCAAGACGCCTAGCTTGCTTAGGAGATACGCGTGCTGACTTTGACACAAAGGTTTGGTGAAGACATCTGCTGGTTGTTCTTCTGTTCGAATCTCCAGCGTTTCGATTATCCCTTCCTAGATTTTCTCTCGTGTGAAATGGCAATCTACTTCTATGTGTTTCGTTCTTTCATGAACGATTGGGTTTGAAGTAAGTTTGAGAGCTGCATCATTGTCACAAAACAATTTCGTTGGCCCTTGAACTTGTACTCCAAGATCATGAAGCAATCCACGTAGCCACACTATCTCACACGTGGTCTTTGCCATGGCTCGATATTCTGCCTCTGCTGAGGATAATGAAACAGTCGGTTGCTTCTTTGTTTTCCATGAAAGTAAAGAATCCCCAAACTTAATACAGAAACCAGTTATGGACCTCCTACTCATCGGACAGGTTGCATAATCTGCATCACAATATGCTGTCATTCTCATATCACATTTCTTGGATAGAAGGATCCCAAGTCCAGGACATTTCTTCAAATATTTCACAACTTTGAGTGCAGCATTAATGTGAGACTGCTTGGGGTTGTGCATGAATTGACTGAGAGTTTGAACAACAAAAGTAATATCTGGCCGAGTCATAGTCAAATATATGAGCTTCCCAACCAATTTCTGATAACTCATTGGATCTCTTAGTACTGGATCATCATCTTTAGAAATTCCGGCATCATAATCTGCTGTGGTTAGTTTGATGTTCTGCTCAATTGGAATTATAGCTGGCCTACATCCTGACAATCCTGCTTCTGATATAATTTCCAAGGCAAATTTCCTCTGGCT
This sequence comes from Eucalyptus pauciflora, assembly GCA_007663325.1. Taxonomy (NCBI): domain Eukaryota; kingdom Viridiplantae; phylum Streptophyta; class Magnoliopsida; order Myrtales; family Myrtaceae; genus Eucalyptus; species Eucalyptus pauciflora. The sequence continues at coordinate 925,422 of VMYD01000077.1, forward strand.
GAGGGATATTCCTTGATCTGATCGAGCAATTTATATTCCAAGAAAATACTTAGGCAAACCTAGATCTTTTATATGAAAGGTAGAATGCAAGAATTGCTTGAAACCTTTGATAGCTATCTCATCATTGCCCATAATCAGTATATCATATACATATATCATCAAGTATATAGATGACGTACCTTTAGTCCATGTGAAAACAGCATAATCAAATTTGCTTTGTTGAAAACCAGCAGCTATCAAAGACTCAGAAAATTTTGCATACCATTGTCTGGATGCCTGCTTAAGCCCATATAGGGATTTGCGGAGACGACATACTTTATTCTCCCCCTGTCTCCGTAAACCCTGTGGAATGTCCATATAAATCTCTTCATCTAGATCTCCATGAAGGAAGGCATTGTGAACATCCATCTGATGTAAAGGCCAGTCTTGATAAGCTGCTACGGTGAGGATGGATCGGACTGTAACATCTTTAGCCACAGGAGAGAAGGTCTCATGATAGTCAAAACCTTCTCTCTGTGTGAAGCCCTTTGCAACCAACCTGGCTTTGTATCTTTCAACCGAACCATCAGCTCGATATTTGATCTTGTAAACCCATTTGCATCCAATTGGTTTACGATGCGGAGGTAAATGGACGAGTTCCCATGTCTGATTATCCATTAGTGCCTGCAACTCTGCTTTCATAGCATGTTGACAACGTTGATCTTTACTTGCCTCATCATAACTTGAAGGCTCGCGTTCATCAGAAATGCGAGTAATGCAACATCTATGTTCTTTGGATAAGCGATCGAAAGAAACATAGGAAGACATTGGAAAAAGAATACCTGGATTTCTGACTCCACATATGTAATCTTTAGTCCAAGTTGGAGGACGGGTGGCTCGTCCGGAACGTCTGGGATGAACATCGTCAGAAGGTGTTTGGATTGCTGGAGGCTCCATAGGAGATGACTGAGTCACTGGAGGATCCACAATAGGTGATTCAGAAAAATTTCCTGTATCCAAGTGCTGATCCGTGTCCACTCCCAAAGGTGTTGGGGCGGTAGTAGACATAGGATGAATATTTATATTATATGAATATGGATATACAACATAGCCGGGATCATGAACAGGATATTCGATATGATGATCAATAAAATGTCCCACTCTATCTTTGCTTGATTCCTGGGCAGCAAAAGGAAAAGAGGTTTCGTGGAACTGAACATCTCGACTAACAAAAAAATCACCCGTGGAAGGATCAAACATGCGATATCCTTTCTGTAAGGTAGGATACCCCATGAAAATACATCGACGAGCTCGTTGACCCATTTTATCCTTAGGTCCTACTATAGAAGCATAGCATAAGCACCCAAAAATCCTCAGACGACGGTGATCGGGTTTCTTCCCAAAAAGAAGCTCGAAGGGGCTTCGGCCATTAAGAACCTTGGTCGGCATATGGTTGATCAAGTATGCTGCAGTCAAAATACAGTCTCCCCAAAAAACATCTGGAATGAAAGCCTGGAATTTTAAAGACCGGGCAACTTCCAATAAGTGACAATGCTTCCTCTCCACTATTCCATTATGTTGTGGCGTATAAGTACATGAACTCTCATGTAGAATCCCTTGGGATGATAATAAAGCCGTGCACTCATGATTAAAAAATTCTTTCCCATTGTCTGATCTAATTTTTTTGACAGTTTTTCCGAATTGAGTCTTTGACAAGGAAAGAAAGGTTCTTAAGTGTGACAAGACTTGACTTTTGGATTGCATGAGAAAAATCCATGTAGCCCTTGAGTAATCATCCACAATGGTAAGAAAGAATCGAGAACCATCATGATTTAGGGTATGGTATGGTCCCCAGACATCAATATGGAGTAAAGAAAAAATATCAGCTGCACGACTGTCGCTTATGGGAAAGGAAGTACGTGATTGCTTTGCAAGAGGGCAAATGTGACATTGAGAATAGGGAAATAAAGGACTATGGCCCATTCGAGAATGAAAAATGAATTTTTTATCATTGGTAGTCAAGTTACACAATGACTGCTTATTACAAGGAAATTGATCTAGATGCTTGGCCGAACTTCTCCAGAAAAATAGTCCTTCTGATAGATTACCCCATTCCATCAGTTTCCCAGTCGAAAGGGCCTGAAATTGACAACTATCAGCATTGAAGGAAACTTGACACGAATTTTCCTTACAGGCTCTAGACACAGATATAAGGTTGAATTGGAACTCAGGAATATATAGGACATTTGTGAGAACAATTTGAGAACTAAGATAGACTGTCCCAGTTATAGTGACATGAGTAACGTTGCCATTTGGCAATTGTACTACAATAGGGCTATCTAGTTCTTCATTAATAGCAGTAAATAATTTCTTCTCACATGCAATATGATCACTGGCTCCAGAATCAACAATCCAAGTATTTCTTGATATATTGTTTATCAGACATGAAGAAATACCTGTAAAACTGTTCCCCTTCTTTGGAATCTCTAATTTTTGCAGTGCCTGCATCAATTGCTCATATTCACCATGAGTGATAGGTTGATTCGTATCAACCTTTCCTGTGATCTGATATGCCGCTGCCGATATTTCCTTGCCCTTTCTTTCTCCAGGTCTACCATGCAATTTCCAGCAAGTTTCAACTGTGTGGTGAGGCCGTTTGCAAAATTCACAATACAATTTTCCCTTATTTTTTGAATTAGGCCCATTCGAATTGGGCCGAGAGGAATTTGGCCCATAGCTCCTCGCGAAATTCGGCGCGAAATTCGGCGCGAAATTCCCACCGTTGGATGCTTTAATGGCAGAGAAATCTCCACCGTCCAGATCTGAAGGATTGCGCGCCCATCGTGAGCCGTCCGATCGAGACGCGTGATCGTGGCCGTCCAAAGATCCCCCCTTAAAAGGCTTCGGTTCGCCTGTAAACCCTAGCACCGCACCTTCTCTCCTCTCTAGGGTTCGCGAACCCCTTTCGATTTGTGCGGCCAGAGCTAGGGTTTCCGCCCCCTTCCATTCTGTTGATGCGAGCCTTTGACTTTCCTCTTGCACAGCAAGCTGGAATATGCGTCCGATGGAAGGCGCAGGCTCCATGGCAAGTATCTGTGACCTGAAATGGAGGTAAGATTCGTTAAGGATGAGCAAAAAGCGAGTCGTTTTTTCTCTGTCTTTAATCGCCTTGTATTGCTGGAAAGCTTCGGGTCCATCGATTTTCTCCTCCGCTGCCTCTAGCTCATTCCAGAGAGCTGAAAGTTTGTTGAAGCACGTCATTACGGATGTGTTTCCTTGCTTCAGTTCGGAAAGGGCTTGGTGAAGTGAGAAAATCCTCGCCCGATCTAGTTTTCCATACATCTCTCGAATATTGTCCCAAATTTTTTTTGAATCCTCTGTGGGAGGCAGTCCGGCAACTATTTCTGGGTTTATACAATTTCCTATCCATGTTCTTACCAACTGATTACATTTTTTCCAATGTTGCCCTAATTTCTCATCAATTGGGATCGGAATGGTTCCGTCAATGAATCCCTCCTTATCTTTGGTTATGAGGACTCGATGGAATTCACGTGCCCAATTTGAGTAATTTGCTGACCCTGTGAGAGGGTTGCTGATGAGCTTCAACTCTGGGCCGTCGGCGTTGGAGACATACAACGCGTCACCGGGTTCTAGGCGACCCATGGCGGCCGCAAAGGGAAAAGGTATAAACCCTGTTGGGAACCCCGCATTGGTTGTATTATGTCCCTGATTCGAATTGCCTGGGGGTATAAACCCTGGGAACCCCGCATTGGTTGTATTTTGTCCCTGATTCGAATTGCCTGAGGGTATAAACCCTGCTGGGAACCCTGTATTGGTTGTATTCTGTCCCTGATTCGAATTAACTGGTCCGCCCGTCTGTTCAAGGCCGATGGTTGAGCTTGCCCCAGCATTGGTTGGTAGGCCTCCATCGGTCTGCACACTTTGGTAGCCCGGCGATGATGTATCTAGATTAGATCCAGGAATCCATGGGTACGGCATCCATGGATAAGGGTAGCCAGAGAACGGTAGACCTGGATTGAATTGAGCTGGATTGTGTTGCCAAAGTGTGTGCTGCGGCTGAGAAGGATTGTGTTGCTCAATTTGACTTGATTGTTGATCGACCACTGGATTGATGATTGTTGGGTTCGAACTTGGCGAAGTATGGGACGCCGGACTGTCTTCGGTGGGTGAGGTATGTGATTGTGGATTTGCCATGATAACTCAGAACTCTGCAGTAACTTTATGTTTTGCAGATTGACAAGGAACTTAAGACGCAAGAATTCCTGCTGGATGCTGTTTTGGTTTGCAAGTGAAGCAATAACCAAGAACAGAGAATCGCAGAAGGCAATCCAGAAAAAAACGCGGAAGCAAGATCAGAACCAGAACCGCTCTGATACCATGAAAGAAGTTGAGAGAGGAATTCTAGAGAAAGAGAATGTAGGAATTTTCCTCTGTATTCACTGTACTGATTCGATGTACATTGTTCTATAGTTATAATACAAGATGTGTATAAAACAAGTAACTAAATATATTACAATTTGTATCCGATTAGATATGATACATAATTGATCTTCCAATGATATTTTGGAATATTCTTGCGTATCTTCCAACAGGGTGGGAACGATTTAGTTTCAAGTGTGGGTTTTAATTCCCACGCCTGGCAAAGAGGTATGGTAAAAGTCTAAGAATGAGAGTTAGAGCAGAAATAGAGTAGGATCGACAAAAAAAAGTATCCTTAATATTTATTTTCTTAAATATTTGGATATTTTTAGCACTATAATTGCCACGAAAAAGCCTACGTTGATCACATATTCAACAATATGCAGAAATCATTAGGATAACGAAAATTTACGGATGCACATAAAGCCAAAAAGCCAACAAGACACTCCTCTGTCTGGATGCCCCAAAGAAAAGGTCCATCGTATCAAACAATAGCCAAAAGTCTTGACATGATGAAAAAGGAGAACTAATCATAAGAGGTGTCAAAATGGTCCATGAACTCATTTTTGAACTCATATTTTAACTATATTGGTTGTATGTGGATTAGAGACTTTTAAAGACTCAACTAAAACTGGATCCAAAAGGTGAGTCTAATTTAAATGGGTTAGAACCCATTTCCGACTAATTTAAAATATCAAGTGGGTTAGAACCCATTTCCAAGTTTCCAACCTAAGCCTCACACTCTCTTTCCCTCTTTTAACTTTATAAAAATGTTTTTTTAATTATAAAAATCGAAAATATAATTATTTATTATATTTCTTTTTTCTTTTTTCCTTTCTTCTTCCTCCTTCCTTAGTTAGTGGCCAGCACGGCGACCAACCAGGCAAGGCTAGAGGCAAGGCCACCAACGATTTGCAAGGCTCGAGCCTCGCCGAATCTAATGAGACTCGAGCTCATCGGCTACTGGCGAGGCTAAGCTTGCCCGATGTATGGATCGGCGAGACTCGAGCCTTGCCAATCGGGAGAGACTCGAGCTTACCGGTGTCGAGTGAGCTCGATCTCATCAAGGCCGAGGCCTCGCCAGTGATTAGCGAGGCTTGAGCTTGCCAGCGTTAGGTGAGCTCGAGCTTCATTGATTTGGCGAGCCTCGAGCTCGTTGGCATCAAGCAAGCTCGAGCTCGCCTATGGCCGGTCACTAGTAGTCGTCGTGGCTGGACGTTGGCCAAAGAAGAAGAAAAAAAAAATTAAAAATTAAAAATTAAATATAAAAATAATTAAAATTTTGATTTTAAAAAAATATATTTTTTAAAAAAATTATAAGAATTTTCCATTAAATTTGTATCTCATGAACGTGTTTTAGCAATACCATTTAAAAAAAATCATAAGAAATAAGCTTTCTTAGGTTTAGTAAAAGGCTTTTCACATTTTTTATTTTATTTATTAATATTTTTATTGTTTAATTTACATTTTAAATTTGATGTGAAGTTTTTATTCAAGTAACATATATGTGAAGAGCTTAAAGTAAATTAAGTGGGTGGGAGTGGATTAGCCTAAATTAAGTTAAATATTAATGTGTTTCGACAATATAAGTTGGGTCGGGTATGGGTCGAGTATGAATCAAATCAAGTATGGATCATCAAATTTACATTGAATTAAAATGGGTCAAAACGGATTTAATGGGTCAATATGAGTTGGACCATTTTCGACCCGACCCAACCCACTCATTTGATGGCCCTAGTAATCACGAAACAAGCACTTGTGGATAGAAAATATTTTATTATGATTTGTCTAACCTCTTACATGCATCTTCGAAAGTCTAGGTCTTTGTTTTATTTTTTTGGTAGGTGAAAGTCTTGGTCTTTGTTTCAAAGATATTTGATTTCTATGCAAATGGTCATGAAACGAATCTATTTTTTTTTTTTTATGCTTTTTATGGAAAGAAATCAAACTCATATTGTTTGCTTGAGTGGATTATTGGAAGGTCATTCCAAATAAATAAAGCAAACATATAAATATTCAATCTAGATAAAATATACACAATAGTACGTGTGCCCTACTAAAATGATTCAAATATCGAAAAAAAATAATTATTTATCTAATTTATTAAAAAAGACAATTGTGTGCACAAGTATAAAACTTCAAAATCCAAATTTAAAGTCCTAAAGTGTCAAGGTCAACATGGAAAATTTAATGCTGTGTGATTTTTCTTTTTGCACAATTATTCTATTGAACCTATAGTCTCGATAATGCTATGGGTTGTGCCTATCGATTTTTACCATATCTATTAATTTGTATATGATTTCAGCTAATGTGATGAGATATGTATGTATCATCATACTAGTATTTGTTGGCCATTTTATCAATAAGATTGTATGTATATATAATATTGTATCATTTAATTAATGCATCGTATAATTGATTTTCGGAATTGTTCTTGGGAACAAGAAGCTTCTTGTTTCTGTTCCAAATTTATTCCCGGGAATAAAACAAAAATTTTACCAAACACGTTTTTTTTCTTTTTTCATTCCCCGAAATAAAAGAACATAAATTTTTGTTTTGGGGAACATAAACAATTTTTAACAAACATACCCTAATTTACTATGAGAATAATAATCTATTCTAGATCACAAAAATCAAATAACAAATAATTATAAATTATTGTTGAGTCTACTTGTCTCAGAATTTGTTACTTACAATAAACTGTTATTCTCATTAGCCCAAAGATCGTAATGCTAGCGAAGCCCAATTTTCTTTCCTTTAATTAAGCTGAACATAGATACATACTTGATTTGTAGCTGATGTCATGAGGCAATTCTTTTCCCAAACTAGCAAAGAAGAAAAGGAAAAGGTAATATGGTTGTGGCAAGCTAGCGATGTCCATATTTTCCATTCTTCTTCCATAAATAGTTGAATGATGTTGATGTTGAAGCAGTCATAGGCCATAATGATGAATTCATCTGCTAAAGCTCTTGTTTTTCTGTTCTTTGCTGCTAACTGTTTGTACAGGAGAGGTTTGGGGCAAGACTCAAGTTGTGATCCAAAACAAATTACCGGTTATTCATTGCAAATCAAAGGATGACGATCTTGGAATTCATGATATAACGAGCAGTTGGGAATTCTCATTTATACCCAATTTATTTGGGATGACCTTGTTTTTTTGCGGTTTTGCATGGTGGGTCAATTTCACTGGAATGAAAAGACAATATGTAAGATCCATTTTAACTTATAGAAAACTTTTAAGAATTTACAAGATCCATTTTTATAAGAGGAAGAGACCAAATTTGATTTTTTTTTTTTTTTTCGTGTTGAATATCCCAATCTGTTCCGGTTCATTTCATAATCGCCTCAATACCGCTCGATTTATAATTTCCTCAAACAGAACCGAGTAAAGTTAAAACTGATGTTATGATCGGCAACCTTCCTCACCCTTGCGATTTGATCATTCAACGAGGGGTGACGGATGTGGAGCGTCTAGTAGTGGGGGTTTACAAAGTAACCATAAAGTTTTAACTTTTAATGTTTGAAATTTTTTATTTTTATTTAATATTAAATCATTCCCGCTAAAATTTACAGAATGAACAAAATTAGTCTTAAAAGTTAAAATAATAAATAATCGCTTGCATAAATTTTCCTAAACAATTAATCTTTTCACATAATTTCTTGGATTATATATAACGAGAAAGAATATGTTTTTAACTATTAATGAATTACAAAATACAATGTTTGGTTTCGATATGTTTATATTTGTTTCTTTTACTAAACTTCATTATGAGTTTATATCTGATTTTTCATGTAATATCACCATTTAAAAGACCCTCGAGCGCTTTTAATTATTTGAATTAAAAATATCTTCTTCTTTTTTTTAATCACGACCGGAAATGCAAATGCCAACGGAACAAAACGACAAGCGGGTTGTTTCCGTCTAGACCGCACGTTCGCTCTTCTTCGCGCCTTGCTTGTTCTTCTTACCGGCTTCTGCTGAAGTCAAAACTAATGCTGGTAATGGCGCATTTACGGCGATCTTACCGTACATTTTCGTTTCGGAGTCTTGTTTTTTCTCGTTCCGTTGCACGTGAGCTGGTCAGCGTCTGTCCTGAGTGAGAGGCATTTGCTTTTCTTTGGCTTGTTTCTTGAATCTGTCGCGAGGCATTAGCATCTTGAGATGACCCGTCTTCTCAATTCGTTGTTAGAAACGTGGCTGAACCAAATGAATGGAGTGCGGCAAGAGAGTTTGGATGCATTGTCACCTTGCTAGGGCGTTTGCCTACCCGGAGAAGAAACTCGAGTTTTGGCGAGGTTTACGTAACTTGTCGCAGCTCATATTCTTGACCACCAGCAAGAGAGTGCAAGATAGGAGCAAGAACAAGAGGGTGCATGATCTCGAAATCGCCGCCAAGAAGCATAAAGTGATGTCTAAGGTGTTGGTTCTGATGGAAATGTTTAAGAAGGAACCCAAGATTATAATCCTGTGAGGTTGGTAGATCGATACTGGAAATCATTGATTTGCCCAAGCCACACAGTATAGTAGATTTTATTCGGAAGTCACAAAAACTGTTTGAGTTATATAAGGATCAGAAGGGTGTATTGACTATAGAAACAAGAGGAGAGATTGATTAGGGAACACTCTGGCACGACTGCTCAATACGGGACCAGGATGTTGTTGATGTTGGTCGATAAACAGCTTCCACTGGACAAAATTGCTCATTTCAGGAGAGAGTTTGGTTTGCCAGCTGATTTTAGGAGCAAATGGGTACACAAGTATCCGCAGCACTTCAAAGTGGTTAAATCTCCAGATGAAGTTGATTATCTCGAGCTCGTAGAGTGGAATCCTGCTTAGGCTATCACAGAGTTGGAGAAAGCCGTATTGTGGGTATCAGATTCTGCCCCTCATACTCCAGGGTTGCCTTCCCTGTCTTTCCCTTGAAGTTTCCTGCCAGGTTCAAGAAGGCGTATAGATATGGGGGGAAGATTGATCACTTTCAGAAAAGGTCTTACTTATTTCCTTATGCTGAGGCACGTGGCTTCCAAGCTGGATCGAAAGAATTCAATAAGAGGGCCATTGCAGTGATGCATGATTTACTTAGCTTCACAATGGAAAGGAGGTTGGTAACCGATCACCTTACCCACTTTTGACAAGAATTCATGATGCCTCAGAAGCTGATGAGACTCCTGTTGAAACATTTTGGTATTTTCTATGTCTCTGAGAGAGGGAAGAGGTTTAGCGTCTTCTCTAGAGGAGCTTATGAAGGTGCGGAGCTGATTCAGAAATGTCTGCTGGTTATTTGGAACGAAAAGGTCCTAAGCGTTATTGGTTATAGAGGGAGGAAGAAAAAGATAGAAACTTTTGTAGAGTCATTGGATATGGAAAATAATGATTTTCTAGAGGGTGGCTCTGAGGATGGAGCCATTGCTATGCAACTTGACCAAGATGAAGCCATTAGTGAATTGGAGGATATTGCAGGTAGAGACCGCTCCTTCATGAATATTAGTGAAATTGACTCCGCATACAAGCCTCATGATTCAATTTAAGGTCAAATGTTCTCGTTTGAGCTGTCAAGATAAATTGCTTTTTCAGTCTTTTTCTTCACAAGTTTGAAGTTTTGAATACCTGCTGTATAGATTTAATTAGATAAGCTCTGCTTACATCTATAAACCAAGTCAACCAATAGTAGACTGACCCATCTCATTCCTCGTTAGTCCTAAACATTGCCACCGGAACACCTGAAATTAATGATTCAGAAAGAATGTGCGGATAATGCTTTTGGCAATTGTCAGCTTGCCTTGGTGCCAGAAAAGACATCTGAAGCAGTCTATGTACAGTGACCGGTTCATTCTCAGTTATTGGTCCAACTTAACGAGTGCAGCCATACTAATCTTCTATTCTGAAGATGAACTTGCCACCTTGCATTTGAATCTCAATTGTTAGGTCAAAGAGATGATTATTTAATAGCTATCATGGAGAACATACCCTTTGCCGCTATGATGATTGACATTCTCTCTCTTGTTGTTACAAAGTAGATGCCGAGCTCACCTGGCAGTAGTGCCTTGTTCATCACTATGCATGGATATCCAGGACCACAATATGTGAGACTGCCTTTTGCAACATGCTTTCGTTTGCTTTCTAGCCGATTGCCTGTTCCATAGGTCTTGTAATTTCTGTTCAAAATCTCAATCAAACTATTGCAAACTTTTGTTTTTTGGGTTCTCCTAGAGAACTTCTTTTTGTTGGATCTTAGAACCCAACATCAAACAGTAAGTAGTTTTCGTTACTCCTTGTTTATGTTGGGCTGTGTTTAAGGTTGATTCATTTCAGTAGCTTACTGTTTCGTTTTGAAGAAAGAAATAGGAGAGGCTCTGAAAATAGCAAAACGGTTTTTTAGTTTGAATGATAGATGGCTTTCCACGGCTTTTGGTTGTGTGAAAATGACATTACTAATGTGCATTCTTTCTTACACCTCATAACTTGAACTGCGTTTATGATTTGTTACATGGGCTAGCATCTGCTTGATGCCATTGTGCAGTGAATTTCTTTTGCTTGTCAAAAGAAAATTCTTAGCAAACTCATTGGAGATGATGTCAAGTAATTTTTTTCCAAATGTTGTGACTAGATTTTTTCTCATGCTCATAAAAACCATGATATCCAAAACTGTATGTGACAAATCAAATTGCCACTGCTTAGCTAAATATATTGCACTGCATCATTTTCTGGTTTTTGCTTTATAACAAAATCCAATGGTTGATATATTTCATTTCTTTTGATTGCGGCGATCAGATCTACTTAAGCTTGACAAAGTCCTAAGACATCTTGAAAGCATGCCATGCTTTTCTTAAGACTTACCGTTGAATAAGAAAATTTAAAGGGAAAGGTCAAGCATCTACCATAGCTTCAACCAGAGCAACGACAGGATTAATGTACCGTGGAGGTTGAGAATCAACCCCTTTTGGAGCACCGCGAAGGTTTTCCAGATCTCATTAGATCGAGGAGCAATAATGTTTATCGGTTATAATCACTTTGCTATCATCTTCCGTCAAACTGAAAAAGTATGGCGTGCATTTCATCTAGTCATATCTACTTGTTTTAAGAAGGGATTGGAGCTTTGCATCAATGTTTTTAAACTTGGGTTGGTCAGAGAACTAGTTAGGTTGCCAGTTTGGTATCCAAGAGGTTGGACTAGGGGTGAACCGATGATGATGTCATGAGCAAATGATTATGGGTATGTAATGTTGTTGATTGAACCCATGAGTCACTCGGCCTAGGTGAAATGCCAGTGATCCGCGGAGTTGAGTGCTCGAGTTCCTCCATGTGTAACAGCAGCCAAAAGCCCAGTTCTGTACTTGTGAGACTCTAAACCTGGGTGGATCCAATTTTGAAGATTAGTATGTTTCGCTGGTTTAGCGAGTCAACGAGTGTTCAGACTAGTTCGATATGATTTTTGCCAACCTGCCCGCACATACTTTTTAAGTTTTGGGTGAACAGATCAAAGGGAAAAATAATGGAATTGGCCAAGAAAAAGGGACAAGAGCAATGCTTTATGATCAAGTGAATGCAGGAAGTCTAAAGGAAATCAACATTGAGAACTTTATAGTCTCCAAATGGGCCTGACATACAGCCATTGCACTCCTTTTGACATATAGCGTCTAAATATATTTGGTTGAGGTATATTAGACACTACAATTGTCTAAGTCAACACTTTTTTCTTTCTGCATATCCCAATCTATAAGGTGAGCGAATCCTATCGGAAAAATTATATGACATGACAATTCATTTAACGAATGCCTCAAATTGAGTAAATTTGAAAAAAAAAAAAAGTTACTTGATTAAAAAAGAAAGATTTTGGTACTCCATTGTAAACTGAACAAATGTTTTGATAATTTCAATGTCATTGTCCTCAACTTCTTAAAGAAAAATGTTGTCTATGAAGGTCACTGTAAGGTGGAAAAGTTGGAAATAGTCGCCTTAGTGGTAGTGCTAACAGCAACCACATGGACATGGCCATGCTTCGGTGGTGCTCTGTCTGCCCCCTTTCCTTTTTAACTTTTTGCTGTTTCTTCTTTTTAGTCTTTCTCTTTGCTTTTTTTTTTTTTTTTTTGAACTCAAATTTGAAAAGATAGAATAGAGAGTAATGAATGAAAAAATCCCAAAATGTTTGAACCCAAAATGAGTTGGAGAAATTTTAAGCAAGACTTGTAACGCTTGGAAATTGTACTAGCAATGGCAAGAAAGACATATAAAGGCTGCGTTTGGAAACTGCTTTGCAAAGGGCTTTGAACACCTAAAGTCCTTTGGGCTAAGTATGAGGTGTTTGGGAACAATTTTACAAGTCCCATTAGCAAAAAGCCAAGCCTTCTCAAGGCTGAAAGCCTAAGGCTAGTCTTGGGGTGCTTTGGGCTTTCAACCTTCTGCAAATGTAAAAATGATTGTTCATCATCTTCAGCGTTCATTGTTCATCTTCTTCGTTGAGGGCGGTTGGCGGGTTTGCGTAGGGCTGCGAGGGATCGGCGATCGGCTAGAGGGAGGCTGGCGACTTTCATGGCAACCCAGGTGACCGTCACAGCGACCAAGGCAACCATCGCGAGGGTGTTGTGGCGACCTCAACGCCATCTGGGTTGTGGCGGCCTCTGCGGGGGGCCACGCGATTTGCATCTCAGTGACCTCGCCGGGGCCATGCGACCTTAGGCGAGGGTTGTGTAGCCTCGGCGATGGCCGATTAGGGTTGCGCAACTGCCAACAAGGTTGCACAACTGCCAACAAGGTTGTGCGACCTAGGCACGGCCCTCACCGAGGTCGCACGACCCAGGCGCGGCCCTTGCCGAGGTCCCTCGACCTCAGGCGAGAGTTGCATAGCCTTGGCGACGGCCAATCGGGGTCATGCGACCGCTGGCGAGGTCACGCGACCCAAGTGCGGCCCTTGCCGAGGTCGTGCGACCTAGGCATGGCCCTTGCCGAGGCCCCTCGACCTCAGGTGAGGGTCTCACCGGGGGTCGCGCGACCCCCGCTGGTAGTCGCCGGACCTCTGGTGGCCCTCGTCGGTGGTTTCCAAGGGCTGCCTGAGGTCCAGTGACCTCAGATGATGGCCGCTGCCGGCAACGACCGCTACCCTTACCGGCCAAATATTTTTTTTTCTTTTTTTATTAATAAAGGTGCTTTATAAATATAAGTCTTCCAAACACCATTTTGTTCAAAGATATTTTATAATAGATTTTCATATTATAATTTTCCAAACGCCATTTGCATTTTGAAAAATCCCTTTCACTTAAAGTCTTTTGCATTTTTCTAAAGACTTTTCCCAAAAGTCTAACCAAACACACCCAAAGTCTTAGTCCTCCTGGCATCTATCATAGTTTTATTCCCACCAACAAAAAGACGTGTATCTTCAAAGATGTACTAAAAGTCTTGGTCTTCTTAAAATTTATTATAATTTCCTTCCCATCATCCAAAGCCGTGCACCATCAAAAGACGTGCAAAGTCTTGATCATATTGGAATCTATTAGTTTCTTTTTCACCATCACTCTCACTTTGCTTCACTTTCCAAAAAAGAAAAAGAAAATCTTATCTTTAGTCGGTGGAAGTGCTGGAATCTATTAGTTTCTTTCCCACCATCACTCTCACTTTTGCTTCACTTTCCCATAAAAAGAAAAAGAAAATCATATCTTTAGTTGGTGGAACTGCTTGTTTGAAAATGATATTTTTAGTAGGTGAAAGTCCTGATCTTCTTGGACTTTATGGTTCTCTCTCAATTAGCTCATCATCACTTTACTTCGCCATGACTCCTGTAATTAGGGGTGTGCAACTGGACCGGATATACCCTGTTCCTGGACTGGCCCATCCAGAAAATAGGTCCGGAACCGGTTCCCGTTGAAACTTATCTAGGAACAGGTTCCGAGTGATTACCCACCCGAAAACCGGTTCTTGGACCGGTTTTCGAATCGGTTCCCGGACCAGTTTTATAGATAGAGGTCCAAAACCCTTTTTTTTCCCCCCGATTTCTATTCTTACTCCCGCAATTATACGATGTTTTTCCTCTTGGCTATTTCAAACACACACGGCACTCTTCCTTTGTCATTCCTCTTCCTCACTTGCTTCCCTCCCTCACCGGCTCCCTCTCGCATCGTCCGATGGACGGATGGTGTTCGTCGCCGCCAAATTCTTGTGTATCACATGGATTGGCTCATCTAATTTCTCTTTTGTAGGAGGAGTTATGATTGCATAAATGAGTAGCTTCATGTAGTAGTTGTGGGAATAAGACTAATATTAGACCCATGTTTATTGCTAATTCTTTACCTTATGATTTTATTTATTATAATTAGCCTGGTGGATCCTTAATTTTTCGTTTAGTCAAAAAGTTCATGTATTTATTTATTACAAGTGCTTAATGTTTCAATACAAATTAGGAGGATTATGTTATTTTTCGCGTATTAATATAAAATTCGAAGTTGTATTGGATATCGAGAGATTGTAAAACAGGTTCCAGTGGAAACATGGTTGACTTTGGAACCAGATCGGAAAAACAGGGTAGGTTGGGTATAGGGTCCAAAAAAGAGGAACCGATTATAACAGGGTTGGGTACAAGGTCTAGGTCTAGACCCTACCCACCCTGGATCCGATCACCCCTACCTGCAATGGACTGATTCGCTCATGGCCATTGGAGAGATTTTCATGGTTCCTTCTTTCAGGTTTTGTTCAACAAAGTTGAGTTTTTTAGCATTGGATTATGTGTAAAGTGATGGAATCAATATCGCATTGCTCAATATGTACATTGATAATTTTGTTATATTGTCTCATGCATTTCTATCTTAAATTATTTTTCAATCTTATAAAAAATTTTACCAAAAATCCAAGTCTTGATATGTTTCTCTTTCCACGTAAATGTACATGGATACAATTTCCTCATATTGTATAAATAACTTTGAATGAATTAATAATATGAATTTTGCAAAATCTTTGGATGTTAATCTTTACACGCAATTAGTATGCACTTTTGCTAGTTTTATTAAATAAAACTATCTTCTAATCCATTTATATGAAAATGGTTAATATTGTTCTTCCATTAATTGAAGTTTAGGGACAATCCAAAGACTAAATTACATGTGCAAAAAGTTTAGGGACCAAATTGAATAAATTAAAAGTTCAAAGACGACAGTGCACATCGAGCTAAAGTTTAGAGACTACATTGCACATTCGGCCAAACTTCAAGGACCATTTGCATCATTTTCTCAAAAAAACATAGCGTTAATATGACATTCAACATTGTTATGACATGTTCCAGCCTCTTGAAAGAGCACTCGAAGAAAGTGGTAATGACTTTGGATTCAGCCATCAGAAGATTGAATGAATTGCGCTTGGGATCTACTGATCATTGTTGCTGAAAGTTGCCGTATCATGGCAACATCACATTTGTTTCGTGAACTGCCCTAGCAAATAAGCAGAAGCAACATCATTACTTGACATATCCGGTATAGCTTTGCTATAAGGAAGATCCTCCTCCATTGGAACAAAAGCTCACACAATCAGGACAGCATCTGTTATCTTCCTTGTACCATTAATAATGCGACATTCGTCGATTCTACCTGAGGTAAGGCGCAGAAAATATGTTTCGCCAAGAGGTCCAGCATCGTTTCTCGCTTCATCTCTAAGGAAAGGTATGTAAGTAGAATGCTGGCTCGGAACTATCTACCGCCGAGGAACTTTAGCCTTTTTATCTGGTTGGGTTGCTTTTGGTGTGTAGATGGAAAGACTCCTTTCGCAATTCTAATGCAAAAAGGATTATTCCGAATTCCGGGTCCGCTTCCTCACCATCTCCATCTCCATCTCCATCAAGCTTGCGCGCTTTACCTTTATTTTGTTTTCTTCTTATCTCTTTCTACTGATAATGGCAGACAAGGGGTCTATTTCTTTTACTAAAAGTTGTTCTAGCGACATTAAAGCAAAGTGGGTTGATTAACACAACTGTGTCTTTGGAGCCAAAGGGGAAAAAAAAGAAAGGCTTTAACTTTGTGGTCGCCACTTGTGCTGCAAAAGTTGAGCCCCTCATTGAAATTTCCAGGGACGAGCTCGAACGTTGTGAAATGCCCGTCATTAATGGAGTTAACTCCTGCTCTAGATAAGATGAACAAAGCGAAAAGATAGAAAAAATTCAATAAGTTCTGGAAAATTTCAATTATTGCTGTGAATTCCTAAAATGAAGGATTTAATTTTAAAAGTACATACACAATGATTTTATGCCCATGCTAAATGGGTATCAATACAAATATATATGTGTGTGTATACTCATTAATGAGCCTTATTATTTATTTCTTTTTCCTTTTTCTAAAATGTATGAATAAAAAACAGAAAATGAATTAGTAAATGAGTAAACATCTTGTTTTATGAAATCTAAAATATATTTGAATTTGACCCCAATTAATGAGGTCCGTTAATTATGAAATTCAAAATCTATGAAAATGACTAATGTCCATCCACATCCGTGCTACGTACAGACCTAGACTTATGAGTATCGGGAACATATTTTCAGATCACATGTAATTAAAAACAAGGAATTAGCATAAAATGATTTGTTTCTATGGTTAAGTGTTTTCAAGTGTCACTCAAACCTCATAACTTGGCATGCTTGAACCAAATATAAGTGCCTTCATAGTTTGTTCACATACGAAGACACATGTGTGCACAATATAGAATATGTTTTCTTGTTATATATGGATATACAAGATTAATATCCAATGTGATCTAATCGTGACATTATATTGAAATTCTCTGCCAGGGTTGTAATTGAAAATGAATGGTTCATATCTCGAAGAAATACATGTCAATTAGATTTGAGCATATGATCGAATTGGTGGCTTGACCAATAATTCCATGGTCTTTGGTCGATCGGGACATGGTGAGACGGAAGGATCAAATTACACGGTCTCCAAAGCTGACAAGTTCATTATGTTCTGAAAACATTTCACATTGTCTGGGTAGCCATGATATATTGCTAGATGTCACTTATGGTTTGCAGGAACAAGAGATTGATCTGGACAATCAGTTGTCTTGGTTGTGCTAACATGTTAGTACACGTTTTGTTGCCAGCTCAGTGATGAACCTAGGGATGTCACACACCATAACCAATTAGAATGACGTTTGAACGAGAGAGAGAATATTGCAAATGTTGTTGCAATTGAGCCAATTAGATTGAGTCGGGCTAGAAATAAAAGTTCTAATGAAGGGGCTTCAGAGTTTACAAAGTCTGAAATGGATTTCAGACTCTACGGCCGAATCAAAGATCTGAAGCATGTTTAGATTCATTGACCTAATTAATAATTTGAAGTGAGTTCAGAATTAATAGTTGTGTTAATGATCTGAAGTGAGTTCAGAATTAATCGCATCATTAATGATCTGAAGTGAGTTTAGAATCAATAACCAAATTAATTATTTGAAACAGTTTCGGACTTAATGGCTAAATTAAATATTTGAAACGGTTTCGGATTTAACGGTCACATTAAGTTCTGAAATGGTTTCAAAACTTAACGGTCACATTAATGATCTGAAATGGCTTTAGAATAAATGGGCAGTTTAATGATCTAAAACGGTTTTGGATTTAAATGACCAATTAATGCTCTGAAACGGTTTCAGAAGTAACGGTCAAATTAAATATTTGTGACAGTTATAAAGTTAAAACCCAGAATAAAGACTTGTGACGGTTACAAATAAATGTCTGGAATGACGCTATGTAATAGTTACATAATTAATGCCCGAATTAATGTCTGAAACGGTATCAGAACTTACGTCCATTAGGAGTTACTGTTGAATTAATTCTAAAACAATTTTGAGTTAATGCGTCGATTTAAATGTAATATGCATTTGTTATAAAAGGTAATACAGAGAGCAGATCACCGGATGATAGACAATTGACAATCGATAATTGAGAGTGCCGATACTGATCAACAAAATCACTCACACGAGAGCAATTGCTAGCACAATTGTAGTTGTGAGATCTTTCAATTTTTCTCTTCTGTTAAACATAAGAATTGGTGGTGTGTCTAAACTAGAGGCCCGACACTTGTGGGGCTGGATCTGAAGAATGTTAAAGCCTGTGAAGAGTTAAGACGTTTTGCATCTGAAGAACGTCAGAACCAGTATTATCAAAAGGCGTTAGACATTTGTGGTCAAGAATTCAAGAACGTCAGAACCAGTGTTACTAGAAGGTGTCAGATGTTTGTGGTCAGAGTCTGAAGAACATCATAACTACTGCTGTGAGGACATTAGACGTTTGTGCTCAGAACCCGAAGAATCTTCTGAACCAAATTTGGAGCACAGTACAAGGTTAAAAAGATTAGCCATTTTTAGCTCTTTTATGCATTTTTGTTAAAATGCACGAAAATGCTTTGGAAACACGTGTATAAGTGTTTTTACTTCCGTTGCGATCAGACTTTTGATCTTAATTTACTTATGCACATATGCTTGTTTATCGAAACAAACACCAACATAACCTTGTCCCGAGAAAACATCATCACTACTTCGCTACTTTTGATTTGTGACTTAACAAGAAAATTGTGCAAATAGTTCTAAACTTATTATACGACGGTTAATTCAATTTTAAAATTTTAATTTGGATAATTTAGTCCTAAACTTTTTAACGATTTGCCAATATAATCATTTTTTACCGGAAACATTGAATCGACGATTTTACTATGTAGGATGGTCGGCATCTACATTAATTATTTTCAATCAAAATTGGTTGGACGAACTATACTAGCAATTGTCAAAGGTTTAGACTTAAATTAGTCAAATTGAAAAGTTTAGCCAAAATTGGACTGAATTGATAGTCTTACAATAGGTTTATGATATTTATGACAATTATCAGGAAAAGAATACCTAGAGTGCTAAAATTTGATATGATGAGACACTTAAGTGCTAAAAGTTAGGAAAGTGACACTTAAAATCAGAGCAAAATGGATTAGTTAAATGCCAACGACGAGAAATTCGGCCAAAATAGTGACTTGGTGATTCCTGACGAGGCAAGTGCAAAACGACATTGTTTTGCATCCTAATGTGGCTAGACAAGTGCAAAAACGACGTCATTTTGTTGTTGACGTGAGGATTAATTAAATTTAAAACTAAATTTTAAAAAAAAAAGATGGAAATTGCAGCGACAAGGATTGAGCCCTCCCTGCCGCCTCCCCGCCATCGTCAACAAGGGTTGGTGACAGCGGGGGAAGGGTGTACCAAGGTTGTTGGACCTTGGCTAGGGCCCGGTGACTTCGATTGACCGGTGGCGAGGGCTTGCAAGCCCTCGCTTAGCCGGGCCAAGGGCCATTGCTCGCACTAGGGGCATGCATGGTTCGGGTGGGCGGTTCCTGACTTAGAACCGAGAACCGCCCGTTAAGAACCGGTTACAAAAAATTGGAACTGGGAATCGCCCATTAGTTGCATGGATCCACCCAGGAACCGGACCACTAGTCCGGTCTGGTTCCCAGGTCGATCCATAGAATCAGTCCAACCTCCACACCTTCCCCTTTTCGCCCTCTTGACATTTGCTTATTTCGGCTTTTAGTCTCCTCAAGTACTAGTGCCGCGACGGTGGCGATCACGACCCTCATGCCGCTTCTGTCCGGGCCACCACCACCATCTTTGCCACCGCCTCCGCCGTCTCCCGTTCCTTTCCTGAGACCGACAATGAGGAGGATAATGGGGACAACGAGCCATTGTTCGACTTGGAGTTTGCCTGTCCCCAAAGATGAGGATAATGAGGAGAAGCCTAAGGAGGGGGAGGAGGAAGAGGAGAGGCAGAAGCAGGATGAGCCCAACAACGATGAGGATGGCAACAATGTGGAGAGAGAGTTCAAGTTCGAGGGGGGAAAAAGAGAATCGGCTCACTGTTTCGGCGAGTTTGAACTAGGACTCGAAGGGAGATGAGTAGATCCAAAGGTGAATTGAAGAGGAAGAGGGAGGTGGGGGAAATTTTGAATTGAGAGAGACGAGATGGAGTAGGAGAGTAGTGAATTGAAACAATATGGTGATTGGAGTCCTAAATTTTAGATTTGCTAATTTCGATTTTTTTTAATATTAAAAATTAATATATTATTATAATATAACCGGTCCGGTCCGAGTGGGCGGATCCGCTCATGGAACCGGTGGACCGATATCCACCGGTTCCCATAAATCGAAATTGGGAACCGGACCGGTTCCTTTAAGAACCACCGGTTCCGAGTGGTCCGGGTGGGTCTCGATTCTTTGCACACCCCTAGCCTGCACGGCCAACTCTTTCCCCACCATTGCTGGCCCTTCCCAACGATAGCGAGCACCACCTGCAATCTCCATCTTCCTTCCTTTTTTTTTGTTTAAATTTTAATTTTAAAATACTTTAATTAATATTTATATCAAAATTCAACTAAAAGGCAAAACGATATCATTTTGCCTCTTATTTGAAATATAAATATTAATTAAATTAAAATATTTATATTTATAATTAAAAAAAAGGAGGAGGAAGAGGTAGAAGGCGAGGGCTCCTCATTTTTCCTTCGTTTTGCCTTTTATTTGAATTTTAATATAAATATTAATTAAATTAAAATATTGATATTTATTTTTAAAAAGGAGGAGGAAGAGGCAGAAGGCGAGAGCTCTTCATTTTTTTGAAATATAAATATTTAAATTTAATTAATATTTATATTAAAATTAAAAAAAGATAAAATGATATCGTTTTAATTCTTCGTCTTTGACTCAGCTCTTCGGCGTGTCACATAAGCGAGTTATATTATTAAAAATTGCCATATAGGATCTCCGGTTACCTTCGCCAAACTTGACACTCAAGTGTCCTAAAAAAAGTGGTATTTAAGTGCCGCTTTCATAACTTTTGGCACTTAAGTGTCTTTTTATGTCAAATTTTGACACTTCAAGTGTCATTCTTCCGACCATTATCCCACGACTTGCCTTGTTAAGGTATATCTATTGGCTTACAAAAAAATATACAAATTGCTATCTATAAAAAAGACTATTAGGCAAATTCGTTGTAATTGGTAGACCAAATAGATAAACAAAAAAACATATAAATGTCCCAATGTGTTCAAATGAAAAAAAAAAAGAAAAAAAAAAAGAAATCATAGTAAAGTTTTAAATTATGTGTGCATGAACAATTACATATCACATAATTTTAAAACTTTACTATGATTTTTTTTTTCATTTGAACACATTGGGACATTTATATGATTTCTAATATCTCTGAAAGGGTTGCTGTGGCGAGGAATGCTTTAAGGCTTGCCTAGATTGGCCTTCAGCAGGACCCAACCAGCGAGCTTCTTGCAAAGTTGGAGAAGACTCATTAGAGGAATTTTGTTGAGTTGGGGAATCAGGATGAGTCATTCTTCAAATAGAAGTCCAGGATCAGGTGGCTCAAGGAAGGTGACCGGAATACCAAATTCTTTCACCATTCCGTCATTAGGAGACAGCTGAGGAACATGATTCTTTTTGTTATGGATACCTTTAGTAATATTGTTTCAGAACCGAGCTTAATGTAGCATACCTTTGTCTCTCATTTTCAGGAGGTCATTCGGTGCCCTCTTAAGGAGGAACATGTTAGTTTTCTCTCTTGTCCCTTAACTGATGCAGAGATTCACAATACCATGTTCTCCCTTGCTCGAGGGAAGGCTCTAGGGCCGGATGGTTTTGGTATCGAGTTTTTTAAGCAAAATTGGGAGATGGTAGGGCCGTTGGTCATTGAAGCGGTAAAGGATTTCCTTGCCACGAGGAGACTTCTTAGGGAGATCAACAACACCATCCTAGTGTTGATCCTGAAAGTTCCCAATACGACGACTGTCAATGATTACAAGCCTATTGCCTATTGTAATACTATTTATAAATGTATTACCAAAGTTTTAGCTAACCGTGTGGCTACAGTTTTTTGCGACATTATCAGCCCTTCTCAAAATGCTTTTGTCAAAGGCAGGCGAATCAGAGACAATATTTTTTTGGCCTAGGAGTTGTTTGCTAGATTCCATCTTGATCCGTACGCTCTTAAGTGTGCGGTCAAGGTGGATTTTCAAAAAGCTTATGAAATGGTGGACTGGGACTTTCTTGAGCTAGTTCTTTGTGCGTTTGGATTCTCGGACCACCTAGTTCGACTTATCATGGTATGTGTGCGCACTCCAAAGTTTTCTATTTCTTTGAATAGGGAACTTCATGGGTTTTTCCCTAGTGGTTGAGGCCTTCGTCAGGGGGATCCCATTCCTCCCAATCTTTTCACTTTGGTTATGGAGATCTTCTTCGGGATCCTTAGTGCTCGTGCTAGGCAATCGAGCTTCAAGTTTTTCTAGAGATGCAAGGCTTTGAGTTTATCTCACATGTTCTTTGCGGACGATGTCTTCCTGTTTTACGGAGTTGACTTGATCTTGATCTCTCTCTTGAAGGAAGGTTTGGATACCTTCTCCAAATGGAGTGGACTGAAGCCAAACTCCAATAAAAGTGAGATCTTTCTTGTTGGAGGGTCGACTGAGTTGCGGAGTGAGATTCTTCTTGCCCTTGGTTTCCTTGAAGGGTAACTACCGGTGCGTTATTTGGGAGTGTCTATTATTTATTCACGACTCAGCAAGGCGGACTGTGTTTCCCTAGTTGATCGTATAACGACTAGGGTCCAATCTTGGACCCAGCACTTCCTCTCCTTTGCTGGCCGCCTTCAGCTAATAAGGTCAGTGCTTCATGCAACCCAAGCTTATTAGGGGAGTGTATTTACTATCCCCGTTGCAGTGTTGGACCGTATTGAGCAGATCTTGAGACAGTTTATCTCGAAGGGCCCGGACCTAGGGAGGGGTGAAGCCAAAGTTTCCTGGGAAGAAGTATGCCTTCCGAAGGAGGAAGGCGGACTCGGCATTCATAGATTGAGGGATTGTAATAAGGTAACGATGCTGAAGCACGTCTGGATCATATTTATGAATAAGGAGTCTTTGTGGTGAAAGTGGATCCATTCGACTTTCCTGAAAAGGAAGAGTTTTTGGGTGCTTAGGAAGCCTACTTTCTACTCTTGGGCATGGAAGAGAATCCTCCATCTCAAAACCGAGTTCCGACTCTCCTTCCTCTAGAGGTTAGGGGATGGCCTTTCTGTCTCCTTCTGGTTTGACCACTGGCAACTGAGAGGCCCCTTTAATCTTTTATTCTCAGACTCTTTGATCTATAGCTATGGTTTACCTAGGCATGCTACAGTGCCCGATCTATTTTTCACTGTCTGGACAGTCCATGAGGACAATGTTAGAGTCTTGGGAGCAGCCCATGCCTTTTCTTTCTTAGGTTCCAGACTGTTTTACTTGGCTAGAAAGCTCTTCTAGTTTATTCTCAGTTGCTTCAACGTGGCATGCCATCAAAAGGAAGAAGGCTTGGGTTGATTGGGCATCCTTAATCTGGAGCAATGTTATGACTCCGATATATCAGTTCAATCTCTGGCTGATTACCAAGAACTGTCTTCCCACTCAGGCCTTGCTTTTATCATACGGTAGGATTGGGGATGCATTGTGTGCTTTTTGTAAATAGACGCAGGACTCCATCAATCATTTGTTTTTTGGTTGTTGCATCACAGCCAGATTTGCTCTCTTTTGGATTGCTAGATGCAACCTCCCTTGGCGCAACAGGCCTTAATTAGAGAATCTTCGATGGGCTTTGAAGGTCCTTTCTGGTAAGGATTTCTCTTGTTCCACTGTCCGCTTTTCTTTTGGTGCTCTTTGCCACCTTATTTGGAAATACAGGAACGAGATTCTGTTTAAAGACCATACTTTGGCGGTTCTGACCATGAAAAACCACCTAATTAAAGTTGTTAAGGACAAGGCTTTAACGTTCAGAAATGTTGAGGATAACTCGAGGAACATGAGACTTCAACGTAGCTGGGGGATTGATCCTTGCATTTTCTCTTTTAATCATGCTGATCCTTAGTGTTCCTGCTTGTGGGCCTTTTGCTGCTGGATGCCTTGACGCTGCTAGGGTTGTGGCACGAGCGGTGGATTTGCTGGTGGGTAGTCTGTTGGCTCGGTTCGCTTCGCTTCTGCCGCGAAACACTTCGTTGGTTGCTGTTCGTAGAGGGTGGTGGCGCTCTTGCTTGGGGGTTTCTTTGGGCGTGGCTAGCCATTGTTTGGCAGGCTGGTTGCCTTCTTTTGGTAGTAGGTCCTTGTTCTGGTTGTTGCCTTGGTTGAGTCGCCTTTTGACATGTAGCTTCTTGTGCCTTTGTTGGCTTTTCCGCTTTTCTTTTTTTTTCGGCACCCTTCCACTCATTATGCCTTTGTGTCGTTTTGAGTGTAAGTTTTGGTGCCGTTTGCTTGTATATGTTGGTTAAAGCTCAATACAATTACTTTTCACAAAAAAAAAAATACATATCATAATATTTTTAGGGTTAATGCCACAAATATAGCCAAGATAGTACACTTATGACATGTTTATCCCAAATTAGTATACCCGTAATAAATTTTTCATCCGTTAGTTTCTGTTAAATTTTATTGTTAAATTACTAAGTTGGATAACACGTGACGGTTGGCAGTGTATCAATTTAGGGTTTCATCCTTCGTTCGTCATAAGTGTACTAGTTTATGGTTTTTTATGATATTAATCCAATTTAATGGAAACTAACGGAGGGAAAATTTGTCATAAATATATTAATTTAGACTTTTCCATGATTAAAAATTTAGTTTAGGGTAAATTTGTCACTTTGCTTAATTGTGCATGCATTCTTCTCTTGGACGTGCTGCAATTCCTCCCTCTATGCTCTCACTCACGAATTTTTGTTTCCTCCTCTCATATTGTGGCCATCCTCTCCGACCTCTCCTCTCTTTCTATTCTCTGGCCGTGGATGCAAATTGTGCGGCCTTGAATTACGTGAAGCCCCCCTTACGATCGTCTCTTCCTTCTTATTTATATGTGCCAATCCTGATTATAGAAGGCAAGAGAGTATCTTGGGGGTGGCGTGAATGAAGATACCGATTGATAGTCTCGCTGATTTGCTCAGCCTCTCTTAGTGCGTAAATCTCTCACCCACTTCCCTTTCATTAATATTTTCCATTTTTTTTTATTTCACACGATCCTCTGCACTGAATGAATCCTTTCTATATTGCTGAATATTTTCCTCATATAATGGGAAAATCCCATTGATTTGCTTCTTTCTTCACCTCAACACAGTTGCACCAATCTTCTTCCTTGATTTTCCCTTGCTTTGTTTCCTCCTATTAATTCCAGCAGCATCTATCTTCCACAAATGCTTTGATTCTTTTCCTTATTTTATGATATTTCTTTTCTTTCCCATATCATACAATATATGTGCTAGCTATATGGCCTAAAACAACTGTGTAATAGTTACATGTTAGGGATAATTTAATGCAAATAAATATTCATTCATCGTCCTATTTATATGAATGAGTCCATAATATCAATTAGGATTGAACCTATTCTTAATGTATTAAAAATATGTGTGACGGATTTATAGTTATGCTAAATTTTTAAATAGTTCCCGGTCGATAGATCATTAAGAAGATATTGATGATCCTATTGAGATTGGTGTGTTTTCAAGCTTTATCATTTAGTATTGGATACCTGAGGGGATGATGAGTCACAAGTCATTGGGTATTGTGATATTTGAGTTAGAATACAAGTGCTTGTCTTGGACAAGTTCACTGAATGTGACATGCATATATTGATTGGCAACATGGAATGTTTGGTCGTTCTTGCTTTTGGTCTGGTGTAAGATCTTTAGACCTGAGGCACAATGCTAACTTGTATGTTGGATGGCCATGGTTCACAAATGCACATATTGACACTTCGTCGAACCATCTCTGTACTTAATAGTCATAGTTTGCTCACATACGAAGGCACATGCGTGCACAACATGGAATCTATCCTCTTGTTATATATAAATATACAAGATTGATGTCCTATGCGATCTAATCGTGATATTTTATTGAAATTCTTGGTCGATGTTATAATCGAGAATGAATGGTTCACGTCTTGAAGAAATACATGTCAATTAGATTTGGACATATCATCAAATTGGTGGCTTGACCAATAGTTTAATGGCCTTTGTTCGATTGGGACATGGTGAGGCAGAAAGATTGAATTACATGGTTGTTAAAGCTAACGGGTTCATTATGTCCTTGAAATATTTCACAATGTTTGGGTAGCCATGATGTATTGCTAGATGTCACTCATGGTTGTAAGAGCAGGAGATTGATTTGGACAATTAGTTCTCTTAGTTGTGTTATTGTGTTAGTACAAGTCTTACTGCTAGCTTAGTAATAAATCTAGGAATGCCACACATCATAACCAATTACAATGACGTTTGAATGAGAGAGAGAATATTGCAAATACGTTTGTAGTTGAGCCAGTCAGATTGAGTCGGGCTACAAATAAAAGATTTGAAAAAGGGGCTTCAAACTTTACAAAGTCTGAAGTGGGTTTTAGACTTTACGATTGAATCAAAGATTTGAAGCACGTTTAGATTCAGTGACCGAGTTAATAATGAAGTGAGTTCAGAATTAATAGCTATATTAATGATCTGAAGTGAATTCAGAATCAGTGGCATCATTAATGAGCTGAAGTAAGTTCAAAATCAATAGCCAAATTAATGATCTGAAACGGTTTTAGACGGATAAATTAAAGATTTGAAACGGTTTCAGACTTAATGGTCATATTAATGTTCTAAAACGGTTTCAGATGTAATAGTCACCTTAATGATCTAAAATAGTTTCAAGTTTAATGATCTAAAATAGTTTTAGATTCAAATGACCAATTAATGCTCTGAAACTGTTTTATATGTAACAGTCAAATTAATATTTATAACGGTTGCAAAGTTAATGCCCAGAATAAAGATTTGTAACGATTACAAATTAATGCCTGGACTAATGCTTTGTAACAATTATAGAGTTAATGCCCAAATTAGTATCTATAACGATACGTCCGTCAGAAGTTACAGCTGAATTAATTCTGAAATGGTTTTAGAGTTAATGAGCCAATTTAAATATGATCTAGACTGGTTATAAAAGGGCCATCACAAGGTGATCGGTAATTGATGATTGAGAGTGTTGATAGTGATCAATCAAGTCATTCACACATGAGAGCAATTGCTAACACAATTGAAGTTGTGAGATCTCTCAATTTCTCTCTTCTATTCAACCCTAGATTGGTGGTGTGTCTGAACTGAAGACCCGATACTTATGGGGTTGGATTTGAAGAACGTCAGAACCTGCATTACAAAGAGATTAGATGTTGTGCATCTAACAAACGTCAGAACTAGTATTACTAAAAGACATCAGACGTTCGTGGTCAAAATTCCAAGAACGTTAGAACTGGTGTTACCAGAAGATCAACGTTCGTAGTTATAGTCTGAAGAATGTCAGAACTACTATTGTGAGGACATCAGATGTTTGTGCTTAGAATCAAATTTTGGAGCACGATACAAGGTTAATATGATTACCTCTTTATCTTTTCTATGTGCTTCTATTAAAATGCACGAAAATATTTTGGAAATATGTGTATAAGTGTCTTTACTTCCGTTGCGATTAGACTCTGATCTTAATTTACTTATGCACATATTCTTATTTATTGAAACAGCTCCTTGATTTGCCCAGGATTGTTGACTAGATAACGTCTGACACATATGAATATATTCTTTTTCTTTTTTAAGAATCCCATTGTCTCTCTTTTCTTTACTTTTACTCACGTATTTTGTCGTGTTCTTCGATAGACTTCAAGACTTGAGTCTTCGTGCACTGCCGCCTAGTCTTCCCGTGATATCATGTGGTCGCCGGGCCTGAGGTTGTAGTGCGGATCCAGGCCCCACTTACATGAACCGGAGCACAAAATCCCGATGAATTTCAGCTATTAGATGATGTCGATCTTATGTCGGGCCCACATAAATCATCTTTGGAGATCTACTAGGCTCATCTACATATGGAGCATATTATTAATATTCGGGTGCTGGGTCGGGCCAATTGGGTCCTCACGGGCTAGTGAAAGCTAGTTGGGTCCTCACGGGCTAGTGAAAGCTAGTTGGCTAATGAAAGTTAGTTCTCTATGTTTTCGCTTTTTCCGTGAAACACGTTACTTTGGATTAGTATCGATTTTTTTTTTGGGAAGGATGATATAAAAACTGACTGCCCGAAAGTGGATTCCGGAAAATTTGTTGATTACTTTTGTACTAGTCGAATCAATTTGCTTTAAAACCTCAAATTATTGATTGAATGATTGAATGTTTAATTTAGAGGCGTCATCCTTATGACATGTATTAAGCAATCTGATAAAAATATATATATATATATATATATATATATATATATATATATATATATATATATATATATATATATATACCAATAACTTTTAACACTAATTCTTTTTTTGTAATGGTTGTATTTAATATTTATAAATCGAACCCTTGTCCATATAGTATACTTCACCATGACTCTTAGGAACTCATTGACAAGGTTTCATGTGTTCATATGGGGCAATGACTCTTAGGAACTCATTGACAAGGTTTCATGTGTTCATATGGGGCAATGTCTAACGCATCTCCTCCCCAACTGTGTACTCACGATAAAAATCTAATTAGAACACCACCGACTACAAAATTCTCTCTATACAAGCAACTTTGATTATTTTCTTAGTAAATAATGAATGAGTAGAAAGACTGATAGAATATTAAAATAATAGGAATAACAGGCAAGATAAAATTTGAGAGGGAGTGTCAGAATTCAAATCATTGTGCACTGAGACCATGGTAAACTTATTGTTTTCCCAAAAAAAAAAAAAAAATCTAAGCCATTGAAAATCACGTCAATAATTTATTTATTACAAATTACATCATACATTATTGTGTTCAAACTTCTTAAAATATAGGATGTCATCTTGTCTAAAGTTGTCCCCATTAGGGTGTCATGTTGAATGACTGATGATGACTATATGCCATGTTAGTAATTAGCCGAAATGACTATATTGGAATTTCGCACGCAAATGTTTAAAACATCATTGGAAAAATTGAAAAGTTAAGAATTAAATTGGAATTCTTACAATAAATTTAAGACCAATTTAGTAATTATTTGTCCCGTTGCCAAATTCATGATATATATATTTTGGTCGAAACCAAATTAATGAATTGAAATATGCAGTGGGAGGTCTTCATTATTCCATGATAATAATGGAGGCTGTCATGCTTGAGTCACAGCCTGATGAAGCGACATGTTGAACGCTAGATTGATTGACCTGTGAAGCTTGCGTCTCTCGATTGAGAATACGAAAGCACCGTTGCTGTCTCCATCGTGTAATTTTTCAAGGAAATCGGGAGACCTGTTTGTCCGGTCTCCTTAGGAAATTGATAATCTCGCTTAATGGGATATTTCCTGATCGAAAATTCCACTGAGTTCTGTATGTATAATTATTTGTTTTGAAACAGTTGGCCACAATGAAAACAACGAACTCGAACGTAAAGGAAATAATCGCAATTTAAATTCTTAGAAGTATGAAATGGTTTGTTCTGATTCCGTGTCATAGATTAACTTCATTATTTTCTCTAATATCAATCCTCTGATTGATCTTACAATCTTATATTCTGAGATACTGTACAATGAATATGATCAAACGCTCTATTTAAGTTTTTGGTCTTGTGTGTATTTGATTTACTTGTGATCTTATACCCCTGATATTGCCACTAACATGAACTATATGGAAATTTCCTTTGCTATTTCCTTTTGTACGAGTTTAGAATTGTAACGCCATCTTAAACATAACTCTAATAAACAGTTTAAATCTCATCATAATTCTAGGGCCATGTTAGTATCGCCTTGAATTTGGTTAACCTTATAAGTTGCCTGGCCATTCTCCTATAATGGAATCTATGGCCGATATGTGACCGTCATTTTAAAACATAACGGCCGCCGTTATGCTAATAGCGCTCTAAAATTTTATAATAGATAATATACTAATTTCTTTTTGGCACCTAACAAGCTAGACATTCAAAGAATAGATCTCACTTATTTAAGCGCTCAATTGAAACTTGTCATATCACTTAGTAAAAAAGTTTTAGTAGGAGTTCTTTATGGATTTAGAATTTCTCATGGAAATTTATCAAAAAAAATCTTAAATCTATTGCACTTGTAACCTTTTAATTTGGCCAAATTAATTTGCCCATATAGTCCATCCGGCCAATTGTAGACAAACAACACTAATTGGACACCAACTGTCCTACATGGTAACACCAGTGCCGACGTGGAATTTTTTTGCAATTTTTAAAAATATTGAATTCTATTATTTTTTCTCTTTTTTTTTCCTTTATTGTGGCCGGCCAGGGTAGGTGAGGGCTTGACGACCCTCACTGACCATTGGGCAAAGTCCTGCAAGCCCTCGCCAGCTGCGGGCGAGGTGACCCCCATTTGTGGCCAATGCAAGCGACCCTCGCCAAGCCCTCTCCTACCTTTGCGTGTAGCTAGTCTTCGGTCATCGGCAAAAAGGAAAGAAAAAAACAGAAAAATAAAAAATAAAAAGTTCAGAAATTTTTTAAAAATCTATCCACTTCAGCATTGATCACGTAACATAGGACAAC
Source organism: Eucalyptus pauciflora (assembly GCA_007663325.1). NCBI lineage: Eukaryota > Viridiplantae > Streptophyta > Magnoliopsida > Myrtales > Myrtaceae > Eucalyptus > Eucalyptus pauciflora. The sequence goes on from VMYD01000077.1 coordinate 956,372, forward strand.
CAGTGTTGACTAGGCGCCACGTTAACTTTTTTTTCGATATGCTGGAAGGACTACATTGGTAAATTATCAAAAGATTTATGACAATTGAAAGGTTTATGACTAAATTGGTACAAACGCAATAGATTTAGAATAATTTTGGTAATTTTCCTGAATTTCTCATTGCTATGTGTGCAAGATAGAGCAAAGTTTGCTAAGCAGCCTCAACATCACCATCATGTATTCATTTTCACATACTGTGACCATCCCTTTCGCTAGGACAAGGATTAAGGCCGTATTACCCTTTATGTGTAAAACCTTTGTATATTGTTTTTGTTTTTGTTTTTTTTTAATTCTATCTTGCATTTATTGATATATGCAATCGGGTCCCTCCAATTTGTTCTATTGACACAACTTGCTCCTCTGCCCTCCATCGTTGAACTTAATTTCACCAACTCGTCGATGTGTATATAATGGGTTGGTGAGAACGGCCTCCACTCTATAAACATGGACAGAAGCACAAAGGTCCCAAAACGGACAAAAATTACGTGAGAGAGAGTTTGAGAGAGTTTTTTTTTTTTTTTCGAAATGAAGGCAGTGCATTGGCTTCTAACGGTGGCTGTGGCCTGGTGGTTTCGAGAAGACGGAGCTGCCGCCATGCCCAGCGAGTGCGAACGCCGGTGTGGAAACGTGACCGTACCTTATCCATTCGGGCTCAATTACTCTTGTGTGGGGTCCACAGAATTTTTGCTCAAATGCAAGAACACCGAAGGGAGCGATTTTCGACTGATGAAGGGGAATCTTACCATACACAATATCTCGGTCGAGGACTCAACCATGGCTGCCAGCGTCCCCGAAGCATATGAGTGCTACGATCAGACTGGCACGCTACCAAACAAAGGCAGAAATTTGACCATCGATCTACCTCCAAATCCTTTGTACAGATTGTCGCACACCAGGAATAAGCTCATCCTCCTTGGCTGCAACACTCTCGCACTCCTGGTCAACAGCAGCGGGGGGATCGGCAGCGGGTGCATGACCTACTGCTTCGACAACCTTGACGTCACCAAGGAGACCGGAGCCGTTTGCTCCGGTCGGGGTTGCTGTCAAGCACCCATCCCAAAGGGGCTGAAGACGCTCGACATTAGAATCTATTCCTTAGACGAAAACGTGACGGCCTCGCAACTCGGCCACTGTGTACGGGCCTTCGTGGTGGAAAGGTCATTCAATATCTCAAATTTTACTCTCCCGACGTTCGAAGATGTGGGCAACACCCCGAGCTTTGTTCTGGACTGGATGGTCATATCGAGCATGACTTGCCAAAAGGCCAAACTGAACCGGCCGAGCTATGCCTGTGGTAACAACGCGGAATGTAAGAACTTCAGGAATAGACGGGGTTATCGTTGCATTTGCAAGGATGGCTACAACGGGAATCCCTATGATCACCAAGGGTGCACAGGTAATTAACACATATATGACTCCTCTTGCATTACCGCACTCGAATGAATGGCGTAGATAACTAATTAATTAATCACCATCCTAGTGCCGGATGGAGAAGTAGTGTATCTATGTACTGATTCCATCTAGTTTTATCCCATTTAATTAGCCACCGTTTAATTTGGGCTACTCTTTCTCTCTCTCCCCAACCTATCATTCCTCCACTGTTGGGCTAGAACCTCACGCCAGTGCCGCTGTCACCGTCATCTGCCCATCACCTTACGCGAGCCCACCATCGGCCCTCGCGTGCCGTTGGACCCCCATGGCTATGTCCAGAGAGAGCCCCCCTCTCTCTCTCGTTACTATACCAATGCACGCTCCCTTTCGTCCGCCGACAGCAGCGCCTCCACTCCAGGGACGACAACAAGTGCTACCACCACTACAACCAACAACGCGTCTCTCTCTCTCTCTCTCTCTCTCTCTCTCTCTCTCTCTCTCTCTCCCCCTCTCCCCCTCTCCCCCCATCTTAATGAGTCTGAATTGTACCTCATCTAGGCAGTAACAAGTCCTTGGTACCATCTCCTCCTCAATGAAGGAGATGAAATTTGCTTGCATGAATGGAGAAGACGAAATTGCAATAACCTTTTCATCAAGAGAGACGAGGCAGCGGTGCATGGGGGTAAGGTCGTGACCTTAACTCATCTGAACATCAATAGTGACAGTGGCGGGGATGGCGATGCGGTGGTCACAATGACTGCAACGTTTGCAGCGTGGCTGGGCCGCAATGGTGGTGGAGGGGAATGTTGGGTTGAGTGGAAGGCCACAGGGGGAAGACAGAGAGTATGTTTTTCTCATTTATTGGTTGCGTCCTAACACATGACATAATTCTAATGGGAGGCCTACCCCTCGCTTGGCTCTTGCAACTAGGGTTCATGCATTATTGCAAAAGCTCAATTCCCGCGTGTTCTTTACACAGGATCCTTTCCCAGCTCGTGTACCCTCAACGGTTCTCGTATATAGAGTTCGAGACAGTGTCGATCTCAGTCGATGGCAAAGAACAACGCCGTTTTTGAGCTCGGCTTCAATGCGGAGAGAGACTGAGAGTAGATAAAGAAATGATATCTTGAGAGAGAGAGAGTGGACACGTGTGAGAGTACTATAACTGAAACATAAATGGGATAGCTTTATTTATCTAATAATCCATGCACAGACCTGTTTAATTTGTTTTTGCTATAACCGAGATAACGGTGCAATTTCTCTTCTGCATAATGTAGACATCAATGAGTGCGAGAAATCAAACCGATGTCATGGACAGTGCAAGAATACTCCTGGGAACTACACATGCTATTGCCCATTTGGAATGATGGGCGATGGTGAAGCCGCTTGCCAAATTTCTCCTTGGGTACTACTTGTTCCAGGTAATTTCACATACATCCCCTCATCATTCACTAGATGGTTCATATTCTATCAATTCATTGTTGAATTTGCAGTAAGTTTGACATTTTTTCTTTAACGTATTATTAATATATCATACTTACTTGGTATAATCCCCGGTAGCACAAGCAGTGAGCCAACAAGCTGCCACGTGTCTCTGTTCGGTCCCAGGCTTCACGCTAACGCCGATTATATCTTTCCTTTATTTTTCTTGTACCTCCTTTTTCGTCCTTTTTTCTTTTTGGCCCTTTTTTTCTGAAGCTAACACTTTGAATCTACGTTTGTGGGAGTATACACAGCACCTCTTAGTGAAAATTCCTACTCCAACCAACCCTACAAGTCTAGGGGCAAAACGAACAACTAGAGTTTCTGATTTCAAGAGGAAAAAAAGCCCTAATAATGGTATAAATTCCGAAAATTTCTTTCTTCTCTTGTGAGTTGCTGAAGTGATAATGGCCCTTAAGCACTAGATGGACAAGAAGGCCAAACGCCATTGCTTGGGGAACTTGCCAATAAGGACGACCTTCAAGATTGATGAAACTCAGTTGGATTACCATAATTCAAGAAACTCAACTCACCTTCAACGATCACACCCATCGATTGGATTGGGCTTTTTTTTTATTTTCATTTTCTTTTGTCAAATCCTTTTACAGTAATTATTATTCAGACCTGCATGGCTTGGTTGAGTTTGGATTTGGGTAAAAATTTAGGTATTATCCCGTGAATGGTTCGCAAGATCTTCAAGTGATTATCTATTAAAAGAGATTAAAAGAGAGAAACAGAAAAATAAAAAATAAAGAAAAAAAGTAAAATAGTCGAAACAAAAAATTAGAGATTTTTAGAATAAACAGAAGTATAGGTATTAGAATTTTTAGAAAAAAAAAAAGTACACTGCTAATGCAATTTGAGATGAGGCTGGCAGAGTATGGTATATTAATCCATATTTTGATTGAGATTTGGCGGTGGATATATTGTTTTTCCGGGGGTTAAAAAGACATTTTCCGATCTATCTTTTGAATTTAAAGTTATTGAAGTTAAGCAAATATAATATTAAATATCAAAGTTTGGAAAATAAGCAAAAAAAAAAAAAAAAATGGATCCATGCATAAAAGCTTGCCGTAGTGGGGTTTCTTAGGATGGGCACGAGGCACAAGCAATATGTGCCCCGTCGACACCATTAGGGGTGAGCATGGTTTCAAAGTATAACAACAAATCTAAGAACCATATTGGTGAAATTGGTCTAGTTCCAGGTTCTAGCACATGCAAAGTAGGTTCCAAGCTCAAAAAATTGGAGAACTTGTTCCGACAGGGAGGTTTCAGGTTTCACGTGGAATCGAGAACCTAGACCTTAGAGCAAGTCTTTTTGTTTTTCATGCTTTATGTCTTTGTGCGATCCTACATTATTCCATGATGTTCAATAATAAGTGTGTAATATGAAACTACTAGGCTAAGCTTCCATTTCCGGCGATATCTATAATTAAGATTTTTATTTTGTTAATATTTCATAATCTCCATTTATCTAAATATGAATGATGATCATATATTGTAGCAAATGGCAGTCATTATTTACAATCCTGCAATTAATAGTACATGTGGCACCTAAGTAGAACTTGGAACCAACCTTAGAACCTGTGATAGAGTAGGTTTTAGTTTATTGGGTATGCAAGGTAGGTTCCAAGTTCTCTAATATTTTGGGAACTTGTTCTGACATATAGATTCTAGGTTCCAGAAGGTACCTAGAAGAAATCTGAAACCGCTCACTCTTAAATACTACATTCCTTGTAAAAAATGCCAAGTTCCCTAATATTTTGGGAACTTATTGCGACGGATAGATTATAGGTTCCAAAAGGTACCTAGAAGAAATCTAAAACTGCTCACTCTTAGATACTACATTTCTACAGCCGAGATAGCATTAGCTTTGCCTTTTGTGCACTTTTATGAAAAAAGCATATTTTATTTCGTTTAATTTACTTGTAATTATTTTTAATAGGAATAATAATAATATTATTAAAATTCAAAGGACAATCGCTTCCATGGCGGTGCCCAACTAGCAAGTTGGGAATAATAATAATATTTTATCTTCATTGTGAAATGTAACAATTTATGTTTATCATATAGATATGCTAAATTTATGTAAATATATCCTAAATGGAATAGCAATAGATGGTGTACGTGGTATTTATCTTAAGAAAAATGTTACCAACTAGTAAGTGGATTAGTTTTTCTGGCAGAAAGTAATTCCATGGCGGTGCCCCCCACACAGGGCACGGCGTTGGGGCAATTTTTCATTTCGAGGTGGTTGAAATTAGTTTTAGAGAAATAATTAATCGGTATATAAAAATGGTTACATTTTCTTTTATCTCTAGTTAGAGAATATATCCTTCAATCATGTTTTTAATTGACAGGTTATATATTATATATTTCCCATATGCCAATCTTAACTAAATATAAATTTGGGCGATATTTATGTTCGTGCATAAGTGGAGGGAGGTGAATGCTTCCTCGTTCTTTTTTGTTTTATTACAAACCTTCATTATAATCAAGAAAAGACATTGGGACGAGTAAGTACTTGAATTGAGTTCAATCGATTACTTATTCGGTTCATAATAGTGCACGTCAAATTTTAAACGAGGACTTTCGTGAGGATTGTTACATGATACACAACATGTATAATCCTTTTGTTAGTTGTTCAACAAATGATTCGCATAAAAGAAAGATACTTTTATTTTACCTTTTTATTTTTTTATTTTTTTAGTAGAGAAACAATTTCTATCACCAGTAAATTGACAGTTATATTTTGAAAGGTATCCAAATCAATGGTAATAGATGTGGATTATGGAAAAAAGGATTAAATGGGTTGTGTGTTTGAAATTAAATTCTTTTAAGAACTATGTGGACCATATAAGGATTACATGCTTGAATTGTTAATCTAGTTACATTTTTTCTTTGGCAGCAATTATTCTGCCCTTCTCCTTCTTAATTGTCGGTGCTTTAGCCTTTTACACATGGAAGAGGAGAAGCAAAGAGAAAAACTTCAGACGAAATGGAGGAGAGCTCTTGAAACACCACAGAGTTCGAATCTTTACAGAGGTAGAGTTGGCAAAAGCAACCAACAACTATGATACTAGCAATAAGTTGGGTGAGGGTGGTTTTGGTTCCGTCTATAGGGGGAGAATAGCAGGGGATACCGTGTTCGCGGTCAAGAAGCCTAAAGATGTGCACAAGTCTCTAATAAAAGGGGATTTCCAGCATGAACTTGAAATTGTGATGCAAATAAACCACAAAAACGTGGTGAAGCTCCATGGCATATGTTTGGAGACTAGAATACCATTGTTAGTTTATGAATACATTTCGAACGGTACCCTCTTCCAACACATCCATCAGAATGCGTCGACCATTATGAATTCATGGAAAAAGCGGCTCGGAATTGCCACCGAAGTAGCTCTTGCACTCGAGTATATGCATTCCTGTGCAGAACCCCCAATCATTCACGGTGATATCAAGTCAGTGAACATACTTCTGGATCAAAATTACTCGGTAAAAGTATCTGATTTTGGAACTTCGGTACTTATATCACCAGAGTGTAGTAAGGTCTTAGCCAATGAAATACAAGGCACGCTCGGCTACATCGATCCAGAATATTTAACCACTGGTATGATAACAATTAAGAGTGATGTATACAGCTTTGGAGTTGTCCTTATGGAGTTGCTCACGGTAAAGAAGCCAACAAGTTTCATTACTAAGTCCGGAGAGTCAATCAATATTATCCATTTTTTCATATCTTCTGTGAAGGATAAGACACTCTCCGATGTCATGAACTTCGAGGATGCTAGTGAAGATGAAATAGAGAGAATAGAAATGGTCGCTGAGATTGCAGTGAAGTGCTTGGACCAAAATAGTGCGAGAAGGCCGGCAATGAGAGAAGTGGCTGAGCAACTCGCCAGGATTAGCCGCGAGCTCAATGGCTCAATAGTTGAAGAAAACAAAGAAGAGACCCAAACGGAGGTGGATGAAGAATACCTATACTCCCATACGACTTCAACTACTTCTAAGATGAGCCAGCATGGGACGTCGGGCTCTCTTTTCTGATATGGGAATATATTGAGCAGGTTCCACCATCTGATCCTCTGTTACTATGGTGACATGTCTATTAATTGTCCATAAGGACTTCTAGGGTTGATTGTGTATTCTATATATATGTTATGTTTGCCATTTGTTTTGGACTTACAGTTGTGCAAGCATTTGTGCAAGTTTGAGTGTCACAATCTAATATTATTTATGTACAACTATGCACTGAGATGGACTTATAGAAGGCTGATATATGGCCATTTTTACATGATCATAATCTCTCTTTCCCCTAATCTTTTCTCTGTTGTCCTTTTTTTTCTTAAATATAATAATAATAGGTCAGAAAAAGAATCTACTCACTCCTTTTTATGATAATCCAAGTTTATTTCTATTGCAAGTAAAAATCTCCATTCACTTTTTCCTAATTATATTGCAATTAATCTTAATATAATTTTCATTTCTGTGAAAAGATAATAGAATTGTTGGCCAAGAGGATTATAATAGGCCAGAAAAAGCATCTCCTTTCACTCTTTTTATTTTTGTAATTTGATCTTAATTTGATATGATGGCCGAAAAAAAATTCTCGATTTGCTATACTCTTTCTCATTATATCTAGTTCATCTAATCAGTTCAGATGTCAAATCGGAGTAAAAGTGGGGAAGACAAACCGATTCAAAACTTAGAAAATACCACATCTTCCAACCTTGATATGATTACTTATAAATATGATAAAGGGATGAAAAACACTATATTAGTCAATTCATCAAGAACAAAAGTTCTTATCCAAACCTATATGAGAGGATCACAAAATCAAGAAAGAATTATCAGGGAATTTAATTGATAATAACTTTATTGTAGAACAAACTCTTTTTATTTTTAGGATGTTTTGTAAGTTTGATACTAGTAAACCACGATGAAAAACACTGGCTAGCAAGGAACATTTAACTTATATTAAAGGCGATAGAAATAAGTAGTTTTTCTTTTTCTTTTTTGTACTTTCTACCTAAATAAATTAATGGCTTAGACTAAATTAATGTTTTAGTCCTCCACCGCTATTAATACTTGATTTTTAGTCGATGCGTCTTCAAAGATAAAATATTGGGTTATGGTTTCCGATCACGACGGAATCATTTTCTCGAATAAAAAATGTTGCTTTTCATTTCTTTTTCATTGGCCCTTCATTTATGGGTGATTTCCTAGTAGTTTTCATTAAAAACTCAAAAAGTCAAAAGTTGACTTTTTAATTGACTTTTTTTTGCAAATTCTTTGACCAAAAAGTCAGTCCCAAGTCAAAATTTGATTTTTTTACGAAAAGTTCCCAAAACGTCTCAATTTCATTTTGGCAGAAAAATATTTCAAAAAAATTGAAGTTTTGACCATAAATAGACCTTTTTAGTTATTAATCATCAAAGGTTGATTTTGGTAAACTCTCTGACAAAAAAAATTAAAAAATTTGAAAACTCATAAATCACTTTATTTTAGCTTCAATGTGACTTTGCCCACCAAAATTATACTAGATTTCTCTAACGCTCTTTCGGTATATTTATTTTTTATTCCCAAAAAAATATTTTGCAAGCAGTTTGAATTGATTTTAGCCTATCTTCTAATAAGTAAGGTGATCATGCGGGTGTGCAACCAATATTGAACACTCAATGAATCAAATAAATTGTATCAAAGGAATTAAACACACCAAAGCAAGCAATTATTTTTTGGGTTTTCTCTTGTCTTGAAGATCTAATACCAACTTGCAACTTCAATAGAAATTCGAAGTGGGACAATGACGGGTTTAGTGGTCCTTAAAGACATTAAATGACACATTCAATCATGTATGAAAAAAAATAAAAATCATGTAAACCCGGGCCAATTGAGCTTTGAAAGCTCTTGATCTTCGTTCCCATGGACAAATAAGAATGGCGTACACTAACTAGGAAAAGGACATATACGAGTTAATGATGCAAAGCGAGCATGTTCATCTAGTCAATCAACCCAATTCATCTAGAGGTCATTTTAAGATCACTTGTGCGACCATTTCAGTGATTTGGCATATTGAGATGAAAATTTCCATTTTTAGCACTAATTAGGGGTTCCGATCAATTCTTCATGATTGACGAGCTTGTACCTCTAATCAACTTTTTTTCATAATGTCAATCCAATTCGGGGTTAATTTTGGCAAATTCACATGGGGACTTCTCAATTTAGCAAATTTGGCACATCCAAAGGTTGTAAAATAGGGTTAGTGTGTTCCAATTGAGCCAATTTAACTTGACCAATTCTAGACTAAGGTTTAATTTGATGAATTGAACTTCAATTTCGTTTTGACGTCTAGTTCATGTCTTCATATCAATGTCGATTTGAGTGCGTTAGGTCATATTGAGTGCAATTAATTGAATCAATCGATATTAATTGCATTCAATTTCAATCAATTTGGCAATTAAACATGGGAATTGTAGAAATTGCATTAATTGTTTTCAAGGTCTGAATTCGTGTACCCATTAAATTTTTGTAATTTTTTTTTTTTTTATAGTTGTGAGATGTTTATATCAATTTAATCCATCAAGATTAAAAAGGTTTAATTGGTTTAATTTGGGTGAATTTGGACCATTTCTTTTTAACTTAGGCCAAATTAGACAGAAATCCTTTACAATTGCATAAAATTTTAGCCAATTTCGGACGAAACCTGATCGACCTCTAGCAGGAAAATAGCTAGTCTTTCCGATGGCCAACGGCCACCCCCAGCTAGCCCAGCTCATGGCCGACCTCCCCATGCCCTTGGTCACTAAAATTATGAAATTGCCCTTTTCGGGGGAAAATGACCAAAATGCCCTTGAACTTTTTTTTTTATATATATTTAAAATAGGATTCAATCTCGGCCGTATTGTCACGCCCCGAACTTCGAGCGCGTGCCCATCCCTCGGCGGTTGATAAAATATGTAACTTTCCAAGACGAGTCGCCGACCCTTTTTCATTTTATTATACATACGGAAGTGAATAACAAATCCTCTGATAATAACCATCTCGAAATAAAAAAGCAGGACAACAGATTGACAAACAAAACACGATTTTATATAAAAGTCTACACCCAAAAGACTTCAAAGACTGACTATCAAAAGAAGTTGTCCTATTTGACCTACACCTCAAATCACCTCAGCTCGACTCCAGATCCTCCACTCTACGGCCCTAAAAAGAATTGAGCCCACAACGGAGTAAGATATAAATCTCAGCGAGTTCACACTCTAAACCTCGATCAGAAGGGTAATACGCTTAGGGCGTCCTAACCACACAATCACACTACCATAGAGACTTACCTCGTCTCAAATCCTCCCTACAGGTCAGCACAATTCATATAATAGACAACCACGAAAACATGAGCAGCAAATAAGCTCATCAACTGGAACGCCACACTCAAATTTCAAACAAGCATAGGGGTCTTGATTATAGGGCCAAATCGTTATGACACGTCCCATACCATGCCACACAACTTTGTCTCATAATTCGGCGAATCTATCTCAATCAATCATGCGTTCCAATTGATTATTACTACCTGCATAGACAGTTTTACCTGACACACATCGATCATCTAGCGTAGCCAGGCTCCGTCTCACCCCTTTGAGCACAGCTACATCCTCCAACACACATCGGGGACGACATTCCTTACGGCATTCCTAAAGGAGTTTCGGTCCAGAATCTACTACGACCGGCTTTCTTTGACCAAGGGTGTCCCATTTAGGGATAACGTCCACCGACACACACTAGGGACGGGTTCTCTTAACCAGCACACGATCATTCAATTTCGGCCAAAGGCATTGTGCTTTAAACTCACATGCCTCAATTAAGATAACGATCTTGGTTTGTTTTCTTTATATTAAAAACATCCGATGAAAATATCGTGTGTGGGTACACGATCAGATCGAACCCGAAAAATTGGTATATTCATTTTTAAAATCCCACTGTTTTATATAATATATAAAACTATTTTCGGTGTTAAAACCCGACACCCGAGATTTTCTGAATAAACATCAAAATTCACCAATTTTGGAATAAATAACCAAAATTCCAATCAGCACTCGATTTGCACAAAATAACGCCCAATTGCATAAACTGAACATACCATTGCAATCAACACGAAATTCCAATCATCGGCTATTCCGGTCTAATTTCCGGAAAATATTTAATAATTAAATAAATACCAAAATTAATTAAATAATGCAAATTAAATCAATAAATGCATACTTAGGCTAGAAATTGCTAATCTAACCACCTATTGCCCTAATTAAATTATCCTAATTATTCTAACTACAATGCCACATACTAAATTAACTAATTGCAAGTTCTAACCACCTAATTCACTAATCTAATTAACCTAAATTAATTAGACAAACTAATAACTACCCTAATCTAATCTTAATCTAATCTAAACACCCATTAAACGTCATTAACATCATAATAAGAGTTTAGTGCATAAACTCACCAGTTTAGCGCGAAAACCGGTTCATCGCGACGGCAGCCGAAACTCGAGCCTACGACAACGCCAAGGGGAGTTTGGACTGGGCTGAGAAGCCTTGCAAGCCCACATCGAACTGTTGGGATCTGCTCGACGAGGCTGTAGCTTGCGGGATGGGCTAATTTGCAGGCTGGACTGGAGGCTTGGGACTTGGGCTAGGCCGTGTGTGAGGAGTACAACGAAGGGGGCAGCTGGCATGGACTGTTGCGTGGCCTTCGAGTGGGCTGGATTGGCGTGGCTTGGAGCTGCTGGATGAAGGGACGCTGACCCTGGTCGAGAGAGAAACAGACAATGGGAAGGGACGAGGGGCAAGGTGGCATCGCTGGCATGGAGCAGCTGGATTCGGTGGAGGACGCGCGGCTGAGTCTGGCGAGCTGACTTCTTGAGTGGGGGCTGGCAGTTGACCGAGCGTGGAGACGTGGGCTGGCGCGAGTGGACGGTGTGTGGGCGTGAGGTAGCGAGAGGAGGATTCGGTGGAGATGGCAACGAATCAGGAAATGGTGTGTGCTCTGCTTCAGTAGTCTGTTCCGACTGATGATTGTTGTTTGTCATTAGAATTTTTCGTGAGCATAGTTTTAAGTCGGTACCTTCATGAAAAATGCTTGGAACACATGGATCTATGACATATGAAAATTTCGTGGATTGAAGTTCATTTAGATAGGTCAATTATCAATAAATTGTTCATGCACTGATCTGTAAAATCATGTTTCAGACCGACCTGCACTTGTTCTGCATTTTTTATAAAATCACAGGATCAGAATCAGAGTATATTTCTTCATGAAATTTGTGCATAACATACAGATCTGCAACATGTAAAAATTTCAAAAATTTTGGAATTGATTTGATTAGGTCGATTGTCATTAAACTATCCCCATCCTGTTTTGTAAAGTTTGTGTTAGTGATTAGGGTGTCTCGGTTCTTTGGCTATTATTAAGTCATGCATTTGGAATATTAAGTTGGAGTATTCATGAAAATTGTAGATGTTTGCATGTTCTGTATGCCATAAAACTTTCATGAAAAACTCACATCATTAGATAGGCATGAGCATACTTGCATTGTGCAATGTCCTGTCTGCAAGTTTGATGTTGCTGAATGACTATGGTATATCCATTGATTTTTATAAATTCATGTGTTGAAATTTAGAGGTCAAGGTCTTCTTGAATTTTGTTCATCATGATACAATCTTTGATGCTTGCAATTTTGGGATCAAATGAGATTCAACAGGTTGATGAAATGCGCATTGAACTGTTGTCATTTTCTCTATTTTTAATGTGGCGTTTCCTTGCCTTTTCGAATTCATATGCAACGAGAACGAGAAACGCTTTGGGGAACCCCTGGTGTACTCCTGCTGCTCCTCCATGGCTTTAGACAATGGACCGAGCGACGACCAACTCGCGTGATACACCTTTCGTCGCTGTGAATATCCCGGGTGACGTCCTCAATTCGCATAAGACGCATTTCGTCATTGAGAAAGATCACATTGAACCCCACAACGTCTCATCTCTTTTGTATAATTTTTTCTCTAGCAAGTTGTCTTGTTGTCCGAAAGACTTCGAGACGACTTGAAGTCTTCATGCATCGAGTCTCCCCTGTTGGTCACCAGGCATGCGGCCCGGAGGTTTTAGAGTGGATCCAAGTTGCACTTGCACGAACCGGTTGCACAAGATCGCGATGAATTTCAACCATTAGATGGGGCGTCTTATATGGGGCCCACATAAATCAACGCCGGAGATCGACTAGGCTCAGGTCCGGGCCTAGTATTTTAATATACTAGGCCCGGGCCCACATAAAAATTATTTTTTATTTACTTTTAAATTTCAGTACAGATTTGATATAAAACAACTGTTTTAGCTATAAGTATTTTAATCCGTCTAAAACTAGGGGAAAAAAAAACGCGCGCGCGCACTTTGTTTGTGCAATAACTTACAGGCCAGGAAATAAACTAGACCTTTGTATTTATTTAGAGGAAGAAAATTTAACAATTTAAATTTGATAATACAGTCAAACGCTTTCATTTTGAAGATGACACGGAAGAGGGTAAAAATGAGCCAAGTCAAGGAAGCTCATTGCAAACATATAATGTAATAAATTTATGAACCCGATTCAAGATCCAATAACAGGTTGACATCAGTAGGCCCTCTTGAACTGGCCTCCATGCATAGCCTGCGAAGTTTGAATCTTCAGTTGCCTAGAAAACCAGTCTTCTGATGATTTATTTTGTGCATGTTCATGGAGAAACTGTTCGAAGATGCTCTGTTTCTATATTAGAATTGCACCCAGACCTTTTTTTTCACGCTAGGCTGTAGTATAATAGACATCTGTTTTGTTCGTCTCTTTGATACTTTTGTAGATGAATCTCAGCTAGAGAAATTAACATGGATATTTTCTGTAGATTTTTTGTTATTATTCAAGCGCAATAAGCTCCTCAGTTTTCAAATACCTCCTTGGATATCCTGTGATGTAGACGGGAAGAAGTTGTCTAATGATGATTATGCCTTTTCTTTGGCTGAAATGGAAGTATATGAATCCACTCCGGACGATGAAAGGACGATCTCTTGTAGCAGAAAGTTTTCTAAAAGATGCAAAATTGCCGATTCGTGGAAGGAATGTAACCAAATTTGTCTTTTCCGGTGATGTGGGTGCGATCGCAAAAGGGGAAGATTCGTTCGTTGAGGGAGAGGTCGACAGAGGCCCGTGGGAAAAGGAGAGGGTGAGGCATTCACAGACAGAGGAGAAACTGAGATTGAGAGAACGCGCACAAAGGGAAAATCGACCGTAAAGGAACAGAGAGCGTTCGAGAAACAGAGAGGGGAGAGAAAATACAGAGACGAGAGAGAACGATCAAGGGAGACCCCTCTAGAAATTGGTTGCTTCTCCCTCGCCGGCCGTCCGCCATTCACTGCCCGTCCTTCCCCATATCCGGCCACGAGAGTTCCCTTTGGTTACCGACAAGGGAGCTCAGCCGAAAAACACAAACCTGGTTTTGGTTCGTGCCGTGGCCGTTCCTCATCGCTACACCGCCCAGTTGAAAAACCTGTTTGCCCCTGTTTTTGACTGAGATAGTTCGAATTGGTTCATCTCTCGCTGCAAGACTCCATCGCTGGCGTTCATCCTCACGGGCGATACTAATCAGAGCTTCCTCGTGCAAGCTTGGCCAGTAATCACGATCGAATTTCCTCCTCGTTAAGGTAGGATTCGAAAATGTCGACCTCGGTTCATCTGTGATTAAAGAGATAAAACTAGTGTCGTAGTGACACCGGTGTGACAACTGAATAATGTGAAAGTAGTTGTTGACGATTCCGTCTGGATTTCTACTGGTGTGATGCCATGGAATCGAAACACTGCTTTAGTTTTGTACATAGGATCCTCACCCAAGATGCTCACCGATTGTTCCACCGAAGGAATGCCTCTGAGAGTTGATTTAATATAGTTCAGGTCAATCGAGCTATGATTTGTATGAAATAGATTGAGTTTGCTATGTTTTTCGGGTTTATTATTAGGGAAAAAGCCACATAGAAAAAACCCAAACTTTACCGGAGTGACACATTTATCTTAAATTATTATTGTTTTTACACGAAAAATCCCAAACTTTACCCACTGTGATACATTTACCCAAACTTTTTCCATGACACTTAAAATCTCAAACTTTCACTTATTCGGCACATTTACTCCAAATTTTTTTATGACATTAAAAATCATAAACTTTTTTCTGTGATATCAAAATTTGGAAAAAATGTGTCACACGGATACAAGTTTGAAATTTTCTGGTGTCATTGAAATTTTTTTAGGGTTTTTGATGTAATGAAAAATAAGTTTGGAATAAATATATCGCATAGGTATAAGTTTGGGATTTTTTTGTCATAATTTTTTTTTTTGAGTAAATATGTCACAGTGGACAAAATTTGGAATTTTTTTATAGCCATCATCGTTATTATCATCATCATCATCATCATCATCATCATCATCATCTTCTTCTTCTTCTTCTTCTTCTTCTTCTTCTTCTTCGCAGTGGATGGTCTCCTCATGATGAACATTGGCGAGGAGAATGAGTGAGGGTCGTTGTTATGCATATGATCAAATCTCCGATAATGCGAAGTGCCTAAATTTGCCTTGGTAGTGCTTTGCACTCCGTGTGCATTCCGCATTGTTGATGCTCTGTCGTTGGGAGGCTAATGAGCGGAGATGTTGATATGGTGGTGCTCGTCGGTGAGAAAATAGAATGGAGTCTTTGACGCATGCAGAGATCTCAGATGATGTTGGTGTCGAGTTCTTGTTACGCTCCCTTCTCCATATCCATGTTCTAGGCACTTCTATGAAGCGATGGATGTGAGTGTCGGATCGATGGACAGTGGTGCTCTGATGATGGTTGATGTCGGTAGCTGGGTAAACGCTCGGGGAGGCTTTATTCGCATCTTGGATGTTTTGATATAGATGAAGATGTGTCGTTGATTTTTTTTTGGCTTTTCATTTCTTGAGTATGGTCAAATGAGGGATCTGGGAAAGAGAGGAGAAGCGCAGGCGTCCATGGAAAAAGGAAAATAATAATAATAATAATAATAATAATTATTATTATTATTATTATTATTATTATTATTATTATTGAAGGAAGCGTAGGAGGATAGTTACAAAACCAGAAAGTTAGGCGAGGGAAATTGTGCTTAATTAGGGAGGTTAAAGAGAAAAATGGGCCTAAGTGTTAATATGTTCAAAATGGGTCTAATAGGGTTGGGCTGAATCTATTATTAGTAAATATAAATTAGCTTCCGCTTTAGAGAATTTGGGCTTGTTTGGATCTGGGCTGAGATTGACTTAGATGAGTTTTTGGTTTAATCCCGTTTTGACAAATTGGGCTTCATTTGGTCTTGTTTTGAAAAGGGTTGAGAAATAGAGCCTAATTGTGTCCGTGGCCCAGGCCCTCAAGGATTAGTTTCGGTTACCATTTGGAGCAGGCCTAAGGGCCCAGTTCGGGTTCCCATTTTCGAAATAAAAATTATTTTTTAAAAATATCTATTTTTTTTTTTTTGTTTTGAAAAAGATGTAATATTCAGAAAATAGTTTAGAGATTGGTGTTGATCTAGTTGTTATACTTTAGCATTAGATTTAGTTCAGTATCTTTTTCAGCTCACATATAGTTGGATATTTTAGTGAGCGTCTTAGTATATTAATCTTTTAGGTAAGAAATTCAACTTGATTTGAATTTAACTCATGGAAATCATGTTTTGGGGCCTATAACATGCCCATATATATTCTTTGTTCAATAGGTATCGAGTTTTCATTTTCGTACTTTTACCCTATGAGCTTTTAAATACTTGAGTGTTTAATTTTCACACTTTTAATACATTGGTTGTTCTTCACCTTTTTAGCATGGTTAAGGTAAGCCTTGGGATCATAATAAGCTCATTGAAAACCA
Source organism: Eucalyptus pauciflora (assembly GCA_007663325.1). NCBI lineage: Eukaryota > Viridiplantae > Streptophyta > Magnoliopsida > Myrtales > Myrtaceae > Eucalyptus > Eucalyptus pauciflora. Next base: position 973,198 of record VMYD01000077.1, read on the forward strand.
TTGATGAATACTTGGCGACATCAAATGACATTTAGGATTCATAATGGAAAAGAGCATTTGATCATTTAGATTAATAACTTAGACCAAGTTAGAGGAACCGAAAAAACACTAATTAGACTATTAGCGTAATCAAATCATCAAACCTAGTTAACCTTTGGTTGCATAGGAAGCAAGACAAACTCTCATATCTTGCATAGTTTCTAACCAACTCCAAAAAACTAGTGGTGACTCCTGTTTCACATAGAACCCTTAGGAATTAATCTGAACTTAAAATGAATCAAACGTCACATGAAGTAAGGATTTGGGAAAGTCCATGCCTAATCGTTGGCTTTAGGCCTGCCTTTTTAGGCATTACCACTATAGTTTTTCTCTTTTTCCCTTATTGGAAAAGTGAAAGTAGTAACAACTTGACAACTCCACTAGGGAAGTTTGCTATATAGAAATGATTTTGGGCTATCGAAGCTCGTTATACCTGTCCATTATCAAAGAAATTTTAAGGAGGCATATGCACATCTAACAGTATATGTAAGACATTAGTTACATAGGTATATCATGGTGATGGTTTTTTTATCTTTTGGGCCAAGTCAGGCCTGTCCGTCCATGATGGGTCAAAATTCGGCATGTAAGGAAAAGGCCCATAAGAGAGAATGTAGTTATTTTTTAAGTAAAAATAACTGTTATATAAATATGAAAAAGGGGGAACATTGAAGATAGAATGAAATAGTATGTTCTTTTTTTCGCTTTTGACAACAGTGTATTCCCTCTTAAAGAGCAAAACTCTAAAGCTTTGATTAATTCCTCTGAGACTACAATAAGTAATTAATCTATGACAAACAAGGTATGTCCATATTTATGATATGCCTTTCGATCGGTGTTATATGTATCATTGAGCTCATTTTCGCATTTGTTTTCGGTATTCAATCGTTCGAGTATCAGTTCGTTTTTTAGGAATCCGTTTTCCTTCACATGGCAATAATAATATGTTGATATGACACCAATGCCGTTAAATATCAGTTTAATGTTGACATTGGCATCCGACGTGATATCTTGAGATGTTACCACGATAGCAAAGACATATTGGATGCTAAGATCGTCTAAGTCAACACACACGCTCTTTCCTCATCATCCAATTTGCAAAATAAGGGGAGAATTACCAAAAAAGTCCTAAACCTATTGCAATTGTGCTAATTTAGTCCTAAACTTTTTTATTTGGCTAATTTAGTCCTAAACCTTTTACAATTGTGCCAATTTAGTCCATCTGGCCAAAATTGACCGGCCAACGCTGACATGGATGCCGGCGGGCCGGCGAACAATTTGTTAATAATTTTTTTTCGAATTTTTTAATTTTTTTAATTATAATTTTTTTTTTAATTTTTTTTTTATCTTCTTCTTCCTCTAGCCGATGCCGGCCGGCCGGCTAGAGGTGAGAGCTGGCGAGGTCAGCCTTGCCGGCAACTAGTGAGGGCAAGCCTCACCCAGCGACGGTGAGGCCGTCGTCGCCCAGCCATGGTGAGGTTGAGCCTTGCCAGATTTGGCGACGGTGGCCTCACCGTTGCTGGGTGAGGTTCGCCTTCGCTAGTGGCCGGCGGGGGCAAGCCACGTTAGTGGTCGGCGAGGCCACCGTCGCCAGATCTGGCGAGGCTCGACCTTGCCATGGCTGGGCGAGGTTGAGCCTTGCCTTGGCTGGGCGATGGTAGCCTCGCCGTCGTTGGGCGAGGCTCGCCCTCGCCGGCCATTGGCGAAGGTGAACCTCACCCAATGACGGTGAGGCCACCGTCACCAGATCTGGCGAGGCTCGACCTCGCCATGGTTGGGCGAGGTCGAGCCTCACCTTGGCTGGGCGACAGCAACCTCGCTGTTGCTGGGCGAGGCTCGCCTTTGCTAGTGGCCGGCGGGGGCAAGCCTCGCGCGGCCCTTGCCAATGGCTGGAAAGGTTAGCCTCACCGGCCATCGCCTCTGGCCGGCCGGCCGGTGCCGGCCAACAGAAGAAGAAGATAGGGAAAAAAAATTTAAAAACTCAAAAAAAAAATTTAGAAAATTATTAAAAAATCGTTCGTCGGCCAATCGGTGTCCACGTCAGCGCTGGCCGGCCAATTTTGGCCGGATGGACTAAATTGGCACAATTGTTAAAAGTTTATGACTAAATTGGTCAAAAAAAAAGTTTAGAACTGAATTGGCACAATTGCAATAGGTTTAAGACTTTTTTGGTAATTCTCCCGCAAAATAAGTAAGCCATGTTAGTTATCATGCTTAACTTTTACTAAGGAAGTGAGTCATGTAAGTAAAATCACATCATGTGGCAATTCACTTAACGGAATACTCAAGTTGAGCCAAATTTGGAAAATTAGAGGATTGAACAAAAAATAAAATAAAATTAGGTACTCAATAGTAAAATGAACAAAAGTTTAGATACTTATATGTCATTATACTTTCCTAAACAGCAATAAGAAAAATATCTCAAGAAAAATGAAGGTGACTAGAGGGTGGGTACGTCGGCGATAGTCGTCCCAGTACCGGCGGTGGCTGTGGTACGATGGTGATCTCTCGCCCCATTCCTCCTTTATTTCTCTTCTAATTTTTTTTTTTGTGATTTTCCTTTTTATTTTTTCTCTTTTTCTGTTTTCATATTATTAAATTTAAATTTTAAAAGACACAAGAAAATCTTGACATAACTCTACTGGTAATGGGAAAAAGAAAGAAAGTCATTCGCATTGGGATGAAAGAGGAGATATGTGAAAAGTGTAGCAACAAGACCAGTTTCCGTCCTCACAAGTCTTGGTCATCCTAGCATCTGTTGATGTTTCTTTCCCGATTGCTCTTGGACGTCCAGTGAAGTCTCGGTCTTCCTGGGTTAATTTACGTGCACAAATATACAAATGTCTAGGGATGATCTCTAGATATCATGAAACAAGCATTTGCAGACAAAATTCTGCAGCAAGATGGACGACAATGATCCCTTGAAAGGTGTTTAGGTAGGAGCCGATGATCAAGAATCGCTTGATAGGAGCATTCTGGTCCTTTGAACACGACTTTGTTGTTCATTAATTCGATGCATAGACAGTAATTTCCTGTACTTTATGTAGTGTTAGTTGGTGATTTGGACTCATTCAGTATTGCCAGAGTAAAATAAACCAAGTTGCTTAACTGATTAGTTGGTGTGCCTGATCCCTTTTGTTGTTTAGCCCTAAGTAATTGCTTTTGTTTTCCTCGTCATACTGACAAAGTTAAGCTATCCTTGATGACTTGTAGATGCATAAGAAAAACTAAGCTGCCATTGCTGGGTGTATCTTTCAAAACGATTATCTTAAAATTCAGTCGGAAGTTGCATGAAGATGCTTATTTCCCAATCCCAATAACGGTGGTCAGCTTCATTCATCAATAAAAAATGAGCTAATCTTTTTGCAAGAACTTTACATGTTTGTCCACATTGAATGAGGAATCCAGCACCTTCTTAAGTGCATCCTCAAAAGTCTCTTTGTTTAATCTTTTTGGTTGGTGAAAGTCTTGGTCTTTTTTCTAAAAATATTTGATTTCTACGCAAATGATCACGAAACTAATTATTTATTTTTGCTGCTTTTTTCTGGAAAAGAAATCAAACTCATGTTGTTCACTTGGGTGGATTATTGGAAAGTAATTCCAAATAAATAAAGCTGGTGAAATTGAGTCCGATGGATTAACCTGATCTGAGATTAATTGTTATTTGTGGAGGCTTGAATATTCCGAATTAGATATTTCTTATTTTGCTTTGATATTAAGACCGGTGCTCCAGACTGTCGGCCAAGCAGAAAAAAACAGAAAATAAAAGTCATTGTGGACTTCGTTCAAATATATAAACGAAATAAGATTTGGTATGGAAGTCGGTAAGAAATCAGCAAATTTGAAAGTCCAACAAAGACTTGAAGACTTTGACTCGGTCAACAATTCGTTAGAGAAAGATATGGAATTATTCCGTGTGGAAGTTGGTTCGGGTTCTTAGCGCAGGGTGCACGTACAATTAAATATGTACCCGTAACCGTGGGTTGCTGGGTTGGTCACTCAGAACGACGTGGGTTATTTTCATGGTATTGTTTGCGAAATTACGTTCAAGGAAGACTAGTGTTTGTAATCGATTAAATCTTATGGTGAGATTTGTTAATTCCTTCGTGAGATTGAGAGCTTATTTCTTAAGGAATTGTGGACTAAACACTACATGAGTTATTGAGTGAGGGGTGCGTGACAAACCAAAATTTCTGTTTCAGAAATAATTTTTCTATTCTAGACTTATTTTTGGGATAGAAATTCGTTTGATAAAATTATTTCATTTTTCTATTTCTGAAATAAATTTTTGTTTCTAGAAATAGGTTTAGGACAGAAATCAGAAGTAATTTTTTTTTTTACTTTTCTATTTTTGGAACAAAAATGAGAAATAAAAATTATTCTTATTGTTCGTCCTTACTACGAATCGGTCGTCCATCTGTCGCCGTCGACCACCGTTCACCGTTCGTCGCCGCCCGCTGCCGGACGTCAGCCGCCGACGGTCGTCGTTGGTCACCAGTCGCCGGCTGCTGGTCGCTGTCCGCTAGTCGCCGATTGCCGCCACCTCAGTTGTCAACCGCCGTTCGCCGATTGCCGGTGGCCGGCCGCAGTCCGCCGGTCGCCGCCGCCGGCTGTCGGTTGCCGCCGACCACTACCGGTTGCTAGTCGCCGGTGGCCGGCCACTGTTTGCCAGTCACCGCCGCCTCGATCGTCACTGCCCCAGTTGTCGGCCGCCAGTCGCCGTCACCGTTGGCGCTAGTCGCCGCAAACCACTATCGATCACCACCATCTGAAAGGGAGAAAATTTTATGTTGTTATCAAACGAATTTCTATTTTGAGAGTAGAAATTTTGTGTCATTATTAAATGTGTATTTTTACTTAGAAACTCATCTGGAAATAGAAATAAAAAAATCTGGAAATAGAAATAAAAAAATCTATTTCTCTTCCAGAAATCAATTTCTAGCCAAAATGGTTGTCATTCGCGCCCTAGTAATCTAGGCATCAGTTGAGGTTTCTTTCCTATTAGCTCTTGCAATTCCAATGACGTCTTGGTCTTCCTGGGTTAATATAACTGCACAAATATACAAATGAATGGGGATAATCTCTAAATATTACTAAACAAGCTTTGCGGACAAAAATACCGCAACAAGATGGGCAGTAATGATTTGTTGAAGGGTGCTGAGTTAGGAGATGATGATCGGGAATCACTTGATCGGAGCATTGTGATCCTCTAAACATGATCTTGCTGTTCACTAGTATGATGCGTAGAGTGCAATTTCCTGTATAATATATAGTGTTAGTTGGTGATATGGACTCGTTCAGTATCTCCAGAGTAAAATAAAGCAAGTTGCTTAATAGATTAGTCGGTGTGCGACCCTCTTTTTGTTGTTTAGCCTGAAGCACTTGTTTTTGTTTTCCCTGTGGAACAGACAAAGTTAGCGGTTTAACAAGTACTAAGCTGTCATTGCTGGGTGTATCTTTCAAAACGTTTATCTTATTTGCCAGTCCCAAAAATTATGGTCAGCTTTCTTTCTTTTCTTTTCTTTTTCTTTTTTTTTTTTGCTCAGAAGTGGTCAGCATGATGCATCACTAAAATATGAGATCATTTGTTGGCAAGAACTTCACATCTTCGTCCACATTGGAGGACGAATCGAGCACCTTAATAAGTATCCATAACTCAAGGTATTCATTTTCTTAAACATTTGGGCAGTTTTAGCACTGTAACTACCACCAAAAAAGCCTACTTGGATGGCATATTCAACAATATGCCCAAATCATTAGGATAGTGAGAATTTACGGATGCGTACAAAGCAAAAAAATCCAACAAAACACTTATAAGTAAAAAAAAAAAATATTAGGAAATTATGCAATCTGATTACAAATAATGCCAGAATACGTCCCATGTTGCGCAAAGCAAATAGGTCATTAAGGGTTGTAATGGTTATCAATTAGTTTAAGCTTTGCATTGGCTCTCAAATGGCAAGAGAACAAACTCTGATGGGAGCACATGGTTAGGACTCCTACGATTCACGCTATAATCCATGCAAGCCTAGTCATAAGCATAAAAAAAGAATGTATAATTTATCTTTGGCTGATCCTTGTTTTAATTATGTGTCTCAATTGCCCGCTAATCTAAAAAGAATACCCTAGGCTTCCTCACCCTATATTTTAATCTTTCTCTTCTTTCCAGATGCTGAATTCCCGAGGTGAATTATATAGACTGAAACATAACTTTCTGCTTTCTGTTTAGATGTCTTGGCTACTTTTATTTCAATTGAAAATCCAATTTTCCATCCAAGAACATATGTAAGGTTCTATTTCCTGCGGTGACATATTAATTGATAAATACATATACGTAAAAAATAATAAATAATGATTAGTTACACAAAATATGTGACCAAAATTCTACTTATCCATATCTATAACATATGAGTAGTTGCAAATAACTAACTTGTCATATATAGATGTGTGCAAAAAAAAAAAAAAAAGGTTGTAGACTTGCGGAACCCGTTAACCAGCACGGCGGAAAGTTATTATAGGTCGCAACAAGGTTCCAAGTCCCAGAAGTTCGGGAGGTTGAGTACAGCGTAATAACGAGCTCGGGTTCATTTCCACCATGTACCCATCTTGTACTCGATACCCCATGCCCTGTACAACATACCTATAGAAAGATGCAGGATATCGTGTACAATAATATTTCAATATATATATATATATATATATATATATATATATATATATATATATATATATAGGTGTCAATACATGTTCATGAGTCGTGTCAATTTAAGGTTATACTAATAATTAGGTCAATCAGAGTACGACCCCTTATTAATCATGTCATAAAAGCTCAACTTGAACAGACCCTGCGTAGCCCATATAATTGAGATGGGTTAAATTGGGGAATTCCAACCCAAAAGGCACAACAATTTGAATAGCATCTTTGAGATCAAATTTTAACTTTCTAAATTTCCATATTGTGTTTTTTGTTCAAAAAAAAAAATGTCCATATTGTGTTTGAGGTATGCTATCATATCGTGTTGAATATTGTCACCCCTGTATATATTTGAGATCAAATTTTAACTTTCTAAATTTTTGTGTTGTGTTTGAGTCATGCTATCATATCGTGTTGAATATTGTCACCCCTCTATATGTACTAAACAATTTATAATTTTCTCTTTTCTTTTCAATTTTTTCATATTTAAATATGTAAAATGATAGAAGGAAGCATATTTAATGTTTGTTTCCATCCTTAATGTTTTCTCACTTAGGATTATGTTACCATTAGATTGAAAATGTAACTTATTGTGAATTTACTTGTACTTATGTCGAATGCATTAATAATTCCAATAATGACTTCTTTTTTTCACTTAATAAAAATTTGGAAAAAATATAGTGGAACCTGTGGAACCGACAGATTCTATAGTGGTTTCAAGTCTCTATAAGATAAATTACTGGTTCAAGAACTTTGAATTGGTGCCTACATGGTAGATTTCAGGGTAGAGTAATACCTTATCCATCCGGAAAATTGCGCACCTAATCATACCAACGGTGGGCGATGTAAGAAATGTAAATGAAAGTTATACAATCTGTATAGCTAAGGTTAATTCTAAAGAGGATAATTACACTTAAGAAAGGAAGGCATTATCCTTCCGGGGTATTTCGTTTTAGGTGCAATAACAAGAGAACCCCTTCCCAGCAATAAACATTTCAAGGCAACCCTTGGCTTTCTTAAAAAGCGCAAAATAAGCATTAGATATCTCATTAAATTAGTCATCTATGCAAATCCTTTTTAGTACGGCACTCACTTTAATGTTTAAATTGATTATCAATTAAAATGTAAAATTTCATTTCACTAGTACAGACTATACTACAATTACAAAAAAAATACTCTATTTGTTCTTCTTTTTTGAACTTTTCCATTTAAAAACAATCGAATCCAACCCAAATTCATAAGGCGGCCGAGCCATTTATCATTTAACCCCACGAGGAGTGTCCATGTGCTTTTCCCATATTCCAAGAATATAATCTCTAAATGTTACAAAACAAGCACTTGGACAAAAAGTATTTTATGTTGATGTCTTCGATGTGCATCCCTTGCCGGGTCTTGGTCTTTGTTTAATGTTTTTGGCAGGTGCAAGTCTTTCTCGGACTAAATAGTTCTCACTTCTGCTTTAAATAAGATAGAACTAAGCAAAAGGACAAGAAAAATTCAATAAGTTCTTCTCATCAGTTCCAAAAGATTCAATTTTAAAAAATACATACACATTGATTATAAACCGATGCATAAAATGGGTACTCTACTAGTGTGTCTTTATATTCTTGGATGTAATTGAAGTTTCTTCCCCATTAGCTCTTTTTCACGTTTGCTTCACTCTCTCAACAAAGAAGCTCTTTTTCACGTTTGCTTCACTCTCTCAACAAAGAAGGTACGTGATATCTAGCAAAGTTTCTAGGGAATATTCTCTGAATATTATGAAACAAATACTTGTGGATGAGTAGTATTTTACTTTGATTTGTTTGATCTCTTATATGTATCCTTGAAAGTTTTGATCTGTCTTGCATCTTTTTGGCAGGTGATAGTCTTGGTCTTCCTAGACTTCATAGTTTTCTCTTTCCATTAGCTCACTATCACTTTCCTTCATCATCGCTTGTCATTTTCTACAACAGCTGATTCGCCCATGGCCATTGGAGATATCTTTTTGGGTTCCTTCTTTCAAGTCCTGCTTGACAAGTTGGCTTCTCTGGGATTAGACTATGCTCAACGGGAAGGAAGTAGCACCACCCTCCTCCATAAGTGGAAGGGGATGCTAGAAACAATCTATGCCGTGTTGGGTGATGCAGAGGATAAGCAATTGAGCGGTGACAATCTAGTGAAGCTATGGTTGGACGATGTTAGGGACTTGGCCTATGACATGGAAGACTTGCTCGATGATTTTGAGATCAAGGCTGCTCAGGCTAAGTCGGAGGCAGAATCTAGAACAAGTAGAGGTCATTATAAAAGAAAGTTTTCTTTCTTTAGCCGACCACGCTTGCTTGTGTCTGAAACCAAGTTACAAGAGATCAGTGGCAGGTTTGAAGAGATTGTCACTGCAAAGGCTCCCCTAAGCTTGATGGAGAATGTTGTGGACAGATCCCACTACACCAACAAAAGGCTACCCAGTACTTCTCTACCGGAATTTCAATTTTTCGGTAGGGAGAAGGAAGAAGCACAAGTACTTGAATTATTAATCAGTGACGTCCAAAATTCCGATGCCACTCTGAGCATAATCCCCATAGTTGGGATGGCTGGTGTTGGAAAGACGGCCTTGGCTCAACGAATATATAATGATGCAAGAGTGAGTAGCTATTTCGAGAGGAAAGCATGGGTTTGTGTTTCAGATGTTTTTGATGTTCTCGACATAACAAAAACTATTTTGCGGTCAGTCACCGGACTGCCCTGCGAGGACAAAGATCTTAATGGGCTTCAAGTAAAGTTGAAGGACAGTCTATCCAGAAAGAAGTTTCTTGTAGTTTTAGACGACGTCTGGAATGAGAAGTATGGAGAATGGACTTCCCTCTTAAAGCCATTTGAAGTGGGGGTTAAGGGAAGTAAGATCATCATTACGACGCGCAACCTTCCTGTTGTTTCCATAACAGGAGCTTTGCCATATCCATTGAAAGAGTTATCGATTGATAACTGTTCCGGCTTATTAGCCTTTCATGCTCTAGGAGCAAGAAATTTTGAGAGGCACCCAGATCTTGAAATAATAGGCAATAAAATAGCCGAAAAATGTAGGGGTTTACCTTTGGCAGCAAAGATGTTGGGTGGTCTCCTACGTAATAAAGAGAATCCTGATGAATGGGAAGCCATCTTAAATAACAAAATATGGGATGCAATGATGGAAAAAAATGATGAGGTTCTTCCAGCTTTGAAATTGAGCTATGTCAATCTTCCTTCGTATTTGAAGAGATGTTTTGTTTATTGCGCAGTATTTCCAAAGGCCTATGAAATTGATAGGGATGAGCTGGCACTCTTATGGATAGCAGAGGGCTTTTTAGATGGACGAAAAGCAAAAGAGAATATCTTGAGATTAGGACGGAATTACTTTGATGAGTTAGTATCCAGATCATTTTTCCAACAATCCAGTGTTCACACATCGAAGTTTTTAATGCACGATCTTTTGAATGACCTAGCAAAGTCAATTGCAGGTGCAATGTGCTTTACCTTTGGGGAGTCTTGGGAAGTGAGTGATGAAGATGATGCCTCTTTCAAGAAAGCTCGTTATGCATCAGTCATGTCATCACTACATCTTACATCAAGATGCTTGAGAGCATATGAAGGTATGAAGGTGCTAAGAAGTTTAATGGTATTGCGTGTTGGTGGGAGCTTAAGACAATTCTCTATTTCCAACAAGGTGCTGCACGACTTGCTATCAAAATTGAAGTACTTAAGGGCATTCTCCTTATGCCATTGTTCCATCATAGAGGTACCAGAATGTGTTGGTGCCTTAAAACATCTTCGATATCTCAATTTCTCTTATACTCATATCGAAAGGCTACCTGAGTCAATTGGCGCCTTATGCAAATTACAATCTTTGATCTTAAGAGGTTGTCAAAAGCTTTCTATGTTGCCTCCAGGTATTACAAAATTAGTCAGCTTACAATTTCTTGATATTAGAGATACAAAGAGTCTAAAAGAGATGCCGTTGAGTATAGGTATTTTGAAGAATCTTACTATCTTATCCAAGTTTGTGGTAGGTCCAAAGAAAGGCTCACAAGTAAAGGAGTTAAAAAACTTGTCACGTCTTCAAGGAGAATTATTCATATTCGAACTGCAAAAGGTGGAAAAAGTTAGAGATGCAATTGATGCTAATTTGTTCAGAAAAGAGGGCCTTAGCAACTTATTCTTGCATTGGAATGAAAATTTTGGAAAATTTCGAAATGATGAGCAAGAAGCACAGGTGCTTCATTCTCTACAACCTCACACTAATCTTGAAAATCTCACTATCTCGTACTATAGTGGTGGAATATTCCCATCATGGTTAGGCAATCCATCTTATTCTAAGATAGTGTCTTTGTGCTTGCGGGGTTGTCCTAATGTTACATCATTGCCCTCGCTCGGACAACTCCCTTTACTCAAGGAATTATATCTTCAAGGTCTACATGCAGTAAGCATGATAGGGTCTGAATTTTGCGCAGCTAAAAAGCCTTTTCCATCCTTAACAACTTTGAAGTTTGAAGAGATGTTGGCATGGAAGGATTGGTCTCATTATGCCGAGGGCCAAGAAAAAGAAGTCCCATTCTCCTATCTTCAACATCTTGTTGTCCGAAACAATCCTTCGTTGGTTGGGACATTACCTTGTCAACTTGATCACCTCATAAAGCTTGAAATTCATTCATGCCCGCATATGAAAAACTCAACCAATGTAGTTTGTCTTCCATCTCTCAATGAGTTATATCTTGAGAATTGTAACAAAGAGATCTTAAAGAGCTTGGTCAACCTAACTTCTTTAACCATTCTCAAAATTGGGAATCTTATAGAGCTTGTTTGCTTTGATCATGGGTTTATGAGCTATTTGGTCAAGCTAAAGGAGCTTCATATAAGACGGTGTGACAAGCTAGCATAATTGTGGCAAGATGGAAATGATATGCGAAATCTTACTTGCCTTAAGGGAGTGATCATTGAAAGATGTTCTCATTTCACAACTTTTTTGGCTGGAGACAAAGAGACAGAGCTACCTTGCAACCTTGAAAGAATGGAATTGAGGAATTGCATAAGTTTAGAAAAGCTTCCGAGCAAGATGCACACCCTAAGATACTTGGGCATTGATAATTGTCCAAAAATCAGCGGACAAATCATTCCTCGAGGTGACCCCAATAGCAATAACCCGATATCTCAACTTGAATTTCTGCGGCTTAGTCATTTTTATTTTCTGACATTCTTTCCATTTACCAAGGGTAGACCTATTGTTCTAAAGATGCTTCATATTGAGGGGTGCGAGGGAGTGGAGTCGTTGGAAGAGGTCATCGTAAAACCGCTGGAATCTTTGACTATTGGCGGCTGTGAGAATCTGGGAAGTCTACCACAGTGCCTTCAAAGGCTCTCCAATCTAACTCATTTAAAGATTTGGAATTGTCCAACATTGGAGATAGAGGAATTCCCTTCCCTTCCCATCACCTTGTCGTGGCTTACACTTTGGAATTGTCCGAAGATAAAGTCACTACCAAATCAGTGGCACCATCTTAAATCCCTCCGGACGCTGAGAATTGGGAGTTGCCAAAATATCAAATGCTTCCCTCAAGGAGGTTTGCCTCCCAATTTGTTGTGGCTCATAATTAGAGGGTGCGAGAATCTGAAGCAGCCAGTGAGAGAATGGGGCTTGAACCTGCTTACATCCCTTGAGGAACTATCGATTGATGGAAGAAGCATGGGAGACAAGGGAGAGAATGTGTGGTTTCCTTCAAAGGACAAGGATGCTTGGAGTCTTCTCTTTCCTTCCTCGCTAACCGATCTTCAGATATTTCATATGAGGAATGTGAAAAGACTATCAAGTGGTCTTTGCAACCATCTCTCCTCTCTCCAATATTTATGGATTGTAGATTGCCCGAAGTTGAGGTACTTGCCGGAGGATGGCCTCTCTCCCTCCCTCCAAGAATTGCACATAGTTGGATGCGAGATCCTGAAAGATCGGTGCACGAAACTCAGCGGCTACTATTGGCCCCTCATCCAAGAAGTCCCTGTCATCTACATTGAGAACGTTCGGGTCCAATGAAGTAAAATTGATCCGCTTTCACTTCATTTGTAGCTGCCTGATTCATTCCTCCATCTATAGTGAGTTTTCTAGGGTTCGGGTAAGTTTTTGGTTTTGAAGGCATCAATTTCTATTCTAATTCCACAGTTCGATGCTTAACACAAACTGATTTAGCTCATGAAGTTTTTTCGCATAAGTTTCTGAAAACCATCCACTGAAGGTGAGAGATTGACATCCGAAGGACGAAACGTTTACAGTGCTGCCTCTTGCTATGTTGATGAATTATCTTGAACTCCGCTTGCTGCCCAAAAAGAGTGCCTATTTTTGCACTTGAGTGACCCACCAAACAAATTGTGAATGATGCACTATGCTTTGCAAGAGAATCTCCAAGTATCATAGTGTTCCACAATCTATTCCTCTACCTTTTCAGCGTTTGTTGTATGTTCTCTTCCCAACATCATTTTTTTTTGTGCCCTTGGCTCATATCCTGTGGTTGTTTTGCAGATACATTGTGAGGATCATAAGCGAACGCTGCTGAGGTAGGGCTACCATAGTCAATTATATGAGTCATTTGTCCCAAATTAACAAAACACGAAAAAACAAGCTTTCGATTTTATTTGGTGCATCGAAAAAGCAACCTTTTTATTAACATATTATCAAAAAATCTGGAGAAATGCTGGCCCATTTCCTCACTCGAAGTTATATGCTTTTTCTTTATAAATTTCTATTTGGTTTCCCTAATCAAAGGATTCTGGAGGGGGTTGGGGTATTTTAATACCAATGGTAGATCAAAACTGATTTTGGTTGGACTTCATTGTGATGTTAATGAGCAGTTCCCAAGTATCAGCCTAAAGGAGAAAGAGACACTCGAGTCTTCTGTTCATTCTGAGAGCCAGAAAAAGAAATTTATTGGAGTGTCAATTCACGGAAATTGTGCTACTGTCTTCGTTCCTCAAATGCCTCCTCGCACTTAGATATTTGATTTGTCTTACCCTCTGTGGCAGATTGTTTGCTGTTGTGGATGACATCTTCTGCTTGTTTCAAGGACACATAGAGAATGTTGCTCTTCTTAAGCAGCAATTTGGATTGAACAAGATGGCTAATGAGATGATCATTGTCAATGAAGTGCATAGAATTCTGAGAGATCGGGCCTCACCCTGCCGAGCAAGTTGTGAGAGACACCAATGGGAAGTTTGCATTTGTGCTCTTCGACAGCTCTTTGAAAACCACTTTTCTGGCTGCCGTAAGTTGCATCGTTTCAATCTGGGGTGTTGCTCTCTATTTCTTCCTCCCCTGTGATCTATCTAATCCTTCTGATCTCTTAGTCAGCAAGATGTTGATGGAAGTGTTCCTTTCTTCTGGGTAAGTGATGCTGAAGGCAATCTTGTTTTCTTGGACGGTGCAGATGTAGTGAAGAAGGGCTGTGGGAAATCTTTCGCACCATTCCCTAAAGGTAATTATTGTTACGGATTGTTGATGTGGCTTCACCACAGTTTCCTCCATGCATTGAAATTTGAAAATAAGGATGAATGAATTCTGCTGATATTAAGCAGCGTTCATAGGAGAATGTTATATTATTTGGGAAGACATAGGAAGTAAAGATGTATAAGGTTTGGCAAGAGTTGGAAGGTGTTAAAATGGTTTTCTTCATCTGTACGCATGTTTTGATGTGCATTTTCACCTACAATGTTGCTCTTCCAATGGTTTTCAAGTGCCAAATAGTTCACCTTTTAACGTTGCCTTTTTTTCCGATTCAGGATGCTTCTTTACTGGCTGCAGAGGTTTGAGGAGTAATGACCACCCAATGAATGAGGTAAAGTCGGTTCCTAGGGTGGACAGCTCTGGCCAAGTGTGCGGCACTACATTCACAAAGTGGATGCGGAGACAAAGGAGTCCAGCATGCCTAGAGTTGGGAGTGCTGTGAACTGGTCCTCGAATTACTGTGTCCTATGGTTTATGGCCTTTTTTTTACCAGACCATTAGCTATTGAATGGCCTTCTGTTGTGCACTTCAAAGTGGTTAAATCTCTAGATGAAGTTGATTATCTCGAGCTCGAAGAGTGGAGTCCTGCTTGGGCCACCACAGAGTTGGAGAAAGCCGTTTTGGGGGTATGAGAATCTGCCTCTCGTACTCCGGGGTTGCTTTCCCTATCTTTCCCCTTGAAGTTTCCTGCCAGTTACAAGAAGGTGTATAGATATGGAGAGAAGATTGAACACTTTCAGAAAAGGTGTTAGTTATCTCCTTATGCTGATGCACGTGGCCTCCAAGCTGGATCGAAAGAATTCAAAAAGAGGGCCATTGCGGTGATACATGAGCTACTCAGCTTCACAATGGAACAGAGGTTGGTAACCAATCATCTCGCGCACTTTTGACAAGAATTTGTGATGCCTCGGAAGCTGATGAGACTCCTGTTGAAGCATTTTGGCATCTTCTATGTCTCTGAGAGGGGGAATGGGTTTAGTGTGTTCTTGAGAAAAGCTTATGAATGTGCAGAACTGATTCAGAAATGTCCCCTGGTTATTTGGAAGGAAAAGGTCCTAAGCCTTATTGGTTATAGAGAAAGGAAGAAAAAGATAGAAACTTTTACGGACTTATCGGATATGGAAGAAAATGATGTGCTTGAGGGTGGCTCTGAGGATGAAGGCATTCTAATGCAGCTTGACCAAAATGAAGCCATCAGTGAATTGGATGATATCGCAGGTGGAGACAGCTCCTTCATGGATATTAGTGAAATTGACCATGCATACAAGCCTTATGATTCAATTTAAGGTCAAATGTTCTTGTTCGAGCTGTCAAGATAACTTGCTTTTTCAGTCTTTTTCTTCACAAGTTCAAAGTTTTGAGCTTCTGTTGTATAGATTTAATTAGACAAACTCGCATTTACATCTGTGATTCTGTAAACACTAAACCAATAGTAGGCTGATCCAGCTTATTCCTCATTTGTCCTGAATATCGCCTTTGAAATTAGGGAGACTCGTTCTTTAGTTTGAATGATAGATGGCTTTCCACAGGTTTTTCCGGTTCTTTCTTATACCTCATTGATAACATAAATTGTGTTCAGGATTTGTTACATGGGCTAGCATTTGCTGGACGCCATTTTGCTAGAAAGTTCTTTTACTTACCAAAAGAAAATTATTGTGAATTAAATGGAGATGATGTTGGGTCATTAGCTTTCAAATATCCTGACTAGATTTCTTCTTGGGCTCATAAAAACCATGATATTGACAAACTGTTAGCCTTAAACCAAACTACTATTATGTGTAGTTAAAAACATATTGCACTAAATAATTTTTTGTTTTTTTCTTTATGACAAAATACCATATGACAAAATACCATGATTGATAAATTTCATTTTATTTGAAGTTATTTGAAATGATATTGAATAACTTTCTTTTGGTTACGTCTCTTCTCAAGCTTGATGAAGTCCTATGATCTTCGAAAAGCACACCATGCTCGATCAAGCTCCTAAGAGCATATAAGGCTGTATTATTTGCATTCGATTGGCTAAACATAAATAGAAGCACAAGAAAAAAGGATACTTCTGCCTTACCGTTACAATATATTTTGCATTTGATGGAAAAAGGTGACAATGTAGTTGACAAATCTTTTTTCACTATCACAGTTAGAGAAAGTATTTTATGTCATTCATGAATGGTTTGTTGTCGAGCACATGAAACTTAGCGACAAGCTATGACAAGGGTGACAAAGTGTCCATTGCAGAGAAAGGAAATGAACAAGTGCTTGGGAGCTCATTCTATGCCTCTAGCGGTCAATACGATGACTAACATCAAATTGCAGATTAACCAAGAAAAAAAAAAAAAAAGAAGAAAAAAAGGAGCATTTCGCCTGCCTTCCTGGTTGGAGAGACTTCAACATGGATGGAATAAATCTCGGTCTCATCTTATCGACAGATGAGCTCTTGCTAAATTTTCTGACAAAATTGAGCGATGGTCTGGATAGATGTGCATCGTCTACGTAACAGCACAGCTAATAATAATATGCCAATCCTACAGAGGAAAATTCCCGATATCCACTTCTTTTTGTTCAATTCCTCCGCACAAAATTCGTATTCAACGTGTTGGATCTCCAAGCAACATCAAGTATACCGTGAGTATCATGCTTAAATCAGGTCTCCACCTATCCCTATGTTGACTAAGTATAGAATGTCTCACAGATTTTGATATAGACTTCCGGACTTTCACTTGATCTCCGCAGTATGGTCTGATAAATTTCAACGAAGTATATAACTAGAGGAAGATCTGCAGTATGGCATCACCAATGGTTGGGTATTTTGTTTCCATAGCACAGGCTGCGCATGTAAGTACACTGCAAGTATACTGTTCAAATTCTGGTCTCCACCTATCCATATATAATAACTTAGTATCGACTCTCTCCAATTGATAAAAACTTCTAGATATTTTGTTTGGTCTCTGCAGTATAATCTGGTAGATTTCAATGAAGTGTATGGCAAGAAGAAGGTCCGGCACAAAAAGGATATAGCTTCAGCTTTAGGTAGGTTTGGGGCTTTGAACACCTTGCAAACCCGCTGCTCACCTCTGCCTTTCCTAAGCATCAACCTAATTGTGGCTGCATGAGTCAGAACATGCCCTCCTGCAGGTTTCTTTGATGCTGAAACCAATAAATCTAAGTCGTAAAAAAAAATTACCTTTTTTCCTTAAATAATGGACTGCAGCTACTGTATGCATCACTAGTTTACACCAAACAGCTGGTTATTGGGATTTACAAGAATTAGCATGAGCTTAGTGCTATCCCCCAGATTGCAATTTTTCAGTGTGCAACCATCAAAGGGCTAAATTGGATAAGTATTAATGAATGCATGACTGCGGGAGAAATGAGATGTGATGCAGTACCTTGATTGGTTATGCACACTGCCACATTAAATTCCTTAGCTATCTTAAGTAAGCCTGAGAGCACTTGTGCAAATTTTTGCTGCAATTAGGAATTTATTAATGTCAAACAAGATAAGCTCAAAAATCAGAACTTGCATGATTTGACGGTTACAATGGACCTGGCTCTTTGCAAGTTCTCCCCTTCCAATAATACCCATTTGAAAGAGAGGGATCATCGAATACATAATCTGAAAGATGTTACTCACCTAAGGTCAACCATCCACACCTCACAAAATGTGTGCAGTTTCATTCTCGAGCACTGTCTTATTAGTAATCTAAATGGTTCTTCACCCATTTTGGCAGCCAAATCAAGAAGCAAATCTTACTGATGCTCCTAAGTATAGACACGGGCAAAAATGATCTACAAATTCATGGAAAGACTAGATTACAGCAAGTACACTAGCCAGAAAAGAAGGAAGAGTTGCCACCAATATGGAAAGCTTATCTTACATTATCTAGGACTGCACCAGGATCCATGCCAAATCTCTTGGCAATTGGTACAATTCAATCACCGCGACTGCAGGTGTACCAAGTTAAGAAAGTGCACATGCGCTTACATGGATAAACGACGTTTATGAAGCACAAGCAGCTTTGTCAAGGTCAAGAAAAATACAGACAGATTATAATAGCATACAAAGTTCCTTTTGCTTCCTTTTGCGTCGATATAAGCTACCTTGCCATTTCCTCCTCTCATGTGATTGGCAGCTGAAAATATTTTACGAACATGGAATCCACAAACCATTAATAAAGAATGATTATAAACAGGGGTAAATACTGTTGTAGGATTTGCAAATAAAGTAGAGTATCTTCAAATATCACATTCGACTAATGATCAACCCACGTCCGAGTCCGACTATGATTAAGGCTTTTACTCGGTTATGACATAGTACAAACTCTTCTGGCCTTTTCCCTGCTTGGTTTGAGCTACTATATATGCGTTCCAGTATACTGACTGCAGATTACAGAAAATGAGTGCCATACTTCCAGAATCACCTAACACACACATTATGATGCCAAGATCACCCACATCTTTATACTCCATAGAAATTCAATCATTATGTTACTATTTGGCATTGTTCATCTGAGAAAAAAAATGCAACAGAAGTTCAAGACAGAAACCTAACATCTAATTCAGTCCAACCTGAGAAGTAACACATAGGGTATATGCCAGCTGTGTTTTCCCAGACTTGAAATGACGTCAGCAGCATTTTCTGAGAAAGCTAATTAAAAAAAGCAACTAAAAGTTCATCAAAGGTAACGTTGTTGGACTGTGATTTTCACCCAGATTCGCCAAATGCTTCTGTAATTGCTGGAGTTTCAATATCACCTGTTAACATTGCCAAACCAATGGAATTTGTATTTGTTGAAATGCATGAAGAATAAGACACAGAATCTGCAATAGGAAGTCTTTTACCGCCTAAAAACTCATCGAGGGGGCTTCCAGTTGTGATGCAAACAACCGACGACTCTCTCTGGAAATAACGAAGACATTGAAAGTCCTTTGAGCAACAGATTTGCTAATTTGCAAGCTTTATCTCAAGGGTATTGTGAACCATTTTAGCTTGAAGTTTGCAGAATTAAGAACTTACTCTGAGCAGGGCATCACTTCCAATAATATAGCCAAAATTCTGATAAAACAAAGGGAAGTCAATGCGAGATGCTTATAGAAGTTCAAATTGATTGGAGCCACCATCTCATATCTTTTCAACTTTTGCCTCAGATAATCCTTTTATTCCAGTTAAGTGCTACAAAAAATAAACAAAGAAAAAGCAATTCACTTGGCCAAATAAGAATACGTTCCTCAACTCAGCATCGCGTTAAACTCTTATGTTTCCTGGTGAATGTAGAACGTCAGGACAAAAGCATTTCCTAGATGATCAATGACAATCTAGCTTTCCAACAGTGATTATTGATGAATTTAGCTGAGGATATTCCTTATTAATCAAGCTATGTCACCTATACAATGGTGCAATTCCAATGTCACGTAACATTGCTCTTGTATGATGAGAAGACAAAAACCAAAAAACTATTGCACGCGCAGGAAATCACGGCTAGTTCGAGAGAAAGGTCGAGACGTAAATCACGATAATCACAGCCATAGCTTCATCGTACCATTTGCATCTTAAAATCACACGGATCACAAAATCACGACAATCATCTCAGGACCAAAAGACGCACCGGAACTCATTACGAAAGCGATCAGATGAACAGAGAGGAGTTGCCTACACTCTGTTTTGCCGTAACTCACGTTTGTTTGTCGATCGTTTCGAGCAGGTCTTCTGCTTCGTCGTCGACGTCCTCTCTTTCCACGATCTTCTGCTCTTCGGCTCCGAACATCAACGAGCGAACACGAGACGAAACTCAGAATCATCGTGGCCGGCGATCGCGCTGCGGAAAAGGACATGAACCGAAATCAAGCGGAGATCGCGAAACTCAGTTGAGAGACGAAAGCATCTTCGACGACGATGGAGTTTGACGATCGGCGATGAAGTTCGCTGCGTCTGCGCAGGAGAAGAGACTTTTGAATTTTTCTGCGGATATTGGAAACGATCGGAAATTATTTTCCTTTTCTCTTTTTTCTTACGTTATTCTGAGATTGATCCTTATAAATTATTTTAAACATATGTATAATGAGAGGAGACGTTCAGCTACTTACGAATTACGAAATGCAATATTTGGTTTCGATATGGTTTGATTTTTTTTTTTAACTAAACTTTATTATGATTTTAAATCAGATTTTTGATGTAATATCAAACGCCTAAATTTTAATATATATAAAAAAAAAAAACACAAGAATATCGCCATTTATAAGACCCTCAAGCTCTTTTAATTATTTAAATCAAAATATCGTCTCTCTCACGGCGAGAAACGCAAAGACCAAAACGAAAATCTGTCGAAGTCGAGACTGATGCTGATCGAGTGATCCGAGAGAGGTGATAATCGCGCATTTACGGCGATCTTCTCGAATATTTTTGTCTTGGGCTTTCGCTGTTCCTCGTTCCATTGCACGTAAGCCGTTTGATGTTTGTCCTGAGTGAGAGGCATTTGCTTTTCTTGGGCTTGTTTCTTGAATTTGGAGCGATGCATTACCATCTTGACATGACCCGTCTTCAAATCATTGGTAAAGCCGTAGCTTCCTCGAATGAATGGAGCGCGGCAAGAGAGTTTGGTTGCTTTGTCACCTCCCTAGTGTGTTCGCCTACCCTGAGAAGAAACTGGAGTTTTGGCGAGATTTTACTTAACCGGTCGCAGCGTAGATTCATGACCACCAGCAAGAAAGTGCAAGATAGGAGCAAGGACAATAGGGTCCATGATCTCGAAATTGCCACTGAGAAGCATATAGTGGTGTCGAAGGTGTTGGTTTTGATGGAAATGTTGAAGAAGGAACCCGAGATAATAATCCCTGTGAGGTCGCTGGATCTATAATCAAGCCAAACGGTATAGTGGATTTTATTCAGAAGTCGCCAAAACTGTTTGAGTTGTATAAGGATCAAAAGGGGGTATTGTGGTTTTGAATTGACTAAAGAAGCTGAAGACTAGCTAGAGGAAGAGGATAGATTGGTTAGGGGACACTCTGGCACGACTGTTGAATACATGACTAGGATATTGATGATGTCGGTCGATAAATGGCTTCATGTGGATAAAATTGTTCATTTCACGAGAGAGTTTGGTTTGCCAGCTGATTTCAGGAGCAAGTGGCTACACGAGTATCCGCAGCACTTCAAAGTGGTTAAATCTCCAGATGCAGTTGACTATCTCGAGCTCGTAGAGTGATCACAGAGTTGGAGAAACCCATATTGGGGGTATCGGAATTTGCCTTTCATACTCCAGGGTTGCTTTCCCTATCTTTCCCCTTGAAGTTTCCCACCAGTTACAAGAAGGTGTATAGATATGGAGGCAAGATTGAACACTTATAGAAAAGGTTATACTTATCTCCTTATGCCGATGCATGTGGCCTTCAAGCTGGATTGAAAGAATTCAATAAGAGAGCCATTGCAGCAATGCATGAGTTACTTGGCTTCACAATGGAAAAGAGGTCGGCAACTGATCACATAGGGCACTTTCAACAAGAATTTGTGATGCCTCAGAAGCTGATGAGACTCCTGTTGAAGCATTATTGCGTTTTCTATGTCTCTGAGAGGGGGAGGAGATTTAGTGTGTTCTTGACAGGAGCTTATGAAGGTGTGGAAGCTAATTCAGAAATGTCTGCTGGTTATTTGGAAGGAAAAGGTCCTAAGCCCTATTGGTTATACAGGGAGGAAGAAAATAATAGAAACTTTTATGGACTTATCAGATATGGAAGATAATGATTTTCTAGAGTAGCTCTGAGGATGGAGGTGTTGCTATGCAGCTTAGTCAAATAGAAGCCATCGGTGAATTGGAGGATATTGCAGTTGGAAACAGCTCCTTCATGGATATACATGAAATTGACAATAAATGCAAGCCTCATGATTCATTTTAAGGTCATATGTTCTTATTCAAGTTGTCAAGATAACTTGCTTTCCAGTCTTCTTCTTCACAAGTTCAAAGTTTTGAGTCTTTGTACAGATTTAATTAGACAAACTCTGCTTACATCTATAAACCAAGTTAATTAATAGTGGACTGATCCATCTCATTCCTTGTTAGTCCTACATATTGCCATCGGAACTCATGAAATCAATGATTTGGAAAGAATGTGCGGATAATGCTTTTGGCAACTCTCAGCTCTCCTTGGTGCCAGCAAGGACATCAGAAGCAGTCTATTTACGGTGACTGGTTCATTCTTGGTTATTGTTCTGACTTAATGAGTGTGGCCGTACTAATCTGCTATTCTGAAGATGAACTTGCCAACCTGCATTTGAATCTCAATGTTGGGTCAAAGAGATGACTGCGTAGTAGCTATCGTGGAGAACATAGCCTCTGCTGCTATAACGATCAACATTCTCTCTCTTGTTGTTACAAATTCGATGCCAAGCTCACCCTGCAGTAATGCCTTGTTCATCACTGTGCATGGATATTCAGGTCCATAATATCTAAGACTGCCTTCTGCAGCATACTTTCATTTGCTTTCTATCCGATTGCCTGTCCTATAGGCCTTGTAATTTCTGTTCAAATTCTCTATGAATCTATGGCACACTCCTGTTTTTGGGTTCTACTAGAGAACTTCCATTTGTTGGATTTTGGAACCCAACATCAAACAGTAAGTAGTTTTTATTTCTCCTTGTTTATGTTGGGCTATGTTCATGGTTGATTCATTTCATTAGCTTACTGTTTCATTTTGAAGAAAGAAATAGGAGAGCCTTTGAAAATAGCAAGACTAGTCTTTTTAATTTGAATGATAGATGGCTCTCCACAGCTTTTGGTTGCGTGAAAATGATATTACTAATGTGCATTCTTTCTTATACCTCATAGCACGAATTGCGTTTATGATTTGTTATGTGGGCTAGCATCCGCTTGACACCATTGTGCAATAAATTTATTTTGCTTATCAAAAGAAAATTCTAAGCAAACTCACTAGAGATGATGTCAAGTAAATTGCTTCCAAATGTTGCGACTAGATTTTTTCTCGTGCTCATAAAAACAATGATATCCAAACTGTCACTGTGTAACTAAATATATTGCACTGCATCATTTTCTGGTTTTTGTTTTATAACAAAATCCAATGGTTGATATATTTCATTTCTTTTGATTGCGGCGATAAGATCTCTACTTAAGCCTGACAAAATCCTAAGACCTCTCGAAAGCATGCCATGCTTTTCTTAAGACTTACCGTTGAATACGAAAATTTAAAGGGAAAGGTCAAGCATCTGTCATAGCTTCAACCAGAGCAACAGCAGGAGTAATGTACCGTAGAGGTTGAGCATCAACCCCATTTGGAGCACCACGAAGGTTTTCCATATCTCATTAGATTGGGGAGCATCAATGTTTATCAGTTATAATCACTTTACTATCATTTTCTAGTCACGTGGCAAAAGTATGGCGTACATTTCATATAGTCATATCTACTTATTTTAAGAAGGGATTGGAGCTTTGCATCAATGTTTTCAAACTTGGGCCGGTCAGAGAATTAGTTTGGTTGCCAGTTTGGTATCCAAGAGGTTGGACTAGGGGTGATGATGTCATATGAGTATGTAATGTTGTTGATTGAACCCATGAGTCATTTGGCCTAGGTGAAACCCTAGTGATCCGCGGAGTTGAGTGCTCGAGTTCCTCCATGTGCAACAGCAGCCAAAAGCCCAGTTCTGTACCCGTGAGCCTTTAAACTTGGGTGGATCCAATTTTGAAGATCGGTATGTTTCGCTAGTTTAGTGAGTGAACTAGTGTTCAGACTAGTTCGATCTGATTTTTGCCAAAATACCCGCACATACCTTTTTAGTTTTGGGTGAATAGATCAAAGGGAAAAATAATGGAATTGGCCAAGAAAAAGGGGCAAGAGCAATGCTTTATGATCAAGTGAATGCAGAAAGTCTAAAGGAAATCAACATTGAGAAATTTATAGTCTCCGAACGGGCTGACATATAGCCACTACAATCCTTTTGACATATAGCATCTAAATATTTTTGGCTAAGGTATATTAGACACTACAATCGTCTAAGTCAACACTTTTTCTTTCTGCATCACCCAATCTATAAGGCGAGCGAATCCTATTGGCAAAATTATATGACAGGACAATTCATTTAATGAATACCTCAAATTGAGTCAAATTTGAAAAAAAAAATTTGAGGTACTTGATTAAAAAAGAAAATTTTAGGTACTCAATTGTAAACTGAACAAATGTTTTGATAATTTCAATGTCATTATCCTCAACTTCTAAAATAAAATGTTGTCTATGAAGGTCACTATAAGGTGGCAAAGTGAGAAATAGTCACCGTAGTGGTAGTGCTAATGGCAACCGCACGGATGTGGCCATGCTTTAGTGGTGCTCTGTCTCCCCACTTTCCTTTCCTTTTTTTTCTTTTTTTCTTTTTAACTTTTTGCCAATTCTTCTTTTTAGTCTTTCTCTTCGCTTTTTGTTTTTTTTCTTTTGTTGAACTCAAATTTGAAAAGATACAATAGAGATTAATGAATGAAAAAAGCCCAAAATGTTTAAACCCGAGAAGAGTTGGAGGAATTTTAAGCAAGACTTGTGACGCTTGGAAATTGTACTAGCAATGGCAAGAAAGACGTAAAGTCTTGGTCTTCCTGACGCCTATCATAGTTTTTATTCCCACCAGCAAAAAGACGTGTATCATAAAAGATGTGCAAAATGTCTTGGTCTCCTTAAAATCTATTATAATTTGTTTCCTCCCATCCAAAGCCGTGCACCATCAAAAGACGTGCAAAGTCTTGGTCGTCCGGAACCTATTAGTTTCTTTCTCACCATCACTCTCACTTTCGCTTCACTTTCCAAAAAGAAAATCATATCTTTAGTCGGTCGATGTCCTTGTCTGAAAATGATATTTTTAGTAAGTGAAAGTCCTGATCTTCTTAGATTTTATGGTTCTTTCTCTCTCCATTAGCTCATCATCACTTTACTTCGCTATAACTTCTATAATGGAGTGATTCGCTCTTGGCCATTGGAGAGATCTTTCTTGGTTCCTTCTTTGGTTCTGTTCAACAAAGTTGAGTTTTCTGGCATTGTACTATGCGTAAAGTGATGGAATCAACATCGCCTTATTCAATATGTACATCCATAATTTTGTTATATTCTCTCATGCATTTCGATCTTAAATATTTGAATTTGTTTCATCTTATAAAAAATTTTACCAAAAAATTCAAATCTTGACATGTTTCCTCTTTCCACTTAAATGTACATGGATACAATTTCCTCATATTGTATAGATAACTTTAAATGAAATAATAATCTGAATTTTGCAAAATTTTTGGATGTTAATCTTCACACGCAACTAGCATGCACTTTTGCTAGTTTTGATTAAATAAAACTATCTTCTAATCCATTTATATGAAAATGGTCAATGTCGTTCTTTTATAATTTAAATTTAGGGACAATCCAAGAACTAAATTAAATATGTGCAAAAATTTTAGGAACCAAATTGAATAAATTAGAAGTTAAAAAAAAAACATTGCACATTGGGCTAAAGTTCATGGACTACATTGCATATTGGGCTAAACTTTGGAGACCATTTGCATCATTTTCTCAAGAAAATATAGCTAACATCTCTATTAATATGACATTCAACATTGTTATGACATGTTCCAGCCTCTTGAGAGCACTCCAAGAAAGTGGTAATCACTTGGACTTGGCCATCATTAGGGATCTACTGATCATTGTTTTTGAAAGTTACCGTATTATGGCAACATCACATTTGTTTCGTGAACTGCTCTAGCAAATAAGCAGAAGCAACATCATTACTTGACATATATGGTGTAGCTTCGCTATAAGGAAGATCCTCCTCCGTTGGAACAAAAGGTCACAGAATTAGGACAGCATCTGTTATCTTCCTTGTACCATTAGTAATGCGACATTCGTTGTTTCTTTCTACCAAGGTAAGGTACAGGAAATATGTTTCGCCAAGAGGTCCAGCATCGTTTCTTGCTTCATCTCAAAGGAAAGGTGATGAAAATAGAATGCTGGCTCGGAAGCATCCACCGCCGGGGAACTTTAGCCTTTTTTATCTGGCTGGGTTGCTTTTGGTGTGTAGATGGAAAGACTCCTTTTCGCAATTCTAATGCAAAAAAGGGCGAAATTATTCCGAATTTCGGGTCCCCTTCCTCACCATCTCCATCTCCATCAAGCTTGCGCGCTTCACCTTTATTTTGTTTTCTTCTTATCTTCTTCTGCTAATAATGGCAGACAAGGGGCCCATTCCTTTTTCTAAAAGTTGTTCTAGCGACATTAAAGCAAAGTGGGTAGATCAACAAATCTGTGTTTGTGGAGCCAAAGGGAAAACAAGGAAGGCTTGAACTTTGCGGTCGTCGCTTAAAGTTGAGCCCTCGCTGAAATTTCCAATGACAAGTCGTTGATGAAGCTAACTCTTGTTCTAAATAAGATGGAACTAAGCAAAAAGATAGAAAAAATTCAATACGTTCTGGAAATTTTCAATTATTGCTTACGAATTCCTAAAATGAAAGATTCATGATGATTATATACCCATGCATAAATGGGTATCAATACATTCATATATATGTGTACTCATTAACGAGCCCTATTAATTATTTCTTTTTTCCTTTTTCCAAAATTTATGAATAAAAAACAGAAAAAGAATTAGCAAGTGAGTAAACATCTTGTTTATGATATCTAAAATATATTTGAATTCGACCCCAATTAATGAGGTCCTTTAATTATGAAATTCAAAATCTATGAAAATTACTAATGTCCCTATGCGTGGTACGCATAGACCTAGACATATGAGTATTGTGCACATATTTTCAGATCACATGTAATTAAAAATAAGGAATTAGCATAAAATGAACTGTTTCTATGGTTAATTGTTTTCAAATGTCACTCAAACCTCATAACTTGGCATGCATGGACCAAACATAAGTGCCTACATAAAAAAATTAAAATTGACAGATGCACTAATCTAATTTGCTACATGGAGACCTCAACTGCAAGCAATATCGATTTTCCGTTTTTCTTTTTTCACAAAATAAAAAAAAAAAATTATTGAATCCGTGAAGTTATTGACTATTAAAAGAGAAGAAAATATATAAAATACTGACCATAATGCCAGTGAAGAGCACCAAAATTAATGGATGACAGAGTATTTCAATACTGTGGAAATATTTGTATAACTTTACGAGTTTGCAACTATCATTAACAATTGTGTTGTTTATATATAAAAAATATTTTTAGCTATAATTTTGATTTTGCTTTATTTAAGGCATTTGGGATCTGGCTGAATAGGGAAAAGAGAAAGACATTCAGAGGAGGCGCTTATTCAATTTTACATGTGAGTGGTTGAAGCAAAAACTCCTTAATAGGAATATCATCAATTTCATTCTACATCTATGGCTTCCAAAAATATTCAAATTTACTGAAATAGAACTAGATCGCGAGGTGCATGAAATTTCTTACCTATGTGCTGGCAATCAAGTGTCTAAAGTTTTTTTCATTCAATCAATTACCTCGACATTTCGAATGTGGGTCAACATGAGACCTCCGTTGAATCGATAACAAAAAATGTCTGTATGACACCAACGCTATCAAGTAGTTGTTAATTGTTTACGTTGGTCTCCAATATATTCTTTGTGGTATCAATTTTATCTCTTGCGGGTCAGACATGTGATGATAATCTTATTAATATGATGTCCAACCAAAAGCAAATCAAGTAGAAAGAAGACTTTTTTCTTCAATCAAATGTTTGATAATCTACTAAAAATGATCATATGATTCAAGAAGAAAATCTAAAGGAAATTGACATTGAGAACTTTGCAGTCTCCCAATGTGCTTGACATTAAGCCACTAAAATCTTTTGGTGTGTGAAATTAAAAAAAACTATCTCCTATTTTCTTTCCCAAGAAAGAATGAATAATCTCACAAAAGACAATTATTAGAGGGAGACCAAGCAATGAATGGAGAGGATGAGTTTGTGGAACAAATACTGTGTAAACAAAAGTATGTTTAAGATTTGAGCCTAGACCAATGATTGTATAATAAACTCGTTGGGATGATGATGTCGTAAGTACCTGTATTATTACCCCTTTTGCGATTAGTTCACGAAGTTTTTTCATTCAATCAATTATCTCAATTCTTCATGTGGGTCAACGTGAGGCCTTCATTAATTTTGCAGATGGAAAATGTTTACATGACGCTAACGCTGTTAAATAGTTGTTAAATATCCATATTGCTATCCAATATAGCATCTTGAGGTGTTGCCAAGTCAATGGAGATACTGGATACTAAGATTGTCTAAGCCAACATAAGCTCTCTCCACATCATCCAATTTGCAGGATAAGTGAATTATGTCAATTAAATCATTACAACTCGGCAATTTTTTAATGGACGCCTCGAATTGAGACAAATTTGAAAAAAGAAAATATATTAGAAATTAATCTAGACATAACGCATGGAAGTTCTACTAGTAATGGAAAAGGGGACGTTCTCATGGGGATAGATAAGGAAGGATGTGAAAAGCAAACCGACAAACTTTAATTTGCGTCCGGGAAAGTCTTTGTCTTTGTGAAATCTATTGAAGTTTCTTTCCCGTTAACTCTTTTCCACTTTTGCTTTACTTTCCAGACAAAAAAGCCCACGGTATCCAGTAAAGTCTCTGGGGATGTTCTCCGAATATCATGAAAGGAGCACTTGTGGACAAAAAGTACTTCATTTCCATTGCTTTATCCACTGATGTGCATGTGAAGGGCACCCAAAATTGAATGATTACCAGGGTGCTGTAGCCTTGTCCGAAGAAAGCATCATTACTTCAATACTTTTGACATATGGACATGACTATACAAAAAAATATTCAAAAATGCATAAACCTATTATAGGTAGGTTGATTTAGCCTTAAACTTTTCTAAACCTTCGGAGGATTTGGCTGGAAATTGCTTAATTGGCAGTCATGCCATGTTAAAACTAAATTGGCCAAATTTAAAAATTTAAAATTGAATTGACCGATGTATAATAAGTTTATGATTTTTTGAACAATTATCTATTAGCTTTAGAACTGTCGTTAATGATCGACTTGTGGTAATCCATGATGAAGAAAATCAGGGAATATTTTTTAGCTCAAAAAAATGTAGAAACTATTATTTACAAAAAAGACTACCTAGGCAAGTTAGCTTTAATTGGTAGAACCAACAGATAAATAAAGATTATATAAATGTGCCAATTTCTTCAATTGAATAAAAGGAAAATATTAAAGTTTTAAATTATTTGTCCCCGAGCGATCGCATGTGGTAATAATATTATAGATAAACATAATGTCCATCTGACAGAAAATCAAGTACATAGAAAGAATCTATATTCAACCAAATGTTCGATAATCCACAAAAATATTTCGATGTCATTATCCTCAACTTCTAAACTGCACTAAGAAAAACATGTCAAGAAAAATGTTATTCATGAAGGTCACTGTAAGGTGGTGAAGTTGGAAATAGTCATCATAGTAGCAGTGCTAATGGCAACAACACGGCCATGGCCATGCTTCAATGGTGCTCTATCTTGTCCCTTTCCTTCTTTATTTCCTTTATAAACATTTTTGCTGTTTCTTCTTGTCAGTTTTTCTTTGCTTTCTTCTTTTCTTTTGTTGAACTCAAATTTGAAAAGATACACTAGAGATTAATGAATGAAAAAATTCCCAAAATGATTAAACTTAAAAAGAGTTGAAGAAAAATTATGATATTGTTAATTTTAAGCAAATTTTGTAATGCCTAGAAATTTCACTAGTATCTTCTTGGCATCTATGGATTCTTTCCCACTAACATAAAAAAGTGCAAAACTCTGGGTCTTCGTAAAATCTATTAAAGTTTCTTTCCCATCATCAAAAGACGTGCACAATCAAAAGGCGTGCAAAGTCTATCTATTAGTTTTTTCCCACCATCACTCTTTCACTTTTGCTTCACTTTACACAATAAAAAGAAGATGACATATTTAATAGGTGAAAGCCCTCATCTGAAAATAATATTTTTAGTAGGTGAAAGTACTAATCTTCTTGGACTTTATGGTTCTCTCTCCATTTGCTCATCATCACTTTGCTTCACCATAACTTCTACAATGGACTGATTCGCTCTTGGCCATTGGAGACATCTTTCTTGGTTCCTTCTTTCGGGTTTTGTTCAACAAAATTGAGTTCTCTGGCATTGGATTATGTGTAAAGTGATGGAATCAGCATCACCTTGGCCAATATGTACATCAACAATTTTGTTATATTCTCTCATGTAATTCGATCTTAAAATTTGAATTTTTTCTGTCTTTTAAAAAATTTTACCAAAAAATTCAAATCTTGATATGTTTCTCTCTTTCCATGTAAAAATACATGGATACAATTTCCTTATATTGTATAAATAACTTTTTATGAATTAATAATTTAAATTTCACAAAATCTTTTGGATATTAATCTTTAAACGCAACTAGTATGCACTTTTGCTAGTTTTATTAAATAAAACTATCTTCTAATCCATTTTTATGAAAATTGTCAATGCCATTCTTCCATTAATTCAAGTTTAGGGACAATCCAATGACTAAATTAAACATGTGCTAAAAATTTAGAGACCAAATTGAACAAATTAAAAGTTCAATGACGACATTGCACATTTGATTAAAGTTTAGGGACTACATTGCACATTTGGCTAAACTTAATGGAACATTTGCATCATTTTCTCAAGAAATTATAAGTAACATGTCTGCTAATATGACATTCAATATTGTTATGACATCTTCCAGCCTCTTGAGCGAGCACTCGAAGAAAGTGGTAATGACTTTGGATTCAACCATCAGAAGATTGAATGAACTGCACTTGGGAGCTGCTGATCATCGTTGCTGAAAATTGCCATATCACTGCAGCATCACATTTGTTTTGTGAACTCCTCTAGCAAATAAGCAGAAGCAACATCATTACATGACATATTCGGTATAGTTTCGTTATAAGGAAGATCCTCCTCCATCGGAACAAAAGCTCACAGAATCAGGACAGCATCTGTTATCTTCCTCGTACCATTACTAATGCGACATTCGTTGTTTCCTTCTACCGAGGTAAGGTACAGGAAATATGTTTCGCCAAGAGGTCCAGCATCGTTTCTTGTTTCATCTCAAAGGAAAGGTAATGTAAATACAATGCTGGCTCGGAAGCATCTACCGCCGAGGAACTTTAGCCTTTTTATCTGGTTGGGTAGAAAAATTCAATAAGTTTTGGAAAATTTCAATTATTGCTCATGAATTCCTAAAATGAAAGATTTAATTTTAAAAGTACGTATACAATGATTATAAGCCCATGCATAAATGGTATCTATTAATTATTTCTTTTTCCTTTTTCTAAAATTTATGAATAAAAAATAGAAACAGAATTAGCAAGTGAGTAAAAATCTTGTTTATGAAATCTGAAGTATATTTGAATTTGACACCAATTAATGAGGTCCTTTTATTATGTAATTCAAAATCTGTGAAAATTACTCATGTCCATATATCGGTGCTTCGAATAGGCCTAGACATATGAGTATTGCGCACATATATTCAAATTACACATAATTTAAAATAAGGAATTAGCATAAAATGAATTGTTTCTATGGTTGATTGTTTTCAAATCAAATGTCACTCAAACCTCATAATCTGGCACGATTGAACCAAATATAATTGCCTGCATAAAAAAAAAAATTGACAAATGCACTAATCTAATTTGGTACATGGAGGCCTCAACTGCAAGTAATATCGATTTTCCGTTTTTCTTTTTTCACAAAATAAAAAAAAAATTATTGAATCCGTGAAGTTATTGACTATTAAAGGAGAAGAAAACATATACAATACTGACCATAATGCCAGTAAAGAGCACCAAAATTAAATGGATGGTAGAGCATTTTAATACTGTTGACATATGTGTATAACTTTACAATTATCATTAACGATTCCCTTGTATATTAAAAAAAAAAATTGTCTATAATTTGATTTTTGCCTTAATTCAAGCATTTGGGATCTGGCTAAAAAAGGAAAAGAGAAAGACATTCAAGAGGAGGCGCTTATTCAATTTTAGATGCGACTAGTTGAAACAAAAACTCCATCAAAGAAACATCATCAATTTCATTCTATATCTATGGCAAAAATATTTAAATTGACTAAAATAAAACCATATCGCGAGGTGCATGAAAATTCTTACCTATGAACTTTCAATAAAGTATCTAAAGTTTTTTCATTCAATCTATTACCTCAACATTTTGAATGTGGATCAAAGCTAGACCTCCACTGAATCGCAAACAAAAAATGTCTATATGGCATCAATGCTATTAAGTAGCCGTTAACTGTTTACATTGGCGTCCAATATATTCTTTCTGGTATCAATTTTGTGTCTTGCAGGTCAGACCAACCATTCCAGATGATATCAATTAGTCTCTCGAAGAATTGGAACAAATTCTCTACAAAAAATTATTGTTTAGGGAAATTAGTTGCGATAGGTAAAGAAATCATAGTAAGGTTTTAAATTATATGTGCCTGCACTGTTACATGTGATGATCATATTATTAATATGATGTCCAACCAAAAGAAAATCAAGTACAAAGAAGAAGTTTTTTCTTCAATCAAATGTTTGATAATTCATTGAAAATGATCGAATGATTACAAGAAGAAAATCTAAAGGAAATCGACATTGAGAACATTATAGTCTCTCAATGTGCTTGACATTTAGCCACGGAAATCTTTTGGCGCGTGAAATTAGCAAAGTTATCTACTGTTTTCTTTTACGTGGAAGAATGAATAATCTTACAAAAGAAAACTATTAAAAAGAGATTGAGTAACAAACCAAGAGGATGAATTTGTAAAATAGCTATCACGTAAACAAAAGTATGTTTGAGATTTGAGCCTAGACCAACGATTGTATAATAAACTCGTTGGGACAATGACATCACAAGTACTTTGAATTATTACCCTGTCACAATCAAGTACCTAAAGTACTTTTGTTCACAATCAAGTACCCAAAGTTTTTTCATTCAATCAATTATCTGGATTTTTCATATAGGTCGACGTGAGGCCTTTGTTAATATTTTGGATGGAAAATGTTAACATGATGCTAACGCTGTTAAATAGATGTTAAATGTCCATATTGGTGTCTAATATAGCATCTTGAGATGTTGCCACGTCAGCAGAGACATTGGATGCTAAGATTGTCTAAGCTAATACAAACTCTCTCTCCACATCACCCAATCTGTAGGGTAAGCAATTCATGTCAAAAGAATCATTACAACATGGCAATTTTTTAATGGACGCCTCAAATTGAGACAAATTCGGAAAAAAAAAATTTGAGATTAATCCAGACATAACGCCTGGAAGTTCTACTAGCAATGGAAAAAGAGACGTTCTGACGGGGATGCACGAGGAGGGATGTGAAAAGCCAAGCAGCAAACTTCAATATGTGTCCTGCAAAGTCTTGGTCTTCCCGGAATTTATTGAAGTTTGTTCCCCATTACCTCTTTTTCTCTTTGTTTTCACTTTCCAGACAAAAAAGCACATGCTGTCCATGAAGTCTTTGGATAGATTCTCTGAATATTATTAAACAAGCACTTGTGGATAAACGGTATTTTATTTTGATTCCTCTGACCGAAGAAAGCATCATTAATTCCTCAATATGTGCGCGTGAAAAGCACCCAAAATTAAATGGATGACAGTGTTATAGCCTTGTCCGAAGAAAGCATCATTAATACCTCAATTCTTTTGACATATGTAATGACTTTACGAAGAATTAGCCAAAAAATCCATAAATATATTATATGGCGGTTAATTCAATTTTAAAATTTGATATGCTACCATGTCAATCGATATATATTAGATGATAATATTGTCTAAGTCAATACACTTTCTCTCTTCTTATTACTCAATCTGTAGGGTAAGGAGCCACATCAACTATTATGTTTAATTTTTACTGAGTAAGCAAGTCATGTCAACAAAATTATATAACATGGCAATTTATTTAACCGATGCTTCAAATTACACCAAATTTGAAAATTTGAGGTTCTTAATTGAAAAAAAAGAGTTCAGGTACTCGATCATAAGCTAAACAAGAGGTCAGGTACGTTTTATATCATTATTCTCCAATTACATTCAAGTGTGCACCAAACTATCTGAGCATATACTTTTGTTGATTTGGGCGAGGAGATGAAAGGGAAAGCAATGGAATTGGCCAAAAAAGTGGACAAGAATAATACGTTATTTTTCAAATTTTATGATTGAAATTATTCGAGAAGATAATCTAAAGAAATTAACATTGAGAATTTTATAGTCTCAAAGTGTGCTTGACATTTAGCCGCTAAAATCTTTTTGCAATACGTGAAATTATCGGAAGTATTTCCTATTCTCTTTCACATGAAAGAATGGAAAATATAAAATGGTACGTTGGAAGTGGACGGCCCAGTGGCGGGGCAATGACCGTGAGACTGGTAGTGCTCTCTCTCTCTCCCCATTCCGGCATTTTTTTTTTGTTTCTTGCTGTATTTTTCTTTTTGTTTTTCTCTTTGCTTTTTTTTTTCTTTTATTGAACTTAAATTTGAAAAGATATATGAAAATCTAGACATAATTCTAATAGACAGGTACAATAGAGATTAATGATGAAATATCACAAAATAAATGAACATGAAAAGGGTTGGATGAAAATTATAGTATTGTAAATTTTAACAGTAATGCATGGAAATTCTACTAGTAATGGAAAACAAGATATTCGCATAAGGATGGAAGACGAGGGACGTGAAAAGTGAAGCAACAAAGGCTTTTTTGTCCCGCAAAGTCTTAGTGTTGCTGGATTTTATTGCCTTTTCGGTTTGAAATTTGCTTCACTTTCTAGACAAAAAAAAACTACGTGATGTCCACAAAAGCCTTGGTCTTCCTGAGTTTATGCTTAAAGTGGAAAGTACGAATATATAAGCCTGACTTAAAAAAGAAAAAATGCAAATGGGAGGTGAAACAAGCACCTGTGGACAGAAATCGTCCTTAAAAGTCTTTATCTTCGTTCGGTCCTTTTAGGCAGGAAAAAAGCCTTGGTCTTCCTGAACTTCATAGTTTTCTCTCTCCATTAGCTCACTGTCATTTTGCTTTGCCATTGCCCTTGTTGTTCTCTGCAGTGACTGATTCACCCATGGCCATTGGAGAGATCTTTTTGGGTTCCTTCTTTCAGGTCCTCTTCGACAAGTTGACTTCTCTGGGATTGGAATATGCACAACGCGAAGGAATCAACACTGCTTTACTTAACGAGTGGAAGGGGACGCTGGAAACAATCAACGTGGTGCTGGATGATGCAGAGGACAAGCAGTTGGGCGGTAACCGTCTAGTGAAGCTGTGGCTGGATGATGTTAGGGACTTGGCCTATGACATGGAAGACTTGCTCGATGAGTTCGCAATTGAAGCCACTCAAGTTAAGTCTGGGGCAGAATCCAGCACAAGCAGAGATCAGAAGAAAAGGAAATTCTTTTCCTGGGGCCAAGATGGATCATCCGGATCGAATCTGAACTTGTGCTTGTTTGAAACTAAGGTACAAGAGATCAGTGGCAGGTTGGAAAATATTGTCAAAAGGAAGGCTCGTCTGACCTTGAGAGAGAATGCCGCGGACATATCCAACTACACCAACAAAAGGCTCCCTAGCACTTCTTTGCCGGAGACTCGGTTTTTCGGCAGGGAGAAGGAAGAAGCGGAGTTACTGGAATTATTGATAGGTGAGGTTGGAAATTCCGATGCCGGGCTGAGCATAGTCCCCATAGTTGGGATGGGCGGTGTTGGAAAGACAGCTATGGCTCAACGGTTGTACAGTGATCCCAAAATGAATAGCTATTTCGAGAGGAAAGCATGGGTTTGTGTTTCAGATGTTTTCGATGTTCTCGACATAACAAAGACTATTTTACAATCGATTGCTGGGTTGTCTTGCGAGGGCAAAGATCTTAACTGGTTGCAAGTTAAGTTGAAAGATGATCTATCCGGAAAGAAGTTCCTTGTGGTCTTAGATGATGTCTGGAATGAGAAGTATGGAGAATGGACTTCCCTCTTAAAGCCATTTGAAGCGGGGGCTAATGGAAGCAAGATCATCATCACGACGCGCAACTATCCTGTGGTTTCCATAACAGGAGCTTCGCCATATCCTTTGAAGGAGTTGTCTATTGATAATTGTACCAGCTTATTAGCCTATCACGCTTTGGAAGCAAGAAATTTCGAGAGGCACCCGCATCTAGAAATAGTAGGCAAGAAAATAGCTGAAAAATGTAGAGGTTTACCTTTGGCAGCAAAGATATTGGGCGGTCTCCTACGTAGTAAAGAGAATCCAGATGAATGGGAAGCTATCTTAAATAATAGAATATGGGATGTAGCATCGGCAAAAAACGATGAGGTTCTTCCAGCTTTGAAATTGAGTTATGTCTATCTCCCTTCTTATTTGAAAAGATGTTTTACTTATTGCGCAGTATTTCCAAAGGACTATGAATTTGAGAGGGACGAGCTGGTGCTCTTATGGATAGCGGTGGGCTTTTTAGATGGACGAAAAGTGAAAGAGAATATCTTGAGATCAGGACGGAAATACTTCAATGAGTTAGTATCTAGATCCTTTCTTCAACAATCTAGTGTTGACATATCGAAGTTTGTGATGCATGATCTTTTGAATGATCTAGCAAAGTCAATTGCGGATGTAACATGCTTTACCTTTGAGGAGTCTCAGGTAGTGAGTGATGAAGATGATGCCTCCTTTAAAGAGAAAGCTCGTTATGCATCATTTGTCTCGGAATATTTTACATCAAAAAGCTTGAGAGTATATGTTGGAATGAAGGTACTAAGAAGTTTAATGCTGTTGAATGTTCGATTTAATGGTAAGGATCAAAGAAGTTTTATTTCCAGAAAGGTGCTACACAACTTGCTAACAAACTTGAAGTACTTGCGGGTGTTATCATTATGCCATTGTGACATCATAGAGGTACCGAATTGTGTCTGTGATTTAAAACATCTTCGATATCTCAATCTCTCATACACCAATATCGAAAGGCTACCCGATTCAATTGGTGCCTTGTGCAAATTACAAGCTTTGATCTTAAGAGGTTGTCAAATGCTTTCTATGTTGCCTCCAGGCATCACAAAATTGATCAGGTTACAATTTATTGACATTAGAGATACAGGGAGTCTCGAAAAGATGCCATTGGGTATTAGTAAGTTGAGGAATCTTATTATCTTGTCCAAGTTTGTGGTAGGACCAGAGAGAGGGTCACAATTAAATGAGTTAAAGAACTTGCCACATCTTCAAGGAGATTTACTCATATCTGAATTGCAAGAGGTGGAAAAAGTTAAAGATGCAATTGATGCTAATTTGTTTGGAAAGCAAGACCTTAGCAACTTATTCTTGCATTGGAATAAAGGTTTTGGAGATTCTCGGAATACAAAGCGCGAAGCACAGGTTCTTCACTCTCTGCGACCTCACACTAATATTAAAAATCTCACTATCTCATACTATGGTGGTGAATCACTCCCGTCATGGTTAGGTGATCCATCCTATTCTAAGATAGTGTATTTGCGCTTGCTTGGCTGTCCTCATGTTAGTTCGCTACCATCACTTGGACAGCTCCCTTCACTCAAAGAATTATCTCTTGAAGGTCTAAGTGCAGTGTGCATGATAGGCTCTGAATTTTACGGAACTAAAAGCCCTTTTCCATCCTTAACAATTTTGAAGTTTGAAGGGATGTCAGCATGGAAAGATTGGTCTTGTTATGCTGGAGGTCAAGAAGAAAAAGAATCATTCTCCTGTCTTCAGCATCTTGTTGTCCAAAGATGTCCAGAGTTGATGGGGACATTGCCTCGTCGATTAGATCATCTTATTAAGCTAGAAATTCATTCATGCTGGCATTTGAATGACTCAACCAATGAGGTTCATCTTCCCTCTCTCCATGAGTTACACATAAAGGATTGTAACAAGTTGATCTTAAAGAAGTTGGAAGACCTAACTTCTTTAACCATTCTCAAAATTGAGAATCTTGTGGAGCTTGTTTGCTTTGATAATGGATTTATGAGCTACTTGGTCAAGTTAAAGGAGCTTCATATAAAAAGCTGTCAGATGCTGACATACCTATGGCAAGATGGAGATGGAACGCGAAATCTTACTTGCCTTCAAAGTGTAGTCATTGAATATTGTCCTCAATTCACATCTTTTATGAGGGGACAAGGAGAGATTGAGCTGCCGTGCAACCTTGAAAGGATGGAGTTGAAGGATTGCATGAGCTTAGAAAGGCTTCCGAGCAAGCTGCACACACTTAAAAGTTTGATTATTTGGGATTGTCCAAAAATCATGGGACTAACCATTCCTCCAAATGAGCCGAGCAGCAATAACACGATGTCACGACTTGAATATCTGTCGATTAAAGAATGTCATTCTAAGATATCTTTTCCGTTTGCTAAGGATAGACTTGCTGCTCTTAAGACACTTTGTATTATGGATTGTTACGAATTAGAGTCGCTAGCAGAGATCAACGTAGTAGAATCGCTAGAATCTCTATATATTAGCGGTTGTATGAATTTGAGAAGCCTACCACAGTGCCTTCACATGCTCGTCCATCTCACTGATTTGGAAATAAGTGAATGTCCAGCACTGGAGGACCTCCCTCCTCTTCCCCTCACCTTGTCGAGTCTTTCACTTTTTGAGTGTATGGAGATGAAGTCTATTGCCAACAGTAATATTGATAGTTGTAACAATCTCACTAATTTGGAAATAAGTTGCTGTCCAGAATTGGAGATGGAGGACTTCCCTCCCCTTCCAATCACCCTATTGCACCTTCGACTTGTCTCTTGTGCGAAGATAAAGTCATTGGAGTGGCATCGTCTTACGTCCCTTGAGGAGCTAGAAATTAGGGATTGTGAAAATATCGAATGCTTCCCCGAAGGAGGCTTGCCTCCAAATTTGCGGGAATTTGGGATTTGGAGGTGTGAGAATATGAACCAGCCAGTGAGAGAATGGGGCTTGCCCATGCTCACTTCCCTCGAGAGCATGGGAATGGACGGAATCAGCTTGGGAGGGGAGGGAGATGAGGAGTGCTTTCCTTCGGACGGGGATTCCTGGAGCCTTCTCTTTCCTTCCTCTCTTAAGTTTGTTTCGATTAACGATATGGAGAACGTGGAAAGACTATCAAATGGCCTTCGCAACCATCTCTCCTCTCTCCAAGGTTTATATATTGAAGATTGCCCGAAGTTGAGGGACTTGCCACAGGATGGCTTCCCTCCCTCGTTCCGATGGTTGTTCATAAATAGATGCGAGATTCTGAAAGATCAATGCTCAAACCACACCGGCGACTATTGGCCCCTCATCCAAGAGATCCCTCACATCGAGATTGATGGCGTTCAGATCCGATAAATCGAAGGCATCGATTTCGCATTCTGCTCTCTCAGCTCGATGCTCGATACAAATCGATACTTTTCCATGAAGAAGCTTCGAATGAATTTCCGGAAATCCAAGAAATCCTCAACATCCGCATCGATTGGGTTCTCAGATCCGATGAAGTGAAATCGATCCACTTTCGCCGTCCTTTGCTAACTGCCGCGATTCAATCCCTTCCATCTACGGTCAGATTTCTACGGGTTCAGGTGAGTCCTTTCGTCTTGAATGCATCGATTTCGTGTCTCTGTTCTTCAGTTCGACGCTTAATTACGAAGTAATTTCTTCCAATGTGCGCAGACGTTTGCTTTTCGTGGAGTACGACTGAAATTCAGAGCTGAAAAATTGATAATTAGCTGCTTGATTATCCAGCAAGAGCTTACTTGAGTCTCCGATTGCACTGGCTTGCGAAAGTTGATGATGATGATGATGATGATATTCTTGTATGCCACAACTGCATCCATGTCCACTACTGCCTTGGGCTGGCTTTTCTCTTTTGCCACTGCAATGCTCTTTCGAACAACAATTAATTCAACCTCCTCTGTTTCTGTTTTGGCCTCAATCCCAACAAATTTCTGTTCGTATATGGATGCGAAGTTGGGGTACTTGCTAGAGGATGGCCCTCTCTCTCTCTCCCTTCAAGAGATCCCTTTCATCAATATTGATAGCATTCGGATCCAATGAAGTAAAATTGATCATGCCTGAGCCATGATGATATATTTGTCTTTGTTGACTTCTTTTTGTTCCTCAGGTAATGCTTCCAACTTCTTTCATATTTCGCTTTCATTTGTTAACTGCCGGGATTCATTCTTTGATGTGATGTAAGTTTTCTTGGGTTCAGTTAAGTTTTTGGTTTTCAAGGCATCAATTTTGATTCTGCTCCCTCAATTTGATGTGTAATACAGACTGATATTGGAACTCGCGTCTCTAGCTCATTTTGAAAGCCAGAAAATGAAATTTATTGGATTGTTAATTGACGGGGATTGTGCTGCTGTTGTCTCTTCTCGATTAGCTTATCCCACATCGAGATTTGACATGTCTTACCCTGTGTGGCAGATTGCTTGCGGTTGTCGATGATATCTCCTGCTTGTTCCAAGGACACATAGAGAATGTAGCTCTTCGTAAGCAGCTATATGGATGGAACAAAACCGCTAATGAGGTCATCATCATCATAGAAGCTTATAGAACTCTTGAGGGATTGGAGACCTTACCCTGCTGATCAAGTTGTGAGAGATATCAGCAGGAAGTTTGGTTTTGTGCTCTTCGATGGCTCTTCTAAAACTGCTTTTCTGGCCTCTGTGAGCAACAATAATGTTCATTGGTTTCGTTCTGGGATATAACTCTCAATCGTTCCCTCCACCTGCAATCTATATCTAATCCTTTCTCTTCTCTGAATCATGCAGGATGTTGATGGAAGTGTTGCTTTCTTCTGGGGAAGTGATTCTGGGGGCAATCTTGTTCTCTCGAATGATGCAGAAGTCACGAAGATGGGCTGTGGGAAATCTTTCGCACCATTCCCTGAAGGTAATTATCTTTTCGGATTGTCGATGCAGCGCCACTGGAGTTCGGTAGATGCATTGCAGTGTGAAAAGTAAGGATGGATGATCTCTGCTGATATTAAGCAGAGTTCAGAGGAGAATGTTATGTTGTTGGGTGACATCATATTAGAAAAATTGGTTCCGAACCTAAATTTATAATTTATGGTTAAAATGGTGGTCTTTACCTGTATGCATGTTTTGATTTGTGCATTTTCAATTACAATGTTGCTCTTCCAATGGTTTTCGAGTGCTAAATCGTTCACCTTAAAACATTGCCTTCTTTTCCAACTCAGGATGTTGCTTCACCCGCTCTGGAGGTCTAAGGAGTTATGAGCACCCACCGAATGAGGTGAAGCCAGTTCCTCAATCGATGCTTGATACAAACTGATTTTCCTTGTTTAGATTTTTCACATAAATTTTCGAAAACCAGCAGCTGAAGGTGAAAGATTGACATATGCAGAATGAAATGTTCACAAAGCTGCATCTTGCTATATTGATGACATATCTTGAACTCTTCTTCATGCCCAAAAACTGTGCTTATTTTTGCACTTGAGTGATCCACCAAACAAATTGTGAATCAAAATGCACTATGCCTTGCTTGAGAATCATCAAGAATCGTAGCATTCGACAATCATATTCCTCTGCATTTTCAGCATTTGTTGTATGTTCTCTTCCCAACCTCTTTTTTCTTGTGCCCTTAAGCTCATTCATTGTGGTTGTTTTGTGGATACCACTGTGATCTGTATTGGCAAAATCTCTTGGAAGGATCTCTTGAGAATGCTGTTAAGGTGGGGCTAATGCTGTTGATGTTAAGTTTACTTTTTTTCAATTTAATAAAAGAAAAAAGAAGCGTTTAATTTTATTTGGTGCAC
Organism: Eucalyptus pauciflora; assembly: GCA_007663325.1. Classification (NCBI taxonomy): domain Eukaryota; kingdom Viridiplantae; phylum Streptophyta; class Magnoliopsida; order Myrtales; family Myrtaceae; genus Eucalyptus; species Eucalyptus pauciflora. Next base: position 1,015,211 of record VMYD01000077.1, read on the forward strand.
TGAGATGTTCTAAATTTTCTTCTAGTGGATACGATCTAAATAAGAATAATCTTTTCTAAAATCTAAAAACAACGATTAGTTATGTGGATGCTGCGATATGATTGCGAACCAAAGGGATGCACTTCCTTTTTTTTCCAGTGGTTTCCTTTATCATTGAGAACCTTCTTTTTCTGGATGATGATCCTTTGTATTTTTAACCAGTCAACTTGGGATAAAATTTTGGGGCACCTCATGGCTCCAACATTTCAATGCCCCACCAATTCATGACAGCATTGATATTACATAAATCACGTTCTGCTTGGGTCTTGATCACTGGTGGGTTAGGAACTATTACTAAAAGCTTGCTAGAAATTTTTAGCCAATTTACTTATGCTTGATTGGTTGAGATTGAAATGATATGCTACCTGCTTCTGTGATTGTGTTGTCAACAATGACCTCTAGGGCAAATCTATTCAGTTCTTTAAAGTATCAGTCTTGTGCGTTTACTCTACCATGGAATATTATTTTGTCTTACGTTATGTTATTTTATCTGAAAATACCTTCTTATGTGGCATTCTGCAGGGAGCTCCGGAACAAAATTTTTCGAGCTCACTTGCGTTTGTTTGGTGTAACTAGAAATCTTGCACTTCAACGAATGCAAACCTTGTCTGGTACATCTCCTCCCTCTCTGCTACTGTTGCATATGTAAATTTTTGGTTGAAGCATTTTTCATGTGAGATTGTGAAGCTCTATTAGAGGTTAGTTAATTTGTAATCTAAATTACAGTTCACTGTGTACTTTCTCTTAGGCTTTTTGGATTTTATTGCACATATAACACGGTGCTTTGCCCATATAAATAGGTGGTTAGAAAAGCAGCATTGCATTTGCCAAGATAACTTTCAAGAAACCTCACATACTTTTGCCTGGTGAGTTTTACTCATTTTTCTCCATTTTGTGACTTTGATTACTTTTTCAGTTAGCTTGTTATATTGCTCTTGCACTAATTGAACTTATAGGAATTTGATCTTTACATTGAAGATACAATGGAACCAATTAGTGATCACAACAGGGACCCTCTGCCATCTTACATCTAACTTATAATAGAACAGAAACCAATCTAGTTGTCCAACTGGCAAATTATTGGGAATCAAACATGTTTACTAGCATGATCAGTGTTTTTGTATTACAGTAATCTAAAATACCAAGTAGTTCCAATATCCTATAGGCAGCATCGGGTTTTGCACATAATTAATGTGGAAATTTCTTTGTTTATAAATGTGGACTTTAAGTTCTAGGATTTGCAGTCATTGTGGAAATTCCATTTTCCCTAAGATTAGTATCTTCCTTAATGGCCTATGACTACTGATGTGTTATCTTTGTAAATTCCTAGGTTCTTGTCTAAGGATTGATGAGTATGATTCTACGTTTTTTTTACTATCCCAAACTGCAGGATTTGGATGCCGTTGAGGCGCTCATTCAAGGTTTGGTCTTGTTCCAAGGAAGACGTTCGACAGTGAGATTGATTTTTTTGCCAAAGTACTTCAATTTGACCAATGACGGATCGTCTTTACAACTAATAGCCATCTTTTCACCTTGATTTGCAGGTTAGTGACAATGAGCATCCAATATCTGCAAGCATGGACAAGCTCTGGATTGTTGTTTCAAGGCAAGGTGGCGCCTTTCCGTGGGAATTTCCAGGATCATAAGAAGATATTTCAGTCCTCGTTGAATCAGGCGAGTTTATTTCTTTTCATCAGCCAAGAGTGGTTCAATGGGATCACATCACATTACCTTACAAAACATAAAATGAGGCTTTGTTACCGAGAGAAAGCAAAATAAGGATGAAGAGAGGATTGCTGCTGATATACAGGATGTACTCACAGTAACAACGACCCTCGTTTGTCATTTTGATTAGGGCTCATGGAAGGACGAGTCTTAAGTTTTTAACATCGAATATGCAGTATCATTTGCCAATAGCTTTAAAAGTATGTACTTTTGACTCTAAGTACAGAATTGCTTTTAGTAACTATGTTGTAGGCCATGCCTAGCCAAAAAATACTATATGAAATTCTGTATGTGAATTGGTTAGATAATATCCTTTTAACATGTTCCGGTTGATATTCAAAATAAGAACCTCTCTTTCTTCCCATAACGGTTATTGTATAGATGGAAGGATAAATTGAAAACAGAGGTTTGAATATGCGAATGAAACAACTAAATTTTGGATTAACCATGCAGGCCGAAACCCATTTAAAAACTGATTACCTGGTCAAAGAATAAAGTTTATCTTTCTTCTATTCAAATACCCACTCCATCTCTTGATAATGGTAGCTTTAGCCACACCAAAAAAAAAAAAAAAAATCGTGATTTCATTGTTTAGAGAGGCAACGGTTAGATCAAACTGATTTTTGTTGGACTTTATTGTGATATCATGAAAGGTTCCATATATCAGCCTACATAAGACTGTGGAACTTGAGTCTCTAGTTCATTTTGAAAGCCAGAAAATGAAATTTATTAGATTGTTAAGTGACAGAAATTGCAGTACTGTCTTCTCTTCTCAATCAGCTCATCCCACATCGAGATCTGACATGCCTTACCCTCTGTGGCAGATTGCTTGCATTTGTCGATGATATCTCCTGCTTGTTCCAAGGACACATAGACAATGTTGCTCTTCTTAAGCATCAATATGGATGGAATAAAACTGCTAATGAGGTCATTATCGTCGTAGAAGCTCATTGAACTTTGAGGGATGGGAGGCCTTACCCTGCTGATCAAGTTGTGAGAGACATCAGCAGGCAGTTTGGTTTTGTGCTCTTCGACAACTCTTCTAAAACTGCTTTTTAGGCCTTTGAGTAATAATAATGTTTCATTGATTTTGTTCTGGATATCGCTCTCAATTTCTCCCTCCACCTGCGATCTAGATATAATCCTTTATGTTCTCTAAATCATGCAGGATGTTGATGGAAGTGTTGCTTTCTTCTGGGGAATTGATTCTGGAGGCAGTATTGTTCTCTCAGATGATGCAGAAGTCGTGAAGATTGGCTTTGGGAAATCTTTCACACCATTTCCTAAAGGTAATTACTTTTTCGGTTTGTTGATGCGGCTCCACTGGAGTGCGGTCCATGCATTGCAATGTGAAAAGTAAGGATGGATGAACTCTGCTGATATTAAGCAGAGTTTAGGGGAGAATGTTATGTTGTTGGGTAACATCATATTGAAAAATTGGTTCCGAACCTAAATTTATAATCTAAGGTTAAAGTGATGTTCTTTACTGGTATGCATGTTTTGAAATGTGCATTTTAACCTACGACGTTGCTCTTCCAATGGTTTTCGAGCGCTAAATCGTTCACCTTTTGACATTGCCTTCTTTTTTGAACTCAGGATGCTTCTTCACCAGCTCTGGAGGTTTGCGGAGTTATGAGCACCCACCGAATGAGGTGAAGCCAGTTCCTAGGGTAGATAACTCGGGCCAAATGCACAGCGCCACATTCAAAGTGGTGCAGAGACTAAGGAGTCCAACATGCCTAGAGTTGGGAGTGCTGCGAACTGGTCCTTTGCACTGCCTAGTCATATGGTTTGTGGCCCTTTTTTGGCCAGGCCATTAGCTATTGAATGGCCTTCTGTTGCTTATAACCCAGTCACCCTTTCTCATACATTGACAATTTTCCAGCTCTAATGGTTGGTTACTCTGTGTTGAGAGTCTGAGTTGACATTGTTTTATGGAGCTGTATATGTTGCTTATAAAACCAAGCCTTTACAGAACCTGATCATGCTTTGTGCAGTAATATCTTTCTGGCATTTCATCTAAGCCATCATGCAGAGTTTACTCAACTTAATGTTTTTTCGCATAGAATCTCTACTGGTAAATCAGACCGGGATGATATTGTTATGTGAGAACAAATGTGAACCAAGATAAACTTGGAGCAAGCTGGTTTTCACATGGAAATCAATTTTGCACGAGGCCTTGTGAAGGGTCGTGAACTTTAATAACAGATACTGATAGCATCTTAGATATGAAGGCCAAAGCAGCAAACTCTTGTTCAATTTTAAAGCAGTCAAAGGGAACTTGATGCATGCCGATACAAACTTAACATAAAGGAAGATTAAGAGTAGCTACCAATATGATGACTAACGTCAAATTGGATACTAACCAAAAAAAAAACACACGCCCACACATTGCCTGACCATCCTGGTTGGAGAGACCTCTTTAGACCTTCGCATTGGCTATGCCCCTGTTGTTATCTAAAAAACTTGTGTGGATGAAATAACTCAGTCTCTTCTTATTGACATATGAGTTCTCACTAAAATTTCTAATGCACGGCTAACCTACCAGTCCTGCTTAGAAAAATTCTTGATATCCACTTCTCTTTTTTTTTTTATTCCTCTGCACAAAATTCGTATTCAATGTATTCATGGATCTCCATACAACATCAAGTATACTGTGAGCACCATCCATCACTTAAATTAGGTCTCCACCTATCTATATGTAGCCTCACTATCCACTTTCTCCCAGATTTTGATATAGACTTAAAGATATTTTACTCAGTCTCTGCAGTATGATCTCTTAAATTTCAATGAAGTACAAAACTAGAGGAAGATTTGGCACAAAAAGGAAATAGCTTCAGCTTCCGGTAGGTTGGGGGCCTTAACGTATAGATTAATTGAGTAAAAGGTGATGGACATGGACCACATTTAATGAATGAAATTTGACTAATATCATCAAACTCTTTCAACTTCAATTTACAAAATAAGCAAATCATACCTAAAAATATCGGTAATCCAACATATTTTTTCTAAAAAATTTATCCATTATGTAAGTTTTTGAACACATATAATGACGAGATTTAGCTGTTTACAAATTATAAGATGCAATGCTTTGTTTCGATATGATTCAATTTATTTCTTTAACTGCACTTTATTATGATTTTAAATTGGATTCATGTAATTTTTAACCACCTCAATTTTTATAAAAACACAAGAATATCACCATTTATAGCACATGAAATTTAGTGACATATGATGAAATTGAAACGATGCAGATCTAATACATTCCTGCGTAGAAGTCTCCCAAGCATCTGATGAAAATTGAAACGATGCAGAACATACAATATCTTCATCAAGAAGGATTACTAGACTAGCACCTTCCCAGGACCACTGTCTACTGAATCTGCATTTCACCTGTACCACATGACTTAACCAGGAAAGACAATTTTCATCTTCGAGCACAATTCAAAACCCAGGCGTTGCAACCCCCATCCCAAATGCCACGCTGCGGCACCAACTCGGTCAATGTAGAGTTAGCGCCGCACAAAAGGGACTGCTTTCACGGGAATTTGAACTTGCTTATCCATATGGAAAGAATGGAACTTGTTGATAATTAACGACTCAGCCAGAAACTCACCAAGAGGACATACCTAAAACCGCATTTACATATAAATGCAGTGTCACCTTATCAATAGAATGATCCATCATATGAGCAAGTAAATGACTTATCAATCTAAGAGTCCCTGATCCTATCCATTCATGTCTCATACCGTCGATGCTACAAACTCCAGACCCATGTGCCGGAACAAAAACGTGGGAGTTAAAAATTAGCGGATTGCCCTAGAACAGAAGAAAGGAAACAAATTTCTCATTTTTCATAACATAAATAGACGAAGTTCCAGGATTCCGGCAATAGTCAAACCAGATAGAACAGCTTATACACAAGAAACGACCTTTTTTGTAGCAGTCCTGAAAATTCGTGTATATAAAACACCTCCTTTCCTTCGTATTGGCTGGACGTTTATTACAAAGTGAAACAATGATGAAAGAATCCCAAAAATTTTGGTAAGACATATATTACCACCAAATGTCATAAATCTTGGAGGAGAAAAAAAAATCAAGAATGATATGGACTCGTCTTTTTCTACAGGTGGCTATACTTGGATACAGAACCAATTAGCGAGCATCAGTTTGAAAAACAGAAAGCATGCTCCTGAATCTAACAGGATTCCAGTTCAAGCCTTAATCCTTGAGGACTCTCCCACAGCACTCTCCATTCTCGAGTACCATTCCCCAATACGAGTGTGCTCCACCATATCTTTACCAGACCTCAAATATCGGATCGGTCTTAAAACACCAAAGACAGCAAGATCAGCCAAATTAGGCTTTGAGCCCCCTGAAACAGCAGATATTATGATGAGTAAACATCTTCAACACAAAGGTGCAGACATTATTATGAACAAGGTGCATATGATCACAGACAACCTTTTGCGCTAATGAAACTTTTCTCCAGCTGTCAACCAACAGCTATATCAATAAAAGCTTTATATGAGTCGCACAAAAGGTTTTTACCTAGGTCGAATACTTTATGAAATGGGCGGAGTAGCAGAAAATATAGCCAGAAAGGCTATTTCAATTCAAGCATTATCATAATGTCCTTCAAAAGGTCGGCAACACAAAGCATCATGCCATAAGTTTTTTTTTTTTGGTAAAGAGCATCATGCCATAAGTTCACACTTCAAGAATCGTTAAATAATGAACATTTCCTAGATCTTGTGAAGGATGAATTTCCCACAACTTTCAAGAATAAGAGAGCATATCTTTTATTGCCTACATGCCATCCCAACTTTTTAATGTAGGTTGGAGACATCATCTATACACCAAATTGTCTAATATCCTGATAGCTCACAGTGGAGATGCTTTAATTAGTATTTTCTCAGAAGGTAGAACCTTTGTCCATCATCTCTACGGGCCCAAGGCTAATAAACATAATAAAAATCTTCTCAAAAGAAATTGATCTATTAACATCTCTAGCTTAACAAATGTATAATTTTGAACCTTATCATACTCATTTCTTTGAAGGCATCCCGGCTTAAAGAATAACTAGTTCGTATGCATGCACTATGCTCGTGTACGATAATTTCATTACGCACATCGTTGTAAGGAATCAATAATAAAGTCAATAACTGTCACTGGGTGGACAGATAAATACTTGACATTGTTTTCTTTTTTTACCACTCTATGAATTATTCTAGAAAGCAAACACTAAATGAACATTTTACTACTCTTTCAATAACTTATCAGAGTATTTATTCAAAAATTTAGAAAAAAAAAAAGATATGGAAGAAGATGGAATTGATTGTTGCCTTGTAGGAACAATTACAGAATTTCACCAAGTGCAATTTTTAGTATAAAGCAGGAATCCATTAGAGTTGGATAGCTATGTGAGGTGCAGAACAAATAAAACCAGTGATGCAAGGAAAGCAACCAATGCAAACGCCAGTGGCTCTTCCAAGGTGAAGTGTGACAAAGATGATCCAGAAATGTAGAATCACGAATCTTCCTGCTTTCACAAAAAATCCCCTTTTATTGGGAGGGGTAGTTACCTCACAGCAGTCTTGCAGAATGCAAGATGACTACACTACATGCGCTGAAAATATTAAATACACAATCTATCAACAGAGGTCAGTAGATGAGTAAAAGACTGATAATTATCAAAAGAAGCATGTTTCAAGCAACTATTCCATGTCTAGAGTGCATACCCAAGAACTCCCTGCCATTTAAGGCATCAACCCATGTCTCCACAGCATCATAGAGGGCAGCACGTTCATCAGTAATATTGTACTTCTTCTTCAGGTTCTTGGATACAAAGTACATTGCAGCAGCTCCGGCATATTTTACTGTAATTTTCTCGGTGAAGCTGAAATTACCTGGAATCCCAGAACATTTAAATCTAGACGCCAATACAGCCATTTCTACAGTAAGATTCTTACAACAAAATGAAAAATATTATCGACCATATTATTGCAAATGGATAGATGACACTAAACACCCACCTTGTACATGTTTCAAAAGCAATACCAATATAATGAACTTTAAGCATTCGACATTACAAACACCAAAACAACCAAATTGGATTTGAAAGATTGCAGATCACCTAATCAGCAAATCAACAAAACCAAGTCCTTTTTCCCTCACACTCCCTCAAAAAAAATAAAATAATATATAAATATATATATATATATGCAGCATGATCATGTGTAACAAAACTAAACACATTTAACAACTCAAATGGTGACATCACCTCAGCAGGCCAGAGCACATAAAACATATCACACCATTACAATGTGTCCGTACATCACGTTTCAGCTTTCTAAGGCATAATAAATCAACAATTTAAGCCAATCCAAGCCCATGACTTCATTTTATGTATTTATGATCACATTATGATGATTATTAACATTATGATGATTATTACATAAACATATCTACCTTTTATATGTATTTGAGCCAATTACCATATGGCCATATTTGAGCAAAACAACCCCATGAAACTGATCCAAAAGGCAGGTACCATTGCATTAGTTTTGCAATCATGCAATGACGCTTACATCTCATTTCCAAATTATGTGTATTCCACCTATCTACATCATTTGGAGTTAATTCCACCAGAACAATATTAATCATAGACAAGAATCCTAGATGGAATTCCTTCAATAAAACAAACTGAGAGGAGATATATTATCAGAGAGCCAAGCTATATAATGCACTAGTACAGCAAAACAAATGGCAGATTTTGACAGCGACTGAATTGGCATGGCTTTTACTCCATGGAATCAATTTCAAATGCATCCATAATAACACCAATAAAAAATACCAATGAGAAATCACAAGCCAAAGAAAAATCATGCGATTGGCTCCGTCATTCATCTCCACGTATAAACTACAACCTCTTCGGCATTGATCATGTAGAAACTTGCATAAAACAGTTTGATGACTCGCTCTAGTTATCCAGCAATTACTGTTATATGTAGTCTTGCCTGCTAAACACTCTCCCGTTTTATATACATGAGCTGTTGTGGAGATGAGATGAAGAAGCATTTGTTGCCCTCCTAGTGAAAGCAATAAAAAATATATCCACCTATTCTACCAGATGAGCAAAGCATAAGACTTATCAATCATCTTCTTTTGCTGCCAAACTTATTAATCATCTCGGTGAGGGAAGTAAATCGAAATATCAGTCATGACTTCACATCAAATCATAAGCATGTCTTACCATTGCTTGTGATATAATCAAATGACTCAAGAGCCTTGGAGGTATTCCTGTAGATGTTTGGTGATAAGACATGCACCAAGTGATTGTCAACCCATCTGTAGTTAGAACAAAATGAGCACAATCATTAACTCTTGGCATAATATCGGAAGTTTTTAGACTCATACTGCAGCTTAAAGCACAAAGATGAAGCCCCATTTGATCTGGCTGGTATTAAGCAGATAACCAATGCACACGATTTGGATGGCATGCAAAAGATGTGCAATTTCCCACATCTGAATTAACAAGTCAATATTTCTTTACAGTCTACAATTGACATGGCAGACTTTATGAGTGTAGGTGTATCATCGACAATAACACATTATGTCATAATATAGAAAAAGGAGACTACCTCCACCACTTTCTCTCTTCATCATCAGCATCTTATGTGGCTGGTTTGGCTGACCTTTCGGGAAGAATTTTTCGAACCAGCTTGTCAATGATATCTGCATGATTCAAATTTTTCACATAAATTACGATTATAATGGCACTCAAATGTAACAAGGGGCTCTTGGGCTGAATAACATTGAAAAATATCCTCAATGAACATAGTTTTCTAGAGTTTTCTCACTGAGCATTTAAAGGTAGACAAATTCAGGAATTTAGGTTGTGGCAACAAAAGGAGAGCACAGAACCTGATGAATCGACTAGCTGCTCGCCATCCCCCATGAGTATAGGAACCTTCTTGTAATCGGACCATTTTATCTCTTTCTTACTAATTGGATTGGCTTCAACAACTTTGTAGGGGATGTCATAATAGTCCAAAAAAGCTGAGATTGACAGAAAACTTGAACTCAGTATGAAATGAAAAAGAACAGAAAACTTGAACCCAGGCCATGATAATAGATTTGTCTCCATTGACTTCATTTTGTTCCTCAGGTAATGCTTCGAACTTCTTCATTCTTTCCGCTTTCATTTGTTAACTGCCGGGATTCATTCTTCAATGTAAAGTAAGTTTTCTTGGGTTCGGGTAAGTTTTTGGTTTTCAAGGCATCAATTTTGATTCTGCTCCCTCAATTCGATGCGTAATACAAACTGATCTTGGAACTCGAGTCTCTAGCTCATTTTGAAAGCCAGAAGATGAAATTTATTGGATTGTTAATTGACGGGAATTGCGCTGCTGTCTTCTCTTCTCAATCGGCTCATCCCACATTGAGATTTGACATGTCTTACCCTCTGTGGCAGATTGTTTGCAGTTGCCAATGATATCTCCTGCTTCTTCCAAGGACACATAGAGAATGTAGCTCTTCTTAGGCAGCAATACGGATGGAACAAAACCGCTAATGAGGTCATCATTGTCATAGAAGCTTATAGAACTCTGAGGGATTGGAGGCCTTACCCTGCTGATCAAGTTGTGAGAGACATCAGCAGGAAGTTTGGTTTTGTGCTCTTCGACAGCTCTTCTAAAACCGCTTTTCAGGCCTCTGTGAGAAATAATAACGTTCACTGGTTTTGTTCTGGGATATCGCTCTCAATCTCTCCCTCCACCTGCGATCTATATCTAATCCTTTCTGTTCTCTGAATCATGCAGGATGTTGATGGAAGTGTTGCTTTCTGCTGGGGAAGTGATTCTGGAGGCAATCTTGTTCTCTCGGATGATGCAGAAGTCGTGAATATGGCAAAAATGCTAGAGTTTCAATACCCCCTGTTAACATTGCCAAACCGGTGAAATTTGTTTAGTTGAAATGCATGACGAATAAGATGCGCAGTCTGCAAAAGAAAGTCTCTTACCGCCTAAAAGCTCATCGAGGGCTTGGCTTCCGGTTATGATGCAAACAACCAACGACTCTCTCTGCAAAAAACAAAGACATTGAAAGTACTTTGAGCAACAGATATGCTAATTCGCAGGCTTCATTTCAAGGGTATTCCAAACCATTTTAGCTCGAAGTTTGCAGAATTAAGAACTTACACTGAGCAGAGCATCACTTCCAGTAATATAGCGAAAATTCTGATAAAATGAAGGGAAGTCAATGCAAGATGCTTATAGAAGTTCAAATTGATTGGAGCCACCATCTCAGGTCAAGAAGAATTTAAGCTCTAACCACTATTTTTTCCAGCCTCATTGCATATTTTGTCAACTTTTGCCTCAGATAATCCTTTTATTCCGGTTAAGTGCTACCCAAAAATAAACAAAGAAAAAGCAAATCACTTGGCCAAATAAGAATACGCTCCTCAACTTAATTCTCAGGACTAAAGATCAGATATACCTTCTGTGTGTGCATCATCAAGCCATTGCAAGTGTAGATTCCTGCATCCTGGAGCTTTTTCATATCTCCAGAATTTATTCCTTGAGAAATAACTGCAAACAAAATAAAGGAAGAAGTTCAGGGAAGGAAAATGAGAACAACTCACCATCCTGTCAAACTCTTCTGGTGATTGTAGGATGCCAGGACAAAAGCATTTCCCAGATCATCACTGACAATCTAACTTTCCAACAGTGATTATTGATGAATTTAGCTTAGGATATTCCTTACTGATCTAGTTATGTCACCAATGCATGGAAAATAAGACATCCAATGGTGCAATTCCAAGGTCACGTAACATAAGGAAGGCTGGAATTGCTCTTGTATGATCAGAAGACAAAAAAACTAAAAACTATTGCACGCGCAGGAAATCACGGCAAGTTCGAGAGAAAGGTCGAGATGTAAATCACAATAATCACAGCCATAGCTTCATCGTACCATTTGCATCTTAATTTTAACTTTCGGAACACGGAATCAGAAAATCACGACAATCATCTCAGAATCAAATGACGCACCGAAACTCATTACGAAAGCGATCAGATGAACAGAGAGCTGTTGCCTACACTCTGTTTTGCCGTAACTTACGTTTGTTTGTCGATCGTTTCGAGGAGGTCTTCTGCTTCGTCGTCGACGTCCTCTCTTTCCACGATCTTCTGCTCTTCGGCTCCGAACATCAACGAGCGAACACGAGACGAAACTCAGAATCAAGCGGAAAAGGACTGAAATCAAGCGGAGATCGGGAAACTCAGTTGAGAGAGAGAGACGAAAGCATCTTCGACGACGATGGAGTTCGACGATCGGCGATGAAGTTCGCTGCGTCTGCGCAGGAGAAGAGAGAGAGAGAGGCGGGAAGCAGGGAAGAATGGCTCTTGGCTTATTTTAATATCGACCCTTTTGACTCAAATTTATAAAATTGGCAAATCAGACTTAAAATATAGAACCATTGATAATCTTTGACATATTTTTCCTCATATTTTTCTTAAAAAAATTTGTTCTTTTAAGTAAGTTTTTAAACGTATGTATAATGAGAGGAGACGTTCAGCTGCTTACGAATTACGAAATGCATATTTGGTTTCGATATGGTTCGATTTTTTTTTACTAAACTTTATTATGATTTTAAATCAGATTTTTGATGTAATGTCGAACGCCTAAATTTATTATAAAAAAAAAACAAAAGAATATCGCCATTTATAAGACCCTCAAGCTCTTTTAATTATTTAAATCAAACTATCGTCTCTCTCACGACGAGAAACGCAAAACCCAAAACGACAATCTGTCGAAGTCGAGACTGATGCTGATCGAGTGATCCGAGAGAGGTGATCTTCTCGAATATTTTTGTCTTGGGCTTTCGCTGTTCCTTGTTCCATTGCACGTAAGCCGTTTGATGTTTGTCCTGAGTGAGAGGCATTTGCTTTTCTTGGGCTTGTTTCTTGAATTTGGAGCGACGCATTAACATCTTGACATGACCCGTCTTCAAATCATTGGTAAAGCCGTAGCTTCCTCGAATGAATGGAGCGCGGCAAGAGAGTTTGGTTGCTTTGTCACCTCCCTAGTGTGTTCGCCTACCCTGAGAAGAAACTGGAGTTTTGGCGAGATTTTACTTAACCGGTCACAGCGTAGATTCATGACCACCAGCAAGAAAGTGCAAGATAGGAGCAAGGACAATAGGGTCCATGATCTCGAAATTGCCACTGAGAAGCATATAGTAATGTCGAAGGTGTTGGTTTTGATGGAAATGTTGAAGAAGGAACCCGAGATAATAATCCCTGTGAGGTCGCTGGATCTATAATCAAGCCAAACGGTATAGTGGATTTTATTCAGAAGTCGCCAAAACTGTTTGAGTTGTATAAGGATCAAAAGGGGGTATTGTGGTTTTGAATTGACTAAAGAAGCTGAAGACTAGCTAGAGGAAGAGGATAGATTGGTTAGGGGACACTCTGGCACGGCTGTTGAATACATGACTAGGATGTTGATGATGTCGGTCGATAAATGGCTTCATGTGGAATTTGCCTTTCATACTCCAGGGTTGCTTTCCCTATCTTTCCCCTTGAAGTTTCCCACCAGTTACAAGAAGGTGTATAGATATTGAGGCAAGATTGAGCACTTATAGAAAAGGTTATACTTATCTCCTTATGCCGATGCGTGTGGCCTTCAAGCTGGATTGAAAGAATTCAATAAGAGAGCCATTGCAGCAATGCATGAGTTACTTGGCTTCACAATGAGGTCGGCAACTGATCACATAGGGCACTATCAACAAGAATTTGTGATGCCTCAGAAGCTGATGAAACTCCTGTTGAAGCATTATTGCGTTTTCTATGTCTCTGAGAGGGGGAAGAGGTTTAGTGTGTTCTTGACAGGAGCTTATGAAGGTGTGGAAGCTAATTCAGAAATGTCTGCTGGTTATTTGGAAGGAAAAGGTCCTAAGCCCTATTGGTTATACAGGGAGGAAGAAAATAATAGAAACTTTTATGGACTTATCAGATATGGAAGATAATGATTTTCTAGAGTAGCTCTGAGGATGGAGGCGTTGCTATGCAGCTTAGTCAAATAGAAGCCATCGGTGAATTGGAGGATATTGCAGTTGGAGACAGCTCCTTCATGGATATACATGAAATTGACAATAAATGCAAGCCTCATGATTCATTTTAAGGTCATATGTTCTTATTCAAGTTGTCAAGATAACTTGCTTTCCAGTCTTCTTCTTCACAAGTTCAAAGTTTTGAGTCTTTGTACAGATTTAATTAGACAAACTCTGCTTACATCTATAAACCAAGTTAATTAATAGTAGACTGATCCATCTCATTCCTTGTTAGTCCTACATATTGCCATCGGAACTCATGAAATCAATGATTCAGAAAGAATGTGCGGATAATGCTTTTGGCAACTCTCAGCTCTCCTTGGTGCCAGCAAGGACATCAGAAGCAGTCTATTTACGGTGACTGGTTCATTCTTGGTTATTGGTCTGACTTAATGAGTGTGGCCGTACTAATCTGCTATTCTGAAGATGAACTTGCCAACCTGCATTTGAATCTCGATGTTGGGTCAAAGAGATGACTGCGTAGTAGCTATCGTGGAGAACATAGCCTCTGCTGCTATAACGATCAACATTCTCTCTCTTGTTGTTACAAATTCGATGCCGAGCTCACCCTGCAGTAATGCCTTGTTCATCACTGTGCATGGATATTCAGGTCCATAATATCTAAGACTGCCTTCTGCAGCATACTTTCATTTGCTTTCTATCCGATTGCCTGTCCTATAGGCCTTGTAATTTCTGTTCAAATTCTCTATGAATCTATGGCACACTCCTGTTTTTGGGTTCTACTAGAGAACTTCCTTTTGTTGGATTTTGGAACCCAACATCAAACAGTAAGTAGTTTTTATTTCTCCTTGTTTATGTTGGGCTATGTTCATGGTTGATTCTCTTCATTAGCTTACTGTTTCGTTTTGAAGAAAGAAATAGGAGAGCCTTTGAAAATAGCAGGACTGGTTTTTTAATTTGAATGATAGATGACTTTCCACAGCTTTTGGTTGTGTGAAAATGACATTACTAAGTGCATTCTTTCTTATACCTCATAGCATGAATTGCGTTTATGATTTGTCACATGGGCTAGCATCTGCTTGATGCCATTGTACAATAAATTTCGTTAGCTTGTCGAGAGAAAATTCTTAACAAACTCACTGGAGATGATGTTGAGTAATTTGCTACCAAATGTTGCGATTAGATTTCTTCTTGTGCTCATGAAAACCATGATATCCAAAATTGTATGTGACAAATCAAAATGCCACTCTGTAGCTAAATGTATTGCACTGCATCATTTTCTTGTTTTTGCTTTATAACAAAATCCGATGGTTGATAGATTTCATTTCTTTTGTTTGCAGCAATTAGATCTCTTCTCAAGCCTAACAAAGTCCTCCAACCCCTCAATAGCATGCCATGCTCGACTAAGTTTCTAAAAGCATATAAGGTTCCTAAGAGTGGTAGATGTTAATTTTTTTCCCTTTTGACTGAGATTTATTGGCGTCTAAGATTGAAGTATGTGCGATGCCAATGCAAAGACTTACCGTTGAAAACAAAAAAAATTTAAAGGAAAGGTCAAGCATCAGTCATAGCTCCAACTGGAGCAATGACAGGAGTAATGTGCCATGGAGACTGAGCATCAACCTTATTTGGAGCACTATGAAGGTTTCCAGATCTCATACGATCAAGAAGAAAGAGGAGCATCAATGTTTATCAGTTATAATCACTTAGCTATCATCTTCCGTTACATGGAAAAAGCATCGCATGCATTATGGCCCAAATCATATTAGATAGCCAAATCTACTTGTTTTAAGAAGGGATTGGAGTTTTGCGCCAATGTTTTCAAACTTGGGCTAGTAAGAGAACAAGTTAGGTTACTAGTTTGCGGTCCAAGCGGTTGCACTACGGGCAAACCAGTGATGATGTCATGAGCAAGCGATTATAGATTTTTAATGTTGTTGATTGCCCGTGGACATATGAATCGTTGGGCCTTGATGGTAAAGTGAGGTGCCGGTGATCCAAGGAGTTGAGTGCTCGAGTCTCTCCACGTGCAACTGTAGCCAAAAGCCCAGTTGTGTACCCATGGGACTCTAAAACTAGGTGGATCCAATTTTGGAATACGGTATGTTTCGTTGGTTTAGCGAGTGAACTGGTATTCAGACTGGTTCGATCTGATTTTGGCCAAACTACTTGCACATACTTGATTAGTTTTGTATGAATAGAACAAAGGGAAAGCAATGGAATTGGCCAAGAAAAAGGGGCAAGAGCAATACTTTATGTTTGAATGATACCAGAAGATCTTAAGGAAATCAACATTGAGAACTTTATAGTCTTCGAATGGGCTTGACATATAGCCACTGCAATCTTTTTGCAACAGCTTGAAATTAACAAAACTATTTAATATGCTTTCACATGAAAGAAAGAAAAATCTTTAAAAAGAGATCATTAAAGTGAGGCCAAGCAATGAATCGAGAGGATGATTTTGTAGAATAAGTTTCATGTAAACAAAAGTGCATTTGAGATTTAAAATTAGACCAATCATCGCACGATAAATTCTTGGACAATGCTGGACAAGTATCTGACTTATCCGGATTGTAATCAAGCCCTTAAATTATGTTTTTGATATAGTCAAGTACCACAATTTTTTGATACGTTAAGGCCTCTAGTAAAATTGCGACGAAAAATGTTGATATGATACTAAGACCATTAAATAATCATTAACTGTCATATTGACATCTGATATGGTACCTTGAGATATTGTCACATCAACACACTTTTTTCTCTCCTCATCACTCAATCTATAGGGTAAGTAGCCATGTCAGTTATTATGTTTAACTTTTGTTGAGTAACGAGTCATATAAGCAAAATCATATAGCATGGCAAGTTATTTAACCAATGCCTCAAATTGAGCCAATTTTGCAAAATTGAGCTTCTTGATTGAAAAAAAAAAGTTCAGGTTTTAAACTGAACAAGAGCTTAGACTACTTACTCATTATTCTTTTAACTCCTTAACCACTCTAAGAATAGCATCTCAAGGAAATGTTGTCTATGAAGGTGACTATAAGCAGCGATGCTGATGGCAACGGCACGGCAGTGGCAGTGGCAGTGGCAGTGGCAGTGGGACGGTGATGTGCTCTCTTGCCCCATTCTTGCTTTTATTTTATTTTTTTCCTTTTTTTATTTTTCTCTTTTATTAAATTTGAATTTGAAAAGATACATTAAATCTAGAAATAATTCTAATAGACAAGTACAAGAGAGATTACTGAATGAAAAATCACAGTATGATTAAGCATGAAAGGAGTTAGACGTAAAATATAGTAATAGTCAATTTTAAGCATGACTCTTAACACCCGGGGAAATTCTACTAATAATGGAAAAACAAAGGCATTCATGTAGGGATGGAAGAGGAGGGATGTGAGAGGTGAAGGAACAATGCCAATTTGCGTCCTGCAAAGTCCAAGGCAAAAGTTTGAAAGTGAATTGAGAGTTAGAGTAGAAAAAAAAGAAATAAGTCCATCTTTTTCATTTGCTCTCTTTTGCTTCTGCTTCACTATCTAGAAGAAAAGGTACACGATATCTAGTAAAGTCTTAGTCTTTTTGAGTTTATGGTTTTTTCACATGAGCAGAGCACTTTTGGACATGAAGCATCCTTGAAAGTCTTGGTCTTTGTTTAAACTTTTTGGTAGGTGAAAGTCTTGATCTTCCAGGACTTTAAAGTTGTCTCTCTCCATTACCTCATTATCAATTTGCTTCAATAATACGGTGATTGATTCATCCACGGCCACTGGAAGTTCTTGGTTCCTTCCCAGCTTCCTTCTCATACTAATTTATAGTATTGTTAATTTTAAGCAAGCCATATAACGTGTGGAAAGTCTCCTTGAAATGGAAAAAGAGACATGGACATTGGGACGTGACAAAAGGGATGTAAAAAGTGAAGCAATGAAACCAATTTGCACCTTGGAAAGTCTAGGTCTTTCCGGAATTGATTAAAGTTTCTTCCCCATTAGCTCTTTTTCATTGTTGCTTCACTTTCTAGACAAAAAAAAAAAGTACATGATATCCGGTAAAGTCTTAGTCTTCCTAATGAAAAGTCCTTATCAATATACTGTCACGACAAGCACGACAAGTAATTTGAGTTAGACCAAAGAAACTATGTTTTTGTGACATCCTGAAATTCGACCCCGTCCCGATTTTATGAAATGGGCATTTCGTCGATGCGCCGATAGTCGTTTTGCTCTGAGTTAGCCACTCACGAGTAACTAATCTATCAGGTGAGACCGTTAAGGAATATAAACACGGCAGACTTGAGAATTCGATCAGAAATCGACTGCTCGATCGTAATAATCGGTAAGGGTCAATACGGCACCATTATAATCGATTAGTGATCGGATATAGGTCGATTCGATGGAATGGCATAATTAAATTGTGGGTGATTCCACACGATTGCAAAATTCGCGTCGAACGGCACTAAACCGATTTTCTGTCAATTCCGTAATCGGTACCCGTAATTTAAACCTTGTGATTTTTACAACAATTGAGAGTCGCCAACGAGTCAAAGATGCATAAATGTGGATCATAAATTATCGACCGTGAGTCAAACACGATAAAATCCCTAAAAGCTACCTGGTAGGTTAGGTTGTATTAAAATCGCGTCCGGTTGATTTTAAGCACAAAATTGAATTTGGTTTCGATAATCAGACATTCAAATGTGTCATGATTTTTTTTTTTATGATGTCGTCTCGTCTTTCGGAGAAATTCCGTTGAGTCCGGAATTTTACGGAAAAATTGATTCGGACAAGCTTATTTGGGGGTGAAAATTGAAGCTAAATGGTGATTGGAGGACCAATTAACTTAAGGGGATGAAGACTTTGGGATAAATGTGATGATGGGTTGATATTTTGAGCAAGACTTCCTTTGGTTGGGTTGTGCATTGGACTTTCTTCACCCCCCCGGTTCTCTTTCTCTCACGCACGCTTTCTCCCCCTGCTCAGCCAACCAAACAGCCCACTTCCCCTTCTTCTTCTCCATTTCCCTCCTTTCCTCGCGTTTTCCCTTTCCCCTGAATTTTGGTCCTGTTCTCTTCAATTTTCTTTGCTACCGTTACCCCTCCCCACCATCGTATCACCCCCACGCCTTACCCACCCACCATCCAGCACCCCGTCTTCTCCACTCACGCTGCTGCACCCTCACCTCACGTCTTCATCATCAAATCACCACACCCAAGCTCACGCCCAGCCAGCAGCTCCTCCACCGCTGCAGCTCTAGTGGCAACCTCAGCCTAGCTCACCCCGAGCCCAACAGCTCTAGTCGAACAGCCGCCCGTTCCAGCTCAGTCCAGCGGCCACACACCAGGCCCCGCGACCAACCCAAGCCCTTCACCGACCAACCCACAGCAAGCGCTGACCCGCCTTGGCTGAGTGCTTGTAGGGCCTATTCAGCCGCCGCCGGATCTCCGTTGGAGTCACCGTAGTCTCGAGTCTTGGTCGCCTTCGCGCCGCCGTCACCGTGGACCCGTCGAGTCGCTAATCCGGTGAGTTAACTCTCTAATCATTGATTAGATTGTTAATTACACTTAATGGGTTAGATTAGTATTAATTAGCATGGTTAGATTAGTGCTAAGAAGGATTAGTGTTAAGCAAGTTGAATTAGTGAAATTTGAATCGGGTTTACTGGACCCTCGCCATTTACCATTTTTGTGGATTGAAAGGTGTTGAGATTTTGAGGTTAATTCCTTCTTAAGAAATGTTTTAGACATCCTCATCTATAACATATATTTTTCCCAAGATTTTATGGATTCAAAAGTATATGGTTTCAACTTCGTTAAAAACAAAACAGAACCTCTGTTTTTGCTGGAATTAGTGACCTTTTGGGATTCAAGGGATTTTTATCAACTCTTATGGTTCAAATGTTGAAATGGTTTCTTCACGAAAGTTGTTTTTCATATCTTCTAGTTTAACATAGTCAAATTTCAGATCTAACGGACAAGTTTTGGATCTCAAACCAAACTGGTTTTTGAAAACGTAATTTCTGGAAACGGACACAGTTTTTGTAACGGTTTGGACGATTTACTGCTTTTAATCCAGAAATATCTGGGCTAAGGTGTCTTCACGAAAATTTTTCGTTTAAGTGTCATTTATAACATATTAAAATGTGATAATGTTCTGAACTCTTTTGATTAGGTTTCTGAATTTAAACTTGGAGACACGCGAGTGGACTGGTTTCTGCCAGTTAGGGCCGGTAGTGGTCTTGTGATTATTCTTGGTGTCGTGTTTGCTGGATAAGGTGTATTTAGTGATTCAGCTGTTTTTTGGCATGCTGAGAACTTAGGTATGAGGTGATGAGATGGATTACTTTATGTTGGTTATTTAGTATTATTATAAAAGGTGACCTCTTGGACTATTAAATAGAAAATACATGAGGTGTCGGGTCCAGACACCAAAACTTATTTTTCCAATAAAACAAAGGTTTTAAACTAGGTGCGTGCAAAGTTTGACGGTTTAATTTTAAGTACGTGAGCACCTATGAATTTATTTCTAAACATTTGAACAAAAAAAAAAAAGAGGGGTTGCTAAGGTTTGTTTTCAAAAGAGGGGGTTGGAAAAGAAATTAGAAAAGAAATATGGTGTCGGGTTTGGACGCTAAGTTTTATTTGCTCAATAAAACGAGGAGGTTTTATATGAGATACGTGCAAAGTTTGGTGGGTTAATTTCAAATACGGGACCCTGTACGAATTTATTTCGGAAGGTTTGAACAAAAGAAAAAAGGTTACTAAGTTTATTTTTAAAAGGAGATTTTGATGTTTTAGCTATATGATGGAAGCTAAGAGTTGATTTGGTTGATGATGTGCCTGCATGGTGAGGTTAATTAAGTGGTTCAGTTTAATTAACCGCAATTTATTTATTTAATTAAATACAATTTATTTAATTATTTATTAATTAGTGTAAATTATATCGGGATAGCCAGTTGTTAAAATTTTGTGCTGATTGTCGTGGTGCAATTAGTTTGTGCAATTGATTGTTAATTTGTGCAATTTGATGCTGGGTTTTGATTCTTGAATTATTATTTCACAAATGTGAAATTTTGGTGTTTAATTAGAAAATACCAGGTGCCGGGTTTTGACACCGAAAATGTTTTTAGATACTATATTAACTAGTGGGATTTTAAAAGGGAGGATATCAATTTTTCTAGTTCAATCTGACCGTGTACCCACACACAATTATTTTCACTGGTTGTTTTTATTACAAAGAAAATAGGCCAAGTACATAATTTTAATTGAGGCATTTGAGTGCAATACATGATGTCCTTGGCCGGGATTGGATGGTTGTGTGCTAGTTATGAAAACCTGTCACCCGATGTGCGTCAGGTGGACGATGCTCCTACATGGAATGCCCCTGACAACGGATGCCGGTCGCAGTAGAGGCTAGGCCGATGTTCCTATGTGGAATGTCGTCTTGAGGTAGACATTGCCATGCTTGATGGTGGGAGACGATGCCCGGTTACACCGGAAGACTGCTGTGTGTCGGGTAGATCATGCCTGTGTGGGCAGTAATCAATTGGAACGCGTGACTGATTGAGATAAGTGCGTCTGATTATAGGACAAAATTGTGTGACACGGAATGGGACGTGTCATAACGATTTGGCCTTATAATTGGGACCTCTATGATTGATTGAGTTGTGTGAGACGTTCCAATTGATGTGTGCATTTATTATATGCATCTGTGAAGGAACTGAGGCAAGATAAGTCCTCTGTGATGTGTGCTTAGGCCGCCTCTGAGTGAATTTGTGCCCTAGTTGGGGCTTAAGGTTTAACTCGCTAAGATTTATTCTCACCCCGTCTTGGGCTAACCTTTTTCAAGGCCGTGGCGTGGAGATCTGCTAAGTGCGGATTTGATGGGCGTGAGATGCAACATCTCATGGCGGGCCCTATTGCTAGTGGAGTTAGGTTGCCTAGGGGTTTCTTTTGAGACTGACTTATGTTTATAAACCTGTAGGTTTAACTAGGTATGTATATAAAGTGTGTTTTGGGAAAATTGGTTGCATGTCTTTCTACTGTCCCTGTATTTGATGGTTGTCCGGGGTTTATATAATTTGCTTCCACATGTGCATAAAATGAAAAGGATCGGCGACGCATCCTGGAATGTCGCAAAATTTTTAAGTCGACTGCCGAGGGATGTGCGCACGCTTGGGGTTCGGGACGTGACCGTTTTAATGTTCATTGTTTCCTTGAGTTAGATAAATCAATTGTTCTCCTTTTTCTCCAGGTCAAGACTTTTGGCTGTCATTTGCAAGAGAGGACCTTTTTCTTGTGGCCATCCAAAACAGTGGATAGGAGGTGATATTTCTTCACATGAGCAACTTAGAGGGAATGCATATCTTCATAAAAAATTTATAACTTACAAATGTTTTGTTGGTTTTTCTTTTAGTATAGGCTTTTATGTGGCAGCTTGTAGCAAGATGGGTGGCAATGATATGCTAAAGGGTGTTGAAGTAGTTGTTGATGATCGTGAATCACTTGAGGGGAGAATCGTGCTCCTTTGAACATAAAAAGTTAGCCCAAACCAACTTGCTTGATGGATTAGTTGGTGATCTGTAAGTCGTTTACTATTTCCATAGTAAAATTAAGCAACTTGCTTCAATTGGTCTACCTAACTCTTTTTCTTGTTGTCCCAAAGGACATGTTTCTGTTCTCTTATTGAACAATCAAAGTTAGCTGTCTTTGATGACTTGTTAATGTAGAATAGAAAGAAAGATGCCATTTTTAGTTGGATCTTCAATGTTTATTTCAGTCGGTGCGAGTTCACAAGGATTCTTATTCATCGCTAAACAAGAAAAATGGTCAAGCATCACCATCTAACAATGTACAATCTAATAGAAGTTATACTCTAGGCATCACACTTATGAACAGGAAAATCGTACAAAGGACCACGATTCTCCTATCAAATGATTTGTGATCATCACCTATTACTTCAATACCTTCAACAAATCATTGTTGTGCATGTTGCTACGAATTTTCACCACATAACTACCACATGAAAGCCTACATTGATTTAATATTCACCAATAATGCGTAAAACAAAGATATTGAAATCATAAGGTTACTGAGAATGTATGGATGTAAAAAATGCTGATAAAACACTAGTAAGTAATAGATTATTTAACGATAATTTGCGTGCACTCTAAGTTGGTCATGCAAGAGAGGACCTTTTCTTATGGCCATCCAAAACAGAGGTTAAGAGGTGATTTTTCTTCAATGATCAACTTTGAGTGCATGCATATTTTCTCCATATATTCTGAATACCCTAGTGATTTCAATGTCTTTGTTTTCTGCTTTATTGGTGAATATGTGATCAATATAGGCTTTCACTTGGCAATTATAGGAGTAAAGATTCACATATGTTTAAGAAAATTATTAACCAAAATAATTCGACTATATTATGGAAATATAAGAAGTCCCTCAATTCCTCCTTCAATGTGGACGAACGCACAAAGTTAGCTTTTTTCTTATTGAACAAATTAAATAGGAATAAGTGCACTAGAAGTCCTAAAACTTACAAAAAGTGCAATAAAATCTGAAAACTTGTCAAATTGGTGCAATCGAGCTCTTCCATTAACTCCATCCAACTTGGCTAATGGAAAATGCTTTTGTTAGTCAAATTGAATGAAGTTAATGGAAGAGCTTGATTGAATCAATTTGACAAATTTTAGAACTTGATTGCAATTTTTGCAAGTTTTAGAAGTTATTTGCACTTTGGTGACAAGTTTTCGGATTTCTAGTGCACTTATCCTGAGAAAGTAAGCCGTCATTGATGACTTGTAGTTGTATAACGAAAAGTCTTGGTCTTCATGAGTTTATGGTTTATATACATGAACAAATATATGATTGTGGAAACTACAAATATCTGAGGTAAATCTTTAAATATTACAAGACGATGGTGCTCTCTCTTGCCCCCATCTTTGCATTTTTTTTTCTTTTTTAGGTTTTTGCTTTATTTTCTTTTTAGTTTTTCTCTTTGCTTTTTTTTTTTCCTTTTATAGAACTTAGTTTTGAAAAGATACATGAAAATCTCTGACATAATTCTAGATTAATGAATGAAAAATCACAATATAAATGAACTAGAAAAGAGTTGGATGAAAATTATAGTATTGTCAATTTCAATCAAGACATGTAATGCGTGGAAATTCTACTAGTAGAGAAACAAGAGGCATTCACATTGTGAAAGAAGACGAGGGATGTGAAAAGTGAATCAACAAACTCCAATTTGTGTCCAGCAAAGTCTTGGTCTTCCTAGATTTTATTGAAGTTTCTTTCCCATTAGCTCTTTCACTTTTGCTTCACTCTCCAAACAAAGAAGGTACACGATATATAGTAAGGTCTCTGAATATTCTCTAAATAATACATAACAAAGCACTTGTGGACAAAAAGTATTTTACTTTGATTTGCCTAATCTTTGATGCATATCCTTGAAAGTCTTGGTCTTTGTTGCATATTTTTGGTAGGTGAAAGTCTTGATTTCCTAGACTTTATAGTTTTATCTCTTGATTAACTCACTATCACTTTGCTTCTCCATAACCCTTGTTCTCTGCAGACTATAGTGACTGATTCACCCATGGCCATTGGAGAAATTTTTTTGGGTTCCTTCTGTCAAGTCCTACTCGACAAGTTGACTTCTTTAGGATTGGACTATGTGCTACAAGAAAGAATCAACACCACCTCGTTCCATATGTTGAAGGGGATGCTAGAAACAATCAATGCAATGCTAGATGATGCAGAGGACAAGCAACTAAGTGATGACCGTCTAGCGAAGCTATGGTTCGATGATGTTAGGGACTTGGCCTATGACATAGAAGACTTGCTTCATGAGTTCGAGATTGAGGTTGGTCAAGCCAAGCCAAAGGCAGAATCCAGCACAAGTGGAGGTCAGTTGAAAAGGAAGTTCTCTTTGTTTAGCCGATCGTGCTCGCTCATGTCTGAAACTAAGTCACAAGAGATGAAGGGTAGGTTTGAAGAGATTATTACCAGGAAGGCTCTCCTAAGCTTGAGAGAGAATGTTGTGCACAGATCCCACTACATCAACAAAAGGCTCCCCAGCACTTCTCTACCAGAACTTCAATTTTTTGGCAGGGAGGAGGAAGAAGCACAAGTACTTGAACTATTGATTGGTGATGTCCAAAATTCCGATGCCACTTTGAGCATAGTCCCCATAGTTGGGATGGGTGGTGTTGGAAAGACAGCCTTGGTTCAACAACTATATAATCATGTCAGGGTGAAAAGCTATTTCGAGAGGAGAGTATGGGTTTGTGTTTCAGATTTTTTTGATGTCCTCAACATAACAAAAACTATTTTGCGGTCAATCACCGGGTTACCTTGTGAGGGTGAAGATCTTAATGGGCTTCAAGTTAAGTTGAAGGACAGTTTATCTGAAAAGAAGTTTCTCGTGATTTTAGACGATGTCTGGAATGAGAAGTATGGAGAATGGACTACCCTCCTAAAGCCATTTGAAGCGGGGGCTAAGGGAAGCAAGATCATTGTCACAACACGCAACCATTCTGTTGTTTCCATAACAGGTGCTTCACCGTATCCTTTGAAGGAGTTGTCCCTTGATAATTGTACAAGTTTATTAGCCCATCACGCTCTAGGAGAAAGAAATTTTGGGAGGCATGCATATCTTGAAGCAACAGGTAAGAAATTAGCTGAAAAATGTAAAGGTTTACCTTTAGCAGCAAAAATATTGGGCGGTCTCCTACGTAACAAAGAAAATCTTGACGAATGGGAAGCTATCTTAAATAATAGAATATGGGATGCCATGATGGAAAAAAATGATGAGGTTCTCCCAGCTTTAAAATTGAGCTATGTCCATCTTCCTTCTTATTTGAAGCGATGTTTTGCTTATTGCGCAATATTTCCAAAGGACTATGAAATTGAGAGGCATGAACTAGTACTCTTATGGATAGCAGAGGGCTTTTTAGATGGACGAAAAGCAAAGGAGAATATCTTGAGCTTAGGATGGAATTACTTCGATGAGTTAGTATCCAGATCCTTTTTGCAACAATCCAGTGTTAACACATCGAAGTTTTTGATGCACGATCTTTTGAATGACCTAGCAAAGTCGATTGCAGGTGGAATATGCTTTACTTCTAGAGAGTCTCAACTGGTGGATGAGGAAGATGATGCCTCTCTTGATAAGAAAGCTCTTTATGCATCATTCATCTCATCATGGTATGTTACATCAAGATGCTTGAGAGCATATGATGGAATGAAGGTACTAAGAAGTTTACTAATATTGCGTGATGGGATTGGTGGGGGCTCAAGAAAATTCTCTATCTCCAACAAGGTGCTGTATGACTTGCTAACAAAATTGAAGTACTTGAAGGTGTTCTCATTATGCTATTGTTCCATCATAGAGGTACCGGAATGTGTTAGTGATTTAAAGCATCTTCGATATCTCAATTTCTCTTATACTGATATTGAAAGGCTACCTGAGTCAATTGATGCCTTGTGCAAATTACAAGCTTTGATCTTAAGAGGTTGTCAAAAGCTTTCAATGTTGCCTCTAGGTATCACAAAATTGGTCAGTTTGCAATTTCTTGACCTTAGAGATACATCAAGTCTAAAAAAGATGCCATTGGGTATTGGTAATTTGAAGAATATAATTATCTTGTCCAAGTTTGTGGTAGAACCAGAGAAAGGGGCAAAGTTAAAGGAGTTAAAGAACTTGCAACATCTTCAAGGAGAATTCTTCATATCTGAATTGCATAAGGTGGAAGAAGTTAGAGATGCAATTGATGCTAATTTGTTTAGAAAGCAAGGCCTTAGCAACTTATTCTTGTCTTGGAATAAAAATTTTGGAAATTTCCGGAATATAGAGCACGAAGCACGGGTTCTTCACTCCCTGCGACCTCATTCTAATCTTGAAAGTCTCACTATCTCATATTATGGTGGTGGAATATTTCCGTCATGGTTAGATGGTCCATCCTATTCTAAGATAGTGTCTTTGTGCTTGCGTGGTTGTCCTAATGTTAGATCACTGCCATCACTTGGACAGCTCCCTTCACTCAGAGAATTATCTATTGAAGGTCTGCATGCAGTAAGCATGATAGGATCTGAATTTTGCGGGACTAAAAGGCCTTTCCCATCCTTAACAACTTTGAAGTTTGAAGAGATGTCAGCATGGAAAGATTGGTCTCTTTACGTTGGTGGCCAAGAAGAAGTACCATTCTCCTGTCTTCAGCATCTTGTTGTTCGAAGATGTCCAGAGTTGATGGGCACATTGCCTTGTCAACTTGATCATCTCATAAAGTTGGAAATTCATTCATGCTCGCATTTGAATAACTCAACCAGTGTCGTTCATCTTCCATCTCTCTGTGATTTACACCTTAGGGATTGTAACAAGGAGATCTTAAAGAGGTTGGTCAACCTAACTTCCTTAACCATTCTCAAAATTGAGAATCTTGCGGAGCTCATATGCTTTGATAAGGGCTTTATGAGCCCTTTGGTCAAGCTAAAGGAGCTTCATATAAGAAGCTGTGACAAGCTAACATACTTGTGGCAAGATGGAGATGCAACGCGAAATCTTATTTGCCTCCAGGAATTAGCCATCAAAAGTTGTCCTCAATTCACATCTTTTGTGGTTGGAGAAGGAGAGATTTTAAAGATCATGGTCAACATACCTTCTTTAACCGTTCTCAAAATTCAACATCTACCAATGCTTGTTTGCTTTGATCATGGGTTTATGAGTCGCTTGGTCAAGCTAAAGGAGCTTGAAATAATAAGTTGTGACAAGTTAGCATACTTATGGCAAGATGGAAATGAAACTCAAAATCTTACTTGCCTCCAGAGTTTAGCCATCGAAAGTTGTCCTCAATTCACATCTTTTGTGGGTGGAGAAGGAGAGATAGAGCTGCCCTGCAACCTTGAAAAGATGGAATTAAAGAATTGCATGAGTTTAGAAAAGCTTCCAAGCAAGATGCACACACTTAGAGATTTGAGCATTCGGAATTGTCCAAAAATCATGGGACAAACCATTCCTCCAGATGACCTTAGCAGCAATAACCTAATTTCACAACTTGAATCTCTGAAGATATGTAAATGTGATTCTGTGACATTCTTTCCGCTTGCCAAGGCTAGACTTGCTGCTCTAAAGACACTTCATATTTCGGAGTGTGAGGGAGTGGAGTCGCTGGAAGAGATCATTGTAGAATCATTGAAATCTTTGGATATTTCTACTTGTGTGAAACTAGGAAGCCTACCCCAGTGCCTTCACACGCTCTCCCATCTCACTAAATTGGAAATATGGAACTGTCCAGCATTGGACATAGAGGACTTCCCTCCCCTTCCCATCACCCTGTCAAAGCTTACGCTTTGTAAGTGTCCGAAGATAAAGTTTCTACCAAATCAATGGCATAATCTTACATCCCTCCATTCGCTACAAATTTGGTATTGCCAAAATATTAAATGCTTCCCCGAAGGAGGATTGCCTCCCAATTTACAGAGCCTTGAAATTTTAGGGTGCGAGAATTTGAAGTCCCCGGTGAGAGAATGGGGTTTACACCTGCTGACATCCCTTGAGTTGCTCCAAATCGACTTTGGCAAGGGAGGGGAGGGAGAGGGGGAGTGGTTTCCTTGGGAGGACGAGGATGCATGGAGTCTTCTCTTTCCTTCCTCTCTAACCGAACTTTACTTGAGAAATATGAGGAATGTGGAAAGTCTATCTAGCGGTCTTCGCAACCATCTCTCCTCTCTCCAGCAGTTATGGATTAGAGATTGCCCGAAGTTGAGGTCCTTGCCAGAAGATGGCCTCCCTCCTTCCCTCCAAAATCTATACATATACAAATGCGAGATTCTGAAACTTCGATGCTCAAAACTCACTGGCGATTATTGGCCCCTCATCGAAGAGATCCCTATCGTCTACATTGATGGCATTCAGATCCAATGAATTGATTCTTCAATCTACAGTCAATTTTCTAGGTTTTGAGTAAGTTTTTGGTTTTGAAAGCATCAATATCGATTCTGCTTCCTCAATTTCAATTTGTTGTCCTTTTTTTTTTCTTTACTTAACAAAAAGACAAATGTCCCTAAAGTCCATAAATTATATGTGCGTGCATTTTCCATTCTATATGCAAGATGGGACATTATAAATGTATCCAATCATGATGTGCTATTTTATTTTATTTTTTCCAAAATAATAAACTTAAATCTTGGCACTCGAATGACTTAGCTGCATGACTAACAATTATATGATGCAACGCTAACTCCTATATATATTATACTATATGAAATATGTAATGCGAGTAAACTAAGACTATCCGTGTGACATGACGTGTATTATATGATGTGAGAGCAGTTAACCCTAAGCCTACATGCAATCTTTATGAAATCCTAATGAAATCTATGTGCTTTCTAGATTAATATGCTCTAAATCTATATGCATCATGAAACTAACCACGCATGGCTCTAAATATGAAAACCCTAAAGTATAAGTAGCGTGTAATGACAATTGATAATCTTGTGATGCAAGGAAACGTACATTATATTTAAAATCCATCATTTATTGATAACGTGTTATTTCAAAGCAATCGAATTTCAACTTAATCAAATCAATCTTAACAAAGTCGCTAAAGACATCTGACCTTAGTGCCTAAAGGTTCGTAGGTCTAATAGGCCTTGCTTAATATGGGGAAATAGTTGAATCATGATAACCTAAGGTCTTATCAACTAATAAAATGCAATTGAAATTATATATTAGAACTAAATATCAGCGAAAATCATACCAACCTTAAGCTTACCTTGATTAGGTTTAACCTGATGAGGCCGAGCTCGTGGCAGAGAGGGGTATCTGCCAAGGGAGAACCACGTTGATGATGGCGATGGAACCGAGAAGTGAATCATGTACAAGGCACCGATGGAGATCACGAGCAGAAACGCTGGGTTGAGCTGAGAAAACCGGAGATTGAAAAGCAGGATGGGTGCTTGCAGAACGCTAGCGTTGCTTGGTGAAGGATGCCGAGAGCGGAAAGCGCGCGAAAGGTGGAGCCACTGAACAATGGATGTTGCAGAAAAGAGACGAGTGGAAGTGTGCGCGGGATCCCGTGAACGTGATGTTGTCTCCTTCAATAGCAACCAAGTCTCCACTAATTGCACTTGGTTTTGTCCCGTTGTGAATCTCTTTCTCCACTGAAACACCTCTCTATCAATTGTTGCTCTTTTGACCAGGCGCTTGACTCCTCGCGTATGATGGATGGAAAAGACTGGCTAAGTCAATGTGGCGATTGTGATGGAGACAGAGAGAACGTATGCCGTGCGGGCAATGGATGAACGAGAGATCTGCGTTCGTCAACGCATCCGCTAGTGAGTGCTTCCACGTATGAGTGCTTGCGCGTTCTCCGATTTTCTGAGCGAGTCGCTTTGTAGTTCCCCCTCCTCGAATGGACTACAAGGTCCTCTTACACGAGACCCACTGAAGCCAATGAGGGTACACACCAACGAAGCAAGGAGCAGGACTTGAGGTTTTGTCTTTGAGCGGACTGGTAGGCACTTTCCTAGGAGTAGTGCTGTAGCCTGGCTCGCTTAACTTTAGAGTTCCAAAGTAAAACATGCCATTATGTCAAAATTTTCGCGTCTGCTCTCCACCTGCCCCATTCGCCATCCTAGAAACCTAGGAGGAGCCACTCCCCACTCCCCCCTCGTTGTACCGGGTCGTTACAACTTTAAATGGAACAACACAAGTCAACTAGCCCGGGCAATCACTGCCCCCTCGTTAGACTGGATCACTACAGCTTTACATAGAGCAATGCAAGCCAATGTCTCAACAGAATCACGGACAAAGGCTGATCGGACGCAGAAGTGACGTCGGAAAGTGTTAAGAGAGCCCCTGTGGACTGTTTGACTACCACCACGCGTGACAGTTTGGGCTGAGAATGGCTCGGCAGAGGCTGGTGTACATCCAGCAATGATGCAGATAGTCGCTAAAAGTTCGCAGAGCCACTGACGAATGAGCTGAGGCATGGCAGGGCTGGTAAGCTCGCGAGGAGAGTGGAATCAGGTTCAGCAATGACTTATTACGGCCGAGCAAGTGATGAGTGCGGAGGCTTGGCGTTGTGCGTTCGGCGAAAGCGAGCAGCGCCGGCCAATTTGTGGGCATTGATGGCGAAGTGGCAGGGGGCTTTGTCGGCCACGTAAAAATGCTCAACGGGTGCGTCAAGACAGCAGCAATCGTGTAGCAACACGCTATTGGACGTCGAAGCAGTGGCGGCAGGAATTCGGCAGGGTGCAGCGATGGCGTACGAGGTAGCAACCTGCTTCTCCAATTTCCCTATTCCCTTCTCACGATCCTTTCCCCCGTGTAATGCTCCGTGAAGTGTATATGGTATGCCCTATGAGCTCCTCTTCTTCTTCTTTTTCGTGTAATACCTTCTGCACTCTGCCCCTCGTCCACTGTAAGTCATCCGCCTTTTATATCCACATACGTCCAGAAATTTTGGTCCTTGATTTCCGGGATTTGAAGCCTGTCACAGGCAAGAAAAGCTGGTGAAATCTCCATTTGCTTCGTGTGTATGATCAATCAAATTAATCTCCTCTTGTTTCCTTTTCGAATTTCATTCAGCTGTATGTTCCGAACTCCTCCACATCAATGATATAGATCAAATATTCTTTTCACCATAAGTTTCGCTGGCCTTCTCATTCATGTAACGCGGCTGATCGTCTCACTTATTTTCCTCATCCGACCATCTCCTACGTGCTTTTTCCACCAAATCCATTTTCTTCCTTCCGTGGCTTATTGTTTTTCCTTTTGCTCTTTTCACGATGCTGATTGGCGACTAGAATTGTTGATTAAATATCCCCTTTACATATTGGCCAAACAAATGAGTAGATATTTATTTAGCCGCAATTTCTTCCTTGCTTAATATCTTCTCCGACAAATCTTGCTGATTGTTCTTTAAAATCCTCTTACACGTCGGGTCAATTCGAAGCACAATTCATGACCGGGCCAACGCAATTTATGTGGATATGAAATTGTTACTAGTGCCTATAATGCAATTGCGAACTTAGTTAGTGATATTAGTGAAATAAATAATTAAATGGAGTTGCCAAATTTTAGGTGTTAGACACCTTCCCGTTTGGGTCTTGATCTCTGGTGGATTAGGAACTGTCTTACAGCTTGCTAAAAATTTTTAGCCGACATACTTATGTTTGTTTGGTTGAGATTGTAACAATATGCTGCCTGCCTCTATGTTTGCATTGTCAGCAGTGACCTCTGGGGCAAATCTATTTAGTTCTTTAAAGTATCGGTTGTTTAGGTTTACTCTACCGTGGGATTTTCATTTCGTCATACATTGTGTCATTTTATCTGAAAATACCTTCTTATGTGGCATTCTTCCTACAAGGAAATCCGGAACAAAAACTTCAAGCTCACATGGGTTCCTTTGGTGTAACTGGAAATCTTGTGCTTCTACCGATGTGTAACTTGTCCGGTACATCTCCTCCCTCTCCGCTACTATTGCATATGTAAATTTTTTGTTGAAGCAATTTTCGAATGACATTGTGAAGCTCAATCGGACGATAGTTAATTTGTAATCTGAATTGTAGTTCCCTATCTACTTTCTCCAAGGCTTTTTGGATGTTATTGTACATATAACATGGTGCTTTGACCATATAATTAGGTGGTCAGAAAAGCAGAGTTGCATTTGCCAAGATCATGTTCAAAAACCTTTTTTTCTCATGCGCTTAGCTCATTCACTATGGTTGTTTTGCAGATATCATGGCAATCTATATTGGCAAAAGCTCTTTGGAGGATCATGTGCGAACACTGCTAAGGTCGGACTAATGTAGTCAATTATATGTGTCATTATTTCCAATTTTACAGAACAAGAGAAAACAAGCTTTTAATTTCTATTTGGTGCACTGCTATGTTCCAAATTATCTTTAGTGACATTTCTAAATAAGAATGGTCTCTTTCGACACTTTCAGGTCGATATTGAAAATGAGAAGCTTCTTTTTTTCATTAATGGTTACTCTAAATGTTACCCTCTGTGGCAGATGTTTTGCTTTGTGGATGACATCTTCTGCTTGTCTCAAGGACACACGGAGGATGTTGCTCTTCTCAAGCAGCAATGTGGATTGAACAAAACCGCGGATGAGGTCATTGTCGTCATAGAAGCTTATAGAACTCCGAGAGATCGGAGGCCTTACCCTGCTGATCAGGTCATGAGAGACATCACCGGAAAGTTTGCATTTGTGCTCTTGGACGGCCCTCCGAAAACCACTTTTCTGGCCACTGTAACTGTGAGTAGTAATAGTTTTCTTGGTTTCATTCTGGGGGTATCTCTCTCAAACTCTCCTTCCACCGGCGATCTGTCTAATCCTTTATGTCCTCTTAATCATGCGGGATGTTGGTAGAAGTGGCCCTTTCTTCTGGGGAAGTGATTCCGAAGGTAATCTCATTCCCTCGGACGATGCAGAAGTCATGAAGAAAGGCTGCGGGAAACTGTAGCACCATTTCCTAAACTGTAGCACCATTTTCACGGATCATTAATGCAGCATCACTGGAGTTTCCTCTGAGCATTGGAACGTGAAAAGTAAGGATGGATGAGCTCTGCTGATATTAAGCAGAGCTCAGAGGAGAATGCTATGTCGTTGGGTGACATCATATTGGAAGAACTGGTTGCGAACCTAAATTTATAAGCTAAGGTTAAAGTGGTGTCCTTTACCTGTTGTCAGAAAAAGAGATATAGGCCAAGCACGAGAGAAGTGTAGAGAAGACTCAAGGTTTTCTTGTATTCTTTGTATATGTGTTTACATTGTATGATGCACTATTTTATAATACATTCATTGTCTATCTAAAGAAAAAGAATATTCAAGAAATCGAATCCAATCACAGATTGACATAAATAAATAATCACAATCTCTTGTAATCTTGGATTGATTGGATGCAATCTTCAGCTTGATTCTGTGCATATCTCCAACACTCCCCCTCAAGCTGACGGCTGGTATATATCCAAGACACCAAGCTTGCTTAGTAGATATGCGTGTTGCCTTTGACATAATGGTTTGGTAAAGATATCAGCAGGCTGTTCCACAGTTCCAATTTCCTTTGTCTTGATTACCCCTTCTTGGATTTTGTCTCGAGTATAATGACAGTCAACTTCAATGTGTTTCGTTCTTTCATGAAAAACGGGATTTGCTGCAAGTTTGAGTGCTGCGTCATTGTCGCAATATATGTTCGTTGGCCCTTTGACTTGTATCCCAAGATCTGAAAGCAAGCCTCGTATCCAAACTATTTCACAAACTGTTTTAGCCATAGCTCTATACTCGGCTTCGGCAGATGAAAGAGATACAGTGGTTTGCTTCTTTGTTTTCCATGCAAGTAACGATTCTCCCAGCTTGATGCAAAAACCAGTGACTGACCTTCGACTCATAGGACATGTGGCATAATCTGTGTCACAATAAGCCGCCATTTCGAGATTGCAATCTCGTGAAAGAAGTAATCCAAGACCTGGACATTTCTTCAAATACTTTATAACCTTCAATGCTGCATTCATATGAGACTCCTTCGGTTTATGCATGAATTGACTAAGTGTTTGAACTGCATAACATATATCTGGCCTAGTCATAGTGAGGTATATAAGTTTCCCTACAAGCCTTTGATAGGGGGATGGATCTTCAAGCAGAGGATCATTAATCTTAGACGAAGATCCAACATCATAGTCAACAGTAGTTAGTCTGATGTTCTGATCAATAGGGATAACAGCCGGTTTACATCCTGATAAGCCTGCTTCTGATATAATCTCTAATACAAATTTTCGTTGACTAAGAGCAATTCCTAGCTCTGATCGAGCAATCTCAATGCCAAGGAAGTATTTGGGAGATCCCAAATCTTTAATACGGAAGCTAGAATGCAAATGTCCCTTAAGTCTCTTGATGCCCAATTCATCATTTCCCATAATAAGTATGTCATCAACATATATCATCAGATAGATTGAAGACGTACCTTTAGTCCAAGAGAATAGGGCATAATCATGCTTGGATTGTTTGAAACCAATGGCTGTGAGAGCTGATGTGAATTTTGCATACCACTGACGAGAAGCTTGCTTGAGTCCATAAAGGGACTTGCGGAGACGACACACTCCATACTCCCCCTGTCTCCGTAATCCCGGTGGAAGATCCATATATATTTCTTCATCAAGATCGCCATGAAGAAAAGCATTGTGTACATCCATTTGATGTAGTTTCCAGTCCCGGAAAGCAGCAATAGAAAGGAAAGAACGAACAGTGACGTCTTTGGCAACTGGAGAGAATGTTTCATGGTAATCAAAACCTTCACGTTGTGTAAAGCCTTTTGCCACTAAGCGAGCCTTATAGCGTTCCACTGAACCATCAGCCTTGTATTTGATCTTGTATACCCACTTGCAGCCAATTGGCTTACGATCAGGAGGTGTTGGAACTATATCCCATGTGTGGTTTTCTACCAATGCTTGTAACTCAGCTTCCATAGCCTTTTGCCAACGTGGATCACGAACGGCCATATCATAAGATGATGGTTCTATTTCTTCGGAGATACGACTGATACAGCACATATGTTCCGCAGAGAGACAATCAAACGAGACATAAGAGGAGATGGGATATGGTGTACCTGATGAGTTGAGAGATGCACAAACATAATCCTTTGTCCAAGTTGGAGGATGAATGGTTCGTCCTGACCGTCTTGGAGGAGCATGATCAGGTGTAGGAGATGATTCTGCAGAACTAATTTGATGTGACAATTGTTCTGAATTGGATGTCTCTTCAATGGGTGCTGTAGAGCCCGATGCTAAATATTCAGAGGCAGGTAAAGATGCTACATTTGTTTCAATCTCTGGCGAAGAAGTCAGAACATATATATATTGTGGACTGAGTGGTAAGTCTTCCTCAAATAGAAAGTTTCTATTTTGCTGATTTGAGATTGAAGATTCATTGGAAGATATCTCATCTTGAAAAGGAAACACATCCTCATGGAAAACCACATCTCTACTTACGAAGAAATTGCCTGTCGACGGTTCAAAAACACGATATCCCTTCTGGAAAGTTGGATAACCCATAAAAATGCATCGTTTGGCTCGGGGACTCAACTTGTCCCGAGGACCCAAAGTAACAGCATAACATAAGCAGCCAAAAACTCTTAAATGATCTACTGCAGGTTTCTTTCCAAATAAGATTTCAAACGGAGTACGCCCATTAAGAATCCTAGTTTGCATGCGATTGATCAGTTATGCTGCTGTGACCACACAATCTCCCCAGAAAGTTTCAGGAATGGAGGCTTGAAACTTAAGTGCACGTGCAACTTCTAGAAGATGGCGGTGTTTCCGCTCAACAACCCCATTTTGTTGAGGTGTATAAGTGCACGTACTTTCATGTAGAACTCCATATGAAGAAAAGAAGGATTGACAATCATGACTAGAGAATTCTTTCCCATTGTCTGTTCGAATGCGTTGAATAGATTTTCCAAATTGATTTTTCGTCAGGATGAAAAAATCTTTCAAATGAGAAAGAACTTGACTCTTTGATTGCATAAGGAAGATCCATGTAGCACGAGAATGATCGTCAACAATAGTAAGAAAAAAACGAGACCCATCTCGATGTGATGTATGATAGGGTCCCCAAATGTCTACATGAATTAAAGAAAAATTCTCTGTAGAATGGGATTTGCTTGTGGAGAAAGGAGTACGTGATTGTTTTGCGAGAGGACAAATATCACATTTAGGGTGTGGAAAGAAGGCACTGTGACCAAAGCGTCGATGAGAAATAATAGCTTTATCATTGGTAGTAACGTTACACAATGATTCCTTATTCACAGAAAAACATGATAAATCAATATTTTTGGGAAAACTTGTCCAAAAATACAACCCTTGTGAAAGACTACCCAAGCCCATCAGTTTGCCAGTCGAAAGGGTCTGAAAAAGACATGTGTCAGAATTGAAGAGGATTCGACATGAATTATCCTCACAGGCTTTGGATACTGAGATAAGGTTGAATTCAAATTGAGGAATATAAAGCACATTTTTAAGGGTAATAGAAGGGCTAAGATGTACTGTCCCTAATTTTGTGACATTTGTAGTATTCCCATTTGGAAGTTTCACAGTGATTGGAAAAATATGGGCATGAGTATGAGAAAAGAAACTCTCATCACAGATAATGTGGTCACTAGCACCTGAATCAATAATCCATGCATCATGAGAAATAGAGCTTAGGCAAAATGAGATACCTGAAAAACCCGCTCCTTTTTCAGAAACTGGAAGTTGTTTTAGGGCCTTCATTATTTCCTGATACTGATTCTGTGTAATGGGCTGGTTGACATTGAGCCCAGTGACTTGATTAACTGAAGATTCCTTCTTTCCTCTATCCCCGGGTTTTCCGTGTAATTTCCAACAGGTTTCCACCGTGTGATGAGGTCGTTTGCAATAATTGCAATATAATTTCCCTTTTCCTCTAATATTGTCCTTTGATGCGAAATTTTTGAGACCGTACGATCCCCTAAAAGAACCGGAGCCGTTGGATTCGGCTAAGGCATTAGCTGAGTAGTGGCCGTTAGATCTGAAGATTAGATCTGAGCCGTCCGCCCTAAAATTAGGGTTTCCTTCCTCCTGTTTCCTTTCATTCGTGCGGTAGGAGGTGTCTCCATGGAACCCGAAAGCTGGATTCGCTGGAGAGAGGGCGTGCGAGGAGCTGCCAGCCCCTAAGGCCGGAGTGAGGCCAGATCCGGCAACGATGAACCCTGGTGGGAGGTTTCCGGCCATCGGCGGGCCAGATCCGAGGGCCGCGAGCGACGGGCCAGATCCGAGAGCCGCGGACGTCGAGCCAGATCTGAGAGCCGCGAACGCCGCTCCTTCTCCGGTTCGTGCGAGTCCAGTCGCCGCCATCCTCTGGCTTTCTTCTTGGACCGCCAACTGGTAGATCCGCCGGAGCGATGGTGGCGGCTCCATTGCGAGCACTTGGGACCTGAAATGTGAGTAACTTTCATTTAAAATTAGCAAAAATCGAGTTGATTTTTCTCTGTCTCGGATGGCCCTGTACTGATTTAGGGTTTCTTCCGATCCTTCAAGTTTCTCCTCGGCGGCCTCGAGTTCGTTCCAGAGGGCAGAGAGACGATTGAAAACCGTCGTGACATTTTGATTTCCTTGTTTCAGGTCAGATACGGCTTGGGTGAGTGAGAAAACCTTGGCTCGATCAAGCTTGCCGTACATCTCTCGGATCGCCTCCCAAATCGTCTTCGAATCTTCAGTTGGTGGAAGTCCGGCGGCCACCTCAGGAACCAAACAGTTGCCGATCCACGTCCGCACCAGCTGATTACATCTGCGCCAATGCCGCTGCGATCGTTCGTCGGTTGGGAAGGATATGCTGCCATCAATGAAGCCTTCCTTCTCCTTGGTCACCAGCGCACGCCTAAGATCTCGAGCCCAGGTAGTGTAATTTTCAGGTCCTGTAAGTTTCAAGGAAATAAGCCGTAGCTCGGGTCCATCGCCCGGCGACGTGTAGAATGGGTCGCCGGGTTCCGGTCGACCGCCGTTGGTGGGAAACATAAACGGCATGTAGCCGGGTCCTGCATTCGGGAACCCGGATCCTACATTCGGGAATCCGGGTCCTGTATTTGGGTAGGAATTCCCTCCCTGACCCATCGAGGATGTTTCAGGTCTTATGCCTGTGCCTGTCGAGCCTGCGTTAGTGCTTGAAAATCCTTCTCCAGACGTTCCGTATGGAACCCACGACTGAGCTGGTCCAATTCCCCACGGACCTTGAAAGGGAAACCATGGAATTGGTGACCATTGAGTTGGGCCGGAAACATTTGCTGGAGCAAGGGTCGTATTTGCTGGAGGAAGTGTCGGATTTGCAGCATGTTGAGCCGTCGAGTGAGTATCTTCAGGAGAGTTGGCTGGATTTCTGCTTTGAGGTGTGTTTGGACTTTCCTCAACTGAGATTTCTCCTTGAGTATTCTTGGCCATGATGAATTCCTCTGCTTCTTTGTAGAAACTGATTTGTGAGAAAGGAACAGAGGCAATTCGAAGAGTTTAGCGGAAGCTAGATTGAAAAACACGGCTCTGATACCATGTCAGAAAAAGAGATATAGGCCAAGCACGAGAGAAGTGGAGAGAAGACTCAAGGTTTTCTTGTATTCTTTGTATATGTGTTTACATTGTATGA
This sequence comes from Eucalyptus pauciflora, assembly GCA_007663325.1. Lineage (NCBI taxonomy): Eukaryota > Viridiplantae > Streptophyta > Magnoliopsida > Myrtales > Myrtaceae > Eucalyptus > Eucalyptus pauciflora. Next base: position 1,054,195 of record VMYD01000077.1, read on the forward strand.
TGCACTATTTTATAATACATTAAATGTCTATCTAAAGAAAAAGAATATTCAAGAAATCGAATCCAATCACAGATTGACATAAATAAATAATCACAATCTCCTGTAATCTTGGATTGATTGGATGCAATCTTCAGCTTGATTCTGTGCATATCTCCAACACCTGTATGCATGTTTTGAAATGTGCATTTTAACCAACAATGTTGCTCTTCCAATTGTTTTCGAGCGCCAAATCGTTTGCCTTTTAACATTGCCTTCTTTTTTGAACTCAGGATGCTTCTTCACCAGCTCTGGAGGTTTGTGAGATTCTGAATGATCGATGCTCAAAACGCACCGGCGACTATTGGCCCTTCATCCAAGAGATCCTGATCATCACCTTTGATAACCGCACGATCTGGTGAATTGATTCGTCCATGTACAGTCAGTTTTCTAAGGTTTGGGTAAGTTTTTGGTTTTGAAGGCATTGATTTCCATTCTTCTTACTCAACTCAATGCTCAATACAAATCGATACTTTCCACGAAGAAGCTCTACATGAATTTCCAAAGATCCAAGAAATCTCAGATCTGATGAAGTGAAATCGATCCACTTTCGCTTTCATTTGCTAACTGCTGCGATTCAATCCTTCAATCTACGGTCGGATTTCAAGGGTTCAGGTAAGTCCTTTCGTCTTAAAAGCATCGATTTCGTGTCTTTGTTCTTCAGTTCGTTTTAATATGAAGTAATTTCTTCCAATGCGCGCAAAGGTTTGCTTTTTGTGTTGAAGTACGACTGAAATTCAGAGCTGAAAACTTGATAATTAGCTACTTGAATATCCAGCAAGAGCTTCCTTTGTTCTCCAATTGCACTGGCTTGCGAAGGTTGACGATGATGATGATGATATTCTTATATGCCAATACTCTTTCGAACGGCAAGTAATTCAGCCTCCTCTGCAGGCAACCCTTTCCCCGGTTTCAATTCTGGCTCCAATCCCAACAATTTTTGTTCATATATGGATGCGAACTTGGGCCCTGGGGTACTTGCCAGAGGATGGCCCTCTCTCTCTCCCTCCAGGAGATCCCTTTCATCAGCATTGATAGCATTCGGATCCAATGGAGTAAAATCGATCATGCCCGAGCCATGATGATAGATTTGTCTTCGTTGACTTCTTTTTGTTCCTCAGGTAAAGCTTCCAACTTCTTTCATTCTTTCCGCTTTCATTTGTTAACTGCCAGGATTCATTCTTTGATGTAATGTGAGTTTTCTTGGGTTCCGGTAAGTTTTTGGTTTTCAAGGCATCAATTTTGATTCTGCTCCCTCAATTCAATGCGTAATACAGACTGATATTGGAACTCGAGTCTCTAGCTCATTTTGAAAGCCAGAAGATGAAATTTATTGGATTGTTAATTGACGGGAATTGCGCTGCTGTCTTCTCTTCTCGATCAGCTCATCCCACATCCAGATTTGACATGTCTTACCGTCTGTGGCAGATTGTTTGCATTTGATATCTCCTGCTTGTTCCAAGGACACATTGAGAATGTAGTTCTTCTTAAGCAGCAATATGGACGGAACAAAACCGAAAATTAGGTCATCATCGTCATAGAAGCTTATAGAACTCTGAGGGATTGGAGGCCTTACCTTGCTGATCAAGTTGTGAGAGACATTACTAGGAAGTTTGTTTTTGTGCTCTTCGACAGCTCTTCTAAAACCGCTTTTCAGGCCTCAGTGAGTAATAATATGTTCATTGGTTTCGTTCTGGGATATCTCTCTCAATCTCTCCCTCCACCTACGATCTATATCTAATCCTTTCTGTTCTCTGAATCATGCAGGATATTGATGGAAGTGTTGCCTTCTTCTGGGGAAGTGATTCTGGAGGCAATCTTGTTCTCTCGGATGGTGCAGAAGTCATGAAGATAGGCGGTGGGAAATCTTTCGCACCATTCCCTAAAGGTAATTATTTTTTCGGATTGTTGATGCAGCTCCACTGGAGTTCAGTCCATGCATTGCAATGTGAAAAGTAAGGATGGACGAGCTCTGCTGATATTAAGCAGAGTTCAGAGGAGAATGTTAAGTTGTTGGGTGACATCATATTAGAAAAGTTGGTTTCGAACCTAAATTTATAATTTATGGTTAAAATGATGTTCTCTACCTGTATGCATGTTTTGATTTGTGCATTTTCACCTACAATGTTGTTCTTCCAACGGTTTTCGAATGCCAAATCGTTCACCTTTTAGTGTTGCCTTCTTTTCCAACTCACGATGCTGCTTCACCAGCTCCGGAGTTTTGAGGAGTTATGAGCACCCACTGAATGAGGTGAAGCTGGTTCCTAGGGTGGACAGCTCTGGCCATGTGTGCGGCGCCACATTCAAAGTGGATGCGGAGACTAAGGACTCCAGCATGCCTAGAGTTGGGAGTGCTGTGAACTGGTCCTCATTCTACTGAGTCGTATGGTTTGTGGCTCTTTTTTGGACATGCCATTAGCTATTGAATGGCCTTCTGTTGCTTATAACCCAGTCACCCTTTCTCATACATTGACAATTTTTCAGCTCTAATGGTGGGTTACTCTATGTTGAGAGTTTGAGATGACATTGTATTATGCAGCTGTATATGTTGCTTATAAAACGAAGCCTTTACAGAACCTGATCATGCTTTGTGCAGTAATATCTTCTGGCATTTCATTTAGCCATCATGCAGAGTCTATTCACTGTCATTTTTTATTTTTATTTTTAACTTAGATGTCTATTGTGAAATTGTTCTCTCTGTTTGTAAATTAGGCCGGGATGACATTATTATATGAGGACAAATGTGAACTATGATAACTTGGAGCATGCTGGTCCTCATATGGAAATCGAGTTTACACGATACCTTGTGGCATGTTAGATATTAAAGGATAAAGCTGTAACCTCTCTTGCAATTTAAAGCAGTCAAAAGGACCTTGACGCATGTCGATACAAACTTAACATGAAGGAAGATAGAGGTAGCTATCAATACGATGACTTAAATCAAAGTGCAGATTAACCAAGAAAAAAAAAAACACTTCGCCTGGCCATCTTGGTATGAGAGACTCTTTAGTCCTTCGGATCGACTATGCCCCCTGTTGTTATCTGAAAAACGTGTGTTTGTCAAGTTGAACATAGATGAAATAAATCTCAGTCTCATCTTATTGACAGATGAGCTCTTGCTAACTTTTCTGACAAAATTGAGTGATGGTCTGGATAGATGTGCATTGTCTACATACCGGCAGAGCTAATAATAATATACCAATCCTACTAATGAAAATTCCTGATATCCACTTTTTGTTTAATTCCTCCACACAAAATTAGTATTCAACGTGTTCATGGATCCCCAAGCAACATTAAGTATACTGTTTCATGCTCAAATCAGGTCTCCACCTATCCCTCTATCGACTAAATATAGGCTTTCTCACAGATTTTGATATAGACTTCCGGATATTTTACTTGGTCTCTGTGGTATGGTCTGATAAATTTCAATGAAGTATATAACTAGAGGAACATCTGCAGTATGGCATCACCAATGGTTGGGTATTTTGTTTCCATAGCACAGGCCGAGCATGTAAGTATACTGCAAGTATCCTGCTCAAATTCTGGTCTCCACCTATCCATATATAGACTTAGTATCAACTTTCTCTCCAATCGATAAAGATTTCTAGATATTTGTGGCACCCCCAAAACCCGAGGCGGGTCGCCACAGATACTACGCGATAGAAGAAAGAATTTGAAAATACAAGCCCAAGCTTAGGCGTAAAAAATTTTCTTTTCTTTTCCTTTAAAAAGGTTTTAAGGATTTTGCGCAGCTCAGCGGAAATTAAGAGGCGAGTCTCACCAACACTTCGCTTCCCTCACGACAACACAATACACACCAACTATCTTTGATTTAAAGAAAAACACGAGGCTGAACCACTTTTATTTACACTTATAATTACGAAGGGCTACACAGGTCGGTACAAAAAGGATAGGCCAAGACTCATCTATGCTCGGCCTTCACTCCTCAAAAAGAGACACACGACCCTAAAAATGCGACGTGTAACGATCTCCCTTCGATTTACTAGTGGCGGCCATCCAAAAAGTTGCTAACCCCCACTCCACGTGTGCAGGCCGTCACACCCAACCCGGTGTGTCGGGCGGTGGAGGTGGCAGCATCCCCATCATCACACCGTTGCGGCGGATGTGGACAGAGATGTACTCCTGGATGACTGGGCCTCCAGATAAGCCCACGTCATACGATACGATCGCGCGAACACGCAAAAATGTCAGTCCCGGCAGAGTGGGACAATCTATCTCGGTCACCTCGACCTCCACGTCAGATGGAAGGCCGTAGAACACTCCCCGTGTAACAACAGGGAGAGACATCGCACTAATCTGAAATGTTAGGTCCCCGAAGGGGTGAGTACAACCACTCAACAAGTAAAGGAATCCAAACACCAATCAATGCATTTAAACAATATGAACGATTACATCATACATGCCACATATGCAAACCAATATACTTACCTCAAAGCCAGGCACATGCCAACATACATCATCATACCATATAACTCATACATGTCATCGTATTTTCATGTCATATCATATATACACATGTCATCACCATGTCATATCATGTATCCACATGTCATTACCATGTCATATCATGTATCCACATGTCATTACCATGTCATATATATACCTGTCATCACCATGTCATATCATGTATATACATCATCACCATATCATATCATACATGCATGTCCTTATCATAATATCATGCCACACATGCATGTCATCGTCATGTCATATCATGCCATACATGCATGTCATTATCATGTCACATCATGCCACACATGCATGTCATCGTCATGTCATATCATGCCATACATGCATGTCATTATCATGTCACATCATGCCACACATGCAAGTCAATTTCCACTTTGAAAATCCCAAATGATCATCACATCTTCCTTCCTCGGGATCATCCATCCCATATTTTACACTCGCACCCTCACTCGGGTCTCACGAGAAAAACCTCCGGAATTATGCCAACCATGGCCACCGGGCATCCGGCACCCCCAACGCTCCAGGCATCTCGCATCCCAACTGGCATCACGAGGTATCCCCTCAGGCAAAGACCTCCGAGGCTTCCGGCACCCATCTCATTCCAGGCATCCTGACACTCCCAGGGTATCCGGCCATGTATCTCTCTATACATTCCGGCCAACGCTTCCCCCCTCCAACCATTACCATGGATCACATTGCCAATTACTTTTCAATTTATCATGCACATGATGTCATGACAAAACAGGATTACCTTAGTACTTGTGCATGCATAAATTAAGCATCTACACATACATGCAATAGGTGCAATTGCTAATATAGATTAAATCCTTGTGGGATTTTTACTTACCACATGCATTTTGAATTATAAAAATCCAATTTATTCCAAATTGAAATTAATTAAATAATCACATAAATCCTAAAATCATGAAATTAAGGCATATAATATCCAAATATAATAGAATGGAAAAATATGCAGAAAACACATGGCCAAACAATTTCCACATAGTAAACCACTTTTCCACAATTTCAATGCACGTTTTCGGATAAGGGCAGAACGCACAATTTTCTTGGTAAGTCAATTAAAATACCCATATGACCTCAGAAAATTATAAAATTTTACCAGGATGTAGTTAAGACATTAAAATATACTTTTCATGAAGGAAACTAAGTCAAATTCGTTTTAGATAATTTTCTACAGACCCACGAAGCTCCTGGTCAAGTCACCGAAAAACACAGAGCACTATGTCCGAAATATGCAGATTTGACCTACTTACACTTCTTCGTTCTCTCTGATTTTTGGATATGTTATACTCCTAAGGATCCTATACAACTTTCATGAAGAGACTTAAGCCAAAATACCAAAGGAAGACCTTCAAATGGTCCCACGAAGTCTCTGGTAACCCACATCGCAACTCCAGTTTCACCGTCTTCAAGGTCAGGTTGGTTACCTAGCCTAAACTTGTTATTTTTGCTTCAAATTTGAGTATGTTCATCCTTAAGATGTTCTCTACAAGTTTCATGAAGAAGTCGAAGAGAGATTCTTAGTAAAAATCAACATGCAAACCACGAACTCACCTCAAGGTCAGAAAACAGTTCCAGATCTAGGGTCTCCGAAATATGAGGTTTAGACCCCTCAAATATCCATCATTTTTCACGAAATTTCAGTATGTTATAGTTCAAGATGTTAGCTACAACTTTCATGAAGAGATCCAAGCCAAAATCGAACTCCAAACACACATGCAAGCCCTCACAAGTTTCTGACTTCACTGGTTCATGCGAAAACAGCATGCATTCTCAACATCCAAGCATTCTCACTCCATTTTCGTAGCTTTAAACTACCAAGAATCCAACATGCAAACACACAAGCAAGGAAAGGAGATGGATCCTAACTTGCCTCTAGCCAAGAAAAACCCACGGGAACGGCGGCGGACGGCGGCGTGCGGCGGCGGACGGCGGCTCTCTCTCTCCCTCTCCTCTCGCACGACGCCCTCCCTCCTTCTTCTCCTTTCTCTCTTCCTCTCTTTCTCTCTTTCTCTCCCTCTCTCTTCTTTCTCTCGCACGGCACCCCCTCCTCTCTCTCCCTTCTCTTTTCTCTTCTCTTCCCTAATCATCACAAGGAAGACCCTAAGCATGTATGCCAAGTGGCATACACACTAGGACACTTGGGGAGAGGCATGCAAACCCTCCCCCTCACTCCACTTCGCACGGCCCCAAGGCCCAATGGGCCTTATGGGCTTGGCCCTCTTGGCTCACCCTTAGGCCCTCCAACCATGGGCCTAAGTCCATGCTATTGGGCCTAAGGCCCAATCCACTCCCTTTTCTAAATTAAACTTACAACTAACAATTAATTTTACCTAATTAAAATTCTATAATATTTAATCTATAACAAACAATCTATAACAAGCATGGCAACATAAAATTTTATCTTTAATAATTATCTTATAGCACAATTTAAATTAAAAACAAACAAGGCACAAGGCACAAGGCCTTAAGAGAGAACTAAAGTTAAAGCACAACCAAATAGGTAAATTCATTACCTATTTAAAAAGCTCTAGGGCACCTTAGGACATGCCCTTAATTTCTAGGATGCCACAATATTTCATTTGGTCTCTGCAGTATACTCTGGTAAATTTGAATAAAGTGTATGGCTAGACCAAGTTCCTGCACAAAAAAGATATAACTTCAGCTTTAGGTAGGTTTGGGGCCTTGAACACCTTGCAAACCCGCTGCTCACATTTGCCTTCCCTAAACATCAACCTTATTGTCGCTGCATGAGGCAGAACATGCCCACCTGCAGGTTTCTTTGATGCTGAAACAAATAAATCAAAGTCGTCAAAAAATTATCTTTTTTCCTTAAATAATGGACTGCAGCTACTGTGTGCATCACTAGTTTACAGTTTACACCAAACAGCTGGTTCTTGAGATTTACAAGAATTAGCACGAGCTTAGTGCTATCCCCAAATTGCAATTTTTCAGTGTGCAATTATCAAAGGGGTAAATTGGATAAGTATTAATGGATGCATGACTGTGGAAGAAATGGGATGTGATGTGGTACCTTATTGGTTATGTACACCGCCACATGAAATTCCTCAGCTATCTTAAGTAAGCCTGAGAGCACTAGTGCAAATTTTTGCTGCAATTCGGAATCTATTAGTGTCAAACAAGATGAGCTCAAAAATTACAACTCACATGATTTGACGGTTTCAATGGACCTGGCTCTTTGCAAATTCTCCCCTTCCAATAATACCCATTTGAAAGAGAAGGATCACCGAATCCATAATCTGAAAGATATTACTCACCTAAGGTCAACCATCCACAGCTCACAAAATGTGTGCAGTTCCATTCTTGAGCACTGTCTTACCAGTAATCTAAATGGTTCTTCACAAATTTTGGCAGCCAAATCAAGAAGCAAATCGTACTGATGCTCATAAGTATAGACACAGGCATAAATGATCTACAAATTCATGGAAAGACTAGATTACAGCAAGTACACTAGCCAGAAAAGAAGGAAGAGTTGCCACCAATATAGAAAGCTTAGCCTAAGTTATCTAGTACTGCACCACGATCCATGCCAAATCTCTTGGCAATTGGTACAATTCAATCACCGCGACTGCAGGTGTACCAAGTTAAGAAAGTGCACATGTGCTTACATGGACAGACGACATTTATAAAACACAAGCAGCTTTGTCGTGGTCAAGAAAAATACAGACAGATTATAATAGGATACAAAGTTCCTTCTGTGTCAATATAAGCTACCTTGCCATTTCCTCTCACGTGAGTTGGCAGCTGAAAATATTTTACGAACATGGAATCCACAAACCATTAATAAAGAAGGATTGAAAACAGGGGTAAATACTGTTGTAGGATTTGCAAATAAAGTAGAGTATCTTCAAGCATCACATTCGACTAATGATCAACCCAAGTCCGAGTCCGACTATGATTAAGGCTTTTACTTGGTTATGACATAGTACAAACTCTTCTGGCCTTTTTACTGCTTGGTTTGAGCCACTGTATATGTGTTCCGGTATACTGACTGCAGACTACAGAAAATGAGAGTGCCATACTTCCAGAATCACCCAATTCACACGCTATGATGCCAAGATCACCCACATCTTTATTCTTCATAGGAATTCAATCATTATGTTACCATTTGGCATTGTTCATCTGAACAAAAATGCAACAGAAATTGATGACAGAAACCTAATATACAATTCAGACCAACGTGAGTAGTAACGCCAAGCGTATGTGCAAGCTGTGTCTTCCCAGACCTGAAGTGACGTCTGCAGCATTTTTCTGAGAAAGCTAATTAACAAAAGCAACTAAAAGTTCATCAAAGGTAATGTTGTTGGACCGTGATTTTCACCCAGGTTCGCCAAACGCTTCCGTAATTGCCGGAGTTTCAATACCACCTGTAAACATTGCCAAACCAGTGAAATTTGATTTCGTGTTAAACTCCATGTTTTCTGGTGAATGTAGAATGTCAGGACAAAAGCATTTCCTAAATGATCAATGACAATCTAGCGTTCCAACAGTCTTTATGGATGAATTTAGCTTGGGACATTCGTTATTAATCCAGCTATGTCACGAATACATGGAAAATAAGACGTACGATGGTGCAATTCCAAGGTCACGTAACATAAGGAAGGCTGGAATTGCTCTCGTATGATCAGAAGACAAAAACTGAAAAGTGAGGACTACTGCACGCGCAGGAAATCACAGCAAGTTCGAGAGAAAGCTCGAGATGTAAATCACGATAATCACGGCCATAGCTTCATCGAACCATTCGCATCTCAATTTTAACTTTCAGAACACGGATCAGAAAATCACGATAATCATCTCAGAATCAAAGGACGCACCGAAACTCATTACGAAAGCGATCGGATGAACAGAGAGGAGTTGCCTACACTATGTTTTGCCGTAACTCACGTTTGTTTTGTGGATCGTTTCGAGCAGGTCTTCTGCTCCGTCGTCGACGTCCTCTCGTTCCACGATCTTCTGCCCTTCGGCTCTGAACATCAACGAGCGAACACGAGACGAAACTCAGAATCATCATCGCAGGCGATCGCGCCGCGGAAAGGGACATGAGGTGAAATCAAGCGGAGCTTCGTGAAACTCAGTTGAGAGACAAAAGCATCTTCGACGACAATGGAATTTCGCTCTGCGCAGGAGGAGAAACTCTCTAATTTTTTTTTGCAGATTTTGGAAACGATCGGAAATTGGAGGCAATCTTATATACATATACAGAGAGGCGGGAAGCGGAGGGGAATGGCCCTCGGCTTATTTTTCTTTTCTTTTTTTCTTTTAAGAAAAGAGGTTTGACTGAGCTTCGTTATTCTGAGGTTTGACTGAGATCTAATGGATCTGTTTTAAGAATTTATCAGATACACTACTAAAGAGGTAGAGGAAAATATTGGTTTGATTTTTTTTCTTTTATTTCGCATTAAATAACTCAGTTTTTTTTTTTATTTATTTAGCTTGGTTTTATATTTATCTTAATCCTGTTCGGCTTATAATTTTTTTAAATTGGATTGAATTAAGTTCTTCTTAGAAAAGGAAAAGAATCGATCCATATTGTGGTCAATACTTGGTTTAGTTGCATTATGTTCAAACTCCACGCTTATTGCTCACAGAATTAGGAAAATATCAATGAACAATTAAGTTATCCGGAATGACTTACTAAGAACTTGCTCATGACCAGTTTGAGCACACATCTTAAAATTTATAACTTGATGATTCAATAAAAGGTGATAAACATGGAGCATGTGTTTTCTTTTGTTGAACACGGAGCACATACTCCAACTTACAAAATAGGCAAATCATAATTAAAATATAAAACCATCACTAATCTTTGATATATTTTTCCTTATATTTTTTCCTAAAAAGTGTGTTCTTTGATGTAAGTTTTTGAATGTATGTATAACGAGAGAAGACGTTTGAGATATAATGTTTGGTTTCGAAATGGTTCGATTCTTTTTACTAAAATTTATTATGTTTTTAAATCGGATTTCTATGTAATCTCAAATGCCTCAATTTTATAATTTTTTTTTTAAAGCACAAGAATATCGCCATTTATAAGACCCTCAAGCTCTTTTAATTATTTAAATCAAAACATCATCTCTCCCACGACGAGAAACGCAAAAACCAAAACGACAATCCGTTCCGTTTCTACCGCCCATTCCCTCTTCTTCGCGCCTCGCTTCTTCTTCTTCTTCTTCTTCTTCTTCTTCTTCGTTCTCCGCACAAACCCGGCCTGAAATCCCAACCAGCTTCCGTCGAAGTCGAGACTGATGCTGATCGAGTGATCCGAGAGAGTTGGTAATCGCGCATTTACGGCTATCTTCTCGAATGTTTTTGTCTTGGGTTCTTGTTGTTCCTCGTTCCATTGCACGTAAGCCGTTTGATGTTTGCCCTGAGTGAGAGGCATTTGCTTTTGTTGGGCTTGTTTCTTGAATTCGGAGCGAGGCATTACCATCTTGACATGACCCGTCTTCAAATCATTGGTAAAACCGTAGCTAGTGCGTTCGCCTACCCTGAGAAGAAACTGGAGTGTTGGCGAGATTTTACTTAACTGGTCGCAGTGTAGATTCATGACCACCAGCAAGAGAGTGCAAGATAGGAGCAAGGACTCCCTCATCTCGAAATTGCCACTGAGAAGCCTAAAGTGGTGTCAAAGGTGTTCGTTTTGATGGAAATGTTGAAGAAGGAAACCGAGACGATAATCCCTGGGAGGTCGCTGGATCTATATTCAAGCCAAACGGTATAGTGGATTTTATTCAGAAGTCACCAAAACTGTTTGAGTTGTATAAGGATCAGAAGGGGGTATTGTGGTTTGGAATTGACTAAAGAAGCTGAAGACTTGTTGGAGGAAGAGGAGAGATTGATTAGGGGACATTCTGGCACGGCTGTTGAATACGTGACTAGGATGTTGATGATGTTGGTCGATAAATGGCTTCCTCTGGACAAAATCGCTCATTTCAGGAGAGAGTTTGGTTTGCCAGCTGATTCTAGGAGCAAGTGGGTACACAAGTATCCGCAGCACTTCAAAGTGGTTAAATCTCCAGATGAAGTTGATTATCTCGAGCTCATAGAGTGGAATCCTGCTTGGGCTATCACAGAGTTGGAGAAGCCCATATTGGGGATATCAGAATTTGCCTTTTCATACTCCAGGGTTGCTTTCCTTATCTTTTCCCCTTGAAGTTTCGTGCCAGTTACAAGGTGTGTAGATATGGAGGGAAGATTGAGCACTTTCAGAAAAGGCCTTACTTGACTCCTTATGCTGATGCATGTGGCCTTCAACCTGGATTGAAAGAATTCAATAAGAGAGCCATTGCAGCAATGCACGAGTTACTTAGCTTCACAATGGAAAAGAGGTTGGTAACCAATCACCTCACGCACTTTCGACAAGAATTTGTGATGCCTCAGAAGCTGATGAGACTCCCGTTGAAGCATTATGGTGTTTTCTATGTCTCTGAGAAGGGAAAGAGGTTTAGTATGTTCTTCATAGGAGCTTATGAAGGTGCAGAGCTGATTCAGAAATGTCCGCTCGATATTTGGAAGGAAAAGGTCCTAAGCCTTATTGGTTATACGGGGAGGAAGAAAAAGATAGAAACTTTTATGGACTTATCAGATAAAGAAGATAATGATTTTATAGAGGGTAGCTCTAAGGATGGAGGCATTGCTATGCAGCTTAACCAAATAGAAGCCATCAGTGAATTGCAGGATATTGCAGTTGGAGACAGCTCCTTCATGGATATACATGAAATTGACAATAAATACAAGCCTCATGATTCATTTTAAGGTCATACGTTCTCATTTGAGTTGTCAAGATAACTTGCTTTCCAGTATTCTTCTTCACGAGTTCAAAGTTTCGAGTTTTTGTAAAGATTTAATTAGACGAACTCTGCTTACATCTATAAACCAAGTTAATTAATAGTGGACTGATCCATCTCATTCCTTGTTAGTCCTAAAAATTGCCACCGGAACTCCTGAAATCAATGATTCAGAAAGAATGTGCGGATAATGCTTTTGGCAACTCTCATCTCGCCTTGATGCCAGCAAGGACATCAGAAGCAGTCTATTTGCAATGATTGGTTCATTCTCACTTATTGGTCTGACTTAATGAGTGGGGCTGTATTAATCTGCTATTCTGAAGATGAACTTGCCACCCTGCATTTGAATCTCAATTGTTGGGTCAAAGAGATGATTGGGTAGTAGCTATCATGGAGAACACAACCTGAGCTGCTATGATGATTGACATTCTCTCTCTTGTTGTTTCAAATTAGATGATGAGCTCACCCTGCAGTAACGCCTTGTTCATCACTGTGCATGGATATTCAGGTCCACAATGTGTAGGACTGTCTTCTGCAACATACTTTCATTTGCTTTCTATCCGATTGCCTGTTTCATAGGTCTTCTAATTTCTGTTTAAATTCTCCATGAATCTATGGCACACTCCTGTTTTTCGGTTCTACTAGAGAACTTCCTTTTGTTGGATTTTAGAACCCAACATCAAACAGTAGGTAGTTTCTATTATTCCTTGTTTATGTTGGGCTGTGTTCATGGTTGATTCACTTCAATACCTTACTGTTTCGTTGAAAAGAAAGAAATACGAGAGCCTTTTTAAATAGCAAGACTGTTTTTTTTCTATTTGAATGATAGATGGCTTTCCACGGCTTTTGGTTGATTGACAATGACATTACTAATGTGCATTCTTTCTTATACCTCATACATGAACTGCGTTTATGATTTGTCACATGGGCTAGCATCTGCTTGACGCCACTGTGCAGTAAATTTCTTTTGCTTATCAAAAGAAAATTCTTAGCAAACTCATTGGAGATGATGCTAAGTAATTTGCTTCCAAATGTTGTGACTAGTTTTCTTCTCGTGCTCATAAAGACCATGATATCCAAAAATTGTATGTGACAAATCGAACTACTACTGTGTAGCTAAATATATTGCACTGCTTCATTTTCTGGTTTTTTGCTTTATAAAAATCCAATGGTTGATCTTTACCAAAAAAAAAAAATCCAATGGTTGATAGATTTCATTTCTTTTGATAAGGGCGATTAGATATCTTCTTAAGCCTGACAAAGTCCTATGACCTCTCGATAGCATGCCATGCTCGACGAAGTTCCTAATAGCATATGAGGTTCCTAAGAGCTGTAGATGTTAACTTTTTCCCCCCTTGATTAGGATTTATAAGCATCTTAAATTGAAGTCTATGCGATGCCAAAGCAAAGACTTATCGTTGAATACGAAATTTTTAAGGGAATGGTCAAGCATCAGTCATAGCTCCAACTAGAGCAACGACAGGAGTAATGTACCATGGAAGTTAAGCATCAACCTCATTTGGAGCAGTACGAAGAATTTCTAGAAATATAATCAAGGAGAAAGAGGAGCATCAATGTTTATTAGTTACAATCACTTAGCTATCATCTTTCGTTACGTGGCAAAAGTATTGCGTCAATTACAACTCAATTCATATAAGATGATCATTATCTACTTGTTTTAAGAAGGGATAGGAACTTGGCACCAATGTTTTCAAACTTAGGCCAGTCGGAGAACTAGTTAGGTTGCCAGTTTGCAGTCCTAGCGATTGGACTAGGGGTGAATCAGTGATTGTGTCTAGAGCAAACGATTATAGATATGTAATGCTGTCAATTGCCCATGAACACAGAATTGTTCGGCCTTGGTGGTAAAGTAAAATGTCGGTGATCTGTGGAATTGAGTGCTTGAGTCCCTTCATGTGCAACAAATAGTAGCCAAAAGCCCAGTTCTATACTCATGGGATTCTAAAATTAGGCAGATCCAATTTTGAAAATCGGTACATTTTCAAACTAGCTCAAACTGATTTAGGCCAAACCACCTACACATGCTTTTTGAGTTTTGGTTGAATAGATGAAAGGGAAAGCAGTGGAATTGGCCAAGAAAAAGGGGCAAGAATGGTTTATGATCGAATGATTGCAGAAAATATAAAGGAAATCAACATTGAGAACGTCATAGTCTTCGAATGGGCTTGCCATATAGCCACTAAAATCTTTTTGCAATGGCTTGAAATTAACAAAACTATGTAATATTCTCTTTCACATGAATATCACGTAAAAAAAGAGATAAATTATTGGATAATAACGCACAAGTATCCAAATTATTACCCTTTTTGTGATCATAACAAAATTTAATTCATTCAGTCAATTACCTCAATTTTTCGAATATAGGTTAAGTCCTCTATTAAATCACTAATAAAAAATGTTGATATCATATTAATGTTGTTAAATAGTCGTTAATTGCCCACATTAGTGTTTCCTACAATATCTTGATATGCTGCCACAACGGCCGAGATATATAAGACGCTACGATTATCTAAGTCAATACTTTTTCTTTCCACATCACTCAATATGCGAGGTGAGCGAATCATGTAACCAAAATCATATGACATCACGATTCATTTAGCGAATGCCTCAAATTGTATCAAATTTGAAAAAGTGAGATACTTGAATGAAAAAAGAAAAGTTTAGGTACTCTATTGTAAAACAAGCAAAAGTTTTGATAATTTCGATGTCCTTATCCTCAACTTCTGAACCACTCTAAGAAAAACATCTCAAGAAAAATGTTGTCTACGAAGGTCATTGTAACTTATAAGGTGGCAAAGTTGGAAATAGTCACCAAAGTGGCGATGCTAACGGCAACAACACGCCGTGGCCGTGCTTCAATGGTGCTCTATCTTTCCCCTTTCCTTTTTTTTTTTTTTTTACTTTTTTGCCCTTTCTTCTTGTCAGTTTTTTTCTTTGCTTTTTTCTTTTCATTTGTTGAACTCAAATTTGAAAAGATACAATAGAGATTAGTGAATGAAAAAAAATCCCAAAATGATTAAACCCGAAAAGAATTGGAGGAAAATTATGGCATTGTTAATTTTAAATAGGACTTGTAGCACCTAGAAATTCTCTTGGTAATGGCAAGAAAGACATACAAAAGTCTTGGTCTTCTTGGCATATATTGAAGTTTCTTTCCCACTAACATAAAAATATGCAAAAGTATTGGTCTTCTTCGAATCTGTTAAAGTTTCTTTCCCACCATCAAATGGCGTGCAAAGTCTTGGTCTTCCTGGAATATATTAGTTTCTTTCCCGCCATCACTCTTTCACTTTTGCTTCACTTTCCACAAAAAAAGAAAATGACATCTTTAGTAGGTGAAAGTCCTTGTCTGAAAATGATATTTTTAGTAAGTTAAAGCCCCGATCTTCCCCGACTTTATGGTTCTCTCTCCATTTGCTCATCATCACTTTGCGATACAATAGAGATTAATGAATGAAAAAAAATCCCAAAATGATTAAACCCGAAAAGAATTGGAGAAAAATTATGGCATCGTTAATTTTAAGACAGACTTGTAGCGCCTAGAAATTCTGTTGTTAATGGCAAGAAAGACATACAAAGTCTTGGTCTTCTTGGCATCTATTGAAGTGTCTTTCCCACTAACATAAAAACATTCAAAAGTCTTAGTCTTGTTGGAATCTATTAAAGTTTCTTTCCTACCATCTAAAGACGTGCACAATCAAATGACGTGCACAGCCTTGGTCTTCCTAGAATATATTAGTTTCTTTCCCGCCATCACTCTCACTTTTGCTTCACTTTCTACAATATAAGAAAATGACTTCTTTAGTAGGTAAAAGTCCTTGTCTGAAAATGATATTTTTAGTAGGTGAAAGTCCTGATCTTCCTAGACTTTACGGTTCTCTCTCCATTTGCTCACCATCACTTTGCGATACAATAGAGATTAATGAATGAAAAAATCCCAAAATGATTAAACCCGAAAATAATTGGAGGAAAATTATGGCATTGTTAATTTTAAGCAAGACTTGTAGCACCTAGAAATTATATTGTTAATGGCAAGAAAGACATACAAAGTCTTGGTTTTCTTGGCATCTATTGAAGTTTCTTTCCCACTAATATAAAAACGTGCAAAAGTCTTGGTCTTCTTAGAATCTATTAAAATTTCTTTCCCACCATCAAAAGACATCCGGACCCATTTTTTTCTGATCCTTCAATAAAAAGATTCATTCTCTTCATAAAAAAGAGGAGGTAGAACCAATAAAGATTTCTTTTTCGATTCATCCCTGGAGTTGAATACCTCATTCAAGAATTGTTTTTGATTCAATACGTAAGAATCCATAGAAAAGGCAAATCCCTTATGATACACCAGATCCAGCTCGCTTATTGATAGAGTGAATAGATCTGCCATTTCTTGAAATTTCTCTTCTGATTCAAAATCGTGGTGTAACGTGTATCCCCCCCTGTTCCGGTCATGGAACATATGAAATAAATCAAAAAATGTATGCACAATCAAATGGCGTGCAAAGTCTTGGTCTTCGTCGAATATATTAGTTTCTTTTATGCCATCACTCTATCACTTTTGCTTCACTTTCCACAAAAAAAAAAAATAAAAAAAAAAATGACATCTAGTCCTTGTATGAAAATGGTATCTTTAGTAGGTGAAAGTCTTGATCTTCCCGGACTTTATCGTTCTCTCTCCATTTGCTCATCATCACTTTGCTTTCCCATAACTTCTACAGTGGACTGATTCACTCATGGCCATTGGAGAGATATTTCTTGGTTCCTTCTTTCGGGTTCTATTCAACAAAGTTGAGTTCTCTAGTGTTGGATTATGTGTAAAGTGACGGAATCAGCATCACCTTGCTCAATATGTACATCAATAATTTTGTTATATTCTCTCATGTAATGCGATCTTAAATATTTGAATTTTTTCTGTCTTATAAAAAATTTTGCCAAAAAATTCAAATCTTGATATGTTTATTTCTTTCCACGTAAACATACATGGATACAATTTCCTCATATTGTATAAATAATTTTTATGAATTAATAATTTAAATTTTGCAAAATCTTTTGGATGTTAATCTTTAAATGCAACTAGTATGCACTTTTGCTAGTTTTATTAAATAAAACTATCTTTTAATCCATTTATATGAAAATGGTCAGTATCATTCCTTCATTAATTCAAGTTTACGGACAATCCAACGACTAAATTGAACATATGCAAAAAGTTTATGGATCAAACTGAACAAATTAAAAGTTTAAGGACAACATTGCACATTGAGTTAAAGTTCAAGGACTACATTATACGTTGGGTTAAATGTCAGGGACCATTTGCATAATTTTCCCAAGAAAATATAGCTAACATGTCTGCTAATGTGACATTAATAATTTTATGACATGTTCCAACCTCTTGAGAGAGCACTCCAAGAAAGTGGGAATGACTTGGATTCGGCCATCAATAGGGATCTGCTGATCATTGTTTCTGAAAGTTGCCATATCATTGCAACATCACATTTGTTTCGTGAATTGCTTTAGCAAATTAGCATAAGCAACATCGTTACTTGACATATTCAGTATAGCTTCGCTATAAGGAAGATCCTCCTCCATTGGAACAAAAGCTCACAGAATTAGGACAACATCTGTTATCTTCCTCGTACCATTAGTAATGCGACATTTGTTGTTTCTTTCTACCAAGGTAAGGTACAGGAAATATGTTTCGCCAAGAGGTCCAGCATCATTGCTTGCTTCATCTCAAAGGAAAGGTAATGTAAATACAATGCTGGCCCGGAAGCATCTGCCGCCCAGGAATTTTAGCCTTCTTATCTGGTTGGGTTTGTTGGATGCAAATTGCGCAACCCCAAGATCTCCATAACCAGAACAAGAACATGTATAATTGAGTAGGAAGATTAACGCACCTGTTTTGGGATCCATCAAACATAAAGCGGAAGGAGAAAAGGGATTCCCCACATATCAAGGGTATCCACGCATCAAGTCCTTCTCCTTTATTGCCCTCCATATCACTGGCTCAATGAGGCAGCCCCCTCACGTTTAGCGTTAGGTAAACGCCCCTTAGGTGAGGATACATGTGAGAATTAGGGTTAGAGGAGAGACTTGAGCACTATTTATAGAGTTTTCAGCTAGGCCCCCTCATTACGGGCCAGGCTCAACTCGGCCCACACTAACCAGCCCCATATTAGACTAATTAAGAAACTTTCTATCTCACTTTAGACCAACCCCGTAAAACGGTAAACGTTAAACGGTGAATTACAATATCAATTAATGCAGTCCACATTAAGAAAACTCTTACATTCTCTCACTTTGACTATATTAATTGAAATCATATTGTATGTGCACACATTGGTCTAGAGATAATTCTTAATAGTCAATCATATCCTATAAAGTCTCAAATACCGAATCATGGCGGTAACTGTATGTATACACACAGAGCCTTCCATGGTCACGAATGTTCTTAACTCTATTGATATGAATCAAATACGGTAGTGTGTCAAATGGACAACATCTCTCATAGAGAGATCTCATTTGTCAGTCACCATTCTCTTACTTTAAGCGTCACAAAAAATTTGTGACACTAGAGAATGTCCATTCTCTTACCTTAAGCGTAAAAAAAAACTTGTGCCACTAGAGAATGTCTTTATGGTTCCATGAACCCACATATGTCCTGTCCTTACGATTAACCTTTCTTTATGTATAACAAGACATATGGACAATGCTAATAATCGGATGCCTATAACCTTCACTCAAGGTTTATACAGTACCTTGAGACTTTATCAATATGTATTCAACATAATAACAACACATTCAAAAATACTTTATTGAATGCAAAAGTTGATACATATCAAACCGTTACCAAATGTAATGAACATGAATGAAACATTTATCAAAATAAAGCCAAAATAGCTCCCACTAAACAACAGTATCTCATGATGCTCCTAGGCCCATGCTAATGACATGCCGCTTAAAATACACATGGGCGTAGACCTTTAGTTAGTGGATCTACTACTATATTATCTATGGAAATATGTTATATTAAAACGTCACCTTTCTGTACCATTTCCTTTTGGTCAAAAGTTTTGACCAACATATATTTAGACCCTTTGAGACCTTTGTAGTAAATAAATAATACTACAAATTTGTTATCTCAATACAACCGTATAGGTCTATCCATAAAGTTTAAAATGGTCGACTCCTTCATGAGGTTCCGGAGCCTAATAGCCCAAGTAATAGCCTAAAAGAATGTTACTGACATTGCTTTCATAGTAGAAGATGATATAGAACTTTATTTACTACACTTCCTACTAACATAAATATTTATTCTGTTATTGATCTCATGTCATCATAATAGCTAGCAAAGTTTACATCTAAATACCCTACTAACTGCAAGAATTGAACATATCCACATATTAATATATAATCTCTTATCCTCTTTAAGTACCTTAAAACCTTCTTAGCAGCAACCCAGTGATCACGTCTTGGATTTGACCAATATCTGCCTAGAAGTCCCGTCACAAAGACGATATTTAGTCTAGTGCAAATTCGAGCATACATTATACTTTTAAGTATACTGACACAAGGTACACCCTTTAATTAGATTTTCTCAATATCTAAATAAGGACAGTGTGATAGATTCAGTCCATCACCCTTAACAACAGGAGCAATTCCTGGCTTGCAATAATGTATATTGAATATTTCCAATATACAATCAACAAAAGTCCTCCGAGAAAATCTAATATAATATGGCAAAAAAAACAATCCTTACAGACCTTAGTACAAAAGATATAAGATGTCTCAAGGTCACAACTTGTAAGCAAAATATCATGTACATAGAGTATGAGAAAAAAAAATTCCTTCCACTGACCTTGCAGTATATTGAATTACTTTGTTCCCAATTGAACAAAATAACAACACTATGAAACTTTAATAATATTGTCTGGAAACTTGCTTAAGACCATGAATTAAGACTTTTCAGTCTACACACAAGTTTACTTGAATTTGCTGCAAAATCTTTCGATTGCACTACATAGATTTTGTATCTATTTAGCGTAACTCCATATAAAAAATAAACTATCAATGCCACGTTCACTCTGAAAGAATCTATAAATAAATAATTATTTCTTCACTAACTATCCACCTCTCTTTCAGAGTAAAAATATTATTATCTTTTTTTTATGGCATCTAATCACATACTTAATTAAGAACAAGAAACGACATTTATATAAGTTGCTAAAACAACTATGTAATGGATATTGTGATCATGCTCTCACAAATAGACTATATAGTCTGATGGCATAACTGATCGTCTTCCCTAACAAATCTCCTTAATAAAGCTGCAACCACTTCATTATGTACTTGAGAGGTTTAAGAAATTTCATTATAAACTATATTAAGAATAGTACCTTAAACCTCAACAAGTTTAGTATATGGTATAAGAGATTCCATAATTATCTGTATAAGTAAAGACAAAAACACAATAACCCCCATCATACTATTATCTTTAATAGTCTGAGAGCAGTTATCCTCTACAATTACGTCGATATTAAGAAACTTTAGAGTATGTGATTCCATAATTCTTGTACCTTCTTTAGAGTCATAAAATTAATACCCCTTTTAACAATCTAGATAAGATACAAAATAATTTCAAGTGGATCTTAATTCCAACGTACTTAATATTGGATTAGATAACCCCACTCCTGCATGATACCTCTAAATTTAATATGATTCAATCAATTTACGTCCATTCCATAACTCAAAAGAAGTTTATGAAACAACTTTGATAAGAAATACGTTTTGTATGTGAAAAAATTGATTTCAAAATATCAACCCACAGTAGACTGATAAATTAGTCTTACTCATCACCATGTTAATTATGGTGCAATTATGCCTTTTGGCAAATCTTTTTGTCATGATTTTCAGGCATAATAATTAAATTACCACCCCATAATTTACCAAGTATTTGACAAATGACCTTTTAAGCAATTTAGTATTGTCATACTTGCCAAAATACTTACCGCTACTATTGGGCCTAACAACCTTTTAATCATATACGAGATATATATGTCATTAGGACTTAAACACAATTTTTGCAGATATGTCCTAATTTCAATATCATACAAGACATAATTTCAAGCAACTAAGGCTTCCATCATCTTATAGCAGTGCAATCCGCAAGCAAACCTATTTTCTAGTGTTTCAGAATGGAGCGCTTCATGGACAGTAAGTAAAATTCTATTGCATTCTCAAGCAACAAATCATATGTCCACAACTTAAAATTTGAAGCAGTAAAAACCTCAATAAAAGTGGAATTATTAATTACAAAAAATGTGACTAAAATAACAAGCGATGTATATAATTAACATCATATGAGCACTGTGTAACTTGACGTACAAGTACACATCCAGAGAGTTACATGCAAAATCATATAATCATCTTTGGGCAGAATACATGACATGCAATTGTACACTCCCCACATGATAGCGGTTATGAGAATTTATTCAAATCTTCATGAATTCATCATCTTTGGGCATATGAACCACTAGGATCAGTCACTCATCCACCATACCATCATGTATCCCTCCATGAACTAATACACAATTACCTCTTTTGGGAGTATGACTATACATTAGACTAGGAGACATCCCAATCAATATACAAGACCGAAATTTCTGAAACCTAATCAAGCGTGCCACTTTGGCGATCACTACTAAATTGAATTCTTGAAACTCTCTCATACCAGAGATATAAACTTTACTCCTCACATACACCATATACATGTGATTTTAACTTTAATGATAGAGGCACCAAATCACCAAAATCACATATTATGTTAATTACATTGCTTTGTTCATTAATAAAATCTTTATCACACACACACACACAGATATATATATATATATATAGCAAACCTAAAAGACAGATTCCAATGAGATCAACGATCACAACAACACAAGAAAATTCTCATAACATAAAAGCAATTATCTCTTGTGTACCCCAATTACTGATTACTAGAACAACATTAAAAGAATGCTGATCTAGAATATCTCTCATAAGTTAACATCAATAGCAATACAGGATAACCCAGATAGCTAATCCACTATTGCTCATGAGTTTCATAAGGCAAAACATGACTCCAAGGCCAACGGTTAATATATTAGCCAAGTTTTTAAGTAACAAAATTATCATTGTTATCAACTAGTAGCCTATTAATTGAGTTAAACCAGAGAACCAAATATCTAAAATTTAACAGTAGATACTATTGCTCTGCGTAAATGTTGTCATACTCCTTAACCATAAAAAATATTCAACTTGATAGACATTAACAAGTGACCAGATGAATTCATGTACAATATGCAGTTACTTAATTAACATGCATTACCCACATTCAACAGATGTGTTAATCAATACAATCAGTTTGGTCACGAGTTCTTAAGACATCCATCATTCAAAGATTACCATGTGTGTAAAGGAGTATGCTTAAACAACAAAAATTTTATAATCAATACATAGCTCAATTACCATCCCATAATGGTTGTATCTCATTAAGCCAACTTCAGTTCACAATAAAGTTTAATTTTTTTATTAATGAATCACACCATTATAATGTTTATGTGATAACATACTTGTGACCCAACACTTATATTTCCAAAATCACAGAAAATATAAGAAAAATACGCAAAAATACACTAAAAATACACGTATTTAGGGTTCCGTATGATTTTCACATCCATAAAATTATCAAACATGTAAAATAAACATACCAAAAGATAGAGGATGAAGATACGAGTCCAATGCCGTCGACCACCTATATATATATATATATATATATATAAATACAAATCTTCACAAACCCCATTATCCTCGTCTCGAACGAATTTGACATTGACTAGTAACTGCGGGCAAACTCGCCATGGCAATAGAACAAAACCGCCGAGAGGAGAAAGTCGATTCTAAAATCAGAGACGGACGAGCAAAAGAGTGCGCACGATGACCGACAATTCATAATTCAAACGACACGACGTGACGCAAAGAGTGGAGAAGAAAAACGAAGGTAACGCTAGAATGTAACTTAAAATTCTAGAACTTTTTCTATGTATAAACCCTAGAATTTCAAATTTAAAATTCTCATTCAATTCTCAACAAAATTATTCAAATTATATATGGTTGGAAAAATCTCGACATGTATAACAAAAACCCCATGGTTTCAGGATCAATCGAGCAAAAAATCACATGAAAAAATAATGATCTGGCGGTGCGTGGGAGCGCATGCGGCCCTCTTCGGCGACGTGTTGCCCACGAATCTGTTCGCCTCAACGAGCCCAGTCCGAATTTGTGATTTTATTTTATTTTTATTGAACAAAAAATCTCAAAAATCACAAATTATGGCAAAAATTTTATGCATTCGAAATCTAGGGTTATGGAGGCTCTGATACCACATGTTGGATGCAAAATGTGCAACCCCAAGATCTCCATAACCAGAACAAGAACATGCATAATTGAGTAGGAAGATTAACGCACCTGTTTTGAGATCCATCAAACATAAAACGGAAGCATAAAAGGGATTTCTCACATATCAAGGGTATCCACGCATCAAGTCATTCTCCTCTATTGCCCTCCATATCACTGGCTCAATGAGGCGGCCCCCTCACGTTTAGCATTAGGTAAACACCCCTTAGGTGAGGATACATGTGAGAATTAGGGTTAGAGGAGAGACTTGAGCACTATTTATAGAGTTTCCAGCCAAGCCCCCTCATTACGGGCTAGGCTCAACTTGGCGCACACTAACCAGCCCCATATTAGACTAATTAAAAAACATTTTATCTCACCTTAGACCAACCCCGTAAAACGGTAAACGTTAAACGGTAAATTACAATATCAATTAATGTAGTCCACATTAAGAAAACTTTTACAGGGTTGCCTTTGGTGTGTAGATGGAAAGACTCCTTTCGCAATTCCGATGCAGAAAGGGCGAAATTATTCCAAATTTTGGGTCCCCTTCCTCACCATCTCCATTAAGCTCGCACGCTTCATCTTTATTTTGTTTCTTCTTATCTTCTTCTACCAATAATGGCAGACAGGAGGCCCCTTTCTTTTTCTAAATGTTTTAAAGTTGTTCTAGCTACACTAAAGCAAAATGGGTTGATCGACAAAACTACGTCTATGAAGTCAAAGGGAAAAAAGAAGGGCTTGAACTTTGTGGGCGGCACTTGTGCTGCTAAAGTTGAGCCCCTCGCTGAAATTTCCAGTGACGAGCTCGAACGTTGTGAAATACCCGCAGTTGATGAAGCTAAATTTTGCTTTAAATGAGACGGAACTAAGCGAAAAATAGAAAAAATTAATAAGTTTTGGAAAATTTCAATTATTGCTCATGAATTCCTAAAATGAAAGATTTAATTTTAAAAGTACATACACAATGATTATAAGCCCATGCAAAAATGGGTATCTATTAATTATTTCTTTTTCCTTTTTCTAAAATTTATGGATAAAAAATAGAAACATAATTAGCAAGTGAGTAAACATCTGTTTATGAAATCTGAAGAATATTTGAATTTGACACCAATTAATGAGGTCCTTTAATTATGTAATTCAAAATCTGCGAAAATTACTCCTGTCCATATATCGGTGCTTCGAACAAGCCTAGACATATGAGTATTGCGCACATATATTTAGATTACACGTAATTTAAAATAAGGAATTAGCATAAAATGAATTGTTTATATGGTTGATTGTTTTCAAATGTCACTCAAACCTCATAATCTGGCGTGATTGAACCAAATATAACCGCCTCCGTAAAATAAAAAATAAAATAAAAAGACAAATGCACTAATCTAATTTGGTACATGGAGGCCTCAACTGCAAGTAATATCGATTTCCCGTTTTTCTTTTTTCACAAAATAAAAAATTATTGAATCCGTGAAGTTATTGACTATTAAAAGAGAAGAAACATATACAATATTGACCATAATGCCAGTGAAGAGCACCAAAATTAAACGGATGGTAGAGCATTTTAATACTGTTGACATATGTGTATAACTTTAACTTTACAATTATCATTAACAATTGCCTTGTATATAAAAAAAAATGTCTATAATTTGATTTTTGCCTTAATTCAAGCATTTGGGATCTGGCTGAAAAAGGAAAAGAGAAAGACATTCAAGAGGAGGCGCTTATTCGATTTTAGATGCGACTAGTTGAAACGAAAACTCCATAAAAGAAACATCATCAATTTCATTTTATATCCGTGGCAAAAATATCCAAATTGACCGAAATAAAATCATATCGCGAGGTGCATGAAATTTCTACTTATGAACTCTCAATCAAGTATCTAAAGTTTTTTAATTCAATCTATTACCTCAACATTTCGAATGTGGATCAACGCGAGACCTCCACTGAATCGCAAACAAAAAATGTCTTTATGACATCAATGCTATTAAGTATCCGTTAACTGTTTACATTGGCGTCCAATATATTCTTTCGGGTATCAATTTTGTGTCTTGCAGGTCAGACCAACCATTCCAGATGATATCAATTAGTCTCTCGAAGAATTGGAACAAATTCTCTACAAAAAAAAATACTGTTTAGGGAAATTAGTTGCAATAGGTAAAGAAATCATAGTAAGGTTTTAAATTATATGTGCCCGCATAGTTACATGTGATGATAATATTATTAATATAATGTCCAACCAAAAGAAAATCAAGTACAAAGAAGGAGTTTTTCCTTCAATCAAATGTTTGATAATCCACTAAAAATGATCGAATGATTCCAAGAAGAAAATCTAAAGGAAATCGACATTAAGTACATTGTAGTCTCTCAATGTGCTTGACATTTAGCCACGGAAATCTTTTGGCGCGTGAAATTAGCAAAACTATCTACCGTTTTCTTTTACTTGGAAGAATGAATAATCTTACAAAAGAAAACTATTAAAAAGAGACCGAGTAACGAACCAAGAGGATGAGTTTGTAAAATAGATATCATGTAAACAAAAGTATGATTGAGATTTGAGCCTAGACCAATGATTGTATAATAAACTCATTGGGACAATGACATTGCAAGTACTTGAATTATTATCCTGTCGCAATGAAGTACCTAAAGTTTTTTCGTTCAATCAATTATCTGAATTTTTCATATAGATCAACATGAGGCCTTCATTAATATTGTGGATGGAAAATGTTGACATGACGCTAACGCTGTTAAATGGTTGTTAAATGTCCATATTGGTGTCTAATATAGCATCTTGAGATGTTGCCACGTCAGCAGAGACATTGGATGCTAAGATTGTCTAAGCTAATACAAACTCTCTCTCCACATCACCCAATCTGTAGGGTAAGCAATTCATGTAAAAAAAATCATTACAACATGGCAATTTTTTAATGGACGCCTCAAATTGAGACAAATTTGGAAAAAGAAAAAATAATAGAGATTAATCCAGACATAACGCACGGAAGTTCTACTAGCAATGGAAAAAGAGACTTTCTAATGGGGATGCATGAGGAGGGATGTGAAAAGCCAAGCAGCAAACTTCAATATGTGTCCTGCAAAGTCTTGGCCTTCCTGGAATTTATTGAAGTTTGTTTCCCATTACCTCTTTTTCTCTTTCGCTTCACTTTCCAGACAAAAAAGCACATTGTGTCCGTGTAGTCTTTAGATAGATTCTCTGAATATTACCAAATAAGCACTTGTGGATAAACAGTATTTTATTTTGATTCCTCTGACCGAAGAAAGCATCATTAATACCTCAATACAAGCACCCAAAATTAAATGGATGACAGTGCTATAGCCTTGTCCGAAGAAAGCATCATTAATACGTCAATTCTTTTGACATATGTAAATGACTTTACAAAAAATTATCCAAAATATCCATAAATATATTATAAGGCGGCTAATTCAATTTTAAAATTTGATATGCTATCATGTCAACTGAGATATATTAGATGATAATATCGTCTAAGTCAACACACTTTCTTACCGACAAAAAAAAAAACACACTTTCTCTCTTCTTATTACTCAATCTGTAGGGTAAGGAGCCACATCAACTATTATGTTTAACTTTTACTGAGTAAGCGAGTCATGTCAACAAAATTATATAACATGGCAATTTATTTAACCGATGCTTCAAATTGCACCAAATTTGAAAAATTGAGGTTCCTAATTGAAAAAAAAAGGAGTTCAGGTACTCGATCATAAGCTAAACAAGAGGTCAGGTATGTTTGATATCATTATTCTCCAATTACATTCAAGCGTGCACCAAACTATTGAGCATATACTTTTGTTGATTTGGGCGAGGAGATGAAAGGGAAAGGAATGGAATTGGCCAAAAAAGTGGACAAGAATAATACGTTATTTTTCAAATTTTATGATTGAAATTATTCGAGAAGATAATCTAAAGAAATTAACATTGAGAATTTTATAGTCTCCAAGTGTGCTTGACATTTAGCCGCTAAAATATTTTTGCAATGGCGTGAAATTATCGAAAGTATTTCCTATTCTCTTTCACATGAAAGAATGAAAAAAAAAAAAAAAAATTTAAGTGAAACCGAGCAATGAATCCAAAGGATGAGTTTGTAGAACAAATATCGCCTAAAAATAAGTGTAGGTATTCGATTGTAAGCTGAACAAAAGCTTAGCTTACTATGTCATTATCCCTAACTCCTAAACCGCTCTAAGAAAAGCATTTGACAAAAAATATTGTCTACAAATGTGACTATAAAATGGTACGTTGGAAGTGGACGACCCAGCGGCGGGGCAATGACCGTGAGACTGGTAGTTCTCTCTCTCCCTCCCCATTCCGGCATTATTTTTTTTTTTTTTGTTTCTTGCTGTATTTTTCTTTTTGTTTTTCTCTTTGCTTTTTTTTTTTCTTTTATTGAACTTAAATTTGAAAAGATATATGAAAATTTAGACATAATTCTAATAGACAGGTACAACAGAGATTAATGATGAAATATCACAAAATAAGTGAACATGAAAAGGGTTGGATGAAAATTATAGTATTGTAAATTTTAACAGTAATGCCTGGAAATTCTACTAGTAATGGAAAAAACAAGATATTCGCATAAGGATGGAAGACGAGGGACGTGAAAAGTGAAGCAACAAAGTCTTAGTGTTGCTGGATTTTATTTCCTTTCGGTTTGACATTTGCTTCACTTTCTAGACAAAAAAAACTACATGATGTCCACAAAAGCCTTGGTCTTCCTGAGTTTATGCTTAAATTACAAAAACAAATAAATGATAGTGGAAAGTACGAATATATGGGCCTGACTTAAAAAAGAAAAAATGCAAATGGGAGGTGAAACAAGCACTTGTGGACAGAAATCGTCCTTAAAAGTCTTCATCTTCGTTCGGTCCTTTTAGGCAGGAAAAAAGCCTTGGTCTTCCTGAACTTCATAGTTTTCTCTCTCTATTAGCTCACTGTCATTTTGCTTCGCCATTGCCCTTGTTGTTCTCTGCAGTGACTGATTCACCCATGGCCATTGGAGAGATCTTTTTGGGTTCCTTCTTTCAGGTCCTCTTCGACAAGTTGACTTCTCTGGGATTGGAATATGCACAACGCGAAGGAATCAACACTGCTTTACTTAACGAGTGGAAGGGGACGCTGGAAACAATCAACGTGGTGCTGGATGATGCAGAGGACAAGCAGTTGGGCGGTAACCGTCTAGTGAAGCTGTGGCTGGATGATGTTAGGGACTTGGCCTATGACATGGAAGACTTGCTCGATGAGTTCGCGATTGAAGCCACTCAAGTTAAGTCTGGGGCAGAATCCAGCGCAAGCAGAGATCAGAAGAAAAGGAAATTCTTTTCCTGGGGCCAAGATGGATCATCCGGATCGAATCTGAACTCGTGCTTGTTTGAAACTAAGGTACAAGAGATCAGTGGCAGGTTGGAAAATATTGTCACTAGGAAGGCTCGTCTGACCTTGAGAGAGAATGCCGCGGACATATCCAACTACACCAACAAAAGGCTCCCTAGCACTTCTTTGCCGGAGACTTGGTTTTTCGGCAGGGAGAAGGAAGAAACAGAGTTACTGGAACTATTGATCGGTGAGGTTGGAAATTCCAATGCCGGGCTGAGCATAGTCCCCATAGTTGGGATGGGCGGTGTTGGAAAGACAGCTATGGCTCAACGGTTGTACAATGATCCCAAAATGAATAGCTATTTCGAGAGGAAAGCATGGGTTTGTGTTTCAGATGTTTTTGATGTTCTCGACATAACAAAGACTATTTTACAATCGATCGCTGCTGGGTTGTCTTGCGAGGGCAAAGATCTTAACTGGTTGCAAGTTAAGTTGAAAGATGATCTATCCGGAAAGAAGTTCCTTGTGGTCTTAGATGATGTCTGGAATGAGAAGTATGGAGAATGGACTTCCCTCTTAAAGCCATTTGAAGCGGGGGCTAATGGAAGCAAGATCATCATCACGACGCGCAACCATCCCGTTGTTTCCATAACAGGATCTTCGCCATATCCTTTGAAGGAGTTGTCTGTTGATAATTGTACCAGCTTATTAGCCTATCACGCTTTGGAAGCAAGAAATTTCGAGAGGCACCCGCATCTGGAAATAGTAGGCAAGAAAATAGCTGAAAAATGTAGAGGTTTACCTTTGGCAGCAAAGATATTGGGCGGTCTCCTACGTAATAAAGAGAATTCAGATGAATGGGAAGCTATCTTAAATAATAGAATATGGGATGTAGCATCGGCAAAAAACGATGAGGTTCTTCCAGCTTTGAAATTGAGTTATGTCTATCTCCCTTCTTATTTGAAAAGATGTTTTACTTATTGCGCAGTATTTCCAAAGGACTATGAATTTGAGAGGGACGAGCTGGTGCTCTTATGGATAGTGGTGGGCTTTTTAGATGAACGAAAAGCGAAAGAGAATATCTTGAGATCAGGACGGAAATACTTTGATGAGTTAGTATCTAGATCCTTTCTTCAACAATCCAGTGTTGACACATCGAAGTTTGTGATGCACGATCTTTTGAATGATCTAGCAAAGTCAATTGCGGGTGTGGCATGCTTTACCTTTGGGGAGTCTCAGGTAGTGAGTGATGAAGATGATGCCTCTTTTGAAGAGAAAGCTCGTTATGCATCATGTGTCTCACAATATGTTACATCAAAAAGCTCAAGAGCATATGCTGCAATGAAGGTACTAAGAAGTTTAATGCTATTGACTAGTCAATCTGATCATTATGGAAAAAAAAAATATATTTCTGGAAAGGTGCTGCACCACTCGCTAATAAACTTGAAGTACTTGCGGGTGTTATCATTATGCCATTGTGACATCATAGAGGTACCGAATTGTGTCTATGATTTAAAACATCTCCGATATCTCAATCTCTCATACACCAATATCGAAAGGCTACCCAATTCAATTGGTGCCTTGTGCAAATTACAAGCTTTGATCTTAAGAGGTTGTCAAATGCTTTCTATGTTGCCTCCAAGCATCACAAAATTGATCAGTTTACAATTTCTTGACATTAGAGATACAGGGAGTCTCGAAAAGATGCCACTGGGTATTAGTAAGTTGAGGAATCTTATTATCTTGTCCAAGTTTGTGGTAGGACTAGAGAGAGGGTCACAATTAAATGAGTTAAAGAACTTGCCACATCTTCAAGGAGATTTACTCATATCTGAATTGCAGGAGGTGGAAAAAGTTAGAGATGCAATTGATGCTAATTTGTTTGGAAAGCAAGACCTTAGCAACTTATTCTTGCATTGGAATAAAGGTTTTGGAGATTCTCGGAATACAGAGCGTGAAGCACGAGTTCTTCACTCTCTGCGACCTCACACTAATATTAAAAATCTCACTATCTCATACTATGGTGGTGAATCACTCCCGTCATGGTTAGGTGATCCATCCTATTCTAAGATAGTGTATTTGCGCTTGCTTGGCTGTCCTCATGTTAGTTCGCTACCATCACTTGGACAGCTCCCTTCACTCAAAGAATTATCTCTTGAAGGTCTAAGTGCAGTTTGCATGATAGGCTCTGAATTTTACGGAACTAAAAGCCCTTTTCCATCCTTAACAATTTTGAAGTTTGAAGGGATGTCGGCATGGAAAGATTGGTCTTGTTATGCTGGAGGTCAAGAAGAAAAAGAATCATTCTCCTGTCTTCAACATCTTGTTGTCCAAAGATGTCCAGAGTTGATGGGGACATTGCCTCGTCGATTAGATCATCTTATTAAGCTAGAAATTCATTCATGCTTGCATTTGAATGACTCAACCAATGAGGTTCATCTTCCCTCTCTCCATGAGTTACACATAAAGGATTGTAACAAGGTGATCTTAAAGAAGTTGGAAGACCTAACTTCTTTAACCATTCTCAAAATTAAGAATCTTGTGGAGCTTGTTTGCTTTGATAATGGATTTATGAGCTACTTGGTCAAGTTAAAGGAGCTTCATATAAAAAGCTGTGAGATGCTGACATACCTATGGCGAGATGGAGATGGAACGCGAAATCTTACTTGCCTTCAAAGTGTAGTCATTGAATATTGTCCTCAATTCACATCTTTTATGAGGGGACAAGGAGAGATTGAGCTGCCGTGCGACCTTGAAAGGATGGAATTGAGGGGTTGCACGAGTTTAGAAAGGCTTCCGAGCAAGCTGCACACACTTAGAAGTTTGATTATTCGGAATTGTCCAAAAATCATGGGACTAACCATTCCTCCAAATGACCCCAGCAATAAGAACACGATGTCGCAGCTTGAATCTCTCTTGATTAACGATTGTGATTCTTGGATATCTTTTCTGTTTGCTAAGGATAGACTTATTGCTCTAAAGAGTCTTACTATTGATAATTGCAAGGAAGTAGAGTTGCTAGCAGAGATCACCACAGTAGAATCGCTAGAATATCTAAATATTCGCAATTGTATGAATTTGGGAAGCCTACCACAGTGCCTTCACGCGCTCGTCCATCTTACTTGTTTGGAAATAAGTGGTTGTCCAGCACTAGAGGACCTCCCTCCCCTTCCCCTCACCATGTCGAGTCTTTCACTTTTTAGGTGTCCGAAAATAAAGTCTATTGCCAGCTGTAACATTGATGGTTGTAACAATCTCACTTCTTTGGAAATACGGGAGTGTCCGGCATTGGAGATGGAGAACTTCCCTCCCCTTCCAATCACCCTATTGCGTCTTAAACTTTATAAATGTCCGAAGATAAAGTCATTGGAGTGCCATCGTCTTACGTCCCTTCAGGAGCTACACATTTGGGATTGTGAAAATATCGAATGCTTCGCCGAAGGAGGCTTGCCTCCAAATTTGCGGTTGTTTTTTATTTGGGGGTGTGAGGATATGAAGCAGCCAGTGAGAGAATGGGGCTTGCCCATGCTCACTTCCCTCGAGAGAGTGGGAATGGACGGAAGCAGCATGGGAGGGGAGGGAGACGAGGAGTGCTTTCCTTCGGACGAAGACAACGGGGATTCCTGGAGTCTTCTCTTTCCTTCCTCTCTTAAGTCTGTTTCGATTTACGGTATGAGGAACGTGGAAAGACTATCAAATGGCCTTCGCAACCATCTCTCCTCTCTCCAAGATTTATTGATTAGAGATTGCCCGAAGTTGAGGGACTTGCCATAGGATGGCTTTCCTCCCTCGTTCCGATCGTTCTCCATAAGTAGATGCGAGATTCTGAAGGATCGATTCTCAAAACACACCGGCGACTATTGGCCCCTCATCCAAGAGATCCCTGACATCGAGATTGATGGCGTTTGGATCCGATAAATCGAAGGCATCGATTTCGCATTCTGCTCTCTCAGCTCGATGCTCGATACAAATCGATACTTTCCCATGAAGAAGCTCCGAATGAATTTCCGGAAATCCAAGAAATCCTCAACATCCGCATCGATTGGGTTCTCAGATCCGATGAAGTGAAATCGATCCACCTTCGCTGTCCTTTGCTAACTGCCGCGATTCAATCCCTTCCATCTACGGTCAGATTTCTACGGGTTCAGGTGAGTCCTTTCGTCTTGAATGCATTGATTTCGTGTCTCTATTCTTCAGTTCGACGCTTAATTACGAAGTAATTTCTTCCAATGCGCGCAGACATTTGCTTTTCGTGGAGTACGACTGAAATTCAGAGCTGAAAAATTGATAATGAGCTGCTTGAATATGCAGCAAGAGCTTACTTGAGTCTCCGATTGCACTGGCTTGCGAAAGTTGATGATGATGATGATGATGATGATGATGATATTCTTGTATGCCACAGCTGCATCCATGTCCACTACTGCCTTGTGCTGGCTTTTCTCTTTAGCCACTGCAATGCTCTTTCGAACAACAATTAATTCAGCCTCCTCTGTTTCTGTTTTGGCCTCAATCCCTACAATGGATGCGAAGTTTGGGTACTTGCCAGAGGATGGCCCTCTCTCTCTCTCCCTTCAAGAGATCCCTTTCATCAGCATTGATAGCATTCGGATCCAATGAAGTAAAATCGATCATGCCTGAGCCATGATGATAGATTTGTCTTCGTTGACTTCTTTTGGTTCCTCAGGTAATGCTTCCAACTTCTTTCATATTTCGCTTTCATTTGTTAACTGCCGGGATTCATTCTTTGATGTGATGTAAGTTTTCTTGGGTTCAGTTAAGTTTTTGGTTTTCAAGGCATCAATTTTGATTCTGCTCCCTCAATTTGATGTGTAATACAGACTGATATTGGAACTCGAGTCTCTAGCTCATTTTGAAAGCCAGAAAATGAAATTTATTGGATTGTTAATTCACGGGGATTATGCTGCTATTGTCTCTTCTCGATTAGCTTATCCCACATCGAGATTTGACATGTCTTACCCTGTGTGGCAGATTGCTTGCGGTTGTCGATGATATCTCCTGCTTGTTCCAAGGACACATAGAGAATGTAGCTCTTCGTAAGCAGCTTTATGGATGGAACAAAACCGCTAATGAGGTCATCATCATCATAGAAGCTTATAGAACTTTTGAGGGATTGGAGGCCTTACCCTGCTGATCAAGTTGTGAGAGATATCAGCAGGAAGTTTGGTTTTGTGCTCTTCGATGGCTCTTCTAAAACTGCTTTTCTGGCCTCTGTGAGCAACAATAATGTTCATTGGTTTTGTTCTGGGATATCACTCTCAATCGTTCCCTCCACCTGCAATCTATATCTAATCCTTTCTGTTCTCTGAATCATGCAGGATGTTGATGGAAGTGTTGCTTTCTTCTAGGGAAGTGATTCTGGGGGCAATCTTGTTTTCTCGAATGATGCAGAAGTCGTGAAGATGGGCTGTGGGAAATCTTTCTCACCATTCCCTAAAGGTAATTATTTTTTCGGATTGTTGATGTAGCTCCACTGGAGTTTGGGTAGATGCATTGCGATGTGAAAAGTAAGGAGGGATGAATTCTGCTGATATTAAGCAGAGTTCAGAGGAGAATGTTATGTTGTTGGGTGACATCATATTAGAAAAATTGGTTCTGAACCTAAATTTATAATTTATGGTTAAAATGGCGGTCTTTACGTGTATGCATGTTTTGATTTGTGTATTTTCAATTACAATGTTGCTCTTCCAATGGTTTTCGAGTGCCAAATCGTTCACCTTAAAACATTGCCTTCTTTTCCAACTCAGGATGCTGCTTCACCTGCTCTGGAGGTTTGAGGAGTTATGAGCACCCACCGAATGAGGTGAAGCCAGTTCCTCAATTCGATGCTTGATACAAACTTATTTTCCTTGTTCAGATTTTTCACATAAATTTTCGAAAACCAGCCGCTAAGGGTAAAAGATTGACATATGCAGATTGAAATGTTCACAAAGCTGCATCTTGCTATATTGATGACATATCTTGAACTCTTCTTCATGCCAAAAACTGTGCTTATTTTTGCACTTAAGTGACCCACCAAACAAATTGTGAATCAAAAAGCACTATGCCTTGCATGAGAATCACCAAGAATCATAGCATTCGACAATCATATTCCTCTGCATTTTCAACATTTGTTGTATGTTCTCTTCCCAACATCTTTTTTCTTGTGCCCTTAAGCTCATTCATCGTGGTTGTTTTGCGGATACCACTGTGATCTGTATTGGCAAAATCTCTTGGAAGGATCTCTTGAGAATGCTGTTGAGGTGGGGCTAATGCTATTGATGTTAAGTGTTACTTTTTGCAATTTAATAAAAGAAAAAAGAAGCGTTTAATTTTAGTTGGTGTACTGAGATGTTCTAAATTTTCTTCTAGTGGATACGATCTAAATAAGAATAATCTTTTCTAAAATCTAAAAACAACGATTAGTTATGTGGATGCTGCGATATGATTGCGAACCAAAGGGATGCACTTCCTTTTTTTTCCAGTGGTTTCCTTTATCATTGAGAACCTTCTTTTTCTGGATGATGATCCTTTGTATTATTAACCAGTCAACCTGGGATAAAATTTTGGGGCACCTCATGGCTCCAACATTTCAATGCCACACCAATTCATGACAGCATTGATATTACATAAATCACGTTCTGCTTGGGTCTTGATCACTGGTGGGTTAGGAACTATTACTAAAAGCTTGCTAGAAATTTTTAGCCAATTTACTTATGCTTGATTGGTCGAGATTGAAATGATATGCTACCTGCTTTTGTGATTATGTTGTCAACAATGACCTCTGGGGCAAATCTATTCACTCCTTTAAAGTATTAGTCTTGTGCGTTTACTCTACCATGGAATATTATTTTGTCTTACGTTATGTTATTTTATCTGAAAATACCTTCTTATGTGGCATTCTGCAGGGAGCTCCGGAACAAAATTTTTCGAGCTCACTTGCATTTGTTTGGTGTAACTGGAAATCTTGCACTTCAACGAATGCAAACCTTGTCTGGTCCATCTCCTCCCTCTCTGCTACTGTTGCATATGTAAATTTTTGGTTGAAGCATTTTTCATGTGAGATTGTGAAACTCTATTAGAGGTTAGTTAATTTGTAATCTAAATTGCAGTTCACTGTGTACTTTTCTTAGGCTTTTTGGATTTTATCATATAACATGGTGCTTTGCCCATATAAATAGGTGGTTAGAAAAGCAGCATTGCATTTGCCAAGATAACTTTCAAGAAACCTCACATACTTTTGCTTGCGAGCCATCCAATCATCTGGTGAGTTTTACTCATTTTTCTCCATTTTTTGTGACTTTGATTACTTTTTCAGTGAGCTTGTTATATTGCTCTTGCACTAATTGAACTTATAGGAATCTGATCTTTACATTGAAGATACAATGGAACCAATTAGTGATCACAACAGGGACCCTCTGCCATCTTACATCTAACTTATAATAGAACAGAAACCAATCTAGTTGTCCAACTGGCAAATTATTGGGAATCAAACATGTTTGCTAGCATGATCAGTGTTTTTGTATTACAGTAATCTAAAATACCAAGTAGTTCCAATATCCTATAGGCAACATTGGGTTTTGCACATAATTAATGTGGAAATTTCTTTGTTTATAAATGTGGACTTTAAGTTCTAGGATTTGCAGTCATTGTGGAAATTCCATTTTCCCTAAGATTAGTATCTTCCTTAATGGCCTATGACTACTGATGTGTTATCTTTGTAAATTCCTAGGTTCTTATCTAAGGATTGATGAGTATGATTCTACATTTTTTTTACTATCCCAAACTGCAGGATTTGGATGCCGTTGAGGCGCTCATTCAAGGTCTGGTCTTGTTCCAAGGAAGATGTTCGACAGTGAGATTGATTTTTTTGCCAAAGTACTTCAATTTGACCAATGACGGATCGTCTTTACAACTAATAGCCATCTTTTCACCTTGATTTGCAGGTTAGTGACAATGAGCATCCAATATCTGCAAGCATGGACAAGCTCTGGATTGTTGTTTCAAGGCAAGGTGGCGCCTTTTCGTGGGAATTTCCAGGATCATAAGAAGATATTTCAGTCCTCGTTGAATCAGGCGAGTTTATTTCTTTTCATCAGCCAAGAGTGGTTTAATGGGATCACATCACATTACCTTACAAAACATAAAATGAGGCTTTGTTACCAAGAGAAAGAAAAATAAGGATGAAGAGAGGATTGCTGCTGATATACAGGATGTACTCACAGTAACAGCGACCCTCGTTTGTCATTTTGATTAGGGCTCATGGAAGGACGAGTCTTAAGTTTTTAACATCGAATATGCAGTATCATTTGCCAATAGCTTTAAAAGTTTGTACTTTTGACTCTAAGTACAGAATTGCTTTTAGTAACTATGTTGTAGGCCATGCCTAGCCAAAAAAATACTATATGAAATTCTGTATGTGAATTGGTTAGATAATATCCTTTTAACATGTTCAGGTTGATATTCAAAATAAGAACCTCTCTTTCTTCCCATAACGGTTATTGTATAGATGGAAGGATAAATTGAAAACAGAGGTTTGAATATGCGAATGAAACAACTAAATTTTGGATTAACCATGCAGGCCGAAACCCATTTAAAAACTGATTACCTGGTCAAAGAATAAAGTTTATCTTTCTTCTATTCAAATACCCACTCCATCTCTTGATAATGGTAGCTTTAGCCACACCAAAAAAAAAAAAAATCGTGATTTCATTGTTTAGAGAGGCAACGGTTAGATCAAACTGATTTATGTTGGACTTTATTGTGATATTATGAAAGGTTCCATATATCAGCCTACATAAGACTGTGGAACTTGAGTCTCTAGTTCATTTTGAAAGCCAGAAAATGAAATTTATTGGATTGTTAAGTGACAGAAATTGCAGTACTGTCTTCTCTTCTCAATCAGCTCATCCCACATCGAGATCTGACATGCCTTACCCTCTGTGGCAGATTGCTTGCAGTTGTCGATGATATCTCCTGCTTGTTCCAAGGACAAATAGACAATGTTGCTCTTCTTAAGCAGCAATATGGATGGAATAAACTGCTAATGAGGTCATTATCGTCGTAGAAGCTCATTGAACTCTGAGGGATGGGAGGCCTTACCCTGCTGATCAAGTTGTGAGAGACATCAGCAGGAAGTTTGGTTTTGTGCTCTTCGACAGCTCTTCTAAAACTGCTTTTCAGGCCTCTGAGTAATAATAATGTTTCATTGATTTTGTTCTGGATATCGCTCTCAATTTCTCCCTCAACCTGCTATCTAGATCTAATCCTTTATGTTCTCTAAATCATGCAGGATGTTGATGGAAATGTTGCTTTCTTCTGGGGAATTGATTCTGGAGGCAGTATTGTTCTCTCAGATGATGCAGAAGTCGTGAAGATGGGCTTTGGGAAATCTTTCACACCATTTCCTAAAGGTAATTACTTTTTCAGTCTGTTGATGCGGCTCCACTGGAGTGTGGTCCATGCATTGCAATGTGAAAAGTAAGGATGGATGAACTCTGCTAATATTAAGCAGAGTTCAGGGGAGAATGTTATGTTGTTGGGTAACATCATATTGAAAAATTGGTTCCAAACCTAAATTTATAATCTAAGGTTAAAATGATGTTCTTTACTGGTATGCATGTTTTGAAATGTGCATTTTAACCTAAGACGTTGCTCTTCCAATGGTTTTCGAGCGCTAAATCGTTCACCTTTTGACATTGCCTTCTTTTTTGAACTCAGGATGCTTCTTCACCAGCTCTGGAGGTTTGCGGAGTTATGAGCACCCACCAAATGAGGTGAAGCCAGTTCCTAGGGTAGATAACTTGGGCCAAATGCACAGCGCCACATTCAAAGTGGTGCAGAGACTAAGGAGTCCAACATGCCTAGAGTTGGGAGTGCTGCGAACTGGTCCTTTGCACTGCCTAGTCATATGGTTTGTGGCCCTTTTTTGGCCAGGCCATTAGCTATTGAATGGCCTTATGTTGCTTATAACCCTCACCCTTTCTCATACATTGACAATTTTCCAGCTCTAATGGTTGGTTACTCTGTGTTGAGAGTCTGAGTTGACATTGTTTTATGGAGCTGTATATGTTGCTTATAAAACCAAGCCTTTACAGAACCTGATCATGCTTTGTGCAGTAATATCTTTCTGGCATTTCATCTAAGCCATCATGCAGAGTTTATTCAACTTAATGTTTTTTCGCATAGAATCTCTACTGGTAAATCAGACCGGGGATGATATTGTTATATGAGAACAAATGTGAACCAAGATAACTTGGAGCATGCTGGTTTTCATATGGAAATCAAGTTTACACAACGCCTTGGGAAGGGTCATGTGAACTTTAATAACAGAATGATAGCGTCTTAGATATTAAGGCCAAAGCGGCAAACTCTCTTGCAATTTCAAGGCAGTCACAAGGAACTTGATGCATGCCAATACAAACTCAACATGAAGGAAGATAGAATAGCTCTCGATATGAAGACTAACGTCAAATTGCTGATTAACAACCAAAAAAAAAAGAAAAGAAAAACAAACAAACAAATAAACAAACACTTTGCCTGACCATTCTGGTTGGAGAGACCTCTTTAGACCTTCGCATGGCCTATGCCCCTGTTGTTTTTTTAAAAACCTGTGTAGATGAAATAAATTTTAGTCTCGTCTTATTGACATATGAGCTCTCACTAAAATTTTTGACATAAGTAATGGTTTTGATAGATACACCATCTACATAGCACAGGCTGCACAGCTAACCTAGCAGTCCTGCTTAGAAAAATTCTTGATGTCCACTTCTTTTTGTTTAATTCTTCTGCACAAAATTCGTATTCAACTTGTTCAGGGATCTCCATACAACATCGAGTATACTGTGAGCACCATCCATCACTTCAATCAGGTCTCCACCTATCTATATGTAGACTCGCTATCCACTTTCTCCCAGATTTTGATATAGATTTAAAGATATTTTACTCAAGTCTCTGCAGTATGATCTCTTAAATTTCAATGAAGTACAAAACTAGAGGAAGATTTGGCACAAAAAGGAAATAGCTTCAGCTTCCGGTAGGTTGGGGGCCTTAACGTATAGATTAATTGAGTAAAAGGTGATGGACATGGACCACATTTAATGAATGAAATTTGACTAATATCATCAAACTCTTTCAACTTCAATTTACAAAATAAGCAAATCAGACCTAAAAATATCGGTAATCCAACATATTTTTTCTAAAAAATTTATCCATTATGTAAGTTTTTGAACACATATAATGACAAGAGATTTAGCTGTTTACAAATTATAAGATGCAATGCTTTGTTTCGATATGATTCAATTTATTTCTTTTACTGCACTTTATTATGATTTTAAATTGGATTCATGTAATTTTTAACCACCTCAATTTTTATAAAAACACAAGAATATCACCATTTATAGCACATTAAATTTAGTGACATATGATGAAATAGAAACGATGCAGATCTAATACATTCCTGCGTAGAAGTCTCCCAAGCATCTGATGAAAATTGAAACGATGCAGAACATACAATATCTTCATCAAGAAGGATTACTAGACTAGCACCTTCCCAGGACCACTGTCTACTGAATCTGCATTTCACCTGTACCACATGACTTAACCAGGAAAGACAATTTTCATCTTCGAGCACAATTCAAAACCCAGGCGTTGCAACCCCCATCCCAAATGCCACGCCGCGGCACCAACTCGGTCAATGTAGGGTTAGCACCGCACAAAAGGGACCGCTTTCACAGGAATTTGACTCGCTTATCCATATGGAAAGAATGGAACTTGTTGAAAATTAACGACTCAGCCAGAAACTCACCAAGAGGACATACCTAAAACTGCATTTACATATAAATGCAGTGTCATCTTATCAATAGAATGATCCATCATATGAGCAAGTAAAAGACTCATCAATCTAAGAGTCCCTGATCCTATCCATTCATGTCTCATTCCGTCTATGCTACAAACTCCAGACCCATGTGCCGGAACAAAAACGTGGGAGTTAAAAATTAGCGGATTGCCCCAAGAACAGAAGAAAGGAAACAAATTTCTCATTTTTCATAACATAAATAGACGAAGTTCCAGGATTCCGGCAATAGTCAAACCAGATAGAACAGCTTATACACAGGAAACGACCATTTTTGTAGCAGTCCTGAAAAATCGTGTATATAAAACACCTCCTTTCCTTCGTATTGGCTGGACGTTTATTACAAAGTGAAACAATGATGAAAGAATCCCAAAAATTTTGGTAAGACATATATTACCACCAAATGTCATAAATCTTGGAGGAGAAAAAAAATCAAGAATGATATGGACTCGTCTTTTTCTACAGGTGGCTATACTTGGATACAGAACCAATTAGCGAGCATCAGTTTGAAAAGCAGAAAG
The DNA here is from genome assembly GCA_007663325.1 of Eucalyptus pauciflora. NCBI lineage: Eukaryota > Viridiplantae > Streptophyta > Magnoliopsida > Myrtales > Myrtaceae > Eucalyptus > Eucalyptus pauciflora. Next base: position 1,095,721 of record VMYD01000077.1, read on the forward strand.
CATGCTCCTGAATCTAACAGGATTCCAGTTCAAGCCTTAATCCTTGAGGACTCTCCCACAGCACTCTCCATTCTCGAGTACCATTCCCCAATACGAGTGTGCTCCACCATCTCTTTACCAGACCTCAAATATCGGATCGGTCTTAAAACACCAAAGACAGCAAGATCGGCCAAATTAGGCTTTGAGCCCCCTGAAACAGCAGATATTATGATGAGTAAACATCTTCACCACAAAGGTGCAGACATTATTATGAACAAGGTGCATATGATCACAGACAACCTTTTGCGCAAATGAACCTTTTCTCCAGCTGTCAACCAACAGCTATATCAATAAAAGCTTTATATGAGTCGCACAAAAGGTTTTTACCTCAAGCATTATCATAATGTCCTTCAAAAGGTCAGGCAACACAAAGCATCATGCCGTAAGTTCACACTTCAAGAATCGTTAAATAATGAACATTTCCTAGATCTTGTGAAGGATGAATTTCCCACAACTTTCAAGAATAAGAGAGCATATCTTTTATTGCCTACATGCCATCCCAACTTTTTAATGTAGGTTGGAGACATCATCTATACACCAAATTGTCTAATATCCTGATAGCTCACAGTGGAGATGCTTTAATTAGTATTTTCTCAGAAGGTAGAACCTTTGTTCATCATCTCTACAGGCCCAAGGCTAATAAACATAATAAAAATCTTCTCAAAAGAAATTGATCTATTAACATCTCTAGCTTAACAAATGTATAATTTTGAACCTTATCATACTCATTTCTTTGAAGCCATCCCGGCTTAAAGAATAACTAGTTCGTATGCATGCACTATGCTCGTGTACAATAATTTCATTACGCACATCGTTCTAAGGAATCAATAATAAAGTCAATAACTGTCACTGGGTGGACAGATAAATACTTGACATTGTTTTCTTTTTTTACCACTCTATGAATTATTCTAGAAAGCAAAACACTAAATGAACATTTTACTACTCTTTCGATAACTTATTAGAGTATTTATTCAAAAATTTAGGAAAAAAAAAAAAATATGGAAGAAGATGGAATTGATTGTTGCCTTGTAGGAACAATTACAGAATTTCACCAAGTGCAATTTTTAGTATAAAGCAGGAATCCATTAGAGTTGGATAGCTATGTGAGGTGCAGAACAAATAAAACCAGTGATGCAAGTAAAGCAACCAATGCAAACGCCAGTGGCTCTTCCAAGGTGAAGTGTGACAAAGATGATCCAGAAATGTAGAATCACAGAATCTTCCTGCTTTCACAAAAAATCCCCTTTTATTGGGAGGGGTAGTTACCTCACAGCAGTCTTGCAGAATGCAAGATGACTACACTACATGCGCTGAAAATATTAAATACACAATCTATCAACAGAGGTCAGTAGATGAGTAAAAGACTGATAATTATCAAAAGAAGCATGTTTCAAGCAACTATTCCATGTCTAGAGTGCATACCCAAGAACTCCCTGCCATTTAAGGCATCAACCCATGTCTCCACAGCATCATAGAGGGCAGCACGTTCATCAGTAATATTGTACTTCTTCTTCAGGTTCTTGGATACAAAGTACATTGCAGCAGCTCCGGCATATTTTACTGTAATTTTCTCGGTGAAGCTGAAATTACCTGGAATCCCAGAACATTTAAATCTAGACGCCAATACAGCCATTTCTACAGTAAGATTCTTACAACAAAATGAAAAATATTATCGACCATATTATTGCAAATGGATAGATGACACTAAACACCCACCTTGTACATGTTTCAAAAGCAATACCAATATAATGAACTTTAAGCATTCGACATTACAAACACCAAAACAACCAAATTGGATTTGAAAGATTGCAGATCACCTAATCAGCAAATCAACAAAACCAAGTCCTTTTTCCCTCACACTCCCTCAAAAAAAAAAAAATAATATATATATATATATATATATATGCAGCATGATCATGTGTAACAAAACTAAACACATTTAACAACTCAAATGGTGACATCACCTCAGCAGGCCAGAGCACATAAAACATATCACACCATTACAATGTGTCCGTATATCACGTTTCAGCTTTCTAAGGCATAATAAATCAACAATTTAAGCCAATCCAAGCCCATGACTTCATTTTATGTATTTATGATCACATTATGATGATTATTAACATTATGATGATTATTACATAAACATATCTACCTTTTATATGTATTTGAGCCAATTACCATATGGCCATAGTTGAGCAAAACAACCCCATGAAACTGATCCAAAAGGCAGGTACCATTGCATTAGTTTTGCAATCATGCAATGACGCTTACATCTCATTTCCAAATTATGTGTATTCCACCAATCTACATCATTTGGAGTTAATTCCACCAGAACAATATTAATCATAGACAAGAACCCTAGATGGAATTCCTTCAATAAAACAAACTGAGAGGAGATATATTATCAGAGAGCCAAGCTATATAATGCACTAGTACAGCAAAACAAATGGCAGATTTTGACAGCGACTGAATTGGCATGGCTTTTACTCCATGGAATCAATTTCAAATGCATCCATAATAACAACAATAAAAAATACCAATGAGAAATCACAAGCCAAAGAAAAATCATGCGATTGGCTCCGTCATTCATCTCCACGTATAAACTACAACCTCTTCGGCATTGATCATGTAGAAACTTGCATAAAACGGTTTGATGACTCGCTCTAGTTATCCAGCAATTACTGTTATATGTAGTCTTGCCTGCTATACACTCTCCTGTTTTATATACATGAGCTGTTGCGGAGATGAGATGAAGAAGCATTTGTTGCCCTCCTAGTGAAAGCAATAAAAAATATATCTACCTATTCTACCAGATGAGCAAAGCATAAGACTTATCAATCATCTTCTTTTGCTGCCAAACTTATTAATCATCTCGGTGAGGGAAGTAAATCGAAATATCAGTCATGACTTCACATCAAATCATAAGCATGTCTTACCATTGCTTGTGATATAATCAAATGACTCAAGAGCCTCGGAGGTATTCCTGTAGATGTTTGGTGATAAGACATGCACCAAGTGATTGTCAACCCATCTGTAGTTAGAACAAAATGAGCACAATCATTAACTCTTGGCATAATATCGGAAGTTTTTAGACTCATACTGCAGCTTAAAGCACAAAGATGAAGCCCCATTTGATCTGGCTGGTATTAAGCAAATAACCAATGCACACGATTTGGATGGCATGCAAAAGATGTGCAATTTCCCACATCTGAATTAACAAGTCAATATTTCTTTACAGTCTACAATTGACATGGCAGACTTTATGAGTGTAGGTGTATCATCGACAATAACACATTATGTCATAATATAGAAAAAGGAGACTACCTCCGCCACTTTCTCTCTTCATCATCAGCATCTTATGTGGCTGGTTTGGCTGACCTTTCGGGAAGAATTTTTTGACCCAGCTTGTCAATGATATCAGCATGATTCAAATTTTTCACATAAGTTACGATTATAATGGCACTCAAATGTAACAAGGGGCTCTTGGGCTGAATAACATTGAAAAATATCCTCAATGAACATAGTTTTCTAGAGTTTTCTCACTGAGCATTTAAAGGTAGACAAATTCAGGAATTTAGGTTGTGGCAACAAAAGGAGAGCACAGAACCTGATGAGTCGACTAGCTGCTCGCCATCCCCCATGAGTATAGGAACCTTCTTGTAATCGGACCATTTTATCTCTTTCTTACTAATTGGATTGACTTCAACAACTTTGTAGGGGATGTCATAATAGTCCAAAAAAGCTGAGATTGACAGAAAACTTGAACTCAGTATGAAATGAAAAAGAACAGAAAAATTGAACAGAAAACTTGAACCCAGGCCATGATAATAGATTTGTCTCCGTTGACTTCATTTTGTTCCTCAGGTAATGCTTCGAACTTCTTTCATTCTTTCCGCTTTCATTTGTTAACCGCCGGGATTCATTCTTCAATGTACAGTAAGTTTTCTTGGGTTCAGGTAAGTTTTTGGTTTTCAAGGCATCAATTTTGATTCTGCTCCCTCGATTCGATGCGTAATACAAACTGATCTTGGAACTCGAGTCTCTAGCTCATTTTGAAAGCCAGAAGATGAAATTTATTGGATTGTTAATTGACGGGAATTGCGCTGCTGTCTTCTCTTCTCGATCGGCTCATCCCACATTGAGATTTGACATGTCTTACCCTCTGTGGCAGATTGTTTGCAGTTGCTGATGATATCTCCTGCTTCTTCCAAGGACACATAGAGAATGTAGCTCTTCTTAGGCAGCAATACGGATGGAACAAAACCGCTAATGAGGTCATCATTGTCATAGAAGCTTATAGAACTCTGAGGGATCGGAGGTCTTACCCTGCTGATCAAGTTGTGAGAGACATCAGCAGGAAGTTTGGTTTTGTGCTCTTCAACAGCTCTTCTAAAACCGCTTTTCAGGCCTCTGTGAGAAATAATTATGTTCACTGGTTTTGTTCTGGGATATCGCTCTCAATCTCTTCCTCCACCTGCGATCTATATCTAATCCTTTCTGTTCTCTGAATCATGCAGGATGTTGATGGAAGTGTTGCTTTCTGCTGGGGAAGTGATTCTGGAGGCAATCTTGTTCTCTCGGATGATTCTGAGCAGAGCATCACTTCCAATAATATAGCAATAAAACAAAGGGAAGTCAATGCGAGATGCTTATAGAAGTTCAAATTGATTGGAGCCACCATCTCATATCTTTTCAACTTTTGCCTCAGATAATCCTTTTATTCCAGTTAAGTGCTACAAAAAATAAACAAAGAAAAAGCAATTCACTTGGCCAAATAAGAATACGTTCCTCAACTCAGCATCACGTTAAACTCTTATGTTTCCTGGTGAATGTAGAACGTCAGGACAAAAGCATTTCCTAGATGATCAATGACAATCTAGCTTTCCAACAGTGATTATTGATGAATTTAGCTGAGGATATTCCTTATTAATCCAGCTATGTCACCAATACAATGGTGCAATTCCAATGTCACGTAACATTGCTCTTGTATGATGAGAAGACAAAAACCAAAAAACTATTGCACGCACAGGAAATCACGGCTAGTTCGAGAGAAAGGTCGAGACGTAAATCACGATAATCACAGCCATAGCTTCATCGTACCATTTGCATCTTAAGATCACACGGATCACAAAATCACGACAATCATCTCAGGACCAAAAGACGCACCGGAACTCATTACGAAAGCGATCAGACGAACAGAGAGGAGTTGCCTACACTCTGTTTTGCCGTAACTCACGTTTGTTTGTGGATCGTTTCGAGCAGGTCTTCTGCTTCGTCGTCGACGTCCTCTCTTTCCACGATCTTCTGCTCTTCGGCTCCGAACATCAACGAGCGAACACGAGACGAAACTCAGAGTCATCGTCGCCGGCGATCGCGCTGCGGAAAAGGACATGAACTGAAATCAAGCGGAGATCGCGAAACTCAGTTGAGAGACGAAAGCATCTTCGACGACGATGGAGTTTGACGATCGGCGATGAAGTTCGCTGCGTCTGCGCAGGAGAAGAGACTTTTAAATTTTTCTGCGGAATTTGGAGGGGATCTTATAGAGAGAGAGAGAGAGAGAGAGAGAGAGAGAGAGAGAGAGGCGGGAAGCGGGGAAGAATGGCTCTTGGCTTATTTTCCTTTTCTCTTTTTTCTTTCGTTATTCTGAGATTGATCCTTATAAATTGAGGTTTAATGGATCTGTCAGATACACTCCTAAAGAGGGAGAGGAAAATATTGGTTTGATTTTTTCTTTCATTTCACAATAAATAACTCAGTTTTTTTATTTAGCTCGGTTTTATGTTCATCTTAATCATGTTCGACTTATAATTTTCTTAAATTGGACCGAATTAAGTTCTTCTTAAAAAAAGGAAAAAAAATTGATATATATTGTAATCGATACTTGATTTAATTGCATTATGTCCAAATTGAATCATGAAAATATCAATGAACAATTGAGTTATTCGAAATGACTTGATAAGAACTTGCTCGTGACCGGTTTAATTGTATTACACTTAGGTGGCACACATCCTAAAATTTGTAACTCGGTGATTCGATAAAAAGTGATGAATATAGAGCATGTGCTTTCTTTTGTGGAACACGGAGCATATCTTAATATTAACTCCTTTTGACTCAAATTTATAAAATAGGCAAATCAGACTTAAAAAATAGAACCATTGGTAATCTTAGACATATTCTTCCTCATATTTTTCTTAAAAAATTTGTTCTTTTACGTAGGTTTTTAAACGTATGTATAATGAGATGAGACGTTCAGCTACTTACGAATTACGAAATGCAATATTTAGTTTCGATATGGTTCGATTTTTTTTTTTACTAAACTTTATTATGATTTTAAATCAGATTTTTTATGTAATATCAAACGCCTAAATTTTATTATAAAAAAAAACAAAAGAATATCGCCATTTATAAGACCCTCAAGCTCTTTTAATTATTTAAATCAAAATATCGTCTCTCTCACGACGAGAAACGCAAAACCCAAAACGACAATCTGTCGAAGTCGAGACTGATGCTGATCGAGTGATCCGAGAGAGGTGATAATCGCGCATTTACGGCGATCTTCTCGAATATTTTTGTCTTGGGCTTTCGCTGTTCCTTGTTCCATTGCGCGTAAGCCGTTTGATGTTTGTCCTGAGTGAGAGGCATTTGCTTTTCTTGGGCTTGTTTCTTGAATTTGGAGCGACGCATTAACATCTTGACATGACCCGTCTTCAAATCATTGGTAAAGCCGTAGCTTCCTCGAATGAATGGAGCGCGGCAAGAGAGTTTGGTTGCTTTGTCACCTCCCTAGTGTGTTCGCCTACCCTGAGAAGAAACTGGAGTTTTGGCGAGATTTTACTTAACCGGTCGGGGCATAGATTCATGACCACCAGCAAGAAAGTGCAAGATAGGAGCAAGGACAATAGGGTCCATGATCTCGAAATTGCCACTGAGAAGCATATAGTGGTGTCGAAGGTGTTGGTTTTGATGGAAATGTTGAAGAAGGAACCCGAGATAATAATCCCTGTGAGGTCGCTGGATCTATAATCAAGCCAAACGGTATAGTGGATTTTATTCAGAAGTCGCCAAAACTGTTTGAGTTGTATAAGGATCAAAAGGGGGTATTGTGGTTTTGAATTGACTAAAGAAGCTGAAGACTAGCTAGAGGAAGAGGATAGATTGGTTAGGGGACACTCTGGCACGGCTGTTGAATACATGACTAGGATGTTGATGATGTCGGTCGATAAATGGCTTCATGTGGATAAAATTGCTCATTTCACGAGAGAGTTTGGTTTGCCAGCTGATTTCAGGAGCAAGTGGCTACACGAGTATCGCAGCACTTCAAAGTGGTTAAATCTCCAGATGCAGTTGACTATCTCGAGCTCGTAGAGTGATCACAGAGTTGGAGAAACCCATATTGGGGGTATCGGAATTTGCCTTTCATACTCCAGGGTTGCTTTCCCTATCTTTCCCCTTGAAGTTTCCCACCAGTTACAAGAAGGTGTATAGATATTGAGGCAAGATTGAGCACTTATAGAAAAGGTTATACTTATCTCCTTATGCCGATGCGTGTGGCCTTCAAGCTGGATTGAAAGAATTCAATAAGAGAGCCATTGCAGCAATGCATGAGTTACTTGGCTTCACAATGGAAAAGAGGTCGGCAACTGATCACATAGAGCACTTTCAACAAGAATTCGTGATGCCTCAGAAGCTGATGAGACTCCTGTTGAAGCATTATTGCGTTTTCTATGTCTCTGAGAGGGGGAAGAGGTTTAGTGTGTTCTTGACAGGAGCTTATGAAGGTGTGGAGCTGATTCAGAAATGTCTGCTAGTTATTTGGAAGGAAAAGGTCCTAAGCCCTATTGGTTATACAGGGAGGAAGAAAATAATAGAAACTTTTATGGACTTATCAGATATGGAAGATAATGATTTTCTAGAGTAGCTCTGAGGATGGAGGCGTTGCTATGCAGCTTAGTCAAATAGAAGCCATCGGTGAATTGGAGGATATTGCAGTTGGAGACAGCTCCTTCATGGATATACATGAAATTGACAATAAATGCAAGCCTCATGATTCATTTTAAGGTCATATGTTCTTATTCAAGTTGTCAAGATAACTTGCTTTCCAGTCTTCTTCACAAGTTCAAAGTTTTGAGTCTTTGTACAGATTTAATTAGACAAACTCTGCTTACATCTATAAACCAAGTTAATTAATAGCGGACTGATCCATCTCATTCCTTGTTAGTCCTAGATATTGCCATCGGAACTCATGAAATCAGTGATTCAGAAAGAATGTGCGGATAATGCTTTTGGCAACTCTCAGCTCTCCTTGGTGCTAGCAAGGACATCAGAAGCAGTCTATTTACGGTGACTGGTTCATTCTTGGTTATTGGTCTGACTTAATGAGTGTGGTTGTACTAACCTGCTATTCTGAAGATGAACTTGCCAACCTGCATTTGAATCTCAATGTTGGGTCAAAGAGATGACTGCGTAGTGGCTATCGTGGAGAACATAGCCTCTGTTGCTATGACGATCAACATTCTCTCTCTTGTTGTTACAAATTCAATGCCGAGCTCACCCTGCAGTAATGCCTTGTTCATCACTGTGCATGGATATTCAGGTCCATAATATCTAAGACTGCCTTCTGCAGCATACTTTCATTTGCTTTCTATCCGATTGCCTGTCCTATAGGCCTTGTAAATTCTGTTCAAATTCTCTATGAATCTATGGCACACTCCTGTTTTTGGGTTCTACTAGAGAACTTCCTTTTGTTGGATTTTGGAACCCAACATCAAACAGTAAGTAGTTTTTATTTCTCCTTGTTTATGTTGGGCTATGTTCATGGTTGATTCACTTCATTAGCTTACTGTTTCGTTTTGAAGAAAGAAATAGGAGAGCCTTTGAAAATAGCAGGACTGGTTTTTTAATTTGAATGATAGATGACTTTCCACAGCTTTTGGTTGTGTGAAAATGACATTACTAAGTGCATTCTTTCTTATACCTCATAGCATGAATTGCGTTTATGATTTGTCACATGGGCTAGCATCTGCTTGATGCCATTTGTACAATAAATTTCTTTAGCTTGTCGAGAGAAAATTCTTAACAAACTCACTGGAGATGATGTTGAGTAATTTGCTACCAAATGTTGCGATTAGATTTCTTCTTGTGCTCATGAAAACCATGATATCCAAAATTGTATGTGACAAATCAAAATGCCACTCTGTAGCTAAATGTATTGCACTGCATCATTTTCTTGTTTTTGCTTTATAACAAAATTCGATGGTTGATAGATTTCATTTCTTTTGTTTGCAGCAATTAGATCTCTTCTCAAGCCTAACAAAGTCCTCCAACCCCTCAATAGCATGCCATGCTCGACTAAGTTTCTAAAAGCATATAAGGTTCCTAAGAGTGGTAGATGTTAATTTTTTTCCCTTTTGACTGAGATTTATTGGCATCTAAAATTGAAGTATGTGCGATGCCAATGGAAAGACTTACCGTTGAAAACAAAAAATTTTCAAAGGAAAGGTCAAGCATCAGTCATAGCTCCAACTGGAGCAATGACAGGAGTAATGTGCCATGGAGATTGAGCATCAACTTTATTTGGAGCACTATGAAGGTTTCCAGATCTCATACGATCAAGGAGAAAGAGGAGCATCAATGTTTATCAGTTATAATCACTTAGCTATCATCTTCCGTTACATGGAAAAAGCATCGCATGCATTATGGCCCAATTCATATTAGATAGCCAAATCTACTTGTTTTAAGAAGGGATTGGAGTTTTGCGCCAATGTTTTCAAACTTGGGCTAGTCAAAGAACAAGTTAGGTTACTAGTTTGCGGTCCAAGCGGTTGCACTACGGGCAAACCAGTGATGATGTCATGAGCAAGCGATTATAGATTTTTAATGTTGTTGATTGCCCGTGGACATATGAATCGTTGGGCCCTGGTGGTAAAGTGAGGTGCCGGTGATCCAAGGAGTTGAGTGCTCGAGTCTCTCCACGTGCAACTGTAGCCAAAAGCCCAGTTGTGTACCCATGGGACTCTAAAACTAGGTGGATCCAATTTGGAATACGGTATGTTTCGTTGGTTTAGCGAGTGAACTGGTATTCAGACTGGTTCGATCTGATTTTGGCCAAACTACTTGCACATACTTGATTAGTTTTGTATGAATAGAACAAAGGGAAAGCAATGGAATTGGCCAAGAAAAAGGGGCAAGAGCAATACTTTATGTTTGAATGATACCAGAAGATCTTAAGGAAATCAACATTGAGAACTTTATAGTCTTCGAATGGGCTTGACATATAGCCACTGCAATCTTTTTGCAACAGCTTGAAATTAACAAAACTATTTAATATGCTTTCACATGAAAGAAAGAAAAATCTTTAAAAAGAGATCATTAAAGTGAGGCCAAGCAATGAATCGAGAGGATGATTTTGTAGAATAAGTTTCATGTAAACAAAAGTGCATTTGAGATTTAAAATTAGACCAATCATCGCACGATAAATTCTTGGACAATGCCGAACAAGTATCTGACTTATCCGGATTGTAATCAAGCCCTTAAATTATGTTTTTGATATAGTCAAGTACCACAATTTTTTGATACGTTAAGGCCTCTAGTAAAATTGCGACGAAAAATGTTGATATGATACTAAGACCATTAAATAATCATTAACTGTCATATTGACATCTGATATGGTACCTTGAGATATTGTCACATCAACACACTTTTTTCTCTCCTCATCACTCAATCTATAGGGTAAGTAGCCATGTCAGTTATTATGTTTAACTTTTGTTGAGTAACGAGTCAAATATGCAAAATCATATAGCATGGCAAGTTATTTAACCAATGCCTCAAATTGAGCCAATTTTGCAAAATTGAGCTTCTTGATTGAAAAAAAAAAAAGGTTCAGGTTTTAAACTGACCAAGAGCTTAGACTACTTACTCAATATTCTTTCAACTCCTTAACCACTCTAAGAATAGCATCTCAAGGAAATGTTGTCTATGAAGGTGACTATAAGCAGCGATGCTGATGGCAACGGCACGGCAGTGGCAGTGGGACGGTGATGTGCTCTCTTGCCCCATTCTTGCTTTTATTTTATTTTTTTCCTTTTTTTATTTTTCTCTTTTATTAAATTTGAATTTGAAAAGATACATTAAATCTAGAAATAATTCTAATAGACAAGTACAAGAGAGATTACTGAATGAAAAATCACAGTATGATTAAGCATGAAAGGAGTTAGACGTAAAATATAGTAATAGTCAATTTTAAGCATGACTCTTAACACCTGGGGAAATTCTACTAATAATGGAAAAACAAAGGCATTCATGTAGGGATGGAAGAGGAGGGATGTGAGAGGTGAAGGAACAATGCCAATTTGCGTCCTGCAAAGTCCAAGGCAAAAGTTTGAAAGTGAATTGAGAGTTAGAGTAGAAAAAAAAGAAATAAGTCTATCTTTTTCATTTACTCTCTTTAGCTTCTGCTTCACTATCTAGAAGAAAAGGTACACGATATCTAGTAAAGTCTTAGTATTTTTTAGTTTATGGTTTTTTCACATGAGCAGAGCACTTTTGGACATGAAGCATCCTTGAAAGTCTTGGTCCTTGTTTAAACTTTTTGGTAGGTGAAAGTCTTGATCTTCCAGGACTTTAAAGTTGTCTCTCTCCATTACCTCATTATCACTTTGCTTCAATAATACGGTGATTGATTCACCCACGGCCACTGGAAGTTCTTGGTTCCTTCTCAGCTTCCTTCTCATACTAATTTATAGTATTGTTAATTTTAAGCAAGCCATATAACGTGTGGAAAGTCTCCTTGAAATGGAACAAGAGACATGGACATTGGGACGTGACAAAAGGGATGTAAAAAGTGAAGCAATGAAACCAATTTGCACCTTGGAAAGTCTAGGTCTTTCCAGAATTGATTAAAGTTTCTTCCCCATTAGCTCTTTTTCATTGTTGCTTCACTTTCTAGACAAAAAAAACAAGTACATGATATCCGGTAAAGTCTTAGTCTTCCTAATGAAAAGTCCTTATCAGTATACTGTCACGACAAGCACGACAAGCAATTTGAGTTAGACCAAAGAAACTATGTTTTTGTGACATCCTGAAATTCGACCCCGTCCCGATTTTATGAAATGGGCATTTCGTCGATGTGCCGATAGTTGTTTTACTCTGAGTTAGCCACTCACGAGTAACTAATCTATTAGGTGAGACTGTTAAGGAATATAAACACGGCAGACTTGAGAATTCGATCAGAAATCGACTGCTCGATCGTAATAATCGGTAAGGGTCAATACGGCACCATTATAATCGATTAGTGATCGGATATAGGTCGATTCAATGGAATGGCATAATTAAACTGTGGGTGATTCCACATGATTGCAAAATTCGCGTCGAACGGCACTAAACCGATTTTCTGTCAATTCTGTAATCGGTACTCGTAATTGAAACCTTGCGATTTTTACGATAATTGAGAGTCCCCAACGAGTCAAAGATGCATAAACGTGGATCAGAAATTATCGACCGTGAGTCAAACACGATAAAATCCCTAAAAGCTACTGATAGGTTAGGTTGTACTAAAATCGTGTCTGGTCGATTTTAAGCACGAAATTGAATTTGGTTTCGATAATCAGACATTCGAATGTGTCATGATTTTTTTTTATGATGTCGTCTCGTCTTTCGGAGAAATTCCGTTGAGTCCGAATTTTACGGAAAAATCGATTTGGACAAATTGGAAAATAAAAGTGGAAATTCGGATGGGAGAAGGAGGAGCTATTTTGGCTGCCCATATTGGCTTATTTTGGGGGTGAAAATTGATGCTAAATGGTGATTGGAGGACCAATTAACTTAAGGGGATGAAGACTTTGGGATAAATGTGATGATGGGTTGATATTTTGAGCAAGGCTTCCTTTGGTTGGGTTGTGCATTCGACTTTCTTCAACCCCAACCCACCCTTTCTCCCCCTGCTCAGCCAACCAAACAGCCCACTTCCCCTTCTTCTTCTCCATTTCCCTCCTTTCCTCACGTTTTCTCTTTCCCCTGAATTTTGGTCCTGTTCTCTTCAATTTTATTTGCTACCGTTACCCCTCCCCACCATCGTATCACCCCCACGCCTTACCCACCCACCATCCAGCACCCCGTCTTCTCCACTCACGCTGCTGCACCCTCACCTCACGTCTTCATCATCAAATCACCACAGCCAAGCTCACGCCCAGCCAGAAGCTCCTCCACCGCTGCAGCTCTAGTGGCAACCTCAGCCTAGCTCACCCCGAGCCCAACAGCTCTAGTCGAACAGCTGCCCGTTCCAGCTCAGTCCAGCGGCCACACACCAGCCCCCGCGACCAGCCCAAGCCCTTCACCGACCAACCCACAGCAAGCGCTGACCAGCCTTGGCTGAGTGCTTGTAGGGCCTATTCAGCCGCCGCTGGATCTCTGTTGGAGTTGCCGTAGGCTCGAGTCTTGGTCGCCTTCGCGCCGCCGTCACCGTGGACCCGTCGACTCTCTAATCCGGTGAGTTAACTCTCTAATCCTTGATTAGATTATTAATTACACTTAATGGGTTAGATTAGTATTAATTAGCATGGTTAGATTAGTGTTAAGAAGGATTAGTGTTAAGCAAGTTGAATTAGTGAAATTTGAATCGGGTTTACTGGACCCTCGCCATTTACCATTTTTGTGGATTGAAATGTATTGAGATTTTGAGGTTAATTCCTTCTTAAGAAATGTTTTAGACATCCTCAGCTATAACATATTTTTCCCAAGATTTTATGGATTCAAAAGTATATGGTTTCAACTTCGTTAAAAACAAAACAGAACCTCTGTTTTGCTGGAATTAGTGACCTTTTGGGATTCAAGGGATTTTTATCAATTCTTATGGTTCAAATGTTGAAATGGTTTCTTCACGAAAGTTGTTTTTCATATCTTCTAGTTTAACATAGTCAAATTTCAGATCAAATGGACAAGTTTTGGATCTCGAACCAAGCTGGTTTTTGAAAACGTAATTTCTGGAAACGGACACAGTTTTTGTAACGGTTTGGACGATTTACTGCTTTTAATACAGAAAATTATGGGCTAAGGTGTCTTCACGAAAAAATTTCTTTTAAGTATCCTTTATAACATATCAAAATTTGATAATTTTCTGAACTCTTTTGATTAGGTTTCTGGATTTAAACTTGGAGACGCGCAAATGGACTGGTTTCTGCCAGTTAGGGCCGGTAGTGGTTTTATGATTATTCTTGGTGTCGTGTTTGCTGGATAAGGTGTATTTAGGGATTCAGCTGACTTTTGGCATGCTGAGAACTTAGGTATGAGGTGATGAGATGGATTACTTTATGTTGATTATTTAGTATTATTATAAAAGGTGACCTCTTGGACTATTAAATAGAAAATACATGAGGTGTCAGGTCCAGACACCAAAACTTATTTGTCCAATAAAACAATAAGGTTTTAAACTAGGTGCGTGCAAAGTTTGATGATTTAATTTTGAGTACGTGAGCACCTACGAATTTATTTCTAAACATTTGAACAAAAAAAAAAGGGGGTTGCTAAGGTTTCTTTTCAAAAGAGGGGGTTGGAAAAGAAATTAGAAAATAAATATGGTGTCGGGTTTGGACGCTAAGTTTTATTTGCTCAATAAAACGATGAGGTTTTATACGAGATGCGTGCAAAGTTTGGTGGGTTAATTTCAAATACGGGACCCCGTACGAATTTATTTCGGAAGGTTTGAACAAAAGAAAAAGGCTTATTAAGTTTATTTTTAAAAGGAGATTTTGGTGTTTTAGCTATATGATGGAAGCTAAGAGTTGATTTGGTCGATGATGTGCCTGCATGGTCAGGTTAATTAAGTGGTTCAGTTTAATTAACCGCAATTTATTTATTTAATTAAATACAATTTATTTAATTATTTATTAATTAGTGTAAATTATATCGGGATAGCCAGTTGTTAGAATTTTGTGCTGATTGTCGTGGTGCAATTAGTTTGTGCAATTGATTGTTAATTTGTGCAATTTGATGCTGTGTGTTGATTCTTGAATTATTATTTCACAAATGTGAAATTTTGGTATTTAATTAGAAAATACCAAGTGCCGGGTTTTGACACCGAAAATGTTTTTAGATACTATATTAACTAGTGGGATTTTAAAAGGGAGGATATCAATTTTTCTGGTTCAATCTGACCATGTACCCACATACAATTATTTTCACTAGTTGTTTTTATTACAAAGAAAATAGGCCAAGTACATAATTTTAATTGAGGCATTTGAGTGCAATACACGATGTCCTTGGCCGGGATTGGATGGTCGTGTGCTAGTTATGAAAATCTGTCACCCGATGTGCGTCAGGTGGACGATGCTCCTACATGGAATGCCCCTGACAACGGATGCCGGTCGCAATAGAGGCTAGGCCGATGTTCCTATGTGGAATGCCGTCTTGAGGTAGACATTGCCATGCTCGATGGTGGGAGATGACGCCCGGTTACACCGGAAGACCGCTGTGTGTCGGGTAGATCGTGCCTGTGTGGGTAGTAATCAATTGGAACGCGTGACTGATTGAGATAAGCACGCCTGATTATAGGACAAAATTGTGTGACACGGAATGGGACGTGTTATAACGATTTGGCCTTATAATCGGGACCTTTGTGATTGATTGAGCTGTGTGAGACATTATAATTGATGTGTGCATTTATTATATGCATCTGTGATATGAACTATGCCGATGTATAGGAAGGAACTGAGGCAAGATAAGTCCTCTGTGATGTGTGCTTAGGCCGCCTCTGAGTGAATTTGTGCCCTAGTTGGGGCTTAAGGTTTAACTCGCTAAGATTTATTCTCACCCCGTCGTGGGCTAACCTTTTTCAAGGCCGTGGCGTGGAGATCTGCTAAGTGCGGATTTGATGGGCGCGAGATGCAACATCTCATGGCGAGCCCTATTGCTAGTGGAGTTAGGTTGCCTAGGGGTTTCTTTTGAGACTGACTTATGTTTATAAACTTGTACGTTTAACCGGGTATGTATATAAAGTGTGTTTTGGGAAAATTGTTGCATGTCTTTCTACTATCCCTGTATTTGATGGTTGTCCGGGGTTTATATAATTTGCTTCCACATGTGCATAAAATGAAAAGGATCGGCGACGCGTCTTGGAACGTCGCAAAATTTTTAAGTCGACTGCCGAGAGATGTGCGCATGCTTAGGGTTCGGGACGTGACAGTTTTAATGTTCATTGTTTCATTGAGTTAGATAAATCAATTGTTCTCCTTTTTCGCCAGGTCAAGACTTTTGGCTGTCATTTGAAAGAGAGGACCTTTTTCTTGTGGCCATCCAAAACAGTGGATAGGAGGTGATATTTCTTCACATGAGCAACTTAGAGGGAATGCATATCTTCATAAAAAATTTATAACTTACAAATGTTTTGTTGGTTTTTCTTTTAGTATAGGCTTTTATGTGGCAGCTTGTAGCAAGATGGGTGGCAATGATATGCTAAAGGGTGTTGAAGTAGTTGTTGATGATCGTGAATCACTTGAGGGGAGAATCGTGCTCCTTTGAACATAAAAAGTTAGCCCAAACCAACTTGCATGATGGATTAGTTGGTGATCTGTAAGTCGTTTACTATTTCCATAGTAAAATTAAGCAACTTGCTTCAATTGGTCTACCTAACTCTTTTTCTTGTTGTCCCAAAGGACATGTTTTTGTTCTCTTATTGAACAATCAAAGTTAGCTGTCTTTGATGACTTGTTAATGTAGAATAGAAAGAAAGATGCCATTTTTAGTTGGATCTTCAATGTTTATTTCAGTCAGTGTGAGTTCACAAGGATTCTTATTCATCGCTAAACAAGAAAAATGGTCAAGCATCACCAACTAACAATGTACAATCTAATAGAAGTTATACTCTAGGCATCACACTTATGAACAGGAAAATCGTACAAAGGACCACGATTCTCCTATCAAATGATTTGTGATCATCAGCTATTACTTCAATACCTTCAACAAATCATTGTTGTGCATGTTGCTACGAATTTTCACCACATAACTACCACATGAAAGCCTACATTGATTTCATATTCACCAATAACGCGTAAAACAAAGATATTGAAATCATAAGGTTACTGAGAATGTACGGATGTAAAAAATGCTGATAAAAACACTAGTAAGTAATAGATTATTTAACGATAATCTGCGTGCACTCTAAGTTGGTCATATGACGAAAAATCACCTTTTGACCTCTTTTTTAGATTGAGACTTTTGGCTTGTGCATGCAAGAGAGGACCTTTTCTTATGGCCATCCAAAACAGAGGTTAAGAGGTGATTTTTCTTCAATGATCAACTTTGAGTGCATGCATATTTTCTCCATATATTCTAAATACCCTAGTGATTTCAATGTCTTTGTTTTCTGCTTTATTGGTGAATATGTGATCAATATAGGCTTTCACTTGGCAATTATAGGAGTAAAGATTCACATATGTTTAAGAAAATTATTAACCGAAATAATTTGACTATATTATGGAAATATAAGAAGTCCCTCAATTCCTCCTTCAATGTGGACGAACGGACAAAGTTAGCTTTTTTCTTATTGAACAAATTAAATAGGAATGAGTGCACTAGAAGTCCAAAAACTTACAAAAAGTGCAATCAAATCTTAAAACTCGTCAAATTGGTGCAATCGAGCTCTTCCATTAACTCCATCCAACTTGGCTGACGGAAAATGCTTTTGTTAGTCAAATTGAATGAAGTTAATGGAAGAGCTTGATTAAATCAATTTGACAAATTTTAGAACTTGATTGCAATTTTTGCAAGTTTTAGAAGTTATTTGCACTTTGGTGACAAGTTTTCGGATTTCTAGTGCACTTATCCTGAGAAAGTAAGCCGTCATTGATGACTTGTAGTTGTATAACGAAAAGTCTTGGTCTTCATGAGTTTATGGTTTATATACATGAACAAATATATGATTGTGGAAACTACAAATATTTGAGGTAAATCTTTAAATATCACAAGACGATGGTGCTCTCTCTTGCCCCCATCTTTGCATTTTTTTTTTCTTTTTTAGGTTTTTGCTTTATTTTCTTTTTAGTTTTTCTCTTTGTTTTTTTTTTTTCCCTTTTATAGAACTTAGTTTTGAAAAGATACATGAAAATCTCTGACATAATTCTAGATTAATGAATGAAAAATCACAATATAAATGAACTAGAAAAGAGTTGGACGAAAATTATAGTATTGTCAATTTCAATCAAGACATGTAATGCGTGGAAATTCTACTAGTAGAGAAACAAGAGACATTCACATTGTGAAAGAAGACGAGGGATGTGAAAAGTGAATCAACAAACTCCAATTTGTGTCCAGCAAAGTCTTGGTCTTCCTAGATTTTATTGAAGTTTCTTTCCCATGAGCTCTTTCACTGTTGCTTCACTCTCCAAACAAAGAAGGTACACGATATCTAGTAAGGTCTCTGAATATTCTCTAAATAATACAGAACAAAGCACTTGTGGACAAAAAGTATTTTACTTTGATTTGCCTAATCTTTGATGCATATCCTTGAAAGTCTTGGTCTTTGTTGCATATTTTTGGTAGGTGAAAGTCTTGATTTCCTAGACTTTATAGTTTTATCTCTTGATTAACTCACTATCACTTTGCTTCTCCATAACCCTTGTTCTCTGCAGACTATAGTGACTGATTCACCCATGGCCATTGGAGAAATTTTTTTGGGTTCCTTCTGTCAAGTCCTACTCGACAAGTTGACTTCTTTAGGATTGGACTATGTGCTACAAGAAAGAATCAACACCACCTCGTTCCATATGTTGAAGGGGATGCTAGAAACAATCAATGCAATGCTAGATGATGCAGAGGACAAGCAACTAAGTGATGACCGTCTAGCGAAGCTATGGTTCGATGATGTTAGGGACTTGGCCTATGACATAGAAGACTTGCTTCATGAGTTCGAGATTGAGGTTGGTCAAGCCAAGCCAAAGGCAGAATCCAGCACAAGTGGAGGTCAGTTGAAAAGGAAGTTCTCTTTGTTTAGCCGATCGTGCTCGCTCATGTCTGAAACTAAGTCACAAGAGATGAAGGGTAGGTTTGAAGAGATTATTACTAGGAAGGCTCTCCTAAGCTTGAGAGAGAATGTTGTGCACAGATCCCACTACACCAACAAAAGGCTCCCCAGCACTTCTCTACCAGAACTTCAATTTTTTGGCAGGGAGGAGGAAGAAGCACAAGTACTTGAACTATTGATTAGTGACGTCCAAAATTCCGATGCCACTTTGAGCATAGTCCCCATAGTTGGGAT
This sequence comes from Eucalyptus pauciflora, assembly GCA_007663325.1. NCBI lineage: Eukaryota > Viridiplantae > Streptophyta > Magnoliopsida > Myrtales > Myrtaceae > Eucalyptus > Eucalyptus pauciflora. The sequence continues at coordinate 1,115,006 of VMYD01000077.1, forward strand.
GGGTGGTGTTGGAAAGACGGCCTTGGTTCAACAACTATATAATCATGTCAGGGTGAAAAGCTATTTCGAGAGGAGAGTATGGGTTTGTGTTTCAGATTTTTTTGATGTCCTCAACATAACAAAAACTATTTTGCGGTCAATCACCGGGTTACCTTGTGAGGGTGAAGATCTTAATGGGTTTCAAGTTAAGTTGAAGGACAGTTTATCTTAAAAGAAGTTTCTAGTGATTTTAGACGATGTCTGGAATGAGAAGTATGGAGAATGGACTACCCTCCTAAAGCCATTTGAAGCGGGGGCTAAGGGAAGCAAGATCATTGTCACAACACACAACCATTATGTTGTTTCCATAACAGGTGCTTCACCGTATCCTTTGAAGGAGTTGTCCCTTGATAATTGTACAAGTTTATTAGCCCATCATGCTCTAGGAGAAAGAAATTTTGGGAGGCATGCATATCTTGAAGCAATAGGTAAGAAATTAGCTTTAAAATGTAAAGGTTTACCTTTAGCAGCAAAAATTTTGGGCGGTCTCCTACGTAACAAAGAAAATCTTGACGAATGGGAAGCTATCTTAAATAATAGAATATGGGATGCCACGATGGAAAAAAATGATGAGGTTCTCCCAGCTTTAAAATTGAGCTATGTCCATCTTCCTTCTTATTTGAAGCGATGTTTTGCTTATTGCGCAATATTTCCAAAGGACTATGAAATTGAGAGGCATGAACTAGTACTCTTATGGATAGCAGAGGGCTTTTTAGATGGACGAAAAGCAAAGGAGAATATCTTGAGCTTAGGATGGAATTACTTCGATGAGTTAGTATCTAGATCCTTTTTGCAACAATCCAGTGTTAACACATCGAAGTTTTTGATGCACGATCTTTTGAATGACCTAGCAAAGTCGATTGCGGGCGGAATATGCTTTACTTCTAGGGAGTCTCAACTGGTGGATGAGGAAGATGACACCTCTCTTGATAAGAAAGCTCTTTATGCATCATTCATCTCATCATGGTATGTTACATCAAGATGCTTGAGAGCATATGATGGAATGAAGGTACTAAGAAGTTTAATAATATTGCGTGATGGGATTGGTGGGGGCTCAAGAAAATTCTCTATCTCCAACAAGGTGCTGTATGACTTGCTAACAAAATTGAAGTACTTGAAGGTGTTCTCATTATGCTATTGTTCCATCATAGAGGTACCGGAATGTGTTAGTGATTTAAAGCATCTTCGATATCTCAATTTCTCTTATACTGATATTGAAAGGCTACCTGAGTCAATTGATGCCTTGTGCAAATTACAAGCTTTGATCTTAAGAGGTTGTCAAAAGCTTTCAATGTTGCCTCCAGGTATCACAAAATTGGTCAGTTTGCAATTTCTTGACCTTAGAGATACATCAAGTCTAAAAAAGATGCCATTGGGTATTGGTAATTTGAAGAATATAATTATCTTGTCCAAGTTTGTGGTAGAACCAGAGAAAGGGGCAAAGTTAAAGGAGTTAAAGAACTTGCAACATCTTCAAGGAGAATTCTTCATATCTGAATTGCAGAAGGTGGAAGAAGTTAGAGATGCAATTGATGCTAATTTGTTTAGAAAGCAAGGCCTTAGCAACTTATTCTTGTCTTGGAATAAAAATTTTGGAAATTTCCGGAATATAGAGCACGAAGCACGGGTTCTTCACTCCCTGCGACCTCATACTAATCTTGAAAGTCTCACTATCTCATATTATGGTGGTGGAATATTTCCGTCATGGTTAGATGGTCCATCCTATTCTAAGATAGTGTCTCTGTGCTTGCGTGGTTGTCCTAATGTTAGATCACTGCCATCACTTGGACAGCTCCCTTCACTCAGAGAACTATCTATTGAAGGTCTGCATGCAGTAAGCATGATAGGCTCCGAATTTTGCGGGACTAAAAGGCCTTTCCCATCCTTAACAACTTTGAAGTTTGAAGATATGTCAGCATGGAAAGATTGGTCTCTTTACGTTGGTGGCCAAGAAGAAGAAGTACCATTCTCCTGTCTTCAGCATCTTGTTGTTCGAAGATGTCCAGAGTTGATGGGGACATTGCCTTGTCAACTTGATCATCTCATAAAGTTGGAAATCCATTCATGCTCGCATTTGAATAACTCAACTAGTGTCGTTCATCTTCCATCTCTCTGTGATTTACACCTTAGGGATTGTAACAAGGAGATCTTAAAGAGCTTGGTCAACCTAAATTCCTTAACCATTCTCAAAATTGAGAATCTTGCGGAGCTCATATGCTTTGATAAGGGCTTTATGAGCCATTTGGTCAAGCTAAAGGAGCTTCATATAAGAAGCTGTGACAAGCTAACATACTTGTGGCAAGATGGAGATGCAACGCGAAATCTTATTTGCCTCCAGGAATTAGCCATCAAAAGTTGTCCTCAATTCACATCTTTTGTGGTAGGAGAAGGAGAGATTTTAAAGATCGTGGTCAACATACCTTCTTTAACCGTTCTCAAAATTCAACATCTACCAATGCTTGTTTGCTTTGATCATGGGTTTATGAGTCGCTTGGTCAACCTAAAGGAGCTTGAAATAATAAGTTGTGACAAGTTAACATACTTATGGCAAGATGGAAACGAAACTCAAAATCTTACTTGCCTCCAGAGTTTAGCCATCGAAAGTTGTCCTCAATTCACATCTTTTGTGGGTGGAGAAGGAGAGATAGAGCTGCCCTGCAACCTTGAAAAGATGGAATTAAAGAATTGCATGAGTTTAGAAAAGCTTCCAAGCAAGATGCACACACTTAGAGATTTGAGCATTCGGAATTGTCCAAAAATCATGGGACAAACCATTCCTCCAGATGACCTTAGCAGCAATAACCTAATTTCACAACTTGAATCTCTGAAGATAAGTAAATGTGATTCTGTGACATTCTTTCCGCTTGCCAAGGCTAGACTTGCTGCTCTAAAGACACTTCATATTTCGGAGTGTGAGGGAGTGGAGTCGCTGGAAGAGATCATTGTAGAATCATTGAAATCTTTGGATATTTCTACTTGTGTGAAACTAGGAAGCCTACCCCAGTGCCTTCACACGCTCTCCCATCTCACTAAATTGGAAATATGGAACTGTCCAGCGTTGGACATAGAGGACTTCCCTCCCCTTCCCATCACCCTGTCAAAGCTTACGCTTTGTAAGTGTCCGAAGATAAAGTTTCTACCAAATCAATGGCATAATCTTACATCCCTCCATTCGCTACAAATTTGGTATTGCCAAAATATTAAATGCTTCCCCGAAGGAGGATTGCCTCCCAATTTACAGAGCCTTGAAATTTTAGGGTGTGAGAATTTGAAGTCCCCAGTGAGAGAATGGGGTTTACACCTGCTGACATCCCTTGAGTTGCTCCAAATCGACTTTGGCAAGGGAGGGGAGGGAGAGGGGGAGTGGTTTCCTTGGGAGGACGAGGATGCATGGAGTCTTCTCTTTCCTTCCTCTCTAACCGAACTTTACTTGAGAAATATGAGGAATGTGGAAAGTCTATCTAGCGGTCTTCGCAACCATCTCTCCTCTCTCCAGCAGTTATGGATTAGAGATTGCCCGAAGTTGAGGTACTTGCCAGAAGATGGCCTCCCTCCTTCCCTCCAAAATCTATACATATACAAATGCGAGATTCTGAAACTTCGATGCTCAAAACTCACTGGCGATTATTGGCCCCTCATCGAAGAGATCCCTATCGTCTACATTGATGGCATTCAGATCCAATGAATTGATTCTTCAATCTACAGTCAATTTTCTAGGTTTTGAGTAAGTTTTTGGTTTTGAAAGCATCAATATCGATTCTGCTTCCTCAATTTCAATTTTTTGTCCTTTTTTTTTCTTTACTTAACAAAAAGACAAATGTCCCTAAAGTCCATAAATTATATGTGCGTGCATTTTCCATTCTATATGCAAGATGGGACATTATAAATGTATCCAATCATGATGTGCTATTTTATATTTTTTTTCCAAAATAATAAATTTAAATCTTGGCACTCGAATGACTTAGCTGCATGACTAACAATTATATGATGCAACGCTAACTCCTATATATATATATATATATATTATACTATATGAAATATGCAATGCGAGTAAACTAAGACTATCCGTGTGACATGACGTGTATTATATGATGTGAGAGCAGTTAACCCTAAGCCTACATGCAATCTTTATGAAATCCTAATGAAATCTATGTGCTTTCTAGATTAATATGCTCTAAATCTATATGCATCATGAAACTAACCACGCATGGCTCTAAATATGAAAACCCTAAAGTATAAGTAGCGTGTAATGACAATTGATAATCTTGTGATGCAAGAAAACGTACATTATATTTAAAATCCATCATTTTATTGATAACGTGTTATTTCAAAGCAATCGAATTTCAACTTAATCAAATCAATCTTAACAAAGTCGCTAAAGACATCTGACCTTAGTGCCTAAAGGTTCGTAGGTCTAATAGGCCTTGCTTAATATGGGGAAATAGTTGAATCATGATAACCTAAGGTCTTATCAACTAATAAAATGCAATTGAAATTATATATTAGAACTAAATATCAGCGAAAATCATACCAACCTTAAGCTTACCTTGATTAGGTTTAACCTGATGAGGCCGAGCTCGTGGCAGAGAGGGGTATCTGCCAAGGGAGAACCACGTTGATGATGGCGATGGAACCGAGAAGTGAATCATGTACAAGGCACCGATGGAGATCACGAGCAGAAACGCTGGGTTGAGCTGAGAAAACCGGAGATTGAAAAGCAGGATGGGTGCTTGCAGAACGCTAGCGTTGCTTGGTGAAGGATGCCGAGAGCGGAAAACGCGCGAAAGGTGGAGCCACTGAACAATGGATGTTGCAGAAAAGAGACGAGTGGAAGTGTGCGTGGGATCCCGTGAACGTGATGTTGTCTCCTTCAATAGCAACCAAGTCTCCACTAATTGTACTTGGTTTTGTCCCGTTGTGAATCTCTTTCTCCACTGAAGCACCTCTCTATCAATTGTTGCTCTTTTGACCAGGCGCTTGACTCCTCGCGTATGATGGATGGAAAAGACTGGCTAAGTCAATGTGGCGATTGTGATGGAGACAGAGAGAACGTATGCCGTGCGGGCAATGGATGAACGAGAGATCTGCGTTCGTCAACGCATCCGCTAGTGAGTGCTTCCACGTATGAGTGCTTGCGCGTTCTCCGATTTTCTGAGCGAGTCGCTTTGTAGTTCCCCCTCCTCGAATGGACTACAAGGTCCTCTTACACGAGACCCACTGAAGCCAATGAGGGTACACACCAACGAAGCAAGGAGCGGGACTTGAGGTTTTGTCTTTGAGCGGACTGGTAGGCACTTTCCTAGGAGTAGTGCTGTAGCCTGGCTCGCTTAACTTTAGAGTTCCAAAGTAAAACATGCCATTATGTCAAAATTTTCACGTCTGCTCTCCACCTGCCCCATTCACCATCCTAGAAACCTAGGAGGAGCCACTCCCCACTCCCCCCTCGTTGTACCGGGTCGTTACAGCTTTAATTGGAGCAACACAAGCCAACTAGCCCGGGCAACCACTCCCCCCTCGTTAGACTGGATCGCTACAGCTTTACATAGAGCAATGCAAGCCAATGTCTCAACAGAATCGCAGACAAAGGCTAATCGGACGCAGAAGTGACGTCGGAAAGTGTTAAGAGAGCCACTGTGGACTGTTGGACTACCACCACGCGTGACAGTGTGGGCTGAGAATAGCTCGGCAGAGGCTGGTGTACATCCAGCAATGATGCAGATAGTCGCTAAAAGTTCGCAGAGCCACTGACGAATGAGCTGAGGCATGGCAGGGCTGCTAAGCTCGCGAGGAGAGAGGAATCAGGTTCAGCAATGACTGATTACGGCCGAGCAAGTGATGAGTGCGGAGGCTTGGCGTTGTGCGTTCGGCGAAAGCGGGCAGCGCCGGCAATTTGTGGGCATTGATGGCGAAGTGGCAGGGGGCTTTGTCGGCCACGTAAAAGTGCTCAACGGTTGCGTCAAGACAGCAGCAATCGTGTAGCAACACACTATTGGACGTCGAAGCGGTGGCGACAGGAATTCGGCAAGGTGCAGCGGTGGCGTACGAGGTAAGAACCTGCTTCTCCAATTTCCCTATTCCCTTCTCACGATCCTTTCCCCTGTGTAATGCTCCGTGAAGTGTATATGGTATGCCCTATGAGCTCCTCTTTTTCTTCTTTTTTTTCGGGTCAATTCGAAGCACAATTCATGACCGGGCCAACGCAATTTATGTGGATATGAAATTGTTACTAGTGCCTATAATGCAATTGCGAACTTAGTTAGTGATATTAGTGAAATAAATAATTAAATGGAGTTGCCAAATTTTAGGTGTTGACACCTTCCCGTTTGGGTCTTGATCTCTGGCAGATTAGGAACTGTCTTACAGCTTGCTAAAAAATTTTAGCCGACATACTTATGTTTGTTTGGTTGAGATTGTAACAATATGCTGCCTGCCTCTATGTTTGCATTGTCAGCAGTGACCTCTAGGGCAAATAAATCTATTTAGTTCTTTAAAGTATCGGTTGTTTAGGTTTACTCTACCGTGGGATTTTCATTTCGTCATACATTGTGTCATTTTATCTGAAAATACCTTCTTATGTGGCATTCTTCCTGCAAGGAGTTCCGGAACAAAACTTCAAGCTCACATGGGTTCCTTTGGTGTAACTGGAAATCTTGTGCTTCTACTGATGTGTAACTTGTCCGGTACATCTCCTCCCTCTCCGCTACTATTGCATATGTAAATTTTTTGTTGAAGCAATTTTCGAATGACATTGTGAAGCTCAATCGGAGGATAGTTAATTTGTAATCTGAATTGTGGTTCCCTATCTACTTTCTCCAAGGCTTTTTGGATGTTATTGTTCATATAACATGGTGCTTTGACCATATAATTAGGTGGTCAGAAAAGCAGAGTTGCATTTGCCAAGATTATGTTCAAAAACCTTTTTTTCTCATGCGCTTAGCTCATTCACTATGGTTGTTTTGCAGATATCATGGCAATCTATATTGGCAAAAGCTCTTTGGAGGATCATGTGCGAACACTGCTAAGGTCGGACTAATGTAGTCAATTATATGTGTCATTATTTCCAATTTTACAGAACACGAGAAAACAAGCTTTTAATTTCTATTTGGTGCACTGCTATGTTCCAAATTATCTTTAGTGACATTTCTAAATAAGAATGGTCTCTTTCGACACTTTCAGGTCGATATTGAAAATGAGAAGCTTCTTTTTTTCATTAACGGTTACTCTAAATGTTACCCTCTGTGGCAGATGTTTTGCTTTGTGGATGACATCTTCTGCTTGTCTCAAGGACACACGGAGGATGTTGCTCTTCTCAAGCAGCAATGTGGATTGAACAAGACCGCGGATGAGGTCATTGTCGTCATAGAAGCTTATAGAACTCCGAGAGATCGGAGGCCTTACCCTGCTGATCAGGTCACGAGAGACATCACCGGAAAGTTTGCGTTTGTGCTCTTGGACGGCCCTCCGAAAACCACTTTTCTGGCCACTGTAACTGTGAATAGTAATAGTTTTCTTGGTTTCATTCTGGGGGTATCTCTCTCAAACTCTCCCTCCACCTGCGATCTGTCTAATCCTTTATGTCCTCTTAATCATGCAGGATGTCGGTAGAAGTGGCCCTTTCTTCTGGGGAAGTGATTCCGAAGGTAATCTCGTTCCCTCGGACGATGCAGAAGTCATGGAGAAAGGCTGCGGGAAACTGTAGCACCATTTCCTAAAGGTAATTATTTTCACGGATCATTAATGCAGCATCACTGGAGTTTCCTCCGAGCATTGGAACATGAAAAGTAAGGATGGATGAGCTCTGCTGATATTAAGCAGAGCTCAGAGGAGAATGCTATGTCGTTGGGTGACATCATATTGGAAAAACTGGTTCCGAGCCTAAATTTAGAAGCTAAGGTTAAAGTGGTGTCCTTTACCTGTATGCATGTTTTGAAATGTGCATTTTAACCGACAATGTTGCTCTTCCAATTGTTTTCGAGCGCCAAATCGTTCGCCTTTTAACATTGCCTTCTTTTTTGAACTCGGGATGCTTCTTCACCAGCTCTGGAGGTTTGCGAGATTCTGAAATATCGATGCTCAAAACACACCGGCGACTATTGGCCCTTCATCCGAGAGATCCTGATCATCGCCATTGATAACCGTAGGATCCGGTGAATTGATTCGTCCATGTACAGTCAGTTTTCTAAGGTTCAGGTAAGTTTTTGGTTTTAGAGGCATCGATTTCCATTCTGCTTCCTCAACTCGATGCTCGATACAAATCGATACTATGCAGGAAGAAGCTCCGCATGAATTTCCGAAAATCCAAGAAATCCCTGACATCCGCATTGAGTGGGTTCTTAGATCCAATGCAGTGAAATCGATCCACTTTCGCTTTCATTTGCTAACTGCCACGATTCAATACTTCAATCTACGGTCAGATTTCAAGGGTTCGGGTAAGTCCTTTCGTCTTGAACGCATCGATTTCGTGTCTCTGTTCTTCAGTTCGACGCTTAATACGAAGTAATTTCTTCCAGTGCGCGCAAAGGTTTGCTTTTTGTGTTGAAGTACGACTGAAATTCAGAGCTGAAAAATTGATAATTAGCTGCTTGAATATCCAGCAAGAGCTTCCTTTATTCTCCAATTGCACTGGCTTGCGAAGGTTGATGATGATGATGATGATGATATTCTTGTATGCCAATGCTCTTTCGAACGGCAAGTCATTCAGCCTCCTTTGCAGGCAACCCTTTCCCCGGTTTCAGTTCTGGCCCTGATCCCAACAATTTTTGTTCATATATGGATGCGAAGTTGGGGTACTTGCCAGAGGATGGCCCTCTCTCTCTCCCTCCAGGAGATCCCTTTCATCAGCATTGATAGCATTCGGATCTAGTGGAGTAAAATCGATCATGCCCGAGCCATGATGATAGATTTGTCTTCGTTGACTTCTTTTTGTTCCTCAGGTAAAGCTTCCAACTTCTTTCATTCTTTCCGCTTTCATTTGTTAACTGCCAGGATTCATTCTTTGATGTAATGTGAGTTTTCTTGGGTTCCGGTAAGTTTTTGGTTTTCAAGGCATCAATTTTGATTTTACTCCCTCAATTCAATGCGTAATACAGACTGATATTGGAACTCGAGTCTCTAGCTCATTTTGAAAGCCAGAAGATGAAATTTATTGGATTGTTAATTGACGGGAATTGCGCTGCTGTCTTCTCTTCTCGATTAGCTCATCCCATATCCAGATTTGACATGTCTTACCGTCTGTGGCAGATTGTTTGCATTTGATATCTCCTGCTTGTTCCAAGGACACATTGAGAATGTAGTTCTTCTTAAGCAGCAATATGGACGGAACAAAACCGAAAATTAGGTCATCATCGTCATAGAAGCTTATAGAACTCTGAGGGATTGGAGGCCTTACCCTGCTGATCAAGTTGTGAGAGACATCACCAGGAAGTTTGTTTTTGTGCTTTTTGTGCTCTTCGACAGCTCTTCTAAAACCGCTTTTCAGGCCTCGGTGAGTAATAATATGTTCATTGGTTTCGTTCTGGGATATCTCTCTCAATCTCTCCCTCCACCTGCGATCTATATCTAATCCTTTCTGTTCTCTGAATCATGCAGGATATTGATGGAAGTGTTGCCTTCTTCTGGGGAAGTGATTGTGGAGGCAATCTTGTTCTCTCGGATGGTGCAGAAGTCATGAAGATAGGCTGTGGGAAATCTTTCGCACCATTCCCTAAAGGTAATTATTTTTTCGGATTGTTGATGCAGCTCCACTGGAGTTCAGTCCATGCATTGCAATGTGAAAAGTAAGGATGGACGAGCTCTGCTGATATTAAGCAGAGTTCAGAGGAGAATGTTAAGTTCTTGGGTGACATCATATTAGAAAAGTTGGTTTCGAACCTAAATTTATAATTTATGGTTAAAATGATGTTCTCTACCTGTATGTATGTTTTGATTTGTGCATTTTCACCTACAATGTTGTTCTTCCAACGGTTTTCGAGTGCCAAATCGTTCACCTTTTAGTGTTGCCTTCTTTTCCAACTCACGATGCTGCTTCACCAGCTCCGGAGTTTTGAGGAGTTATGAGCACCCACTGAATGAGGTGAAGATGGTTCCTAGGGTGGACAGCTCTGGCCATGAGTGCGGCACCACATTCAAAGTGGATGCGGAGACTAAGGACTCCAGCATGCCTAGAGTTGGGAGTGCTGTGAACTGGTCCTCATTCTACTGAGTCGTATGGTTTGTGGCTCTTTTTTGGACAGGCCATTAGCTATTGAATGGCCTTCTGTTGCTTATAACCCAGTCACCCTTTCTCATACATTGACAATTTTTCAGCTCTAATGGTGGGTTACTCTATGTTGAGAGTTTGAGATGACATTGTATTATGCAGCTGTATATGTTGCTTATAAAACGAAGCCTTTACAGAACCTGATCATGCTTTGTGCAGTAATATCTTCTGGCATTTCATTTAGCCATCATGCAGAGTCTATTCACTGTCATTTTTTTATTTTTTTTTTTAACTTAGATGTCTATTGTGAAATTGTTCTCTCTGTTTGTAAATTAGGCTGGGATGACATTATTATATGAGGACAAATGTGAACTATGATAACTTGGAGCATGCTGGTCCTCATATGGAAATCGAGTTTACACGATACCTTGTGGCATGTTAGATATTAAAGGCTAAAGCTGTAACCTCTCGTGCAATTTAAAGCAGTCAAAAGGACCTTGACGCATGTCGATACAAACTTAACATGAAGGAATATAGAGGTAGCTATCAATACGATGACTAACATCAAAGTGTAGATTAACCAAGAAAAAAAAAACACTTCGCCTGGCCATCTTGGTATGAGAGACTCTTTAGTCCTTCGGATCGACTATGCCCCCTGTTGTTTCTGAAAAACGTGTGTTTGCCAAGTTGAACATAGATGAAATAAATCTCAGTCTCATCTTATTGACAGATGAGCTCTTGCTAACTTTTCTGACAAAATTGAGTGATGGTCTGGATAGATGTGCATTGTCTACATACCGGCAGAGCTAATAATAATATACCAATCCTACTAATGAAAATTCCTGATATCCACTTTTTGTTTAATTCCTCCACACAAAATTAGTATTCAACGTGTTCATGGATCCCCAAGCAATATTAAGTATACTGTATCATGCTCAAATCAGGTCTCCACCTATCCCTCTATCGACTAAGTATAGGCTTTCTCACAGATTTTGATATAGACTTCCGGATATTTTACTTGGTCTCTGTGGTATGGTCTGATAAATTTCAATGAAGTATATAACTAGAGGAACATCTGCAGTATGGCATCACCAATGGTTGGGTATTTTGTTTCCATAGCACAGGCCAAGCATGTAAGTATACTGCAAGTATCCTGCTCAAATTCTGGTCTCCACCTATCCATATATAGACTTTAGTATCAACTTTCTCTCCAATCGATAAAGATTTCTAGATATTTCATTTGGTCTCTGCAGTATACTCTGGTAAATTTGAATAAAGTGTATGGCTAGACCAAGTTCCTGCACAAAAAGGATATAACTTCAGCTTTAGGTAGGTTTGGGGCCTTGAACACCTTGCAAACCCGCTGCTCACATTTGCCTTCCCTAAACATCAACCTTATTGTCGCTGCATGAGGCAGAACATGCCCACCTGCAGGTTTCTTTGATGCTGAAACAAATAAATCAAAGTCGTCAAAAAATTATCTTTTTTCCTTAAATAATGGCCTGCAGCTACTGTATGCATCACTAGTTTACAGTTTACACCAAACAGCTGGTTCTTGAGATTTACAAGAATTAGCACGAGCTTAGTGCTATCCCCAAATTGCAATTTTTCAGTGTGCAATTATCAAAGGGGTAAATTGGATAAGTATTAATGGATGCATGACTGTGGGAGAAATGGGATGTGATGTGGTACCTTGATTGGTTATGTACACCGCCACATGAAATTCCTCAGCTATCTTAAGTAAGCCTGAGAGCACTTGTGCAAATTTTTGCTGCAATTCGGAATCTATTAGTGTCAAACAAGATGAGCTCAAAAATTACAACTCACATGATTTGACGGTTTCAATGGACCTGGCTCTTTGCAAATTCTCCCCTTCCAATAATACCCATTTGAAAGAGAAGGATCACCGAATCCATAATCTGAAAGATATTACTCACCTAAGGTCAACCATCCACAGCTCACAAAATGTGTGCAGTTCCATTCTTGAGCACTGTCTTACCAGTAATCTAAATGGTTCTTCACAAATTTTGGCAGCCAAATCAAGAAGCAAATCGTACTGATGCTCATAAGTATAGACACAGGCATAAATGATCTACAAATTCATGGAAAGACTAGATTACAGCAAGTACACTAGCCAGAAAAGAAGGAAGAGTTGCCACCAATATAGAAAGCTTAGCCTAAGTTATCTAGTACTGCACCACGATCCATGCCAAATCTCTTGGCAATTGGTACAATTCAATCACCGCGACTGCAGGTGTACAAAGTTAAGAAAGTGCACATGTGCTTACATGGACAGACGACATTTATAAAACACAAGCAGCTTTGTCGTGGTCAAGAAAAATACAGACAGATTATAATAGGATACAAAATTCCTTCTGTGTCAATATAAGCTACCTTGCCATTTCCTCTCACGTGAGTTGGCAGCTGAAAATATTTTACGAACATGGAATCCACAAACCATTAATAAAGAAGGATTGAAAACAGGGGTAAATACTGTTGTAGGATTTGCAAATAAAGTAGAGTATCTTCAAGCATCACATTCGACTAATGATCAACCCAAGTCCGAGTCCGACTATGATTAAGGCTTTTACTTGGTTATGACATAGTACAAACTCTTCTGGCCTTTTTACTGCTTGGTTTGAGCCACTGTATATGCGTTCCGGTATACTGACTGCAGACTTCAGAAAATGAGAGTGCCATACTTCCAGAATCACCCAATACACACGCTATGATGCCAAGATCACCCACATCTTTATTCTTCATAGGAATTCAATCATTATGTTACCATTTGGCATTGTTCATCTGAACAAAAATGCAACAGAAATTGATGACAGGAACCTAATATCCAATTCAGACCAACGTGAGTAGTAACGCCAAGCGTATGTGCAAGCTGTGTCTTCCCAGACCTGAAGTGACGTCAGCAGCATTTTTCTGAGAAAGCTAATTAACAAAAGCAACTAAAAGTTCATCAAAGGTAATGTTGTTGGACCGTGATTTTCACCCAGGTTCGCCAAACGCTTCCGTAATTGCCGGAGTTTCAATACCACCTGTAAACATTGCCAAACCAGTGAAATTCGATTTCGTGTTAAACTCTATGTTTTCTGGTGAATGTAGAATGACAGGACAAAAGCATTTCCTAAATGATCAATGACAATCTAGCGTTCCAACAGTCTCTATCGACGAATTTAGCTTGGGACATTCGTTATTAATCCAGCTACGTCACGAATACATGGAAAATAAGACGTACAACGGTGCAATTCCAAGGTCACGTAACATAAGGAAGGCTGGAATTGCTCTTGTATGGTCAGAAGACAAAAACTGAAAAGTGAAAACTACTGCGCGCGCAGGAAATCACAGCAAGTTCGAGAGAAAGCTCGAGATGTAAATCACGATAATCACAGCTACAGCTTCATCGAACCATTTGCATCTTAATTTTAACTTTCAGAACACGGATCAGAAAATCACGATAATCATCTCAGAATCAAAGGACGCACCGAAACTCATTACGAAAGCGATCAGATGAACAGAGAGAGGAGTTGCCTACACTCTGTTTTGCCGTAACTCACGTCTGTTTGTCGATCGTTTCGAGCAGGTCTTCTGCTCCGTCGTCGACGTCCTCTCGTTCCACGATCTTCTGCTCTTCGGCTCTGAACATCAACGAGCGAACACGAGACGAAACTCAGAATCATCATCGCCGGCGATCGCGCCGCGGAAAAGGACATGAGGTGAAATCAAGCGGAGCTTCGTGAAACTCACCTGAGAGACAAAAGCATCTTCGACGACGATGGAATTTCATGATCGGCGATGAAGTTCGATGCGTCTGCGCAGGAAGAGAAACTTTCGAATTTTTTTCGCAGATTTTGGAAACGATCGGATATCGGAGGGAATCTTATATATATAGAGAGAGGCGGGAAGCGGGGGGGAATGGCTCTCGGCTTATTTTTCTTTTCTTTTCTTTTCTTTTTCTCTTTTAAGAAAAAGAGGTTTGACTGAGTTTCGTTATTCTGAGGTTTGACGGAGGTTTAATGGATCTGTTTTAAGAATTTATCAGATACACTCCTAAAGAGGGAGAGGAAAATATTGGTTTGATTTTTTTTTTTTATTTCGCATTGAATAACTCAATTTTTTTTATTTAGCTTGGCTTTATATTTATCTTAATCCTATTCGGTGATTGAATTAAGTTCTTCTTAGAAAATGAAAAGAATCAATCCATATTGTGGTGATTCTAGTGAATACTTGGTTTAGTTGCATTATGTTCAAACTCCACGCTTATTGCTCACAGAATTAGGAAAATATCAATGAACAATTGAGTTATTCGAAATGATTTGCTAAGAACTCAATAGAAGGTGATGAACATGGAGCATGTGTTTTCTTTTGTTGAACACAGAGCACATACTCCAACTTACAAAATAGGCAAATCATACTTAAAATATAGAACCATCACTAATCTTTGACATATTTTTCCTTATATTTTTTCTAAAAAATTTGTTCTTTGACGTAAGTTTTTGAACGTATGTGTAATGAGAGAAGACATTCGAGATATAATGTTTGGTTTTGAAATGGTTCAATTTTTTTTACTAAAATTTATTGTGTTTTTAAATCGGATTTCTGCTGTAATCGCAAATGGCTCAATTTTATAATTTGTTTTAAAAAAAAAAGCACAAGAATATCGCCATTTATGAGACCCTCATCTCAAGCTCTTTTAATTATTTAAATCAAAATATCATCTCTCCCGCGACGAAAAACGCAAAAACCAAAACGACAATCCGTTCCGTTTCTATCGCCCATTCCCTCTTCTTCGCGCCCCGCTTCTTCTTCTTCTTCGTTCTCCGCACAAACCCGGCCTGAAATCCCAACCAGCTTCCGTCGAAGTCGAGACTGATGCTCATCGAGTGATCCGAGAGAGTTGTTAATCGCGCATTTACGGGGATCTTCTCGAATGTTTTTGTCTTGGGCTCTTGTTGTTCCTCGTTCCATTGCACGTAAGCCGTTTGATGTTTGCCCTGAGTGAGAGGCATTTGCTTTTGTTGGGCTTGTTTCTTGAATTTGGAGCGAGGCATTACCATCTTGACATGACCCGTCTTCAAATCATTGGTAAAACAGTGGCTTTCTCGAATGAATGAAGCGCGGCAAGAGAGTTTGGTTGCTTTGTCATTTCACCAGTGCATTCGCTTACCCTGAGAGGAAACTTGAGTTTTGGCGAGATTTTACTTAATTGGTCACGGCGTAGATTCATGACCACCAGCAAGAGAGTGCCAGATAGGAACAAGGACAAGAGGGTCCATGATCTCGAAATTGACACTGAGAAGCAAAAGTGGTGTCAAAGGTGTTGGTTTTGATGGATATGTTGAAAAAGGAACCCGAGATGATAATCCCTGTGAGATCGCTGGATCTATAGCCAAGCAAACGGTATAGTGGATTTTATTCAGAAGTCACCAAAACTGTTTTGAGTTGTACAAGGATCAGAAGGGGGGTATTGTGGTTTGGAATTGACTAAAGAAGCTGAAGACTCGTTAGAGGAAGAGGAGAGATTGATTAGGGCACATTCTGGCATGGATGTTCAATACGTGACTAGGATGTTGATGTCGGTCGATAAGGCTTCCTCTGGACAAAATTGCTCATTTCAGGAGAGAGTTTGGTTTGCTAGCTGATTTTAGGTGCAAGTGGGTACACAAGCATCTGCAGCACTTCAAAGTGGTTAAATCTCCAGATGAAGTTGATTATCTTGAGCTCATAGAGTGGAATCCTGCTTGGGCTATCACAGAGTTGGACAAGCCCGTATTGGGGGTATCAGAATTTGCCTTTTCATACTCCAGGATCGCTTTCCCTATCTTTTCCCTTGAAGTTTTCTGCCAGTTACAAGAAGGTCTGTAGATATGGAGGGAAGATTGAGCACTTTCAGAAAACGTCTTACTTGACTCCTAATGCTGATGCATGTGGCCTTCAAGCTGGATTGAAATAATTCAATAAGAGATCCATTGCAGCAATGCACGAGTTACTTAGCTTCACAATGGAAAAGAGGTTGGTAACCATTCACCTCTCGCACTTTCGACAAGAATTTGTGATGCCTCAGAAGCTGATGAGACTCCTGTTGAAGCATTATGGCGTTTTCTATGTCTCTGAGAGGGGAAAGAGGCTTAGTGTGTTCTTCAGAGGAGCTTATGAAGGTGTGGAGCTGATTCAGAAATGTCTGCTCATTATTTGGAAGGAAAAAGTCCTAAGCCTTATTGGTTATACAGGGAGGAAGAAAAAGATAGAAACTTTTATGGACTCATCAGATATGGAAGATAATGATTTTCTAGATGGAGGCATTGCTATGCAGCTTAACCAAATAGAAGCCATCAGTGAATTGGAGGATATTGCAGTTGGAGACAACTCCTTGATGGATATACATGAAATTGACAATAAACACAAGCCTCATGATTCATTTTAAGGTCATATGTTCTTATTCGAGTTGTCAAGATAACTTGCTTTCCAGTCTTTTTCTTCACGAGTTCAAAGTTTCAAGTTTTTGTACAGATTTAATTAGACAAACTCTGCTTACATCTATAAACCAAGTTAATTAATAGTGGACTGATCCATCTCATTCCTTGTTAGTCCTAAAAATTGCCATTGGAACTCCTGAAATCAATGATTCAGAAAGAATGTGCAGATAATGCTTTTGGCAATCCTCAGCTCGCCTTGATGCCAGCAAGGACATTAGAAGCAGTCTATTTACAATGACTGGTTCATTCTCAGTTATTGGTCTGACTTAATGAGTGTGGCTGTACTAATCTGCTATTCTGAAGATGAACTTGCCACTGGGCATTCGAATCTCAATTGTTGGGTCAAAGAGATGATTGGGTAGTAGCTATCATGGAGAACACAGCCTCAGCATCTATGATGATTGACACACTCTCTCTTGTTGTTACAAATTAGATGCCCAACTCACCCTGCAGTAATGCCTTGTTCATCACTGTGCATGGATATTCAGGTCCACAATGTCTATGACTGCCTTCTGCAACATACCTTCATTTGCTTTCTATCCGATTGCCTGTTTCATAGCTCTTGTAATTTCTGTTTAAATTCTCCATGAATCTATGGCACACTCCTGTTTATGGGTTCTACTAGAGAACTTCCTTTTGTTGGATTTTAGAACCCAACATCAAACAGTAAGTAGTTTTTATTACTCCTTGTTTATGTTGGGCTGTGTTCATGGTTGATTCACTTCAATAGCTTATTGTTTCGTTGTGAAGAAAGAAATACGAGAGATTTTGAAAATAGCAAGACTGGTTTTATTTATTATTTGAATGATAGATGGCTTTTCACGGCTTTTGGTTGTGTGACAACAACATTACTAATGCGCATTCTTTCTTATACCTCATAGCATGAACTGCGTTTATGATTTGTTACATGGGCTAGCATTTGCTTGACGCCATTGTGCAGTAAATTTATTTTCCTCGTCAAAAGAAAATTCTTAGCAAACTCACTGGAGATGATACTGAGTAATTTGCTTCCAAATGTTGTGACTAGTTTTCTTCTCATGCTCGCAAAAACCATGATATCCAAAAACTGCATGTGACAAATCAAACCGCTACTGTGTAGATAAATATATTGCACTGCATCATTGTCTGGTTTTTTGCTTTATAACAAAATCCAATGGTTGATAGATTTCATTTCTTTTGATTGGGGCGATTAGATTTCTTCTTAAGCCTGACAAAGTCCTACAACCTCTCAATAGCATGCCATGCTCGACGAAGTTTCTGATAGCATATAAGGTTCCTAAATTGGTAGATATTAACTTTTTTTCCCTCTTGACTAAGATTTATTAGCATCTTAAATTGAAGTCTGTGCGATGCCAAAGCAAAGACTTA
Organism: Eucalyptus pauciflora; assembly: GCA_007663325.1. Taxonomy (NCBI): domain Eukaryota; kingdom Viridiplantae; phylum Streptophyta; class Magnoliopsida; order Myrtales; family Myrtaceae; genus Eucalyptus; species Eucalyptus pauciflora. The sequence continues at coordinate 1,133,096 of VMYD01000077.1, forward strand.
CCGTTGAATATGAAATTTTTAAGGGAAGGTCAAGCATCAATCATAGCTCCAACTAGAGCAACGACAGGAGTAATGTACCATGGAAGTTGAGCATCAACCTCATTTGGAGCAGTACGAAGAATTTCTAGATCTAATTTAATCAAAGAGAAAGAGGAGCATCAATGTTTATTAGTTATAATCACTTAGCTATCATCTTTTGTTACGTGGCAAAAGTATTGCGTCAATTACAACTCAATTCATATAAGATGGTCATTATCTACTTGTTTTAAGAAGGGATAGGAACTTGGCACCAATGTTTTCAAACTTAGGCCAATTAGAGAACCAGTTAGGTTGCCAGTTCGTGGTCCTAGCGATTGGACTAGGGGTGAATCAGTGATTGTGTCCGGAGCAAACAATTATAGATATGTAATGCTGTCAATTGCTCATGAACACATGAATCGTTCGGCCTTAACGGTAAAGTAAAATGCTGGTGATTCGTGGAATTGAGTGCTTGAGTCCCTTCATGTGCAACAGTAGCCAAAAGCCCAGTTCTATACCCGTGGGATTCTAAAACTAGGCAAATCCAATTTTGAAAATCGGTACATTTTCAAACTGATTTAGGCCAAACCACCTATTCATACTTTTTTAGTTTTGGGTGGATAGATGAAGGGGAAAGTAGTGGAATTGGCCAAGAAAAAGGGGCAAGAATGATTTATGATCGAATGATTGCAGAAATTGTAAAGGAAATCAACATTGACAACTCTCCAAATGGGCTTAACATATAGCCACTAAAATCTTTTTGGAACGGGCTGAAATTGACAAAACTATTTAATATTCTCTTTCACATGAATATCGCATAAAAAAAATAAATAAATTATTGGATAATGATGCACAAGTATCCAAAATTTTATTTCATTCAGTCAATTACCTCAATTTCTCGAATATAGGTTAAGTCCTCTATTAAATCACTAACAAAAAATATTGATATCATACTAATGTTGTTAAATAGTCGTTGATTGCCCACGTTGGCGTTTGCTACAATATCTTGATATGCTGCCACATGGGTTGAGATATATAAGACACTACGATTATCTAAGTCAATACTTTTTCTTTCCACATCACTAAATATGCAAGGTAAGCAAATCGTGTAATCAAAATCACATGACATGACGATTAATTTAGTGAATACCTCAAATTGAATCAAATTTGAAAAAGTGAGATACTTGATTGAAAAAAAGAAGAAAAGTTTAGGTACTCTATTGTAAAACAAGCAAAAGTTTTGATAATTTCGATGTCATTATTCTCAACTTTTAAGCTGCTCTAAGAAAAACATCTCAAGAAAAATGTTGTCTACAAAGGTCATTGTAATTTATAAGGTGGCAAAGTTGGAAATAGTGACCATAGTGGTGGTGCTAACGGCAACAACAACGCCGTGGCCGTGCTTCAATGGTGCTCTATCTTGGCCCTTTCCTTCTTTATTTCCTTTTTAAACTTGTTTGCTCTTTCTTCTTGTCAGTTTTTCTCTTTGCTTTTTTATTTTCATTTGTTGAACTCAAATTTGAAAAGATACAATAGAGATTAATGAATGAAAAAATCCCAAAATGATTAAACACAAAAAGAATTGAAGGAAAATTATGGCATTGTCAATTTTAAGCAAGACTTGTAGCATCCGAAAATTATATTGGTAATGGCAAGAAAGACATACAAAGTCCTTGTCTTTTTGGCATCCATTGAAGTTTCTTTCCCACTAACATAAAAGCATGCAAAAGTCTTGATCTTCGTGCAATCTATTAAAGTTTCTTTCCCATAGTCAAAAGACGTGCACAATCAAATGACATGCAAAGTCTTGATCTTCCTTAAATATATTAGTTTCTTTCCCACCATCACTGTTTCACTTTTGCTTCACTTTCCACAAAAACGAAAATGACATCCTTAGTAGGTGAAAGTCATGATCTTCTTGGACTTTATGGTTTTCTTTTCATTTGCTCACCATCACTTTGTTTCGCCATAGCTTCTACAGTGGACTGATTCGCTCATGGCCATTAAAGACATCTTTCTTGGTTCCTTCTTTCGGGTTCTGTTCAACAAAGTTGAGTTCTCTGGCGTTGGACTATGTGTAAAGTGATGGAATCAGCATCACCTTGCTCAGTATGTACATCAATAATTTTGTTATATTCTCTCATGTAATTCGATCTTAAATATTTGAATTTTTTCTATCTTATAAAAAAAGTTTTGCCAAAAAATTCAAACCTAAATTCAAACCTTGATATGTTTCTCTCTTTCCATGTAAATGTACATGAGTATGATTTCCTCATATTGTATAAATAACTTCTATGAATTAATAATTTGAATTTTGCAAAATCTTTTGATGTTAATCTTTAAATGCAACTAGTATGCACTTTGCTAGTTTTATAAAATAAAACTATCTTCTAATCCATTTATATGAAAATGGTCAATATCATTCTTCCATTAATTCAAGTTTAGGGACAATCCAAGGACTAAATTGAACATATGCAAAAAGTTTAGGGATCAAATTGAACAAATTAAAAATTTAAGGACGACATTGCACATTGAGTTAAAGTTTAGGGACTACATTATACGTTGAGTTCAACGTCAGGGACCATTTGCATCATTTTCCCAAGAAAATATAGTTAACATGGTTGATTGTTTTCAACTCCAATCTCATAAGTTGGTATACTTGAACCAAATATGAGTGCACTAATCTAATTTGGTACATGGAGGCCTCAACTGCAAGCAATATCGATCTTCCGTTTTTCTTTTTTCACAAAATAAAAAATTATGGAATCCGCGAAGTTATTGACTATTAAAAGAGAAAAAAACATATACGATACTAACCATAACGCGGTGAAGAGCACCAAAATTAAATGGATGAGTAAGTATTTCACTACTGTTGAAATATGTGTACAACTTTACAACTATCATTAACAATCGCCTTGTATATATAAAAATATCTCTTGGCACATAAATATGATTTGATGGCGCCTTGTTTCAAGCATTTGGGATCTGGCTGAATAAGGAAAAGAGAGAGACAATCAAAGGAGGCGCTTATTCGATTTTACATATGTGTGGTTGAAGCAAACCCTTCATAAAAGAAACATCATCAATTTCATTCTGAATCTATGGCTTCCAACAATATTCGAATTGACTAAAATAAAACCAGATCGTGAGGTGCTTGAAATTTCTTACCTATGAATTGGCAATCAAGTATCTAGAGTTTTTTTCATTCAATCAATTACCTCGACATTTCAGATATGGGTCAACGCGAGACCTCCATTGAATCGTGAACAAAAAATGTCTATATAACATCAATGCTATTAAGTAGTCGTTAACTGCTTATATTGGCCTCCAATATATTCATTATGGTATCAATTTTGTCTCTTGCGGATCAGACCAGGGATTCCAGATGATATCAATTAATCTCTCGAAAAGTTGGAACAAATTATCTACAAAAAATATTATTTAGGCAAATCAGATGTAATTGGTAAAGAAATCATAGTAAGGTTTTAAATTATGTGTGCCCGTACAATTACATGTGATGATAATACTATTAATATGATATCCAACCGAACTGAAACCAAGTACTAAGAAAATTTTTATATTCAATCAAATGTTTGATAATCCACTAAAAATTTTCAAGTGTTAAGCTTGAATTTTTATGACCGAATGATTAGAAAAAAATCTAAGTGAAATCAACATTGAGAAACTTTGTAGTCTTCCAATGTGCTTGACATTTAGCCATTGAAATCTTTTGGCATGTGAAATTAACAAAACTATCTCCCGTTTTCTTTCACACGAAAGAATGAATAATCTTACAAAGGAAAATTATTAGAGGGAGACCAAGCAATGAATCGAGAGGATGAGTTTGTGGAGCAAATATTGCGTAAACAAAAGTATGTTTGAGATTTGAGCCTAAACCAATGATTTTGTGATAAACTCTTTGGGACAATGACATTACAGGTACTTGAATTATTAGCCCTTTCACAATTAGGCCCCTAAAGTTTTCTCGTTCAATCAATTATCTCAATTTTTCATGGGGCCAATGTGAGGCCTTCGTTAATATTGCAAACGAAAGATGTTGGCATGTTGCCAACACCATTAAACAACTGTTAAATGTCCATATAGGTGTCCAATATGGCATCTTGAGATGTTGTCACATCAGTAAAGACATTCGATGCTGAGATTATCTAAGTCAATACAAACTTTCTCTCCACATCACCCAATCCATAGGGTAAGCGAATCGTGTCAATGAAATCATTATGATGTGGCAATTTTTTAACAAATGCCTCAAATTGAGACAAATTTGAAAAAAGAACAAACAACAGAGATTAATCCGAACATAATGCATGCAAGTTCTGCTAGTAATGGAAAAAGAGATGTTCTCATGGGGATCCATGAGGGGGATGTGAAAAGCGAAGCAACAAACTTCAATTTGTGTCCTGCAAAAGTCTTGGCCTTCCTGGAATTTAATGGAGTTTCTTTGCCATTGCCTCTTTTTGTCTTTTGCTTCACTTTCCAGACAAAAAAATTGGAGAAATTCTTTGAATATTACCACACAAGCACTCGTGGACAAACAGTATTTTTTATTTTTATTTTGATTCCGCTAACCACTAATGTGCTTGTGAAAAGCACCCAAAATTAAATGGATGACAGAGTGCTATAGCCTTGTCCTAAGAAAGCATAATTACGACTTCAGTATTTTGACAAATGTATATGACTTTACGAAAAATTATCCAAAAAATCCATAAATCTATTACATGACGACCACTTTAATTCTAAATTTTGATAAGCTGTCACGTCAACTAAGATATATTAGATGCTAATATTGTCTAACCCAACACACTTCCTCTCTACTCATCACTTATTATGTTTAAATTTTGCTGGGCAAGTGAGTCTCATTAGCAAAATCATATAGCATGACAAGTTATTTAGCCGATGCCTTAAATTGAGCCAATTTTGAAAAATTGAGGTTCGTGATTGAAAGAAAAAAACTTGAGATATTCAATTGTAAACTGAACAAGAGCTTAGGTACTTATGACGTCATTATTCTTAACTCTTAAAACGCTCTAGGAATAAAATCTCTGGGAAATGTTGTCTATGAAGGTGACATTAAGTAGCGCTGCTGATGGCAATGGCTTGGCAGTGGCCGAGGGACGGTGGTGCGCTCTCTTGCCCCATTCTTGCTTTTATTTTATTTTTTCCTTCTTTAACTTTTTGCCCTTTTTTTTTTTTTTGTAAGGTAAGAAATAAATTGACTTTTAACCAAAAAGCTATACAGCAAGGGTTAACGGCATCAAAAACTTACACTCATGATGACAAACAAGTCATACCAATGGAAGGGTGTCGAGAATTTCTTCTTTTTCTTTTTATCTTTGCTTTTTTAAATATTTTATCGAACCTGAATTTCAAAATGAACCATGGAAAGCTAGAAATAATTCTAATAGACAAATACAAGAGAAATTACTGAATGAAAAATCACAGTAATATTAAGCATGAAAAGAGTTGGACGAAAATTTTGGTGGGTCGATTTTTAAGCATGGCATGTAAGTGGGGAAATTGTACCGGTAATGGAAAAACAAAGGCTTTCACATGGGGATGAAGGAGGAGGGATGCGAGAGGTGAACCAACAAAGCCAATTTGCGTCCTGTCCTGCAAAGTCTCTGTCCTTTTCATTTGCTCTCTTTTGCTTCTGCTTCACTTTCTAGACAAAAAGTACCTGATATCCAGTAAAGTCTTGGTCTTCCCACGTGTATGGTTTATCAACATGAACAAAGCACGTTGTGTCCTTGAGTTAGATAAATACACTCCTTTTTTTCCAAATCAAGACTTTTGGCTGTCGTCTGAAAGAGAGGGCCTTTTCTGGTGGGCATCCAAATCAGAGGATGAGAGGTGATATTTCTTCACATGACCAACTTAGAAGGCACGCATATCTTCATAAAAAATTTATAACTTACGAATGTTTTGTTGTTTTTTTTAAAAAAATTATAGGTTCTTATGTGGCAGCTATAGTGCTAAAAATTTGCAACGAAATGAGCAGTAATGATCTACTAAAGGGTGCTGAAGTAGTTGCTGATGACCGTGAATTGCTTAATAGGAGAATTGTGGTCCTTCAAATTGAAAAAGCTAGCCTGAAAGCAACTTGCTTGATGGATTAGTTGGTGATTTCTGAATTGTTTACTATGTCTCGAGTAAAATTAAGCAACTTGCTTCATGGATTTGTTGGTGTACCTGACTCTTCCCAAAGCATGTGTTTTGGTTCCCCTTATCAAACAGTCAAAGTTCGTTGTCTTTAATGACTTGCAAATGTATAATAGAAAGTAAGATGCCAATGTTAGGTGGATCGTCAACATTTATTTCAGTTGGTGCAAGTTGCACAAAGATATTTATTTGTCAGTCATATTAATTGTGGTTGCTTCATTCAACGCTAGGCAAAAAAAAAGGGTCAGGCATCGCCAAATAACAATGTACAATGTACTAGATATACTCTAGGCGTCACACTTATGAACAAGAAAGTCATGCAAAGGATCACAATTCTCTTATCAAGCGGTTCTCGATCATCAACTACTACGTCAACACCCTTCAGTAGATCATCGTTGCTCGTCTTGCTGCGAATCTTTAGCACTATGAGTGCCACGTAAAAGCCTGCATTGATTGCATATTCACCAATGACACGTCAAACAAAGACATTGAAATTATAAGGTTGCAGAGAATGTATGGATTAAGAAAAAAAATGCCTTGATCTTCGTCTTTGTTTAATGTTTTTGGTAGGTGAATGTCTCTTTCTTCTAGAACTAAATAGTTTTTTTTTTCTCTCCATTAGCTTACTTCTGCTTTACATAAGAGAGAACTAAGCAAAAAGATATGAAAAATTCATTAAGTTGCGGACAATTTCAACTGTTGCTCATGAGTTTCTAAATTGAAAGATTTAACTTTAAAAAATATGTACACACTAATTATAAGCCGACGCTTGAGCATATACTTTTGTTGGTTTGGGTGAGGAGGTCAAAGGGAAAGCAATGGAATTGGCCAAAAAGGGGAGCAAGAACAATACCTTATTTTTCGACTTTTTATGATTGAAATTACTTAGAGAAAGAAATCAACATCGAGAACTTTATAGTCTCTAAGTGTGCTTGACATTTAGCCACTGAAATCTTTTTGTAATGGCATGAAATTAACAAAACTTTTTCCTATTCTCTTTTACATGAAAGAATGACAAATCTCAATATAGAAATTATTAAAGTGAGACCAAGCAGAAATCAAGAGATTAAGTTTGTAGGACAAATATCACGTAAACAAAAGTATGGTTAAGATTTGAATCTAGACCAATAATCAGTATGATAAATTCTTGGATATTGACACACAAGAATCCGAACTGTTACCCTGGTTTTGTAATCAAGTGCCTAAAGGTTTTCTTGTTCAATGGGTGAAGGCCTTCATTAAAACCACAAATTGAAAAAGTAGATATGACAATAACGCTATTGGATAGCCATTAACTGTCCACATTGACATCCGATATGATATCTTGAGATGTTGCACATTAGCATAGACATATTGGATGCTAAGATTATTTAAACCAACACCCATCCATTATCTCTTCATCACCCAATCCATAGGTTAAACGAGCCACGTTAATTGTTATGCTTAATTTCTATTGAGTGAGCAAGTCATGTCATGTCAACAAAATCACATAACATAACAAAATAATTTATTAAATGGATGCCTTAAAGTGAGCCAAAATTGAAAAAAATGAGATGCTTCATTGAAAAAAAGAAGTTTATAATATGAACAGAAGTTTAGGTATCTACGGTATCACACCCTAACTCTTAAACCACTCTAAGAAAAACATCCCAAGAAAAATATTGTCTCCGAAGGCGACTATAAGGTGGCGACGTTGGAAATGTCAACCTGGCGGGGGTTCGCAACAGCGCCGCAGAGACCGTGGAACGGTGGGGCTCTCTCCTGCCCATCCCTGCTTTTTCTTTTCTTTTTTAGCTTTTCTTTAACTTTAATTTTCCTCTTTGTTTTTTTTTTCCCTGTTTTATTGAAATTAAATTTGAAAAGATACACGAAAGTCTAGAGATAATTCTAGATTTATGAATGAAAAATCACTATATGAATGAACTGGAAAAGAGTTGGACAAAAATTATTGCATTGTCAATTGTAAGTGAGACATGTCAAGCGAGGAAGTTCTACTAATAAAGATAAAAGAGATATTCACATTGGGACGGAAGACAAGGGATGTGAAAAGTGAAGCAACACAGCCAATTTGTGCCTTGCAAAGTCTTATTCTTCTTGGAATCTATTGAAGTTTCTTTCCCATTTGCTCTTTTTTCACTTTTGCTTCACTTTCTAGACAAAGAAGGCGCATGATACTCAATACATTCACCGGGGATATTCTCTAAATATTACAAAACAACCATTTGTGGACAAAAAACAGTCTACTTTGATTTCTCTAACCTCTAATGTGCATCCTTAAAAGTGGTCTTCCTGGTCTTCACAATTTTCTCTCTCCATTAGCTCACTATCACTTTGCTTCCTCATAACCCTTGTTGTTCTCCACAAACTATAGTGATTGATTCACCATGGCCATTGGAGAGATCTTTTTGGGTTCCTTCTTTCAGTTCCTGCTCAAAAAGTTGGCTTCTATGGTATCGAACTATGCGAAATGGGAAGGAACCGACACCTTGCTCCATAAGTGTGAGGAGATGCTAAAAACAATCAATGCAGTGCTTGATGATGCAGAGGACAAGCAACTTGATGGTGACCATCGAGTGAAGCAGTGGCTGGAGAATGTTAGGGACTTGGCCTATGACACGGAAGACTTGCTCGATGAGTTCGAGATCGAAGCTGCTCAAGTCAAGTCGGAGGCAGAATCCAGCACAAGCAAAGGTAGGGTGAAAAGGAAGTTCCTTTCCTTTAGCCAACTGCACTCACCCACGTTTGAAACCAAGTTACAAGAGATCAAAGGCAGGTTTGAAGATATTGTCAACAAGAAGGCTCCTTTAAGCTTGAGAGAGAATGTTGTGGACAGATCTCACTACACCAACAAAAGGCTCCCCAGCACTTCTCTGCCAGAGCCTCAATTTTTCGGTAGGGAGAAGGAAGAAGCGGATATACTCAAATTACTGATAGGTGAAGCCGAAAATGTTGATAGCACACTAAGCATAGTCTCCATAATTGGGATGGGCGGTGTTGGAAAGACGGCCTTGGCTCAATGGTTGTATAACAATGACAAAGTAAGTAATTGTTTCGAGAGGAGAGCATGGGTCTGTGTTTCAGATGTTTTTGATGTTCTTGACATAACAAAGACTATTTTGGGGTCGATCACCAAAGAGCCTTGCAAGGACAAAGATCTTGATAGGCTTCAAACAAAGTTAAAGGACAATCTATCTAGAAAGAAGTTTCTTGTGGTTTTAGATGATGTTTGGAATGTGAAGTACGAAGAATGGACTTCCCTCCTAAAGCCATTTGAAGTAGGGGCCAAGGGAAGCAAGATCATCATCACAACGCGTAACAATTCTATTGTTTGCATAAAAAGAGTTTCGTCATATTCTTTGAATGTGTTGTCTGAAGATAATTGTACCAGCATGTTAGCCTATCATGCTTTGAGGGTAAGAAATTTTGAGGGGCACCCAAATTTGGAAAGAGCAGGCAAGAGAATAGCTGAAAAATGTAAAGGTTTACCTTTGGCAGCAAAGATGTTGGGCGGTCTCCTACATAATAGAGAGAATCCCAAAGAATGGGAAGCTATCTTAAATAACAAAACATGGGATAAAGCGATAGGAAAAGATGGTGAGGTTCTTCCAGCTTTGAAATTGAGCTATTTGCATCTTCCTTCTTGTTTGAAGAGATGTTTTGCGTATTGTGCTATATTTCCAAAGGACTACGAATTTGAGAGGGACGAGCTGGCACTCTTGTGGATAGCAGAGGGCTTTTTAGGTGAAGAAAAGCAAAAAGAGAGTATCTTGAGATTAGGACATGATTGCTTTGATGAGTTAGTATCTAGATCTTTTTTTCAGCAATCCAATGTTAACACATCAAAGTTTTTGATGCATGATCTTTTGAATGATCTAGCAAAATCAATTGCGAATACGACATGCTTTACCTCTGGGGACTCTCAAGTAGTGAGTACTAAAGACAAAGCTCGTTATGCATCATTTGTCTCACAGTATGTTACATCGGAAAGCTCGAGAGCATATGCTCAAATGAAGGTACTAAGAAGTTTATTGCTGTTAAATGTTCAATTTAGTCAACGAATTTTCATTTCTGGAAAGGTGCTGCATGACTTGCTAACAAACTTGAAGTACTTGCGAGTGCTATCATTATCTCATTGTGGCATCACAGAGGTACCGAATTGTGTCTGTGATTTAAAATATCTCCGTCATCTCAATCTCTCATACACCGGAATCAAAAGGCTACCTGAGTCAATTGGTGCCTTGTGGAAATTACAAGTTTTGATCTTAAGAGGTTGTTGGTACATTTTTATGTTGCCTCCAGATATGGCAAATTTGGTCAACTTACAGTTTCTTGACATTAGAGATACAAAGAATCTGAAAGAGATGCCATTGAATATCGGTAATTTGAGGAATCTTATTATCTTGTCCAAGTTTGTGGTAGGACCAGAGAGAGGGTCACAATTAAATGAGTTAAAGAACTTGCCACATCTTCAAGGAGAGTTACTCATATCTAAATTGCAGATGGTGGAAGAATTTGGAGATGTAGCTAATGCTAATTTGTTTGGAAAGCAAGACCTTAGCAACTTATTCTTGCATTGGAATGAAGATTTTGGAAATTTCCGGAATACAAAATGTGAAGCATGGGTTCTTAACTCTCTGCGACCTCACACTAATCTTGAAAATCTCACTATTTCGTACTATGGTGGTGGAATATTCCCGTCATGGTTTGGTGATCCATCCTATTCTAACATAGTGTCTTTGTGCTTGCATGGTTGTCTGAAAGTTACATCATTGCCATCACTTGGACAGCTCCCTTCACTCAGAGAATTATCTCTTGAAGGTCTAAGTGCAGTACGCATGATAGGCTCTGAATTTTACGGAACTAAAAGCCCTTTTCCATCCTTAACAATTTTGAAGTTTGAAGGGTTGTTGGCATGGAAAGATTGGTCTTATTATGCTGGAGGCCAAGAAGAAAAAGTACCATTTTCCTGTCTTCGGCATCTTGTTGTTCGAAGATGTCGAGAGTTGACAGGGGAATTACCTCGTCAATTAGATAATCTCATAAAGCTAGAAATTTGTTCATGCTTGCATTTGAATGACTCAACCAATGTGGTTTGTCTTCCATCTCTCTGTGAGTTACACATTGAGGAATGTAACAAGGAGATCTTAAAGAGGTTGGACCACCTAACTTCTTTAACCATTCTCAAAATTGAGAATCTTGCCGAGCTTGTTTGCTTTGATAATGGATTTATCAGCCACTTGATCAACCTTAAGGAGCTTCGTATAAGAAGCTGTGAAAAGCTTACATACTTATGGCAAGATGGAGATGGAACGCGAAATCTTACTTGCCTCCAGAGTGTAGTCATTGAATATTGTCCTAAATTCACATCTTTTATGAGGGGACAAGGAGAGATTGAGCTGCCGCACAACCTTGAAACGATACAATTGGAGAATTGCGTGAGTTTAGAAAGGCTTCCAAGCAAGATGCACACACTTAGACGTTTGAGCATTTGGGATTGTCCAAAAATCATGGGACTAACCATTCCTCCCAATGACCCCAGCAGCAATAACACGATGTCACAGCTTGAATATCTGCAGATTGATCATTGTGATTCTTGGGTATCTTTTCCGTTTGCTAAGGATAGACTTGCTACTTTGAAGACACTTGATATTAAGAGTTGCAAGGGAGTAGAGTCGCTAGCAGAGATCATATCACTAGAATCGCTAGAATCTTTAGATATTGGCAATTGTATGAATTTGAGAAGCCTACCACAGTGCCTTCGCATGCTCGTCCATCTCACTCATTTGGAAATAAGTGATTGTGCAGCACTAGAGATGGAGGACCTCCCTCCCCTTCCCCTCACCTTGTCAAGTCTTTCACTTTTTAGGTGTCTAAAGATAAAGTCTATTGCCAACTGTAATATTGATAGTTGTAACAATCTCACTTATTTGGAAATATGGGAGTGTCCAGCATTGGAGATGGAGGACTTCCCTCCCCTTCCAATCACCTTATTGCATCTTGCACTTTACTTATGTCCCAAGATAAAGTCATTAGAGTGGCATCGTCTTACGTCCCTTCAGTGGCTAGAAATTATTCGTTGTGAAAATATTGAATGCTTCCCCGAAGGAGGTTTGCCTCCAAATTTGCGGTCGTTTTATATTAGGGGGTGCAAGAATATAAAGCAGCCAGTGAGAAAATGGGGCTTGCCCATGCTCACTTCCCTCGAGAGACTAGGAATGGACGGAAGCAGCATGGGAGGGGAGGGAGACAAGGAGTGCTTTCCTTTGGAGGAAGACGACGAGGATTCCTGGAGTCTTCTATTTCCTTCCTCTCTTACCTCTCTTCAAATTGGCCATATGAGGAACGTGGAAAGACTATCAGATGGCCTTCACAACCATCTCTCCTCTCTCCAAGAGTTATCGATTGAGTGTTGTCCAAAGTTGAGGGACTTGCCAGAGGATGGCCTCCCTCCCTCCCTCCAACAATTGCACATTCTTGGATGCGAGATTTTGAAAGATCGATGCTCAAAACACACTGGCGACTATTGGCCCCTCATCCAAGAGATCCCTCTCATCTACATTTATGGTGAATAGATCCAATGAATTGATTCGTCCTGGTACGGTAAGGTTTTCTAGGGTTCGAGTAAGTTTATGGTTTCGAAGGCATCGATTTCCCATTCTACTTCCTCAACTCGATGCATAATACAAGTCAATACTTTCCTGTGTAGATGCTCCGCATGAATTTCCGGAAATCCAAGAAATCCTCGACATCCACTTTCGCTGTCATTTGCTAACTGCCGCGATTCAATCCCTTCCATCTACGGTTAGATTTCTACGGGTTCAGGTAAGTCCTTTTGTCTTGAATGCATCGATTTCGTGTCTCTGTTCTTCGGTTCGACGCTTAATACAAAGTAATTTCTTCCAATGCGTGCAGACATTTGCTTTTCGTGGAGTACGACTGAAATTCATAGATGAAAAATTGATAATTAGCTGCTTGAATATCCAGCAAGAGCTTCCTTTATTCTCCAATTGCACTGGCTTGCGAAAGTTGTTGATGATGATGATATTCTTGTGTGCCACAGCTGAAAGCATCTCCACTACTGCCTTGGGCCAGCTTTTCTCTTTAGCCACCGCAATGCTCTTTCGAATGGCAAGTAATTCAGCCTCCTCTGTTTCTGTTTTGGCCTCAATCCCAACAATTTTTGTTCATATATGGATGCGAAGTTGGGGTACTTGCCAGAGGATGGCCTTCTCTCTCTCTCTCCCTTCAAGAGATCCCGTTCATCAGCATTGATAGCATTCGGATCCAATGAAGTAAAATCGATCATGCCCGAGCCATGATGATAGATTTGTCTTCGTTGACTTCTTTTTGTTCCTCAGGTAATGCTTCCAACTTCTTTCATATTTCACTTTCATTTGTTAACTGTCGGGATTCATTCTTTGATGTAATGTAAGTTTTCTTGGGTTCGGGTAAATTTTTTATTTTCGAGGCATCAATTTTGATTATGCTCCCTCAATTCGATGCGTAATACAGACTGATATTGGAACTCCAGTCTCTAGCTCATTTTGAAAGCCAGAAAATGAAATTTATTGGATTGTTAATTGACGGGGATTGTGCTGCTATCTTCTCTTCTCGATTAGCTTATCCCACATCAAGATTTGACATGTCATACCCTCTGTGGCAGATTGCTTGCCATTGTCAATGATATCTCCTGCTTCATCCAAGGACACAGAGAATGTAGCTCTTCGTAAGCAGCAATATGGATGGGACAAAACCACTACTGAGGTCATCATTGTCATAGAAGCTTATAGAACTCTTGAGGTATTCGAGGCCTTACCTTGCTGATGAAGTTGTGAGAGATATCAGCAGGAAGTTTGGTTTTGTGCTTTTCGACAGCTCTTCTAAAACCGCTTTTCTGGCCTCTGTGAGTAACAATAATGTTCATTGGTTTCGTTCTGGGATATCGCTCTCAATCGTTCCCTCCACCTACGATCTATATCTAATCCTTTCTGTTCTCTGAATCATGCATGATGTTAATGGAAGTGTTGCTTTCTTCTGGGGAAGTGATTCTGGGGGCAATATTGTTCTCTCGGATGATGCAGAAGTCGTGAAGATGGCTGTGGGAAATCTTTCGCACCATTCCCTAAAGTTAATTATTTTTTCGGATTGTTGATGCATCTCCACTGGAGTTCGGTAGATGCATTGCAATGTGAAAAGTAAGGATGGATGATCTTTGCTGATATTAGCAGAGTTCAGGGGAGAATGTTACGTTGTTGGGTAACATCATATTGGAAAAATTGGTTCCGAAGGTAAATTTATAATTTATGGTTAAAATGGTGTTCTTTATCTGTATGCATGTTTTGATTTGTGCATTTTCACCTACAATGTTGCTCTTCCAATGGTTTTTGAGCGCCAAATTGTTCACTTTTAACGTTGCCTTCTTTTCCAACTTAGGATGCTGCTTCACCAGCTTTGGAGGTTTGCGGAGTTATGAGCACCCAACGAATGAGGTGAAGCCGGTTCCTCAATTCGATGCTTGATACAAACTGATTTTCCTCGTTCAAATTTTTACATAAATTTTCGAAAACCAACCGCTGAAGCTGAAAGATTGACATCTGTAGAACGAAATGTTCACAAAACTGCATCTTGCTATATTGATGACCTATCTTGAACTCTTCTTGATGCCCAAAATCTGTGCTTATTTCTGCATTTGAGTGACCCACCAACCAAATTGTGAATCAAAATGCACCATGCTTTGCGTGAGAATCACCAAAAATCATAGCGTTCTAAACTCATATTCCTCTGCATTTTCAGCGTTTGTTGTATGTTCTCTTCCAACATCTTTCCACTTGTGCCCTTAAGCTCATTCACTGTGGTTGTTTTGCAGATACCACTGTGATCTGTATTAGCAAAAGCTCTCGGAAGGATCACTTGCGAATGCTGTTGAGGTGGGGCTAATGCTGTCAATGTTAAGTGTCACTTTTTGCAATTTAATAAATAAATAAAAAGAAGAAGCGTTTAATTTTATTTGGTGTACTGAGATGTCCTAAATTTTCTTCTAGTGAATACGATCTGAATAAGAATAATCTTTTCTAAAATCTAAAAGCAGTGATTAGTTATGTGGATGCTGTGATATGATTACGAAGAAAAGGGATGCACTTCCTTTCTTTTTTTATTCAATGGTTTCCTTTATCATTGAGAACCTTCTTTTTGTTGATGATGATCCTTCGTAGTATTAACCAATCAATCTGGGATAAAATTCTGGGGCACCTCATGGCTCCAACCTTTCAATGCCACACCAAATCATGACGGCATTGATATTCCATAAATCACCTTCTGCTTGGGTCCTGATCTCTGGTGGGTTAGGAACTATTATTAAAAGCTTGCAAGAAATTTTTAGCCAATTTACTCTTGCTTGTTTGGTTGAGATTGAAATGATATGCTACCTGCTTTTGTGATTGTGTTGTCAGCAATGACCTGTGGGGCAAATCTATTTAGTTCTTTAAAGTATCAGTCGTGTGCGTTTACTCTGGAATATTATTTTGTCTTATATTATGTTATTTTATTTGAAAATACCTTCTTATGTGGCATTCTTCCTATAGGGAGTTCCTGAACAAAAGTTTCAAGCTCACATGTGTTTGTTTGGTGTAACTGGAAATCTTGCACTTTGACGAATGCAAACCTTGTCTGATACATCTCCTCCCTCTATGCTACTGTTGCATATGTAAATTTTTGGTTGACACAATTTTCGTGTGAGATTGTGAAGCTTTGTTAGAGGTTAGTTAATTTGTGATCTAAATTGCGGCTCACTGTGTACTTTCTCTGAGGCTTTTTGGATGTTATTGCACATATAACATGGTGCTTTGCCCATATAAATAGGTGGTCAGAAAAGCAGTGTTGCGTCTGCCAAGATAAATTTCGAGAAACCATACATAAGTTTTGCTTGTGAGCCATCCGATCATCTGGTAAGTTTTACTCATTTTTCTCCATTTTGTGACTTCAATGACTTTTTCAGTTAGCTTGTTATATTGTTCTTGCACTAATTGAACTTATAGGAATATGGTCTTTACATTGAAAATACAATGGGACCAATTAGTGATCGGAGCCTCTGCCATCTTACATCTAACTTATAATGGAACAGAACCAATCTAATTGTTCCAACTGGCAAAATATTGGGAATCGAACATGTATGCTAGCATGCTCAGTGTTTTTTGTATTGCAGTTGTCACGACCCGAACCTCAAGCTCATGCACATCTCTCAATGGTCGTAAAAATTTGCAACATCCCAGGAACTGTTGCCGACTCATTCATTTTATTGCACAAGCGGAAATGTAATGACAATCTCCAGACAACACAGAAATGGGATAGTAAACATAGGATTATATTTTCATCAAACACATTTTTACAGTAGTGGTTATGTACAGAAAAGTCTAACATAACATGGGTCTACTTTAACAAAAAGAAGAGCTTCTAGGCTATCTACGCTCCGAGCTCCTCGGCCATGGGATCAAGTCCCTCCCTACAACCGTGCTAGGTTTTTCGATAAACCTGGGTGAGCTGTCACCCATTATCCAGATCAGACGGCAGACCCGTCAACATCTAGAAGAGACTACAAAAAGACTCATACGCCACATCCTTCCACCCTCTACATCTGGTATCACGATCTTCCATCTATGGACCCGAAAAATTTAGCCCACAACGGGATGAGATAACATTTTAGCGAGTCCATCCCCTAAATCTCGGTTAGGAGAAGAGTACACCCACATGCATCCTAACCCTAGTTCCCACAATTCTCTTAACACCAGCCTTTTTCCTGCATGTCAGTATCAATCAAATCGAATATAACAGTATTGAGATCACATATCATAGGAACATTTCAATATGTGTATATGCATGGGCGTACATATCATCACAATCACACGGGCCCCCAATTATCAGACTAAATTGTTATGATATGTCCCATACCGCACCATAAAATTCCGTCCCCTAATTAGGTCCCTCAATTTCAATCATTCATAAGTCTCAACTAACTTCGACCCATCGGCCACGGCAACTATCACACCCCGATCCTCGAACGCGTGCCCATCCCTCACCTGGTTAATTAATAGCGACGTCCCAGGACGCATCGCCGACCCTGTTCATTTAATATGCGCATGCGGAAGCATATAGAAAATCCCCAGACAATAAAACAATGGAATAGATAAGCAGGTCATATTTTTCATATTGAAATTCACAACCACACTTTTATTAACAGCACAACTCATAGTATATTTACAATACTATTCACAGTATACTAGTCTCACACCTATCTACACCAAAACAAGGTTCACAAAACGGGATGGGATCTCAGTCCTCATCTAGATCGTACTCGGAATCATCATCCCGATCCTCCTCAAATCCTTCATCACTAGGCTCATTTCCTTCAAACTCTTCATCTTCTTCTTCTTGCTCATCCTCGGCTCCAGATGTCGGCTCATCCTTAGGTGATCTAGGGGCCTGAAATATTATCCCACAACCGGGATGAGACTATGTCTCAGCAAGTTCTACCCCCTAAGACCCGCTTAGTAAACTAATACACTATGGGCTGCCTAAACACGCACAGGTCAGAGGACTTACCTTGGCCTCAGATTCCACTTGCAAGTCAGTAGAGTTCATAATAGGCACCCAACTACTCAAAACAAATCGAGCCAGTCGATTACATGTCACCCAAATCATATTTTCCCCACGATGTATATTTAGTCGCCTAGCACACGTGCATTCTCTAAGGCACTAGTTCGCTAAAGTGATGCATCAAATTACCGAGCCCACGTGTCTCTCCCAAGATGCCACACTTAATTCCTTGGGCCCACGTGCATTCTCTAAGGCACTAGTTCGCTAAAGTGATGCATCAATTCACCAAGCCCACGTGCCCTTTTTACAATGCCCAGGCCCACGTGCATTCTCTAAGGTACTAGTTTACCAAAGTGACGCATCAGATCATCGAGTACACGTGCCCTTTTAGATGCCACACTGATGCACCACTCCACCATCGATACTGACAATTGGTACCCAATCATTTTCCCATCAAATAATTAAAAATAACCATTTAGGAACATATCCTAAAATTCACAATTTAAATCAATTCCATATAAATTGAAGCTCAATTAAATAAATGGACTATACCATGACAATTAGCACGAAATTCCGGTCATTGGCTATCCCAGTTGAATTTTCGGAAAAATAATTAATTAAATAATTAAGTTCGAAAATTAAATAAATAAATATTAAAAATCCAATTTAGGCCCATAATGCCTAATTGGAGGCCGAGACAAGCCTGGAAAATTACCGAGACTGGTTCAATAAATAATATGGCATGCCTACTTGCTAATGTCGATTTCTAACCACCTAACATGCATCATTAAGTCTCTAATTTAATCGATCTAAACTAATCTAACCACCTAATTGCATTTAATTAAATCTAACCAACCCTAAGTATAATTAGCAAACTAAAAAAACATTAGTGAGTAAAACTCACTTGATAAAAGCGGAGACCGAATCACCACGACGGCGACGCGACGGCGGCCGAAATCAGGCTTTCGACAACACCGACAGGCTTGGACCAGGCCTTAAACTTGGCCCAACAAATCTCAACCCAATTGAGATTTGTTCTTGCACTGAAATGGGCTTGCTCTTGGGCTTGGGCCTAGCTGCGATTGGGCCTTCTTCGCGGCTGGGCTTGGGCCGAACTTGCTAAATTGGGCCCAATGGAGTTGCTAGAGAGATGGGTTGAGCTGGGCCAGGCTTGAAGACTGAAATTTGAGCTTCAATTCAATTGAATATGGGCTGAACTGGATGGACCTGCTGTTGGTGAAATTTCGACTGGGCTTGAAGACTGCAAGATGGGCCGAGGCTTCTGGCTTCGCTGGGCCTTCGCTGCTAGAGAAGCTGGGGACGAAGGAGCAGCTTCGTGGAAATCTTCGGTGCAGCTGGTCGTGGGAGTATGCGGTCAATTGACCAGTTGATGCTGCCTTCGGTGAACTGATTTGAAGGCACAAAGGTGGAGTTGGCCACGTGGGGAACTTCGAGCGTTGAAGATGGAGAGGAAATTGGATTGGCTTCGTCTCGGTGGGATTTCCTTGGTCAATCTTCGGTGGTTTTCAGTTGGGCTTTGACCAGTGAAATGGACCAAAACGTGGCAGAGACGAGGAGCAACTGTTGGCGTCGATGAAGCTGCTGGGTGCTCGACTGGAATTTCGATGGAAGTTGGCTACCTTCGCTGGCAGCAACAAAATGAAGTGAAGACCTCAGTGAGCAAAAGACGCGTGGATGAAGAGGAGATGGGCGTTCGCTGGCTTCAGCCAACACGGCTGGAAAATGTTTCTTTTGTTGACCAAGCTTGGAGAAGCTCAGACGTGGCAGTAGCGTCGGTGAAGAACCAAAGGCAAAAATGAAGATGGGTTTTCGGATGGATTAAAGTGAAGTAAAAGCAGGGTTTTGAAGAAGTGCAGGGGCGGTGGTGAGGCATGCGACCAAAGGTTTAGGAAGAAGAAAACTAAAGTCAATAAAGTATAACCCAAGAGTTAAATGCTTTGTCCCCCATAGGCTTCATGTTTATCCACTTTGGTCCCCCAAATATTTTCTTGTCTTATCCTCACAAATAATTCCATTTTGGTGCCCAAAAATATATTTACTTTCTTAATTCCGAATTTACTCACATAGCTTCAATTCCTCACTCAAATCCCCAATTTGAGGTCTGATGTCATCGAAGGAAAATCCCATACCATTTTCTGCTAGTCCCCAACACTCAAAGACTCGGCTTGGAAGTCGAAATTTCCTTTAATTGAGCCCATCCGAATTTCCGTTGATTTTCCGCGGCGTCCGAACCGATTTTTCCGTAAAAATCTCGGAATCTCCAAAAAATCTTCTGAGACTGAGTCGACACTCCTAGAATTTATTGTGACGTGACCGAAACTTCAATTTCTAAAATCGAACTTGAATTGGTGGTTGATTTCTATTCGATGTGTTTTTAGCGTGACCTAGGCTACTGGGTAACTTTAAGATATTTTTAAGTGCAATTGACACGTGATCGATTTTCTTCGAGCCACTATGAACCCACTCGACTTATTGGCGACCCTCGATTGTCGTGAAAATCCCGATGATCCAAATATGGACACAGGGTATCAAAACAATAAGAAAATCAGTCTAGTGCCGGTCGACATGAATTTTCTAATTTAGTGGTGTCACCCACGATTAGCCACACATCTCTGTCGATCCAGTCTATCTCTGATTTCAAATCGATTTTTAACTGTGTCGTAATAGACTCTAAAAATGGACACAGTCGAGAAGTTGATTCCTAGTCGAATTCTCAAGTCTATTACCTTAAAATTCCTTAATGGTTTCCCCAAATAGTCTAGTTATCTCAAGAGTGATCGGCTCTGAGAATAATCATATAGACACGTCAATGAAATGCCCGATTCATTCAGAAGAAAACAGAGTTGAAAATTTGGGATGTCACAACAACGTCTACATCTAGACGGCATTCCGATTATGAGCATCGGCACAGGATCCACTGCGACTGACATCCGTTAACTTAGGGCATTCCTGAAGAAGCATCGTCCGGCCCCAAAGGCTCGTGACGGGGTCTCGTGTCATTTATGCATTTACCCAATCTCATAATTCATCAATCAATTACATAATTCAATCACATCATCATATTTATCATTTCTAGCAAACAAAGCATTAAAAACAGTCACAAGCTACTACCGGTTCTAACCAGCAGAAATTGTTCATTTGCACACCTCTTATTTTAACCCCATAAATCTAACCAATTGATTTTAGAAAATTCTCAAATTTGAACATATTGTGAAGGACACTTAAATAAACATTTTTTATACAAACACCAAATCCCAAATCCTTCTAGATTCGGCCCAGTAAATCACTCAATCCAGCACCAAAATCGGGTTCAATTCCAGAAAGTTTGTTCTCCGAAATCAGTTTGGTTCGTGGTCCAAAACATGTCCGTTTAATATGAAATTTGAGTATGTTAAACTAGAAGAGATGAAAAACAACTTTTGTTTAAATTCGAACCCCAAGAGTTAATAAAAACCCTTAGAATCCTAATAGGTCACCAGTTCCAGAGAAAACCGAAGTTCTGTTTAAAGATGACGGAGCTGATATCTCCTGCTTCTGCATCCCTAAAAATCTTGAGAAAAATATATGTTATAACTGAGGATGTCTAAAACATTTCTCTAGAAGACCTCAACTTCAAATTCGCGACCAATTTCAACTTACAAAAATTGCAAGTGGCAATTGTCCAGGAGTCAGTGTTGCAGAACGGCTACTGTTTTTGACCCACTTATCTTCAATGATGTTAATCTCCCTAATTTGACTAATATTAACCCATTCTAATACAAATATAACTATTATAGAGTATCACTAATCCCAATATAAGCTAACCTAAACCATTCTTAAGTCTAGCTAATTTCCTAAACAAGTGTAATCAGCCCCTAGCCAAAACTTAGGAAACTAACTCACCTAACTAGGAATCCAAGGCCACCGGTGCTGGTTGAGTGGCAGCAACCAAGCCACGATCTCCGGAGACGCCGGACTGGCTCCGGTCAGCCTGGAACAGGGCTGTGAAGCCCTTGGTTCAAGGTTGGGAGGGAGTGCTCTCGACTAGAGGAGGCCGAACAGTGGTTGTGCTGCAACCGCGAAGGCTCGGCTGCAACACGGCAGCGCTGGCTCACCGGCTAGAGGGCTGGTTCGAAGTTGCTTGTGCTCCGGCAGCTGGACAGCAACACATGCGAATGGTTTGGGTTATTCGGTGGTGAGGTTAAGCTGAAACTGAGGAGGGATGAGCTCATGTATGGCAACAACAACTGTGAACTGAGCTGAAGAGTTTCTGACGAACAAAGGAAAAGGCAATGTTGATTTTAGGGGGCTGTGGGCTTGCTGGTGAGGACGGTTGCTCAGCAAATAAGGACCACAACAAGAAGGAATGAAACATAGAGGCAACTTGGTTGAAGCTTCTATGGGTCTAGAAAATTTGTGGCGCCAAAACAGAGCTTTCCTCTGTTTTCTTGGTTGCTGGGTTGTCATCTAAGAGGGAGCAGGGGAGGCCAAATAGAATAGCGTAAAGGAGAAGAAGACAAAAGGCTTCACGGCTGAGAAAAGGAGAAGAAAAGGAAAGAAAGAGAAAGGAGGGGGGAAAAGAAGTGTCGCACGGCTCCAAAAGAAAAAGAGAGGGGAAGTGCACGGATGGAAAAGAGGAAAGAAGGAAAAAGGACCATGGGGTCCCCCTTTCTATTTTCCACAATCTATTTGCCACATTTTTCCATGGAAAAATGTTCCTTTCACCATCAAGTGTCCCCCCACCTTTAAACAAACCTATCCACTTCCAAATGAAACTCAAATGGTGGTGGAAACTCTTGTTTTAAGCCTTCATCCGAATTTCATTACCTTTACCCTTCAAATGACACCCAAATGTAAGTGAATTCCCCCATACATGAAGGCATCCGAATTTCATTGTCTTTACCCTTCATTTTCCTTCCTTTCACTTGGCCATTTAATAACCTTACTAACCAAGATAAGCCCTCAATTTACTCTTATAATTCTTAACTCCATTGGTTCCACATTGAGGACTAACAATCCACTTAAAATATGGTCTTTCTCTTATTCCTTTAATTTGCTGCATTTGCATTTCTCGCCAATGATTCCCGTCATCAATAAATCTTGGAAAGATTTAACAATATTCCTAGGATTAATCGTGACACATGAAAGTTCTCAATTTCTGAAATTAGAATAAATTTCACAGTTAAATTCAGTCAGACGTGATTTTTAGTGCGACCTAAACTATCGAGTAGTTTTTGGGAATTTTTTGTACAATTGATCCGTGATCGATTATTTTCAAGCCACAATGTACATCTTCAACTCAATGGTGACTCTCAGTTGTCGTAAAAATCTCGAGGTTTCAATTACGGGCATAGGGTACCAAAACGATAGAAAAATCAATTTAGTGCCGATCGACAAGAATTTTGTAATTAGGTGGAATCACCCATGCCTAATTACATATCTCAATCAAATCGACCTATTTCCGGTCTCTGATAGATTTTTTACTGTGCCGCAATGACCCTTGTAAACTAACACGGTCGAGCAATCGAATTCTCAGGCCTGTTGCATTAAAATCCCGTAATGACTTTCCCAACTAATCTAGTTATCACTTGAGTGATCGGCTCAGAGAATAGCACTATAGGCATGTCAATGAAAAGCCCGATTTATTCAACTGAAAACAGAAGTAGAAAATCATACTGTCACAGCAGTAATCTGTAATACCAAGTAGTTCCAATATCCTATAGGCAGCATTGGGTTTTGCACATAATTAATGTGGAAATTTCTTTGTTTATAAATGTGGACTTTAAGTTCTACTTCAATGACCTATGACTAGTAACGTTTTTTTTGGTAAAGTATGACTACTAAAGTTTTATCTTTGTAAATTGCTAGTTTCTTGTCTAAGGATTGATGAGTATGATTCTGTGTTTTTTACTATCCCAAACTGCAGGATTTGGATGTGGTTGAGGCACTCATTCGAGGGCTGGTCTTGTTCCAAGGAAGGTGTCTGATGGTGAGAATGAATTTTTTTTTTTTTTTGTTAGAATACTTCAATTTGACCAATGATGGATTTTGTTTACAGCTAATAGCCATCTTTTCACCTT
Organism: Eucalyptus pauciflora; assembly: GCA_007663325.1. Lineage (NCBI taxonomy): Eukaryota > Viridiplantae > Streptophyta > Magnoliopsida > Myrtales > Myrtaceae > Eucalyptus > Eucalyptus pauciflora. Next base: position 1,156,960 of record VMYD01000077.1, read on the forward strand.
GATTTGCAGGTTAGTCACGATAAGCATCCAATATCTGGAAGCATGGACAAGCTTTGGGTGGTTTCTCAAGGCAAGGTTGCGCCATTCTGTGGGAATTTCCAGGATCATAATAAGATACTTCAGTCCTCGTCGAATCGGGTGAGTTTAGTTCTTGTCATCAGCCAAGAGTGGTTCAATGCAATCACATCACATTACCTTATAAAACATAAAATGAGGCTTTGTTGCATAGAGAAAGCAAAAAAGGATGAAGAGAGGATTGCTGCTGATATACAGGATGTACTCATAGTAACGGCGGCCCTCGTTTGTCATTTTGATCGGGGCTCATGGAAGGATGAGTCTTAAGTTTTTAACATTGAATATGCAGTATCACTTGCCAATAGGTTAAAAAGTTGTACTTTTGACTCTAAGTACAGAATTGCTTTTAGTGACTATATTTTAGGAGCCACAAAATACAATGTGAATTTCTGTATGTGAATTGGTTAGATAATATCCTTTTAACATTTTCAGGTCAATTTTCAAAATAAGAAGCTCTCTTTCTTCCCATAACGGTTATTGTATAGATGGAAGGATAAATTGAAAACAGAGGTTTAAATATGTGAACGAAACAGCTAAATTTTGAATGAACTATGTAGGCCGAAACCCATTTAAAAACTGATTACCTGGTCAAAGACTAAAGTTTATCTTTCTTCTATTCAAATTCCCACTCTATCTCTTGATAAAGGTAGCTTTAACCACCAAAAAAGAAAAAATAATCGTGATTTCATTGTTTAGAGAGGCAACGGTTAGATCAAACTGATTTTTGTTGGACTTTACTGTGATACCATGAAAGGTTCCATTTGTCAGCCTAAAGGAGATAGTGGAACTCGAGTCTCTGGTTCATTTTGAAAGCCGGAAAATGAAATTTATTGGATTGTTAATTGACGGAAATTTCAGTACTGTCTTCTCTTCTCAATCAGCTCATCCCACATCGAGATTTGACATGCCTTTCCCTCTGTGACAGATTGTTTGCGGTTGTTGATGATATCTCCTGCTTGTTCCAAGGACACAGACAATGTTGCTCTTCTTAAGCAGCAATATGGATGGAATAAAACTGCTAATGAGGTCATTATCGTCGTAGAAGCTTATTGAACTCTGAGGGATCGGAGGCCTACCCTGCTGATCAAGTTGTGAGAGACATCAGCAGGAAGTTTGGTTTTGTGCTCTTCAACAGCTCTTCTAAAACCACTTTTCTGGCCTGTGTGAGTAACAATAATGTTCATTGGTTTCATTCTGGGATATCGCTCTCAATCTCTACCACCTGTGATCTATATCTAATCATTTATGTTCTCTGAATCATTCAGGATGTTATGGCAGTTTTCCTTCCTTCTGGGGAATTGATTCTGGAGGCAGTCTTGTTAGCTCAGATGATGCAGAAGTTGTGAAGATGGGCTTTGGGAAGTCTTTTGCACCATTCCCTAAAGGTAATTATTTTTTTGGTTTGTTGATGCGGCTCCACTGGAATTTGGTCCTTGCATTGCAATGTGAAAAGTAAGGATGGATGAGCTCTGCTAATATTAAGCAGAGTTCAGAGGAGAATGTTATATTGTTGGGCAACAGCATTTCAGAAAAATTGGTTTCGAACATAAATTTATAATCTAAGGTTAAAATGGTGTTCTTTACCTGTATGCATGTATTGAAATGTGCCTTCACCTACAATGTTGCTCTTTCAATGATTTTGGAGTGCCAAATCGTTCACCTGTTAACGTTGCCTTCTTTTCCAACTCAGGATGCTTCTTGACCAGCTCTAAATGTTTGAGGAGTTACAAGCATGCACCAAATGAGGTGAAGCCAGTTCCTAGGGTGAATAGCTCGGGCTGAGTGCAAAGCGCTACATTTGAAGTGGTGCAGAGACAAAGGAGTCCAGCATGCCTAGAGTTGGGAGTGCTGCGAACTTGTCCTTGCGCTGCCGAGTCATATGCATTGTGGCCCTTTTTTGGCCAGGCCATTAGCTATTGAATGGCCTTCTGTTGCTTATAACCCAGTCACCCTTTCTCATACATTGACAATTTTTTCAGCTCTAATGGTCTGTTGCTCTATGTTGAGAGTTTGAGATGACATTGTTTTTATGCAGCTGTATATGTACTTATAAAACCAAGCCTTTACAGAACCTGATCATGCTTTGTGCAGTAATATCTTTCTGGCATTTCATTTAGCCGTCATGCAAAGTCTATTCAATGTAATGTTTTCCGCATAGAATCTCTACTAGTAAATCAGACCAGGACGATATTGTCATATGAGAACAAATGTGAACCAATATAACTTGGAGCATGCTGGTTCTCATATGGAAATCAAGTTTACACAACACCTTGTGAAGGGTCAGGTAAACTTTAATAACAGACTGATAGGATGTTAGATATTAAGGCTAAAGCGGTAACCTCTCGTGCAATTTAAAGCTGTCAAAAGGAGCTTGATGCCTGCCGATACAAACTTAACATGAAGATTAACCCCAAAAAAAAAAAAAAACACTTTGCCTGGCCATCTTGGAAAGAGAGACCTCTTTAGTCCTCATCGGCTATGCCCCAAAAAAAAACACTTGCGCTTGTCGATCTCACCCTATTGACATATGAGCTCTCACTAAAATTTCTTACATAAGGAAGTGATGGTTTTGATAGATGTGCAGTCTACATAGCACAGGCTGCACAACTAACCTACTAGTCCTTTCTGGATGTCCACTTCTTTTTGTTTAATTACTCTGCACAAAATTTGTATTCAACGTGTTCATCGATCTCCATACACCATCAAGTATACTGTGAGCACCGTGCTTAAATCAGATCTCCACCTATCTATATGTAGACTCATTATCGACTTAGCTTCAGCTTTCGGTAGGTTTGGGGCCTTAAACACCTTGCAGACGCGCTGCTCACCTTTGCCTTTCCTAAATATCAACCTAATTGTGGCTAAATGAGCCAGAACCCACCCGCAGGTTTCTTTGGGTCTAATATGAACACAGCACCGCCTAGATCATCTACGACTGAGACAAATAAATCAAAGACAAAGTCATCAAAAATCATCTTTTTCCTCAACTCAAGGACTGTAGCTACTGCAATGGTGCGATTTGAATGTCATGTAACATAAACAAAAGCCAGATTGCTCTTGTGTAAGAAAGTTCAACAAAGTTTTCTTAATTATCAAAAGAAAATGATTGCGAACTCAATGGAGATGATGTTTGGGTAATTAGCTTTCAAATATTGTGACTAGATTTCTTCTCAGGCTCATAAAAACCATGATATCCACAAACTGTTGACCTTAAACCCATCTGCTACTATGTGTAGTTAAAAACATATTGCACTGGATAATTTTATGTTTTTTTCTTTATGACGAAACACAGTGATTGATAAATTTCATTTCATTTGAGGTTATTCAAAATGACACTGAATAATTTTCTTTTGGTTACATCTCTTATGAAGTCCTATGACCTTTCAATTACATGCCATGCTCTATTAAGTTCCTAAGAGCATATAAGGCTGTATTATTTGCATTCAATTGGCTAAACATAAATAGAAGAAGCAGAAAGAATACTTCGGCCTTACCCTCACGATGTATTTTGCATTTGATACACAAAGGTGGCATTGTAGTTGACAAATCTTTTGGGTCACCATCATAGTTAGAGAAAGTATCTCATGTCATTCATGAATGGTTTGTCGTCGAGCACATGAAACTTAGGGACAAGCTATGACAAGGGTGACAAAGTGTCCATTGCAGAGAAAGGAAATGAACAAGTGCTTGGGAGCTCATTATATGCCTCTTGTGGTCAATACGATGACTAACATCAAATTGCAGATTAACAAAAAAAAGCACTTTGCCTGCCTTCCTGGTTGGAGAGACTCCTTCAGTCCTTCGCATCGGTGATGCCTCCTGGTGTTATCTGAAAAACATGTGTTTGTCAAGTTCAACATATATGGAATATCTCAGTCTCATCTTATTGACAGATAAGCTCTTCCTAAATTTTTTGATTGAATTAAGTGATGGTCTTGATAGATGTGCATCGTCTACGTAACAGCACAGCTAAAAATAACATACTGGTCCTACTGAGGAAAATTCTCAATAGCTACTTCTTTTTGTTTAATTTCTCTGGACAACATTCATATTCAACATGTTCATGGATCTCCAGGCAACATCAAGTAAACAGTGAGTATCATGCTTAAATCAGGTCTCCACCTATCCCTGTGTAGACTAAGTATCAACTTTCTCACAGATTTTGATCTAGACTTCCAGATATTTTACTTGGTCTCTGCAGTATGGTCTGAAAAATTTCAACGAAGTACATAACTAGAGGAAGATCTGCAGTATGGCATCATCAATGGTTGGGTATTTTGTTTCCATAGCACAGGCGGCGCATGTAAGTATACTACAAGTATACTGCTCAAATTCTGGTCTCCACCTATCCATATATAGACTTAGTATCAACTTTCTCTCCGATTGATATTAGATTTCTAGAAATTTCGTTTAATGTCTGCAGTGTAATCTGGTAAATTTCAATAAAGTGTATAGCTAGACAAAGATCCAGACAAAAAGGATATAACTTCAGCTTTAGGTAGGTCTGGGGCTTTGAACACCTTGCAAACCCACTGCTCACCTTTGCCATTCATAAACATCAACCTAATTGTGGTTGCATGACCCAGAACATGCCCACCTGCGTGTTTCTTTGATGCCACTGAAACAAAGAAATCAAAGAAGAAGTCGTCAAAAAAATTATCTTTTTTGATTAACTCATGGACTGCAGCTACCGTAAGCATCACTAGTTTACACCAAATAGCTGGTTCTTGAGACTTACGAGAACTAGTATGAGCTTAGTGTAGTCACCGAATTGCTATTTTTCAGTGTGCAACCATCAAAGAGCTAAATTGGATAAGATCCTTTAATGGATGCATGACTAGGTGGGAGAAATGAGATGTGATATGGTACCTTGATTGGTCATGTACACTGCCACATTAAATTCCTCGGCTATCTTAAGTAAGAGTGAGAGCATTTGTGCCAATTTTTGCTGCAATTGGGAATCTATTAATGTCAAACCAGATGAGCTGAAACTTTGCTACTCGCATGATTTGATGGTTTCAGAATCGACCTGACGCCCTGCAAGTTTTCCCCTTCCATTATATTCCACTCGAAAGAGAGCGATCACTGAATCCACAATCTGAAAGATATTACTCAGCTAAGGTCAACCATCGGCACCTTACAAAATGTGTGCAGTTTGCTTCTTAAGCACTGTCTTACCAGGAACCTAAATGGTTCTTCAGACACCTTCGCAGCCAAACTGAGAAGCAAGTTGTACTGATGCTCAGAAGTAGAGGCACGGGCATAAATGATCTTCAAATTCATGGAAAGACCAGATTACAGCAAGTACATTAGCCAGGAAAGAAGGAAGACTTGCCACCAGTGTAGAGAGCATTGCTTACATTACGTGTGACAGCACCAGGATCCATGCCAAATCTTTCAGCTATTTGTACAATTCGATCATGGCAACTGCAGGTGTACCAAGTTAAGAAAGTGTATATGCACTTACATGGACATAAGCCGATTATGAAACAAAAGCAGCTTTGTTGAGGTCAAGAAAATGACCAACAGATTATAATAGGATACAAAGTTTTTTCTGTGGCAAGGTATGCTACCTTGCCATTTGCCCCTCCCACGTGAGTTGGCAGCTGGAAATATTGTTAGGATCGTGGCATTTACAAACCATAAGATATCATCTCATGGAACGGGATCAGCTTTAATGAAGAGTGATGGAAAGTAGGGAAAATAATGTTGTAGGATTTGCATTTATAGTAGAGTACTTCAGGCATCCTATTCAACTGATGATCAACCCAAGTCCAAGTCTGACAATGACTAAGGCTTCTGATTGGTTATGACCTAGTACGCTCTCCTGGCCTTTTTCCTACTTGGTTTGAACCACTATAGATTGTGTGTTCCAGTATGCTGATTGCAGTTTACAGAAGATGAGGGTGCCAAACCTCCAGAATCACCTAATAAACACGTTCCGATCCAAGATTAACCACAGCTTTATTCTTTACTAGAAATTCAAATCATTATCTTGCTATTTATGTTGTTCATCTAGGAAACATAACATGAAATAGAAGTTAACGACGAAAACCTAACATGCAATTCAGACCAACCTGAGTAGTCACAAACATGGTATGTGCAAGCTGTGTTTTCCCAGACCTGAAGTGACGTTAGCAGCATTTCTGAGAAAGCCAACTAACAAAAGCAACTAAAAGTTCATCAAGGGTAACGTTATTGGACTGTGCTTGTCACCGAGATACGCCAAATGCTTCTGTAATTGCCTGAGTTTCAGTACCACCAGTTTAACATTGCAGAACCAGGGAAAGTTGTTTTTGTTGAAACGCATGAAGAATAATATACACAATCTACAAAAGAAAGTCTATTACTGCCTAAAAGTTCATTGAGGGCTTGGCTTCCAGTTGCAAATAAAAAACGAAGACATTGAAAGTACTTTGTGCTGTGAGATAAGTAGTGTTTTGAGCAAGTGCAGTTTTCTACAGTTGATATGCTAATTTGCAGGCTTTATTTCAAGGGTCAATGACTCATTCAGGTCTTCCGAACCATTTTTAGCTCGAAATTTGCCGAATTAAGGACTTACTCTGAGCATAACTTGCTCTGAGCATAGCTTCAATTCCTGTTATAAAATGAGAATTCTGATGAAAACAAAGAGAAGTTATTGTGAGATGCATATAGAAGTTGCAATTGATTACAGCGCCATCTCAGGATAAGAAGAAATTAAGCTCTAACCACTATCTTTTCAGCTGATTCGCATATCTTATCAACTTTTGCTTCAGATAAACCTTTGGTTCTAGTTAAGTGCTACAAAAAAACAAAACAAAGACAGAGGAAGTCACCTTAGCCAAATAATACCTCCACTTAATTTTCGGAACTGAATATCAGATATACCTTCTCCGTATGCATCATCAAGACAGTTGCAAGTGTCGATCCCTGCATCCTGTATCTTTTTCACATCTCCAGCATGGATTCCCTGAGAAATACCTGCAAATAAAAAAAAAAATAACCCACCATCGTGTTTAACTCTATATTTTCTAGTGAATGTAGAATGTCAAGTGTTCCAATAGTGATTGTTGACGAATTTAGCTTGGGAGATTCGTTATTAATCCATCTATGCCATAAATACGCAGATAATAGAGGTACTGATGGTGCAATTACTATGTGACGTAACATAACAAAGGCCAAATTGCTCTTGTATGATTTAGAAGACATACGTCAAAGAGGTGAATTAGACGTATCATATTCAAGTAGTAGCAGAAATTACTTCTCGTCATTTAAGGAAAGAAAATTAAACTATCGTATGCACAGAAAATCACGACAAGTTCAAGAGGAAGTCGAATGGAAACTCAGAATCATTCTTGGCAATCACATCACGAAAAGGAAAGGAATTGAAATTTGCAGAGCTCATGAACTCACTTGAGAGCTGAAATGAAGGGGTTTCTAGTCTACTAAGTCACAGGCTCCAGCCTTAACATGAACAGCTTTTCCATCATCCTGCATATGCTCTTAGTTGGACATTTCACTTTTTTCCCCTGAAGATTTACCTTCAAATCTTTAGCTACGATTTTCTCTTACCCCTGGTGCTTCTTGTTCAAAAGAATCAAGAATAGAAGGAATTCCTTTAAATAACATATTCATTCCGTTGTCTGACCCACGTAGCTTTCCATCCTTTCACCTTGAGCTTCTTGGCAAGCTTCCTTTCCAATTCCAGATCCTCCTCAGCAGATATATCAGCTTTCCGCATTACGCGCTCGAGATACTGTTCGATCTTAGTCTTTGATTTTCTCTTCACATTATTCTTCACTTTGCTGGATTTCAGCGAACCAGAAACGTCCTCCAATGAAGACTCAAGCTTAACCATCGCGTTAAACTAAGTTTTCTGGTGAATGTAGAATGTCAGGACAAAAGCATTTCCTAGATCATCACTGACAATCTAGCGTTCCGACAGATATTAATGATAAATTAAGCTTAGGATATTCGTTATTAACCCACCTACGTCACAAATACACGGGAAAAAAAGACATCCAGTGGATGTCACGTAACACAACGAAGGCTGGAATTGCCCTTGGATGATCAGAAGACAAAAACTAAAAACTATCGTACGCGCAGAAAATCGCGACAAGTTCGAGAGAAAGGCCGAGATGTAAAAACACCAATGGATTCACGGCGATGTTCCAGGAAAATCGAGCTAAACTGAAGAACCGAAACCGAAATCGAAATCGAGCTCATCCACTCAGCAGCATTCAGAGTCACTTAACATCGACATTCGAAGAGATATACAGTTAACTTGAGAACAGAGACCAGAAAGTCACGATGATCAACTCAGAGTCACTTAACATCGACGAGAAAACGAAATCGATGAGATGAACAGAGAGCAGTTGGCTACGCTATTGTTTTGCCCCGACTTACGTTCGTCGATCGCTTTGAGCAGGTCTTCTTCGTCGATCGTGAAACTCAAAAGCATCTTCGACGATGATGGAATGCGACGATCGGGCATGGAGTTCGGTGCGTCTGCGCAGGAGAAGAGACTTTCAATATTTTTGTGGATTTTGGAAACGATCTTAAATTGGAGGGAATCTATATATATGTAGAGGCGGGAAGTGGGGAAGAATGGCTATTGGCTTATTTTTCTTTTTAAAGAAAAAGAGGTTTGATGGAGTTTTGTTATTATAAATTGAGCTTTAATGGATCTGATAAATTCTTAAAATCTTTTTAAATCCACTCTTAAAGAGGGTGAGAAAAAATTGGGTATGACCTTTTTTATTTTGCACTAAATAATTTAGTTCGATTTGACTTAATTTTGTACACACCTTTGTCTCGCTTGGTTTATAATTTTCTCAAATTGGACCGAATAAAGTTCTTCTTAGAAAAGGGAAATGATCAATTTGCGTTGTGGTAAATTCATGGTTTAATTGCATTGTGCTCAAACTCCATACTTATTCCTCATCAAATCATGAAATTATCAATCAACATTTAAGCTTATTTAGAATGACATGCCAAGCATTTACTCGGTACCGATTTGGTTGTGCTGCACCTAAATCGGCACATATCCTAAAATTTGTAACTAGGTGATTTAGTAAAGAATGACAGACATGGACTGCGTTTATTGTCTAGAATCTGATTAAAATTGAACCATTTCGACTCCAATTTGCAAAACAAGCAAATTAGGCTTAAAAGTTAAAATCATTAGTAACTTGACAAGTTTTTGAACATATATATAGTGAGAAGAGGTCCGACTGTCTACAAATTACAAGATGCAATGCTTGATTTCAATTTGATTCAACTTGATTCTTTTACTAAACTTTATCATGATTTTAAATCGGATCTTTCATGTAATTTTTGAACACTTCCATTTCTATAAACGCAAGAATATCACCATTTTATAGCATATGATACTTAGGGACATCCATGACAAGGGGAACAAAGTGCCCATTGCAGAGAAAGGAAATGAACAAATGCTTGGGAGCTCATTTTATGTAGAAAGTGATGGAAGAGATGATGATATTCCTAGGTGTGGCACTTTTTCAGTCGAATAAACTAGAAAGATCCTTACTCCTCTTTGTGGAGGATAGATTGATTATTAGAGTTAAGTTTCCTTATTTGATTTAGCACATACTCAAATAATTCTAAATTCGCCGTTACTTTGTTGGTGGGACCCTTTTTCATTTTTCCTTTTTCCTTTTTTTCTTTTTTTGGTGTTATAGCACTATTTTGTCAGTCATGATTGTAAACTAAATGAAGACGTAGTTATTAAAAAAAATTTCCCTCTTGACTGAGATTTTTTAGCATGTTAGATTGAAGTTTATGCGATGCCAAAGCTAACATTGTTTTATTACCAGAGATTTAAGGAAAATGGCAAGTATAAGTCATAGCTCCAACTAGAGCAACAACAGGACTAATGTTCCTCATTTGGAGTATTACGAAGGTTTGCCTGCATCCTCATTTGCTCAAGGAGAAAGAGAAGCATCCCACGATGGTGTTCACGGGGAAAGGGGTCCCCGACAATTATCTTTTACCGAATGAGTAAATCTTCGGTTTTTTTTTTTTTTTTTTATGTAAATCGGACTCTATGTTGTTTCATAAAGGAAATGACTAATTCTACTGTATATGCGATAAAGTAAAGGATAAACAGGAGATAAAAAAATGTACAATAAAACGTAGATATGCGATATAAAGAAAAAGATAGCCAAAAGACAAGTATTCTTGTAATTGTTGATTGTCAAAAGTCCCCTACAATTGTGCCTCTTTGGCTATTTATAGTTAATTTCACAAGTAATTGCTCTCTAGCGGTTATTATCTTAAATTTCAAACCGCTTCTGGAGACTCTGGTACCGCGTCAATAACTGCATCGCCTTATTCATAGTGTTGTCCGCACCAAGCCCTTGAAACCGTCTCCATTCTCATCATTTTGCTCTCGAGTGATTATTAATTCTGACCCTTTGGTATTTCTAACATCTAGCTACTTTCTTACGAACTGGGCTTAATGGGCTTTCCTTTTGTCAAAGGCCCAATGAGCCAAGTTCGGCACCAACAAATGATTATTCTACAATACCCAAATCAACAAATGATAATTCTACAATACCCAAATCTCCATCGGTATAAAAACTCGCTATCATCTTCAATTACACAGTAAATTTAGTGCATGCACTCCACCTCAATTCATATTAGATCGTCAAGTTTTAATCCGGGATTGAAGCTTTGCACCAATATTTTCAAGTATTATTTCAAGCATTTGGGATCTGGCCGAATAAGGAAAAGAAAAAGACATTCAAGAGGAGGCGCTTATTCAATTTTACATGGGAATGGTTGAAGCAAAAACTCCATAAAAGGAACCCCATCAATTTTATTCCATATATATATGGTTTCCAAAAAAATTCAAATTGACTGAAATAGAACCAGATAATGAGGTGCATGAAATTTCTTACCTATTTGCTGGCGATGAAGTATCTAAAGTTTTTTTCATTCAATCAATTACCTCAACATTTTTAATGTGGGTCAACACGAGAACTCCATTGAATCACAAACGAAAAATGTCTATATGACACCAACACTATTAAGTAACCGTTAATTGTTTACATTGGCGTATGCTAAATTCTATGTGGTATCAATTTTGTCTCTTGCGGGTTAGACCAGCCATTCCAAATGATGTCAATTCGTCTCTCGAAGAGTTGGAACAAATTATCTACAAAAAAAATATTATTTAGGCAAATTAGATGAAATTGGTAAAAAAATCATAGCAAGGTTTTAAATTATGTGTGCCCCTACATGTGATGACAGTACTATTAATATGTTATCCAACCGAACTAAAATCAAGTACTAAGAAAAAGTTTATTTTCAATCAAATATTTGATAATCCACTAAAAAATTTTGAGTGTAAAGCTTGAATTTTTATGATCAAATGATTAGAAGAAAATCTAAGGGATATTAACATTGTCCAGTGTGCTTGACATTTAGCCACTGAAATCTTTTGGCAGGCGAAATTGACAAAACTTTCTCCTGAATTCTTTCACACAAAATAATGAATAATCTTACAAAACAAAATTATTAAAGGAAGACCAAGCAATGAATCGAGAGGATGAGTTTGTGAAGCAAGTATTGCGCAAACAAAAGTATGTTTAAGATTTGAGCCTAGACCAGTGATCTTGTGATAAACTCTTTGGGACAATGACATTGCAAGTACTTGAATTATTACCCCTTTCGCAATTAGGTACCTAAAGTTTTCTTGTTTAATCAATTATCTGAATTTTTCGGGAGGGGGGGGTGTCGTATGATAGGCCATGGTTGATATTGCAAATGAAAAATGCTGACATGATGCTAACGCTGTTAAATCATTGTTAAATGTCCCATATAGGTGTCCAATATGACATCTTCAGATGTTGCTACGTCAGCAAAGATATTGGATGCTAAGATTGTCTAGGCTAACACAAACTCTCTCTCCACATCACCCAATCTACAGGGGTAAGCGAATTGTGTCAATAAAATCATTACAACGTGGTTATTATTTAACGGACACCTCAAATTGAGACAAATTTGAAAAATGAAAAAACGATGGAAATTAATCCAGACATAATGCATGGAAGTTCTACTAGAAATGGAAAAAGAGACTTTATCATGGGGATGCATGAAGAGGAATGTGAAAAGCGATGCAACAAACTTCAATTTGTGTCCTACAAAGTCTTGGTTTTTCTGGAGTTTATTGAAATTTCTTTCCCAGTACCTCTTTTTCCCTTTTGCTTCACCTTCCAGACAAAAGAACACATGGTATCCATAAAGTCTTTGGAGAAATTCTATGAATATTACCAGCCGAGCACCTGTGGACACAGTATTTTATGTTGATCCTTCTGATCACTGATGTGCGCGTGAAAAGCACCCGAAATTAAATGGATTACAGAGTGCTATAGCCTTGTCCTAGGAAAGCATCATTACTACTTCAATATTTTTGACATATGCATATGACTATGAAATTTTATCCAAAAATCCATAAAGTTATTATACAGCGGATAATTCAATTTTAAACTTTGATAACTATTATGTCAACCAAGATAGATTAGATGCTAATATCGTCTAAGTCAACACACTTTCTCTCTCTTCACCACTCAATTTGTAGGGTAAGAAGCCGCGTCAACATTATGTTTCGCTTTTACATTACATAACATGGCAAGTTATTTGATCGATGCCTCAAATTGCGCCAAATTTGAGAAATTGAGGTTCTTGATTTAAAAAAAAAAAAAAAACAGTTCAGGTACTCGATTGTAAACTAAACAAGAGGTTAGGTACTTATGATATCATTATTCTTATTTCTTAAACCACTTTAAGAATACCATCATTCTTGCTCTTTCCCCCCTTTCTTAAGTTCTCGTTGTTTTTTTTCTATAAATATTTTTTCTTTGCTTTTATTTTTTGCCTTTTATTGAACATAAATTTGAAAAGATGCATGACAATTTAGACATAATTCTAATAGACAAGTACAAGAGATATTACTGAATAAAAAATACAGTATGATTAAGCATGAAAAAAGAGTTGGACGAAAATTATAGTAATAGTCAATTTTAAGCATGACACGTAACACGTGGGGAAATTCTACTAATAATGGAAAAGCAAAGGCATTCACATAGGGATGGAAGAGGAGGGACGTGAAAAGTTAAGCAATAAACCCAATTTGCACCGTGCAAAGTCTGTCTTTTTTCAATTGCTCTCTTTCGCTTATGCTTCACTTTCTAGACAAGAAGTACATTATGTCCAGTAAAGTCTTGATCTTCCCGATGAAAAGTCCTTTATGAATAAACTGTCATGACAAGCAATTTGAGTCGGACCGAAGAGACCACATTTTGATGCACATTGTGTCTTTGAGTTAGATAAATCAAATGTTCTCCTTTTTCTCCAAATCAAGACTTTTGGTTGTCGTTTGAAAGAGAGGACCTTTCCTTGTGGCCATCCAAAGTAGGGGATAAGAGGTGATATTTCTTCACGTGACCAACTTTGAGGGCATGCATATCTTCGTAAAAAAAAAATTAACTTACAAATGTTTTGTTGGTTTCTTCTTCTTCTTCTTCTTTTATTATTTTTTTATTTTTTTTTATTTTTTTTTATTTTTTTTTAAGTATGGGCTTTTTCATGGTAGTTATAGTGCTAATAATTGCAGCAACAAGGGTGGCAATGACCTGCTGAAGGATACTAAAGTAATTGTTGATAATTGTGAGTCACTTGATAGGAGAATCTTGGTCCTTTAAACAGAAAAAGTTAACCAAAGCAATTTGCTTGATGGATTAGTTGGTGGTTTGTGAATCATTTACTATTTCCAAAGTAAAATTAGAAAACTTGCTTCATGGATTCATTGGTGTACCCGACTCTTTTTCTTATTTAGCCTAAGGCACGTGTTTCTGTGATGACTTACAGATGTATGATAGAAAGTAAGATGCAATTGTTAGGTGGATCATCAACATTTATTTTCTCTGTGCAAGTTGTACAAAGATGCTTATTTGTCAGTCGTATTAATTATGGTCAACTTTATTCATTACTAGACAAGAAAAAGGGTCGGGCATCACCAACTAACAATGCACAATGTACTAGGTATACTCTAGGCAACACTTATGAACATGAAAATCATGCAAAAGACCACAATTCTCCTATCAGGCAGTTTGATTATCAACTACTACCTCAGCACCCTTCAGTAAATCATTGCTGCTTGTCTTGCTACAAATCTTTAGCATTGTAATTGCCATGTAAAAGCCTACATTTATTGCATATTCACCAATAACGCATTAAATGAAGACACTGAAATTATAAGGTTATTGAGATTGTACGGATGCCCAAAAAAAAAAAAGAGGCCTTGGTCTTGATCTTTGTTTAATGTTTTTGGTAGGTGAATATCTCGGTCTTCCTGTCTTGCTTCTGCTTTAAATAAGATAGAACTAAGCAAAAAGAGAGAAAAAAAATTCAATAAGTTGTGGACAATTTCAACTGTTGGTCATGAGTTCCTAAATTGAAAGATTCAATTTAAAAAATACGTACACACTGATTATAAGCCGATGCGTAGGATGGGTAATCTACGAAAGTGTCTGTGCGGATGTGTCTATATATATAAAGTTGGTCAGTCCTGCTTGACGGGCTCTATCAATTATTTACTTTCTTTTTCCTAAAAGTAATCAATTTAAAAAACACATGATTTAATCTAAAATCTATTTAGATATATATGAACCCACTTAATGAGGTCAATTAGCTATAAAATATGAAATTATATTAGATTACAAATGTTCATACACGTGCTAACATTGCACACATATTTTCAGATTACATGTAAATAAAAATTAGGAATTAGAATAAAAGGAACTGTTCGGTGGTTGATTGTTTCCAAATATTACTCAAACCTTAGAACTTGGCATACTTGAACCAAATATAATTACCAACAACAAAATAAATCGTCAAATGCACTAATCTAATTTGGTCCCAAGAAGGCATCATTAGTACTCCGATACTTTTGACATGTGCATATAACTTAATTACCTTGTCATTTATTAATGTAAATCAATGTGAGACCTCCGTTGAGATCGTAAATGAAAAACTGTCTATATGCACCAACAATATTAAGTAGCCGCTAACTGTTTACATTGGCTTCAGATATGATCCTCATGGTCTTAATTTTGTCTCTTGCGGGTCAAACTAGCTGTTCCAGATGACATCAATTGGTCTCTCAAAGAATTGGAACAAATTATTTACAAAAAATATTGTTTAGGCAAATTAGTTGTGATTGGTAAAGAAATCATAGTAAGGTTTTAAATATGTGTGCCTATACAATTGCATATGATGATAATATTATCAATATGATGTCCAACTGAACAAAAATCTAGTACTAACAAAAAGTTTATTTTCAATCAAAAGTTTGATAATTCACTAAAAAATTTTGAGTGTAAAGCTTGAATTTTTATGATCGAATGACTAGAAGAAAAACTGAGAGAAATCAACATTGAGAAAAATTTTGTAGTCTTCCAATGTGCTTGATATTTAGCCACTGAAATTATTTGGTGTGTGAAATTAACAAAACTATCTCCCTATTCTCTTTCATACAAATGAATGAATAATCTTACGAAAAAAAAAATTATTAAACAGAGACCAAGCAATGAATAGAGAGGATGAGTTTGTAGAACAAATATCGCGTAAACAAAAGTATGTTTGAGATTTGAGTCTAGACCAATGATTGTATAGAAAACTCTTTGGGACAACGGCATCGCAAGTACTTGAATTATTACCCCTTTTGCAATCAGGTACCTAAAGTTTTTTCATTCAATCAATCATCTTAATTTTCCATGTGGGTCAACATGAGACCTTCGTTAATTTTGTGGATGGAAAATGTTGACACGACGTTAATGCCGTTGAATAGTTGTTAAATGTCCATACTAGTGTCTAATACAGCATCTTGAGATGTTGCTTTGTTGGCAGAGGCATTGGATGCTAGGATTGTCTAAGTCAACATGAACTCTCTCTCCACATCACCCAATTAGTAGGGTAAGCAAATCGTGTAAATAAAATCTTTACAACATAACAATTTTTTCACGGATGCCTCAAATTGAGACAAATTTGAAAAAAGAAAAAGTAAAAGAGATTAATCTAGACATAAAGCATAGAATTTCTACTAGTAATGGAAAAAAGAGACGTTCTCATGGGGATGCAAGAGGAGGGACGTGAAAAGCGAAGCAACAAATTTCAATTTGTGTCCAGTAAAGTCATGGTCCTCCCGAAATTTATTGAAGTTGCTTTCCCATGACCTCTTTTTCTCTTTTGCTTCATTTTCCATACAAAAAGGCATAAGGTATCCATGAAGCCTTTGGAGCAATTCTGCTTAGTATTACCAAACAAGCACTTGTGGACGAATAGTATCTTATTTTGATTCCCCTGACCACTGACGTACGCGTGAAAAGCACCCAAAATTAAAAGGATGACAAAGTGCTATAGTCTTGTCCCAAGAAAGCATCATTACTACTTGAATACTTTTGACACATGTATATGACTTTACGAAAAATTATCCAAAAATCCAAAAATTTATTAAATAACGAATAATTCAGTTTTAAACTTTGATATAATACCATGTCAACCGAGATATATTAAATGCTAATATCATCTAAGTCAGTGCACTTCTCTCCTCATCACTCAATCTGTAGGGTAAGAAGCCAGGTCAACTATTATGTTTAACTTTTCTTGATTAAGTGAGTCATATAAGCAAAATTACATAACAAATGCCTCAAATTGTGCCAAATTTGAAAATTTGAGGTTCTTGATTTTTTTTAAAAAAAAAAACTATTCCTATGCTCGATCGTAAACTGAACAAGAGCTCAAGTACTTATGGTATCATTATTATTAACTCTTAAATCGCTTTAAGGGCGCGCTTGGTAACGATTCTGTTCCCGGGAATAAATTCTTATCAGAAATGATTATTTTTATTTTGTTTCCGAGAACTGATTTTGAGTAAAAGAATGCGTTTGGTAATTGTACAAAATTTCTGATTCTAGAATAGAATTGTGTTTGGTACCGTATTCATTGATTCTATTCCAAATCAATTTATTTTAATTTTTAAATAATTTTTATAATTTTTATAATTTTTTCCTTTTTTCCTTTTTTTTTTTTTTTCTTTTTTCTCCTATTCTAATTCTTCTTCAGGCCGGTTGCCGACCCTCGGCGAGGCCGACCCTCGTCGGCTCGGCCTCGCTAACAGCTGGGCGAGGCCCGCCTGGCCACCGGCAGGGTTGGGTGATCCTCGCCGGTGGCTAGGCTTGCCTCCAGCGAGCTCACCGGACTAGTCGCCGGCGACCAGCGGCGATCGATAGCGGTGGCAGCAGGCGGCGGTTGCAGGGTGCGCGGTCGATGAAGAATAAGAAAAGAGAAAAAGAAGAGTTTTGATTCTCAATTTTATTCCCGGAACAAGAATCAACTTTTTTTTTTTATTCTTGATTCTCATCCCAAACTGATTCTGGAAACAAATTTGTACCCAGGAACAAAAATTTTGCCAAACACAATTCTCGTCCCGAACTGATTCTGGGAACAAAAAATCAGAATCTGACAATGTTTGGATGGTTACCAAACAGGCCCTAAGAGTAACATCATTCTTGCTTCTTCTTTTTTTCCATTCTTAAGTTATTTTTGTTTTTTTCTAGAACATAAATTTGAAAAAAAAATATAAAAATTTAGACACGATTCTAATAGACAAGTACAAGAGATATTATTAAATGAAAAATCATAGTACGATTAAGCTTGAAAAGAAAGAATTGGACGAAAATTATAGTACCAGTCAATTTTAAGCATGGCATGTAACGCGTGGGGAAATTCCACTAGTAGTGGAAAAATAAAGGCATTCACATGGGGATGGAAGAGGAGGGATGTGAAAAGTGAAGCAATAAAAGCCAATTTGCACCCTGCAAAGTCTGTCTGTTTTCAATATCTCTCTTTCGCTTCTACTTCACTTCCTAGACAAAAAGTACATTATGTCCATTAAAGCCCTGGTCTTCCCGATGAAAGTCCTTTATGAGTGTACTATCATGACAAGCAATATGAGTTAGGGCCCGTTTGGTTCAGCTTTGGGGAAATACCCTTGAGAGAATGCAAATACTTTTGAGGTAAATGTGTTTTCTAAAATGCTAGACTATTTGGTAAATTATAACTGAAAAGTGCTTTAGGGAAATGCAAAACTATTTGGTAAACATATATTTGAAATGCCCTTTAGTGTGACCAAATTAAGTATTTTAGTTTTAGTATTTTTAAAATTGCAAAAAAGAAACAATGACTATATAACCTTTTACATTTTCATGTTGAGAGTAATGTAAAAGATATATATTAGTAAATTTATTCAAAAATTATATTAAAAGAATTTGATTATAAATTAGATGCAAAGCTCAAAAGATTAAGTTTTTTAGTTTTAGTATTTTTAAAATTGCAAAAAATAAACAATGACTATATAACTTTTTACATTTTCATGTTGAGAGTAATGTAAAAGATATATAAAAAGGAATTTGATTATAGATTAGATGCAAAGCTCAAAAAAGTAAGTTTTTTAGTTTTAGTATTTTTAAAATTGCAAAAAATAAACAATGACTATCTTTTACATGTTTATGTTTGAGAGTAATGTAAAAGATATATATTAGTAAATTTATTTAAAAATTATATTAAAATAATTTGATTATAGATTAGATGCAAAGCTCAAAAAATTAAGTTTTTTAGTTTTAGTATTTTTAAAAGTACAAAAAATAAACAATGACTATATAACCTTTTACATTTTCATGTTGAAAGTAATGTTAAAGATATATATTAGTAAATTTATTTAAAAATTATATTAAATAATTTGATTATAGATTAAATGCAAAGCTCAACTTTTGGCCTAGGGTGCTTTTAGGTTTGTTTTCAACTTTGAATAAATTTTTTAAATTATTGTACTATTAATCATCTTCGTTAATTAATGATTATTCTAGTGTATTGATAAAAAGTTGGGCTATTGATTGTCAAAAGATAAAAATGACAAATAAAAAAAGGTGAACCCAACATTTGCAAAGGGTTTTTATTATTTTTTTAAAAAAATAAAAATAAAATCCAACGAAACTCCATCGCCGATCAACGACGGTTGGGGTGTGGGGAAGATGATCGGTTTAAAAAAGAAAAAGAAAAAGAAGTCAACGAATGAACAGTAGAGGTGGACTTGCATTTCCGAAATGCTGAAAGCCCAAAACATGTCTCCACCTGCTTTGGGCTTTCAGCATTTCATTCAGCATTTGGCTAAGGACACCTTCAAATGCTGAACCAAACACCTAAATTTTTTCCCAATGGGCTTTCAGCCCTGAAAGCCCCTTGGGAATGCTGAACCAAACGGGGCCTTAGCCTAAAGAGGCCACCTTTTGATGCACATTGTGTCCTTGAGTTAGACAAATAAATTGTTCTCCTTTTTCTCCATAGCAAGACTTTTGGTTGTCGTCTGAAAGAGAGGATCTTTTCTTGTGGCCATCCAAAACATAGAATAGGAGGTGATCACATGACCAACTTAGAGGTCATGCACATCTTCATAAAAAAAAATTATAATTTACAAATATTTTGTTGGTTTTTTTTTTTCCCTTTAGTATGGGCTTTTACGTGGCAGTTATAGTGTTAAAAATTTATAGCAAAATGGGGGAGGATGATCTACTGAAGGGTGCTGAAGTAGTTGGTGATGATCGTGAATCACTTGATAGGAGAATTATGGTCCTTTGAACTGAAAAAGTTAGCCCAAAGCAACTTGCTTGATGGATTAGTTGGTGATTTACTATTTCCAAAGTAAAATTAAGCAACTTGCTTCATGGATTTGTTAGTGTACCCAACTCTTTTTCTTGTTTAGCCCAAAGCAAGTGTTTCTATTCTCCTTATCAAATAGTCAATGTTTGTTGTCTTCGATGACTTGTAGATGTATAATAGAAAGTAAGATGTCATTGTTAGGTGGATTGTCAATATTTATTTCAATCAGTGCAAGTTGTACAAAGATGCTTATTTGTCAGTCATATTAATTGTGGCCATCTTCGTTCATCATTAGACAATGGTCAGGCATCGCCAACTAACAATGTACAGTGTACTAGATATATGCCCTTTGATACTTTTGACATGTGTATATAACTTTACAACTATCATTTATAATCACCTAGTAGTAAATGAAAAATTGTCTATATGACACCAACAATATTAAGTAGCCGCTAACTATTTACATTGGCCTCAAATAAGATCCTCGTGGTATCAATTTTGTCTCTTGCGAGTCAAACTAGCTATTTCATATGATATCAATTGGTCTCTCAAAGAATTGGAACAAATTATTTACAAAAAATATTGTTTAGGCAAATTAGTTGTGATTGGTAAAGAAATCATAGTAAGGTTTTAAATTATGTGTGCCTATACAATTACGTATGATGATAATATTATCAATATGATGTCCAACCAAACGAAAATCAAGTGCTACGAAAAAGTTTATTTTCAATCAAAAGTTTGATACTTCACTAAAAAGTTTTGAGTGTAAAGCTTGAATTTTTATGATCAAATGACTAGAGGAAAATATGAGGGAAATCGACATTGGGAAATTTTGTCATCTTCCAATGTGCTTGACATTTAGCCACTGAAATTATTTGGCGTGTGAAATTAACAAAAGTATCTCCTATTCTCTTTCATATGAATGAATGAATAATCTTACGAAAGAAAATTATTAAACGGAGACCAAGCAATGAATAGAGAGGATGAGTTTGTAGAACAAATATCGCGTAAACAAAAGTATATTTGAGATTTGAGTCTAGATCAATGGTCGTATAAAAAACTCTTTGGGACAATGACATCGCAAGTACTTGAATTATTACCCCTTTTGCAATCAGGTACCTAAAGTTTTTTCATTCAATCAATCATCTTAATTTTCCATGTGGGTCAACGTGAGGCCTTGGTCAATTTTGTGGATGGAAATTATTGACACAACGTGTCTAATAGCTATTAAATGTCCATACTAATGTCCAATTATGTAGCACCGACACTTTCCGGAAGCCTTCGTGTCGTGTTCAACCCGTCCCGATACGCTTTGACACGCAGTCAACGAGTGTCGAAAAATCCGACACGTGGTCAACTCTATTCGACACGCGAGTTTGGAATTCCGACACGCGATTCCGACACGCACGGGGTCAATTTTAAAAATTTCTAATACTTGAGGGGTCAAAATATAAATATACAAAAAAGAAGTAATAAAAGAAGTAATAAACAATGCTATAAATATACACGCACGGGGTCAATTTTTTTTTTAGTTTTGTTTTTTTAGAATTGTTTTAGTTTTTTCAAAAGTCTTTTACTATGAAAGAAGTAATAAAAAGTGCTATATATGATAAATAAATATATTTAAAAATATTATTTCAGCATTTTTCTTCAAACAATTTTTTTCCTCTAAGTTTTATGTATTATTGTAACAGATTAAAATAATGAATGATATTAACAAATGTTAAATTAATATTTTTCGTGTAAATTAATTTTAGGCTATTTATTTATATATAAAAATATATTTAATATATAACGTGTCGGAACGTGTCGAAATTGTCTATTTTTAAGAAAAGACGTGTCGGCGTGTTGTGTCGTGTTGCGTGTCACGTATCCGTGTCGGTGCTACATAGGTGTCCACTATAACATCTTGAGATGTTGCTATGTCAACAAAGACATTGGATGCTAAGATTGTCTGCCAACATGAGCTCTTTCTCCACATCACCCAATCAGCAAGGTAAGTGAATCGTGTAAATAAAATCATTACAACATAGCAATTTTTCAACGGATGCCTCAAATTGAGACAAATTTGAAAAAAGAAAAAGTAAAAGAGATTAATCCAGACATAAAGCATAGAATTTCTACGAGTAATGGAAAAAAGAGACGTTCTCGTGGGGATGCAAGAGGAAGGACGTGAAAAGCAAGCAACAAATTTCAATTTGTGTCCAGTAAAGTCATTGTCTTCCCGAAATTTATGGAAGTTGCTTTCCCATGGCCTCTTTTTCTCTTTTGCTTCATTTTCCTGACAAAAAGGCATATGGTATCCATGAAGCCTTTGGAGAAATTCTGCTGAGCATTACCAAACAAGCACTTGTGGACGAAGCGTATCTTATTTTGATTCCCCTGACCACTGACGTACGCGTGAAAAGCACCCAAAATTAAATGGATGACAGAGTCCTATAGCCTTGTCCCAATAAAGGATCATTACTACTTAAATACTTTTGACATATGGATATGACTTTACGAAAAATTATCCAAAAATCCAAAAATCTATTAGATAATAAATAATTCAGTTTTAAACTTTGATATAATACCATGTCAACCGAGATATAATAAATGCTAATATCATCTAAGCCAGTGCACTTTTTCTCTTCTCATCACTCAATCTGTAGGGTAAGAAGCCATGTCAACTATTATGCTTAACTTTTCCTGATTAAGTAAGTCATATAAGCAAAATTACATAACATGACAAGTTATTTAACCGATGCCTCAAATTGAGCCAAATTTGAAAATTTAAGGTTCTTGATTAAAAAAACAAAAACTATTCCTGTACTCAGTCGTAAACTGAACAAGAGCTCAAGTACTTACAATATCATTATTCTTAACTCTCAAATCGCTTTAAGAGTAACATCATTCTTGCTTCTTCTTTTTTTCCCTTCTTAAGCTCTTTTTGTTTGTTTCTAGAACATAAATTTGAAAAGATACGTGAAAATTTAGACACAATTCTAATAGACAAGTACAACAGATATTACTGAATGAAAAATCACAGTATGATTAAGCATGAAAAAAAGAATTGGACGAAAATTATGGTACCAGTCAATTTTAAGCATGGCATGTCACGCATGGGGAAATTCTACAAGTAGTGGAAAAATAAAGGCAATCACATAGGGATGGAAGAGGAGGGACGTGAAAAGTGAAGCAATAAAGCCAATTTGCATCCTGCAAAGTCTGTCTGTTTTCAATTGCTCTCTTTCGCTTCTGCTTCACTTTCTAGACAAAAAGTACAATATGTCCATTAAAGTCTTGGTCTTCCCGATGAAAAGTCCTTTATGAGTGTACTCTCACGACAAGCAATACGAGTTAGCCTGAAGAGGCCACCTTTTGAAGCACATTGTGTCCTTGAGTTAGACAAATAAATTGTTCTCATTTTTCTCCATAGCAAGACTTTTGGTCGTCGTCTGAAAGAGAGGACCTTTTCTTGTGGCCATCCAAAACATAGAATAGGAGGTGATCACATGACCAACTTAGAGGGCATGCACATCTTCATAAAAAAATTATAATTTACAAATGTTTTGTTGGTTTTTTTTTTTTTGTTAGTATGGGCTTTCATGTGGTAGTTATAGTGTTATAAAATTTATAGCAAAATGGGTGAGGATGATCTGCTAAAGGGTACTAAGTAGTCGGTGATGATCATGAATCACTTGATAGGAGAATTATGGTCCTTTGAACTGAAAAAGTTAGCCCAAAGCAACTTGATTTTAATTGACTATTAAAAGTTTTTTTTTTTTAAAAAAAAAACCATACAAGACTCACCACAGAGCCAATGAAAAGCACCAAAATTACATGAATGACAGAGTGCTATAGCCTCGTCCCATCTTCAATGCTTTTGACATGTGAATATAACTTTACAACTATCATTTATAATCCCCTAGTAGTAATACATGACAAAGAAAATCAGAGAATATTTTTTGGCTTATAAAGAAAAAAACATACAATTTGATTGCGTCTTATCTCAAGCATTTGGGATCTGCCTAAATAAGGAAAAGAAAAAGACATTCAAGAGGAGGCGCTTATTTGATTTCGCATATGAGTGGTTGAAGCAAAAACTCTATAAAAGGAGCCCCACCAATTTCATTCTATATCTTTCGACCAAAAAAATCAAGACTTTCTATATGTGTGGCTTCCTAAAGAAAATCAAATTGACTTGAATAAAACCAGATAATGAGGTGCATGAAAATTCTTACCAATATGCTGGCAATTAAGTATCTTAAGTTTTTTTTTTTTTTCGTTTAATCAATTACCTCGACATTTCAAATGTTTCACAACATGATGCACAGTCCCTGGGAATAAAATGTTAACAAACTGCACCAATGTGGAGGAACTAAATCTCAATTAAATCATGGACATTGTGCAATAGGTCGCACGTGTCACGTATGTGAATATTGGACAACTCGCACATGATGTATGGAAGTGTGTGTAATATGTTCCCACTGATTAGATGTCTAAATGCAATTATTTTCTTGTGCATTTGATCTATGCAATCCACCTTAACTGATCTTCCCCGACACACATTCGTGGGGTTTGTTGCTCAATATATCTTATGTACATATTCTGTCAAGAAAAACACTTTCCATATAAGATAACCATAAGAAATTGCTTTGCATTTTGTGTCCAAATATGTTTTTTTTCTTGCTTACTATACCACAGGGTGCAAATTTCATTTTGAATGAAGAAATCAGAAAGAAACAGAAAACGAAGTAAAATATCCCCATTAACAATCATTGGCGGAGCAACAGTAATTACCCTTAGCTAGCAGCGCCGAACCACATCTGAGAGGATGATGGGCAAATAGTAAACCATGAGAAGTGACGTTCTCATGGATGCATGAGAAGGGATGTGAAAAGCGAAGCAACAAACTTCAATTTGTGTCCTGCTAAGTCTTGGTCTTTCTGGAATTTATTGAAGTTTCTTTCCCATTACCTCTTTTTTCTCTTTAGCTTCACTTTCTAGAAAAAAAAAAAGCACATGGTATCCATGAAGTCTTTGGCGAAATTCTTTTAATACTACCAAACAAGCACTTGTGGGTAAACAGTATTTTATTTTGATTCCTCTGATTGACGTGCGCGTGAAAAGCACCCAAAATTAAATGGATGACAAAGTGCTATAGCCTTGTCCCAAGAAAGCATCATTACTACTATATGAATATGATTTACGAAAGATTATCTAAAAAATTCATAAATTTATTGTATGACCGCTAATTCAAACCTAAACTTTGATATGCTGGCATGTCAATTGAGATATATTAGATGCTAATATCATCTAAGTCAACACACTTTCTCTCTCCTCATCAAAGGGTAAGTAGCCACGTCAATTATTATTTTTAACTTTTGCTGAGTAAACGAGTCATGTCAGCAAATTAGATAACATGTCAATTTATTTAATTGATACCTCAAATTGAGCCAAATTCGAAAAATTGAGGTTCTTGATTGAAAAAAAAAAAAACAAAAAGAGTTCAGGTACTCGATTGCAAACTAAAAAAAGAGGTTAGGCACTTTTGATATCATTATTCTTAGCTCTTAAATCGCTTCAAGAATAACATCATTCTTGCTTTTTTTCCCCTTTCTTAAGTTCTAGTTGTTTTTTCTATATATTTTTTCTTTGATTTTTTTCTTTATGAAAATGTAGACATAATTCTAATAGAGAAGTACAAAAGAGATTATTGAACGAAAAATCACAGTACGATTAAGCACGAAAAAAGAGTTGGATGAAAATTATAGTGACGGTCAATTTTAAGCATGGCCTAAAACGTGTGGGGAAATTCTCCTAGTAATGGAAAAACAAAGGCATTCTCGTAGGGATGGAAGAGTAGGGATGTGAAAAGTGGAGCAACAATGCCCAATTGCATTGTGCAATGTCTGTCTTTTTTCAATTGCTCTCTTTCGCTTCAGCTTCACTTTCTAGACAAAAAAGTACATGCTGTCCAGTAAAGTCTTTGTCTTGCTGAGTTTGTGGTTTATCTACATGAACAGAGCACTTGTGGACAGAAAGTGTCCTTGAAAGTCTTGGTTGATCACTTTGCTTCGCCATAACTCTTGATTGTTCTCTATGATTGACCCATGGTCTTTGGAGAGATCTTTTTGGGTTCCTTCTTAGCTTCCTTCTTATACTAATTTATAGTATGCTTAATTTTAAGCAAGACATGTAGTGCATGGAAATTTTACAAGTAATGGAAATAGAGATATTCACATAGGGATGGAAGAAGAGGGATGTGAAAAGTGAAGCAATGAAGCCAATTTGCATCTTCAGTAAAGTCTTGGTCTTCCCTGTGAAAAGTACTTTATGAATGTACTATGACGACCATCAATTTGAGTTAGATCGAAGAGACCATGTTTTGATGCACGTTGGGTCCTTGAGTTAGATAAATCAACCGTTCTCCTTTTTCTCTAGATCAAAATTTTTGGTTGTCATTTAAAAGAAAGAACCTTTTCTTGTGGCCATCCAAAATGGAGGATAAGTGATGATATTTCTTCACATGATCAACTTCGAGGGCATGCATATCTTCATAAAAAATTTATATTTTACAAATATACTGTTGTTGTTGTTTTTTTTTTTTTTTATAGTATAGGTTTTTACATGGCAGCTATAGTGCTAAAAATTCGCAGCAAAATGGGCGGCAATGACCTATTAAAGGGTGCTGAAGTAGTTGTGATGATTGTGACTCACTTGATAGGAGAATCGTGGTCCTTTGAATAGAAAGAGTTAGCCCAAAGTAACTTGCTTGATGGATTAGTTGGTGATTTGCCAATCATTTACTATTTCTAGAGTTAAATTAGAAAACTTGCTCATGGATTCATTGGTGTACCCGACTCTTTTTTCTGTTTAGCCCAAGGCATGTGTTTCTACTCTCCTTATCAAACAATCAAAATAAGTTGTCTTTGATGACTTGCAGATGTATAATAGAAAGTAAGATGCAATTGTTAGGTGAATCGTCAACATTTATTTCAGTCTGTGCAAGTTGTACAGAGATGCTTATTTGTCAGTCGTATTAATTATGGTCAGCTTTATTCATCGCTAGACAAGAAAAAGGGTCAGGCATCACCAACTAACAATACAATGTACTAGATATACTGTAGGCATCACACTTATGAATAGGGAAATCGTGCAAAGGACCACAATCTTCCTATCAGGTGGTTCTTGATCATCAGCTACTACCTCAACACTCTTTAGAAGATCATTACTGCCCGTTCTTGCTACAAATCTTTAGCATCGTAATTGCCATGTAAAAGCTTACATTGATTGCATATTCACCAATAACACATTAAACGAAGATATTGAAATTATAAGGTTACTAGAATGTACGGATGCATTTTAAAAAAAAAAAAGGCTCGGGCTTGATCTTTGTTTAATGTTTTTGGTAGGTAAATGTCTTGGTCTTCCTGGACTAAATAATATCTTCTCTCCATTAGCTCACTTCTACTTCAAAAAAGATAGAACTAAGAAAAAAGATAGAAAAAATTCAATAAGTTGTGGACAATTTCAACTGTTGCTCATGAGTTCCTGAATTGGAAGATATAATTTAAAAAATACGTACGCATATATATATATATGTAATTCAATAAGTTGGTCAGTCCTCCATGATCAGCCCTATCAATAATTATCTTTCCCTTTCCTAAAAGTTATTAATTTAAAAAACAGATGATATAATCCAAAAATCTATTTAGATATGAACTCAGTTAGTGAGGTCAATTGATTACGAAATATGAAATTAAATTAGATTATTAATGTTCATACACATGCTACGCATAGACGAAGACATCGGGCGCATTTATTTAGATTACATGTAATTAAAAATTAGGAATTAGAATAAAATGAACTGTTTCTGAAGTGAGTGTTTCCAAATACTACTCAAACCTTAGAACTTGGCATACTTGAACCAAATATAACTACCCATAGCAAAATAAATCGTCAAATGCACTAATCTAATTTTGTGCCAAGGTATCATTAGTACTTAGTAGTCTAAACGAAAGGAAATTTAACGAAATGGACATTGACAAACTTCGTAGTCTTTCAATGTGCTTGACAATTAGCCCCTGAAATCTTTTGGCGTGTGAAATTAACAAAAATATCTCCCATTGTCTTTCACATGAGAGAATGAATAATCTTACAAAAGAAAATTATTAAAGGGAGACCAAGCAATGAATTGAGAGGATAAAATTGTAGAAAAGATATCGCATAAACAAAAGTACATGTGAGATTTAACCTAGACCAATGATTGTATGATAAACTTTTTGGGACAATGAAATCGTGAGTTTCTGAATTGTTATCCCTTTCGCAATAAAGTACATGAACTTTTTATGGTTTAATCAATTACCTCAATTTTTCAAATGTGGATTAAAGTGAGGTCTTTGTTATAATTTCATATGTAAAAGGTTGACATGGTGACTAGCGCTGTTAAATAGCTGTTAAATGTCCATATTGGTGTCGATATGGTACCTTGAGATGTTGTCACGTTAGCAAAAACAATCTATGCCAAGATTGTCTAAGCCAACGTACACTCTCTCCTCATCGTCGAACTTGTAGGGTAATCGAACAATGTCAAGACATGGAATCTATTAAAGTTTCGTTCCTGTTAGGTCTTTCACTTTTGCTTCACTTTCCAGACAAAAAAGCACGTGATATGCAATAAAGTCTCTGTAGATGTTCTCTGCAAACTACGGAAGAAGCACTTGTGGACAAAAGGTACATCATTTTGATTCTCCTAACCACTAGCGTTCATGTGAAAAGCACCCAAAATTCAATGGATGACAGAGTGCTTGTAGCCTAGTCCCAGGAAAACATCATTACTGCTTCAATACTTTTGACATATGAACCTGACTTGCCCACAAAATTGTCCAAAAAAGTCATAAAGATATCATACGATAGCAAATTAGATTCTAAACTTTTCAATTTAAGTAATTTAGTCCTAAATTTTTTTAGGATTTATCAATATAATTAATTTTTGTTTGAAGCGCTGAATTGATGATCATACTACTACATAGGATGGTTAGCATCTACATCAATGATTTTTAAGTCAAAATTGACTCGAAGAACTACATTAGCAAATCATTAACAAGTTTAGAATTAAATTGATCAAATTGAAAAGTTCAGGATTGAATTGGTGATTGTCCAATAAGTTTACGATATTTAGGATAATTATCCCCTGAGTTCCCTAGAAATAATACATGACGAAGAAAATGAGGGAATATTTATTGGCTTACAGAAAAATATACAAACTGCTATCTACGAAAAAGACTATCATGCAAATTAGTTGTAATTGGTAGACCAGATAGATAAACCAAGAACATATAAATGTGCCAACGTCTTCAAATGAATAAAAGAAATCATAGTAAAGTTTTAAATTATGTGTGCATAAACGGTACATGTAATAGTATTTTTTATTAACATAATGTCCAATCGACAAAAAATCAAGTACGTAGAAAAAGTCTGTCTTCAATCAAATGTTTCATAAGCCACTAAAATATTTCGAGTGGAAGAAAAGAAGTGCTCTAGACTTAGAAATATATTTTAAATCTCCAATTACATTCAAGTGTGCACCAAACTATCTGAGCATATACTTTTGTTGATTTGGGCGAGGAGATGAAAGGGAAAGCAATGGAATTGGCCAAAAAAGTGGACATGAATAATACGTTATTTTTCAAATTTTATGATTGAAATTATTCGAGAAGATAATCTAAAGAAATTAACATTGAGAATTTTATAGTCTCCAAGTGTGCTTGACATTTAGCCGCTAAAATCTTTTTGCAATGGCGTGAAATTATCAAAAGTATTTCCTATTCTCTTTCACATGAAAGAATGAAAAATATAAATAAATAAAAACAATTTAAGTGAAACCGAGCAATGAATCCAAAGGATGAGTTTGTAGAACAAATATCGCCTAAAAAGAAGTGTAGGTATTCGATTGTAAGCTGAACAAAAGCTTAGATTACTATGTCATTATCCCTAACTCCTAAACCGCTCTAAGAAAAGCATTTGACGAAAAATATTGTCTACAAATGTGACTATAATAAAATGGTACGTTGGAAGTGAACGGCCTAGCGGCGGGGCAATGACCGTGAGACTGGTAGTGCTCTCTCTCTCTCCCCATTCTGGCATTTTTTTTTTTGTCTCTTGCTGTATTTTTCTTTTTGTTTTTCTCTTTGCTTTTTTTTTTTCTTTTATTGAACTTAAATTTGAAAAGATATATGAAAATTTAGACATAATTCTAATAGACAGGTACAATAGAGATTAATGATGAAATATCACAAAATAAATGAACATGAAAAGGGTTGGATGAAAATTATAGTATTGTAAATTTTAACAGTAATGCATGGAAATTCTACTAGTAATGGAAAACAAGATATTCGCATAGGGATGGAAGACCAGTGACGTGAAAAGTGAAGCAACAAGGGCATTTGTGTCCTGCAAAGTCTTAGTGTTGCTGGATTTTATTGCCTTTCGGTTTGACATTTGCTTCACTTTCTAGACAAAAAAAATTACATGATGTCCACAAAAGCCTTGGTCTTCCTGAGTTTATGCTTAAATTACAAAAACAAATAAATGATAGTGGAAAGTACGAATATATGGGCCTGACTTAAAAAAGAAAAAATGCAAATGGGAGGTGAAACAAGCACTGGTGGACATAAATCGTCCTTAAAAGTCTTCATCTTCGTTCGGTCCTTTTAGGCAGGAAAAAAGCCTTGGTCTTCCTGAACTTTGATAGTTTTCTCTCTCCATTAGCTCACGCTCATTTTGCTTCGCCATTGCCCTTGTTGTTCTCTGCAGTGACTGATTCACCCATGGCCATTGGAGAGATCGTATTGGGTTCCTTCTTGCAGGTCCTCTTCGACAGGTTAACTTCTCTGGGATTGGAATATGCACAACGCGAAGGAATCAACATTGCTTTACTCAACGAGTGGAAGGGGATGCTGGAAACAATCAACATGGTGCTGGATGATGCAGAGGACAAGCAGTTGGGCGGTAACCGTCTAGTGAAGCTTTGGCTGGATGATGTTAGGGACTTGGCCTATGACATGGAAGACTTGCTCGATGAGTTCGCGATTGAAGCCACTCAAGTTAAGTCTGGGGCAGAATCCAGCGCAAGCAGAGATCAGAATATGAACTTGTGGAAATTCTCTTCCTGGGGCCAAGATGGATCATCCGGATCGAATCTGAACTCGAGCTCGTTTGAAACTAAGGTACAAGAGATCAGTGGCAGGTTGGAAAATATTGTCACTAGGAAGGCTCGTCTGACCTTGAGAGAGAATGCCGCGGACATATCCAACTACACCAACAAAAGGCTCCCTAGCACTTCTTTGCCGGAGACTCGGTTTTTCGGCAGGGAGAAGGAAGAAGCGGAGTTACTGGAACTATTGATAGGTGAGGTTGGAAATTTCGATGCCGGGTTGAGCATAGTCCCCATAGTTGGGATGGGCGGTGTTGGAAAGACAGCTATGGCTCAACAGTTGTACAATGATCCCAAAATGAATAGCTATTTCGAGAGGAAAGCATGGGTTTGTGTTTCAGATGTTTTTGATGTTCTTGACATAACAAAGACTATTTTACAATCAATAACTGGGTTGTCTTGCGAGGGCAAAGATCTTAACTGGTTGCAAGTTAAGTTGAAAGATGATCTATCCGGAAAGAAGTTCCTTGTGGTCTTAGATGATGTCTGGAATGAGAAGTATGGAGAATGGACTTCCCTCTTAAAGCCATTTGAAGCGGGGGCTAATGGAAGCAAGATCATCATCACGACGCGCAACCATCCTGTGGTTTCCATAACAGGAGCTTTGCCATATCCTTTGAAGGAGTTGTCTGTTGATAATTGTACCAGCTTATTAGCCTATCACGCTTTGGAAGCAAGAAATTTCGAGAGGCACCCGCATCTGGAAATAGTAGGCAAGAAAATAGCTGAAAAATGTAGAGGTTTACCTTTGGCAGCAAAGATATTGGGCGGTCTCCTACGTAATAAAGAGAATCCAGATGAATGGGAAGCTATCTTAAATAATAGAATATGGGATGTAGCATCGGCAAAAAACGATGAGGTTCTTCCAGCTTTGAAATTGAGTTATGTCTATCTCCCTTCTTATTTGAAAAGATGTTTTACTTATTGTGCAGTATTTCCAAAGGACTATGAATTTGAGAGGGACGAGCTGGTGCTCTTATGGATAGCGGTGGGCTTTTTAGATGGACGGAAATCGAAAGAGAATATCTTGAGATCAAGACGGAAATACTTCGATGAGTTAGTATCTAGATCCTTTCTTCAACAATCCAGTGTTGACACATCGAAGTTTGTGATGCACGATCTTTTGAATGATCTAGCAAAGTCAATTGCAGATGTAACATGCTTTACCTTTGAGGAGTCTCAGGTAGTGAGTGATGAAGATGATGCCTCCTTTAAAGAGAAAGGTCGTTATGCATCATTTGTCTCGGAATATTTTACATCAAAAAGCTTGAGAGTATATGTTGGAATGAAGGTACTAAGAAGTTTAATGCTGTTGAATGTTCGATTTAATGGTAAGGATCAAAGAAGTTTTATTTCCGGAAAGGTGCTACACGACTTGCTAACAAACTTGAAGTACTTGCGGGTGTTATCATTATGCCATTGTGACATCATAGAGATACCGAATTGTGTCTATGATTTAAAACATCTCCGATATCTCAATCTCTCATACACCAATATCGAAAGGCTACCCGATTCAATTGGTGCCTTGTGCAAATTACAAGCTTTGATCTTAAGAGGTTGTCAAATGCTTTCTATGTTGCCTCCAGGCATCACAAAATTGATCAGGTTACAATTTCTTGACATTAGAGATACAAGGAGTCTCGAAAAGATGCCATTGGGTATTAGTAAGTTGAGGAATCTTATTATCTTGTCCAAGTTTGTGGTAGGACCAGAGAGAGGGTCACAATTAAATGAGTTAAAGAACTTGCCACATCTTCAAGGAGATTTACTCATATCTGAATTGCAGGAGGTGGAAAAAGTTAGAGATGCAATTGATGCTAATTTGTTTGGAAAGCAAGACCTTAGCAACTTATTCTTGCATTGGAATAAAGGTTTTGGAGATTCCCGAAATGCAGAGCGTGAAGCACGGGTTCTTCACTCTCTGCGACCTCACACTAATATTAAAAATCTCACTATCTCATATTATGTTGGTGAATCACTCCCGTCATGGTTAGGTGATCCATCCTATTCTAAGATAGTGTATTTGCGCTTGCTTGGCTGTCCTCATGTTAGTTCGCTACCATCACTTGGACAGCTCCCTTCACTCAAAGAATTATCTCTTGAAGGTCTAAGTGCAGTGTGCATGATAGGCTCTGAATTTTACGGAACTAAAAGCCCTTTTCCATCCTTAACAATTTTGAAGTTTGAAGGGATGTCGGCATGGAAAGATTGGTCTTATTATGCTGGAGGTCGAGAAGAAAAAGTACCATTCCCCTATCTTCAGCATCTTGTTGTCCAAAGATGTCCAAAGTTGACAGGGACATTGCCTCATCGATTAGATCATCTCATAAAGCTAGAAATTTGTTCATGCTCCCATTTGAATGACTCAACCAATAAGGTTCATCTTCCATCTCTTTGTGAGTTATACATTAATGATTGTAACAAGGAGATCTTAAAGTGGTTGGACAACCTAACTTCTTTAACCATTCTCAAAATTGAGAATCTTGCGGAGTTTGTTTACTTTGATAATGGATTTATGAGCTACTTGGTCAAGCTAAAGGAGCTTCATATAAGTAGATGTGACAAGCTAACATACCTATGGCAAAGTGGAATTGAAATGCAAAATCTTTCTTGCCTCCAAGAATTAGTCATCGAATCATGTCCTCGATTCACATCTTTTATGGAGGGAGAAGGAGAGAATGAGCTACTGCGTGACCTTGAAAGGATGGAATTAAAGAATTGCATGAGCTTAGAAAGGCTTCCAAGCAAGTTGCACATACTTAAAAGTTTGTATATTTGGAGTTGTCCAAAAATCATGGGACTAACCATTTCTCCAAATGACCCTAGCAGCAATAACATGATGTCGCAGCTTGAATATCTGTGGATTAACGATTGTGATTCTTGGATATCTTTTCTGTTTGCTAAGGATAGACTTATTGCTCTGAAGAGACTTATTATTGGTAATTACAAGGAAGTAGAGTTGCTAGCAGAGATCACTGCAGTAGAATCGCTAGAATATCTAAATATTTGCAATTGTATGAATCTGGGAAGCCTACCACAGTGCCTTCGCGCGCTCGTCCATCTTACTTGTTTGGAAATAAGTGGTTGTCTAGCACTAGAGGACCTCCCTCCCCTTCCCCTCACCTTGTCGAGTCTTTCACTTTCTAGGTGTCCGAAAATAAAGTCTATTGCCAGCTGTAACATTGATGGTTGTAACAATCTCACTTCTTTGAAAATAATGGAGTGTCCAGCATTGGAGATGGAGAACTTCCCTCCCCTTCCAATCACCCTATTGCGTCTTACACTTTATAAATGTCCGAAGATAAAGTCATTGGAGTGGCATCGTCTTACGTCCCTTCAGGAGCTAGAAATTAGGGGTTGTGAAAATATCGAATGCTTCCCCGAAGGAGGCTTGCCTCCAAATTTGCGGTCGTTTGAGATTTGGGGGTGCAAGAATATGAAGCAGCCAGCGAGAGAATGGGGCTTGCCCATGCTCACTTCCCTCGAGAGCGTGCAAATGGACGGAAGCAGCATGGGAGGGGAGGGAGACGAGGAGTGCTTTCCTTCGGACGAAGACAACGGGGATTCCTGGAGTCTTCTCTTTCCTTCCTCTCTTAAGTTTGTTGCGATTTACGGTATGAGGAACGTGGAAAGACTATCAAATGGCCTTCGCAACCATCTCTCCTCTCTCCAAGATTTATTGATTGAAGATTGCCCGAAGTTGAGGGACTTGCCAGAGGATGGCTTTCCTCCCTCGTTCCGATCGTTGTCCATAAGGAGATGCGAGAATCTGAAAGATCGATGCTCAAAACACACCGGCGACTATTGGCCCCTCATCCAAGAGATCCCTCACATCGAGATTGATGGCGTTCGGATCCGATAAATCGAAGGCATCGATTTCGCATTCTGCTCTCTCAGCTCGATGCTCGATGCTCGATACAAATCGATACTTTCCCATGAAGAAGCTCCGAATGAATTTCCGAAAATCCAAGAAATCCTCAACATTCGCATCGATTGGGTTCTCAGATCCAATGAAGTGAAATCGATCCACTTTCGCCGTCCTTTGCTAACTGCCGCGATTCAATCCCTTCCATCTATGGTCAGATTTCTACGGGTTCAGGTGAGTCCTTTCGTCTTGAATGCATCGATTTCGTGTCTCTGTTCTTCAGTTCGACACTTAATTACGAAGTAATTTCTTCCAATGTGCGCAGATGTTTGCTTTTCGTGGAGTACGACTGAAATTCAGAGCTGAAAATTTGATAATTAGCTGCTTGATTATCCAGCAAGAGCTTACTTGAGTCTCCGATTGCACTGGCTTGCGAAAGTTGATGATGATGATGATGATGATGATATTCTTGTATGCCACAACTGCATCCATGTCAACTACTGCCTTGGGCCGGCTTTTCTCTTTTGCCACTGCAATGCTCTTTCGAACAACAATTAATTCAACCTCCTCTGTTTCTGTTTTGGCCTCAATCCCAACAAATTTCTGTTCGTATATGGATGCGAAGTTGGGGTACTTGCTAGAGGATGGCCCTCTCTCTCTCTCTCTCTCTCCCTTCAAGAGATCCCTTTCATCAGTATTGATAGCATTCGGATCCAATGAAGTAAAATTGATCATGCCCGAGCCATGATGATAGATTTGTCTTTGTTGACTTCTTTTTGTTCCTCAGGTAATGCTTCCAACTTCTTTCATATTTCGCTTTCATTTGTTAACTGTCGGGATTCATTCTTTGATGTGATGTAAGTTTTCTTGGGTTCAGTTAAGTTTTTGGTTTTCAAGGCATCAATTTTGATTCTGCTCCCTCAATTTGATGTGTAATACATACTGATATTGGAACTCGAGTCTCTAGCTCATTTTGAAAGCCAGAAAATGAAATTTATTGGATTGTTAATTGACGGGGATTGTGCTGCTGTTGTCTCTTCTCGATTAGCTTATCCCACATCGAGATTTGACATGTCTTACTCTGTGTGGCAGATTGCTTGCGGTTGTCGATGATATCTCCTGCTTGTTCCAAGGACACATAGAGAATGTAGCTCTTCGTAAGCAGCTATATGGATGGAACAAAACCGCTAATGAGGTCATCATCATCATAGAAGCTTATAGAACTCTTGAGGGATTGGAGGCCTTACCCTGCTGATCAAGTTGTGAGAGATATCAGCAGGAAGTTTGGTTTTGTGCTCTTCGATGGCTCTTCTAAAACTGCTTTTCTGGCCTCTGTGAGCAACAATAGTGTTCATTGGTTTTGTTCTGGGATATCACTCTCAATCGTTCCCTCCACCTGCAATCTATATCTAATCCTTTCTGTTCTCTGAATCATGCAGGATGTTGATGGAAGTGTTGCTTTCTTTTGGGGAAGTGATTCTGGGGGCAATCTTGTTCTCTCGGATGATGCAGAAGTCATGAAGATGGGCTGTGGGAAATCTTTCGCACCATTCCCTGAAGGTAATTATTTTTTCGGATTGTTGATGCAGCTCCACTGGAGTTCGGTAGATGCATTGTAGTGTGAAAAGTAAGGATGGATGATCTCTGCTGATATTAAGCGGAGTTCAGAGGAGAATGTTATGTTGTTGGGTGACATCATATTAGAAAAATTGGTTCCGAACCTAAATTTATAATTTATGGTTAAAATGGCGGTCTTTACCTGTATGCATGTTTTGATTTGTGCATTTTCAATTACAATGTTGCTCTTTCAATGGTTTTCGAGTGCCAAATCGTTCACCTTAAAACATTGCCTTCTTTTCCAACTCAAGATGCTGCTTCACCCGCTCTGGAGGTCTAAGGAGTTATGAGCACCCACCGAATGAGGTGAAGCCAGTTCCTCAATCGATGCTTGATACAAACTGATTTTCCTTGTTCAGATTTTTCACATAAATTTTCGAAAACCAGCAGCTGAAGGTGAAAGATTGACATATGCAGAATGAAATGTTCACAAAGCTGCATCTTGCTATATTGATGACATATCTTGAACTCTTCTTCATGCCCAAAAATTGTGCTTATTTTTGCACTTGAGTGACCCACCAAACAAATTGTGAATCAAAATGCACTATGCCTTGCTTGAGAATCATCAAGAATCGTAGCATTCGACAATCATATTCCTCTGCATTTTCAGCATTTGTTGTATGTTCTCTTCCCAACATCTTTTTTCTTGTGCCCTTAAGCTCATTCATTGTGGTTGTTTTGTGGATACCACTGTGATCTATATTGGCAAAATCTCTTGGAAGGATCTCTTGAGAATGCTGTTGAGGTGGGGCTAATGCCGTTGATGTTAAGTGTTACTTTTTTGCAATTTAATAAAAGAAAAAAGAAGCGTTTAATTTTATTTGGTGCACTGAGATGTTCTAAATTTTCTTCTAGTGGATACGATCTAAATAAGAATAATCTTTTCTAAAATCTAAAAACAGCGATTAGTTATGTGGATGCTGCGATATGATTGCGAACCAAAGGGATGCACTTCCTTTTTTTTCTAATGGTTTCCTTTATCATTGAGAACCTTCTTTTTCTGGATGATGATCCTTTGTATTATTAACCAATCAACCTGGGATAAAATTTTGGGGCACCTCATGGCTCCAACATTTCAATGCCACACCAATTCATGACAGCATTGATATTACATAAATCACGTTCTGCTCGGGTCTTGATCGCTGGTGGGTTAGGAACTATTACTAAAAGCTTGCTAGAAATTTTAGCCAATTTACTTATGCTTGATTGGTTGAGATTGAAATGATATGCTACCTGCTTCTTTGATTGTGTTGTCAACAATGACCTCTGGGGCAAATCTATTCAGTTCTTTTAAGTATCAGTCTTGTGCGTTTACTCTACCATGGAATATTATTTTGTCTTACGTTATGTTATTTTATCTGAAAATACCTTCTTATGTGGCATTCTGCAGGGAGCTCCGGAACAAAATTTTCGAGCTCACTTGCCTTTGTTTGGTGTAACTGGAAATCTTGCACTTCAACGAATGCAAACCTTGTCTGGAACGTCTCCTCCCTCTCTGCTACTGTTGCATATGTAAATTTTTGGTTGAAGCATTTTTCATGTGAGATTGTGAAGCTCTATTAGAGGTTAGTTAATTTGTAATCTAAATTGCAGTTCACTGTGTGCTTTCTCTTAGGCTTTTTGGATTTTATTGCACATATAACAGGATGCTTTGCCCATATAAATAGGTGGTTAGAAAAGCAGCATTGCATTTGCCAAGATAACTTTCAAGAAACCTCACATGCTTTTGCTTGCGAGCCATCCGATCATCTGGTAAGTTTTACTCATTTTTCTCCATTTTGTGACTTTGATTACTTTTTCAGTTAGCTTGTTATATTGCTCTTGCACTAATTGAACTTATAGGAATCTGATCTTTACATTGAAGACACAATGGAACCAATTAGTGATCACAACAGGGACCATCTGCCATCTTACATCTAACTTATAATAGAACAGAAACCAATCTAGTTGTCCAACCGGCAAATTATTGGGAATCAAACATGTTTGCTAGCATGATCAATGTTTTTGTATTACAGTAATCTAAAATACCAAGTAGTTCCTATATCGTATAGGCAGCATCGGGTTTTGCACATAATTAATGTGGAAATTTCTTTGTTTATAAATGTGGACTTTAAGTTCTAGGATTTGCAGTCATTGTGGAAATTCCATTTTCCCTAAGATTAGTATCTTCCTTAATGGCCTATGACTACTGAAGTGTTATCTTTGTAAATTCCTAGGTTCTTGTCTAAGGATTGATGAGTATGATTCTACGTTTTTTTTACTATCCTAAACTGCAGGATTTGGATGCCGTTGAGGCACTCATTCAAGGTCTGGTCTTGTTCCAAGGAAGATGTTCGACTGTGAGATTGATTTTTTTGCCAAAGTACTTCAATTTGACCAATGACGGATCGTCTTTACAACTAATAGCCATCTTTTCACCTTGATTTGCAGGTTAGTGACAATGAGCATCCAATATCTGCAAGCATGGACAAGCTCTGGATTGTTGTTTCAAGGCAAGGTGGCGCCTTTCCGTGGGAATTTCCAGGATCATAAGAAGATATTTCAGTCCTCGTTGAATCAGGCGAGTTTATTTCTTTTCATCAGCCAAGAGTGGTTCAATGGGATCACATCACATTACCTTACAAAACATAAAATGTGGCTTTGTTACAGAGAGAAAGCAAAATAAGGATGAAGAGAGAATTGCTGCTGATATACAGGATGTAATCACAGTAACAGCAACCCTCGTTTGTCATTTTGATTAGGGCTCATGGAAGGATGAGTCGTAAGTTTTTAACATTGAATATGCAGTATCATTTGCCAATAGCTTTAAAAGTTTGTACTTTTGACTATAAGTACAGAATTGCTTTTAGTAACTATGTTGTAGGCCATGCCTAGCCAAAAAATACTGTATGAAATTCTGTATGTGAATTGGTTAGATAATATCCTTTTAACATGTTCAGGTTGATATTCAAAATAAGAAGCTCTCTTTCTTCCCATAACGGTTATTGTATAGATGGAAGGATAAATTGAAAACAGAGGTTTGAATATGCGAATGAAACAACTAAATTTTGAATTAACCATGCAGGCCGAAACCCATTTAAAAACTGATTACCTGGTCGAAGAATAAAGTTTATCTTTCTTCTATTCAAATACCCACTCCATCTCTTGATAATGGTAGCTTTAGCCACACCCAAAAAAAACAGAGAAAATCGTGATTTCATTGTTTAGAGAGGCAACGGTTAGATCAAACTGATTTTTGGACTTTATTGTGATATCATGAAAGGTTCCATATATCAGCCTGCATGAGATTGTGGAACTTGAGTCTCTAATTCATTTTGAAAGCCAGAAAATGAAATCTGTTGGATTGTTAATTGACGGAAATTGCGGTACTGTCTTCTCTTCTCAATCAGCTGATCCCACATCGAGATCTGACATGCCTTACCCTCTGTGGCAGATTGTTTGCAGTTGTCAATGATATCTCCTGCTTGTTCCAAGGACACATAGGCAATGTTGCTCTTCTTAAGCAGCAATATGGATGGAATAAAACTGCTAATGAGGTCATTATCGTCGTAGAAGCTTATTGAACTCTGAGGGATGGGAGGCCTTACCCTGCTGATCAAGTTGTGAGAGACATCAACAGGAAGTTTGGTTTTGTGCTCTTTGACAGCTCTTCTAAAGCTGCTTTTCAGGCCTCTGAGTAACAATAATTTCATTGATTTTGTTCTGGATATCGCTCTCAATCTCTCTCTCTACCTGCGATCTAGATCTAATCCTTTCTGTTCTCTGAATCATGCAGGATGTTGATGGAAGTGTTGCTCTCTTCTGGGGAATTGATTCTAGAGGCAGTCTTGTTCTCTCAGATGATGCAGAAGTCGTGAAGATGGGCTTTGGGAAATGTTTTGCACCATTCCCTAAAGGTAATTATTTTTTCGGTTTGTTGATGCGGCTCCACTGGAGTTCGGTCCATGCATTGCAAGGTGAAAAGTAGGGATGGATGAGCTCTGCTGATATTAAGCAGAGTTCAGGGGAGAATGTTATGTTGTTGGGTAAAATCATACTGGAAAAATTGGTTCCGAACCTAAATTTATAATCTAAGGTTAAAGTGGTGTTCTTTACCTGTATGCATGTTTTGAAATGTGCATTTTAACCTACAATGTTGCTCTTCCAATGGTTTTCGAGCGCCGCCAAATCATTCACCGTTTAACATTGCCTTCTTTTTTGAACTCAGGATGCTTCTTCACCAGCTCTGGAGGTTTGTAGAGTTATGAGCACCCACCGAATGAGGTGAAGCCAATTCCTAGAGTAGATAGCTCAGGCCAAGTGTACAGCGCCAAATTTGAAGTGGTGCAGAGACTAAGGAGTCCAACATGCCTAGAGTTGGGAGTGCTGCGAACTGGTCCTTTGCACTACCTAGTCATATGGTTTGTGGCCCTTTTCCGGCCAGGCCAATAGCTATTGAATGGCCTTCTGTTGCTTATAATCCACTCACCCTTTCTCATACATTGACAATTTTCCAGCTCTAATGGTTGGTTACTCTATGTTGAGCGTTTGAGATGACATTGTTTTATGCAGCCGTATATGTTGCTTATAAAACCAAGCCTTTACAGAACCTGATCATGCTTTGTGCAGGAATATCTTTCTGGCATCTCGTCTAAAGCCATCATGCAGAGTTCATCCAACTAAATGTTTTTTCGCGTAGAGTCTCTACGGTTGGATTCTACGGTTAAATCAGACCAGGATGATATTGTTATGTGAGAACAAATGTGAACCAAGATAACTTGGAGCATGCTGGTTTTCACATGGAAATCAAGTTTACACGAGGCCTTGTGAAGGGTCGTGAACTTTAATAACAGATACTGATAGCATCTTAGATATTAAGGCCAAAGCGGCAAACTCTTGTGCAATTTTCAAGCAGTCAAAGGGAACTTGATGCATGCCGATACAAACTTAACATGAAGGAAAATAAGAGATGATGACTAACGTCAAATTGGATACTAACCAAAAAAAAAAAAAAAACACACGCCCACACATTGCCTGACCATCCTGGTTGGAGAGACCTCTTTAGACCTTCGCATCGGCTATGCCCCTCTTGTTATCTAAAAACGTGTGTCGATGAAATAAATCAGTCTCTTCTTATTGACATATGAGCTCTCACTAAAATTTCCGATGCACAGCTAACCTACCAGTCCTGCTTAGAAAAATTCTCGATATCCACTTCTCTTTTTTTAATTCCTCTACACAAAATTCGTATTCAACGTGTTCATGGATCTCCATACACCATCAAGTATACT
This sequence comes from Eucalyptus pauciflora, assembly GCA_007663325.1. NCBI lineage: Eukaryota > Viridiplantae > Streptophyta > Magnoliopsida > Myrtales > Myrtaceae > Eucalyptus > Eucalyptus pauciflora. The sequence goes on from VMYD01000077.1 coordinate 1,198,709, forward strand.
GTGAGCACCATCCATCACTTAAATTAGGTCTCCACCTATCTATATGTAGCCTCACTATCAGCTTTCTCACAGATTTTGATATAGGCTTATAGATATTTTACTTAGCCTCTGCAGTATGACCTCATAAATTTCAATGAAGTATATGACTAGGGGAAGATTTGGCGCAAAAAGGCTAAAGCTTCAGCTTCCGGTAAGTTGGGGACCTTAAAACACCTTGCAGACACACTGTTCACCTTTGCCTAGCCTAAACATCACCCTAATTGTGGCTAAATGAACCAGAACATCCCCACTTGCAGGTTTCACCTGCCCACCTGCTGGTTTCTTTGGGTCTGATATGATTACATCACCGCCTGGATCATCTACGACTGAAACAAATAAATCAAAGACAAAGTCATCAATAATCATCTTTTTCCTTAACTCATGGACTGCAGCAACCGTATGCATCTCATAACATCGATGCTACAAACTCGGGACCCATATGCCGGAACAAAAATTTGGGAGTTACAATTAGCAGATTGTCCAAGAACAGAAGAAAGGAAACAAACTTCTCATTTTCCTGGATCCTGGCAGAATAATAGTCAAACCAGATAAACAGCTTATATACAAGACAATCATTGTTTCAGCAAGTTCTGAATAACCGTGTATATAAAACACCTCCTTTTCTTCATATTGGTTGGACATTTATTACAAAGTGAAACAATGATGAAAGAATCCCAAAAATTTTGGTAAGACATATATTACCACCAAATGTCATAAATCTTGGAGGAGAAAAAATCAAGAATAATATGGACTTGTCTTTTTCTACAGGTGGCTATACTTGGATACAGAACCGATTAGCGAGCATTAGTTTAAAAAGCAGAAAGCATGCTCCTGAATCTAATAGGATTCCAGTTTAAACTTTAATCCTCGAGGACTCTCCCACAGCACTCTCCATTCTTGAGTACCATTCGCCAATACGAGTGTGCTCCACCATATCCTTACCAGACCTCAAATATCGGATCGGTCTCAAAACACCAAAGACAGCAAGATCAGCCAAATTAGGCTTTGAGCCACCTGAAACAGCAGATATTATGATGAGTATACATCTTGACCGCAAATGGGTGGACACTATGTTATCAACAAGGTGAATATGATCACAGACAATCTTTTCCACAATGGAAACTTTTCTGCAGCTGTCAACCAACAGCTATATCAATAAAAAGCTTTATATGAGTCGCATAAAAGGTTTTCACCTCAAGCATTATCATAATGTGCTTAAAAAGGTCAGCAAGACAAAGCATCGTGTTCATGTCACAAGTTGACACTTCAAGAATCGGTAATTAATGAACACTTCCTAAATCTTGAGAAGAACAAATTTCCCACAATTTTCAAGAATAAGAGAGCATGTCTTTTATTGCCTACATCCCATCCCAACTTCTTAATGTAGGTTGGACACATCATCTGTACACCAAATTGTCTAATATCCTGATAGCTCACAGTGGAGATGCTTTTATTAGTACTTTCTCAGAAGGCAGAACCTTTGCCATCATCTCTACAGGCCCAAGGCAAGTAAACATAATAAAAATCTTCTCCAAAGAAATTGATCTATTAACATTTCTTGCTTAACAAATATAGAATTTGAACCTTATCATATTCATTTCTCAGATGTTATCCCAGCTTAAAGAAAAACTAGTTCATATGCATGCACTATGCTCGTGTGCGATAATTTCATTACATGCAATGTCGTAAGGAATCAATAATAAAGTCAATAACTTTCATTGGGTGGACAAATAAAATACTTGACATTGTTTTCTTTTTTTACCACTATGTTAATTATTCTAGAAGGCAAACACTAAAAGAACATTTTACTATTCTTTCAATAACTTATCGGAGTGAATATTCAAAATTTAGAATATATATATAAGAAGATGGAATTGATTGTTGCCTTGTAGGAACAATTACAGAATTATACCAAAGTGCACTTTTTAGTATAAAGCAGGCAGTTAAACTATTGCTGTTAACATTTCATCCTTTTTCTCCGGGTAATTTTATGTTTTTTCTCTTTAAAACTATGATTGCATTACAATATTAGAGTAGTATTTAAAAGGTGGGAAAATGGGAAATTTTAGAGTTAGACTAGGTTATTTTGGCTTAAATAAATTGATATGTGCTCTCTTACAAATGAAGTAATATACTACTTTAGGCCCAAAAGCTTATCCCAGTAGATGATGAACATTCAGCTCATCCATTAGAGTTGGTTACCTATGTGAGGTGCAGAACAAATAAAACTAGTGATGCAAGTAAAGCCATCAGTGCAAAAGCCAGCGGCCCATCCAAGGTGGAGTGTGACAAAGGTGATCCAGATATGTACAATCACAAAATCTGCCTCCTTTCACAAAAATTCCCCTTTTTTGGGAGGGGTAGTTACCTCACAAGAGTCTTGCAGAATGCAAAATGACTACACTACATGCACAGAAAATATGTAATACACAATCTATCAACAGAAGTCAGTAGATAAGAAAAAGACTGATATCATTATTAAAAGAAGCATGTTTCAAGCAACTATTCCATATCTACAGTGCATACCCAAGAACTCCCTGCCGTTTAAGGCATCAACCCATGTCTCCACAGCATCATAGAGGGCAGCACGTTCGTCAGTAATATTGTACTTCTTCTTCAGGTTCTTGGATACAAAGTACATTGCAGCAGCTCCAGCATATTTTACCGTAATTTTCTCGGTGAAGCTGAAATTACCTGGAATCACAAAACAAGTAAATCTAGACACTGATACAGCCAGTTCTACAGTAAGATTCTTACAAACAAAATGAAAAATATTATCAACCAAAATATTGCAAATAGATGAATGACACTAAACGCCCACCTTGTACATGTTTGAAAAGCAATACCAATATAACAAACTTTGATCATTAGACATTACAGACACCAAAACAATGAAATTGGATTTGAAAGATTGCAAATCACCTTATCAGCAAAACAACATAACCAAGTCCTTTTTCCCTCACACTCCCTCAAAAAAAAAAAAGGCAGCATGATTATGTGAAACAAAAGTAAACACATTTGACAACTCAAATGGTGACATCACCTCAGCAGACCAGAGCACATAACATATATCACTCCATTGCAATGTTTCCGTATATCACATTTCAGCTTTCTAAGGCATGATAAATCAACAATTTATGCCAATCCAAGCTCATGGGTTCATTTTATGTATATATGATCACATTATGATTAGAATTACATAAACACGTCTACTTTTTATATATATTTGAGCCAAGTACCGTATGGCTGTATTTGAGCAAAACAAACCCGTGAAGATGATCCAAAAGGCAGGTACCATTGCATTAGTTTTGAAATCATTGACACTTACATCTCATTTCCAAATTATGCATTTTCCACCTATCCACATCATTTGGAGTTAATTCCACCAGAATAATATAGATCTCTAGATGGAATTCCTTCGATAAAAGAAACTGAAAAGAGATATATTAAAAGAGAGCCGAGCTATATAATGCACTAATACAGCAAAACATATGGCAGATTTTGACAGTGACCAAATCAGCATGGATTTTACTCCACAGAGTCTATTTCAATTGCATCTATAAGAGCAATAATAGAAAATACCAATGAGAAATCACATGCCAAAGAAAAATCATGTGATTGGCTCCACCATTCATCTCCACATATAAACTACATTCTCTTAGGTGTCAATCATATAGAAACTTGCATACAACAGTTTGATGACTTGCACTAGTCATCCAGCGATTACTGTTATATGTATTCTTGCCTGCTAAACACTCTCCTCGGTTGTACAAATGACCTGTTACAGAGAGGAAATGAAGAAACATTTGTTGCCCTCCTAGTGAAGTGTGTATATATATATAGGCAAGACATACAACTAATCAATCTTCTTTTGCTGCCCAACTTATTAATCATCTTGGCAAAGAAGGTAAATCGAAATATCAGTTGTAACTTCACATTAAAATCATTAGCATGTCTTACCATTGCTCGTGATATAATCAAATGACTCGAGAGCCTCGGAGGTATTCCTGTAGATGTTTGGTGATAAGACATGAACCAAGTGATTGTCGACCCATCTGTAGTTAGAACAAAATGAGCACAATCATCAACTCTTGGCATAACATCGGAAGTTTCTAGACTTATACTACAGCTTAAAGCAGAAAGATGAAGCCCCATTTGGTCTGGCTGATACTAAGTATACAACCAATGCACACGATTTGGATGGCATGCAAAAGATGTGAAATTTCCCACATCTGAATTAACAAGTCAAAATTTCTTTACGGTCTACAATTGACATGGCAGACCTTATGAGTGTAGGTGTATCTGTTGAATTATCCTGATTCTTAGGAGCTGATTATTAGGAATATTCAATCCTGATTTTCTGGATTCTAATTATTAGGAAATAGCTGTAAATAATTAGTTAGGATATGATTTATTAGTATCCCTTGATTTGTGGGATTATAGCTATATTATTCAGATCTGTTTTTTCCTAGTTAGTACTTGTAGAAGTCCTATAAAGAGCTTTGTAATCCTGGTACATTTTATGAAAAAATTATCACAATTCTTTTCTCTAAATTCTTCATGGTATCAGAGCTGAAGGCTCATTCTTCTGGGATAGTGTTGCAGTGCATCCTTCATTGATGCAATAATCTTCTAATCACAGCCTTCATTGCTGGGTTTGTCTTTGTCCCTAACAATCTGGTCGCAACTCTCATTATTGTGATCCCTTTAGCCATATTTTTCTCTCTTCGCTTCTAAACTTGTCCCAATTTTTGCCCTAAAACCTCATACACTTGCAACCTCTACTACATCTGTTTTTTGCTCTTCCTTTCCAAGTACTTTCTTTGTGCTTGGAATTATCCATGTCTGAGACAAAACTGATTGGAAATTCTTCGGGTCAAAATGAGGAGGCCAACACCAACCATATGACCGGAGATCTACAAAATGTGAGAGCAACTTATAGGCTGAATGAAAAGAATTATCTCAAATGGTCACAATTCGTCAAGACCTATTTGAAGGGTAAAGGAAGACTCAGCCATCTTCTCGGAACAAGTCCAACACCAGAAGATCCCACGTTCAACGCATGGGATGAGGAAGATTCAATGATCATGTCATGGCTTTGGGATTCAATGAATCCAGCCATAAGTGATACATGTATGTTTCTCAAAACAGCAAAGGAGATTTGGGATTCTATTCGCAGGACTTATTCAAAGGCTCGAGATGCAGCACAAGTATATGAAATCAAGGTAAAGACAAGTGCAACAAAACAAGGGAGCAAAACGGTGACGGAATATGCCAATTCCCTTCAAAATCTATGGCAAGAACTCGATCATTATCGAGTATTTGAGATGAAGTGTGCAGATGATGCTGCAACTCTAAAAACCTTCATTGAAAAGGATCGAGTGTATGATTTCCTGGCAGGTCTTAATTCTGAATTTGACCAAGTCAGAATTCAGATACTTGGAAAGGAAGAAATTCCTTCTTTGGAAGAGACGATCTCTCTCATCCGGGCAGAAGAAAGTCGAAGAGGAATAATGCTAGAGCCTCAAGCTGTGGAAGGCTCAGCATTAGTAACTCGCAATGCATCAACACAAGAAAGAGGAAAGTCGGATGCTTTGAGGCCTACATGGAGGGATAATCGAGACAATTTATGGTGTACCTACTGTAAGAAGCCAAGACATACAAAGGAACGATGCTGGAAGCTGAATGGGAAACCAGCAACCTCAAGCCGAGAGTGGGGAAACAAAGGAGGACAGCCAAGGCCTCAAGCTCATCTAATTGAACAGACCAGCCAGCAAATCAGTGAAGGACAGGTGAAAGAATCCTTCAGCAGTGAGGAAATAGAAAGAATTAAAGGGCTTCTAGGGTCTCTTGATAAACCTTCTGGTGCATGTTCCTTAGCACTCTCAGGTAAGTCTCCATTCTTCTGTCTAAATGCCTCAGAAAAAATTTCAAGTGAAGCTTGGATAATAGACTCAGGTGCCACTGATCACATGACTCACACTTCACATTTTTTTAGTACCTACACCCCATGTCCAAGCAATAGGAAAATAGTGGTGGCAGATGGTTCTTTGGCCACTGTTGCAGGAGTTGGTGACATCTATATTACAGCTATTCTTACTCTAAAAGATGTCCTCCATGTGCCAAAACTATCAGCCAACCTAGTCTCCATACAAAGGCTCACCAATGACCTCAAATGCTATGCAATTTTTTACCCTACCTACTGTGTTTTTCAGGAACAGGATTCGGAGAGGAAGATTGGACTTGCTAAGGAAAAGAATGGGTTGTACTATCTTGAGACACCGAGGATTTCGAAGAAAGTCATAAACAATTCTCCATTGTCATTTCTTAGTGCTTCAAATAAGGATGTCATTTGGCTTTACCATTTTCGTTTTGGTCATCCATCTTTTCGTGTCTTAAATATCATGTTTCCTTCTTTGTTTAAAGGACTAGATATGAGTCAATTCCAATGTGATACTTGTGAATTTGCTAAGCACACCCGTGTATCTTTTCCTATAAACAACAAAAGAAGTTCTCATCCTTTTGATTTGATTCACAGTGACATTTGGGGACCTTCCACAATTCCAAATATCTCAGGGGCTCGATGGTTTGTTTCTCTAATCGATGATTGCACTAGGGTCACATGGATATTCTTACTCAAACACAAATCTGATGTAAGTAGTATTGTTCCTAATTTTAATTCTATGGTTCAAAATCAATTTGGAGTTAAAATTAAGAGCTTTAGATCAGATAATGCTAGAGACTACTTTAATCAGATTTTGTCAAATTATTTCCAAAAGGAAGGGATCATCCATGAATCATCTTGTGTAAACACACCACAACAAAATGGGGTGGCTGAAAGAAAAAATGGTCATTTGCTCAACACTACTCGAGCATTGTTGTTTCATGGAAATGTCCCTAAGTCTTATTGGGGGGAAGCTGTCCTTACATCTACATACATGATTAATAGATTGCCATCAAGAGTATTAGATTTCAAAACTCCTATGGCAATTCTTTCTAGCTTTTATCCCCATTTTAGGACAACAAATAATCTCACACCTAGAGTCTTCGGTTGCACCTCATTTGTACATGTTCATAATCATCAAAGGGAAAACTAGATCCTAGAGCAATCAAGTGTGTCTTTCTTGGTTACTCCTCTACACAAAAGGGGTATAAATGTTATCATCCTCCTTCTCGAAGAACTTATATATCAATCGATGTTACATTTGTAGAAAACAAATCTTATTTTTCACAGTCTTATCTTCAGGGGGAGAAGTCATTAGTTGAAGATAAAGACTTTGACAATCTTAATCTTGACTTATCTCCTAATAATCTTCCAATTCGAGCTCCTACTTCTGATCAACTAATCATTGATCAATTAACTCTTGACCAATCAGCCTCCAATTCTGATCAATAGGCTCCTCACAAATCAGTTTCTGATGAATCAGTTCGTGCTACTTCAATTCCAGACTCACTCTCTACGATTGAACCTATTCCGGAACAAGAGTCCACTCCCGTATCTCCCCATATTTATGACTCTATGAGATTTCCTCAGGTATACTCAAGAAAGACAGCTGTTCCAGACCAAACACAAGTTCAAGATTCCCATCCGAGTTTTGCAAATGAATTTCCGGTAAGTTCCGACTCTCCTTTGCATAAACAGTCACTTGATATGCCAGAAAATGACTCGGATCTTCCCATTGCTGTTAGAAAAGGTACTAGGGAGTGCACAAAACGACCCTTATATCCACTATCTCATTATGTGTCACTTGACCGCCTATCACCATCTCATAAAAATTTCATTGTGAGTCTGAACACCATTTCTATTCCAAATACTTTATCTGAGGCATTGTCTAAAGAAGAATGGAAGAGTGCAATGAGAGAAGAAATGGATGCACTAGAAAAAAACCAGACTTGGGAGATTGTTGAAAAACCTAAGGGAAAGAATCTTGTGGGCTGCAAATGGGTTTTTACCTTGAAATACAAAGCTGATGGTTCTCTTGAGAGATATAAAGCACGATTGGTGGCAAAGGGTTATACTCAGACCTATGGAGTAGATTATCAGGAGACATTCGCTCCGGTGGCAAAGATGAACACCGTGAGAATTCTACTCTCTTTGGCGGCTCACTTTAATTGGCAACTTCAACAGTATGATGTGAAGAATGCATTCTTACATGGAGACCTAGAAGAAGAGATCTACATGAGTATTCCACCGGGATTTGAAGGAGAAAAGACAGCAAACAAAGCATGTAGATTACGGAAAGCATTATATGGGCTCAAGCAATCACCTAGAGCCTGGTTTGGGAGATTTTCCAGAGTTATGAAAGCTTCGGGCTACAAACAAAGCCAAGGTGATCATACTCTCTTCATTAAGCATTCGGCAAGAGGGAGAGTGACGGCACTTCTAGTGTACGTCGATGATATTATTGTCACAGGTGATGATGATGAGGAGAAACAGCAGCTGAAGCGGTGTTTGATTAAAGAGTTTGAAATAAAAGAGCTAGGAAGACTCAAATACTTTCTTGGTATTGAAGTTTCTTACTCTAGACAAGGAATTTTTGTCTCACAACAGAAGTATGTGACTGATCTCTTGAAGGAAACTGGAAAACTTGGTTGTAAACCAGTAGCTACACCTATTGAGCCTAATAAAAAGCTTGGGGATGCAAAGGAAGAACCTGCTGTAGACCGAGAAATGTATCAAAAATTGGTCGGGAAACTCATCTATTTGGCTCATACTAGACCTGATATTGCCTATTCAGTAAGTGTGATTAGTCAATTTATGCATGACCCAAGAGAATCACACTTACAAGCCGTCCATCGAGTGCTACATTATTTAAAAGGAAGTCCCGGAAAAGGAGTCCTATTCAGGAGAAATCAAAAAATGGTGCTGGAAGCTTATACCGATGCTGACTATGCGGGATCTATGGTGGATAGAAGGTCAACATCTGGTTATTGCACATTTCTTGGCGGAAATTTAGTGACTTGGCGGAGTAAAAAACAGAATGTAGTTGCAAGATCAAGTGCTGAATCAGAATTTCGAGCAATGGCCCAAGGAATATGTGAGCTATTATGGCTTAAAATCATCCTAGAAGACTTGAAAATCAAGTGGGAGGGTCCTATGAAGCTGTATTGTGACAATAAATCAGCAATTAATATTGCTCATAATCCTGTACAGCATGATAGGACGAAGCATATTGAAATTGACAGGCATTTCATCAAAGAAAAGATAGAAGAGGGGTTGATTTGCATGTCCTACATACCTTCCGGAGATCAACTAGCTGATGTGCTAACCAAAGGACTTAATGGTGGGATCTTTCATTATATTATCTCCAAGCTGGGAATGGAAGACATCTATTCCTCAGCTTGAGGGGGAGTGTTGAATTATCCTGATTCTTAGGAGCTGATTATTAGGAATATTCAATCCTGATTTTCTGGATTCTAATTATTAGGAAATAGCTGTAAATAATTAGTTAGGATATGATTTATTAGTATCCCTTGATTTGTGGGATTATAGCTATATTATTCAGATCTGTTTTTTCCTAGTTAGTACTTGTAGAAGTCCTATAAAGAGCTTTGTAATCCTGGTACATTTTATGAAAGAATTATCACAATTCTTTTCTCTAAATTCTTCAGTATCATCGACAATAACACATCATGTCATAATATAGAAAAAGGAGACTACCTCCGCCACTTTCTCTCTTCATTGTCATCATCTTCTGTGGCTGGTTTGGCTGACCTTTCAGGAAATATTTTTTGACCCAGCTTGTTGATAATATCTGCAGGATTCAATTTTTTCGCATAAGTTATGATCATAATGGCCCCTCAAATGTAACAAGGGGGTTATGGGCCAAATAACATAGAAAAATATCCTCAATGAACATAGTTTTCTATACTTTTCTCACTGTGCATTTAAAGGTAGAGAAATTCAGGAATATAGGTTGTGCAACAAAAAGGGAACACAGAACCTGATGAGTCAACTAGCTGCTCGCCATCCACCATCAGTATAGGAACCTTCTTGTAATCGGACCATTTTATCTCTTTCTTACTAATTGGGTTGACTTCGACAACTTTGTAGGGGATGTCATAATAGTCCAAAAATGCTGACATTGACAGAAAACGTGAAGAAAGTATGAAAAAGAACATTAAAAGAAAAGAAGAAGAGGACATTATTGCCCGTGAGACCATCCTGCTTGGATTAAATAGATAGTCACAAGAAGAAATAACTGTAACAGGTCCCTCAACAAGAAATGCGCTAGGTCAATACTTTTTTTATTCCACCTCTCAACATACAATGATGACGGCTAAGCCATTCTATAGGTGAGACACTAATTTGTGATTTTCGAAACCCTATAGAGGATTTAAGGGTGCCATTTATGTAGCCAGAAGCCATTAATACAAGCAAGATCCAGAATTTCACATTATCTGGCACTACACATGTCTCCATTTTTCAAGCTTGCAACTGCGTAAATAAAGAATACTAAGAAACCGCATAAGAACAGAACCGATCCTTTCCATTCACAATCAACTACCAACAGGCATATTATGCAAGTAAGGTCCAGAATTTCAAATTATCTGCATTACACATGTCTCCATTTTTCAAGCTTCCAACTGCATAAATAAAGAATACTAAGAAACTGCATAAGAACAGAACCGATCCTTTCCATTCACAATCAACTACCAACAGGCATATTATGCAGCAGCGCCTTTAGCTGATTAAATCTGAGCAAACATATAACGAGAAATTTCCAACTCATGTTCTACTATCCAACTTTTTTCATCTTTCTACCTGAATTACACAATTCATCCACTTCCCTGCGCAGTTGATTAAATCCAGATGCGTCTTGGCAAGATTCCAAACAATTTCCCTCTCAAACTATCACTAGTGGGAGCACTTCAAATTCCTCGCTTGATTTAGCTCATTCAGCTCAATCGAAGCTTTGAACAAAAATACAACAAAAGTACGCAACTACGCCAAATCGCTCAAAACGACATAGATAGAGATCCGCATCACTTCACCAAACACCAGACAGACGAACAGACAAGCCCACCGCAGAGCACCTTACCTTTAACTTTGTTGCAGAAGGGGCAAGCTTCGTACTGGTAGAGCACGACCTCCTTCGGGACCACCTCGGGCGACGGCGGCTCCTTCGCGAGGACCTCGCCGGACAGAGCAGCGGACGCGGCGGACGTCACGAACACGGCGCCGGCAATGCCGAGAGATGCGGCCCGGGGCGAATCGAGCAGGCGGGAGAACCAGCGGCCGCCGGCGCGCCGGGAATAGGCTCCGCCGCCGGCGCCGGCGCCGGTGGCGCTGCCGTAGAGAGCCGCCTGGAGGAGGCGGTGGCGGCCGTGGCCGGAGGCGGCGGCGGCGGCGGAGGAGGAGGCGAGGGCGCGCGAGAGGAAGGAGGGGGCGAGGGTGGAGGAAGCCCTTCTCATCGCGGCGGAGCGAGGCGACACGACGACGGATCGCGGCTCTTCCACGAGCTTCTTCGCGAGTCCAATGGAGAAGGAGAAACAGAAAAAGGGGGAAGAGGTTGAGGGGGTTTATGGCGATCTGGGGTTTTACCAGTCACGGGGGGCCCCAAAAAGTGGGAAATGAAAAAAGGAAATTGAGAGACACTTCTTTTTTATCTATGTTTGTCAAAAAAAAAAAAAAAAAATATATATATATATATATATATATATATATATAATTAATATAGAGACGCTACATTAGTACATTTGTAAGATGTTTAATATTTTCTGGTGTTTTACAATATTATGATTTGAATAATGAAGTAAAAATGAAACTTCTTACCGGTTTAGTTAATTAAATAGTGTATATATATATGTGTGTGTGCATATGTAAATGCATATCCAAAAAACTAAGCTACATAAATTAATGTTCGGGTACACTAGTGATATCCTCGTTAAAGGTAATTATAAAGTTAATAAATGAGAAGAAGAAGAAGAATAATTGAGCTTTGAGGTATGGGGCTGCCTGACTAACTATAAAGTTACATTTCCTTACATAAGTCTATTAGATTCTTCAAAATTGCCTAGAAAATGAAAGACTTGCATAGTTACAAAACTTTGCAAATTATGTTTGGTTGTCCAAATAAATTTTTTGATAAGATAAGATTGTGTTAGAAATACATTGGACTGCACATGTCCTATCCTTGGACAATATTGTGATTATCAATGTAACCATGTGTAGGTGTATGAAGTTTTTGGTGAATCAAGACCTCGGCAAAATTCAAAATAGGTTATTTAGGATCAATGTCACCGTCGTGATCAATATCGATGCTTACTATTACTATTACCATTGTTTTGCTATACAATGGCCATTATCACTTGAGGAGTGCGACACAAAGGTTGTCGCGCAGCCTGAGGTCTAGAACAAATCTTGGAGAGAGAGAGAAGCAGAATCGATCTTAGATGGCCATCCAATAGTGGTTGGTCAAATGTTACGACCACCATGCCATGGTCTATAGCGATGCCAATAGAAACAACTATACATCGATCTTTTGTATCTCTTTTATTCTTTAAGAGGTTGTCAAATTCTTCACTAATATAAGATGACCTTCACCGCAATTAAACTCACCTATAAATGGCAGCCCTCTGTAGCCTGGCATGAGTAATCCATCTTTGATCTAGTTATCAAGTTTACTCTTTCCCTCACCTATCAACTTAAATATCCATAAATCAATCCACTTAATTCGTTCTCCATGGATACAATCTATGGGTGCGTTTCTTAACAAGGCCCCGACTAACTTTTTGAGCTCAAGTTTCCTACCAAAAGTTGCACGACATTCAAATTACGTGCCCAACAGCTAAAATTAACCTTAGGTTAATGAGTCTATGATGACAGGATTAAAAAGAAATAACCTTGGAAAATAAATCATTTTTTTCTTATAATTGCTACAAGCCCTTTCTCTCTCTCTCTCTCTGAGCATAAACCCTCTATCGTCTTCTCCAAAAACCCTGTCAAGCCACCGCTCACTTCAATCCATCATGGACACCGTATAGAGCCCGACCTCGCCGCCGCCGCCGACAATGTCGGCCTCCAAGCTTCTCCTCTTCGGGACCGCCCTCTTCCGCACCCACGCTCTACTCCCTCCGCTTCTCCTCCCCAAGCCACTCCCCCGCCACCCCCTCCGCTTCCGCGGCTACTGCTCCGCCTCCGCCGCCGCCGCCGACGAGGCCGTCGCACCCGAGGCCAAGCAGGCGCCGCTTCTCCTCCACCACGACCACGACCACCACCCGTGGCCCGAGTGGGTGAACTTCGTCGACCGCCTCAAGGCCAAGGGTTACTTCGCCGAGCGGCCGCCCCCGAGCGAAGGGAGCGAAGGGGATTCCGCCGCGAAGGAGCCGGGCGATGTCGTGGAGAACCGCGAGCTTTACAAGGAAATGAGGTTGCTGAAGGATCCTTGCCTCAGCTTCGCGCGCGACCGATACGACATTTTCAAGTAAGGGAGACCTGGACTGTGGCCATCTGCTCTTCGCTCGTTTGGTTCGTGGGGTTCTCCTTGGTTCGTTTGGGGAAGTGGGGTTGTCAATTTTGGTCTGGAGGTCTTTCAGGAGTGCGTGTAATCAGATTATCGGATTCGGGTATGAGTCATCGGCTCTCATTTTCGAGGTGGCTCAAGAATCGAGGGTGTGTTATATTTTGGTAATGAAAGCTTAAGCCGATAGATGATTACCTTTTCTTGTATTCAATTGTTCTAATGGACGACCTCACGTAATGAAAGCTTCGAAATTAAGGAGACGAGTGAGTAGGCTGTAGATTCGAACATGGTGCGGAGCAGGGTCTTTGATTCTTTGGTTCTGCACTCAATTACTGTGGTGGTGTGAGGATCAGGTCTACTTGAGGAATGATTGTTTTAAATAATTCGTAGCGGACTCACAAACTTCACACGCGACGCCGTTGATTTGTTTGGGGTAGAAGTATGACCAAGCTATGGTTAGAATCATATTGAGGCTGAGCGATTTTAGAAGTTGTCAGGCTGACATCAGCAGCCACTCATGGCATTTGACATTTGCGTTGAAACTGTTCTTGACTATGATTAGCCTAATTTTGAGTTATGATCTTATTGTTATTGGTGCAGATCGCTGTCTTTACAACACATTCAAACAGTGGTGGAGCATGGATGCCCCAATCTTCTTCGCAAGGCTGTCAACTCGGGGAAAAGGCTGAGAGTCTATGTGCAACTTGACGAAGGGGATGTATGTCGAAGTTTATTTTAAGATCTTGAGTCTTTCTCTAACTTTGGTTGCATTTCTGTAGATTTTCAATTGCCTACATATGGGAAGCTACATAATCCTGACCAAGATGATTTGATTCAGGTCTGCAGTGCGTGCAACCTGCGAGGCTCTTGTGATAAAGCTTACGTGATACTCAAGGAATCTGAAGCTGCTGCTCGCACAGTAGATATTGTCCGGATATTGTTATTCTATGCAACAGATCCACTTGTTTTTTCAGGTGGTCAGAAACCTCCTGGCAGAGAACTTGTTGAATCCTCTGCAAGGGAATTGCTTTCTCAATTAATTGAGCTGAGTGAGACATCCCCTGATCCAGAACTCCCCAAGCCTGCTACAAAAGTTCGGCGTGCTATAAAGCAATCAATTAATTTTGTTGATGATAATTTGTCGCAAGATGTGGAAATGAAGAGGGGTGACTGGATGTGTCCCAAGTAAGTCTGTTTAGAAGATTGAGATTAGTATAGTTGTATTTGCTTTAGGTATGTTTTGTGCTTCTATGGAGAGTAAAAGAGTCAACAATACTTTTAGAATTTTTATCAGATTCTTTTATTTGTGTGTCTCTGTGCATCTAAATTTAAGCAGTGTTTAGAGTGTCTGTGGGAAAATCCTGCAGACAATGCTCCTGATACTGTTGAGAGCCATCTTGATATTTTCCTTGGTCTACGGCTAGGTTTTCTCTTTCTCTTGATAAATAAGCCAAGAGGTAAGCTCTTTGTGGATGGGTTTGAAGACCACTGCTTCCATGCCTTCGAAAGCTGTGTTATAAAGTGGACTCTCCCTTGCAAATTACTCTGCTATTGATCTGTGATGCATGGACGGAGCCAAAGCTCCTCCTTTATTTATTTATTTATTTTTATTTTAATTCGCTGCTAGATAACCTTGTTTTAAATGTATTATAGTTTCATAGTTTACTTCTAAGCTGTGATCTAATGTCTTTCTCTTCACTTGGTCATGTTGCACGTATTTTTCCCCCTTGTTTCAGTTTTTCTGGCTAAACCTAAAACTCTCATGCATTGAGATGTTTTCATTCTATATGACCTTATGATTTATTTTCCGATAATTGCCAATATACT
The DNA here is from genome assembly GCA_007663325.1 of Eucalyptus pauciflora. Taxonomy (NCBI): domain Eukaryota; kingdom Viridiplantae; phylum Streptophyta; class Magnoliopsida; order Myrtales; family Myrtaceae; genus Eucalyptus; species Eucalyptus pauciflora. The sequence continues at coordinate 1,214,041 of VMYD01000077.1, forward strand.
TGTGGAACTATACAGTTCTAAAGTCCTTCATGAATCTTTGGCTTAGCAAGCTATGTTGTCAACAAAATACACTGCTCCATCAACTATTATTATCACCACAAGTGATTGCTGTGAATAATTTTAGTCTTTAGACTGTCCAGATAGTGAGGAATTTGTGTCATGAATTTTGCAAGGATAAAAAGTTGGCAGTAAGAAGTCAGATTTGATCTTATTTTATAAGCATTATCTCTTCCATCAGACTTTAAGCTACAGTTGAGAAGGTCCTGTAGCAATCTTTGGCTTTTCCATTTTACTTCCAAATTCAGTGTCTGTATCTTTTGTTCTTCTGGTTATCAAGGGGGATTATTTGAGAACTGTTCCTTATAGTGTTAGCTTCAGCAATATTTTTAGTTAGATGTGATGATAAAATTTTGGTACATTGCTTACATTCTGTTCTGTTCGATCTACTGCTTGCTTATGTTTTTTGCCTCTCAAGGAACTTATGGCATTCATTTTGTGGCAGATGCAATTTCTTGAACTTTGCTAAAAATATTCGATGCTTAAAATGTATGGAAGATGGTCCCAAACAAGTTGACACGAATAATGTCGAGATTAAGAAAGGAGATTGGCTTTGCCCTGAGTAAGTCCTTCTGTTTGTTCTGCTCTGTATTTTGTTCATTATGGCCTATTATCTCGTGGAGGTCATTAATCAAAATGATATCTGATTTATAGCATATTCTAGTTGATTTATATGGTTTTTCTTTGCTTCTGAGTGAATATCCCATCACTATACTTTTGTATTCTCTGACATTGACTTAAGAGATTTTTAATGATGTGCATGGTTGCTCTACTGTGAGAATAGGGGCACTGTAGTTCTTCATGCTTCCCAAGGAGTAAAAGCATCACAGACATAGGGTGAATGATTTTAGCGACAAAGATGCTTAAACAGGCAAGCGCACGTTGGGACATGAATGAACTACCATGTATCAGTTTAGCGACTAAAAAATGCTTGAATGGCAAGCACAAAGTTGGGAATGAATGAACTTCTTTTTGTTAGTATTGCTAGATTATGATCTTGGGTTCTTTTTCTGGGGTGAACGTTATGTAGATGGGGCAGACAATCTTGAATAAGGCCACTTACTGTTAGAATTAGTTGTTCAGTGCTGCCTTACACATTTTATGCAAAATCCACCTATGATAGTAATAAGATCACGGATGCATTGGTTGCTTAATCAAATGAAATGTGAGTATTTCCAATTCATTGAATACATATGCTAGAGCGACCCTCATTCACATTTTCTTTTTGCAGATGTAATTTTGTCAATTTTTCTAGAAACGCGCATTGCCTAAAGTGCAAAACTCAGGGCCCAAAGAGGGTTGGCGTCGATGAGGTGGAAATGAAGAAGGGTGACTGGAATTGCCCACAGTGAGTTCTTCAGATCTTGCGGCCCTCTTTTTAACTTTATCATGTCTGGGATTAAGAGATGGTGCGGACCTGCTATAGTTATTGTCTGACAACGATTTATTGTGCTTCCTCTGTTTGTAGGTGCAGTTTCATGAACTTTGCAAGCAAAAGGAAATGCTTGCGCTGTGAGGGGCCTCGTCCCAAGAGGCAGTTAAATCATGGAGAGTGGGAATGTCCTTCGTGAGTTTCTCTGCCCTCTTGTATCGCGCCCCTTCCTGCCTAAGTGGCTGCTCGACGACCTTTTTCTAAATAGCTGATGGCTTTATACAGGTGCGACTACTTGAATTACAGAAGGAACGCATCATGCCTAAAATGCAACCACAGGCGGCCCCAAGAGACAAGGACAGAGTATGAGGAGCAAATATGGAGGAGCCCTCGATAAGCCAAATCTCAATAAGGCATTCGGAATAGTTCCTATGGCAGGATCTCGAGCAAGCTACTTCCCGTGTGCGGAAAGAGCATTAGTTTTGACTTTCATTCTGTTCTGTAAATCTGTGATCTCCCACATTTTGAGTAAAATGAAAGAAGAGACGATTATAAGTTGACAAATTGGATCTTATCCGCTGAATGGCCTGCCGAGCATGGTAGCTACTGCATATTTTGGCCTGATGTTCCGAGGAGTGTGTACTAATCATTTTGGTGGGCGCGTGATAGCAAATGAGTAATGGTATCTCTATTGGAATAGTCTATAAAATTTAGCATATTAAGTGATGTTATGGCCATTTTCTCTTTCAATAATAATATCATCACGTCCATTTACAAACCAAATTTGTAAAGTAACCTTAGAGTGCGTTTGTTTTGGGAATTGGCTTGGCCTAGAGATAAATTGATGGATTTGGCCAAAAGTCTTATATGAAAAATTTTGGCTAAAAAAGTTACGTATAAACTTTATGGGATGGGCAGGTTTGAGCAATATTTTACGCCTGCCTTTTGGGTTCGGCTCCAATAATGATTTTTTTACTAATAGCAAAAAAATTTGCCAACACAATTTTTCTTAATTTTCTACTCAAATGTTTGGTTTGATCGAAATGGAAAAGGAAATGAAGACCCAATTTTTATATTATACATAAAAAATATAATACATGCGTTGTCGAAAAATAGATATTATGAAAATAGTGTTAAGGTCTATGAACTCAATAAAAAAGAACAAATTTTTATGTATAAATTGTATGGGTGAACTTATCAAATCAACACAAAATGATTCTTCATACCATCAATCAAATGCTAATCAGTCTCATGCTGGATAATTCATTCCAGCTTATTTAAGTATAAATAAAACCGAAAACAGAAAACCTAGCAGAGCATCCTCCCTTCAAATTCAAAAGACGAACTTTGTGCGCCAAACCCCATTAGGGTTTTATCCCAGCGGGAGTTGCAGTAGCACAGAGAGAGAGAGAGAGAGAGAGAGAGAGATGGAGGAGAGAGACGACTACAAGTTCCTGAAGCTGAGGGACGCCGTCTCCTGCCTCAACCAAAGGGTGAACTTGGTCGGCGTCGTCCTCGAGCTCGGCCTCCCCAAGAAGAGCAAAGGCACCGGTAACATCTCCCTCTCTCTCTCTCTCTACCCTTCTCTTCCTGCTTCGCAGTTTCTAGAGAGAGAGAGAGAGAGGGTTTGCCTTTTTTTTTTTTTTTGCCTCTTGTGCTGGCAATGATGACAAAAAGGCCGGACTTACGTCTGCTACCGTGAGGTCGGGTAGTAGGTTGATGAAAAATCTCATAAAAGGTTGTCGTCTGAGCCAGTTTTTTTTTTTTTTTTTTTGGTCCTTCGCTCGCCTTCTGGATCTATGCTTGGGTAATGCTGTAAAGGTTGTTTTGATGGTTACGACCTTGATTCGGTTCGATATGGAATGGGGCTTCCTTCGTTGCTCTAAATTTAGCGTTTTGGAAAGATGGTCTTTGATGATGTGTCGGAGCAATTAAAATTTACGTACTTCCGGACATGGAAACGAGGTGATTTGTCTCGTTCCGTGTGGTGAGGGTGCGCCCGACGTTCTTTTTTCTCCAAATTCCGATTGGCTTGCAAGTGTGATGTTTGGCTTTTTAATTCGAATGGTGCACTGTGCTCAACAATGATGAGGCGATGGCGGCACCGAGACTCTTTGGAACTGTACATTACACGTAATGGAGTTCTTGTTTTGTTTTATTAGTTTCTTGTCCGTGCATCCTGATCAATGTGATGATTTTATTAATGGAAACTTACTTCTATATTTTCATCGGAGCTTTCTGTATTTTTCCAGGCGTTTTTATCGGACGTATTCATATTTCATTGCAGATTTCTTTATCTCGCTAAAAATAGCTGATGAGTCCTATTCGGATCCTGGAATTTCAGTCAACTTCTTCGCTGAAAGCGTAGAGAAGCTTCCTGTAGTTGCCTCACCAGGAGATATAATCCTGCTCTCTCATGTCGTGGTATTTCCAACAGTTACTTGCTTCAAATGCTATGTATTGCACTTGAAATAATTAGGGAGTTAACTTTATATCTAGTCTAGAAGTATAACTTATATATCTAGTCTAGAAGTATGTTTGTTCTGCAAGTCTGAGACAGTGTTTTGAGCTCCCCATCCATGACATACACTGGGTCTTTGAGGTTGAGTTAAAGTGGTTATGCCGAAATTCTTTACACCATTTTAAAGAGCACGATACCCTCCTTTCATTTCTGCAGATGAAAACACATGAACGCGAAGTATATGCTTTCTTCAATAAGAAATTCTCTTCATTTGCTTTATATGAGGGCATAAGTAGTGGAGACTTCAGTCCTTATCAAGTTTCTGCAAGATTTCGAACCAGAGAACTGGACAAGAAGTTCATAGCAGACCTTAGAAAGTGGTTGACTGGTTTTCAGCTCAATACAGGTAATCTCCCTGAAGGCTATGTATCTTGGTTTGTTATTTTGTGTTTACAATAGTGTTTTTCTCTTTGGTATGCTAAACATGGGAAATTCTGCTCAAGGACAGAGAGAAGGTGAGAATAAATCATGTTTCAACTGTGTTTATATAAATATTCAGACAAATGTGGAGAGCAGAATTTGGCAATTTTCCTGAAGTTGATGTACAGCTTTCACATGGTGGTGTGAATGGTTTAAAAGATTTCTTTCAAGATTGGGATGGAAGATTTTGTCAAGCTGGTTATAGTACATTATTTAAAATATCTCAAAAAATTGAAATTTTTAGGTAAAAGATTCTTCGTTTGTTGACAACAGAATTCTGCATGTAAGAAGCTCTACATCATCACTTCTCTTTCCCCCCTCGATGCAATCATTCTAAGGATGCATTGGAAGTCCTGTAGTCAAGTATCAATCTCATCAAACAAAGACTTTGTATTGCTGAAAGCATTTATAGAGTATTCTAAGTGGTTCTACTCCAGAGCAAATACATATGCTGACCATTTCCACTCAACCCTTGTTCTTTGAGAACTATCCGAAGACTTTTTGTTGCATTTCACATTCATGCGGGACATGAAGCAGATGGAAGAGGCAACCGACAGTTATAAAAATTAAAATTTTGTAGATCTTATGACAAGTGTGATACAAAATCACATGCAATGGTGTAAATAAATTCATATAGCTAGATAGTATGTTAAGGCTCAGTCATTGTCAGTTTTTGTAAAAGGATCCATTACTTCTTTTGTTTGGTGAGCATGCTAATAGTACCCTGTACTTGTGGCAATGTTAAACTTATTCTTTGCTGGTTATCCTAAGAGAAGTTATTCCAATTCTACATGTGCCTTGTAGATCCAAATGATTTCCAATTTTTAAGAGAGATCAAGGAAGGTCAACGCCTAAGTCTTATTTTGAAGGTAATCAACATGTCCTCATTTCGTCGTCATTATCAGCATTTAATATGTTTAAAATGTCAGTTACAGTAATTTTGAGCCACTGTCATAGCTTCTTGGGAATTTTCAAGGATTTGTCATTATACTGCGATTTCAAGATGGTCATGCTATCTATCTGTTGCTTCCTCAGATTCTTCACATACACGAGGTTGCAGAAAAGGAGTGGGTTATCTATGTTTGGGATGGAACTGATGCCCCCAGTAAAAAAATTCAGACGAAGTGAGTCAACTTTGTTCATTTTTTTTTTCTTTTAATTGTTGGTGAAAGTTGAATTTTCAAAATTTGTAAAACACCTTGGACTTAGTAGTTGGGTGGGGTTATAGGATAGTCAAGTGCCCTGAGGAACATTCATAGTGGGATGCTTTTCCCTTGTAGACTGTTGTGGTTTGTCTGTCATTTTGTTGAAGATCAACTATAAGCTGTAATGGTGGACATTATTCCCTTCCTGTCTGCCTTTATTGGCCATATAGTATTTTACAACGCGTCCAATGAATTTGAGAAATGGGATTGTCATAAAACTTGGCCATGAAATAAACAAAGTGAATGTTTTGATTATTGGCAATGAGGCTGAATTGAATAATGATAACTCTCAGGTAGGGACGTAAGTGTGCATTTTGGTTCACTTTCTATATAAAAAGATAAAAGTGCCGGGCAGGTTTTTTTACCTTCTGGCCAGAAAAATAAAATTAAGTAAAATGCACATCATGTATATTTAATGATGTATATGAACAGTTTCTTTAACGAATATACTCATAATTACTGATCAAGAAACAAAGTAAACCAGTATGCCTTGGCGATCTAGATCTAGTTTCAAGGCATTCGCTTTGCACATAATTGGGCAAATTTGCGGATTTAAAGACATTAAAAGATGTTTGAATCACTCACAAGATATTTATTCTTTTGGTGCTTTCGGACCAGAGTCATTTACGTCCTTTGCGAAACACAGGATGACTGATGAGATGGACAATCCACTTCCTTTGCAATTGGAAAAAGAGCCACTGCCTAGAGAAGTGCTCTGTACCTTTCCCTCTGTTGGGAGTGTCTTGATGGTGGTGTTGGGTGAAGGCAACAAGAATCTTGGTCTTGGTTTCTTGAAGACTGGCATGTGGTTAAACTTTCTCAACATCATCTGCGAAGTCCATGCAGGGCTTTGGCGCGGTGTCTTGATGCCCTTCACAAAACTTCGTTATGTGCCTAAGGAGTACCGCTACGTGTTGGGGTGCCAAAGGTCAACACAGAAAATGGCAATTTAAAGGTTTTCTTTTGGCCGATTTTAGGTTAACTCCTGAATTACCTTCGATAATTCAGGTGTTATGAAGAACGATTGTCAGAGAAATGGGGTCGCATGCCGTGGTCTTGCTTTCCTTCACCATCAACAGTTACAGGTTCGATCTCTTTTTTGTGGCCTACTGTGACTACGACCCCATTTTAGGATTACAGGCATACACCATTTGACATCCATAGAAAGATTGTTCTCCCATGATATACTGTCTAGCCCTCTGCTGGTGTGCTGCAGCTGCTTTTGTACTTGGATGAAGAATTCTACTACACTGGTTTCAGCGTGTCTGCAATTATATAATCATCAATTAACTTGTCTTTTCCGTTATGGCCTGGACAAAAAAAGAGATTTTTGTGGGTTATTTTTGAGGCTTTTGCTTTTAACTTTCACCTGTGTTTTTTTAAGAGAGTGAATCAGATCTAAATTGTTAAAAACCTCAAATTTACAGAGATGCCCATGTTTTAGCTTTTAATGATCCCAAAGTTAAGGACTTAAAGTCAAACAAAGCAGGGCCCTGTCTATACCCTAAGCTAAAAGTATCTATTTACTTGAGTAAATGGTGGTATTGACGCCATAGAAGATTGCAGAGTCATCATATCCGCAAAGATGTGTAGAACTCATTTATTTTTACTTAATGCAGGATGCTTTCTGTTTAATTGATTCATCAACTTAAATTCCTGATGTTTGTCTGAATCAGGAATTTCCATTTTTTACTTTACAGCTCCTGTAATTATGAAGTCTGTTCATCCATAATCTTGATGAATTTTACTCTATCAGAGGTTGAGCATGATCACGTGCCGCCTGTTACATTAAGGGATGTTCTCACCTATCCCGAGGTAAATTATGCAGTTCTATAAGTTCTATCCTCGTGAAGAACTAAGTTGCTTGTTGAAGATACAATTCTTTGAAAGCTGCCATAGAATCTTTTAAGTCGCTCTGAGGTGACACCTAACTGCTTTAGTCACTGCAAATGCTGTGTAGACAAGTCAAACTCATGAGTTAGAAGTCGGAGGTTTAATTGAAGAATTGTCAAGGATTTAGTCTATTGATTTTTCCCTTTCTATCATTGATCATATTCTACATAAGGAGATGCTTGCTTCTATGCATGGCCTCACCCATTGATTAATTTTGTCCTCCTATAGTGCTGCCTAGTGTCATCTTGCTAAATTGTTTTTTCAGAAGGATGTAGTTATCAATGCAGCACTTTTCCTGTGTTGTGACATATTAATCAATAGCTTCTTATGGAAACACTTCACTTTCTCATCTCACTTATCACAGATCAATTTGAAAAAAAAAAATCCTTGCACTTGAATCCCCAATTGCTGATTATCTAGATCATCTAGTATGGATGAGCAAAAAGATCTAGATCAAGTTCCATGTTAATTTCTGCACGGTTTTAGCATGGGACTTGAAGTTTATACCTCACTTTGAAGAGCTGCTGAGACTTATTGTTGTGTGGAAAATGTAAACTCATATTAAAAAAGGTGCATGCTTACTCCTAAGCAGAAATTTATCTTTCCAGGTTACTGCCAAGTTTAAGTGTGTGATACGAGTTGTGGCAGCATTTCCATGCGAAGCTGAGAACTTCCTTTCTCCTGCTGGGACATATAGGGTTAGGCTGACTATTGAAGATCCAACTGCTCGAGTACATGCATTTCTGTATGCTGAAGATGGGGTATGATTTTGAAGTGAAACAGAATTTCTTTGGTAGCCATCTATTTTGATTATTGCTTTCGTTTCTGCATGTGAAAGTTTCCCTGACTAGCCCAAGAAGAGAATTAAGGGTTTTATCTTCGCAAGTAGGCCTCATTATCTTTAGTCAAGTTGAAGTCCTTTGTGCAGAGAGCTTGACTGGAAAAAAAAAAGAGTTAACTTAGGGAGAGTACAAGAGATTTCCACCAGGATTGCATTTTTTTTTTTGTTATAGGTTAATATTGCTGGTGACATCTCAGAGCATTTCCTGCTACCTTCTTTTTGGTCTTTTCTCCTTTAGCAAGCTAGGTCTATAACTCTTGACCCCAATAGCATGACACCTTTCAAAGCAAGAGTCTTTTATATGTTTAGTATCTCCACTGCATGAGAGACCAATCCTTCTTGGTAAACTAAAAGTTTTCTATAAAGGTGAGGTAGGTATATGTTAATAGACTCTCCTATGCTGGAATTGCTTATAACCTTGGTCTTTGCTGTTGTGGAATTTTCTTCTTTGCCCAATGACCTGTCATATTCTTAGCTTAGGCTACCTGATCTTGTTCTATGAATTGGTTAAAACTCTAGGTATATGGAACTTGAAACCATTTTCTTGTCGTCCTGTTGTAGGAAAACTTCTTTGATGGTCATCCTTCTACTTGTGTTTTGAAGAGGAGGATGAACAAGCTACTCGGATTAAATGAAGATGACGACAGCAAGGGAACTGAGTATACAGACAGAAACCCACCCTGGGTCTTTTGCTGTCTCAAATCTTACTACCTTAACGAAAGTGATGTTTGGGGAAGCCGTCGGTATCAAATTTTTGACACCAAGCTGGTGGGTTAAGGCTCGATCTTATTCAGTATATTGTACGGTATAGTAAAGATGTAAAGATGTAAATATCTGAACCCCTTAATAAAGAGGGTTAGCAGTGTCTGTAAGAGTATTATGCTCTTTTTTGGGTTTTATTCCCCTTTCTTTCTACCTTTTGGAATCAACTTTCATCTCTTGGTCGAGGCTTCACTGTTGAGGCAATGGTAATAACCATTGGATTTCTTAATGCATCTCAAGCATTTTGTGCTTGTGCTTTTACCAACAAATTGATTTAAAATCCTACGACACTGGCTTAACAGTCTTTCTATTTATTGGATTGCTGTGGTTGCGAGATGAGGAAGATTGTACACATGCTTTCCGACAATGCAAAAGAGAGAGCTCTCCGGAGAGTTGGAAGACAAAAGACTTGAGATTGAGAAAATTCGTCTCTTTGGAAAGACAAATACATAGTTTGAAGTTGAAGCAGGTCGTGATGTCCATATTTTCAGAATCTGCAATCGCCTGCAGCTTTATGTTTCAAAGTACAAGGGTGAACAGAAGCACTTACCCTAATTATTATTACCCTGAAAAATAGCAGATACCGACGGACCTTTTCTGTCTTGTACTGCTGAAATTGGCATTTTAAGTATACTATTTAAGAATACATTTGTGTCAATCATGAAGAAGAAAAGATAAACTCTTATTTTGTAAGTTTCCTCTTCCTACCTACTCTCTCTCTATGTTACAGTGTTCAGTAAACAAAAATTTGATACCATCAAATGAACAAAAAGGAAAACAATCAGCTATACAAACATGATGGAAAACCACACATGTTGCCACTTTGAGAGCTAATGTGAACCTCATGGGTACAGGAAATGGACGTGACAGCAGCGATTAATTGATTCCAGGAACAACAGGTTCAATTGGTTGCTGTTGCCCTCCAACCTCACCGACAACTGCAGGGGGCTGCCTGCGCTGCCGCTCACGGAGATACAAGACTGCGAGGAGACAGACAAAGAGCGTGAGTATTGTGGCATTCCCTTCTTCCAAAATCACGTCTTCTACCCATGCTTGCACCTTCGGATAAGCCTCAGGCAGTGAATCAATCAAATTGACCTGTAAAGAAAACCAATCACTATATGAATCATTCAGACTTAGATGCTCGGAACAAGAGGAACATTAAATAATCAGCTAGCTCTGTCTGCATAACCAACTATCAGCACATACTAGTTCAATAGGTATTATTGTCGTACCCAACAATTTTATGGAGTTAATCAAAGGGGTGATTTAAGTCTTCCTCGTCACTTTCCCATGAAATCCAGAGTTAAAGCTTGCTAATTTAGTGGCTCTGGAAAAACTAGGGAAGAAAGAAGAAAATGAAGTATGAACATGCGTAGATGCAATTCTTCAAATCCATCTATGGATATGGAACATGTGGAACATAAAAATGATGGGCCAAACATGGATGCAACAAATCCTCCTTGAAGCAGTATTAACTCTTGCCTACCCATATTTTCTGAATTAAAGAAAAACAACACAAGCACAGAGAGAGAGAGAGAGAGAGAGAGAGAGAGAACCAGGAAGCCGTTGGCGTAGTTCTTCCGTATCCATAAGCTTGCAAGGGCCAGTGTAACAGGCAGTTTTGCAGCAGGTTCAATCTCAAGGGCTTGATCATAATAGCGTTTTGCTAAATGAAGATCAAAAGGAAGACCCTGGCCATGTTCATGCATATAACCAAGATTGAACATAGCTTGTGCATTAGCTTGGGATTTCGCATGCATGTAAGCCTCTGCCGCACGATCATAATCTCTTTCAGTACCCTAAGAGAAGACACAAAAAATTAGGCTCAATTGGAGCTGAGGCAACTCAAGTAAGATCCAAGTTGTAGACCTGAAGTACTCCATCAAGAGGCTAGAGAGTCCACAAAGACAAATTTATTTATTTTTCCTTTCCAATATTCAATCCATTGAAAATACATACCCGTCCATAATAGTATGCATCTCCGATCAGCAAAGCGGCATGCTCATTTCCTTGCTCAGAAGCTTGCCACCATAAATAATGTGATCGTTGGTGTCGTTCTGCATCTGTGCAAAACCCTGCTTCCCCCATGCACATGCTGCGCTCACCAAACTTGTCAAGAATCCATGCAGCATTACTTTGTGCCACCTCATAGCCCAACTCAGCCATCCTTGAGTACAAGAGGAATGCCTTGCCCACATCGCCTTTTAAATATGATTCAAGGGCCCATCTTGACAAAGAGCCCCATGGTCCCCTCTCTGCAACTAGCTTATACAATGTAGTAGCCTGAAAAAAATATTAAGCTTACAGCTGTTCAGCCCAATATATATTACCTTACATAAATACAAGATTAGTATGGCATCGCAATCTTCATGGTTTACTAAGCAAAAAGTGAAGATAGGATACACGCGCATGCATATCCACCAATTTTACAAGATACGCAAATTACATACATATCAATGCCTGATGTATGGAAAGACAGTTGCAAACACAATCAAAGTAGTTTGGCTTTACCGTGGCAAGATTTTTCTTGAGCCCGACACCTGTATGGAACATTTTTGCTAGCTGGTAGAATGCCTTTGGTTGGCCTGCATTGGCAGCTGATATGAAGTACCTGCATGCCAGCTTCACATCTCTGTTCACCCCAATGCCTTTAAGATGCATCACCCCCAGGTTATAGTGCCCACCAGCTTCCTCGTTGTTAGCAGCTTTCTCAAAGTACTCCTTTGCCTGCAATGAATTACAATAAGTCTGGGGCAAATACTACATAATTGATCTCATCACTACCATTTACGATAAGGACTGTGAACGTACACAGGAAAAACCTAGTACTCAGAAGTTGGTTCTTTATGAAGCAATGTCTCATTTGCCAAATCGAATCAAATGCACTAAATGAACAAGCCTAGGAAAAAGAATATCAAGTCACAGGAACAAGGATTTCATGAGTTAATAAGAAGAAAAAAATCACGAAATATTGTTGTCATCGAATAAATAGTAAATCTAGTGATGACATACAAAAATTTGCTTGGCACCTGCTAAAATTATCGTAATGTAGCTAACTCAAGAATCAGAGAGCAATTGCTGGAGGAAGGACAAATTTAAAGGAAACATAAAAATGGGCATATGGGAAGTTCATAACATCAAAGGTTAGAGGCCTCGAATCAGGAATTCATCCAAGTGTGCGTTCCAAGAAAATTTAATTATAACAGAGAGAGTCATCAGATTAACAAACAATGTTGTGATCCAAGAGAGAGAAACTGAGTTAATGGGATGACCTTGACTACATCAAATGTGCTGAGGAAAAGAAGAGTCAAAGCAGTCATGGCATGGGAGACAAGGCAATAAAACTAATATTTCCAAATAGTGACATCTTTACAAAGTGTAACTGAAATCCAACTTTCATATAAAATGGAAGCATTAACACGAATCCACTTATAAAACAATCAATCCCATTTACCTTAGTGTAGTTCTTCTTTTCCACTCCGTAACCTTTGACATATAGATAGCCCATTCCATTATAAGCCGAGTAAAGCTGCTGTCTGGAGGCAAGCTTTAGCCACTCGAAAGCCTTTGTATAGTTCCTCTCAACTCCAGCACCCCTAGCATATATCTCCCCAAGAAGTTCCATTGACCTCGGCTCGCCCTTGTCCACAGCCTTTAGAAACCATGACAATGCTTTCGTATGGTCACGCCTCAATCCTCTCAGCCCAAAATAATAGAACAACCCCACTTTGTACATTGCAATTGCATTTCCCTTCTGTGCCTGGTACTCCAGTATCTGGAAGTCCTCATCGTCCTCACCTCGAGACTTCCTCAGAGCTTCTTTATTCTCCTCAGCTCCATTGTGAATCCTAATTGGTTCTATGACGGGAGAATCCTTCGTGATTAAAAAGCTATTTACAGCTACCTCTGCTAACTCGGCATACAGCTTGACTGCTTTTTCATACATCTGTAACCACATTACAATAAGGGTCAGCTCATCAAGTTAAATAACAACCATCTTAAAACCACCAATTCTACTGCTTTCTAGAGTGTCCAAATTCTTCCCACGACACACGGATAAACAAATCCATTCTCCAACATAAGTTCCAGGATTACTAAATAACAGAAACGGGATCATGGTGAGAATCGCAAAGGAAAGCTTACAAACTTCTTGTCCAAATATCAAATTCAACTTGTAATCTGCTCTTACCATAAGCCTTAAACGTCAAATTAGTAACACCATCTACAGCAAATGCAAATGAAAGTCTATGTCGAATCCACATTGACGATGGATCATTGGGTGATAATGACATGTAATTCTAACAACGGAGCTGAATACTCACATCTTGGCGCATATAAGTGTAAGCAAGCGCCATCTTCGACTGCATATTCCCTCCCTCGGCAGCGAAATGGTGGTACAGGAACGCCTTGCCCTTGCTCCTGTCCCTCATCTGCCCCGTCCCGTGGAGAAACCCTAGCGCCGACTGCGCGTGCGCGTACCCCGCGGCGGCGCTGGCCTCGAACCCCGACACGGCCTCCTCCATCAGCCGCCCCTCCCCGGAGCTGGCGGCGGCCATCATCTTCGACACGCCGGAGTAGTAGAGCTTCTCCGGCTCGGATCCGGCGGCGAAGGTCTCGCCAGACTCGAACATCGGGCGCCAGGAGCCGGGATCGAGCTCCTCCTCGGGCCGGGACTCGGAGTCGCCGAACTCGTCCCAGTCGGCGGAGTCGAGGAACTCGTCCGGGGGGGCGGCGGCGATGTCCTTGAGGTCCTCCTGGGTAAGGATGAGGAAGAAGGGGCGGGCGGCGAGGGAGAGCGGGTAGAGGGAGAGGAGGAGGAGGACTGGGACGAGGAGGCTGCGACCCGGATCGCGCATGGTGGTCGGGAACGGCGGCGGCGATGCGGCGGCGCGTGGGGGTGGCGGTGGCGTCGGCGGTCGACGGCGGTGACGACAGGGGTGAAATGGGAATTTCAGCGGTGGCGCGTCCGTGTGTGCATATGTATATTGTTCCAGCGAGGCCACGTCAATTTTTGGAATCTGGCCAATGAGGTTTCGCCGCGTCGCGGACCGGGTTCGGTCGGCAAAATCTGATGGACCGGATCGGGCCATTGCATTACCGGCCCGACCGGATTAGGAGGCCGACCGAAATTGCATAATTTCGTGAATTAAAATGACAGATTTTGTTTAGGATTCATTTCTAATTTTTTTTTTTAAACAAGTGTAGTCCGTAATGTACCATTGAAATTGCATATCTTTCAGGAGGTTACGAGCTCATTCGTGTCTCAAATAAACTTCTGAACGATTTTATGTTGAGCTGTCTAACTATAACATATCTTATTTAAAAAGACTTTCGAGTTTTTAACATAAGAGTAGGATTGTATATAATAAACGGGTTGAATCCTCTCAAGTCATGGTTAAAATCTAGCATTTTTTAGACCTTTTATGACATCGTTCTCGAGTGGGTGAATTTTAGATAATGAAGTTGGGACAAACCCCGCTAGAGTTGATTTCTAGTTTCACCACTTGAAAATTGGAATTGCTCTATTCCAAGATGAACCGTAAAGTCAAGATTATCACCTTAGTAGTTAATGCGTTGATGAATATCCTGAGTTTCTTGCATGTGAAATTCATCTACAACATATCTATCTATGTTTAAGTTGAATTTATAGTTTGTAATATAAAAATCAAAACTGAATCAGTCAAGGGACGGTTCCGTAATTTTTTATTTGGACCACTAATTCAATTGAAATTATCGACTTTGTAAAATTAAATTTTCGATTCTTATAAAATAGACATACGATAAGATCATGCAAAAATAAAAACAAAAACAAAAACAAAAACAAAAACAAAATATTTCGATTGGATCGTCGAAAGAAACGGGTTCTAACAAGAGAAGCATCAACAACAGTGTCCTTCTCAATCGCGCGAAACGCCGTCGTTGCGCTACCATCGGCGCCAGTCCTTCGAGCCCACCGCCAGTCGCTCGCCGCGTCGCCGGCCGGAGCTCGCTCGCGATGTCGTCCGCAGCGCTCGAGATCAAGCTTTCCCGACCGAGCCGCATCTACCGCCCCTCCGTACGCCTCTCTCTCTCTCTCTCTCTCTCTCTCTAGATGCACGCTCTGCAATTCTCCGTCCGGAATCACGATCGGCGGCGTTGATGGAATCCTCCAGGAACCGCTCGAGGGCAAGATCGTCGTCAAGTCCGCCTCCTCCATCTCCCACCGCGGCGTCCGCCTCGCCGTCAACGGCTCCGTCATCACGCAGGTACTCTCTCTCTCTTTCTCTCTCTGCCGTCAGATCGCCGTGAGAAATCGGTGATCGGCGATGCTCATCGTTCCATCGACCTCCTCGTTTTTTTCAGGTTCGCGGAGGAGCCGCGGGGCTCGTCGAGTCGATCGTGGGCGCTGTCAAGCCTGTCGTGATCGTGTACGTGCACTTCCCTTTTCCATTTCTCTGTTCATTTCACGGAAAATAACTAAAAAACGTTTTTCGGATTGTCCGGCGAACGTTTCACGGAAAATGAAGTAGTCTAGGAAAACGTATTTTGCTATTGGAAAGAACACCTTCAAAAGTGGGGACGTCGCGCGCAAATTGCCGCATGTTTTTTCTGCTTCCTGTTTTATGAATTCGCCTGCATTTGAATCTTGATAATTAGAAAGTGCTTATCTTTGGATTTTTTTAGAGTATTTAAAGAGTAAAAAATCCCTTTTCTTTATGTTTGATTCCTGTAGAATGTAACTTTCTTTTGGATAAAATTGCTTTTCGTGACTATCCAGTTGTGGTATGAAGCATGAATACTGTCCAAATTACCTTCTTTTTTGCTGTTCTATGTGATCTTTTGAACAGGAATAGGATAATAGAAGTGAGACCGCCCGGAAGGATCGCATCAGGTACAACAGAGGTAGTGATATGCAGAAAGGTTTACGTATATGCGACGTCTTGAAAAGAGCGAGCTGATCAGTGTTTCCATACTGTTGCATCTTACTTGATGAATGGTTAATGTCTTCCAAATAAAATTATAATCTCTGTCTCTTGATAGAAGTAATCCTAAGTTCGCGTGAATTGATGCCTTTACTGCTTCAAAATTGATTGCAGCCTCTTTGTCAAGGACAATGTTGCAAACTTGTCATATTTGTTAAAATTACATGCAAAGCTTTCTTTTTTTTTTTCTTTCTTTTTTTCTAGACTTTGCTCTATTTTCTTTATTGGATGTGAGTCTTCGAGAACAACATAACACAGTTTTCAGGAGTTCACTACTGGTGATATATTAATATCAGAATATTTTTTCCTATTGTATTGATGTCTTAGGCTAAGATATTAGCAGAGTGCAAATAAGCCAGTATTTATTGTTGGGCCATATAGTTGCCCTTGTTTTTACCTTTATCAGATTCAACCTATGACATGCAATTCCTGAAGCCTTTGACTTAGTTGTCTGTTGTTCATGGCAGATACCTTTTTCTGTAACTCTGAAACAATCAGGAGATGACAATCGCGAAAGATTTTATGAGACCTTTCATGGAGCTAATATCAATATCCAGGTGAATAATTTGATCATGTACCTGATCATATTTGATAAAATATGGAACAGATATCAGTTGCAGATTCCATTTGATTTTTAAAGACGGCTTCCGTATGACTTGTGCATGTGTAACTGTTGTATCTTATTTGTAGATAGATACAGTATTTAGAATTATATGCTGCTATCCAAAAAGCGAGGGAGCCATTGTGGACATGAATTTTTTTCATGTTCTAAAAAAGGCTAGAAAATGCCAAATTAGTTATTTTTCTAAAAGAGATTTAGATCTCTATGAAAATTTCATTGTATTTGTCCAGTTTTCTTCATTTGATTGCTAACTTTCTTGGAAGAAAGACTTCCATTTTTATGCCTTTCATGAATAGACATGATGAATTTCTGAAGTTCATCTTGTCTATTGTGTTTTGAATGGTTATTTTTCATGTTTGTTTGCTTGTGAAGAATAATGCAAACAATATAAGATGTTGTTTTGATCCTAATTTGGGTACAAGCATAAAATCCATGGAAGTCTTGTTGGTTGGAGAATATCTTGATGATCTTTAGATTTAAACAACTTGTTAGGGAATGAAGTTCTGGATCATTACTGTTCTGTGTTTGTTTTGCCTAAATCACCACAAAACATCCGTCCAAATAAGTAAATTCTTTGTGCTAACCTGAAAGTAGATGGTGGCTCTTCATAGTAATTAGCATATGTTATAGTACTTGGGGTTGGATCATAGATAATAGGATTAGATGCTTGATGTATGAGCATGGGTAATGGATCATAAAAGAAATCTGATATTTATTCTATGAAGGTGATTGATGAGCTTGATCAAATGCTGATGTGTCCTTTTCTTTCTTTATTTTTTATAGTAATCTTGTGAGCCTTTAAAATTTGGTAGACATGATAAGGTAATGTTATATATGCATCATGTCTTTCCATGAATGAGTTCTAAAGTCCAGTTGGCGCAAAGTGAAAAATGGTAAGATATAGGCAACCACAGAAAATGCAATCTTGCACTTGGCTCCCTTCTTCTGGACCATTTAGTTATCAGATTTCTTATTTCCCCTTCTGCAAATGTTTTTATTTCTGCCTGATTTTAGGGGCTGCTTTCATGGTTGATATTCATTAAATCTGTTACAGTACTTGCTAACTGCAGATGTAACAAGAGGGTATCTGCACAAATCCTTATGTGCTACAATGGAGTTCATTTTAGAAATTGATAAGGGTATGGCATGCTTCCTCATTGATTCTAAATCAATTTTGGCAATGATAACTTGCGGGAAAGATCTAATCCAGTGCTTCCTCTGTTAATTTTTTCAGCTGAGCTTCTTGATCAACCAGCTTCTCCTGAGATGGTTATCTTTTACATTACTCAGGATACCCAAAGACATCCATTGCTTCCTGAGTTGAAATCAGGCAAACTTCTATATGTATCTATCTTTCAGTCTCTTTTAGCATAATTCTGAACTTCAATTGGTCAGATAGAAAATTGTACTACGCTTATTTATTTGCTCATGCATATTTGGATTAAAAGCGACAGGATGGACAAGTTCTGCTATAATCAATTGTAAAAGTCTCATTGGTTTTGCTGCTATATCTAAAGCAAATATGCATTCGCCTGATCCAACTTCTTATGAGGAAGATGTTGACGTACAGGTGGTTTTCGAGTGACTGGAAAGATGTCCATTCAGTGTGCTCTGTCAGATCCAATTAGTGGAGAGCTTATTGTGGAAACATCTGCAGTTCCAATTCGCTCTGTTGACATACACATACTTCGAATTGAGTCATTTCTTTTTGGAGAAAGAATTGTGACTGACACGTCCTTGGTACAAACAACTCAGGTGCGTAAATTTTTAACTAAATAGATGTATCTTTCTGGATCAAAATCTTCCTTAACAATGTCCTTCTACATGTACTAGATAGCAGATGGGGATGTGTCTCAGCATATGATATTGCCCATCTACGTTATTCCTCCTCGCCTCTTAACTTGTCCAACGACCTCGGCTGGGTGAGTTGCTGGATTCACATTGCCACCACTCTTGTGTCTCGTTCTTTTTCTGCATAAGCATGTGTAGTGGAACCCCACAGCTTAACAGTGATTGTGTATTCTTAGGTCCCTTCAGTCTCTACACAACTAATCTAATTTATTGGAGAACTCTATGACAATTGAGCATTAGCATCATAGTGAACCGAAGAGGTTAATCTTGCTTTCAATATACTTACTAGGTTGAATATCCAATTTTTTATTTTAAAATATCCAGATAAGCAGTGGAAACTTTTTATTTGTTGATAAAGATCTATATACAATCAGTCCTTTCAGTTAAATCTGGAAATATGCAGCAACCTTAGCTTTAAGTAGATTGATTGACTGCATTGAGCTTCACTTATTGAAAAAATGAGCATCCAACACCCAGCCCGTCAGCCCCCAATATAAGCACACAAACAGAGAATGCTTGGACCGTTGTTTCAAAAGGCTTGAAATGAAATTCCTGAGAGACCACCGCACAACCTTTGGAAATGCTCTGTGCTTGAAGACATTATTGATTACTTAGTTTCACCTGTGACCGCAGATGAATGTCAGGCTTTTTTTTTTCATTTCACATGCAGCTTTGGAAAATTCATCTGCAGTTATTTTTTTGTTCTTTCCTTATGGACCCGTGGAAGCTACTACTGCGTTGACTTTACATTAACTTGCATCTTCCAAACAGATCATTTTCAATCGAGTTCAAAGTTGCCATAGTTATTAGCTTTCAATCAGAGCTATCGAAGATGCAGGCCAAGTCTGATCCCAGAACTCCTAGGCTGTGGGTATGAAAACGGATTGTTTTAGTTTTATGTGCTTTATCTTGAGCTCTATCTTGAAAAATGCTCCCTTTTATCAATCTTAGATGGCAATGGAAACTCTACCACTTGAACTGGTTCGCACCAGATGAGAATCAGTGTGGAGGCAACAACTCAGGACTTTAATGTCTGTACTTTCTTCAGAGAAGTGTCTTGTATTAGTGATCATTTGGGCGGTTGTTCACCATTGATTCAGATTGTCGTCATATACAACGGCTGGTGTAATCTGCTCACAATCTTGATGGCGGTGGCTGCACTGTCAAAAGGTGTTTTTACTACTGGATGCAAACAGAATCACGTAGTTCATTATGTTGTATCCTCTTGGATATTTGGAGGCAACAACTCAGACTCTAAAGTCTGTACATGCTTCAAAGGGTTGGATATTTACTGTTGGCCTTTACCTTCATTTGCTAAACGATAGTTGACTATTTACCTTCAATACTCGGATTAGATAGCACGTTTCAAGGTAAATTCAATTACATGTGTAACTAGAGAAGATGCGCGCGCGCGCATGCACACACAGACACAAGCACGCTCATATATTTATATCTCCAAGGTGGAGTAGATACAATGTATCAAACAGCAAGAATAACCATTGTATCCAAGCCAATGCTGTATTCCCCGTAACATCAGTGAGAAACGCTAAAAACCAAAACCGAAAAGAGAAAGTACAAATGTATAAAGATTCGAGTATACCACAAGAAAGCGGAGAATAATGTAAATGAAAGCACTTGGCCAATTTTATTACTTCAAGGAGGTCTCACATTTCCATCAAGACATTTATCTTAGGTAAAGGCAAACAAGTTCAGAACTCATCTTTTTAACATAAACCTTCCCAATGTTTCACTCTAATGAAAACTCGAAAAGCATGGAATGCTTGTACTTCTCACCAGGTCGAACAACAACAGAAGGAAAGTTTGGTTGGTTGATGGCATTTGGAAATCCTTGCGTCTCCAAACACACTCCAGAGTGCTTGCCATATGCTGCATCGCCTTTACCGACTACTCCATTTACGTAATTTCCAGTGTAAAACTGCATTCCCGGAGCATTGGTCCACAAGTCAAGAACCCTAGAACTTGAAGGATCCTTCAGTTTGGCAGCATGTTTTAGGCCTGACTTCTCTTCCCCACAGTCCAGCACATAGTTATGGTCGTACCCTAAACCAGGCACCTCATGAATCGAAGTGCCAATCTTCTTCTCCGTCGTGAAATCAAAAGCTGTTCCTTTGACAGGCATAATTTCACCTGTTGGGATTGTGTTCTGATCCACAGGAGTGATGTGGTTAGCCCATATCTGGATGGAGTGATTTAGTATGTTTCCTGAATCGTGACCGGCTAAGTTCCAGTATGTATGCTGAGCCAAGCTGATAGGAGTGGCCTTATTTTCAGGCACAGCTTCCATGTCGAGCCTCATTGTTGTACTAGAAGTTAGCGTGTAAGTAGCCGTCACAGCAACATCTCCTGGGTAACCTATAATCATACGACCATGCAACCCAAGGCATCAAGGCTGTGTTGGTGCAAACACCTGGGTGTGTCCATGAGCATGTGTGCCAGTGTGTGTGCATGCATATTAGAGAGAGAGAGAGAGGGAGAGAGAGGGAGAGACCTTCTTCCCCGTCATGACTGT
This sequence comes from Eucalyptus pauciflora, assembly GCA_007663325.1. Taxonomy (NCBI): domain Eukaryota; kingdom Viridiplantae; phylum Streptophyta; class Magnoliopsida; order Myrtales; family Myrtaceae; genus Eucalyptus; species Eucalyptus pauciflora. The sequence continues at coordinate 1,235,080 of VMYD01000077.1, forward strand.
GATATTTGAAGGTGATGGAAGGATTTTCGCCTTTCTTATAATCAGCCACCTCCCATATCACCTTATCAAAACCCTTGTGCCCACCTAAGTAACAGAAAAAATTCAGAAGGCCATTATCAGATTGATATTTCAAAGAGTTAGGTTGCTCCACATATACATACTTTTTGTTCTAACAAAGTGAACCTGTTGTCACCAACACTAACTGGAAAAGTCAAAATTCTTCATGGATCTCGTGATTATTGAGCAGTACTTATTTTCCTCAAAATGTTTCTTCTACTTAATGTGCTGGTGTGTGTGCTCTGCTTCTGATGGTAGGAAAAAAGTAAAAACTTGGTCCTTTTCATTTCTCAGAAGCAGTTCACGAGTTACCATACAACTACAGCTGATGTGATTAAACCATAATATAAGAACACTTTCCCCAGTGTTATTTTCAATTCAGGGGAATAGGACTTTAAATTCCCTCAATACTTGATCAGCCAAGCATAAAATTTAAACTGAAGTGCTACAAATCCTCAAGCTTCCACAAAGGCAGGATGTGTAGCAAGGTCATAAATGTGTGATTAATTCATGATTCGACAACTCTCTCACAAAATTCGATTCCCAGCACCACCTATCCAGATTAAACAGAGAGATGAGCAGATGCCAAAGGGACAACATATATAATGCATTTACGCAAGCAGATCGATAGTCGAACACATACAGAAGGCTGACACGATCACAACGACGACCAATTCACTCGAGGCGTCAATTAGTATGATCTCATCAGCTCGAAAGACATCGACATCGAAACTACTGATCATTAACAATTCATACCATGAAGACTGTTCGGGGGCTTGTTGATGGGCAAGGAGTGTTCAACGCCATCGAGAGTGAACTTGCCCTCCTTTATCCTGTTCGCGACCCGCCCCACAATGCAGCCGAAGAACGGCGCGGCACCTTTCTGCGCAGCACAGAAAACACAAATCGACCCACAAAAGACATTCATCAACCAAATCTTCCAAAGCTCAATCCCACATCAAAACCAACGAAAACAGCCCGATTGACCATAAAGTTTCGAAATTCTCAGCAGATCAAGAGCCGCGGAAGCGAAGAAAACGGAAATGCCCGATCACTGACACATCTCCCCAAGCGCAGGAGGCCGCAAAGTAACGAATTTGCTCACCAGATACGGCTCGACGGAGTCGAAACCCAGAACCACATCCGCCAGTTTCCCTGAAAGCAACGAAAAAACAAAAGACAAGACGCGATCGAGTCATCAGCAACGATTCCGACCATGAACAGAGACCACGAGCATCAGCGACGAACCGTCTTTGCCCGGAACGGAGAGCGAGGCGATGGTGCAGCCGAGGTTGGCGATCTTCACCCGCATGGTCCCATTGTCGAGCTCGAAGAGCTCCGCTTGCTGATCCGCCATAAAGATTCTTCCTTTTCCTTCTTCTTCTTCTGGGAAGAGCACGAGAGAGAGAGAGAGAGAGAGAGAGAGAGAGAGAGGATTTTGAAGGTGGTGGACAGAGTAGGAATCGGATTCTGTGAACTACTGTCAAAGATCCGTCCAAAAAAATAAAAAACTACCGTCAAAGATGATGACGTCATAAAATCGCCCTATCTTTGCTTTTTTTTTTTTTTAAATGACCCGGGAATCCCGTATAGCCGGCAGCCGGCAGTTAAACTTCATCATAAAATCACCCCATCTTTGCTTCTTCTTTTTTTTTAAATGACTCGGGAATCCCGTACAGCCGGCAGCCGGCAAGGTAAACTCGGGGTGACGCTAGCACAGGACCCACCACCAAGGCGCTACACTTAAAAGTCCCTAACGATAACGCTGGGATTCGAACTCCTCCCTTTCGTGAGAAGGAGAAAGCCCGACGCTAGCACAGGACCCACCACCAAGGCGCTACACTTAAAAGTCCCTAACGATAACGCTGGGATTCGAACTCCTCCCTTTCGTGAGAAGGAGAAAGCCCGAGCCAACACTGTCGCTGAGGACGGTGGTGATCTTCGCCAGTTTCTTCATCGAGTTTATCTGAAATTTTTAGAGATAATAACACAGACATCATTTAAATTTAAGTCTAATATATAATTTACAAATCGGATTCTATCAACATTGAACATTTTTTTTTTTTTTTTTTAGTTGGAGGAACCGCTTTGGCCGGTAGCCGCCACGTAAACCCCCAGGTGTCGATAGCAGGGAAACCACCACCCCGGCGACACGCATAAATCACCACACAGCGCTTCAATTGTTTTGAAAGCATTGTTTTGTGCCAGCAACTTCGCAGGGGCTTTGAACCTTGGCCTCCTCGGTGAAACTACAAGGATCTACCCTCCACGCTGCAATGGCCGATGGTAACATTGAACATTTTTATACAGTAAAAGTTTAGGAATTATATTACAGATTGAAATAAAGTTTAGAGATCACATTGAATAAATTAAAAATTCAAATTACACATTTAATCAAAATTCATAAATTATTTGTATCATTTTTTTCAAAATTGCCACGTCGAGAGTTAAGGAAATAAGATATACGAAGATTGCTTCCATATACGATAAAGAATCACCAATCACTTATTAATGTTATTAATAAATGGAAATTTACTGTCCACATTGATTTTAATACTTTTCTATATGAAATTTTACCAAGTATAATGAATATCACTAGTCCATAAAATTTATTAGTTTCTTATAGAAAATGTTGCTAAGCATATCCAAAATTATTTTGATGCATACGAAGATCACTAACCACATATATACGTTATCAGTAAATGAAAAGGTGCTGACTAAATTTACATATTTTATTTTTTTATGTGAAATCTTACTAAGCATATTGAGAACTTCTTTACATTGTCAATCATTTATAGGTATTCCTAGTAAGAAAAACTTATTGATATAACTAGTTATTTCCCAAATTAATTTTTTTTTATGCACATTGAAAGTTTACTTCGATATGTAGGAAAATTACTTCCATGATCATGAAAGTAAGTTTGTTCCTATAAGCAATTTGTATTTTTCTAGAATGTTCTTTAGTAAATTCTTAACTTGAAAATGATTTCAATCTATCCAATGAGTTAGTATTCGCACTGATCTGTAATTTTTCATTTTCTCTTTTCAGTTAGTAAATTTTGACAAGTATTCAATGGTAATCTATAGCTATTAGTCAAATTTCTAAGTGTTTAATACATTCCCAACATTAGATGTGATTTATATGACTCTGCATAACAGGTTGCCAGCTAAATTCTAGTATCTTGATCCAACGGTGCTCGTTGTTTTATGGAAAACGAATAGTGTAAATTATCCACGTACGATTATGCGTAAAAGAGACCACGAAATTATAGAACTTGCCAAACTTTCAAGCAAATCTACATCTATCCCATAGGACAGCTCTTCAACGCACTCTCTTATTATTGTTAAATTGGAATATATGGTCCCCTATCTCTTCATAATTTTCTATTCACTAGCAAAAGAGTTCGTGTGAAAATAAAATAAAATAAAAAATTAAACGCTTGAAGAATTAGTTTATTCGCAAAATGAACTATATATTTAAAAAAAAAAAGGAAAAAAGCCACCAAAAGCTTCAAACTTTGCCCAAAGTGACAAATTTACCCCAAAATTTTTTTTGTGACATGAAAAACCCTGAAGTTTGCTAACTATGACACATTTACCCCCAAATTTTATTTGTGACACAAAAAATCCTGAACTTTCATTTGTGTGACACATTTACCCCAAATCATAGGGGCATTTTGGTCTTTTTACTTTTTTTTTTACTTTTTAAAAAAAAAATTCTTTGTTTTCTCTTCCCTCCACCGGCGTCGGGCGAGGGCTTCGCCATGGCCGGTGGAGGGAAGAGAGAAGAAGAAAAAATTTAAAAATAAAAATAAAAAACAAAAAAAATAAGACGAAGATGTCTTTACTAGGGTAAATGTGTCATAGTTTGAAAAGTTTGGGGTTTTTCATGTCACAAAAAAAAAGTTTTGGGTAAATTTGTCACTTTGAGCAAAGTTTGGGGTTTTTGGTGGCTTTTTCCCAAAAAAATAAAAATAAGAATGATGTTGACTTACGTAAAGAAAAGATACGAAATATCTAAATTTAAATTTGAAAAGTGTTGAAAAGTTATGGACTTACAATATGAAGTACTACAGATCTAATTAATTTTTAAATTACGATTTAATCCCTTTTGAATTGTATGATGAGTTTTTCTTTAATGAAATTTACTGTGAAAAGTTTAAGTTTGAAATGATCATTTCAGTTTGTTTTATAACATAAACAGATAGAAGAAATTGATTATCAACGAGACGACAATCGGCAATGGACAAAACAAAACAAGGCATCAAGAAGTTTATTAAAACCACTTTATGAATAATTGACCCTCGAATGATGTCAGCATTGACATAAAACAACAAGGTTGGCTAATAACGAAGTTTGTGTGTAATTTGGGCGCATGATATTGATTCGATTTCTCATGAAAATCCATTTGCAAAAGACGTTATATGTGAGCTTACTTACTCGGATTGAGATTTGTGCTTTATCTGACCTATAATATCATTATAGTGTTTTTCGATTCCAAATTTATCTATATATAAAATTTTAATTCGTTCAATATAGTCCATTTAGTATATGTTCAATTTAGTCATTGAACTATGTGCAAATGTTCAATGTTGTCTTCCATTAATTTTCGTTTTGCATAATTTTGAACATTTTTATAAAATCAAAAGAATTAGAACAAAGATGTATTAGAATGTTAGAGATCACATTTTACAAAATAAAATTTTAGATACAACATTGTACATTGAGGTAAAGTCAGGGACCGAATTAGACAAATTAAAAGTTCAAGGATGATGCAATTGAGCAAAAGTTCAAAAACTATATATATATATATATACATATATATATGTATGTATATATATATATACATACATATATATACATACATATATACATGTATATATATATATATGTATGTATATATGTATATATATATATATATATATACATACATATATATACATATATATATATATATATATATATATATATAGATATATATATACATATATATATACACATGTATATATATATATATATATATATATATATATACATGTATATATATATATATATATACATATATATATATATATATATATATATATATATATATATATATATATATATATATATATATATATATATGTGTATATATATATATATATATAGTTTTCTCTATAAAAAAATCATAAGTGAATAGCATCAGAAGTATCTATTTTATTGCTTATCGTGCAATTGAGTCTCGAACTTTTCTTTGTTAAATCAAGAAACTCAACTTTTAAAACTTTGGCTCAGTGTGGACCTCAGTTAATAGAATTGCCATATCATATGGACCTCCTAACTATTGCAGACGCAATTTAAGTTGTTGACGTGGCTTTGTCACACTCAATTTAAATAACCTTCATGGCTTCCTTGGTGGTAGGGGTGTCAATAACCGAACCGAACCGAACCGAAAAATTCGGTTTTTTCGGTTCGGTTTTCATTAAAAACCGAAATTTTTCGGTTCGGTTCGGTTTTTATTGGTTAATCGAACCGAACCGAACCAACAAATAAAAGTGGAGAAATATGAGTTTAATAGAAAAAAGAAAACGAAAACCGAAAATCAAAGGTTAAAAACCGAAAAACCGAAAAACCGAACCGAACCAAACCGAAATTTCGGTTCGGTTCGTATTCGGTTCGGTTTGGTTCAAAAGATTTTTTTAACGGTTCGGTTCGGTTCGGTTTTTCAAAAAAACCGAACCGAACCGAACCGTTGACACCCCTAGAGGACATTATGTTGACGAGATCTTTTTTGGGCTCCCTCAAGCATTCCATGAAGGTTGCCCTAAACCAAGCTGCAACGACAACTCCTTCACAGCCTCTTCATCATTTGTTCTCAGCCATAAATTAAGTTTGCTTGTGGAATATGACATGCAACTTGACGCAAGAATATATGAGGAAACTTTTCATCTATTAAGATTTGCAGTAGGGCAATGATGATACGACGGTACCGTGAGTTTTTCAAATGGAACAATGGCTTCTCCATCTTTAGATCTCCACCTTCAATGATATGAGTAGATTTGTTTATTGAAATAAGAATTGATGCTCTCTCAATATGTGATATGAAATGCATCATTAGTTAACACCACTGCTAAGTTAGCAATGCTCTTTACAATAAAATTCCCACCATGTCAAAATAGCTTAACCTCTTAGGCTGCGTTTATCCGTTAGGATAAAATTCAAGATAAGATAAAATTTATCATATCTTGTATTTGGTGCCTACTCAATACAAGATAAATGGGGATATAGACTAGAAAAAAATTATTCCATAGGGGAAATGGGATAAAGGTAAATAGGATTTCTAACATCCATAATATGAAAGTTATTTTTATTGAATGATAGACTTTTTAAATTAACAAAATTAAAATTATATATGAATATAAATAATATTTCAATTCTAATGTAAGAAATTTAAAATAACAAAAAATAACAATTTAGTTATTTTAATTTAATCTTTTTTTTATTCATATATATATTCGAATTTAATTATATTTTATAAAATAATTTCAATATATAAATATAAATTTATTATATATTTTAGGTATATTAGTACAATTTACTATTTAATAACATTTTATTAGAAAACGATGGGAGGGGAAAAAAAGAAATTAATTGTTAAAATAGAGGAAAATAAAATAAAATAAGCAAGAGTGTCATGAGAGATAGTTATTTTTCTCACATGAAAATTTTTTAAATTAAAAAAATTAAAATAATATCTCAATATAAATAATATTTGGATTCTAATATAAGAAATTCAAAATAACAAAAAAATATTAATTTATTTTAATTTAATCTTATTTTTATTCTTATACATTGGAATTTAATTATATTTTATAAAATAATTCCAATATATATATATATATATTTATTTATATTTATTATATATTTTGGTTTTATTAGTACAATCTAATGTTTAATGAAATTTTATTAGAGAATGATAGGAGGGGAAAAAATAAAAAAATAAAAAGATTATAATTAATAAAAGAAAGGAAAATAAAATGAAAAACCAAATAAAATAAAGTAAGCAAGAGTGTTGTGAGAGATTTTTACTATCTCAGTTTATAAAAAATTTTGTTCATTATACTAAATAATGTAAATGATATGATGTGAATATATCCAACTTTATTACTGTAATCACCAAACAGTGGATATGATATATTAAAATCCTCTAGATTTCATATCATATCCTATATAATCCTATCCTGATTAAAAATTCGAACGACCAAATGTAGCCTTAGATAGCCGAATTCCATTTCTTGCACCCTCTTTCACCCCCCTGAGGCTCTCCTCTGTCCTCTCTTATCTCCTGGGTTTCTACAAATTCATTCGCTAACAGATATGGGGCTTGCACGAGGCTTCCCTCATCCCACTGGCCTTCAAGTAAAGCTGGAGTGTCGACATCTAAAATACAATTCATACCCCTTTTAGAGAAAACAGTTCTATCAACTATAACAATATCAATGGTGTGGGCAGTGTGAAATAGCATGCCAGACCAACAAATGCGTCACTGGCTTATGATGTCAAATTACGCACGACGCAAGGTTCTTTAAACCCAATTTCGCCTTCTGAAACTAAGCCATTGTACGATTAGTCGGATTGGGATATGTCTCCACGAAGTAGATTTGTGTGGTCATGCGTAGCTTTTGTATCAATCCTGGTGTGGAGCATGTAAAATATTAGGATATGGTTACGTGAGATCCGGGTATGGCCAACTAAACATGCACAAATAGAACCCTTATAATCATAATTGCAGTATCTCTCTCCGCCAACAAGGTTTCTCATCCTCTTGGATGCTTTTCAAAGATGCTTCTCATTCTCTCCAGAGGACCCGGTGTAGTCAATAATATATAGGGTTACACATGAGAGTTCGAATGTAATTTGTAATGTGTTGTACCGGGCCAATAAGGGGAATGAAAGTCAAAACCCTAACAGTGGTTGGGGGCAAAAATCATTGAGCTGACAACATTGGTCACCAGGAAAAGAGAAGAATTAATTATCTTATTCTTCATAGCCTAACCTTCTTCATTGCCTCACCTGCGCTTTCGCGAGCCACATCCTTGAGTTCTCAGAACTCCCTCCTCCCCTCACAGGGAAAACAAAAGAAGAAACGGCCATGGAGCAGGCCACGCTGAGCAATCTTGCCATCACTCAGGAGGAGAATCAAGCGGCCCTCAGTTTATTACGGATTGTGATTCTTCCATAATCTCGTACCCTTATGAGTGGAGCTTAGATTATCAAGTGAAGAGTAAGTGATGCAAAAGATGAATATAACTTATTCGTGGCAGTAACATCAAGACTATTGGTGGGTTATGGTGCGTTTAGTAACACTTCTGTTTAAAAATTGTTCCAGGGAACAGAAATAGAAAAAAATGTTTCTGTTCCGGGGAACAATTTTTGAACAAAAAAACGCGTATGGTAAACTTGTTCCGGGGATAAAAAATGAACATAAACACGTTTGGTAAATTTGAATTCTTTTTTTATTTCTTTTAATTTTTTAATTTTTTAATTTTCTTTTTAATTTTTTTCTTTCTTTTTTCTTTTTTCTTTTTTTCTTCTTTTGCTGATGGCCATTCTCTTAATGAGGTCAGGGTAGGCCAAAATAAGTTATTATGGCCAAAGAGAAAAGAGAAAGAAAAAAAAAAAAAGAAGAAAAAGAGAGGAGAGAGAAAATGTGTTTTTAATTTTTGTTCCAGAAACAAGAACAAGTTTTTCTTGTTTTTTGTTTCTGTTCCAAAAGTGTTCCCGGGAACAAAAAAATAGATTTGGAACAAAAACGCAAACAAACGCGTTTCTGTTCTTTTTTTGTTCCAGGGAACAAAAAAACACAAAATTTGTTTAAAAACAGACTTAAAAAGTAAAAACAAACAGCCCATTAGCCTCCTGTTCTAGAATAGAATAATTAGAGCTGATGCCATTCTCTTAATGAGGTCAGGGTAGGCCAAAATAAGTTATTATGGTAAAATGCTTTACTATCCCATTCAATAGATTGGACGTCCGAATTAAACTAAGCGTTGTACGAGATCGATACAAAGATGTTATTTGCCGTATTATTCTATAGAACAATTATAGAAAGAAGGCTAACCTAGTGGGGCATTCCGCGGTCAAGGCACTGCCAGCCCATGATAAATGCATGCGTGAGACTGAGAATATGTCAAATTTAACAAGAAGAGATGGCCATTCTGGAGCAAGCTCAGTTTTGCAATGATGCAATTCTAACAGAGTTCGGTACGGCCCTTGAGGAGCTGAATAGTCACTCGGGATTGAGAACCAATACGTAAAAATGCTCGAATGAACTCTCAAGGCAAACATGTATAAAGCTTCTCCACTAGTTACTAGTTAAGCTAAAAAAGCTCAAACCAGTATCAGCCTATTCATCATTTGTTCTCAGCCAATAATTAAGTTTGCTCGTGGAATATTACATGCAACTTGACAAACACAGGAATATATGAGGATACTTTTTTATCTATTAAGATTTATAATAGGGCAATAATGATGTGACGGTACCAGTAGATTTGTTTTTTAGAGAGGACATTTGTGCTATCTACTACGGCAGTTGGCGTGGGCAGTGTGAAATAGCATGCCAGGACAAATGCTTCACTGCCTTTAGATATCAAATGACGCCTGCTGCGAGGTTCTTTAACCCAATTTTGCCTCCTGAAATTAAGCCATTAAACAAATAGTCACATTGGGATATCTGCCTGCGAAGAAAGAAAAAGTTTGGTCACGTGCAGCTTTTGTATCGATCCTGGCATGGAGCATGTGATATTAGGATGTGGTTATGGGAGATCTGGATATTGCCAACTAAACATGCACAAATGGAACCCTTATAATCATTATTGCTAAACTTCTCTCCACCGACGTGGTTTGCTAGGAATCTCTATGTACCAAAATACTTACTAATTTTTCTTCAGAGTTTACGTACCAGCAATGCATCATAATTGCATGATTAAGGAATTTAATAAGGGTCAGAATAGACTATTCCGGACCTTAAGCAAAGCAAGCCTCAAATTTGGACTACTGGGAGGATATTTTCCATGAACATTTCCAACACGCGCCACCAAAGCATCTATATGTGACAAATAAATTCTTCTGCCCCAATATTAAGAAGCGGATTCATGAAAGGACGATATTCTAACCACAAGTACCTGATTAAACATTCGTTAGCCTTGCCTCGTCATACAGTGAGGTCGTCTTGTGTCCCCGACAATCTACCTAATTCAGCCACAGGGACTAGGCCTTTTGAGCGGGCCTAAGATGATATGAACTTCGTGTAGGAGATATTGTCATCAAAGAATGTGAACCATCTTCCATTACGGAATGAAATCCCTGGAAATATTCAAATGAAAAATAGCGTGAACAGAAAATTAATTAACCTATCTTTCCTTTATTTGGCTGCAGCTCGAGATCCCATACTGGATCATCCGCTATGCCAGCTAATACAGCATATGACTCGGCATTGAAAGCTGCATACAAAAACTAATGGCTTCAAGAGCTTCCTCGGAAGTTCCATGACCGAAATTAACCGCGACTGGAACCTCAACCTGCCATAGAAACATGTGCGTAACCCTGTTTAGATTATCTTCTCTGTTTGTATTAACTGAAGTAGAGTTTTCATTAAGAGACTCCGGACATGTAATTGCAAATTCAGGTCTTATAACCCAAAACTTAAACCAGAAAAACTAGCGATACAAGAACCACAGTGCACCACTAAAACGTTCATCAACCATTTTCCATATTCGCTGTGTTTTTCCAGAAATGATAATTTGGGTTTAAGCTCAGGTGAAAAGGCATACTACATCCACTAGATCCATATATCAAAACAGACGACAAGCGGAGCAGAATGCGAAACTAGGCTTCTGCAAATTGTTTGGCTGCATTTGACTGGATAGGTATGTCTATAATGACGGTCTCATCCATTGTTGTCATTTGTGCAAAAATATTAAAATTTATAAGATAGCATAAAAGAATTTATCTCATCTGTACAACACATATAGCAGAATCTCTGGTGCAGATAAGCGTAGTAATGGTATTCTTCTCTTGTTCAAGCCAATATGAAATACGCTCACATTAGCCTGTCCTGCAGCAGAGATGCAACAGGCAACCAAGGAAATCCCTCCTTGCTTAAAGGCAGCAGGATGGATCTGCAAGGAAAGTGGGCATCAAACGAATCATACTCTACTTATAGCCATGCGGTTTAGTCCATCCCCTAAACACTAAGTACAAATTTGCTTGTATCTGCAGATACAAGATCATCCAGACCCACAGTGTCTCCAACAAACATCCTGAGATGGAAGGAGTTTTTTGTGCATCGCTCATGGCCATTGACAGTGCTTGATACAGTTGATGAATGTCTAAGCACAAGATAAGGTTCAAATTCAAAACGAATGGTCTCCACATAAGGAATGCCATTGAAGAAAAAGCAGGTGGAAAGACAAGGCCAAGAGGGAGTGTCTGTTTTGCAATCTTGAAAGAGTTATAATAGATTGTCCTTTACAAGTTCAACAACCCATTCATCAGAAATTGTTCCAAACCAGCAGATGGAACCAATGCACAATAACTTTGTCTGGACTATCCATCTAAAAAATTTAGAGCGGATATTACTGTTCAAGTTTTTTGTCACGCTCCTCACTAGTTGTACCAAACACACGCCTCCCTTCAGCCTGAAGACAGCACCTCCCTGGGCTAGTGACACCTTGAACGTCTCCTCCAATTGTAAGAGCTGAAACACAAGCGACGACTTTGGTTGCTCTACCAACTGCACTAGAAGCACTTGCATTGGAATAACAAGCTTCAGGAGACAATTGATAATGTTTTCATAAGGACTTGCCAAGATTGAAAGCTCCAGCAAGAGTAGAAGGCACTTCTGTGCAAGATCTATCTCAAATACTCAGCTCTAAAGCTCGCCAAGAACTTTCCAAAAGAGGCACAGTCATGTTATACTGACGAGCAAATTTGCCTCGCAATATTCCATGGACTTGGAGAAGAGGGAGAGTTTGTCTAGGAAACACCTGCTGTAAGATAAGGTATTTTGGCTGGAGTTGGCCCAGGTAATTTCAACTCTGAAGTGCCTCATTAGGCCTACTTGTTTCCCTGGGTATGCTGCTGATAGCTTTTTCCTAGCTTTGAACACCCAATTCGATTTGATTATGGATATAATCTTTTTTGCTTAGAAAAAAAAAAGTAACAATTTATTAAATATGACACAAGATACACAATAAGAAAATCAAACTAGTAACAAAAGAGATCACATCAAGCCTCACTTGGCTAGCACATTGAAAACTCATTAAATAAATGGACCTCTCTTATGAAGTAGGGAAATGAAGAATTTCTATTGTATTTCCATCTCAGCAAACAAGGGGAATAATCTTCTGGAAGAACTAACCCTGTTCAACGGTCTAGATTTTCCTTCTGACGACCAAAAAAGTAATCCTTTCAAGTGGTTATCTCCGTTTCTTCTTCATTGTTAAAGAGACGGGTGGAGCAATTGGTCTCTTCTTCGCAAAAGCACTCGCTCTGCTTTCTAACTCATCATCGGTATCACTATCACCACCTGGATCTCTTGCAGTTAGGCCAGACTCCTCAGCATCTTTTGCAGCTTTTCTCTTTCCAGACTGCAAGTTGGCATACAATTTCCGTTCCACAGGGTCATTTGAAAGTCCAGGTCTCATTTGACGTGAAAACTTTGCACCAAGACCAAGTCTATAAAAAGATTTAAGTTCCACTTAACAATACTACAACTAGAAAAATATTACATGGCAATATCAAGAAGATAGCCTAAACTGACCTAGACGGTCGACCCTGGGATTCTGCCTCTGTTTGGTCGTCCTCGGCAACTTTAGTCATATTATTGACCCATTGTTCAGCCTAATCATAAGCATGTTTCAATCAGTGGCAGTAGAAATCAAACGACAAACATGAGCTTTAGCATGAGTCGAAAGTGAAAAAGAGGCAACCAACAATCAAAAACAAAACCATAATTATTAAATGATATTCACAAGCCTATTGATGCAATGATGATTGTTAACTGTATCCTAATGGTCCACTGTAATAAAAGTGGTATAACACATTATCTTCTCGGGTCTAAGTTGGCGACAATGAAGTGACCACATTTTTACGATTAATTTTGAACTTCATAATAGCAATCACAAAAAATTTCATGAATTAATGGTCGTAGGAAATTAGAAATTAAACTATATAGTAAACTGAGACTGACAATGATCTAGTATAGAATTAACAACACCGTTTCATCAACCATGATATACCAAAAGCCCATTACCAGTTTCAAAGCCACATCAGATTTAATGATTTGAGGAACTCCAGATTTCTTTGTTGCTTCCTTACTCATAATGCCTCGTCTTTAGCAGCCTGCAACAATGCAAACAAAGAACCATGTTATTCATTTCGGGGCGACAATGTCTGTGAATGAACAATACCAAGACAACACGAAAAAAGAGCAAATTTTTCCGTAAGCATGCATGAGAATAGGGAAATAGAACAAAAAGAGGCAGCAAGACGCAACCAGCAACCAAGTCGATCCAGGCAGTGGATTGTGAATCCACCGGGCGAAGGGAAAACTAGCAGGAATCCTTCTCAATTCGATAGAAAACTTCAGTCGAATACCAAATCACTCGTGAACGGAATACCAGGAACCAACAACTTATGATTGAGTCAGGAATTTCATCAAACAGGTTGTAAGCATTAAGCTATCTCTCGGCTACACATTATTTTGAACTGAAACTGGAATATCCAAGGCAACAGCGCGCCCTAAGGCCTACGTGCATACTGAATTGACAGAAAGACCGTGATTATGTTTATATACAGTGAGGGAGGAATAGCATGTTGAAATGAAACTCGAGGCCGCGACAGGAACAATACAACATCAGACGAGATTGAGAATGAATACGAGTGATAGGATCGACAAGAGCATCGGCCGGCCATCAAGTCATTGATGATAACAGCAAATAGAACCCGAACCCGAACCCGAACCCGAAAACACTGGACTCCTGCTTGAGAGATGCTCGGAGCTTACGCGGTTAAGAAGAGGAGTAGCTTCAGATCGGAGCAGAGCGCCACTGGAGGGCACCAGAATCGCAACCGGAGAAGTGGACCGAGTCACCGGCCGATGAGGAGGAACCGCGACGGCGAGTCGTCGGAGGTGAGGCGAACGGAGGTCGAGCGGCCGTGGAGCTGGAGGGGGAAAGCGAGACGCGTTCTTCGTTTCGGCCAGAGCGCAGGAGGGAGAGATATGGGCCGGGCCTCTTTGGGGCTTAAGAAGCGATTCTTCGGTGATGGGCTTGGGTCAGTCAAGCATGGGCCAAGTTTTCTCTGGCGGGCCGAGATTACGGATATGGGCTGCGCCAGATGGGTTTCGCGCACATTCATTCATTTTTTTTTTTGGTCTTTTTACTATTGTTCCTTTATATTTTATTTATAATTTTTATTTTTACAAATAAAAAATTCATGTGCCAATAGGACATACGATTGTTCAGGTTCATGACTCAAGAAACTCTAGATTAGTTGAAACATTGCTCCTCGGCGTACCATAATAAAAATGCAAAATCTTTTCGTTCAATAACTATTGTTTAGAATTCTCTCGACTCTACAGCAAATGATTCACGGTCATAACAATACACATCAAAGCACATGCCTTTTATACCAACAATGCATCAATCAAATAAAGATATCGATTTTGCCTATTTTGAAAATTCACTTTCCGAATTTGAATCGAACCCAATCGAGTTGGGATCCGCTCCTCGAGGCGAGACGACAGTGGTGGGCTCGTAGAACTAGACAAAATTCCAAAGAAGGCCCACTTGGATTTATTTGGCCAATTTGTGATTTTGTTTTGACCGGAGCAGCGGATTAATTTCTTCAATCTCACCAATCTTCTTCTTCGGCCCGCTTGGAACCAAAGTAGGTGTGCCCGGCAAGGCTGCTTCATCGAGGGTCGAGAAGCTTGGCCGAGCACCTTTTCTCTCTCTTCCACTCGTGTATCTCTCTCATCTCTAATGCAAACCAAGGTTAACTTTAATATTATGAGCTTAAACTTAAGCCTTTATAATATGATGGGCTCTAATAACCTAAGACTTGCCCCTAATTAAATTCTTATTTGGCTGAACTACGCTCAAATTAAGTCAACTAAAGCCCCATTCTCCATGTGAGTTTCGGCCACCCCTATCCCCTCCCCTTGGCCAAATTTTGCTGTGCCATTTGGGCTCAATGGTTCGAATCTTAAGCTCAGAAACCATCCGCCTCCGGGCCGATGCTAATGTAATCAATGAAAAATATAAACTAAATAATAAATGCTCATAAAACTATATAATTTGCAGTTTAATTTTTAATTTTATTTGTTTAGGGATTAAAAATACATCCCTAATTTACTGTATAATAAATAAATGACCGAATCGCCAAAATTTAAGTGTCAATAATCACAAAATTTGCAAAATTAGATCTCACGTCTATTATTAGGTTCCCTACAGGAACAGAGGCATACTATCGCATCCCAACGATGACACATTCGTATTATTGTTCTTGAAGCGGTGCTGGTAGATCAAGGTTACGTTTTGTAATCCAGATTTGAATCTGGATAGAATAACAAATTATTCTATTCGGTGTTTGATGACGTTCTTCAAACTGAATAAACCTGGATGCATCCGGATAAAACGCTAGATAAGAAATCCGATTTAGATGGTGGGATAAACATGGATTGGATATAAAATTTTATAAATAACTAAAAAATTCATATTTTATCTTTTAACGAAGTGATAAAATGACACATTGGATATTTGCTTCCCCACCACCAAAATTACCAATCATCACTTTCGACTACCACAGTATCGCCATCACCTCCGACCACGTCAATCATCATCACCGGTTGCCAATTGTGTTTCGACAAGGGAGGGACTCCCACTGTTTACGAGGCCATCCCAAAATTAGGCGAACTCGTGTCGGTTGAGAGACCTCGTGCTCCTACGATCGACAATGGAGAGGGTTTTAGTCTAACAAGAGCAAAGTCGAAGATGTGATTTTCAATTTCTAAAGATTTTCAAATGGAAAGGATTTTTAAAGATTTTCAATCTTATTTTAAGTTGCGAATTTTCAAAAACTGGATTTTTTTTTTAAGAGCTCATATTCTCTCTTAGGTTGCACTAACCATATGATAGAATATTTTTAACAATCCAGGGATATGTGGTGGATTTCAAATCCTCCTTTATTCTATCCCATCTTAATCCAAATCCGAATAATTAAACATAGACCTAAAAAGATTATGTTTAGTCGTTAGAATTTCTAATTAAAATAGGATTAGATAAAATAGGATATAAAATCCATGGAATTTTACTAGTAATTGTAATAATAAAATTAGATATATTCACATTATATATATATATATATATTGTAACGAAGATAGTAAAAATCCCTCGCGATACTTGTCACGCCTCGATTCCCGAGCGTGCGCCCATTCCTTGGTGGTCGATAAAATTTGCGAAGTCCCAGAACACGTTGCCGACCAATTCATTTAATGCACATGCGGAAGCGAACATCACATAATATCCAATATTTAACTCTTAAAGAGTAGAGAAGGTAGTAAAATACTACTGACAACAATCGGCTTGGGATAGAAAAGAAGGAAACAAATCACAACCAAAACATGCTTTTATAAACAATCTGGTTTATAAATAGAGGCCAACTATAGGATCAAAGTACATGAGGTCTATCTCCAAAAAGAACTTCTAAGCCATCCATGCTCCTGACCCTTCCGCTTCAAGCTTCAGATTTTTTACACTAGGGACCTGAAAAGTTAAGTCCACGATGGCGTGAGACAATGTCTCAGCAACTTCACCCCATAAACCCCGACTAAGAAGGAAATATGCCTAGAGGCAGTCTATGCACACAATATAGAAGACTTACCTCGACTCAGTTCCCTCCTGCATGTTAGCACAATTCATATATCACATAAGTGCAATAACAACACTCAAGCATTTGGAACGTCTCATTCAATCTTAGTCAATCAATCAATCAATTGAATCAACACAATTGATCCATCATTCAATCAAACAATTGCTCATAAGGCCAAATTATTATGACATGTCTCATTCTGTGTTACACAATTTCGTCCCATAATTAGGCGCAGGTAAATTATATCGGTGGTTCAATCCACACCCGATATTCACTCTCAATATTCCAATTCAACATCCCCACTCAATATTCCAACTCCATGTTCCAACTCAATACTCAACACTAGACTCAAGATCAAACTCAAGGCTCTAGAGGTAGTTCTCATGTGACTTGAGTCGCCATGTAACACTTAGCTCATGATTACAACAAGTAATAGTATAAGGCATTAGAGGCGACTCACATGAAGTCTCGCTATCGTGTAGTACCTAGTCCTTTATTACACTAGGCAATACTATAAAGCACTAGAGGTGGCTCACATGAATTTCGATATCATGTAACACTAAGCCCTTCACTATGCATGACAATACTGTAAGGCTCTAGAGGTAATTCCCATGCGACTCAAGTCGCCACGTAACACTTAACCCTTGATTACAATAAGCAATAGTAGAAGGTACTAGAGGTAATTCACACGAAGTCTCGCTATAGTGTAGCACTTAGCCCTTTACCTGCTCACAACCCATACATGCACACTCATACTCTACCAGTAACACTATGCTTCACACTCAATTGCATAAATTATCAACCAATTGCACAATTAAACAATCAATATCACATATCCCCCATCAATGTCCATCATTTCTCATGACCATAAACCATCAGACGATCATCCAATACTGGCCAAAGAAATTGTACTTTGCACACAAATTCCTCAATTAAAATAACGAACTTGACATATTTTCATCGTGTTAAAAATACTCGATAAAAATAAACGCATGTGGATACATAGTCGACCTGAGCCAAGAATGCAATATCCTTCTTTTAGAAAATCTCACTATTTATACAATGCATAAACACATTTTCAGCATGTAACACTTAGCCCATGATTACAACAAGCAATAGTATAAGGCATTAGAGGCGACTCACATGAAGTCTCGCTATCATGTAGTACTTAGCTTTATTACACTAGGCAATATTATAAGGCACTAGAGGTGGCTCACATGAGTTTCGATATCATGTAGCACTAAGCCCTTCACTATGCATGACAATATTGCAAAGCTCTAGAGGTAATTCCCATGCGACTCAAGCTGCCATGTAACACTTAGCCCTTGATTACAATAAGCAATAGTAGAAGGCACTAAAGGTAACTCACACGAAGTCTCGCTATCGTGTAGCACTTAGCCCTTTACCTGCTCACAACCCATACACGCACACTCATACTCTACCAGTAACACTATGCTTCATACTCAATTGCATAAATTATCAACCAATTGCACAATTAAACAATCAATATCACATATCCCCCATCAATGTCCATCATTTCTCATGACCATAAACCATCAGACGATCATCCAACACTGGCCAAGGAAATTGTACTTTGCACACAAATTCCTCAATTAAAATAACGAACTTGACATATTTTCATCGTGTTAAAAATACTCGATAAAAATAATCACGCCGAGCCCACCGGCCACTACCGCTCCGCCGATCTTGCCTCCGAGCGTCATTGCTTCAACAGCCGCAACTCTGCCCGCGAAGCTGTCGCTGTCCCATCTCACCAGAACCCTCGCCCGCAAGCTCGCGTTTTCGTTTCAGCCCAGAAGCCGTGACGGTGCCTCGCCAGCCGCCCTTGCCTTCGCCGATGGCTCACCGTTGCTCAGCCCAAGTGCCTGACGCCAGCAGCTCGAAGTCTTGACCCGACTTGCTGTTGACCCGCGCGACCAGGACCAGATCCGAGTCCCCACATGCCCGAGTGACGATTGCCGCCCGTCCGACGGCCTGCTCCTCCGCCCAGATTTGCCCGACCCTTGCTGTCGAGATCTGACCCGAGCTAGACCCGATTCAACCGCTCCAGACGCCGCCCACACGCGACTCATCTCCTACTGCCGGACCCGAGTCCTCTACTCCGCCCCTATGCTATCGCCGCCGGTCCGCCCACTGCATCCTTGCCGGAGTTCCCTTTTGCCGAACCGATTGACCCTCTGCCTTGGTGACCCCGCACGAGCTGCCCAGCTTTTCTTTTGGAAGCAAAGGAAAAAACAAGAAAAAAGAAAAAAGGAAAAGGAAAATTAGGTAGTTTTTCTTTTTTATTTACTTTATTCTATTTTTTATGTTATTTTCATTTATTTACTTTGTTTTTTTTAGAAGTTGTTCCTAAATATATGATTGATATTTAGACATGAAAGTGCCCCCTAAAATTAGGGGTTGTCAGTCCGATTTTCGCGTCCGAAATCCGACTTGCAATCCCTTGCAAAAATCGACAATCCGATCTCATGCCCGAGATTCGATTCGTGATTTTACTTTAAAATTGGACAACCCGATCTCATGCGCGAAATATGGTTTGCCAATTTTCGAATATCAATTTTATCTTGTTTGATTTGATGTCGTGGTGTTTAAGTCAATTTTATTTTTGTAAAAGAAAAAATCCAAAAAAAAGATTAGGTTTGTTTTTTTTTTTTTAATTATCTTGCATGTTTAAGATAGAGATTTTATTTTGAGTCATGAAAAAGAAAAAGAAAAAGTGCACTCATTTAGGACGTTAGTTTTTTTTTTCTATTATCTGAATTGCATGTTTAATTTTAATTTCGAATTTCATAAAAATTAGGAATTAAGGCATTACTTGCACGTCATGGCATTTTAGAATAAATTAAGTGTTTTATTTTAAGTCTAGATTCATTTTTGCATCTTAGGATAGAACTTGCTAGGTTAAGATAATATCTTAGTTTAAATTAGGATTTAGTCTCACCTGATCCTTAATATAAACTAGATAGAATCTTAATCTAGATAATTATGTTTTGCATTTTCCTTAATTTCGAATTTCATTAAAATTTGTCTTAGGATAAATTAGTTTCAACTTCTAGAATATATTGCATTTTTTTTAGAATAGAAAATTCATGTGCACGTCATATAGAATTAGACCCACGAAATGCATGTCATTTTAATGATTGTTATTAGGTTCATTTAATTAAAATTTGCTTGTCATTAGAATTAGGTCATTTTGATTAATTTAGATTGCATATTTAATTATTGCATGTTCATTAAAAAATCATTAGCTTTTTTTTACTCATTCATATAGTTTAAGACATTTTGCCATGCCATATTATTTCATGTTAGGTTAGAAGCACTGCATTGCATTGCATATGACTATATTCTTGTTAAAAAGTGAAAGCAAAAATTGAGTGATTGCTTGTTAATTAGAAATCATACCTAGGACTGTTGATGTGAATTCTGATTTAACATTGCAGATGCTTTCGTTGCTTTGAGGTAAGTTTTGCAATTTATTGCTTTACTTGGGTGTTAAATTGATGGTTTGCGCACCCGCATGAACACCTTACATGTTAGGAAAATTAATTGAAATCAATTCAAGCTGCTTGCTAAACATTTTTCAAAAACAAAAGAGAAAGGTACCGAAATGGCGTTAGAGAAATCTCACGTAATCAAGTTCCCGTATCCAAAATCTCTGGTTCGTAGAAGTAAAATGATTCTCCCCTTATTTTACTTAGGTGTCTAATCGACCTACCATAAACTAATTAGTGGCGACTCCCTTTTGCATGCTAGACATTTGAATTTAAATCGCGAGTTGGTATGGGCTTGGGAGAGCCCGAGCTAAGTCTAGGCTTAGCAATCCATTAGCCTAATTTTAGGTGGTGCACTCGAAAATCTGGTCGCGACAAGAGTTTAGTGAGTAAACTCATCGGTTTAGCGCGAAAATCGGTTCACGGCGATGGCAGCGTGACGGCAGCCGAAACTTAGGCCTACGGCGGCACCAAAGGGAGTCCGGGAGGTCCCGAAAAAGATCACAAAGCCCACGGTTGGGCTACTCGGTTCTGGTTCTTAACTGAGCTGGCTTCGGCGGCTTACAGTTGGGCTTGGTTAGTAGAGTGGATGCTGGATCAAAGGCCAAAGTGGGCCAGTTAGCGGCGTGGGACTGGGCTAAGCCGTTGATGGCGTGAAGGCAGGCTGACGTGAAGGAAATGGGCGGTTGACTTCGTGCATGAAACAATGGAGATGGCAACTTGTTGGGCTGAAGCGTGAGTGGGCCAAATGAGCGTGTGGCTAAGTGGTGTTGCTGGCGTGGGCGACTCGAGGGTAGCTAGCGTTAAAGATGGGCAGTCAACAAACCGGCTGAAGGAGCAGCTTCGATTGGAACACACGGGCTGTTGGGCTCGTGGGATGTGTGGCAATGAAAGGGAGATTCGGTGGAGATGGGCTAATGAGCGAACGTTGGCCGAGGAGATTAACGGTCAACTGACTAGCTAAAGGAATTGCAGAGTTGACCTCCACGCATGGGACGATAGAGACGCAAGGGGTTGTTTCGGTGGAGGGACAGAGAGCGTGGGCTGCGGAATTCAAATGAAGGAGCTGTAATCTTCAAAGGAAAATGAAAGAAAAGCAAGAACAAACAGGGGTGGTGGAATTGGTGTGCGAAGGAATAAGACAGGGAAGGAATGAGGGAGAGAGGGTAGACGGCAGAGAGAGAGAGAGAGAGAGAGAGAGAGAGAGGAGTAACAAGCCTTGAAAGTCAATATAAAATATCAATTTTCATCATTTCAAGGTCCCCAAAAGTCCACATACCTATCCCCTTGGTCCCCCATGCCTTTATGCATATAAAATTCCACATATATCTAGGTTAATGTCCACATGTTGCAGCCCCCACTCAAGCCTACGAATTTCCTCAATTTGGACTTCAACTTCTTCACCAATTCTCCAATTTGATGACCAAATTTGCTGCGAAGGAAGCCTACACAATTTCCACAATTTCTCTTCACCAAGTAACTCACTTTGGAGGCTAAAAATCCCCTCAATTTGGCCCCTCCGAATTTCCTTTCTCTTCCGAATCGTCCGAATGGATTTTCTGTAAAAATCTCGGGCTCACCGAAAATTCTTTAAAGGATGGGTCGACGTTCCTAAAATAAATCGTGACATGACCGAACTTATCGGGTTCAATTTTGTGGTTAATTTCAACCGGACGTAATTTTAGCGACAGAAGAACAGCCTAAGTGCCATAACTTGGTACGGAGGGACACTTAAGTGCCATAACTTCAAAATGGTACACTTGAGTGCCGGTTTCGAAGTTAAATGGAACACTTAAGTGCCACTCCGGCGAAAATCCAGCCAAATGGCTGACGTGGCAACTTTCCGGCGAGTTTGGTCCAAAACGGCGTTGTTTTGCACGCTGACGTGGCGGAGAGAATACAAAAACAACGCCGTTTCGTGTAAATAATAATATAAAAATTAATTAAATTAGATTTAAACTTAATTTTATTTAAAATATTCAAAAAAATTTAAAAAATTAAGAAAAATTTAAAAATTTTAAAAAAATTAAGAAAATTTTAAAAATTTTAAAAAAATTAAGAAAAATTTTAAAATTTTAAAATTAAGAAAATTCAAAAATTAAGAAAAAAAAGGGGGAGGCGGCCGAGGGTCGAGCCTCGCCACTCCGGTAGGCGGCGACGGTTCGTGACCGCCCTGCCGATCGCGATGAGGGGCACCTAAATCTGGGTCCTCGCGGCCGGAAGGGCGCCACGGAGCAGAGACGACCGGGTTGCGAAGTCCTAGCCGGCTCATGACGGCGGTCTGGGCCGCTACCGGGCGAGGGCTCACAGCCCCGGTCGACTGGCCCCCTGGTCGACCCTCCCCTCCGGCGGGGAGGACGGCGGCGGCGAGGGCTCAGCCCTCAGCCGCCCCGTTCGAACTCCCCCACCTTTTTTTTTTCTTAATTTTTTTTAATTTTTCTTATTTTTTAAATTTTTTGAATATTTTAAATAAAATTAAGTTTAAATCTAATTTAATTAATTTTTATATTATTATTTACATGTAGACACGAAACAACGTCGTTTTTGCATTTTCTCCGCCACGTCAGCGTGCAAAACGACGCCGTTTTGGACCAAACTCGCCGGAAAATTGCCACGTCAGCCATTTGGCCGGATTTTCGCCGAAGTGGCACTTAAGTGTTCCATTTTACTCCGATATTGGCACTTAAGTGTACCATTTTGAAGTTATGGCACTTAAGTGTCCCTCCGTGCCAAGTTATGGCACTCCAGGTGTCCCATTGTCCAATTTTAGCATAACCTAACCTACATGATAGCTTTTAGGAATGTTTAGCGCATTTGACCTGTGGTCGATTATTCTCGAGCCACATGGTGTATCTTCGACTTATTGGCGACTCTCGGTTGTCGTGAAAATCTTGATGTTTTGAAATACGGACACGAGGTATATAAATGATTGAAAAATCGGTCTAGTGCCACTCGATAGAAATTTTGCAATTAGGTGAAATCACCTACACACTAATCACATACCTTTGCCAAATCAACTTATCTCCGATCTTTGATCGATTTTGACGGTGCTGTAATGACTCTTGCAGATTAGCACGGTCGAACAATCGATTCCTAGTCGAATTCTCAAGTCAAGTGCGTTTAGATTCCTTAACGGCTTCACTTGATAGACTAGTTATCCCGTGAGTGATCAGCTCAGGGAAAAGAACCATAGGCTCATCAATGAAAAGCCAAACTTATTCAATCGAAAACAGAGCCTGAAAATCAGGATGTCACAATTTTTCCCCTCTTACAAAAATTTCGTCCTTGAAATTTAAACCATTACCAATCTTTGAACAAAGAGGTGGGGTACAATCGTCTCATCGAATCTTCACTTTCCAAGGTTGCCCCTTCTGTGCCGTAGTGTTGCGAGACCACTTTAACCAACGGAATCCTCTTGGTGCACAGAACTTGTTCATTCCGATCCACAATCTGAACTGATCTTTCCATGTACGACACTCTGTCGTCCACGTCTAACTCTTTAGAATTTAGCACGTGGGTCGAGTCAGGCTCATACGTCCTCAACATCGACACATGAAAGACGTCATGCACTTGTGCCAATCTCGATGGCAATGCAAGACGATACGCTAGAGTCTCTATTCTTTCCAGACTCTCAAAGGGACCTACGTACCTCGGACTCAGCTTTCATTTCTTGCCGAAATGCAAAGTACCTCTACCAAAAGACGTGCTCACCAACTTGGAATTCCAATATCTCCATAGCTTTTCTGACGGCTCTAAGTGGTCTTTAATCTGTCTCTGATAATGGCGACTGCATCCATTGACTACTGACTAACTCTGGGCCTGTGATCTTTCATTCTCCAACCGCATCCCAACAAACTGGTGTTCTGCACGCACTGCCATACAACACTTCGAAAGGAGCCATCCGAATACTTTGCTAGTAGCTGTTGTTGTAGGCAAACTCGACAAGACGAAGCTATTCCTCCCAACTTCCCTTGAAATCCAACACGCAAGCTCGCAGCATGTCTTCAAGGGATTGAATCGTCCTCTCAGACTGGCCATCTGTTTGTGGATGATAGACCATATTGTACTGCAGCTCCGTTCCTAAGACAGCCTGCAAACTCTTCCAGAAAGCAGCTGTGCGGTCTAATGTAATCGTCACCCGGCACTCCATGTAGATGAACTATCTGATGCACGTATAATTCTACGTGCCTGTCCAAATCAAGGTACTTTCGTACCGTGATAAAATGAGCCGACTTCGTCAATCTGTCGACCACTACCCAAATGGAATCATGACCCCTCTAACTCATTGGTAAGCCTGTTACAAAGTCCATTGTAATGCGTTCCTATTTCCACTCGGGAATCTCAAGAGATTGCAGAACTCCTCCCAACTTACAATGTCGTGCCTTCACTTGATGACACGTCAGACACTTGGCGACATACTTGGCGATATCCGCCTTCATACTGGTTCACCAATCATATTGACGCAAATCTTGACACATCTTCGTACTGCCTAGATGAATGTTGTAACTGCTACGATTAGCTTCTGACAATATATCCTCCTTAAGCTCTGCATTGTTAGGTACACATAATCGCCCTTAGAACCTTAGTGTCCTGTTATTAGAAATCTGAGAATTAGCCTTTCTCTTTTCCGTATCTTCCTGTAGAATCTTCTAGATCTGTCAACTGCAATGTCTTGATTCTTATATGTACTTCTGGTTCAATTCTAAGGGTGGCTATAAGACTTGAAAGGTGGCCTACCTCAAATTTGAAAACCGAATCTCGAACTCCTTCGAGTAAGACCCACTCCTTAATCACCATCTCGCTATCAATCACTATCGACTCAACGCATTTGTAACTTCCGTTCCTTCAATTCTGACAGCGGCAAATGGTAAGGGGCCTTAGAGATTGGCTCCGTCTTAGGGGCCAACTCAAACACGAACTCGATCTCCCTTTCTGAGGATAGACTAGGTAATCCTTCAAGAAACACCTCAGAAAACTCTCGTACCACAACTATGTTCTCCATCTTTGGTTCATCAACTGTCGTGTCCACTACAGTTGCCAAATAATCTTGGCAACCTACCTCCAGAAACCAATTGCCTTAAGTGACGAATTTTAAAATAATCAAGGGTTCTTCTCGGTTCCCACAACTCAAGACTTCCACATGTTAACGGATTAAACTGTATTACTTCTCAATAACAATCCATTATGGCAAGATGCTCCTTAAACCAACTCTTTTTATATTGTCGCAACCCGATATCACCGCCCTCGTATCAAGGGGGAAAGGTTGGGTTTAGGAGTACTTGATCAAGAGATCATGAGCTCTCCCAAGCTCGTACCCCACGTGACAGCAAATTTTGTACAGTTTAATTATTTATGACATCCTAAAAATAAATGGGAGTCGCCACTAGCCTCGTTTCGGGGGTCGGCTAAAAACCCAATCGAGGGTCGGGAGTATTCCCTCGATTCCTACACAAATAAATATTTAGGTTCGGGGACTTGAGTTACGCTAATATTTCTATTAACGCCCTTTTGATACCTAAACAATATGTTGTGTTTTTCTTAATATGTCCATGCGTTTCTTTTTAGATTTTTCGGGATCATCAATTCTAGACTAAGTGATCATGCGTGGTTGATCATTTTCATACTATTCTATTCCTAGAAAAATATGAAAAGGAATCACTCAATGAAATTGAAATTGCAAGACATGAAGTAAACAATCAAGAAAAGCAGTAAATCTATCATGCAATCCTAAAAAATATAAAAGAGAAATGTATGAGAAAAAGAGAGAAAAACCCACAACTCATTGAGTTTTATACAACAAATGGAACTCGAGATATATGTTGGGAAAATGAATATTACATGATAATAGTCGGAATAGATATCGACCTTCACCATCTTCACGCCTTCTCCATCTTCAAGGCCCTAATCTAAACCTAGTCTAAGAAATCTTATAACTAGGTGCATACAAATGAAAGAAACAATCATGCACATCAAAACAATTTTCATGAAGACAAGTAATCTCAATTCAGCATGCAAGATATTCTAAAAGAAATCCTAGAATGAAATCATAACAAAGAATTACAACAGAAATCACCAAACATCACACATAAGATCAAAACAAATGGGGTAAAACCCATGGATAATTGGCTCTAAGAAAAGCACTGAACATCAAGCACACCATAAGGAACAACTTTCATGAATGAAGCTTCCTAAAATTTATCAAGTTCAAGTAAGGTCAAATTCATAGTCGAAAAGCAACAATCGCTAAAGCATGCAAATCAATCATAAGCAAATCAGAAAAATGATGCATGGTTACTGATTTATTAAGCCACCTAATCGATACATGAAAATTATGAAATTTGAACATGATGTAGAGCTAAATGTGAAGAACAAGATTGATTAAGACATTTAACCCTAAATCCATGCGCAAAAGACCACACAAATCCATTAACATTGATATGTGACTTGTCATTAGGAGCAAAATGCATAACAATTTCAATTGCGACATGTCGACTTGAATTCTAAGGTTACTTGACCTTATTTAATGATGCTTAAAAATTCTCAAATTTCAGCATGGAATGTATATGGATATTATGGACAGTTTTCATTGAGGACTCAACTTCAAAATCATCATGTATAAGACCACACAAAATTGGTAGACAGTCGGATTCATAGAGACAAGACAGCACTGCAGGTCAAGACAAATTCCAGACTTCAAAACTTGATCTAAAAAAAGAAAAGCAGGGCAAATGGTGGGCAAATTGGACAAACTAGGCATTGTTAGAAAGCTCAAGGTGTCCTTTACAAATTCCTATTAGGTGACAATTGCAATTTGTATAAGCAGTCAGATCAAATCATAACAAGCAGAACATGGTAGTAGGGCAAACATGCAATCATTTTTGCAATTTTTATGTGAATGACAACTTTCATGAAGGACCCAATCCTAGACTCCTCACACAAAAATTCATATCAAATTCACAAAACATTCGAGGTCATAGAAACAAAGCATGTATTACAGACCAAGGCAAATTCCTGATTTAAGCATGTATGGCTTAATGCAAATCGACCTACTTGTATGACCTTCAGAAATTCTAGAAAAAAGGTTATATGTTTTAGAGATACATGTGTGAGCAATGTTCTTGAAGGAACCGACTTAAAATTCAAAGCACAAAAAATCAGCAAGAAATCATCAAGCAGCAAAGGTCATCCGAAACAGAGAGACAAATATTTGGCAGATTATGGACTAGACTTTGGACTGGCAAAAACCATATCAAATGAGGTCCGATTAGTGCATTATATAGCTCATTGGAAAGATAATCGAACCGTCTTCAACCTTCATGAAGATTTCGAACATATAAAATCACAGCAACTAGCTCGTATCAAGTGATTTACACAGAAGGTCATTTAGAACACAGAACACGATTAACAACACAGGTTCTGTAACAATGGCCCAATGAGTGGTGTCGGATCTATGTACTTAGTAAATCAACTTCTAAGAAATGTTTCATATCAACACGTTTTCAGATCTGACATTATCATGATCTATTTCTCAGTCATGCCCTTGAGGTGTTTCGTCAAACACTACACGTGCAACAAAACAATTAACTGAAGTTATGGAACGAAACCAAAGCCATATTTTCATCTAACATTCTAAAATAAATATTAAAATCATAGAGCCATCACAAGTCATCCAGTTATAGCTCAGTGAATTACACCTGAACTACGTGAACGTGATTCTTCTAGACATCTCACCGCAACAGAGCAGGAGAGAGGAGAATGAGTTTCCCTGGTTTATCGGTGGTACGAATACTGCAACAAGAGCTCTAGACGAAGAATAAAAGTCTTATGATCGTCCAATAACGAGGTTGGAACCAGTTATAAGTTCAAACGGAAACTGGATACATCGTATCTTAGGGACCGGCGACGGATGGATCCACCGATTGTTCTGATCGACGATGATGAGCGTCCGTCTATTTCGTCACAGCCGCGGCTGCACTGACCGGCGGAGGAGATTTTGCTGCGACCGTCACTGATTGGAGATGGGAATACGCCGAGCGCAAAGAGGATCAAAATAGCGAGACCAACGACCGCTTCGAGTTCTTCATTTTCAAGGCCAGAAACACTGCCAACGATTTCTTCTCGTTCGCCATCTCTTCCAACTCTATCTATCCAGAAGCACGAATCTCAGAGCAGTGGAACTCCCAACGGAAGAAACGAAAACCGATCGCGAGCGGAGATCAACTCTGGATCTCAGCACCAAAGACGATAGGCCGAAGCGATGGTGGAGACGAAGGACGCGACGATCAGCGACTGGATTGCAGCAATGGCAGTGCGTGAATCAAATCTCCACCGCGAAGGGAGGAGCTTGAAGATCTGGGATTAGAGCCCAGCGCCGAAAAAGAAAATTCCGAGCGAGCGAGAGTCGTCCGCCCCAGAGAAAATGTCAGCCTCGAGAGACCGAGTAGAGAGAGAGTCCGTTTTAGATAGAGAGTGCGAGAGAGAATCCTCGAGAGAGAAGAGAGAATCTGTTAGAACCCCCTCCTTCGGGAGAGCGTTCGTCCTCCTTTTTTAGAGAGAGCCAAAAAACCGTTTTTCACAGCTAGTGGGACAGAAAGTTTGAGCTCTCAGAGAGCGTGTGAGATCCCCCTCTAAATGGCTTCCTCGTTTTCCTTTTATTCTTGTTTTCTTTTTCTTCTTTTTTTTAATGTTTTCATTCATTTTTTTTCTTTTTTTTGTCTTTTATATTTTTGCAAAATGTTTGTTTAAAATGTCAACAAAAATTTCAAGTGTCAACATATATATGACATCAAAGTTATACATAAGCAAAATAGTCAAGTACAACTCTAGTCAGTGATTCTCCTTTTTACATCATTTCAACAAACTGAAATTCTACAAGCTTAACCAAAATCGTGCCACTTTGACAATATTATCCCAAAAACATTATTCCCCTTATCGGTGCATGGCTTGGTTCATTCCTACCCCCTTCGCCATCCTAGTGGCGTCTTGTTTGCAGTGCATTCCCTCTGTTTTTTCCCATCGGTGGTGGCGGTAGCAGCTACTGCGGTCCCATTTGCTTGCGTGGACAATACTTGAACCAGTGGCCGTGCTTGCCACATTTAAAACAAGCTCCCGTCCTAGTATAACATGGAGCTAAACCATGTCTTTTCCTACAGAAACGACACACATCGTTCAAGTTGGGTGTTGACTTTCCAATCCCATCATTTTTGTTGGGCGGAATGGGATACCTTCCTTCAGTCATAAATTTCTTCCCAAACCTATTTCCATCCCTACTTGACCCGAACATTGACCTAGACACGGCGACTTGCTCGCTCAAACTTCTCTCTATCAGCTGGGCCCGACCATACACCTCATTGTAATCTTTGAGATCAAACGGCACTAGTGGGTTCTTCAGCTCTAGTCGGAGGCCGTTTTTGAACCTCCAAGCTTTGTCTTCAGGGTCTTCCACCAATCTTGAAGCATATTGAGACAGCTCAGTAAACTTAGCCTCATATTGGTCCACAGTCATCATCCCTTGACGGAGGCGCTGGAATTCCTCCATCTTTTGCTCTCGGGCACTACTAGAGAAATACTTGTCATTAAAGGCTTTGAGGAAGGCATTCCACACTGGAACCTCGCCTTCTGGGAATACTGTGCCTCTAGTGGCCCTCCACCAAGTATCCGCACTACCCTGCAGCTGGTATACTGCCAAGGCAAATTTCTCCTCCTCGGTGCACATCAGAAGTGCAAAGACTTTCTCCAGGTCTTGGATCCAAAGTGATGCAGTCTCAAGATCTCCAGTACCGGTGAACCTCGGCGGATTCAGATTAAAGAACTGTTTCACCAACTTGTGTCTCGGTCTCTCTCTCTCCACAACCACATTCCCAAGTGGAACTTCGACAGGTGCGGTTGTGGCAACAGCCTTAGTAGCGGCAGTGACGGCAACAGTAGCAGTAGCTGTAGCGACGGCGATAATGGCGGCGGCTTGATTCTGTGCCTGCTGCTCCATTAGAGCTCCCATCATCTCAAGTGCCTGCATGATCCCTTCGATATTGGAATCACCAAGGGCTGCTACCCCAGCACCAATAGGAGGCGGTGCTACACCACTAGCGCTAGCTTGAACTAACGCTCTACCACGACCCCCTCGAGTACCGACCCTCGTCGGCATCCTACCCCAAATAACAGGTCCAATGATTCGCTTTCTAGAAGTCCTCTGCTTCTGATCACTCATATTGCAGAAAACTTCATGAATTAATGGCCGAAGGAAATTAGAAATTAAACTATATAGTAAATCGCAATGATCTAGTATAGAATTAACAACACAGCTTCATCAACCATGATATACCAAAAGCCCATTACCAGTTTCAATGCCACGTCAGATGTGATGATTTGAGGAACTCTAGATTTCTGCATTGCTTCCTTACTCATAATGCCTCATCTTTAGCAGCCTGCAACAATGCAAACAAAGAACTACGTTATTTGTTTTGGGGCTCATCCTTCACGACAATGTCTGTGAATGAACAATACTGAGACAACACGAAAAAAGAGCAAATTTTTCCAATCTGAAACCAACAACTGAAACCTCTGTGCGGGTAAGGGCAGATAGAGCCAAGTCGATCAAGGCAGTGGATTGTGAATCCACCGGGCGAAGGGAAAACTAGCAGGAATCCTTCTCGATCTGATAGACAACTTCAGTCGAATACCAAATCACTCGCAAACAGAATATCGCAGGAACAAACTACTTATGATTGAGTCAGGAATTTCATCAAACAGGTTGTGCGCGTTAAACCATCTCTCGGCTACACATCATTCTTACACTTTATTCTGAATTGAAACTGGAATAACCAAGGCAACAGCGCGCCCTAAGGCCTACGTGCATACTGAATTGACAGAAAGACTGTGATTATGTTTATATACAGTGACGGAGGAATAGCATGTTGAAATGAAACTCGAGGCCGCGACAGGAACAATACAACATCAGACGAGATTGAGAATGAATACGAGTGATAAGATCGACAAGAGCATCGGCCGGCCATCAAGTCAGTGATGATAACAGCAAATCGAACCCGAACCCGAACCCGAAAACACTGGACTCCTACTTGAAGAGATGCTCGGAGCTTACGTGGTTAACAAGAGGAGTAGCTTCAGATCGGAACAGAGCACCAGTGAACGGCACCAGAATCGCAACCGGAGAAGCGGACCGAGTCACCGGCCGATGAGGCGGAACCGCGACGGCTAGTCGTCGGAGGTGAGGCGGCGACCGGAGGTCGAGCGGCCGTGGAGCTAAAGGGGGAAAGCGAGACACGTTCTTCGATCAGCCAGAGCGCAGGAGGGAGAGATATGGGCCGGGCCTCTTTGGGGCTTAAGAAGCGATTCTTCATTGATGGGCTTGGGCCAGTCAAGCATGGGCCAAGTTTTCTCTGGCGGGCCGAGATTACGGATATGGGCTGCGCCAGATGGGTTTCCCGCACATTTATTTATTTATTTATTGTCTTTTTACTATTATTCCTTTATATTTTATTTATTCACAAATAAAAAAATTCATGCGCCAATAGGACCTACGATTGTTCAGGTTCATGACTCAAGAAACTCTCCATTAATTTAAAACATTGCTCCTCGGTGTACAATAATAAAAAGGCAAAAAAATTTCATTCAATATTTATTGCTTAGAATACTCTCGACTCTACAATAAAGAATTCACAGTCATAATAATACACACCAAAGCACCTAACTTCTATTCTGACAATGCATCAATCAAATAAAGATTTCAATCTTATCTATTTTGAAAATTCACTTTCTAAATTTGAATCGAACCCAATCGAGCCGGGATCTGCTCCTCAAGGCAAGATGGCAGCGGCGGCAGGCTTGTAGATCTGGACGAAATTCCAAAGAAGACAAGATCCAACGCTTGGATTTATTTGGCCAATTTGTAATTTGTAATTTTTTTTTTTTTTTGGAGCGAAGCAGCGGATTAATTTCTTCAATCTCACCAATTTTCTTCTTCAGTCACATTCTCTTTCGACTTCTGTTTCTCCTCTTCGGCCGCGGTGCGCGCCCAATTCTCGCATTTGCTGTTCGCCATTCGCCGTTCGCCGGCATTATTGGCGGACCTCCAACGTACAGCAAGTGAGAGCAGCGACTCGAGGAGGTGGCAGCTCGCCGTATAGCAGCATCGATCAAAGTAGGTGTGCCCGGCGAGGCTACTTCATCGAGGGTCAAGAAGCTTGGAAGCACCTTTTCTCTCTTTTTCACTCGTGGATCTCTCTCATCTCTACGTGTGCTTTGGAATTGTGGATTTGCCGACCTCTAATTTATGATGCACAATGCTCTATTTATAATGTAAATCAAGGTTAACTTTAATAGCATGGGCTTTAACTTAAGCCTTTCTAACATGATGGGCTCTAATAACCTAAGGCTTATCCCTAGTTAAACTCTCAACGGGCTGAATTAAGCTCAAATTAAGCCGATTAAAGCCACTTCTTCATGAGAATTTTGGCCGGTCACATGGGCTTAATCTATCGAATTTCAAGCTCAAAAAACCGTCCACCACTAATCCGACGCCAATACAATTAATGAAAAATATAAACTAAATAATAAATGCTCCTAAAACTATATGATATGCAATTTAATTTCAATAATTTTTTTGAGGGTTAAAATTTAATTCCTAATTTTTTATGTAATAAATGAATGATTAAGTCGACAAATATTAACAATCATAAAATTTGCAAAATTAGATCTCACATCTATTATAAGGTTCCCTGCAGAAATAGAGACATACTACCACATCCCGACAATGGCGCATTCATATTATTGTTCTTGAAGCGGAGTTGGCAGATTAAGGTTACGTTTGGCATTTGAGATTTGAGTTTCTACATGATAACAAATTATCCTATCCGATGTTTGGTGACGTTCTCTAAGCTAGATAAACCTAGATACATCCGGATAAAATGTTAGATAAAAAATCCAATTGAGATGGTGGGATAAACACAAATTGGATATAAAATTTAAAAAATAACTAAAAAATTCATATTTTATTTTTTGGAAAAACCACAAAAAACTCAAACTTTGCTTAATGTGACAAATTTATCCCAGACTTTTTTTATGACACAAAAAACCCTAAACTTTGTCAAATATGACACAGTCACCTCAAATTTTTTCGTGATATAAAAAACCTCAAATTTATACTCACGTGACACTTTTACCCTAAACTATAGGGCACATTTGTCTTTTACTTTTTTTACTTATTTTTTTGGGTTCTTTTTCTTTTTCTCTCTTCCCAAAGAAGCCAGACTCAGGCGAGAGCCACCCTCGTCGGTGTTGGGCGAGGGCATTCCTCGCTAGATTCGGTCTAGGCAAGGGCCACCCTTGCCTGCGTCGGGCAAGGGCGGACCTCATCAGATCTATTGAGGGCTATTCTTCTATCTTTCGACATATTCAGAGTTGGTTCTCATTACAAACCTTTTTGGGGTAAGGAATATGTAAAAAAAAAAATTATAAAATCTTTCATGGCAAGTTCATCCTTTTTATGTGTCAAACAATCGAGTTCGGACTAATTATATGTGGCAGACCAATATTGATAGAAGTCGTACTGATTTTCTTCATTTAGTTTTTTGTACTTCTCCCTAGTATTCATTTGATGCATCAGAAGGTGATAATATGGTGGCAGATGCTTTACCTTTTCTTTAACCTATTGCTTGAGTGTCTTCATCTTCGCAAAATCGAGATGTATTACTTGGAGCTTTCTTGGGTAGCCTAAGATATTTTAACATTGTTTGGCCCAGTTCAGATCTACAGTACCTCTGGACTTTTTACCTTCTACTTTGTCAGGAAAGTTTATTCTATCTCGCAAATTTAGCTTTGCAATACTAGCCCCATACGCAAGCAATTAATTTTTTTCCTTTTTATTTATTTATTTTACCTTCTTTTACATAGGATCATGTCTTCTTTCTTAAAGATATTTGTCAGTGGTTATAAGTGATTCATTCGCATCTCTTCGCTTTTGCTAAAGACCACTACATCGTGTACATACACAGCACAAAACTTGTGTAGATACTTGAAGGCATCATCCATTTCCCGCTGAAAATTGCCTAGGGCATTCTGTCTATGAGATCTCTTGCTGCAGCTATCTTATAGTCATTATCTTTGTTGGTTTGCTAAGCTGAAGAGAGTCTGTAACAATTCACGCTATTCCTCAGTAGAAAAGAATATGTATTTTCACATATCATCATCAAGTGATTACACGGTATATATATATAAGGAATATAAGATCTAAATTAGATGAGAAAATCAAGAATAGAGGACCTAATATCTGTCAGTAGCTAATTTACAGCTAACAGAATCAGATCACATAATCAAATCAAATAATATCCTAAATGATTTGGGAGAGATTATAGGAGATTTTCCAACATCCTCGTACCTGCTCTACATGGTTAATGACCATGAAGGTTGGGCTAGAATGCGAACTAAAACCATCTCTAATAAAACCTTTCGAGAACAGATCAGGAATTTGTTTTTCAAATACCTCTACCTGTTCACACCTAAAATTTGGTGACCTGTTCAGTCATTTATTGCATTAAAAAATTAGAGGTTAATTTTATCTCTGAAAAAATAGTTAATTGCATAGCATATAGTTTTAGGTGCATTTATTTTTAATTTGCATTGGGCCGGTGATAGATGGGTTCGAATCGGTGCTTCAGAAACTTTAATTTGATGAGTCGAGCTAAGCCCACGAAGAGAGCAAATTGGCCCAAGCCCGTATCCTTAGGGAGATTTTACGGATTTATCTTTGTGAGATCAATTCAAAAGCAAATATTGCATTTGGAAATGCAAATATTGCGTTTGGAAAAGAACTTTTTGTGGATATGGTTTTGGAAAATTAAAAACCCTAATTTGTGGCCTATAAATAGATTAATACACGTAGGGTTTTGGAGGGAGGCCACACATTGAATACATTGCCACGCGTATCGATACGGTGACAAAAAGAGAGAGTTTTCTATTCTTTCTTCTCGAGGTTCCGAAGGTGCAAGGAGAAAACTAGCTCATTGGAGAGTATGCCAAAAAGGGGCTCATATACTGCCAGAGAGATGATGATCACGTTCCCACTTGGTTCACTATGACGATTCATCTTCTCATCTCCTAGACTTCATCTTACCGAGAATACTACACCACGTTGATCTCGACACCTCTACCGAGGTGACTTGCAGGAATCTCTAGTAGCATCCCTCAGCCAAGCCCATTGGTCGAGATCCCAATGACCACTGTGCTGCCACAGCCAAGCTCTTGTGGTTACACCTGCTCGCGCATCACCACCTCAAGCCCGCCGACGATCTGAAGCTTGCCGGGCTGAGACGATGAGCTGCCAATCTATCGCCGCTCCCCACACCCAGTCACGAGACGATGACCAGCAAGCAGCTACCACGCGTGCTTTGACGAGAACAGCTCCACACTATGCCTAATTGAGCATGCTCCGAGAATCTATTGCCACGCTCTTGTTACAGCTCCCAACCAGGATCACTCCACGACAACAAGCCTTGGAGCATTGGTCGTTGATCACCAAATTGAGAAGTCAACGGTGATCTCCTCCACCCACCATCGAAAACTGAGAGCCGCTCACAACCCTTGGTCCCTTGCTTGTCATTGCCAGCCACCTTGCCGATCACAAGGGAGAACAGACAACACCAAACCAAGGACTATTAGGAGCCCATCCACGACGTTGGATCTTTTTTTGTTTGTTTTCTTTGCAGGGCACCCGAGTGTCTTCTTGGCGCCAACGATAGCTTGCTGCCATCCACCACAAGCGTTCGTGACGAACTCTATAGACAGTGTTGCAAGCACCACCATGGCGACCCATCCCCGAGTCATCGCGATTCACGAGCCCGGTTGCTAAACCCGGATTTGGAGAAAATTCAAATTAGCTATTTTTATATTATTTATTTTATTTCTTTGTCCGAAGTATTCCTTGATGTATCTGATTGAAAAACCTTGATATGTCATGATATTTGCAACTCGAGAAGCCTATCAAATTAGGGATTGACAGTCCGATTTTCACGCTCGAAATCCGACTCGCAATCAGCTTGCAAAATCGTCAATCCGATTTCACGCCCGAGATTCGATTCGCGATTTAATTTAAAATTGGCTAACCTGATCTTATGCGCGAGATATGGTTCGTCAATTTTTGGATATCAATTTTATCTTATTTGATTTGCTGTCGTGGTGTCTGAGTCAGTTTTATTTTTATAAAAGGAAAAAATCCAAAAAAAATCGAATTAGGATTAGGTTCGTTTTAGAATATTCCTAGTCTTAGGGTTATCTTGCATATTTAGAATTGCAATCTTATTTTGAATTTTTAAATAAAAAAATCCAAAAAAAATGTGTTCATTTAGGATGTTAGTTTGCATGTTTAATTATGTGTCAATTTTAATTTCGAATTTCAAAAAAAGAAAAAAATTAGAATTAGGGCATTATTTGCACGTCATTGCATATTAGGTTGATTGCATGTTTGATTTTATTTAGATAGATCTTTTGAGATAGATTGCATTATAGATTAGAAACTTTCAAGTTAAGATAACATCCTAATTTAAATTAAGATTTGACCTAACCCAATTCTTAATGTAAGTTGGATAGAATGTTAATCTAGCTAGATAATTTTTGCATTTTTCTTAATTTCGAATTTCATGAAAAATCCAAAAAAAATTGCTTAGAGTAAATTCATTTCATTCTCTAGGATAGAATTGCATTTTTTTTTTTAAGGAAAGTAGAAATGTCATGTGCACGTCATATAGAAGTAGATTCATTTAGCTATTATTGATAGGTCCATTTAGTTAAAAATTGTCCGTCATTAGAAGTAGGTCATTCGGTCATATTGCCATATCATTTCATGTTAGATTAGTAGCATGCATTGCATAAGACATTTTTTTTTTCATTAAACAAGAGAAAATCCTGAAAAAAAAAAAATTGCGTATTAATTAGAAATCATATATAGGACTGTTAATGTGAATTTTGATTTAACATTGAAGATACTTTTGTTGCTTTGAGGTAAATTTTGCAATTTATTTATTGTTTTACTTGGGTGTTTAATTGATGGTTTGCGCACTTATATAATCACCTCACATGTTGGGGAAGTGAATTAAAATCAATTCAAGCTGCTTGCCAAACATTTTTCGAAATAAAAAGAGAAAATGTACCAAAAGGGCGTTAGAGAAATTTAGCATAATCAAGTTCCCGAACTCATAAATCTCTGGTTCGTAGTAGCGAAATAATCCTTCCATTATTTTACTTAGATATCTAATCAACCTACCGAAAATAGATTAGTAGCGACTCCTAGATAAAATCCATTTGTATGTTAAGAATTTGAACCTAAATCGCGAATTGGTATGGGATTGGGAGAGCCCGAGCTAAGTTTAGGCTTAGTAATCCATTAGCCAAACTCTAGGTGGTTCACCGAAAATTTGGTCGCAACACTACCATCTCACAGTTTTTTCTCAAATGATGGTAATTGGATCTTTTAGCTCTAGTCTGGCTTTTACACCATTAAGACTCCACAATTTGACTTACATTTTACACACAAAAACAGAAAAATAAAATAAAAAAGACTCATTGTGGATCGTCACGAAAGTTACTTTTCAGTTTTAGCGGGAACTTATTCCATTTCGTTCCTGGCAGTTGGATACTCCGAATTTTTCCTTGTCTAGGCAGAAATTTTTTTGATACTAGGGGGTATCATTTGGAAATGAAGATTTTTGGCATCCAAATAGCTTATGCTCCCATTATTTGCCACGCTGAGCTCACACTCTAAATGCTTGGTCACATGGACAGTCTCCACAAAACTCTGATTGTTTCATAGGATAAACCTCAAATTTGTGTCTTAACCAAGGATTTTGAAGAGTCACACCTGCTATAGTAATCATGGTGTTGTCTTGCACAAAAGACCAATTTTCGTTTTGTCCCATTAAGAATGCATTACTAAGAATGACATCCTCATCTAGTGTCGGGAAAGGAAAGATCCTTCTAAAAATAAACATTGATTCCCACCTGCGATTCTCAATGCAATAGGCTTTGTTAATGGTCTCCACCATTCATCTGGCGATGCATTAGGTCTTGCACAATTAGTACAAGCTGCAGTGTCTCTAATGAATGGATAACACCCGGGAAATTTAAACATCACAACCACGTAAGTGCTTAACCCAGCTTCCTTGATGTGCCATTTGGGAGGGTTCGATCATATCCCAAATTTTGTCCATGGCTATGGACCATTGCCCTGCTGTATTCCTAAAGCTCGGAAAACTTCATGTATGTCTTGGGATGCGGATCTTTTCTCCTTCGGAGTGCATTACCATTACAACATTGTTCTCTCTTGACTATGCATCCTCTTCTTCATATACAAGCATATTAATTTGTCTGTATCCTATCATCCTTATTCTAAAGTTCTTAAGTTTACAGATCTTTGAGATGCAACCTCATCCCGATTGAATTGTTGTACTGTATCCTGTGTTATAATAGAGGTCCAAAAGTCCTTAATTTCCTAGCGAAGAGGGTGTAGATAGTGTTCCAAACATAAGGTTATTTTTGCTCCCCTCTATTGGACATGAGACGCACTAATCTCTCTAGATGCTCCAATACGTTCCACCATAGTCGAATTCCTAGGCCGTGTAATTCTAGGGAAAAGTGTTAAAAAAATTCATAACCCTTTTTTCATTTGTGCCAATTTAGTCGTAAACATTTTTACTAAGTGCCAATTCAGTCATTTTCGGTTAATTGTAGCCGGATTTTGCTAACTAGGCGTTGGCCATTTGACGTGGCATGATCGGCGTTGATGTGGACAATTTTTAATAATATTTTAATATTTTAAAATTTTTTTCTTTTTCTTTTTTATTTTGTCCTTCTCCTCCTCCTTCCTCTAGCTAGTCACCGAGGCGACAGTTGTTGAGGGTCGAGCCTCACTGACGAGGGCAAGCCTCGCTAGCCTAGCATGAGGCTGCCCTCGCCGAATTTGGTGAGGTTCAAGCCCGGCGCTCGGTGAGGCTCAACCTCGCTAGCCTGATGCGAGGCCACCCTTGCAGCCTAGGCGGCCTCGAGTTGGCCTAGTGTCGAGCCTCGCCGGCCATGGGCGAGCCTCGCCGCCCATCACGAGGTCGCCCTCGTGGCCCTCGTTGGCCGTCGCCTCTGGACGGTCGTTGAGGTCTAGCAATTGGCTGGAGGAAAGAGGAGGAGAAGGAAAAAAAGAAAAAGAGAAAATTCAAAAATATTAAAATATTATTAAAAATTATCAACGTTAACCAACCGGCTCTCAATCAACAAAATCTAGCCACAATTAGCTGAAAATGACTAAATTGGCACCTAGTAAAAATGTTTAGGATTAAATTGGGATAAATGTGAGATAATGTCTTATTGGCACTTAAACTACATGCTACAAGGTTTGAGTACATGTTTGCATCGTTACATTTGAGTGTCATTTTGCATGTTAAATTTGTGCCACAAGAACGTAAGTTCATCAAGAAACTCTCAAGCATTTCATCATAAATCTTGAGTCATCTTGTGTTGTCATCGAATTGTATAACATCTTTTCATGCCGACTTAAGATTAGATGATAAACCAAATTATTTGTTGCATCCAATTCTAAGTCACATGTGATATTTTAATGCCATTTGTGCATTACTTGAATAATTTTGAGATTTATTAATGCATGTTTGTGTTCTGGTTTTAGTTACCGACATGCGCAGCTTTTGAAATCTTGATCTTAGAGCACCTAATTGAGCTAGTTTGGACTCGAGCTCTTCTAGGAAGTCGGAAAGCACACTTAGAAGTTTTCAATACCACTAATTTCATGCAAAACGCTCATTGTTTAGATCATTTTCCTATTTTTCAAAACTAGATCAAAATCTAAATATGGGATCAAATTCGGACCCCTATTCTAACCCCTATTTAGACAGACATTTGATATTTGCGTTCCATTTTTTCTATTAAGGTTTTGTATTTGGCCTCTCAACAAAACTTGTTTGTCAACATGTTGGCCATGTTATATGAAAATTTAGTGATTTTTAAATTTGTTTTGATAGGACAAATTCTTGTGATATTGGTTGAGTGTCATGCTGATTTGACAACTTTCTAACATGTTGTCGATTGTAGTTTGATTTTTGTAAAATTATGTGTAGCTCCATTAGGAAACATTTCTTCACAAAAGATGTTTGTTATCCTATCGTGCATGTTTGAGAATTTTTTTCATCGCCAAATTTGGTAGACATTGCCCAATTTTGCTATTTTTACATACTTGTTTTGAAATTTCTAAATATGAACTTGATTGTGATTGTTTAGATAAACTTCCTAGGTTAGTTTGTGCATGAATTTAGGTCATCCCATCTTCATGAAAATTGCTTAAACACCTCGATATTTATTGTTAAATTATTTTTGACAAATTTGCTTTCCAAAAAAAAATTAAAAATGATTTTGTACATGTGATGTTTCTTAAAAACAATTTGTTAAAAAGTCATTTTCGAAAACTTGATTTGACTTAGGGAAAAGTCGTAGTTTGGACTATATTCAAAATGTCTACAACGCTTGTGAGTGTATTCATGCGAGTCGCAAGCAAACTTTGGTAATTGAATGTGTTTCATCGCCTAGATATTCATTAATCCTAAATTTTTTCAAACCTTTTTAAAATCCTGATTTAACATCCTGAAAG
Organism: Eucalyptus pauciflora; assembly: GCA_007663325.1. Lineage (NCBI taxonomy): Eukaryota > Viridiplantae > Streptophyta > Magnoliopsida > Myrtales > Myrtaceae > Eucalyptus > Eucalyptus pauciflora. The sequence goes on from VMYD01000077.1 coordinate 1,276,219, forward strand.
TCACGATTTGAATTGTATTCAAAATGCATGCGACGCTTGTAAGTGCATTTATGCAAGCCCCGGGCTAGCCTTAGCAATTGAATGACTTTCATAACTGAGACATCACTTTGTTTCAAAACTTTTTATGAATGATTTCGAAATATGTTTTTGAAATATCACATATACCTCTTATACATATAATCATGCTATTCATTAGAAATATATATGTTTATGATTGGCAATAAGTGATCTGCCGACGGCTAATCATCTGTTTAATTAGTTGAGAAACAAGGTCCAAAAGACCTGCATGCATGTTTAAATTTCTGCAATGCATGTGACTTTTAGATGAATGGTGGAGTCGATACATGATATCGAGGGAACATCATAAGATTACATAGATCGCTTGGTTAGGAGATTTATAAGCATTATTGGCCATGTGAGAATACAATTGATCAATAATGGTTATAAGTTACAAAAATGGATTGGATAGGTGTCATAGTGAGACCCTCACATGAAAGACAAAGGCTGACCCTAAGGCCCCAAAATCTGATTTTTGCATTGAACTTTCTTTAAACGATTGATCTTGACATGAAATCGTGTTTTTGATTGTTTTGACATGTATACTTATTTCTTTCCATTGTATGTACCTAGTCATAGATTTCTTGGACTAAGTTTAGATTAGGACCTCGAAAATGGAGAAAGCGCGAAGATGATAGAGGTCGATGTTCATTGCGACCATTATCATTATCATGTACTATTCATTTCCCCGACATATGTCTCAAGCTCCATTTATTGTATAAAGCCCGACGAGTTGCGAGTTTTCTCTCTTCCTCTCATCTTTTTTCAATTGTGTTTCTCTTTTATATTTTCTAGGATTACATAGTAGATTTACTGCTTTCCTTGATTGTTAACTTATTATCTCGTAATTTCAATTTCATTGATTGCTTTCTTTTCTTGTTTTCTAGAAATTGAATAATATGAAAATGACAAACTAGTCATAATCGTTTAGTTTAGGACTAACAGTCATGAAACTGTAAGAAGAAATGCATGGACACGTTAGGTAAACACGACATACTGTTTAGGTACCGAAATGGCGTTAATAGAAATATTAACGTAATTCACGTAATCCAAGTCCTCGAACCTAGATATTTGGTTGCGTAGGAATTGAGGGAACATTCCCGACCCTCAATTGGGTTTTCTAGCCGACTCTCGAAATGAGGTTAGTAGCGACTCATGGTTTTTTTCTAGGTTGTTTTAAAACAACTAAACTGTATAAATAAACCCATCGCGAGGGGTATGAGTTTCGATGAAACTCATCATAGTTTAGCATACTCGATATGGGAGTACCCCAAATGATGAAATGATACCATCCTCATGGGCGAAGCGTGCTATTGAGAGGGCTACCGTGGTAAATGTACTCTTAGATCCAATATCCACGCCTAACCTCTTTTTTCGAGGTGTGTCGCTTGTGTGGATATAGATCGCAACACTCTATTGTCACGTGAGATACGAGCTTGGAAGAGCTCACAATCTCATGGAGAGAACTCAAGAGAGACTTGATCCGAAAGGCGAGATGATGATATTTTTTGGAACGCGAGCTGTGAGGGACTCTTATGATTAAGTACCCCTAAACCCGACATTTCCCCTTTTTTTCCTCGCAAGAGGGATCGATGGGCAGCGAGATTGAGTCACGACAATGACATCAAATAGCTCGAGCAACATCGTTGGGCTTTTGAGCATGGACGGCGTCGACAATGTACCAAAAACCATATCGAACGACGCGCGTTTAACATTGAATTTTTTCGGGAAGAGAGGAGCACGCCTTTAGCTCAACCCGGCTTCTCATTTTCTTCACCGAAACCTAATAATAAGCTAAAAAAAGAAAACATTTTGTGGTGCTATATTTCTTAAGCTGTCAATTAATTGCCGCCGTCATTGTAACACGGCCTTCTTAATCACAAAGTTATATCCATGCAACGTCAGGCCGGCCACATCCGATCCAACGAGACTTCACAAACCCCTAGGCCCTAACTGGCCAAATTATTCCAAAATAAGCAGAAAAAAATCTCACCTAAGATAAGTCAATTCGCGTCCCTAATTTTCAATTCCCATACTCCTACCATCGTGTGGCATTAAACCTTTCATTCCGAAAGTCAACTATCACGAACGCTACATTACGAAGATGATGGACACATCTAATGGGATAAGGCCAGTTGCTACCCATCGATTGCGTCCCTGCGTTTTTCACAGCGTGGCGACGGTCCTATGTGCCGTTCAGCAGCCTGGCCAGACGTTCACATTCGTCACGTTCGTTTTAAAGTATCGTCTTCAATTTCATCGTCTTTAGCACGCGTGAAACGGCTGTTGTTTGCGGGGGCCAGAGCGCAATGATGGAACGTCTTTCGCTGTCATACTCAGTCGAATCGACAACCACGTTTGACGCGATCACGAAAGTAGATGAGCCTCTTTGACATCGTTTTCCATTAAACGAACCACAAAAACCTAAAACGCCCCCCTGGTTCTTAGATTGGGTTCTTTTTAAAGCGATGTAACTCTTCTCCGTTTGCCGTAGTCGGTACTATTATGGTTTCTTGTGCCTGATAATTATTCGTACGCTAGTGCAGGTATCGCCTGACCCTGATCTAGCACTTGGATCTCTAATCTTCCGGTCTCGATCCGGAACAAGGCCAACCGCTAACATGGATGGTTTAATTGTTTGTTCAATGGATCACCATTGATATCATAATGTTTAATGTGGAGATGCAAGAATGATCAGTGTTAGGAAAAGTCTCACACTGGAGAATCGTTAATATATCTTGTTAGCTCATACATCGCCGGGCTCAAGCTCGGAAACCGATGGTTGGTTGACTAGTGCTTCACTCTTAATTTTAGGAAAGGAATCTTATGACCATATTGCGAGGAGAGAAGTTTATAAAGAGCGTATAAATTTCATTGGCAATCGATATGAGATATTTTATCAACACAAAAGTTAAAAATCACTTAAGCAATTTTTTCTCAATTTTCTAAAGATAATTTATGGGTAATTATCGTACTTATGTACACAAAAAAAATAAAAAATAACCGAGTTTTTTTTTTTTTGGTCAGAAAAGCATATTGCATTTAAGCATTAGAAACATAGCATCCTGTGACAAGTGCCTCGGAATATACAAGATCCAGCAAAGTTGGGAGAGGGGATACAACCCAGTTTGGAAATAAAAGCCCTCTACCGTGGGCCTTAGCAGCCTAGTCAGCCACAACATTTGCTTCACGGCAGCAATGCAAGATTCGTAGGTTAGGGAAACAGGGAAGCAAGGCGGCCGCTTCTGCAAACAACGCTCGATCTTCCCATGGCGTCAAGCGGGGATCCTGCACGGCATTAACCAGAACAAGGCAATCTGATTCAATTAGTAGAGGGTCAATGGCTTGTCCTTGCTGCAGCAGATGATGGAGGGTGAGAGTGAGCGCCTACATCTCCGCTTGCAAGGCTGAGGAGGCTGGAAAACTTTGGGTAAATCCATCTGTCATTTTGCTAGTATGATCTCGGCATATGCACGCCAATGTACCTTCAGTGTTGGCATTCTGATAAGCTCCATCGATATTTATCTTGAGGACTCCCGGATCTAGTGGCCGCCGCAGATGGGCGGGATTAGGAGAGTTGTGCCCTGTTCGTGTCTGGATCTGTAGTCGAGAAGAGTTTATGGAGATTCGGACTTGGGCGAGAGCTTCCTCCACGACTAGTGTTGGATCCAAGCGTTTTCGGCTATGTAGCACGGACACTCTCCGGAAGCCTTCGTGTCGTGTCCGACACTCCGACACGTGTCCGACATGCTCCGACACGCGGTCAACGAGTGTCGAAAAATCCGACACGTGGTCAACTCTCTCCGACACGCGAGTCCAGAATTCCGAAACGCAATTCCGACACGCACAGGGTCAATTTTAAAAATTTCTAATACTTGAGGGGTCAAAATATAAATATACACAAAAGAAGTAATAAAAGAGGTAATAAAATTGCTATAAATATACACGCACGGGATCAATTTTTTTTTTTTCAGTTTTGTTTTTTTAGAATTGTTTTAGTTTTTTTAAAAGTCTTTTACTATGAAAGAAGTAATAAAAAATGCTATTATGATAAATAAATAAATTTAAAAATATCATTTCAGCATTTTTCTTTAAACAATGTTTTGTCCTCTAAGTTTTATGTATTATTGTAACAAATTAAAATAATGAATGATATTATTTAATATTTTTTGTGTAAATTAATTCTATGCTATTTTTATTATTATTTATTTATGTATTAATTTATAAAAATATATTTAATATATAATGTGTCGGAACGTGTCGAAATTCTCTATTTTTAATAAATGACATGTCGGCATGTCGTGTCGTGTTGTGTCGCGTGTTGTGTGTCCGTGTCGATGCTATATAGGTTTTCGGCGAAATAGGAAGTTGTTACGTGCTTTCTAGATTTGCCACAAAACCGAGGCAATAGTCTCCAGGCCAGGTGAGTGCTGCTGATTTTCAATTTGTTCTGCAAGCCACTTATCCATGCGGTGAACTGCTTGTATTGATTGTCGACTGCCTATCTGAGAGTGAGTCCAAATACTATATGTCCATGGACAAAAGAAAAAAAAGATGTTCCAGTGTTTCTGGTGTGTGATGAGTACATAGGTTGCAGGTCGGATCCGTGATGATGTGTCTATGAAATAGGTTATCCTTCGTGGACAGTGCATTTTGGCATACGGACCAAGGTGTTCTGGGTGAGGTACTTTGGGTATCAAAGAAAGGATAGTTCTATTAAGATCGGGGGGCATCACACCAGGTAGGAAGAATTCCTGTATCGAGAGGAAAATGTCATCTTGGAGTATATCCCAGTGATGCTGATAGAATAGACCATTTAAGCCATTCGGGCTTAGGGCTTTAGTTGCCCCCAACTAGAAGGTAGCGTGGCGAACTTCCTCTTGAGTGATCTCAGCTATTAATTGGATATTCATTTCTGCTATGACAACACACGGGCACTGATTGAAAATAGGCCCGTAGTCTCAATGTCCTACTGTTGTATATAGGCGTGAAAAGTAATCCGTCGTCATCTGTTTCAAAAGGTTGTGGTCCCTCACCCATCTTTGGTTATCATCCTGCAACATACTTATTCTATTCCGTTGCCTCCGTTGTATGGTAGTTGCATGGAAAAATTTAGTATTTTTATCTCCCCATCTTAGCCAATTGATCCTAGATCGCATTACCTATTATCGTTCCTCTTGTCTCCATAATTGCTGGATCGCCTCTTTCAGTTTGTTAGTTGTCGAATGATCATAGTGACCATGAGATTGGTTAATATGATGTTGTAATTGTTGTGTGAATGCTATTATTTGAGCATGACCGTTAGAGAATTTCGAGCGACTCCATTGAGCTAGAGCCAAGGAGACCTTCTTTAGTTTGTAAGGTAGAGCTATGTTTTGTACTTGTTTAGAATTCCACGACTTGGCAATGATTTCATGGCATTCATGGTCTTGAACCCAAAAAGCTTCGAACATAAAGGCCTTGATAGGTAAAGCTTCAATGGTTAATAATAAGGGGCTATGATCAAAACCCACTGCAGGTAAAGTGAAAGCTTGAGCTTCAGGAAACGCAATACGCCATTCCATAGTACACAGTACCCTATCTAGTCTTTCTTTTACAAATTCATCACCATCACGATTATCCATGAGTGAGCAATCATGTAATACTTCACGAAAAGAATGTAGTCGGTGAGGTGCGGCTAGTCGTTTGCCCACTTTTTCCCAGTGATAAATAATTTCATTGAAGTCGCCGGCACAAACCCACGGTAAGGTATTGGATGAGCTGATATGTCTTAGTTCTGCCCATAATTGTTCACATTGCTGATATATAGCTGGTGCGTGAAGGCATGTAAGGCGCATAGTAATGCCACACATATCATATCAAAAAGTACTGAAGTAGCACGAACCATAGTGAGGGAAATCGGATCCTTCCAAAACATGGCCAGCCCTCCCGCCAAGCCAATAGGGTTAACCACATAAGATCTGGAAAATTTTAACTGTCACTAGAGTTGTTGAGTCACTGTCTCATTGTTTTTAGTTTCCATCAAAAAAATCAAGTCGGGCTTTTCAAGTTGTCACATGGATATGTACATGACTAATGCAGGATCGTAGTCACCAACATCTCACCAACATGATGCATTGTTGACGACCACGATGATCAATATTAAATTTAGCAATCAGCACTAGCGTACATAGAAAACGCACTTTGATGATTACTTATAAAAACGAATGGATAATGATAATCGACCGAGGTATCAGTGAATAAGAAGGAGCAAACCATCAAGCTCTTTGAATGGATAGAGAGCACCAAGGTCTTGCAAATCCAAGGTTACTAGGGATAAAAAAAATTGAGATCATGAAGCAATCGACATTCGTTTTTATGAGAAAAACTACTCATGAACGAGATTAGAAGATCATAAGGGCATGGTCGCAAGACTTTCGGAAGTGAAGAAATATGGATGCAATCACAGGAAACGCTTGAGATGAATGCAAGTGCTGGAAACCAATCAAAAATAGTTACCACACTGCTACTATAAATTCCACCAGTTGTCTATTAAGTACTCCCGCACAAATCAAATAAATTTATCATCTTTAAGTTACTTTTACTTTTTTTATACTGTACTTTTATTTTACAAATTCATGTCATTGATTAAATTTCGGTATGTTTCTTAACTGTAGTTTCCAGATCAACGTTGTCAATTAAATTTCAACATGTATCTTTATCTTGGCGTGTTGAGGCTTTGTTGTCAATTAAAAATCAACAAAATTTGTTTACGTTTGGTTCGTTTGTAATACCCGTATTTCTCAAGCCATGTTATTGATTAAATTCTGTTACGGTTTGTGTTCATACAATCTCGTTCGAATCCAAGTTTGTGTCCTTATTTGCCTGGATATTTCCAATCCGAAGTTGGCACAGAACCTATCTCTTCTAACAAAAATCGAAGAACGACTTTCAATAAAAAATATTTTATCACGAGAGAACTTCCGGCGAAACAGTACTTTTGGTATATTGGGATAATTATACATTATCAGCTTCGTGGGCCATCGGCATTTTAAGGTCTTAGGTGAGAGTGGTGACGGAAGGTGGGGCTGAAATTGGAGAGAAGAAAAATAATTTGCAAATTGACAAAACAAGGGCCTAGTACCTTGAGAAAAAAACCCCAACTTTAACCCCTATCCCAATTTTATCGTGAAGTTTTCTTTTTCCTCGTTAAAAATACACCTAACTTTTACTTGAGTCCCATATCTACCTCATTAGCCCTTTGTCCAAAATTGCTTTAGTGATCCTACGTATTTCCACATTTTTGTTCTAATTTTTCCCCAAATTTCAGATTCACATAAACGTCTTTTGGAGATAAATTTCCACGTAAACCCAAATGACGTCTTCTTGAAATCTTCAATCTCTTGTACCCGGGACTCTTCTATCTCTCACGGTCGGAGAGCTTGTGGTTCGAGAGCTCGTGCCTGGGACACTCAGCTTGAGACGCTTGAGCAGCTTGTGTTCGAGAATTTTCATCTCTTGATTGTCAACGAGAAAATTTTGGACAGAGAATTAGTGATAGTAGATTTGGCACTTGAATAAAAATTTGCGATTATGAGAGGAAAAAAAGTGCACGTGCACGTCACGAAGCACTCGCCCCTCCCCTTAATTAATGGCTGAAGGCCCACGTAATTACTGATTGGATCTCGAGGGAGGATTATCTTCCTATTACGTCAAATGAAGGGCTTAGATTCGCTTGAAAACGCGACCTTTTTAAGGCTAGCTTTTTCGTGGGGAGGGTCGAATCTAATTTTAGTTTTGCAGGTTGGTCGCTGGGAAAACACCCAAAATGTTTGACGTTGATCGATGGAAACGAGGGACCGGCTCGTGGTATGTGCAAAGAGGCAAGGCTAACGTAGGACAGTCAGGTGATTCCTCCTCTTCTTCGTCATCCTCGTCATTGTCGTGGCGGTGAATGTTTAACTGCAAGTCAAGATCAGCGATTGGGTGGTATTGCACTGATTTGAGATTTAGGTAGCAAATATTAAATTGTTCTATCATTCTTTTTTTTCCTCTTATGAGTAGCCAACAAAAGGGTAATTGTCGAAAAGTCCCCAATCTATTATACAACGATCAATTTAGTCACAAATTTTACAATTTTTGCCGATTTAGTTCTAACTTTTTGATAATTTATCAATTTAGTCATTTCAACTTATTTTGATTGAAAATTACTAGCATAGCTATCGGCGCTGACACGAATGATTTTTGAATAAATTTGATTTCAAAGAACATTTATTGCGCTTAGAGAAAAATCCATGACTCAAAAAAATTGAAGTTTCTTGTTTGCTTTAATTCTTTGTTTTTGATATTATGCCTCTCAAAATAGTTTATTTTAATAAAATGTGGTTAGAACTACTTATATTAGAATATCATTGCCCGGACGGTTGATTTATTGATTCCATATGGCATGTTGATTATCAGTATAGTTGGTGGCTGGTCCTTAAATTAAATTTTTTGGATTGTTGATCATGATGATGATGATAATCAGCCAATTAGCGGAGGTGGAGTGTTATCGTTCTCAGTCACGGTTAATTAGATAGCACCTGCATGAACTCATCTATTCAAAGCGACCCACCAAGGATGCAGGGGAAATTTTAATTAATTTCGTGAGACTTGTATGCTGTTTTTTTTTGGGTCCGAAATTCGATTTTTCATTAGAAGTTGATTTATGACCCGACTGCATTATTGCCGGCCGTTGACCGTCTTTCCGTGGACTTTGTCCGCTTCCTTCCTTCGGGAGAGGAAAAGCTCTACCCGAGGTGGTAGGCCCATAGTTGTATCAAATAATAATATTTGGACGAAAAATCTTGGAAGAAAGCGAAACTGATAGAATAGTTGAATTTTCCTTCTTCTTCTACGAATTTTCTTTTTCTTTTTCGAAGAAGACGAGTCAGCATTGGCAATGGCTGCTGAGCCAAGTCGAAGAAGACGAGTCAGCCCGCGACGACATGATATCCGTCCTAACGATAAGATGTGAACTTCACCTCTCGAATAGCTTGCGTGCCGGCCAAAACATCCACCCTTCTTATACAAGGGGGCATTACTTCAAGAAACTCAAGTTTCCCACACAAATGAACATATCTTCCACAATTCAAGACTACGTACTAGAATACTAAACTTCTTCTTTCCTTTTTTTGAAGATGTATGTGACACGGCCTCTGTCCATTTACCGGAAGCACCCCGAGGCCCTCTCACAGGCTCCTCCGGCGGGGCCTGGCTCTGGATACCTAGTGATCCAGGATGAGGAAGCCCAGAACTTCTGCTGCTTCGGGCTGTGCAACAATAGTGGAATTTACGACTTCCCCTTCCCTCAGAACAAGGACCTCACTGTCCTGTCAAGCGAGGGCGAGGACACATACAGTGATGAGGTGTTCATGATCCCAGTCGTCGACCAGCCCTTGTCCTCCAATCAGTACTATGCAATTCGGCGTCGCGGGAAGCACAAAGGGTATGATCTCTCTAAGTACTTTGAATAGTTTCCCTTCTTGTCTATTCCTGAATTAGCAGATGAATATGTTGATATTTATAAATAGGACAGGGGAATATCATTGGATGGATGATGTGGGGGCGTGAGAAAATCTCTGCAAGAACTCGCTTTTGTTACAGTGGTTGAAGTTACATCTTATCACGTCACTTAGGAAATAGGTTTTAGTAAAAGTTTAGCTGCTTAATGCATGATTTATATTCGTGGCATTTGTCAGAAAGTCTAAATCATTCTATCTGGAATGGCCGTGTAGGGAAGCGCATGCTAATTCGATGGAAGAAGACAAGGGCACTTGCTTGTGCTTCCGATACGTTCGAGACAAGAAACCGAGCCCTTTAGATCCCGAAGACATATACCAGCAATTCGTGATTTGCCCGCGTGAGACTGTATGCGGGTTCGGCGGCTTCGACGCAAAGTCCGTCGCCCCAGATGGGTACCCTCCAAGATTCCTGAAGAGGAAAGGCTGGACCCTCCGTGGCAAAACGCCCAGGTACTTCTCCTTGGATGACGATGCGCCAGGAGTCAACGACTCTCAGAGGTCAAAGCTCCCGAGCCTTGACTTCTCGATCGACAGGAAGAGCTCAGACCCAGGGGTGGTGGGGAAGTGGTACTGCCCGTTCATGTTCATCAAGGATGGAGAGGTCGGGGACCAGATCAAAACATCAGCATTCTGCGAGATGACGTTGCAACAGAGGTGGGAGCAGGTCCATGCCTGTGACAATCCAGCCAATGAATACAGTGCTGTGAAAGTGGCTGTGGTTGTTCAGAAGGAGGCCATCACAGTGTTTGGTGAGGAAGCTGGGGAGGGCAATGTGAGTGATGGAGTGATGTGGTTTAGGAGTGGGACAGGAGGGATAGGACTGAGCATGGCGATTGTGGAGAGGATGAGGTGGGAGGAAGGGAGAGTGGGTTGGGTGAAGGAGGGAGAGAAGAGAGTTAGGGTGAAGAGAACGGAGGAGTTCATCAAGAGCGGGTTGAGCGAGAATTGGAAGAGGTTTGGCTGTTATGTGTTGGTGGAGAGTTTCGTGCTGAAGAGGATGGATGGGACTCGGCACACTCACCAAGTGTTGGCTTACGACTTCTTGCACACTCACCGAGTGAGGAGCAAATGGGAGTGACAGATTTTCTCATCAGTGTTCTGTTTTTTTGTTGGTTTAATCTTTGCTATTTATGTAACTGGTGTTGGGAAAATATGATTTCCAATTGGGTAGAACAATAAAGTCGGATCTTTAGAATAATTAAGTCGAACTTTGAGACGTGATATCACTTTATCTAAGGATTTATTTGCCTCACAAAGTTGTTAATGATCACCGACAAATATCCCATGATGCAACAAAGTCTTAAAAATGAGAATACTATATAGCAATTTTAGTATTCCTCCAAGGTTTCTAGCTGTAGCTCGAAAAGATAAAAAATTATCACACTCTCGTTCTTCTAAAATCTGACATGTATACATATAAAACAGTCTTAAAATATAGGCAACTCTTCGTGAAAAATTGCAAAAATGAACAAACGTGTCCTTTCAAAAAATTGCCAAGATGAACAAAGGCATCATTCGGAAGAAGTTGAAAAAACGAACAAATGCAACCCTTCAGGAAAAGTTGCAAAACGAATGAGCATCTTTTACAAATGTGGTCTTGAAAAAACACAAATAAAAATTCGAAATAATTAAAAAAAGTATTATTTATAAAAACTGACATGTATATATATAAAACCATCTTAAAACATAGGCAACTCTTTGTGAAAAATTGCAAAAATGAACAAACATGTCCTTTCGAAAAATTGCCCAGATGAACAAAGGCGTCCATTTGAAAGAAGTTGAAAAAACGAACAAATGCAACCCTTCGGGAAAAGTTACAAAATGAATGAGTATCTTTTTCAAATGTTGTCTTGAAAAAACACAAACAAAAATTCGGAATAATTAAAAAATATATATTATTTTTTTAATAAATAAAATTTCGAATTTTTTTTAAAATAATTTCCGAAAATTCTCAAAAAAAAAAACCTTTGAATTGATTAAAATTAATATGATAATTGTAAAAAAATAATAACAAAGAGGTTAGTGTTAATTAAACTGCGGCATGTGCTAAATGCGCCAAATAATCGCGAACCCGCACGCGGTTACGGTGGAATTTAGCCCATACCCAATCATTCATTTAAGTACACAAAATAAACCCCACACTTATTAATTGACTCACTTCCTCCCATTTTTCCTATGTGGGACAAGAAAACATACACTTAGTTTGTTTTACAAACAAACTTCCAACAATTCCCCACTTTGTTTGAAAAACAAAGATTTCAAAATTAAAATTTAAAAAAAAATAAAAATCGTACAGCCAAAATTTCAGTAAGATTAATATACATACATAAAGGTCTCTTTCGAGTTAAACATCTACTTAGTGTAAGTATCTCAAAACTCTATCAAAGTGACAAGTAGCTCAGCTTTAAACTTGTACTTTTAAATATTAGAATCGATCATACCGCACATATACCAACATCTTGTTTCAACGAGAAGTTCTATATTACTCCGCACTATTATGACCTTGTGCTTGATCCTGTTTCATGAGCTCTCTAGAAAGCAACTCTAACCTTCGTAAGAAGCGGCACCACTTCTAAGCTCATATAAGTGAAGTATCTACCATGTATTTATGTTACTATCAACACATTAACTATATTTCATTAAGAATTCAATTCAACCTACAAAACGTAATAGACAATACTGACTTCTCATATCAGGGCTACGTCAGTATCAAACAATCACATTTAATAACTTATTCTTACCCATTAAACCTTGTAACTAGTGATGTTCTAGAAAAAGTCGGGTTACCATTATTGGTGATTTCAATTAAAGGGTTTTAGTCTCATTTCTTGTAAGGTCATTATTACTATTTGGAAACTACTTTGGAAAGTGCTTTGGACACCTAAAGTCCTTTGGGCCAAGTACAGGGGTGTTTGGCAAAAAAAATTTAACCCCCATTTGGAGAATGCCAGCCTTGTGAAGGCTGAAAGCCTAAGGCAAGTACATGCCTTGGGCTTTCAGCTTTCTTGGCATGCCCACGCGACACTGTTCATTATTATTCTTTTTTTTTTCCGAAATTGTCCTCACAAATTTTTTGTTTTTCCATTTTTTGCCCTTGTATGAGACATTGTTCATCTTCCCCAAGCCGGCGACTGCTAGAGGGACATCGGCGTGGTTGCGACAACCTAGGGATCGTCGTCAAAGAGTCGGGCGACCTCCGCGAGTCGCAGCATTGCCGGCGACCGTTGCCTGCCGCATCGTGACCTTCGCACGAAGCTCGCCGAGGCCGCACAACCCATCTAGTCGCAGGTTTGGTCACGACCAAATCTAGTGCCGGAGGCTTGAGCGGCGACCAGATCTAGGTCACGCAACCTCGCCGCCCCCAAATCTGGGTCGCGGCGGCATTACGCGACCTCCCGCGACCTCCCCGCCCTAGATCAGGGGGCGACGAGGTCGCGCAACCCCGATGCGACCCAGATCCGGGGCGGCGAGGTCCTCCCACAACCTCGACGCCCTGGATCTAGGTCGCCAGAGGTTGAGGCAGTGTCGCGCGACCTCGCCGCCCTAGATCCAGGGTCACCAGAGGTCGATGCGGCATCACGTGGCCTCACCGCCCAGATCCGAGGTCGCCGGCGGCCGCCTACCCTTGCCGGTCAAATTTTTTTTTTCTTTTGATAATTTTTTTTATCACAAAAGTCTTGTCCCCTAAACACCATTTTGCTCAAAGATACTTCACAAATGGCTTTCAAACTATAATTTACCAAACACAGTTTGCATTTTGGAAAACATCTTTGTATTTTTCTAAAGATTTTCCCCAAAAGTCTTCCCAAACGCACCCTATGTGTCTTGGTAAAGCCTTCGTTAAAGGATCGGCAAGATTATTACTTGACCTCACGTAGACAATTGTTATGGTACCATCTTTAATCAATTGTCTCACATATTCATGTCTTAGACTAATATGTCCATAGGTGCTACTATAACTCTTCCCAGTTGCCGCTAAAGCAATAAATTCAAATTCTATTGTTAAGTGAGTTATATATGTCTGTTTCTTACTCGCCCAAGATACAGCACCTTCAGCTAGTGACGGGAATAGGCCAACATATGGGCTACGCTAAAATGGATCACTTAAGTACTAATCCGGCCAAAATGCTGATGTTGTGATTTTCTAATGAAGCAAATGCAAAATGGCGTCGTTTTGATGCTGACGTGGTAAAAAAATAATATAAAAAATTAATTAATTTAAATTTAAATTTATTTAACAAATTTAAAAATAAAAATTTTTAATAATAAAAAAATATTTTTAAAAAAAAAGAATAAAAGAAAAGGGGGGAGGCGGCTGAGGGTTGCCACCTCCCCGCCGCCGCCGGGAAGGGCCAACGACAGGGGGGGGGAGGGTCGGTGGCCCTCACCCGGCCGGGCCAAGGGCCGCCGCCCGCTGAGCCAACCCCCAACAAGCGACAGCCCTTGGCCCGACCAAGCGAGGCCGCCAACCCTCGCCGGATCTGGGTGAAGGCTCGCGAGCCCTTGCTGTTGGTCGGCCGGGGTCGCCGACCCTTCCCGATGGCAATGGGGAGGCGGCAGCAACTCAGCCACCTACCCCTTTTTTTATTAATTTTTTTAATATTTGTATTTGTATTTTTAAATATTTTAAATAAATTTAGTTTTTAATTAAATTAAATTAATTTTATATTAATTTATTACCACGTTAGCACCAAAACGACGTCGTGTTTGCATTATTTGGTCATGTCAGCTTGCAAAACGTCGTCGTTTTGCACTTATTTCGTTGGAAATTGCGCGCGTCAGGATTTTGGTCGAAGTGGCACTTAAGTGATTCATTTCTCTTCGATTTTGGCACTTAAATATCACTTTCGTAACTTTTGGCACTTAAATGTCCCTTTATACTAACTTTTGGCACTTGAAGCGTACTTTTGCCAATGCACAATGCTCTATTTATAATGTAAATCAAGGTTAACTATAATAGTATGGGCTTTAACTTAAGCCTTTCTAACATGATGGGCTCTAATAACATAAGGCTTATCCCTAGTTATACTCTCAACGGGCTGAATTAAGCTCAAATTAAGCCAATTAAAGCCACCAATTCATGTGAATTTTGCCCTGCCACGTGGGCTCAATCTATCGAATTTCAAACTCAAAAAACCGTCCACCGTTAATCTGACGCTTATACAATTAATGAAAAATATAAACTAAATAATAAATGCTCCTAAAACTATATGATATGCAATTCGATTTCAATATTTTTTGTTTAGGAGTTAAAAATTAATCCCTAATTTTTTTATGTAATAAATGAATGATCGAGTCGCCAAAATTTAGATATTAACAATTATAAAATTTGCAAAATTAGATCTCACATCTATTATAAGGTTCCCTGCAGAAACAGAGACATACTACCACATCCCGACAATGGCTCATTCATATTATTGTTCTTGAAGCGAAGTTGGCAAATTCAGGTTGTATTTGGCAATTAGGATTTGAGTCTGGATAGGATAACAAATTATCCTATTCGGTGTTTGGTGACATTCTCTAGGGTAGATAAACCTAGAAACATTCGAATAAAATGTTAAATAAAAATCCAATTGAGACGGTGGGATAAACACGAATTAAATATAAAATTTAAAAAATAACTAAAAGATTCATATTTTATTTTTGCGAAAAAAACCACAAAAAAATGTCAAACCTTGCTCGACAAATTTATCCAAGACTTTTTTTGTGACACACAAAAACCCTAAACTTTTTCAAAATATCACACATTCACCTCAAAACTTTTTTCGTGATATAAAAAACCTCAAATTTGTACTCACATGACACTTTTACCCTAAATAGGGCATGTTTGTCTTTTACTTTTTAATTTTTTTTCTGTTTTTTTCTTCTTCTCTCTTCCTAGGAAGTCAGACTTAGGCAAGAGCCACCCTCATCGGTATCAAGTGAGGGCATTTCTCGCCAGATCTGACCTAGGTAAGGGCCACCCTTGCCTGACGCACCCTTGCCTGCGTCAGGCAAGGATGGCCCTCACTGGATCTATCGAGGGCTATTCTCCCTCGACCTAGGTGAGGGCTGCCTTTGTCGATGTCAAGCAAGGCTACCCTTTACCAACGCCGATGAGGACAGCCCTCACCTGAGTACGACTTCCCTCTGCCATGGCCAATGGAAGGAAAAGAGAATAAAAAAGGGGGAAAAAAGAAATGAAAAGGAAAAACTAGAAAAAGGAAAGAAAAAAAAATAAAAGATGAAAATACCCTTCAATCATAGAGTTTAAAATAAATGTGTCACAATTGTTAAAGTATATGACTTTTTATATGACAAAAAAAATTTAAAAATAAATTTATCACAATAGACAAAGTTTAAGATTTTTGGTAACTTTTTTCTTTTATCTTTTAATGAAATGATGAAGTGACACGTTGGATATTTGCTTCGCCACCACCAAAATCACCGATCAATCACTTTCGACCACCGCACGATCACCATTGCCTCCGACCACATCAATCATCCCTGTCGGCTGACCATCGTGTTTCAACAAGTGAGGGACTCCTACTGTTTACGAGACCGTCCCAAAATCAGGTTAACTCGTGTCGATTGAGAGACCTCATGTTCCTAAGGTCGACTTCCCAGATGAGAGGGTTTAAGTCTGACGTACTGGAGAAGCAAAGTCAAAGATGTGATTTTCAAATTTAAAAAATTTTCAACTGAAAAGGATTTTCCAAAATTTTCAATCTTATTTTTAGTGCGAATTTTCAAAGACCATCAAAGATTTTTTTTCAAAGCGTCCACATTCTCTCTTAGGTTGCACTAACCATCTCATAGAATATTTTTAACAATCCAAGGATATGTGGTGGATTTCAAATCCTCTTTATCTTATCTCATCCCAATCCAAATCCAAATCCAAATCCAAATCCGGACAATCAAAGAAAATCTGAAGGGTATAACAAGTACAAGAGTTCTCGCGTTGGTAGCATTCCTAGGTCCAGACAAACAAAGGTTACGGATAGCAAATGGTTGTACTGGGAAGTATTCTGCCATTCAATTCAGATCAAATACGCAAGACTGACTTTGAACAGGAGGTCAAGAAAAAGGAACAACATGGTTCTCAACCTACCTATCGAAGCCAGGGGGAAAACATAGGTCAAAAGGAAACTATTGCTGCAACATGCATCTATTGGATGCTGGTTCTCTGCTCACAAGTGTCAATATTTTTCGTGACCGATAATACAACCTTTCTTTAAAAAGACAACGAGAGTGTCAGGAAGAAGCGGAAGATAGATACAATATTAACCAGAACTGCTCCTAATTTCTGTCAAAACTTTGCACTAAATTTTTCTGTGCTACCGTGAAAAGCACAGTATACACTTTCAAAGACGAGACAGCCGTCCCCATATGGCTTACCAGGGCAAACAAAGCAAAATGGATTGGAGCAAGCCCTCAATGAACTGCAGTTTGTCTTTCACCAGCATTTTCATGCTCAACCTGCCAATCAAAAGAACTGGTTTCAGACACCTATATGGCATGAGCTCCCTTCATAAATCATACACAACATAATATAAAACATAGGCGCAAAAATAAAAATCAGCTTTTGTTATGGCTATTGTTGTTGTTGTTATCTTTTTTGTTGTTGTTTGAAAAAACAAGCATTTTGACATGTTAGATAGACATCTCAAAGAAGAGTAGGAAAAACTAATTAAATGCTACGACGGCATTTACTGGCCTGGCTAACACAGCACTGCTTCAATACCAACCTTTAAAAGGGACAAGCCATTTCCATGATGTACTAAAGAAAAAATTTCCCATCCAAGTAAATTAACCATATATAGATGGCTATAGAAAACCATTAGATAGAATTTGCCCTCAACCCAATGACGGAGACTATATTTATTATACCATCCTGACTACATGGTACGTGCTCAACTAGCCCGCTTTCTCTCCTTTTTTTTCTCTCCCCCCTCAAAACTCCAAATGGAAAAACCACACCTGCTAAGGTTTGTGCAATGGGAAAACATCCTAAGATGTGTGAATTCTGCCATCCCAGCACACTAGGTGCGATCAAAGGAGACCCCGGCATAAAGGTTGAACCATGCACCTCTTAAAAGCCTAATCGAAGTTACTACAGCCTAATCAAAGTTAACATGAACAGAAATTCTTCTACTGCACCATAAACTATCAAAACTATTTTTTCACAAAACAGTAGTAAGCACCATCCCTTGCATCCTTCACTAGACATCAGCATAGAAAAAGTTGCCCATCTGGTCACATGTATATGGCATGATCCTATCAAGACAGTCTCCAAGAAGTGGATCGAATTGCCTTTGCTACTTCTCTCCTCAGGAAAGTGGATGTCATCAAAATTATTGGAACCTTAACCTAAAAAGCTTTCATTTCTGCTAAAGAAGGAATAACCCAAAGAAAAAAATGAACTCAACCATAATAATGATGTATGGGACTTTGATGAGAAAGTATTGGAAGAGGATGTACGTTGGTCATGGCACAATGCCATTCTAGTATTGAAGACTACCTAACACTTCTGCACAAAGCGATTTCCATGTATAAAACAAAGCTGACCTACAAATTTGTCACTACTAATAGAAGATTCTCATTCCTTGGCAAAGCTGAACTCAAATTTGTCTGAAATTTTAAAATGATGAACTCACCTCAACAAGAACCTTAGCTCTTTTCTTGGGCTTAGAACCAGCATCACCTTTCTCAACTTTTCTTAAAGCCGAGGATTCTTTTCTTCCCCTCTTCTGATCAGCTTCTGCATCATCATCTTCATCTCCGTCACCATCTTCATCTGAACCAAAAATATAGTTAGCTCCACTACTTGGATCCAGGAAGCACATAATTCCTCTAGGAACTTCTCATCTCACGTGATTTTAAAGGGAATGAGGCAAAGCAAAATGTAAATGCGGCAAGAAACCATAAAGAGAAGGAAAAAAAGACTAAAGCTCTTGAAAAAAAGAAATGATCACATGACTATTCAGACACTAAGTGAACATGTTTTATCTAGGTATAGAAAGAACCTTCGCCATCATCACCAATTGCATGAACTCTATTCATAGCAAGACCACCAAAATCTTCAATATCATCTTCTAGTTCTTCCTCAAGTTCATCGTAGCCTTCCACATACTCTATCTCAGGTTCCTGCTCATTCCAGAATAATGATTGCATAATCAGCAAATGATCAACACTAGGAAGAAGCAAAACTTCTACATATCTTATATAGAAATACTGTTCTAATGGAGCCATATGTACCTTCCCAAACAACAAGAGTAACATGTGTTCATAAAAAAATAGTATACCTCCTCTTCATCTTCATTGGCAGCCTGCAATGAATCCATCTCGAGGACTTTTTCATACTCTTTCACAGGGTAATTGTAGATATCACCATACACTCCTTTCCTTAGGCGTTCTAATAGCTCTTTCTCAATACTCTGTAGCAGAGCCAACAGTAAGTAAAAATCTTGAGTGATAATATGGGTGAAGCACTTCCATAGTTATAAAGGTGAACCCAACCAACCTTTTCCAAAACTGCTGCCTTTTCTGCTTTTTCCTCCCTTCTAGCCTCTCTCTTCTTTTCTTTCCTCGGTGTCGTCATAATCTTTTCCCTAGTAGGAAAGAAAGGCACGTTGAAGTATAAAGCTGAAGCAGAGGAGATGCCCCAAAGGACCAGCCCAGACATCAGTAATAGCAATGTCCACTTCATGCTCTTGAACAAGGAGGTTTCACAAATGCAAACGCAACGACCTTGTGAATTGTGATTTCAGAATCATGATATAAGCATCAGGCAACACATAAGATATGTACAGGACAGAAACTTCTAACAAAATAAACATTAATGCTGAAATCGACATAAGAGAGCTGTAGAGAAACCTAGAAATATTTGCTGCTAAAGATAAAATTCTTTGACAAGAGATTCATATTGCCAAATCTGACACAAAAACATTCACTTGAACATATTTTTCATTCACATCTGAGCCAACATCATGCAGAGTTAAAAGTCAAGAGCAACAACAAATTCTAAATGACACGGCTATTATTGCCATATTTCCGATTAAATTGAGAAGTGCCATCAAATAGCAAAACAGAAGATTAAGAGAAATAGTTTATCATGAAAACATTCTATGATAGAGCAACCAACTGCATGAAGGGGTTCGAACCTAGTTTTCAGAGCAAGCTTCCTCATTCGGATGCGCATTTGAGTCATTTTGGTCAACCTTTGCTTGGTCTTATGAATGAGAAACTTTGGCCAATACATCTGCCACCAGAGAATTCGTAGCAATTGGTGAAATGCCAGAACAAGAGAAAACAATCTGTTACACTGCAAAGCTAAATTGCCAATACCAGATGCTTATCAATAATCTCAAGGGCCTTCTCATAATTTCTCGGTAGCTTCACTCTTTCCCACAATTTCTCGGGCATGTGAGCCCTTTCTATTGATTTCATATACAAGTAAAAGACACCTGCATAGTAGACCCAAAGAAAAAGAAAAACATATATTTGGAGATTAGTTTAAAATGAAACAGAATGCAATCAATTGCTGATCGAAGCTATCAAAATAACTTTGGAAGTGGAAATCTCATGTCAAATCAGTTTGTTGATAACACATACTATTAAGGATTTTGAAGGACATGGAAGAACTAAAAAAAATCCCTGTCATGAGAACAGTTAGAATAAAGTACCGTCTTGGTCACGGATAGTAGCATAGCGGCTGTTAGCTAGAGGGCAGGAGCTCCTATTACAAATCCCTGTTACGTTGTATTCATTTCGACAAAATATTCCAGTGGTAATCCTGCAAGATCAAATTAGAAGCAAATAAATTTAATTCTTGGCCAAAATAGCAAGGAGAAGTAACACGATACAGTGAGATCATTTCGGGTTAATCGACTCACTTGGCCATATAACTACAATGGTTGTGCCGAATAACTTGCCAGATAACCTCATCGTGCTGCATCTCTGACGAATAATTTGTTCTCCAACCCGATTATTCAGTTGCTCGTTTGGCTTTGAAATTTAATGTTTGAGGTTCTTCAGTATTAACCTCTTTGCAACTCACCTTGTTGTCGGAGGTCAAGAAATCTGCAAAGGCAGATATGCCCTTCTATTGGTAGATCACAATGGAGTCCTTGAAATAAGGTTGAAATCAAGTTGAGTTGATTGGACAAAATCAGATAATCAAACTTGATTCATTTCAAATACTCAAATCAAACACACATGCACCGGCAAACAAAGAGGAAATAGAGTAAAGTCCAGTTGCTTAGAAGAAAATAGGCATAAAATCAAGCCAAGTACACAAGTCGAAAGCTCAAACTCGACTTCACTGCTAAACTCAATACTCAAATTCCAACTCAAGCTCAAATATCATTTTCCATGCATGAACTTGCCACAAAAACATTTTTAGCAAGCTTAAATTGGCCTGACACAATCTTTGCCAAACTCATAATTGAGCTGGAGCTCGCTCGAGCTTGGTCTCAACTCTTCTTTGCTATCTTTTATTATGGGGGCACACTTCCTCCTGCTTTTTATTTATGAAATATTTTTCCTAACAAAAGTATGAAGTTAATGACCAAAACAGTATATAACCAAATAGCAAACCAATCTCCCAAACAACATAAATCGAAACAACGAGAATATATAAGTCCTATGACTGAGCATAAACCAAACCAAACCAAACAACCACACGAAACACTCCAGCACACGCAGATTTTCTTAATTAAGCATGAATTATTGTTATCATAATTCTTTTGGGAGGAAGACGGGTTTCAAACAACCCCACTTGTTTTCTTACTCGCAAAATGACAGGCAATGAACCGATATAAACCTTCCAGCCCATCCCATGGAACAATCAAATACTGTTAAGCACAAGCCCTATCGAACAAAGCACATAGCATACGTATGTCAGTGATTGCACTTGCACATATTTGCTTGGTTTGGCTTGAAGAGCATTTTGTTTACAGCAAAAACACAAGCATCACCCGCATTTGACTACTCAAAGATCTGAAGTAAATTACGATCCTTTTGACCCACCTATTAAATACGAATACTTTAGGAACTCAGAGCAATACAAGAACAGCCATACAATCTCTCCAACTCAAAGAAGCAGAACATGCACAACCCCAAGAGAGTGATACACATGTTGAGAAACTGAAAGAGCAGGACAGCCTCATAACTCAAGCTGTTCGACTCGTACCCACATTTCAGGGTTTGCAAGGGGATCAAAACATGGGCTCTTCGGCTGCCCCCAACCCGAGGATTTAGTTCACACCGTCTTACAAACGCAAAGGCTAGCAGTCCTGGTTAAGCTTGAATAACCTGCTGTGCACTCCTCCACATTTACTATTCAATTCTCTAACTGAGTAAGCTACAACACGAGAGATTTAAAAAGTGTTGACCTTTTCGCACTGCAGAAGACACGCAAGCTAACCGTATGCTATCAATTTCCAACTTCCAATACTTCTCCAAAAGCAATTAAAACAGCAGCTAAACACTGTAGTTTGATGCTATGCACTCTTAAATGGGAGTTCCAAAAAAAAAAAAAAAAAACATCTTTCTCACTTCCAATTCCTCAAATTTGCACAACAGTCGCAATACAGCAGACCCAGCTACAGTCAGTTCACACCCCATCGCAATCCTACGGCTCCTCAAAGTCTCGCGAAATCGCGTACTGAAGAATCCCGATGAACCCATCAATAAAGCACCCTTTTTTCACGGGAAAAATTCCAAAACTTTCTCGAAACAGACGAGGGCACACCAAAAGAGAAGACCGGCGCGATTCAATTCCGTTACCTTCAAACTATTCGAGTAAAGGCGTGCCCCTAGAACCGGCGCTGGAGCTCGAGAACCATGCGAGGGTCCAGTTCGACGGCGAGAACGGACTTGCCGGCGACGAGGAGCTTCTTGGTGAGGTTGCCGGCGCCGGGAACGATCTTCAGGAGGACGTCGGGTGGTAGGGTTGTGCGCGCGCTCAAGTTCTTTTCCCGCACGCATGTACGAAAATTCCAAATAACGGCCCCAAATGCGGTCAATTTTTACATAAGCCGTGCCCTTATTTTTTTAAAAACAAGGTACGAAATAAATAAGTTAATACCTAAAAAATCTCAAACTGGTATACATATAACAAAAATATTTCAAATTATTTTTTTGACTATGAAAAACCTCAGATCAATACACTTGTGACAAATTTACCCCAACTGATCATAAAAAATCATAAACTGATACATTTATGACAAATTTACCCCCAAACTAATTTATTCGATTGCAAAAAATCTCAAACTGATAAATTTGTAACAAATATACATTCCACTAAATTGGATTAATATCATAAAAAAATCACAAAAATTATAAACTATGACAAACAAAGCGTAAAATTCTAAATTAGTATATCTGTTAACTGTCACGTGTCATTTAACTTAAAAATTTGACAATAAAATTTAACGAAAAATAACATATGATAAATTTGTCGCAAGTATACCAGTTTGGGGTAAATTAATCAAAGGTATACCAGTTTTGGGTTTTAAAAATAATTTGGAGTAAATTTATTACGTGTACCAATTTGAGTATTTTAGGGTATCAACCCAAATAAATAAGAGTCCAGAGTGGCATGACTTGACTTTATTGACTAGTCGCTTTTTCATGTTTTTTAAATTTCTTTTTTTTTTCATATTTTCCTTTTTCTGAATTTTTATGAAAAGACAAATTAATAAATAAAAAAAGAATAACACTTAAAAAAACACGCATACAAATACAAAATATATAGGTGGCAAGATGGCTGCCAACCCTCCCGACCTATGGTTGCCAACCCGATTCTAGGTAGGTCAGCGACCCTCTCCTAGATAGGGCCATAGCCCTCTCTTGATTCTATCGAGAACTAGTAGCCCTTGCCTTTGGGCGACCTCATTAACCATACCTGAGGCACCACCAGTGATGGGGTGACAGCCATGAGCAAGGGAGGGCCGACTACCCTCCTGCTTGTATTTAAAAAACAAAAACAAAAACAATGAAGATGCCCTTAAGGTCATGCCTTCATGGAAGCTGGTATAAACATTTCAGATCATTATTCGAAATAAAATCCACTTCAAATTCTTATGTGAAAAAATGATAATACTTCATTTCTTTATTGAAAAAAAAAATTATTTCACGCACTTATTTAATATTTTTTCTAATATGTATTGAGTTATTTCCTGACTTCTATTTTTACTCAAAAGAAAAAAAAACTCTTTAAAGAAATTGTAACACTTGTATTTTGATTTTTTTCTACTTAATATTAGAAAATTTATAATTTATTAAGAAGTGCACGTTAGTAAGGTTATAAGATAATAAGAAATTAGAATATTATTAAAGTAAAGTTTGTCTAAATTGAAAATTGAATCGCATTTTCAGAAGTTTGAGTTACAAGCTTTCTGTTAATGTAAAAATTGAGTGAAACGGATATCAGATAGAAGAGTTATAAGCAAACAAATAAATAGAAAATATCACCTCTGCAAAAATATGGCAGCTAACATCCCGTTTGAATCGAACCCCGCCCCTTTGTAGATATTTTTGGACGTTTAGAATCATGATATAATTTTGTTATTTTCAATTACATCCCACTAAAAATATATATACAAAGAACAGCATCGTTCCAATCGCTCTCTCCCCTGTATCTTTGCATCTCCAGGTCAATACCATTTCTCCAACTCCTTGAGAAATTGGTGGAGAATAACATGACAGCTTTTGTCATGATGCTTTTCCAGCTGAACCAAAGAAGTGCACTTCATCAATGCTTTGATCTTAGGATATCTGTGAGCAATTTTGACAGATGATATCTTTGGTTGATCCATCTCATCACACATGAGACCATATATCATTTCACAAATGCCACAGGGACACCAAAGGGTGAATGATAACCATTCAGACCAGAAATTGATTTTTGGAAAAGAAATAGATTTTTCTATTTCTATTTCTAGAAGAGTTTCTAAGCAAAAATAACCGTTTGATAACGACACAAAATTTCTACTCCAAAAATAGAAATTCGTTTGATAACGGCACAAAATTTCTTCCTTTCGGACGGCGGTGGACCGGCAATCGGCGGCCGGCAGTAGGTGGTGATGGGCGGCATCCGACGGATGATGGTCGGTGGCGACGAATGATGAGAATAATTTTTATTTCTGATTTCTATTCTAGAAATAGAGATTTCTATTCCAAATCTATTTCATAAATAGAAAAACGGAATAAGTTTATCAAACGGATTTTTATTCCAGAAACAAGTCTGGAATAGAAAAATTATTTCTAGAATAAAAATAGGTGGTTTTCATGCACCTCCAAGTATATAGTTGAGAACAATGGAGATGTCTCATTATTCTCGAAATTAATATACTTTACATCTCCAGGTGAGTACCACTTATTCAAATCCCTTGAGAAACTGGGGAAGAATTACATGACAGCTTTTGTCATCATGCTTTTCCAGCTGAACCAAAGAGGCGCATCTTTTCTGCAACGACAGCCTTCATAGCTTCCTTCGCGGACGACATGACATTGACGAGATCTTTTTTGGGTTCGCTCAAGCATTCCATGTACGCCTTCCGCATCTCCGTGTTCACGTTGAACTTTCTGACGCCCAATCTGATGCATTCCTGTTGGAAGCAAATGATCCGAGTAGGTTTCGTTAGCTTCTGAACATTTCCTCCGGCTCATCACAATCATCCATTTAGAATCATTTGCCTGTGAAGGATTTGCATTGAGTATGAACTAATTACCTTGATGAGTTCCTCAGACAAGCCCGAAGCTCCGTGAAGCACCAAGGAGACTCCCTTCTTGGATGTCAAAGATTGCAGGTCCTGGAGAAGAAAAACATTGATAAAAAGATGAAGCAATGATAGAATCCATACTAGTTCTCGAAAATTTCGAAGAGAGTCACAGATATTTTGCCAGTTAAGAAGGAAGTGGATGAATCTCTCGCCATGCAATGCTAATCAATACTTTTTACAATGCATACATGCATGAGACTATGAGAACATCTTAAAATTCAGAGAAAGAGATGGCCGCTTTGGAGCAAGCCCAGCTCTGCAACGACGCAATTCTAACAGAGAGTTCGATACTATTCTTTGGGTTATCAAATAGAATGAAAGACCAACAAATGCTTCACTGCCTTAGATTATCAAATTATGCCTGCTGCTAGATTTTCTAACCCGATTATGCCTACTAAAATTAAGCCATTATACTCCTATCCAGAATGGGATGTGTCCATCAAGAAGGAACAAATGTCCTCATGTAATTCATGTATCGATCCAGCCGTGAAGCATGCGGAAAGAGGATATGGTTACCCGGGATTTTGCTACTGCCAGTATTACACATGCACAAATAGAACCCTTTTTACCATTAATTGCAACATTTCTCTCTGCCTATATGGCTTACTAAGAAACTCCATGTGTCTCGATAATTCACTATTTTTTCTCCAGAATATTCATACTAATATTTCTTCATAATGAACATAAAGATGCATATGAGCTTAACTTTTTCTACACAGATAAGTAAAATAAAAAGTGTATTAACCACCAATGCATCGTGATTGCATGATTAAGGATTTTAATAAGGGTACCTTAAGCAAATCAAGCCTCAACTTTGGACCACTGGGAGGATATTTTCCGTGAACATTTCCAATACACACCGCCAAAGCATCTACACCAGTGCGATCAATAAATTCTTCTGCCTGAAAATTAAAGGGGCCAGTTCATGAAAAGATGACATTCTAACCACTGATATAAGGCTTGCCTTTACTAACAAATATATTGACCTGATTAACATCAGTTAGCCTTGCTTCAAAATCTTCAACAGTCAGGTCATCCTCTGTCCCTGACAATCTCCCTAATTCAGCCTCAATAAGCAGGCCTTTTGAGTGGGCCAAAGATGATATGAACTTTGTGTAGGAGATATTATCATCAAAGGAGAGATGTGAACCATCTGCCATTACTGAATGAGATCCCTGGAAAATTAACATGAACAGAGAATTAATCGACACATCTTTCCTTTAAAGATTATGCTTCAACTCAAGACCCCATACTGGATCATTCCCTATGCCAGCCAGATATAGCATATGACTCAGGGTTGAGAGTTATATACCAAATTAATGGCTTGCACGAGATCTTCCTTGGAAGTTCCATGATCAAAATGAACTGTGACTGGAACCTGCCATAAAAGCATGTGCATAAACCGTCGAAACTGTTTGCATTAACTGGAGTAGAGTGTACATGGAGTGACTCAACTGGACATATAATTGCAAACTCGTGTCTTATAACCTAAAACTTAAACCGCAAAGAACAATAATACGAGACAAACCACAGTGCACCGATAAAACATTCACAAACATTCTCTATGTTCCATGTTTTATTCCAAAACAGATACTTTTGGTATAAGCTGAGGTTAAACGGCATATAATGTCCAGAAGATCCACATATCAAACAAGTGGCTATGCAGAGCAGAATGCCATACTAGGCTTCCACAAATTGTTGGGCTGCATTTGACTGTATAAGGATCTCTATAAACCAACAATGTAATTCTCATTGATTTTATGTCATTTGTGCAGAGAACTTACATTTTATAAGAGAACATAAAAAAATATATTTTATCTTTACACCACATATAGCAGAAATTTCTGCTGCATATAAGTGTAGTACTGGTGTTCTTCTCTTTTTCAATCAGATATAAAATGCACTTACATTAGCCTGTTCCGCAGCAGAGATGCAACAGGCAACTAAGGGAATTCCTCCTTGCTTAAAGGCAGCTGGATGGATCTGCAAGGAAAATAGGCATCAAACAAATTATACTCTACTTATAGCCATGCACATCTCAATTTATGTAAGTTCATGTCCTAAACGCTAAATGCAAATTTGCAATCTAAAAAAGGAATAGCTAAAACTTTAGAAGACAGAAAAAGGAAAGGTAATCATTTTGTTAAGGGCCAAAATATTTCATAAAAAAAAGCCAAAAGTCTCTTTGAACTTTAAGTTTTTAGAAAGCAAATTGCATTGAAATAAGCAGTGAGGAAGTTTGAGTCACGAGGATCAGCTTTGGCAGAAAAAATTACAACAGGTGTACCTATTTGCTATCGGATTATTAGCTGAACTTAAAAGGTAAGGAATGATCAATTTTCAGGTTCATTGTCCAACCTGTAGTATAGCAGGACTCTGTTCTTCCTCTGCTGCAGCAACAACTGCTTGGACTCCTTCCAAGTTATAAACATTGAAAGCACCAACAGCATAACAACCTTTTTCTGCATTCTATTTATACAACAAAACACTTGTATATTATATTAATTTAATCCTATTAAAAAGACTAATCTCAATGATCCTGACCCTGAGAAGTTCTTTTGTGGAGGAAAGTCTGCCTGGAGGAGCCCACGATTTTACAACTTCAGCCAGTGCTGTACTGCTGCCAACATTACCTAAGAAGAGAGAAGGAATCCTTGCATGAGGATCATATGTTAACTGTGTGGATGTGCAAAATGTAAAAATAAATAAGATAGAGCTTCACCTGGGAATACAATGTATGGAACTCCTGGATGTCTGCTTTCAGGACCTAATTGCCATAGAGGAACCCCAGCTAGAGCTTGTCCAACTATTTTCGCACACTTTGCCTCAAGGGCCTTTGTTGCGAGATCTGATGAGGTGATTCCACCCTGCACTCAAAGATAAGATGTGGATAGCATTATCTACTATCACATAGGGAGATTTGCTGTCAATGCCCCAGAGCAAAAATGCCCCAACAGCAAACTTAAGCAGGGTCAGTAAAAAAAGCGCATAAGCATTTGCACATGAAAAGAGATATAGAAGCACAAGCAACCACCCCCTTAAGTATGTGTTACAAGAAAATGCCCGACCAAGCTCCTACTGCTGCAAGTTCGGCCCAAATATTCTGGTGAATATATGGTGTCTGATTTTAGTTATCACTATGGGATTAACCAATTGCCACAGCCCACTGCTATAACTGATTAACCTGGTCTACATTCTGAACCATGGCAAGAAATATTTGCCAACTGATTTTAGGGCACATTAAAGTTAGCTCACAAATAGTTTCAGATTTTGCATGTCTATTAAGTAGTTTGTGGCTGCTGCCAATATAGACTAAAGGCTCCTTTTGGTTGATTAAAAAGCGATGTTTTCAGCTTAACTAGAAAGTAGGTAAAACTTAAGAATTTTACCACACATAATTGTGCAACAATAGACTATGATATTGACCCCTTGAGACACCAAATGGGGCCGAATCATGCGCTGCAGCAATCACTACAATGATACATGTTGTAGCTTGAAACGATTATAGACACTTTAGCATTTATATAAAGCAAGCAGCACAAGCAAAAGCTTTCAGTACTATCATGTCCAGAAATCATAGTCGAAAGAAAAAAATAAAAAAAAAAACAAGGAAATTCCGGTTAGTCTAAACCATTGGTGAGAATAGCATAACATCTGACAGCAAAGCACTTTGCACTTTACACATGGCTAAAACACAACAAATCGAAAGTACCTTTGCAAGGATGTAACGAGGTTTGGTTTTAATCCTCCTAACTACTTCCACCAGCGCTGAGCTCACCCTAGAGTTGATCTCCAGACTCTCAGAAGGATCTGCCACACGCATGCAATGCCATTAGAAAAAGAGAATTCCACCTACCCTCACATGCGTAGGGGTGCATGCAGAGGGAGAAAGAAAGTTCGAGCAATATGAATGTGTTGACTCTCTGCATCATTTTTCCACTTTCTTGATGGATGATCCCTATCACCATGAGAAAAGCTATTTGTAGATGATCATTTAATATAAGTTCGATGTGGATGTCAGGCAAGCTAATTCATAAGGAAATGGTTCAGATAGTTCGTGACATAGTCTTATCAAATAAGAGAAAGAAGGGGGTGGGAGACTAACTTTTCCCCGTAATTAGCTCCCGACTTGTCATAATCAGAGTGTCTGTACGAGCTCGAAGAAATGCATCTGCCATCTCCGCTGCTTTCTCAATTTCCTCCTCCCTCTCTTCTCTTGATTTCATGGCAACTTTATCAACAGAAATCTATTCATGTAGGAAAAGAAATCAAATTATTAGAATTTTGTTAAGTACGAAAATCACATTAGGAAAAGTAAGTAGACTCTTACAAAACTAAGACACGAGTCATTAGTTGAAAATTGAAGTTATTCCCCTGGAAGAATTGCACCAGCTGTTACAAAACCAACAGCACTGATTTACATTTCAATTACCTCTATACTTTTTATGATCTGCGCGCACTGTAATTTAAGCTCTTGCAGCTGCAAAAAATGGTAACATAAAGACCTGATTTAGCAAAAAGCATCAACATAAGGGAAGAGAAAAATCAAATGTGTAAAATATCACTTTTTAACCTGTTTTGTTGTTTTTGGAACATATGATCCCACAACTATTAGTCCCCCAGTCTTCTCTTTGGTTATTCCTAAATCTTTGGGTAAAACTGGGGCTTTTGGGATAATTCCAATCCGGGCAGAAACAAAACTAGCTGCAGTGCGGCACAAGAAATGCTTTCCTTGTAGCTCTGCCTGTCAATGGATCAAGTTGACATAGAAAATGAGCTTCAACAAACCTCCAGTGAGCAATTGGATGGTTGCGACCATTTCAAAGTAAAAGTAGTGTGACTTTTTACCTTTATCATTCCTGCCGCAAATACATACATGTCTCTTTCACTAGCTGCATTGATTACACATGTTGAACCCTGAGGATTCAAGAACAGCTTTGAGTGTGCGAGCGGAATCTATTTTCGGTTGGCAATAAAACAGAATTTATCTTTTCAGAAAGCCAGGACGTTTGCAGTGTTATGGCTTATGATGTTCAGATACAGCAAAAAAATATGAAGAATTACTCCTCTTGATATGTTGACAGCATCGCCTGATCCTATTATTCATTCAACAGTCATCACTTAGATGCAGACTTGCATCCTACAAAACTTTTGATCATTGGAAAACAAATTCCTGAGAACAAATTTCATGTCTCAATTCTTGTATTAAATGAATCTTACACATAATAAACCTGCAGCAAAGTGAAAAATGGTATTTTACAATTGTCATACTAGTCAAACCCAAATGGCAATGTTGGCACTGGTAAAGACTCCCCGAAGATATATTTTTAGGAAGAGGGCCAAAAAAAGAATAGCAACAACCACACTGGCACAATCTAGTATGCTAAGCAACATAACATAAAATCTTAAATGCTCCAGCACATACTTTCTCCACCTATAGATGACAAAAAAGTCCTTGTACTTTTTTACCATTCTTCTGTAACAGTGTCAAAGCTAGCCCATCTTATAGAGTGTTGTTACTCTTCTAGCATGACAAACTGCAGAAGCTGGATTTCATAGAATGATTTGGAAAATTTGAGTAGTGCAGAGACAAGATTAACCACTGCATCAGATATTTTTGGGGTGTATAATTATGTCTACACCTTGTGAAGATTGGGTTATCTACCTTTTTCAAACTGCAAAGGAACTGGCAAACAGCATCAGGACCACCTTTCCTCAGCAGTTGGATTGAAACAGATGATACACCACCTGCAGGAATGCGGCCTCCAGTTTTCTCTTCAACCCACTATGATTCGGATGAAGAAGATTTCAATAGATCCAATATTTTTGGTATCAAAGCAATAAAAATAATGTTATAACAATGATTCAAAATAAAAAAATCAGGACCTCACGCAAGTTTGATGATTTATATCCAAAAGCAGCATCTTTTGCAAATTCTGTGTCCCCCGCAGGAACAAGCCTGCAGACAAAGCAATCCATGTAAAGACTCCTCAATCAGTAAAAATTATTTACATTGTGGTTACTATAAGGAGGAAGGGAAAAGAAAGAAAGTCGAAAGACTCTACATATCAGCATCCGCAACATAATGAACATCATTGATGGTATAACGTCCTCCCTGAAGAAAAAAGGGGCAGATGATCCACGCGTCCATCTCACCAAGAACAGAAACAGCAGCATCAGCTTCCTGAATGGATCAAAAGTACTTGTCACAATCTGAAGCTTCTTAAAATGTTTCACAGCTGAAAACAATTTCAATAAAGATCCCATTCTTGCCTCTGGAAAATGACCTCTTAAAGTTGAGTCACCCCTTAGAACTACCGTGTAGTCCACATTCTCCAACAACTTTGCCGCCGACTGCAGGTTTTGGCATATATCTTTGATGAGTGCACTGGCCTGTAGCAAAATGACATAATGTTCAGGAACTGAGTATAATTATAAGCCAAACCTACAAATTCCATAGGGTAATAGCCATTTCCCACAATCCTTCCTTTCTATCTTGATTAAGCAGATCTTTGATTTTCCTCACAGCTCAACAACCACCACCACAATAATCCATTAATTCATTTATGCAAGCAAAAGAATTAGAACTTGCCTTGTCAGAACTCAGTGACCTGGAGTTAGTCAATATGAAAAAGCATGTAGGTTTTTTCTTGAACTGCTCAACAAGTGACTCAACCGTCCTGCAAAAAATCATCCACCATATCTTTTGAGGGGCTGCTTAGCTATTGAAAAACTTACTATTTACAGGATAATGAGTGAGCAACATATGGACTGCTCGGTTATGTAGAAAGAGAGCTAAAAATTATCACAAGGACAATCACTTCTTCAAACATATCAGAAAAGAAGAAGGTAGCAGGCACATGCAGAGGCTTACCATTCTGTCAATACCTCAATATCATGAACAGTCTGTGTTCCAGTGGGATCATCATCCAGAACAACTAAGGTCTTTGAACTGTTCTGATTTAGTCTCTGTATGTCATCAACTGGATCAACTGGCCACTCAGGTGGAAGAGATTGCAAAATGACTTCTTTCTTAAGCATAGGAAGTTTCCCTTCGACTTTGACACCGGTCAGTGTCTCATACACCTATGTTGCACAACAAAAATTTAATCCAATATATTCATTGTCTGGCCATTTGTTCAAGGTTATTATTTATAATATGTTGTTTGCTATGATAGAACAAGACAGAATCACGCAAAGAACATCAAGAGCTCATTATTGAAGCTTCAGAGAATCTAAGCAGTAAAACCATAGTGGACTGAATTTAATTATCAAAAGAACTACATGATCATAAACTATGGGCCTGTAATTTTAACACTTGATGATTGAAACAAGACATATGGTAGTGAGGCCAAAAGAATCCCTGAAATTGCAGTCAAACTAGTTTCACCAGGTCATTCATGAAGGGAGGTAATGTCATGTGTAGTGGTTCTAATTCTACTATTAAAGTGTGCCACATCGCTCGTCCGTGGAGTGTATATGGTCTTATAGTCATGTTCTCTCTTTCCACCTATTGGCTTAAGCTTTTAGGTTTGATATTCTAACATGGCATCAGAGATAGGTCTCACCCCGGATTATTTTGCATTTGAGGCTCCCCGACATCAATTCCACATACTGTTCTTGATTGGATTTGCACGTGAAAGGGCTATTAAAGTACCCCCCCTTATTTATGGGGTTTATATGGGCCTTATATTAATGTTTCCTCCCTCCACTTATTGGTTGAAGCTTTCAGGTTGGATATTCTAACACCTACCAAAGATTAGGAGATCTAATAATCAGATTTACAACGATACACCTAGTCTTATCCCACCATATAGAAAAACAAACAATTAGATTTAGCTTGAATAATGTTCTGAATGGTTGGATTGTTCTACACTTATGTATTTGGTCAAACTTCACCTTCACAATTTTCTTTTTCCTTTTCTTGCGGGTCTAACAGTTTGTTAATCCGGAACATCTAAGACCTTCTAATACAAGTAATGATATGTATATTATATATATTCTTTATATATTTTTTCATAATATTTTAAAGCTTAAATATTTCTTATTTAAAATAAAAGGGCAAAATTTGTTTTCTTGAGCAAAAGGAAACAAGCTCAATCGACCAAATTCACATGAAGGATTCAAAAAAATTTGTTATTAGGACTAAAGATCCTCCCCCTCCCACTACAAAACAACCATTCAATACTCATAGTTACACAAGCATTGTCATCTCATCTATTTTCTATGTCCAGCGAGAATCTGGAATTGGTAGTGACAACTAACAAAATGATTATGCAATGTACCATGTGTCAAGACAATGCAATTAGCCGAAAGTGAGTTAACATAGAGCTTGGATTACAGTCTCCATACCTTTACTACACCAGCATCATCTTGCCGACCCCATCCAGCAGCAGAACCTGCTCGAGAACACAATTGCCAGAAGTCAATCAAATTTATATTATCATGTAAACTTTCTGCTTCCTTGAGAATAGACTAAACCAGACTGCTGATTTGTGTGACCAGTTGATAATAATTTTGCACCAGATTTTTCTTATAATCACTTGTTTATAATATTTTTCCTCGTGTTCAATCTTTCAATCAGGCAATAGCTGAATGACCACCAACTCAAATAGACAAGAAGATCGTGCAGGCCACGAAAGTCGATAAACAAAATTGAATCTCATTAGACTTCAAGATTCCATGTCAATAATAAACCCAGCTTGCGGAAATGAAATGAAAAGTATGGAAGTGCAGGAAAGCTATAAGTTATTATACGACATATATATCAGCAGATTATCAGGACTGAGTTATTTCTTTGTAATAAAATAAAATATAAAAAAAATTAATGCTAACTCAAGACAATGGCTCCCTGACATTCTCCTGATTTGAATTTCAGTCACTTCCTATGTCCAGGATGCAAACCCCAATATTTCACAAAGCACGGAATGACAAGAAAATCCTGCTGTAGATCTTTATTCGTTGCCATGTAGAAAATCCAGATGCAGGGGGAGGGAACTACATCACACTAGGACTAAGGATTAAGTTTCAAACCTGCCAAGAAGAGTTGATGTGCCACTGTTGCAATGTGAAGAGGAACTTTACGTGATGAACATTCACGCGAAACAATGCCCTGGAGATATTATAAGAGTGTCTATATAGTTTTTCACAAATTCTTCAAAAGATTGCAAAGAGCAAGAAACTTATGCCATACCAGATCCTTCACAAATATATCAAGTGCCGAGTATGGTGTATAATCATTATCCAGCATGTGGGGAACACGATTTTCAAACATCCTGCAAGGGATAAGAACACTTGATCAAGCAACTTTTAAATTGACAAGAAATCGGGTGCTCATTTAAGAGAGCAAATGCAGTTCCACATTCTCAGAAACACTTCTGTGACTCCAAGCCCTAAGTTAAGTTTCCCTTGTTGAAAATCAAGAACATGTTAGAAAATCCAACCTAAAAGCATAAGCTTTTAGACACCCAAGATGTGCAAAGAAGGGAAAAAAAAAAGTGAAAAGGGGAGTGTGCAGAGTCTAACTTAAAGATCTTGAGCTCTACTGCTATAGGGTCCAAAGCTTGAGCTATTAGAGAACCATGCAGAAAATGATTATATCCTAACAGAACAGTTGAACCCTCTCTACAGAATGTATGGTTTACAAATTATTGAACAAGAGAGCAAAGTGATTGCCAAAGGCCAATGAGGAGGTTTTCTGATTTTTATATGCAACATCTATTTGGATAGGCAATGGTGGCCACTGAATATAACTGGTATGGTTGCAATCAAGTGCTCCTTCATCAAATAGTTAGTTACAGTAGATAATTTCTTCGGCAAAGCAAGATGTCAGCAGCCAAAGCAAGAACTTTATTTCCAAGATCCTATTAGCTTGCTGCTGACAGCATATCAAAGCTTCTCTCCAATGACATACCATGAGCTTCCTGTGCTGTTTGTTATCGCATCAAACAATGTTCTTGTGTTTAGACTTAAGCGAGCTCCAAAAGCCATTGCCTCAGCTGATGATGCAATATGAACTCCCGCAAGTAATTGGTTAATCATCTTCACGACACTGGAAAGAGAATAAACCAAAAATGGAAAATGTTGCTCTCAAATAAAACAAAACCAATTATTTCTGAGACAAACGTGGAAAATTCATTGCTCATGCATTTAGTGGGGCAAAAAACTGTTTTTGATTCCTAAGAACCTTAAATGCTTGAAAAGAAAGAGAAACTAATAAGTTACCTTCCAGCCCCACAACCTCCTTTGATAATATAAAGCTTTTCGCTTAATGCTGTTATCAGTAAAACAGCACATATCACTCATCGAAACTTTTCCAAGTCAGAGATATGAATTTCCCCATACGATAATTGGAACAAAATGCTAAATACCTGAGAGAACTGAACCAGTGCTTTTAAGAGCAGCATCACTACCAGAAGCCATTATCTTTTGAAAAACATCCATGTGAGTCAGCAAATTGCAGAATCTCTGCTCCTAATGAATGTAAAAGGTTGTGAAAAGCATACCGTGAGTGTTCCCTCAGCAGCTCTTTTAACACCGCCGGAAACAGGGGCGTCCACCAATTTCAGATCTTTTCCTTCACCTGCAATATGACACGTGTAGCACAAAATTTAGAATAAGAATGCTGGCAAATAAACCCTTTAGTTTATCTAATAAAACTTCTAGAATGTACCATCATTTTGACAATGAAATTTATTCTTGTTATTTAGATAGGCGTTCATCTTTTAAATCAATCCACTGCATGACAAAGGACATACTTTGCAATCGTCGCTCCAGCTGAGTCACAAATCCAGGAGAAACAGTGGATGAAAGAATTATGGATGCACCAGATGGAAGCGCTGAGGTTAAACAAAACAACATGTCAATAGAGACACAAAAAATCAAACAAGTATAGAAATGAATAAATTACCTGGGATTGCACCAAGA
The DNA here is from genome assembly GCA_007663325.1 of Eucalyptus pauciflora. Taxonomy (NCBI): domain Eukaryota; kingdom Viridiplantae; phylum Streptophyta; class Magnoliopsida; order Myrtales; family Myrtaceae; genus Eucalyptus; species Eucalyptus pauciflora. Next base: position 1,312,511 of record VMYD01000077.1, read on the forward strand.
TCTCCGTATAGGACACTTTCTGCTTGAGCTTCATTTGTGACCATGATCACAAGTACATCAACATCTACAGGTTGAAAATACATCAGCTGATGGTTTCACACTTGGGCATGAAAGAATAGGATGAGGGAAAGGGGGAAGCCACTAAATTGAAGGCTTCACTCATTTAGGAGGCAGTGAGTGGTGTGCATAAGCCCCATCAGAGATTTTTTGGGTGTTGGATTGGGGTGGGGGGGGTTGTTGTTACTGGTGGTCCTTAGACCAAATTGAAGTGAAAGCAACAACAAAGTTCTCTACACCATGTACAGAGGAAACCAGTAAACATCAAAACAAAGTCATAGCAAGTTTCAAAGGAAATTTTTAAACCTTTAGATGCTTCTGCAGGAGAGTTTCCGACCAAGCCACCTGCATTTGCAAACCGATCAAGAGTTGGTTTATAGACCTGCCATGCAAAAGAAAAAGGTACTCCTAATTAATATCTGAATATAGCATATACCAAATCCCCAGAATATTCGTGCGACAAAACAAAATGATCTTGGATGTTTATCTATGCACAAACACATATGTCAACTTATGCACATGGAAACATAATCCTCAAGAGTATTAATGCACGTGATTGATAGATGCACCCTTATCTTCTGAAAATCCCTATGATAGACTAAGATTAGTATAGTTATATTAAAGAAATCATGCCTCTGTCAATAACTAATTTACTTTTCGTAAATAGCTCCTAAAATTGCATCACCACATATCTGTTGTATACTTCAATAGAGGATATTTGATGATGGCCCTATAAAGTTCCCATTCTCACAATAAGGATGATAGTGAGAAGAAGTTTGAACAGATAAAATCTGTGCATATGGATAGGAACAGATGCATCAACAGCAAATATAAGATGATAGTAACATATTCATGAGACTAGTTTCTGCTCTGGGCTAGCAATGGACTTTTTCAACACCAATTGTGGAGAAAGCTAGAGGTGAGAAATTACATCAAATCCAGAAACGCAGTAATTTGACTTCACTAAGTGAGTTGCCATGCCAAATCCCATTGCACCGAGACCAATAAAACCAATTCGACTGACAGTGTGTGAATTTGCAGCAATTTCTTCAGCAACTTGTTCAGGGAAGTACTTTTCTTCATTGGCTGCGCTGATAATGTTTACTCCATATACTTCTTCCCAAATCTGTCAATTAGTCAGTGCAGTTTTACAGGTGACTGTGTCATTCAAGTATTGAAAAAAAATTGTCATGCACTAAACAATACTTCTTAACCTTAACAAGGTTCACGTCTCCATCGTCTCGGCGACCATGTGCAGAAGCTGAAAAGGAGTTCACATGGAATGAGAGATCGAAGGGGCTGCTTGTGGCAAGCTGATCAGTATATGAAGTGATAGAGCACTATACAATTAGCTGAAACATTAGATTGGTACCAAGTATTAGTTGCTGATGAGCTACAGACAGCAGAGGGACAGGAAAAGTCTGCAACTTAGCCACATTATGTACAGTACCCTGAAATCAGAGGATACTAGTTTTTAGTCAGCTCCTCTTCAACAAGTAATTACCACATAAACTCTCAAGTCATCAAAAAACAAATTATTGGAAGACCTGCAACTCACAACCAAATAGATATTAAAGACACTCTATCAACATCCTTCCTTGATATGATCAAAGTAATTTAGACATCTATAAGACCAAAATCGCTGGAAGGAAAAAAAATATATGCCATGGAACATGCAATGATATATACCACAGTAATTGCACAAGCAGAACGATAAACTAAATGATCGATGTCATAGAAGTAGATTGAGGGCCCAAATGAGAGACTAGATATCCAGCTTATTACATAATCCTCTGTCTTACCAACTTCTGAATAAAATCCAGGAGGTATTCTTCAGTTCCATTACCCTTTAATAGTCCAGGGACATGGTTTTTGAAAATCCTGCATGGGAAGAACACTTGTACGTTTTAACATTATAACAACTTAGAGCCCTTAAGGTACCATAGTTTCTGGCCTCATAAAGCAATTGAGATAACTTGGATCTTTATGAAAAAAAAAAGGACTAGGATCTCTAGAAATCATGCCACATCACCTAGAATTGCATCTCAACCACTCATTCGGGTTTCAAGGTAATATGGCATGATCTAGGCTCACTATATTTAGTCAAGTAATTGAGAGGATCCCAATCCTTTAGATAATTCAAAAGATACTAGAAATGACTGCCTGATGTGATCTTCAGGGCAACGTGCCATGATATATGTTTTCCAGAATTACAACGGAAAAATGACAGAGGGAATAGATAAGACTCAAGAAGTGTCATTTGATCTGTGCTACATTGTACTCAATTGTATTTATGATTGCCAGAAGTGAAATTGCAAAGGGTATACTCTCACCATGAGTTTCCAGCAGCATTGGAAATAATGTCATAGATAATCCAAGGATGAATACCAGCCTTGATGCCCAAACAAATTCCCTCTACTGCAGCAACCAGATGAATTCCCTCAAGCAGATCGTTGACCAACTTATATTTACTGCAACGTAGATCCCGCACTTAGTGTAATACATTTGTTAGTCAAAATAAAGGACACTAAACACCATTTACTCCTTAGTGAAGCACATCCAGGATACAGTTAGAGACATTTATAGAATTTCTACAAATATTTCATCTTACAGCACGGAAACAACATCATCTACCATGGGATGTGAATTTATACTTTAATGATAACAAAATGTAAACATTTCATCCAAATATGCAAATGTTCTGAGGTCAAGGTGAGCAGACCTTCCTGCTCCAATTTCTCCGTCAAATATGTACAGTTTGTCAGACATTGCTGCATACACAACAAAATCCAATAAACAGTTATTATAGGTTTATAACCCCAATAGTGAGCATAATGTCAAGAGAGGAAGAATGGTTAAACCAGAGAGAATAGGCCTCGCCATAGCAATGGCATCTGACTTTCCCGATGAAGAGATCTGAACAACAATGGGAAGAGCAAAGGGAGGAAAGAAAAATCAAAAGCAGCACTTTAATTATTATCCAACTAGACAAATATATAGTGTGGCTCTACATGCGCAAACCACAGTATAGTCAAAAAGAGAACGTTAGATTACCACGAGCTTTCCGCTTAAATGCTCAAATGTTCCCCTAGACACATATGCATCTACTACAAAGACCTCAGCATTTTCTGCATGAAATAGACAGATCAAGTTTGTCAAAAGCAGGCAACGCTAGCCAGGATTCTGAAACAGTGTCTACTGCATGTTCATTTACAATATAAAGGGAATCTAAAATCTCCACATTCCTACTTGGCTTCCAATTTGCTCAATGCCATGCATTTTCTACACCACCACCTTGACCTAACTTATTAAGTACCCATACCCTTTTCAACAATCATTCAGGGAGATGATTTTCCATTTCTACCCAATACAAATGCATATACATGCATGCAAAGATGACTTGTTGACACTGTTCATATGACATTTAGATAAATCTGAATTGCAGAAGATGTCAGATTACAAGTGGAAGACCACCTAAAGAGGTGCATTTGCACACTAGTCAGCACCTAGCTTGAGTAGTATGGTATGGGAAATTTCGCTTTCAAATCATAGCCATTTCAAAGAATGGCAGTGTTTATCTAGACAATTACATAGCCTCTGAGAGATATGACTCACAAAGATCAAAAGTATCCTTGTCCTTTTCAAACTTTATTAAGATAAGCTCTTGGTCAGAATCAAAGTGAAGCTAGGTGTCATTGAGTAATACACAAAAAGTTGTCATTTAACATTGTTCGTAGCCACAAGTTACCAACAAAGAAACAGAATAAACTGGTTGTTGAACAATTAGTCAGCACAAACAAAAATTCTGATACATTTAACTTTCATGAAATTAGCATAGCATAAAAGATGGAAAGATTTATTGCCTGTTAGAAGCTTCTCTATTTTCTGCAAATGCGATGGCAAAATGTTTGAGTGAAGGATGACAACAGTGTCTCTCTCCAATTCTGCAATATCATAACAAAATATATAGAAAAGATCATAAATTCCAAAAATTCAAGGGTCAAAATGTACTCAGCGATATCGTGAGGAGAAACTTCAGAAACCTTTACAAGCGCCCGTTGAACTTAAGAACAGGTTATCTATATCATCAGCATGAGATATTAACACAATCAAAGCTGCAACACCAGCATTCATGGAAATGAAAAAAACATTAGTTATATGGGAAGTCAGTATGAAGAACCAAACAATAAATAATCATCTAGACTACTAAACCAAATCATTATGCACTATTGACTTCACTGATTGGGTAACCCAAAAGATACCAAGGATAGTTTCTTTTACCTTTCCCTCCTCCTATAGGAGAGTTGCACTGGCTTCCACCAAGCTTCACAAAAGCATCCATCAGAGGGCCAGTTTGCTGCCAAAGTAATGCAGTTAAAAAAGACCGTCTGTTGCTGGAAACCAGTTCTAAATTCAATAGACAATTAGATAAGGAAGAAATGCATACTTCAGTACACATAGAAGGGACAGATGTCCTGTTACTTAATTGGTCGTTACATATTGCGACAAATCAAATACCATTGATAATATTTACCAAAAACTTTATATTATGATTTGTGAGGTTAGTGTACAAGAGTAAGATGTTATCAGAATCCCAAAACTTAAGCAGTGATCAACACCCGAATATGAAGTCAGAACCAATTCCCAAACCAACCTAGACTCACAGCTTCTTAATGCCTGCTGGCACTTTACCTCAGTTTAATGTACATTCACATCAAGCTTTCATAAGGAAATACTGATTACTGATAGAACAAAGTTAAATTTAGTCCCATAATAAAAACCCAACTCGATCAGCATGGCCATTTAAGTGATATGAGCTTAAATGGCTAAAATAACTTACATTGATGCCCAGTTAACGCAAATTGCTAACACAGTAAAATACAGTTTGTATTTACGAATCACTAGGGTCAAAAAAACACTTAAAATCGCTACACTGCATGTAGGACCAGATATTCCTTCTGGGAACAAATTAAGAATGGAAAAGCAAAAAGCAGGGCAGTTTTTGATCCAGACCAATTACCCACGAAACCCAGAAAGTCAAAAGTGAAGCTTTCGCTTCCTTTGGAAACCCAACTAGATTGGAAGCAATGCAAAACTCGAGACTGATTAACCCAGAAACAAAGTAATCCCCGTTATCATAACGTCAACCAAATTCCACTTCCACTCGATCAACCAACAAGCCATTCCCAACCTGAAGCGCCTGGACTTTATACCCAGCTTGAAGCAGCGAGGCAGCCATTTCCAGGCTCAACTCGGACAAGCCCACGAAAGAAACCACGTCTCGGGACCCCATCCTCCTTCCAAAGAATTCTCTCGCGGCGTTCCAAGCTCCGTCCCCCTCGTCGCTTCTTATCCTCCTCGGTCTCTCGCTTGACGTGCGATGTCGAATACGGCACCGGAACACGGAACCCACCAGCGCTGAACTGTAGCAGAAGCGACAGGAGAAGAAGAGAAGAGAGACACGAGTGATTGCCGGGAGGGAAAGAGAATTTTATATGCCCGGAGCTGAGTAGGCTGCAGTGTCAGCATCCCCACGTTGTCGCGGCGCGGTACTTGTGAGCGGTCGCCATCGATGTTTTTGTCTTCTGATTCGTCTTTGCCTCTTCACGAAATCCGTTCTCATTAATTGCCATCATATGTTAGGACTTAGGAGATAGAGATGGAAAATGGATAATAATGAGAAAATCTATGAGATTCAAAAATCTAATAAAAGAGCCACGCAATATGTAAATGTTAGATATTAAATTAACGTATCATTTAGTAAATATTTTTCAGTAGATTTTTTTAACACGTGCCGCATTGTCCTTATCTTAATTTACCCCTTCTGGAAATGAATTTTGAAAATGGGTTGATCTTTGCAATGGGAATGATTGGATCATGTGGCCAAAATTGCCAAGTATAAATCATCACTAAGTTCCAGGAAAAATTATCCAAAAAGTCATAAACCTATTATATTTGACTGTCATAAACTTTTAACTATGCCAATTGACTCATAAACCTCTTTTTTGATCAAATTAGCATGTCAAATGAGTGATCAATTTTTTTTTCATTTTTCTAATTGAGTTCATTTGATCAATTTTGATTGAAAATTGATAAAGTAAACTATTTTTTTCTTTTCTTTTTCTTTTTTTTATTTTCCTCCTTTTTTTTCTTTTACTACGACTAGCGAGGACTATGTTGCTCTTGTTTGGCCTCGCCCAAATCTGAGCAAGGCCATCGTGGCTTGACCTTGCCAAAAGCCAACGAGGGCTGACCTTGCCAGCTTTGGGTGAATAAATCTATCACTTTTCCTCTAGAGTGTATTAAATTTATCAGCGACATAGAAAAGCAATATCACTTTTTTCTCTAAGAAACTAATAAAATTGTCGACAACATATAAAAGTCAAATATTTAATGATTTATCACTTTTTAGTTACTCGTAACTGTCACATGCTACGATTGTTAATTTTCATATACATCGAAGTATTGTTCAATGTATTTACTAACTTTTCTTATAAAAAGCAAATAAATTTCTTATGGCTACAATTATGCTTGATAAATTATTTTTCATAGTAAAGTATAAAAAGTATATGCTGCCAGTAACTTTCCATCTACCGGCAAGGTTTATAAATATCATTTGGCAATTCTCGTATATATTAAATTTATTTTAGTAACTTTTTTTATATAATAAAGTAAAGCCTTTGAAAGGATCACGTCAGATACCGTTCCTAGTCAAGCACAAGCATTAATGATCGGTTCTCCTTTTTTCTCACGTCTGACGTGGCACCCACGATGAAAAGTGTCAAGATGCACTTATCCAGAAAAAGGTAAATAATGTTTACAATTGGATGGTCAACGTGGATATAATCGATAGACTTATCTTAATAATTTTTTTTTTGCCTAATAACCTTCGAATCTCAAATTTTAGTTCTTGTCTCAATTCTATCTTTTTATCTCATAAAAAGTTCCAACTTTATAGCTTATCATAATAATACTAAACCTCAAACTTTAAGTCCACTCTTAATACTACCTTAAACTTTTTTTTAATCATAAAAAACTCTTAACTTTAGGTCAAGTACTAATTTTACCCTAAACATTTTTCCTTCTCATGAAAAAAATCACAGCATTAGGTCCAGTTTCAATTTCACTCTAATTTTTTTTTTGTCTCATTAAATATCACAAATCTTCACTTGATTCTCAAATTTGCTCCCCGTTAACGCTCTATCAAAATCGTCCTTAGCACTCGTTGATCTCGCATGCTTATTTCTTGTGGTCAAAGAGCTCACACTTACAATGTTCAAACAGCTCGTGGGATTTTTCCATCTCTTGGTTGTCCAATAAATTATGGATGGAGGGTCAATGTGGCAAATTTTATGACTCCATCAACCTTCACTTTTGGAAATGATTTTCGAAAAAGGGTTGATCTTTGCAATGGGTATGAATGGATCATGTGGTCAAATTTGACGAATATAAATCACCACCAAGTTCTTGGGAAAAAATTTCTAAAAAATCATAACCTATTATACTTGACTATCGTAAATTTTTTAATTATGTTAATTGACTCATAAACCTTTTAATTATGTCAAATTTCTTAATCAAATTATTATGTCAATTAAGTTATAAATATTTTTCATATTTTGCTAATTAAATCCATCTCATTAATTTGGGTCGAAAATCGCTAATGTAGACATCAATCATCCTATGTAGTATGGGCATTGCTAACGTGGACTATTTTTTATTTTCTTTTTTCTTTTCCTTCGGTTCTTTTTTTTTCCTTTTATTATGGCCGATGAGGGCTACATTGCTCTCGTCGGGCCTCACCCAAATCTGGGCAACGCCATCGCCGCTTGACCTTGCCAAAAGCTAGCAAGGTTTGGCCTTGCCAGCTTTGGGTGAATAAAGTTGTCACTTTTTCTCTAAAAAAATTAATAAATTTATTAGTTATATAGAAACGTAATATCACTTTTTGTTAAAGAAACTAATAAATTTGTCAGCAACATAGGAAAGTCAAGTATTTAATGATTTATCACTTTTTAGTTACCGGTAACATTCATATGCCATGGTTGTTGATTTTCAAAAACATCGAAGTATTATTCTACGTATTTAGTAACTTTTCCTATAAGAAACTAATAAATTTCTTACGATTACATATCAAGTTGGAAAAAAAAAACTCATGGTAAAGCATTAAAGTTGACGTTCCTAGTAACTTTCTATCTATTGGTTTTATAAAACGTGATCTGGTAATTCTCGTCTATATTAAATTTATTTTAGTGACTTTTTCTTTTATATATATATACGTTAACCTTTTTTTGTTTAATAAAATAAGCCTTTGAAAGGATCACGTGAGATGAGGTCCAAATCAAGGACGATCAAAATGATTGGTTCCCCTTTTTCCTCGCGTCTGACGTGGCACCGACGATGAAAAGTCATTGCACACTCCTCTTCCTGTCCAGCTGCTGGTGCGATGACAACTGGACATCATCCATCTTAGCTCAAGATGCACTTATCCTAAAAAAAAAGAAAAAGAAAAAAGTTAATAATGCCTAAAATTAGATGGTCGACGTGATATAATCAATAGACTTATCTTGATATTTGTTAAGATATGTATCATGCCCAATTCAGCATTTATAATTTGATTTGTTTTCTCTTCCAATTTGCTCGTTTATCTATCTACTAGCATTATGTCGAGGGATAATTGCTGCATATAATATTTTCTCCAGATTATTAGCTACTTACAACTTTTCATCCAGAGTTTGAAAACATAATATTATGGGAAAATTTATGGAAAAATGACATGTGATTATTATGCATGTTCATATTTGAATGTTGTGAAGGATTTCGGTATTTAAAGTTAGATGCAAACGAAAGGGCTTGCACGCAAATTTGTTGATGAGTTAAGAGTTCAAAATAGAAGCAAGCTTTGATTTTATGGGTGATGTGATGTATCCGGCCAATCAAAATAATAAAAAATGCTATACTAAAATTTGTGTTTTTAGTGATTCAATGTCGATCGTACTAGTTGTTATGATAATTGCCAGTTGTGAATATTCTTGTACTCGGAGAATCATCTAGTTTATTGATCTTAAAACTAGAAAAAGAGCACAACACTTCGCGAAAAATGGAAAGAAATTAAATCGATAATGTGAAGTGTGAATGAGAATGTTTGAAAACATTATAGTTGATTTAGAAAATTGAAGATGCTTTTGTGGGACAATGCTAATTATTTGCGGAATGAATCTTTATTTGGAATGAGCAAAATCAATAAATATATATTTTTTATTTTCCTGCAAAAATTTAAAGATTATCCATATTTCATGTGGAATAGTTGTATCTGAATCTATATGTCAACAATATTTTTGATTAAAAAAATTGAATGTGCAATTCCATAGTAAAATTTTAAATTAAGCAAAAAGTAAAAAAATAGAAACTTATTCCAACAAAATCTCAATTGTCAAGTATAAGATTTAGATTTTAATTTAATGTTGTTCAAGATTTAAAGATCATGACGATAGAGTGGTAGAATTTTAATTTACTTTGGATGACAATTATGTCCTTTTCCATATAAATATGATTTTCCTTAGAATAATCTGTTGAATTTGCTCAAATAGATTGAACATTATGTCAATGCATGCATCATGACTTCACTTTCACATGTTAAATTAGATTTACTCTGTTTTTTTCCCTAGTAAGTACAAACATATCAGAAGCACATGTCATCCGATAAAAAGTGATCAAGAGAAGAGTAAAACTCAATTTTTTTTAAAAATTTATATCTTCCTGATCTGATTTCATTTTTTTGGGAATATAATTAGCAATTAGGGTACAATTTATCTATTCATTTAATGTAGAAAAAAATTAAATAAAAAAAAAAACAAAGATATGGTAGGTGAGAGGAACCTGCACATATTGGTGGTTGGTAGAACCAACTTGGTACCATACTATACCTAGGAGCCTGCAGAGTTATGATGGTCCCAACTTTCGATCTCGTCCTCTAGCCTCTACGGTCAGCCAACAAAGTATAGTGGGTAGGAAGCTTCGTACGAATTTGCAAAAGCAAAATCATTGCCGGCTCCATTCCTGAAGCTCAATTGTAGCATTAAATTCACATGCTGGAAGGGGCAAAAAGGCAAAAAGAGAAAAAGGTACATTGTCTTAGTCGGACAAGGAAGGAAGTTTCACACATTTTCTCAGCACAAACAGGAGAATCCCCACGAACACAAACTTTTTTTTTTTTTTAATAAATGAGGCAAGTAGGTTTTTTTTTTTTTTTTGTCAGTTATACTCTATTCTTATTCTACACTTATTCTCAGACTTTTGCCATGCCTCTTACAAGGCGTGGGAGTCGAAACTCACTTTTGAAACTTACGCGTCCTCACCCCATCCCTCCTGATAAGGTTGAGATTTGAACCCCTCACCTCTCCATTCCATGTTGGAAGGGTGACCACTGGGGCGAATCCCAGTGGTTGAGGTTGAATCTTCTAATTTGACACACTAGTCATAATCGTTTCATCCATGTGCTTTTGCGATGCTTAATCTACACCGATGGTGGACATGACCCCCAAAAGGAATTGTTAGCGGGAGATAGATTATGATTTGAACATGCTGTTTGTAGCATTTAGACTTGTTTATTGATTGGAAGTTCATTGTTGAAGTTAAGAATAATATTGCGGAGGAGGGAAAAAAATAGAATTTGCATATATATTTTTATAGATTTTATTTGATAACTACTTAAGGTAATAAGATAAATATAATTCCAAACATAATTAATCAAGGATATGCACTATCGAATGAGATATATGCATAATCTCAAGAGATATGTAGAATCAAGTAGATATCCTAACTGATTGTTGACAAGTCTTGGTTGTATTATCCGTGAGATTGTCAAATAAAATATTCTCAACGCGCATTTAGGAGCACTTGTCAAGCAACTAATTAAGCCGACTTTACAAATTTCAAGGCATGCGGATCATTTGTCAATTTATATGTAATCAATAATTTGAAAATCAAACAATTTTTTTCTAATTAGTAATTATGCTACGGGCCATCCAAAAAGAATGAGAATTATTTAACGATAACTTCTATATTAATCTAATACAACTGAACAGAGGCAGATCCTTGGGCCGAAAAGGGGGGCAGGGGAGAAATAGAAGCAGAGTCAATCAGTATTCTTTGAGGGGCCATTCGAAATGGATCCTTGAAACGGGCTTTTAATGGGCCTGACGCCCATCAAGCCCAAAACGAAAATGGGCTGGCTGCACATCGGCCCGTCACTAGGCCCGAACCCGTATTTCCGATCATCTTCACGATCACCATGTTTCGCATTCGTTCACAGTTCGAAGGGTGCATCGGTGCTTTGCTCGGACTCGCTCGCTGCACCGTCGTGTGCCCCGCACGGCGAGCCTGCAACGCCCGACGGGAGAGTCCCCGAGCAAAACCCAGAAGCTGGAACGGCGGTTTCTGCGCTAAAGATCGTTACTTTACGCTCGGTCGTTCTCAGAGGCAAAGAAGCAAACAGTCGGTCGGCACTTTAAGGTTCGGATTCTGTTCACAAGAAGGAGAAGGAATTGTTTCTGTGATAGGAATAGTGATTGCTTCCGTTTTTTTAGATTGAGGGAAATAATGTTTGATGCCAAAATCTCTTTTGTTTTCTTGTGGGTCGTGAGAGTATGCGATGTATGCACGTGTGCAGGAAGGAACGAGTTCCTGAACGTGTTTTCTGCTTGAAAGATCTTACAGGGTATTGCTTCTGGGTCATGGAAAGCTGTGATGATGAGAAGGATGGCGGCTCCGAAAACCTTATGCCGAAGGCGCTATCGCCCGGGGTAGCATCTGGGGGTGCTAAGTTCGTGGATGAAGTGCTTAATGGTCAGGATGAATGCTGCTTGGACAATTTCCGGATGGACAAGAACGTGTTCTACAAGTTGTGCCACGTTTTGCAGTCGAGAGGCTTGCTGCGGCATACGAACAGGATCAAGATCGAGGAGCAGCTGGCCATATTCTTGTTCATAATAGGCCATAACCTGCGGACGCGAGCTGTTCAAGAGCTGTTTAGGTATTCTGGAGAAACCATTAGTCGGCATTTCAACAATGTCTTGAATGCGATTACCGCGATTTCTTTGGATTTCTTTCAGCCTCCGGGAAGTGACATCCCTCAAGAAGTCCTGGGAAATCCTAGATTTTACCCTTATTTCAAGGTAGTTGCTCCCTCGGGTTTGTCCACTTTTCTGAAAAGGCCAGCAAGTAATTTGTCTTTAACTTTCTTTTAAGGTCATCCCAGGCTGATAGTTTTTGCCATGAATTGGCACGTATGGGGCAATCTCGGAAGTTAACACAAATAAGTTTTGGAGAATAATTAATCAAAAATAGTGTTTTTCAATGAAACAACTTGGCACAATTACGAAACTCGAATATGACACATGAACACAAATTACCAGCCCTTGATTTGTCTTTCTTTAAATCTTTGCTTTTAGGATTGTGTTGGAGCGGTTGATTGCATACAATTCCCGGTGATGGTGGCTGTAGATGAACAAGGACCTTTCCGCAATAAAAACGGTTTACTCATGCAAAATGTGCTGGCAGCTTGCTCATTTGACCTCAAGTTTCATTACGTCTTGGCTGGGTGGGAAGGCTCAGCATCCGAATTGCGAGTCCTACATTCTGCGCTCACAAGGCGTAACAAATTGCAGGTCCCTGAAGGTACTTACACTTGAAAGGAACCTGTGGCTTATTTACTAGTTTCGTTGGACAACCTGTGGTTACATTTACTTAGAAGAAAATAATCTCAGTCTCTTGCTTTACAGGATATTTTGGGCTGTTCTTATTATATTGACATCTCCCCGTTTCAATTTTCTTTTTAATTTTTGGTCAGAGGTGTCTTGTTGGAATGTTTGATTAAGCTCTGGACCTTGACATGCCAATTTAACTAATGCAGGCAGGTACTACCTGGTGGACACCAAGTATGCGAATCTGCCAGGTTTTGTAAGCCCATATCAGGATGTACCCTATCACTTGAATGGGTTGCCTGGGGATCATCATCCGCAGGATGAAAAAGAGTTGTTCAATCAACGGCATTCATTATTGAGAAATGCCACAAATCGCATCTTTGGTGCTTTGAAGGCCAGATTCCCGATTTTAACATCAACTCCTCCTTATCCATTGCAGACACAGGTAAAATTGGTCGTAGCTGCATGCGCCATTCATAATTTCATTCGTAGGGAGAAACCAGATGATTGGCTTTTTAGAATGTTTGAGCATGGAGATGCGATACAAATGGATGAGGTGTTGCCCTCTGTGGAGGTAGAACAGCCAATGCTCTTTGAGACCCAGGACCTGGATTTTCCTTTTGTAACAGAAGATTTAGAAATGTTTGTGCAATTGCGTGATTCAGTTGCTACTGAAATGTGGAACGACTATATCAATGACGATTTATCTGGAATATAGACTCATGTGCATATTTTTAATTTTTTAGGCCATGTTCTTTCTGCTAGATGACAGGGTTAAGGCCAAACTTGGTTTTTATTGTGTTTTGGCACTTCCCTGTAAAAAGGTCCCTGTTTGGCTCATATTGTTGTTTTTCCTCTCTATGAGCAATGCTTGCAACTTGCTGATTCTTGTTTTCTTTTTTCTTTTTGAATATATAGGTTTCTAATATGTTCCCACTCTATTTGAGTGCTATTTTTGGTGGTTTGCTGGTGGTCTTATATATTGTCATCAATGTTTGGACATATCGGCTTGAATGAAATGTTTGGCTTCTTCCTTGACCCAAATTAGGGATGTTCTCTGATCATACCAGTTTAATCCAAAGGCTTCCCTTCCTTGGGGATATATTATCCTTCCGACTATACTATTTGAGAGGATTTAATAGTTACCGACTCAGTTCTACTAGGACGTCACTGCCACTTAAAACTGATTTTCAAAATCAGAAGAAATTATAAAGACAGCTCCAATGGCTTGAGGCGCACAGGTTGGTTCACATTTTCGGTTTTTGACTTGTCCTGCTCTAGTCATTACATAGGCAGGATATCGCAAGCACCTGCGATTCTCATGGTTAAGTTACTTGCCTGTTTCTCCTCTTTTGCCAATTGGCTTGAAGGTAAGAGATAAAAATCTGAGTAGGGGGTATTCCCTGGTCCATTTTGCCAGTTTTCATTTCCGTGGAGTTCTTGTCAGTAAGATATTTTCTCCAGTTGTTAGGCATAACTCCCTCTTCTAGTTGTGTGGTTTTTCAAGGGAGGTTGGCACTGGTATTTGGTTCTTTGTTCTATGAGTTTTAGCTGTAACCCTCATCTGCATATTTTGCATATCATCTTGTATGATTGCCAGCATGTGAAGTTCAGAAGTGTGAAGCATTAATCATTTCATTACTAGATTTTTCTGAGAAAGGTTGTGCATGTGTGCTTTGTCTCACATTTCACTCCTCCCTTCCGTCCTTTTCACTCACCATGACCCACCTTTAGTTTACCTTGTCCTCATGATGCCCCTCTGCCATTATATCAAGAGAACTTTTTCTCTCCTCTACATGGAATTTAATGTTCGGGGGACCATTATATGGCTTTGGTGGAACATACCATATTCGGGTAGGACAAGAATAATGAGTAGTAAAGTTTCCGCCCCAAAGAAGTGGCTTAACATGCGGGAGTAACTTTGAGATGGATCAGTGAACTGGAATCTATCTAGGGCTAATCAGTCGGTTTGGTTGGTCACTTGACTTGGTACTTCAATCCTCGACGAATTTAAGATATAAAGACTGATCTCCTAGTCAGTAACAGTTACATAACAAGGATCGCTTTTTAAGCAAGTAATGGAATGTATCATCAAATATTCAATATGATTCTACAAGATCTAGTTTCATTCAAAATAATGGATTCTAGCCAGTTGAAGAGATCTTCAATTAAATCACAAAGAGTTGAATTGTATCAAACAACGGCCGATTGACTATAGATGATGTTGCTACTTAATTAAAAAAAAAAAAATTGTTGCTAGCTTGAGTTGATGGACCTAGGAGATGAGAAGAGCCATAGTTGCGGGCCTTGCGGCCTGGTGATTGAAAAGATAGGTGCCTCTATAATCTCTTGAGGATCATAACAATAACAAGAAGAGATTTTTGAACGTTTATCGAAAACTTTTCTAGTACTTATATGTTACGACACTTTACATTAGAATTACTCTCGTTATGATTGTGGAATGAAAAGCCCCTGAAAAGATGAGAGGAGTTGGAAACAGAAGAAGGAAGGGACAAGAATAAAGTGAAGAAAAGCTTGGACCAGCCTAGAAAGATGCAGATGAACTTTGCTTTAGACAGAATAGGGCAAAACATTTTCAAAGAGATAGATTAATATATTAATTTAATTGGTTTAGTTAGGCACAATGGCACATTATCCTTGTCAGTGGCTTTCATTTTATTATTTAAAAGTCTTTGAGGCCGGTTTTGGAAGAAGTCGAATCTGCTCACTGCAAGACAAACTTTGAAAGTCCACTTGGCATTGCCTTCCACTTTTGATTTCTCCCTCTCAATTTCCATCCAAGGATGAAATTCTTTTATTGGGTATTACTACTATTTTTGGATGAACATGCACATACCATCTAAAAATGAAATGACCTCCTTGATGCTGATTTGCAAACTCCCAAGCCAATGACATTGGAGTTTAGTGAAGGTCTGAGCTTAATGCATTGTCAGATCAAGAAGCCCCAGTGTCATCATCCACTTCTAATCTCATTACAAGTGCTGCCACCCTATGGCTCAGATTTGGACAAGGTCGAGAAAAGAACACTTTTGTCTGTTGAATGGTGTGACCGGTGGTGTCGGCCGCGTCTGCATAAATAAGGTGGTACCAAAGTTCAGGAAACAATCTAAGCTGGGTATTGTTCATGTAATAAAACCACGTAGGTCAATTCCATTATCTTTCCTTTTCATTTTGCATGATCATATCTTATTTTTCTCGTCATCTAAAAGTCTAATCAAATACAAGATTTAGAAAAAGATCCACCAGACAATGGAACGCGCACGGGTCAAATTATTTGCACAGATGATGGTGAAAACTACTGAATTCTTCACTGCTTTTGGTGGAATTTGAATCTGATCCTTCAATTTTCCCCCTTGACCTCCAAATGTAGTTTAGAAACTACGGCAAGTGATTGAAATTTACAATGCACAAATAGATGGCTTGACTTTAAGAGAGGCATCTTGAAAGCCCAGAAAAGACCAAACCAAATCCAACTTAAAATTTCCTGGGGGAACTATTATTAGAAGAAACACTTTGATTCCATGTCAGAAAAGATGCATCACACATCACAGGGGCGGAAAACTACAGGGTAGGATCGTAGGCTGTAACACTAGGCCTTGCGCAGTGTCCCAAATTTGACCGCATACGTCGCCATCTTCTTCAGATAAGACGGGCCGAACCAATATATATAAGTCGTCACCCCCAAATTATTTATGAATAAATTGAATTTTGAAGTCAATAGTTGCACGAAAATCCAAGCTTTGAAGTTAAAACAAAGCGAAAAGATTTCGAAAAATAATTAATCTTTTCCCTCGCGTTGATCAGCCTTAAATCCGAAGTCCGTCTATCACCATCTCTCCCCATCTCTCTCTCTCTCTCTCTCTCTCTCTTTCGTGCACTGTCTTTATCTTTATCTTGCAATAGACAATAAAAATTGCACGAAAGCTACTGCTCTCGGACACTGTCCGAAACAACGCCATCAGAACTCCATCCTCAGAACCCACTCTCTTTCTCTCTCTAGAACAGCACCATCACCATCTCATTTCTTGAGAGAGAGAGAGAGAGAGAGAGAGAGAGAGAATGCAAGATCCAGGGAATGACATGTTTCCACCACCCTCATCTCCCACAGCATCCTCGTACTCTTCCTCTGATCTCGACACCGAGGTGAAGCTCCGACTGCAAATCCTTAAAAAAAAAAATCCGAACTTGTCGCCTCAGAATGAAGAAAAGAAGCTACTTTGCCTACTGGAATTCTTGAATTCTCACTCTCCTTCTTGGGTTTTCTTGATTCTTGATTTTCAGTCCACAGGTTCTTTCTTCCATGACCGGAGCACCACCCTCGGAACCCTAATGGGCGTCAGCTTCCCCGCCATCGCCTTCCGGAACCCGTCTCAGCACCATGAAGCCCACCACCCGTCCGCCTCCGCCGCGGCGGCCGCTGCCCCCGTCGCGGCCGGCGGCCTGAAGAGCAAGAAGCCCAAGAAGAAGAAGGCGGCCAACCCCGCGGCGGCCCTGGTGGCGGAGCGGCGGCGGAGGTGGTGGCGGCTCTGCCGTGACGACGGCGGGAAGCCGGCGTCCCTCGGGGAGTTCCTCGAGATGGAGCGGCGGTTCGGGGACGGCGCATTCTACGACGGCGCGCCGCGGTCGGAGCTCGACGGGATGGCGGACGGCGGCAACCAGCCGAGGAACGGGAGGGTCCTGTTCGCCGACGGCCGGGTCCTGCCGCCGTCGGTGGACGTCGGCGACGGGACGCCGTCGGCCGACGGCGGGGCTCTCTGCCGTTTCCCGGTGTCACTCACTGGTCTCTGTTCTTGATTCTTGTCGTCATTAGTGATTGATCATTCTTTGTAAGCTTTGTCATTTAGGAGTTGATGATCAGTATAAAAAAATCATTAATTTTGGCGTCATCGATGGATTTTGCCATCATTATTTTTGGGTTTTGTTTGCTTCTTCTTCATTTTGGTGCGGTGCTCTGGCTCTTCATCAATGGTTACTTTAGAATAACCATCAATCAATACAGTGAAAATGCAATTGAGTATGATTTCCTCTTCCTTGATTCTGGGGGGGCCAGAGCAACCATCAATCTGCGATTTTAAAGTAAAGGACGGCAACATCGCTTGATGGAATGTCTATATCCGCTAATTACGCCAAAAAAAAGAACCAAGAAAATGTCACTGAATAGGCGATAACCAAGGTGACTTCAAGTTGCTGTCCCAATTCATCTCCCTCAGTCTCTCCGTCTTTTTCTAGTCAAGTTGCAGAGTCCCCCGAGTACACATGCAAGTTCAGGTTTGAGAGGATTCTTGAAGTTCAATCTATTCACAACACACTATCAAGATTCACATTTTTGAGGCCTCACTAGAAATTTAATTGAAACGATTGTTTCTTGTTCTTGCATAAACCAAGCTATTTCTGGACATGTGTCTCCCTAGAAAAGACAATGAAAGGGTAGCAAGAAAAATTCACTCTTTGAATTTATCTAGAATTATAACACAAGTGTATTTCAATTCCTTATGATTCTGGTGCTCATATCAGCACAGAATTCAAAATCAATAAGATCTAGTTCCCATATAGCCAAAAAAAGTAAAAAAAAAAAAGACAAAAAAGAAAAAAAGAAAAAAAAAACTTGAGCTAATTGATCATATCATAGCCTACAGGGAGTCTCTACAATGGTCTCCAGAGCTGGTCTCCAGGACCTCTGCTTTGAGTACCTCTCAATTGGCTCCAGAACAACATCTCTATCTGAACCCTCCGTCCTCTTAGCCTCAGAAGGGAAGATGCAGACAGGGAAGATCTTGCTCAAGTTGTTGAAGCTCCCATGCTTGAGAGCCTTGGAGGCTCTGTAGGTGAGGGCACTCATCTCTTCATAGGTGAGGACAGAGTAGAGGAGCTCCATGGGAAGGAAGAAGTAGAAGCGGCGAAGCTCGAGCTCCTCGTCAGCCGAGAGGCCGTGGATCCGGTGGCCAACCCGGAGGGTGGAGGAGTTGCAGAGGAATTGGCCTGGGTTCTCGAGCATAAGCTCGCCCGCTCTGACGGGCCTTGTGTAGATTTGCATTTTGCCATCTGAGGACAGGACTTTCGCCACCGATGACCCACTTATGATGATGGATGGAGCACAGGAAGTTGCATTACCCATGAATGAATTTGTGTGTGTGGTCTTGAGCGAGAGAGATGGAGGGAGAGGGAGAGACAGAGAGAGAAGGGTCAGTGCTGGTTCTTGTACATAGAAGTGAATGAATGTGTTGAGGAAGGTGACGGGTTTTATTGGTTTGACACGGAGGGACTCTCAAATCAGAGATGAATTCAAGCTTGAATGAATGATCGGCGTTTGTTGAGATAGAGACAACATAGGGAGGAAGGTCAGTTGTCAGTTAGCTGCAGCCTGCAGCTATCTTTTATTCATCTATCTCAATATAAAAACAAGCAAATTATAATAATCAGACTAACGTGAGTAGGCAGCGGATTTTTGCCATGCAGCATGTATCTTTCAGGAGAAGAAGACAGCCATGGAGTCTTTCTGTAAGGATTCAATCTGATTCGCGAAATCCTCTTGTCGATTCTCGTTAACAAGAGACAATGGCATATGCTTATATCGACGAAGCAGTAGCGCACGAAACAAAAGCAAGGTGTCGCTAGGTTATATGATTGGTGTGGTTGAAATAGCTTATGTGAATTTCACTAAACTTTGCCTGACTTTACTGAGTGCAAACATAGTTTAGTGAGTTTTTGGTGGGTTTTTATCTTAACGGTTTCGTTCATGTTTGTTTAGGGAGGTGAGAACATGGTGTGGGGATGGGGCAAGAGTTTGGCCCTCGTAGAAGACTCGCTTAAGGACACCACCAAACCAATGATTGGACATGGGAAGCAATTTCTCCAGAAATATTCCATGACCTAACTCCATTAATCTAATCACATTTGATAGACAGACCATTAAGTAAGCAACCATCCTCCTAGAGAGAGAGAGAGAGAGAGAGAGAGAGAGAGAGAGAGAGAGAGATCTGTAATAAGTTTTTGCAGGGGAATGTCTATACAGGTAATACTACTGGACTGACAATGACAAACATGAAGTTTTGCGAGGTTTGTGGTCGCTATCAAAGTGCTAGCTTGCAAATATTCCATGACCCATTTCTTTAACTTATTAAACAATCTATTACCTAATTATGAACTAACTTCCCATAGCAACAGTCAATTTCATCAAATTTAGGAGGTCCCCACTGAGTTTTTTCTTTTTTAATTATGGAGATTCCGCACCCCCCCCCCCTTTCCTGTCCAGATTTTCCAGCTGAGCCACCAATTAAGAGAAATTAATCAAAATATTATTTTGCAATTACAATGAAATTCCAGAAGGCATGCACTATTGAACTAGTAGTACCAAGTACATTACAGGGAGGAGGGTGGTGATGGCCAAGTGAAGCTTTGGTGGATTTTGCTCTAAGCAAGTGACCTAAATAGTGGTTGAGTTGTCACTAAAAGCCTCGACATAGCCTCATCAAGCATCAGAACAAGACGATGTTCACAAGATACGGATCGGTTTCGACAACCATTCGCAACGCCAGTTCATTGCAGCACTTTTCGCACCAAAGAGATCTCCCATCTGATCTTCAAGTGGGGACATCAAGCAATAGGCTGTCATTGGGTCGGGAGGACCGATGACCAAGGGTACAATCCACACATAAAGGAGCACAAACACAGAATTCAATCATCAATCTTATTCTCCAGAACCCTGGACATAATCTATGTACACCATATGTGATGTCCAAAGTTCGATTAATGGAATATTTAAACCCTCATTATGCAAATGAGACTTGTCTTCTGCTCGATTAATCATGCATAGGATCATCTAGGAAATCTGTAATCTTGTTCACTAAGCTCGACTAATTTGTGATTCTATTTTTTGCCTTCGAGGCAACAAAAAATTCCTATACCCTACAACTTCACTTAATAATGAGACGAGGGTTTGCAAGGCATTGAAAGCATTAAACATTTCAACAAAAAAACAGTATCCTCCCTATTAATCTAGATTAAACCTTTACCCAAGTTAAACTCAAGCATGACAAATGACAAAACTCAAAAGAGAAAGAGAGAGAGAGAGAGAGAGAGAGAGAGAGAGAGAGAGAGAGAGAGAACAACGCGCTTTAGTCTTTAGTCTTTTCTCTGGAAAGCATCTCCCGCCAGGGATGCAGAAAAAGAAAATTCAAGCATGCCATTTTCCACTAGCGACTCACCAGCGAAATGTATCGCTGGATTAGAATTGCAAGGTAAAAAAAGTCCACAATGAATAGAAAATCATGGCGTTAAAATTCAAGGAAAAAGTGTCAAAAATAGCACTATAACTGCAGTATCATCTCAAACAAAAATAATCTAGTCACAATAAGATGAAAAAATATAGAAGCAGAACAACTTAACAATGAAAAAATTCACTTTCAACACATCTGAATTGTACATCCAGCAACAAACTTCCTACCCAATCAGCTTTCAGAGCAAGAGCTTTTCTTTATATTATTTCGAAAAACAATTGAGAAACAAATTCTTCCAATAGTGAACGGCACCGCTAACCAGCTCCAGGTCAAACTGCTTGGTCGATTGAAATTAGGAAAAATGTTATACAGCCCTCTTCATGCTAAATCTGCCATGATAGAGGTAAGCTTGATATAGCGCCAGGTCAGAAAATACTCCCAACACTAGGATTTCAACGTGTTAAACTGGTGGATGTTGAAATCCTAGTGCGTGCGTGCTTTTGTGTGTGTGCGCGCGCGCACGTGTGCCCGCGTATTCAACGTGTTAAACTGGTGGATGTTGAAATCCTAGTGCGTGCGTGCTTTTGTGTGTGTGTGTGCGCACGTGCGCCCGCGTATGCACGTGTGCATGAGAGAGAGAGAGAGAGAGAGAGAGTACTTACTAAGTACATGGAGATTACGTACTTCTGTATATAATCTCTAGAAAGTTATTGGGTCATCTAAAGATTAATCATCAACAAAGGATTGCTATCTCCGATTTTTCTTTTGCCTAAGTCTCTTGAAGGCCATGAACGTAACCGCAGCAGACAGAGAATACCTGCTCCAAGGGGTAACATGTCAAAGAAATGATTAATCTGCATTCAAGAACAGTGTCCCTTAATTTTCCCTAGACTAACACAACTGCTCCCGTATTTTAGCGACATATAGAATCATAAAAATAAAAAATCATGTCAATAGGACCTGTAATGTCTCAGACAAGAGTTATGATGTTCCTCTTGCATCCAAGAAAATTGAATATGTCCATCTTAGATTCCTATATAACCATACATCCTTTTTCACAGATTGAACTGGCAAGGAAACTATTGATATGATACTAACAGAAGTTAAAATTTGGCACCAGTCATTACAACTATTACAAACGCTAGACTTCCATTAGCCTTAATTAACATGAAGTCTTGGACAAAGGAAAAGCAGAAAAGGTCCTATGAAGGGGATCAATATCTAATGCATGGTACTGGGTACAAGAATAACATGCTAACAGCATTGCAGCTACTTCAGACAACAGTAACGGCAGAAGGAAAGAAGGGTCAGTGGAAGAGGAAGGAGACAAAGAGCATCAAGTAAAATTGACAGAAAGAAGAAAGAAACTAACTCTCATGAACACTTGCAGTGAATAAGGAGCAAAGTTTTCTTAAAAAGTTAAAATACCAACTTTTCAAGAGATTTCTGAAAAAATTAATCATCTTGAAGAGATTGCAAGAGTGATTATGTAAAATGGCTATTTTCACATGCCAAAAGTTGCTACAACCGTACCACGTCAAAGTATAATTTAGGTGGTCCTGTGGCATCACTGAACTGCGAATCAAGGTACTGAAATCCTTTGGTACTGGATACGGATTGCTTGGATTCACGTTATCATTAATATCTTCTATGTAGAGAGTATCAGCAGGGAGCCCAGAAGCTTGAGCAATGGCCGCAGTGTCAACATAAAACCACTGGGAGGAAGCTGGATCGTTTGCAGGAACAAAAATACTGGGCTTCTCACTCCCGCGAATGACTCCTAGAACCTCTACCGACGCAACAGGAGTAACATGTTCCTGTAAGACAAGGGAAATAAGATACATATCTTTAAAATCATCTATCAATCTCACAGGAGCAAGGCATCAAGGCAGTAAGCCAACCTCAACATTTTTAGGCTTCTTAGACCAAGGTTTCCACCAAGATTTTTCTTCACTCTTTTGCACAGAGGCCTCTGATGCATCTGTAGGCTTTCCAGCATCATCCAAAGTTTCAAGGAACTTGTCTCTCCAACTTCGGGGTACCCATCCTCTATTAACCAGAACTGGAAACTTTACACTGATAAGAAAATGATAATAAACCTAGTTAAAAAGGACCAAAAACACACAGTCCATATCATCATCTTTTTATAAAAAATATCTAATACATCAAGAAAAGACCAATTCTTCAAATTCAATTCAAGAAACGAAATCAAATGCTACAGCCAAAATCGCCATTCATAATGCCTAAAGCACGAGTAAGGTAAATAAAATGTAGGAAGTATCTGCGACTTATTGTCCCTTATTGTCATTAACATTACAAATTCCTTTAGTGTCACAGGGAGACCCAGGAATAAGAAATTGAGATAATAAACATAAATAGATCAAACTATAAAAATAAAAATAAAAACACAATCAAACATAGGAGACTCCATCGATTCAACTTCTAGAAAACTCTATATAAAAGCTTAGTGCTTGGCATTGGATGTCCATTAATTAACAGGAATAGCTAGGTGCAAATGGACTAGCCAAGGAGATTGAGAATCTTGATCAAGGTCAAGCCCCAATTAGAGCCATTCAGTCTAACACTATAAAGCATTAAACAGCACGATCAACGGTCATGTAATGTTATATCCACCATGAGGCCAATAGCATTATCAAGCAACAAACCCGTCATGAAACTACCTGAAAAACAATTAGCTCCAATGGTAGCAAAAGTTAAGATCTGAAAACACAACAGGAATGAGCATTCGAATTTGGCGAATAAACAATATCAATGGACCGAATTTCCATATAACAGTCACAATTCACATATCCATAAGGATGAGAACAAGAATGATTACCTTTCCGGATCATCTGAAATTGGCATAAGGGGAATGATTAGATAGTACCCATTCTCTGTTACTCCCGAAATGCTTCGGGAACGTGGACCCACAAATATTGACCTTTTATCATCAAAAACTCCTTTCCCTAAGACCCTCCTAAACTCCAAAGATTGCAGGTCCTTGTTGCTGGGAGATACGTCTTTAAGTTTCATAGGTTCCATATCCAATCTCCTCTGTCTATATTCCAGCATGTTAATCTGTAAAAGTAAAGAACAAACAGATGATGGTTAATGAAGAGCCTCAACCACATGGCGAATGTTTTAGTCCTGATTTCTTTATCACATACCATTCTATTAAGTGCCTTACAATATGTTTGGAAGCATGAGGGAATGGAAAATGCAAACAAAATTCTCACAATTTTAAAAATTCCCTCATCATTACACTCACAAAAAAACTACTCCTCCAAAATCGTCCGCTACAATCTACTTTCTCCCTATTTCCCCCAATTTCCAAACAGAGTCATGGCGTAGATACAAAAAGCCAACAGCAACCAAGCCTTCACCTATTAGATATAGTTGTCTCAAAGAAACCATTTTGTCATTAGAACTAGCTCAATTCCCTGTAACATGTAATACTGTAAGATCCGAACTATCAAAATCCATACTTGGCCTAATTAGGAAGACCATTTCTTCATGGAATATGCTGAACTGGATGCAAACCACATTTCATATGAATAACGTTTTACGAGTGGTCCCAAATGGGTTCCACAGAAGCCACCCGCCAAAGCTTTGTCATTTATTCAACCGACGATGCAAACTACTGAAGTGAACCAGCAATTCCCCATAAACTGATGAAAGCCAGTAGTGCTAGCACCAGCCGCATTAGCTTGAGACGGAAACCATCCGAAACGCAGACATACAGAGCCACAGAACAAAGAATCGCTCAGTGGAGAGAGAGAGAGAAGAGAGTTGACCTTGTCCTGTCTCCGGAGAACCTGCCAAGTCCCAAGACCAAACGCGATAGCTCCAGGAACGAAGAGCAGCCACCTGGACCACCTCGATCCATTCTCCTTACCTGCCACAAGCGCGCATCCCGCACAAATCCAAGCGACCGAAACAAATCACATCGTACACGCAGCAATCGCGGACGGAAAGCAGACGCAACTAAGATCACGCACCTCGAGCCTGAGAAGAGGAGTCGCCGGCGGACGAGGCGGCGGCGGGGGCGGCGGGGGAGGAGGTGGAGAAGCGAAACGGCGACGGGGACAGGGACGGCGACGGCGCCGGCGGTCGGAGGAGGGGGCGCGGGCGGCGGAGCGCAGGGACCCCGGCGGCGGCGGCGGCTCCGCGGCGGAGCTTGCCGGCGAGAGTTCTGGAAATGGAGGAAGACATGTCGAGCGCGGTTCTTCTCATCCGAGGCCGAAATTCATTTGCCTCCGCGGGGAGACGTCGGCCGGCGCGCGCCGAAAATTCTCCCGAGCCCGACGGGAGGAGCGTTCGAGGTTTTGGAAGGGGTTTTCTCGATGGGCTTCCGTGGATGCTCCGCTCGAGCCCACATTCCCAGGAACGGCCCACGGCCCATCAAAGCTTCGCAGCCCGATTAAAAAAATAAAAGGACCTAATAGTGCGAAATACTCGAATCCCAAACTAGTACGTGTACGTGATAAATTTACTTTCATCCGTTAATTTCCGTTAAACTTACTGAGTTAGGTTACATTTGACGGTTGATGAGTCTACCAATTTAGAGTTTTACCCTCCATTTATCATAAATATACCAGTTTGTTGTTTTCGTGATATTAATAATTCAATTTACGAAAACTAATCGTTAAAATTATCGAGTTGGATGGTACATGATAATTAATGAGTATATCAATTTAAAGATTTATCCTCCATTTGTTATTGGATTTGTAGTTTTTCACAATATTAATTCATTTTATAGAAATTAACAATAAGTAAATTTATTATAATTGTACTTAACTATACGATTTTGGAGATTTTACAATAAGAAATTTAGTTTGAAGTAAGATTGTTATAGTTATACTATTTTGAAGATTTTTGTGATAAAAAAATTAATTTAAGGCGATTTTATCATAAATATACTAATTTAGGGTCTTTCTGGGATTATTCCTAAAGAAAAGGTGCAAATTGCAAATTCGATGAAATCGAGGAAGACTAGGGTTTCTCTCTCTCTTCCATCTCTTTCTGCTAGCTATAAAAAAACCAAGGAGTTCCTGCTCCATGCCATGCCCTCATTGCCCTGTTCTCCGAAGAAGCGGCGAGTTTCGGGATCGATCTCTTCCGTCTGCGATCTTCCTTTCTCGCAATTTTTCTTTTTTTTTTGAATCTCTTTCTTCTTCATTTCCGATCTCTTCCTCGTCTCTGCGACGGGAGAAGAAGGCAATCAATATGCGTCACTGATGCGCTCTGCGTAAGAAGCAGCGAAGTAGCGCCATCAGCCCTTTTCGTTGCCGACAGCGAACCGAGCAGACTATGCTTGCGGGTGCCGTCGCTCCGTACGGCTCTCGCATTCACATGCTCGTAAATTTTCCGCCGCCGCCGGCGTTGTTCTTGAGCTCTGCTGATTTAGACCAGAGACCATGTCGCTTTTCGCCCCCATCATCACTTGGATTTTTCCAAATCTGAAGCCTCTTACAGACCTCAGCCGCCGCCGCGACCGGTGCACGGCACGACGGCGGCCGGAAGCGTCCGCCGGGCTTATGATTCGATGGATATGTTTTGGGTTTGGTTGGGCCGGAACGAAATGCCCTTTTTGTAAATAAGGCGAGGCGAGATGCGAAAGTGCAAATTCGGGTCGGGTTTGAGCAGGTCGGGCTCGAGTGGGCTTGAATGATACATCATTTTTCGAAAATATGATTTCACCACGTACAACATTTTTCGTTAACTATTTCTTTTAAATGATAAAGAAAATTTTAAATAAAAACTTGAAATGTTATTATTCTTTCAAATAAGAGTAAATCTGGAATACGGACATTAAGTAGACAGTGGTGCCTCAACTCACTATTTGATAAGGGAAATTTCGTCTTTTAATTTTTTATTTTTTTCCTTAAAAAACAAACAATTCTTTTTTTTTTTGAAAAAAAAAAGGAAAATAGAGTTGGGAGGGAGGGCTCCCTCCAAGCCCGTGACCATTGCCCCATTGCTAGCGGGGCGACAACAATGGTCGATGGGGTCGTTGGCACTTGGGCAAGGGTCAACCCTCGCTAGTGATAGGAGAGGGCGGCGACCCTCTCTCAAATTTGGGTGAGGGTTGTCGACCCTGACGTAGGGCTGGTGATCCTCACCCAACACCCTTGGACTTGGCTTGAACCCTTGCCCAAGTTGGGGTGAGGGCAGCGACCCTCGCCTAGATCTGGAAGAGCGTCGCCACCTTCTCCTGATGGCCTTCGCCTTTGATTAGTTAGGGTCACTAGCCTTTGCTTAGGCATCAATGCCCTCGCCGGCCAGTGCTACCACCCCACTAGCGATGGGGTAGCGGCCACAAGCAAGAGGAGCCATTCTCGGTCTTTTTTATTTATTTTTTATTTTTTATTTATTTTTAAGATTAAGTTTTTTTTTTAATATAATCTAATTTAAATTTAAATTGCGTTTTGACGAAAATACCTTTGGTCGGCTAGAATTTTTTATTGGCCGATGAGTGGTGAGATTAAGCCCTTATTTGAAATAAATATAATCACTTTAGGTTGATATGGCCACTTAAGGACTTTATTTGAAATAAGGTCCACTTCAAGTTTTTATTTGAGAAAATGAGTGCACTTCGGGCCCTTATTTGAATTTTTTCCTAAATAATATAATCAATAATATTTTGAATAATATTTTTCAAATTTTGAATTTTCCATTAAACGAACGCACTGTAAATTCCTAAAATTTGTTTGCTCCTAAAATTAGTCTAAGCATGCATTTGAATTTGAAACAAGCTCTACAAGCCTTCGAATGAAACTAGTCTTGATTGATTTTTTGATGTTTGGTTTGATATATTTTCGAGGACATCTTAGCAAACGTAATGTCATTTTTTTTCTTTTGTTAGGATAGAATTCCTAACATTAACAGGAAAAGAGAGAATTTGTAATTAGGTATTTTGAGAGGAAATATATAATAAGAACTTCACTAAACAGTACAATTCTTAATTAATGAGTATTTTCGTTTCTCATTAAATAACTGGAAATTCATGGACACGCACTAGAGTGATTCTTATCTTTTTTCAATTGGTGGTGGATTGAAGGGTGGAAGTGGATCTTGATAAGGAAAGGTACTGCTTGTGAAAGGGAAATTTTTCTTCCTTTTCTCCAAATTTCTGATTAATTTTAGGGTGTCGGAGCAAGTAGAAATACAGTTAGGTTTTGGATGGTGACTCCACTTGTTGCTTTTTCAGGTGTCCCGTAGTGTTTTGATTAATGAATTGATTACTCCGTGTCTTTGGAAAAATTGTTAATCGGATTCGCCCTAGTGGCCACCCTTCTAACATAGAAGGGGGAGGTGAGGGGTTCAATTCCCCACCTTCTCAGGGGGATGGGGTGGGGACGCGTAAGTTTCAAGAGTGGATTTCGACTCCCACGCCTTGCAAGAGGCAGAGTAAAAGTCTGAGAGTGAGTGTAGCATATGAATAGAGTAGGACTGACAAAAAAAAAAAATTAGAAATTCGCTTTTACAGTTTGACATGTTTGTCGTTATCTTTGCTTTAAATATTAACTGGTGAAATGCAATGGGTATATTTTCTCTTAAGTCAATTTGATGGACTCTAAAATGTTGTAATTATCATCCCACACTATCTTTCATAATTTTCGATTGTACATCGATCTATACCGTATATCACATTAAAAAAATCTACTCTATGGAAAGGATATTTCATAACCTCAAACTTTTATAAAAAATTTCCACACAATTTGCATATATTTCACAAAAATTAATTGAAGAAATAGGATATATCAAAATAGAAATTAGTCCCATAAATATTTTAATTTCCAAAGTTAAATCAAAATCTCTCGAATCGTACAATCAATAAATTTTTTTCCCACACTAATTATCATCTTTCTGCAATTTTGTCTATTCAAAACAATTTTACTTTCCTTTTTTTTTCATTTTTCAAACACCTGTATGGTGTGCTCTTTTTGATAATCTTAAGAAGTTATTGGATCAGTAAAAGAGTTTGATATGGAATCATAGGAACAAAATATTTCAAATTATCTCAAGAATATAAAAGTTGTCTTGCTTGCCCAACATCTCTTGGTTAATTGCTAGGGTTAATTCCTTGCCATTGATCAGCCATGAGCCTATAAGGCATCCCAAATGGACAATATATAATAATAAAATGACATGAACATTGATAATTTAACTAAAAGATAAAAAATGGTTAATATCATGAAAAACTCCAAACAGATACACATGTGACAAATTTATCAAAAACTAATTTTTTGATTATGAAAAACCCAAAACTAGTACACTAATGATAAATTTACTCTAAATGACTAAAAAAAACCTCAAATCGGTATACTTATGATAAATTTACCAAAAACTAATTTTTTTGACTGTTAAAAACTCATAAATAAACCATCCATGGATTAATACCACAAAATATCATAAAACTAGTACAATTGTGACAAATAGAGAGTAAAATCCCAAATTGATACATCAGTCAATTGTCACGTGTCATCCAACTCAACAATTTGACAATAAAATTTATAACAGAGAATAAATTTATCACAAGTGTACCTATCATGATCTTGACTCCATCCCAAGGTCACGAGCAGCAAGGGTTATTTTTGTGACGTCCCAGGCGCGTTGCTGTCCCATTTCTTTTTATCTTTTCATGAAGCACATGCGGAAGCGTACATACAACATCTGGACAACGACAAGCAACTAGGAAAACAACCATTTACAAACACACAATTACATCAGTTACATTTACAGGCCCTTTATCACGGGCCGTTACATTTACAATTGCCACATCTTCAAAAGGTTGGGGTAAATCTTAGCTCCTCTAGTGAGATTGCAACTCCCAAAATTGATGTGAGATTTCCACGCCTACAAGACTGAAAGGATGAGGAGTGAGTTTTGGGGAAACTCAATAAGTAAAATCCCTAATTCTCTACTAGGAAGACATCTCATCATCAAAATCTAGTAGGTACAACACTCGCAATGCAACATCGATGGCAGATGATTAGCAAACTTATTGCTACACCTCGACTACATGCAGATGTCCATTGCAATACACTTCAATGCATGCTTCCCTTCAGCTTGTCAATGAACATATCAACATATCATACTTATGCATATATCGGTACTCATGCAAATTCATTTATCGTCGTCCTGGCTCAACCAAGGCATTCGGCTTCAAGCTAGGCATCCCGGCTCAACCAAGGCATCTCGGCTCAACCAAGGCATCCTAACGCTAGCTCACCAAGGCATTCGGGCTCAACCCACGCATCCTAGCTCAACCAAGGCATCCGGGGGCTAGCTTACCCGAGGCATCCGAGCTCAATCAGGGCATCCCGTTCAATGAATGAGGCATCGCTGCCAACACTATGTGACAATGAGCGCTTTTTCCTCTTTAAGTGCACACACAAGTGCATCACACAAGCCAGTTTTTCATCTCTTATCTTTGCCAACGTATGCAAGGCCTAAGGGCGTGCTCATTCAAGTGAGTGTGCCATGATCCTCAACATCTTATTATAACATATGCCGGGAACGATTCTTGGTTCGTGGCTTGGGTTGAATGCTTAGGCCATCGTGACTTGACGTCGATTCCAAGCCGAGCGAACCTTGACCTCATCCCGGGGCATGAACACACTCAAACATGCAAACATGAGCAAAACACACAAAAGAATATTACAACATACACACGGCTTACACGGGTGAGCACACCACTAAACTCGACGATGTAGGCTATCGCCTTAGCCAAGAGTTAGAGATTCTATTTACCTGGATGAACCTCGAACTAAAGCTTGAACTACACAAGATGGACAGCTTGCCTTGAAGGCCGAAAGAGAGAGAGAGTGTGAGGAGGGAGGAGGGGCGTTCTAGGAGAAGGAGGGTGGAGAAAATGGGAGCAAAATGAGGAAAATGGGAAGTGCTCCTCCTATTTATAGCCCTTAGAGCTATTATTACCAAGCCAAGCGGTCCTCTCCCATGTTTCCAAGTGTCCCGCCTACTTTCCTTGGGTGGCAAGCCTACTTTGCCTCATGATTATACCTAGAAGATGAGTTGGCCAAACTAAATGCCTTACTTGGCAATCTAGGCTCCTAGGCATCATCGATTATGGCCTGCTTTTCGTTTTCTCATTGGTCCACCAATACCCCACATTTAATAGACATTTAATGAAGCCTAATGATGAAGCTACTTCAGGTTGCCAACTAGGCAATTCTAGAATATTAAGTTATTAGTGAGGGCTCGTGTAGCGCTCTCTAATTGGTCCATGTGTATGCTACTTTTCTAGAATATCCAAGATATTTTGGACTACAATCATGACCTTTAAAAAGTCAAGGGATACCTCACATTCTTCATGAAGGAATTCTAGAATTTTCTTTCTACTTTCTTTTCTTTCTTTAAGAAGGCAAATTTTCCTTCCTCAATAAGGCAATCTAGAAAAGCCTATCATCTAAGTTGATTCTGAGGCTGAGGAAGATATTATTAGGTATACCTAAACATGGCATTTAAGGACTAGCTTGGGCGTGACTCATATATCTTGGGTGAGAAAAACAGTTTTGAACAATTTCCAAAATCAATGTCTTTACCTTATCAAACGGAATAAAAAACTTATGAAATTTTAATATGCTTTAGAGAAGACCTTAAAAGACATTTTTCATGAAGGAAGTCAAGTCAAATTCATGTTGTGGAAAGAGCAGTAAATCATTGAACACAACCCAAATATTTGCCTGTCGAGCAGATTCAACAGTCGGAGAGAGAGACTCATTTTGCAATCCAAATCTTCACAAAACTCTTTAAAATTTTAATATGTTGTAGATATGGATGTCATTTAAAGCTTTTATGAAGGAAGCATGTCCAAATTCGAAAGAGAAGATTTTATAAGAATTCGAGAAGGCAACCTGGTCACGGTTTCCATTACACGGGACAGGTTCCAGACGGTGAATGATTGGGCATTTGTCCTTACCATTTCACCTTAGAAAAATATGAAATTTAAGTATGTTTTATATCAAGATGTTTAGAACAACTTTCATGAAGGAAGTTTCTTTAAATTCATACCACAACTGTGTAAAATTGCCAAGTAGCGCAAGTCCAATAATTTTGAAAATCAAAAGTGGCAACCTTAGTTGGGAAATTGAGGCATTCCTACTTGGTCAAGAAGTATTAATTGTCAGGCATCCTTATCTCCCAAGTTTCCAACTAGGTCCTAGGTTAGCTTGGACATTTCATCTCGGCATTAAATAACTAGAAGCCAAATATATTTAATGTTCTATTATCTTATCCAAAAATGTTTGACTTGCTTACTCTTTCTTCCAATGGACGTGTAGTCCATTTCTTGGCCTCCAAGATCTCAAACTTAGTTTAGGGTTATAACTAGGCTAGGGTATAGGGACACATAAGCCTTTACATTCATCATCCTCATATAATGCTTCTCACACTTGTTCATACTTATTTTCTAGGAAGGTTTGACTAACCTAAGGCCTATCTAGCTTAGCTTTCTAGTTGGGACCAAAACGAAATCGATGATGTTACGGTACCAGTTTAGGGTAAATTTGTCAAAGGTTTAATGGTTTGGATTTTCGTGATAAAAAAATGAGTTTGAGGTAAATTTGTCACATGTATATTAGTTTGGAGTTTTTCGTGGTATTAACCCACGATAAAACATAGTTGAAAATGTTGTCTTCATGCTAAAAATCACATATCATGAATATAAGGGTATGTATATAATAATAAGCACGACATTTCCTCTAATTAGTCAATTATTTATTTATTTATTTATTTTATAAATAGTCAAGTCAGTCTAGTCATTTCCAACACAAAAGAGGCATTGTCCCTAAAAATATAACTAATACAAAACAACTTATAGCAGATAGAAATGATTGTTATAAGAAAATACACTCTTTATCATACACTTAACCTAATTTATGAAATTCCGACAAAAAATAAATAAATTAATCCATGAAATGAGCAAGGTCAACGGTATAAAACCTTAAAAAAATTAAGAATTTTCTAAAAATGTTTAAAGGGGATTTTTGCTATCTTATCTATTAAGAGGAAATAATATATATATAAAACACTAATACAGGGACCAATATCTTCAAAATTAAAATAGAGAAAAAAATATCAAAGATTGGATTCCTAAATCCCAAGAGCACCACAACACATTCGGCCATACTAGAAAGCAAGCACATGTCATAAGTGTGAAATTTTTTCCAATCTTAATGTTTTGAATTAATTATCAATTATTATAATTGACACATACTGTCCTTTTTTTTTTTTTGTTAAACCGAGAAATCTTCATTTATCTGATTTATGATGTTTATACTTCATCTCCATTCATTCTCATTGTCCTTCATATTATCAATATTTTCAACCAGACATGACAATTACATGCTTTTAGCAAATGAGTTTTATAGTGTAAAATTGTAGTTAAATGATCTTAAATTCATTGTCAATTAAATTTTAACTTATGTAATTCATATCAATGAAATCGAATCAAATTATATAACTTTTTATTCCTTGAAATACTTACAATT
This sequence comes from Eucalyptus pauciflora, assembly GCA_007663325.1. Classification (NCBI taxonomy): domain Eukaryota; kingdom Viridiplantae; phylum Streptophyta; class Magnoliopsida; order Myrtales; family Myrtaceae; genus Eucalyptus; species Eucalyptus pauciflora. The sequence goes on from VMYD01000077.1 coordinate 1,346,021, forward strand.
TATTTAGTTGTCACAATTAATCTACAAAGGACATAAATGGATGTTTAAATTGATTCTTTTTATCCTAGAAAGTAAGAGCATCTGTTCATGCTAGATGAGAAATTAGAATATATCCTATTAAATATATTAAAATGAGAGAGAAAGAAAGAAAGGAGCCCCATATTTTACCTCTATCTGTCTTAGTACTCTTGAGACACCCTCGTAGTCGTCATCCCATGGTCCTCTACGTTTCTCAAGCGGTTGTCCTTGGCAAAAAATGCTCATTCCAAGATCTCTCAGTTGATCATGCATCTCAAACTTATCATCTTCTCCAATTTTTTATTAAGCACCTCAACTTCAACTCTTCAATTCCTTGACTTGGATAAAGCCCACAATCCTCCCACATGTACATGGCGAATTTGCTCCCTTTGCCAATAAGGAAACAAGCAATATAGAGGAAAATCTACTTATGTCCATTTTCTAATGCATCATAACTTATATGCAATGTCTTTTGGACATCTCTTTGTGGTTGTTATTTTAATTGCTTTCACACATCTTCCCATACAATTTGATTCATTTTATTATAAAAGTATGAACCTATGACCTGAATTGCCAAAGGAAGCCCACCCATGGTGGATATGATATCACAGGATATACCCTTAAAGTCCCTTGGAGAATGGTCCATACGAAATGTGCGTCTATTAAATAAAAGCAAAGCATGCTCTTCATCCAATTCATTCAATTCATACTTGCAATCTACATCGAATTCAGATTGATCGAGAACGGCTTCATTTCTAGTTGCAACAATGATCATGCTTCCTGGCATAAACCAATTACGTTTCCTAGTCAACACATATGGTTGATTCTTGTCATCTATATCATCTAGAAGAATGAGAACCTTTTTTCCTTTGAATCTAGATTGATCAAACTAATTCCATCATCAATATTCCCAACTTGATGTTTGATTTGCAATACATCCTTAATTAGTTGTTTTTGTAGATGAGGAATACTGTTGCGGTGAGCTATTTCTCGAATATCAGCAAGGAAGCGACATTGCACAAAGTCATTCAACAGCTGGTTGTAGATTACCTTGGCAAGAGTTTTTTTTTTCCAATCCCACTCATACCAAAGATTCCAATCATTCGAGCGACACCGGCCGGAGTGTCTACCCAATTCCTAATTTCATTCACATGATCCCCCATTCCAACTAAGAGCTTAGTAACATCAAGCCGAAAATCTTGTCGCAACTCGCTAAGAATATTTTCGACAACTTTTTCCAGTAAACTCCTTCATGCTTGTCAAACAACAAAACTCAATGATAACTTCGTGATTATACTTAATCTCATTAAAAGTCCGACATATAATGAAAGGATGCATGGGGCCAATTAACTTGCAAGTCGTTTTGGTTTTACAATTAACAATGGGGGAAGATGGTACAGTGGTCATCTCATTTTTTTCCCAATCCTTTTATGATGATAGATGGATCTTGTTGAAATAAAATAAGGTTGTGCACCTGGCTCATGAAGAGTCTTTCGAACTATAATGTTCGTTATAGGATTAAGGTTGGCTCCAGTAGAAAGATAGGAGGTCAATTTTTTTTTTCTTTTTGGGGTTTAAAATTTTTTAGAAAGAGAGGAGGTTACCGCAAGATCACTTACCAATGGGGGTTAATGGTATTGGAAATCAAACCGGGTATACCCGGTCCGGTTGCACACCCCTAGCATCAAGAATCCGTGAACCAAATTCCTTGCCAATTGGGAAACTATTGTCGTCCCCAAACACGCAAACCGATACTGTCTCTGCCTTGATTAGACTATGATAGAGGTGATCGGTGAATGCCTTGTGGGTATTCGAGCCTCTAAAGTTCAAGAACACGTCATGTTGACTGCTACATACATTTGTGGGTACCAGAGAGATGAATGAACAAGTGGATGCTCCCTCAGTGCTCTCTTCCTCTGCTCTATTTTTCTTTCCTTGACTTTGCCCTTTGTCCATGGCGATATGAGGGAAAGTTGAAACGAAAGATCCTCTTTCTGCTGCTTAAAAGGATCGATGAACAACGAAAGATAGTTTTAGTATTCTTTTTTGCAAATGCTTGCTAGCTTGATCCATTCTAAATAATTTGAACGTTAATTTCTCCCCGAGGCAATGCTGAAGGAGGTTCGTGTTCTTGAGAAAGGTGATGACTACACGGTCCTCAATTGAGTTAGCTGACGTCGTTTCACTGCAGAAGATTAGGTGGCCACAAGAGCCAACAAAAAGCCCGCATCATTTACTTCTTTAGAAACACATATTTAAAATTAAATAGAGTAAAGTGTCAAATGACCTGACTTCTAGATTATTGATTTCAACTGGATTTTGCTGCTGTGTGAATTCTCAGCCACAACAGTTAGGGTGCGTTTGGGAGTGGCCTTGAGAAGCCACTTTGAACTCCTAAAGATCCTTGGACCAATGTAGGGGTGTTTGGTAAAATTTTTTCAAACCCCATTTAGAAAATGCCAGCCTTCACAAGGCTGAAAGCCCAAGGCAAGTTGGGGGCTGCCTTGGGCTTTTAGCCTTCTTGGCATGCTGAGTTGAGGGAATAAAATAATTTTTTTTTCTTCCCAAATTATCCTCGTTGGTTTTTCGTTTTTCCAGTTTTGCCCTCACTATTCATCATCATCATCTTCTTCTTCTTCTTCTTCGTGAGCGGTAGTCGGCGAAGGGCAAGAAGTTGCCGGCGACTGTCACCTGGACGACTGTCATCGGGGGGAGGCGCGATCATCGCCGAGGGATGGCACGACCGCCGCGCCATTTGGGTCATGACGAGGTTTGGGTCGCCGACCTCGCTGCGACCCAGATTTAGGGCGGCAGGGTCACGGGAGGACCTCGCTACCTCAGATTCGGGGGCAGCAAGGTTGTGCGACCACGCGACCTAGATCCAGGGTGGCGAGGTCTTCCCTCAACCTCGCCACCCCAGATCCAGGGGCGGTGAGGTCCTCTTGCGACCTCGCCGTGACCCAGATCCAGGGGCGGCGAGGTCCTCCCACGACCTCACCGCCCCAAATCTAGGTTGCGGTGGGATCGCCGAAGGTCACCCGACCTCGGGCAGCCTTTTTCGATGGTTTTCGGGGGTTGTCGGAGGTCGCTCGACCCTGGGCGGCCTTTGTCGGTGGTTTTCGAGGGTCGCTTGACCCCAGACAGCCCTCCCTCGTTGTCTCCGAGGTTGCCTGAGTCAGATGTCGGCCGCTAGCAACAAATTTTGATCGCCGGCGGCCGCTGCCCTTGCCGACCAATTTTCTTTATTTTTCTTTTGATAAATTTTTTTTTATCACAAAAAGTCCTCTATAATTATAGGTGTTCCAAACACTGTTTCCATTTTGAAAAGCCTCTTTAACCTAAAGTTCTTTGCATTTTTCCAATGGCTTTCTCCAAAAGTCCAACCAAACGCACCCTTAATTTGTTGACCCAATGAACTTCACCACATGTTTGTGGTTGCCACCACACCAAAGACCCGATATTTGCAGCTGTGATATGAACATCGCTATTAGCTGATCTTTAGGTCCATTGGTATTGTTTATGCAAAAAAAATATTTCTGGACATGTTGCATACTTTCATCCAGTGGATCACATTATGGATATTGCGCAGTCTTTTCTATAAAAAAACATCTACATGCACGATAGTGAACATTATGCTAAGGATAGATTGGACATCATCAAAATCACTTGGAGATGTTTCTCCAACAATATCCCTCTTTTTGATGATGACGAAACTATCCCGCAAATGTGAAATAAATAATCATTGATAGGTTTGCAGTAAATGTAAACTAGATCTCCATAAAATATCAAGTGGAAATGGAGATACAATCTAGTTGATCTTTATCGAGTTAGAGAGAATAACTGAAGATCTACTAGATAAGAACATCATCAAAGATTATGAGGTTCATAGATAATTTCATATTAAAGTTCCTCCTATTTTGATGATTTCTTAACTTATAAGAGTAAAATTCTTAAAGCTCCCCCAATTTTGATGAACATATGCATATATCATGTGCATATTTCACATCAAGTCAACTCTCTCCCTTTTTTTCATCAGCGAAAAGATAGAAAAGATCATAGCTTTAGGGCATGTCAGTACATACTGCTAAAAGAGAACCAAGACATGATCAACAAAGCAAAACATGAGCACAAAAAAATGCATATTTTTATGTATGAGGGTGTTTGCTTTGCTGAGAAGAGGTAAGAGGTTCGTGAAGGATGTGTTCTTGGTCAAGGCGAACGGGATTGTAGTAGTTGAGACTGATGATTGTGTATTCGATCTTGATGAGATATCAAGTTAGGGATGAGAGAGTGGTCTTGATCTGTGACGAACCGTGACGTCCCAGGCCGTCACTCTAGACCCTTAACTAAAATCTTTAATTTCTATGACACAAGTAAGACATTTCACTTAAGAACGAATTTCATCATAATGGCATGCTTCCATTCATTCATCATAAATATGGATTACAAGAGGAAAACGACATCTTGACAATTACATCATGACAATAGACACATCAAGATGACCCGAACAAAACACCTGGGAGAGGCCAAAAGGTGCCTAACTCCTCTACTCGGTAGTTTTTCTCATCCACTACATCCTTCCATACCACGCACGCCTCCTAATCCAAGGTCAAAGCATCACCAACGGATGGGGCAAAACAAACTTCCATTCACGTTGAGATACACAGATACAAATCGCATAGGAAAAGGATTAGGGCGTCCATCATCTATCCAGACAGTAAAAATATAACGAGTCAAAACAAGGCCAGAATCTTGATCCCCAAAGTCCCTATACACGCCATCTACCCAAACAAGCGTGCCATAAGTTGCCAAAGGTGTCACATCCGTAGCTAATCATCTGAGAGGTAAAATAAGGGGTGAGCAACAATGCCCAATAAAGGATAAAGCATGGCATTAAACAATGAGATCCTAACTTCGCTCATTAGTGAAAATAGCACCAACATCGTGAATCATCATAACTATGGACTACATCAAGTAGGGCAGCATACGATACCAATGATGTCATGCAAACTAGATAAGCTAAAGTGAGTATAATGCATGAAAACTACACCGCAATGTGCATATGAATGCCATTCACTCATCACATGGCACACGCAATCCCATTCATGCATCTCATGACACACGACAACACCATCACACATACTCACACGCCTTGTTGATTAATTTCAATGTGTGAACATTTCATATCTACCCTTGAAACGGATTAAACTCGGGACGTTGGCCGGATCCGTTCGAGTCACTTCCGAGTCGCTGCCCATACTTCCGGGGGATGCTAACCCTAGGGCATCTCCCTCCGAGGCGTCCTGGTGTCCAAAGGTCGCTGCCCTTGTGACTTCAAATGAGGCATCCTAAATCTCGTTGTTTGGGGCATCCCTACTCTCCAGGGGCATCACTGGAACATTGTTCGATGGAACATCTCTTAACTTGATCCAGTCACACATTTCATCATATCACAATCTTCCATTAGGGCACATTTTCAACACCACCAGTGCACACATATATCACCACACAACATGCTTAGTGCGCTAAGATCATAATGCATCAACATGCACCAAACATAATTTCCCTCTTCATTGCCTTAAAACTCATCACACATGATTCCGCACACATGCTAAGCATCACACACGTACAACCATCAAGCATAGTTCTCAGCATGCCAAAATCATCCAGAATCACGAAATATGCATTTTCCAGCAAGCAAGACACCAAGAACAACAACAAGACCACAACTGGCCCTCATTGGCAAAAAACGAGTCCACTCGCACTTCTCCAAGATTAATTCTAGAAACATAATCAAACGAGTTCAGAAAATTCTAAAATTTAAGTATGTTGTAAAGAACACATAAAAAAACATTTTTCATGAAAAAACTTTGGTTCAGATCTTTCTAGATAGGAGTAGTAAATCGCTCAAATCGTTACCAAAATTGTGTCCGTGTCCAGAAATCACATTTTCCGAAACCAGCTTGGTTTGAAGTCCAAAATTCATCCATTTGCTCTGAAACTTGACTATGTTAAACTTCAATATATGCTGAAATTTTTTTGTGAGAAACTACTTTGAAAATCGAACCCCAAAAGTTGATAAAAACTCTTTGAACACCAAGAGGTCACGGATTCTAGCATAAAATGAGATTCTAACTTGCATGAAACGAAGCTAAAATCTTGTCCCTTTAAATCTAGAAAATCTTGAGTAAAATATATGTCATAAATGAAGATGTTTAGAACATTTTTCAAGGAGAAAGTAACCTCAAAATCGTAGTACATTTCAACCCACGAAAATAGCAAACATCGGATGTCCAGTAAATAGATCTAGAGAAAGATCCAACGTTAGCTCATTTGAGCACGTCTCTTGCAAGCTTAGTAACCATGAACCTTCAAGAAACTCACATGCAAGGCTTCCCACACATCATAGCATACATGCAAGCCGAAATCCTATATAGATCTAGCTCCTATAACCTAAAAATCCACTAGATCGAGCTAAACCACCCCCAAGCGTCGAGAGGATGTCGAAGTTTAATACCTAGCTTATTCCCTTACCTAGTTTGGGACTCAAAGACCGCTTTCTTGGGCTCTCTTGAAGGCTGGCTGCTCCCCTGGTCACTGGTCCTTCAAAGAACAACAAAGAAACAAGATGGAAATGAGAGAAGGGGCGTCGGGCGTGTGATGGGAAGAAGGCAGAGGAAGAACAAATGGGAGGGGACAAATAGAAGCAGAAGCTGGGGAAAAAGTTCCTCCACTGAATGTTTTCAATGCCACTAACATCAAGGATGCTTGAGTCAAAATCGTGTCCCATGCCACCCTTGACCTCACCACCGGAATCATGAGCAATATGATATGAGCAAGAGGGACATAGAACTGTAAGTTAGAAACAATCTATTATCGATTGTCCATAAACTACAAAAGCACATTCATCCTTGGCACATCTTCCCCAAAAAGGAAGGTACTGGTGACAATGCATTGGTACAAGAACTAAAGACATACTTTTTAAGCCCGAGATGAAAAACATGTGTGCATATATGAAATAAACTAATAAGAAAGGACACTAGATACACCAATAATTTGGTTCCATATCAATTATCCATAAACTCCTCCATATGGACAAAGAAATAATTATTGTTTTGGTGAAATTACCAATTGGAGTTATAGATAAGAGGACCTATTGGTTAAAAAAGTTCCACTCGTTATTCCATCTCATTCTCTGTCATGCCAAAAATATGCCAGAGTAAAGACTCATTAGTGCAATGCACGATTTCAACGACAACAACCAGCAAATCATCTCGGGAAAAATTGCTTAAGTCCATGAACATAACAAAGACATCAAATCACTTTACCCAAAGAGAGCAGAGTGGAGGTTGCAAAAGTGAGGGAAAAATGTGACAGTGGGGCTCGAGGAGGCGACAGTGGAGGTGGAGGCGTCGACGTCGGCGTTTGCTAGTAGATTCAACACTTCATGGAGGGGGGGAGAGAGAGAGATCTCATATTGATTCAATGCAGAGGTGTTGGCATCTGCGTTCGTTAGCAGATTCAGTGCTTCGTGGAGAAGAGAGAGAGAGAGAGAGAGAGTGGATTAATTTAGTATGGAGGCGGAGGCGGAGACATTAGCACTGCGGCTCGAGGAGGCGATTTAGCGTGGAGGCTGAGGCAAAGGTGTTAGGGCAGCAGCTCAAGGGACATGACGACAGAGGCATGTTGGTATCGTGATTTGCTAGCATATTCAGCACTTCAAGGAGGAGAGAGAGAGAGAGAGCGAGCAGATTGATTTAGCGTGGAGGCGGAGGGGGGAGAGAGTAGAGTGATTTTTAGCCAAGTTTAATGAATGGAGTGAAATTTGAAAAAAAAATTTCGCGCCATAACGAAATGGTGCGATTTCTAATGAGGAGAGAGAGGATAGGAGAGAGATGGTCTATAGAGGAGAGAGAAGGTCAGAGGAGGGAGGGAGGGAGGGAGGGAGGGAGGGAGGGAGGGAGAGAGAGAGAGAGGGAGAGAGAGAGAGAGAGAGAGAGAGAGAGAGACTATAGTTAAATAAATTTTGAACGTGGTGGGCTAGGGTTTTTGACAGAGAGTGAGATTGAGGAGAGCAGTAAATTTTGAATAACTTCTACATGCGGCTCATATGACACGTGGACGACACTTGTCCATCACTAAATGGTTTTCTAGATGGCTTACATAGAGTATTCTACTCACCTAATATTTTCTTCCAATAGAAGGGTGGAGATGCTCCAACCACTCAAGATGAGAATTTCCAACTATGTGAAAGCTGAGAGATCAGGAGCACATCTTAAATTAGGGCACCCATAAAGGTTGAGAACTTTAAGCTGCTTTGACGGCAAATACAAAAGGAGAATAAGCTATCAGAGGACAAGTTGATCAGTTAAACAAAAAACAAAACCCTAAAATCACAAAGAGGATGTCTTTTTTTCCCAATCTCATCATGAATGAATTCTATCCTTCCCAATCCTCTGTCATCTCACTCCATGATAAATCCAGCACTAATAAATTTGATAAATGCAAATTGGTCATCGAAAGAGACAAATCGCTTCGCTTGACCTCCCACTAAAGCCATCTTACTTCAGAAAGGAATTTGTCATTGGAGTTTCCGCTTGGAGTTGCTTGCATCAAGTCGTGGAAGAAGTGGCTTTGCAAGTTTTTTAATTTTTTAGTTTTTTCTTTTTTTAAATCTTGGATTTTGTATGATTTGTAACCTTTCTATCCTTCCCATGTACAAATATGGACAAATGAACTCATTCACAACCTTTTGAAAATTGAACAAATGATGTGAAAATAAAGAAAAAATTGTTGTTACTTTAAAACAAATAAGGCAAATGCACCTCAATGTTTGATCTTTTCCTTCTTCTTTTTTTCAAAATTTGTAGCACGTGCACTTTGACTTTTAGTTAAGACGAAATACATGGAACCATTTTACAACATACAAATGTTTACTTGTAAGTTTTCATACGACTTATGTATAAATTTTCAAAAGAATTTGTGAAAGAGTGCGGTGGCCCACGTGTAAGTAGCTAAGAAGTACTCAATTTTCATTTCATTAGTTAAATGTAATAATGCCAAAGAGAAAAAAAAAAGGGGTAATTTTCAACATATTTCAATATGTAAAAAAGATTACATGGAGAGCCTATCTATAGACTATATTATAGGACAATATAAAGAAATCAAATCAGTAATCAAAATAGAAAAAGAAAATCAGTGGAAATATCCTAAGTATCTCTAGAAGATATCTAAATATCTTTAATATTGTTAACTATTTTTGTCAAGTGTTTAATCATTTCTTTGAAAATTGAAATCTTTTTCTCTTGTTCAGTATGTTTAAAAAGTGAAGTGGGGACATTGGACGATAGTGTGACATCTTGAATTTCAGATTCTGTTTTCAATTAAATAAATTAGGCTTTTCATTGATATGCTAATAGTGCTATTCTCTGAGCTGATCACTCATGAGATAACTAAACTATCTGGTGAAGTCATTAAGGGATTTTAATGCAATAGACTTGAGAATTCGACCAGGATTCGACTACTCGACTGTGCTCATCTACAAAGATCATTACAACACCATTAAAATTGATTAGAGACCGGAGATAGGCTAATTCGATAGAGATATGTGATTATTGTGCGGGTGATTCCAACTAATTGCAAAATTCTTGTCGAACGACACTAGACCGATTTTTTTGTCATTTCTGTACTATGTGTCCGTATTTGAAACCTCGAGATTTTCACAACAACCGAGAGTCGCCAATGTGTCGAAGATGTACAATATGGCTCGAAAATAATCGATCGTGGGTCAATTGTACTAAAAAATTCCAAAAAGCTACTCGATAGGTTAGGTCACGCTAAAATTGCGTCAAATTGAAATTAACCGCGAATTTGAACTTGATTTTAGAAATTGAAAATTCTGTTATGTCACGATTTCTTTAAGGAACGTCAACTCATCCTTCAAAGAATTTTCGGTGAGTTCAAGATTTTTACGGAAAATCAATTCAGACGATTCATAAAAGAACGAAAATTTGGATGGGCCAAATCGAAGGGATTTTTGGCTTCCAAACCGAGCTACTTGGTGAAGGGAAAGTGTGAATATTGTGTGGGTTTTTTCTTCATCAAAATTGGACATCAAATTGGGGAATTTCGTGAGGAAATTGAAGTCCAAATTGAGTAAATTCGGAGCTAGGCATGGGGCTGCAACTTTGGCATCAAAAAATTGGTTTATTGTGGAATTTTCTTGTTAGAAAGTAATAGGGGGCCAAGCATTCAAGTGAGGAGATAAGTGTGTTGACTTTCCTCCCCCTTTTCCTTAGCTTCTCGGGCACACCTCTGCCAATCTTCATCTTCTTCGCGCGAGCTTTTGCCTTAGCCGAACTCATAGCTGCTTTGGTCTTCCTTTCATTTTCCTCCTTCGCTGCTCCACCACTTGCGTTTGTCCCCCACCCCACTAGTGAACTGTCTTCCTTTGGCCACCGAAGGAATGCCGCTCAATCTCTGCCCTCCTTTCATTTTCTTTTCCTTCGTTTTCTGCCATTCACGCTCACTAGTGAAGACCACTCTCCCTCTCTCCACCGAGTTCTTCACCAAGCCGACATGTCCCCCAGCAGCAGCGTCAAGGCTGCTTCTTCTTTGTTGCCAATGGCCACAATAATCCCCCATGTAGTTGACTCCTTCCCTTCAACGCCAGTATCACCAACCGAAGTCACTCACGCCACACATCCGTTTCCCCTACATTTTCCCAGCTCACCATGCCTCACCTCCATCGAAGAAATTTTTGCTTAGCTTCACGCTCGGCCCAAGTCCTGCGTCCACTTTTTGCAGCCCACGCAATTTTCCAGCCCGCATCTTCAGTCCCGGGCTGCAAAGCCAAGCCGGGGCCAACCCTCTTGGATTGACCAGTAGCCCTTGCAGAAGCTAGGGCCGAAGCTTAGCATTAGTTGAGCCATATTGGGCCGCTTTTAGCTAGATCCGAGCCTCCGTTGGTGCCTCCAAAAGTTCGGGTTTCGGCCGCCGTCGTGGTGAACCGGTTTTTGCACTAAACTGGTGAGTTTATGCACTAAACTCTACTTAGTAGGCTAATGACGTCTAAGGGGTGCTTAGTTTAAGTTAATTAGGGATTAGGTGGTTAGTTAGATTAGATTAGTGATTTAATGGTTCAATTATGTATGTTAGGTGGCTAGAACGGCTTAGTTAGGGACTAGATAAGCTGTATTATTTATCTAGATAGATTCGGAAATTTTCCGGGCCCGTTTCGGTATTTAATTAGATATTTCCAGCCTAAGTTAGCATTTTTGGCATTTAATGTATTTATTTAATTAATTTTAGAAATTATTTAATTATTTAATATTTTACCGAAATTAGACCGGGATAGCTGATGACCGGAATTTCATACTTATTGCAATGGTGTGGTTAATTTCTGCAATTGAGTGTTAATTTGTGCAAATTGAGTGCTGATTGGAATTTTAGTCAATTATTCCAAAATTTGTGAATTTCGATATTTATCTAGAATATCCCAAGTGTCAGATTTTAAGACCGAAAATAGTTTTTATATTATATAAAACAGTGAGATTTTAAAAAGAAGGTTATGAATTTTTTGGGTTCAATCTGATCATGTACCCACACACGACTATTTTCACCTGGGTTTTTTTTTTTTTTTTATACCTAGGGAACCTCGTACAGCCGGTAGCTGGCGGGTAAACGTTGGAGTGATGCTAGCGGATGACCCATCACCCGGCGCCACACTTAAGACACCAAATACCTTCACTGGGTTTCGAAACCCTCACTTTTGGGGAAGGATCAACGGAATTCTTATCTAGCGGAGCTACCACGGCCGGTGGTTCACCAAGTGCTTTTAATTCGAGGAAAATGAGCCAAATGCATTATTTTAATCGAGACATTTGAATGCAATGCACAGTGTCCTTGGCCATAATTGAGTGATCGTGTGTTGGTTAAAAGAACCTGTCTCAAGCGTTTACGCCGGACGTTACTAAATCCTTATATGGGTTACCCACTTAATGGGTATTGGGTCGTAGTAGATTCTGGACCTATGCTCCTTCGGGAAAGCTGTCTTTGAGAGACGTAGTTGTGCTCAATGGGGAAGAGACGATGCCTGGCAATGCTAGTAAACCGTCGAACTTGGGAGTAGGCCGTACCCTAGAGGGGTGTAATTATCAATTGGAATGCATGATTGATTGAGTTAGATGCGTCGGATTATGAGACAAAACTGTGTGACATGGTATGGAACGTGTAATAACGGTTTGGCCTTATAATTGGACCTCTATGATTGATTGAGTTGATGAGGCTTTTCAATTGTGGTGTGCTGTGTTTATATGCATTGTGTATATGAACTGTACTGACCTGCAGGGTAGATCTGAGACTAGGTAAGTCTCTGTGGTTGTGTGATTGTGTGGTTAGGACGCCTCTAGGTGTATTACCCTCCTAATTGGGGTTTAGAGTGTGAACTCACTGAGATTTATATCTCACCCCATCGTGGGTTCATTTCTTTTCAGGACCGTAGAGTGGAGGACCCGAAGCCGAGCTGAGGGGATCTGAGGTATAGGTCAGATAGGACAATTTCTTTTTGAGAGTCAATCTTTTGAAATCTTTTGGGTATAGACTTTTGTACATGACCCAATATGTTTATAAAAGCATATTTTGTTTGTGAAATTAGTTGTCTTGCTTTTCTATCCCGAGATGGTTACTGTCAGGGGATTTGTTATTCGCTTCCGCATGTTCAATAAAATGAAAGGGGTCGGCGACTCGTCCTGGGAAGTCGCATTTCTATTATCGATCACCGAGGGATGGGCACGCGTTCGAGGATCGGGGCATGACAAATAGTGCATAAATCATGTGATGAGGCAGCTCAGATGGACAAATATAATAATTAAAAAAATGGCATGAACATTGATAATTAACTAAAAGATAAACATAGTTGAAAAAATTGGCTTCATGCTGAGAATCATATATAATGTATAGGCAATTCCTCTAACCAGTCAAGTTTGTTATAGAAATGTTTGTTATAAGAAAATCCAATCTTTATTGTACATCTAACTTAATTCATGAAAGCAGCAAGGTCGACAGGATAAAACCTTAAAGAAAAGTAAGATTTTCCTTAAAAAAATTATAAGGGGATTTTTGCTATCTTATCTAATAAGAGGAAATAAGAATGAAAAGAGGGAGAAAAAACTAGTAGAGGGACGGGTATCTTCAAAATCAAAATGGAGAAAAAATATCAAACATTGGATTTTTAAATAATAGGAGCACCACAATAAGTTTGTCGTGCTAGAAACCTAGCACATGCCATAAGTGTGTAATTTTTTCCAACTTATCAGTTACTATAATTGGCACATACTATCTTCTTTTTTTTCTAACCAAGAGATCTTCATTTATTTGATCTATGATGTTTATGCTTCATCTTCATTCATTATTGTAGTGCTCAAGATTATCAATATTTTCAACTAGATATGACAATTACATGCTTTTAATAAAAGAGATCTATAGTGTAAAATTGTAGTTAAAGGATAGCAAATTGATTGTCAACTAAATTTTTATAAATGTAATTTATGTCAATGGAATCGAATCAAATTAATAACTTTTTCTTCGTTGAGATACTTATAATTTATTTAGTGTCACAATTAATCTACGTTGGACTTAAATGGATGTTTAAATAGATTTTTTCCGTAGGAAGAAAGAGCATCTTTTCACGGTCAATGAAATATGAGAAAGATCAGGTAAAATATATTAAAATAAGAGGGGAAGAAAAAAAAAAGGAGTGCTATATTTTACCTATAGTTATCTTAGCACTCTTGGGACTCCCTTGTAGTCATAGTCCCATGATCCACTATGTTTCTCAAGCAACTGTACTTGACAAAAAATGCTCCTCTCAAGATCTCTCAATTGATCATACATCTTAAACTCACCAGAATCTCCAATTTTAATTAAGCACCTCAACTTCAGCTCTTCAATTCCTTGACTTAGATAAAACTCATAGTTCTCCCACATGTACATGGCGAATTTGCTCTTTTCGCCAATAAAGAAACAAACAATATCGAGAAAAAAATGCTTATGGCCATCTTCTAATGCATCATAACTTATTCACAATATCTTTTGGACATCTCGATGTGGTTGGATTTTTAATTGCTTCCACACATCTTCCCATACTTTTCGATTGTTTTTATTATTATTATTATTATTATTATTATTATTATTATTATTATTATTATTATTATTATTATTATTATTATTATTATTATTATTATTATTACTATTATTATTATTATTATTATTATATAAAAGTATGAACCTACATCCTATAGTGCCAATGGAAGCCCACCCATGGTGGATATGTTATCATGAGATATATACCCTCAAAGTCCCTTGGAGGATGGTCCATACAAAATGCATGTCTATTAAACAAAAGCAAAGCTAGCTCCTTATCCAATTCATACAATTCATACTTGTAGTCTAGCTTGAATTCAGATTGATCAAGAACGGCTTCGTTTCTAGTGGTGACAATGATCATACTTCCTACCATAAACCAACAATGTACCCGAGCTAATGCATCCAGTTGATTCTTGTCATCTATATCATCCAAAAGAATAAGCACCTTTCCTTTGAATCTAGATTTGATTATATTAATCCCATCATCAATTGTAGACACTTCTTTTTTTCATTTAGTATATCCAATTTAAGTTGACTCTGTAGATACGTAATACCATGGCGTTTGGTAGTTTCTCGAACATTTGGAAGGAAGCTAACATGCACAAGTTTATTCAAGAGATGATCGTAGATGCACTTGGTAAGAGTTGTCTTGACTATCCCGCCCATGCCATAAATTCCAATCACTCAAGTATTGATGGAAGGACTATCTATCCAATTCATAATTTCCTTTAGACGACCATCAAGTCCAACTAGTTGCTTAGGTATATCTAGCTGAAAATCTCCCCGTAACTTGCTTATAATAGTTTCGACCACACGTTCTATTGATCGTCCCTCATGCCTGTCGAACAACAAAAATAATGAGAGATTATGAATCTAGGCATAGTCTATGTGAAGTATTTGATCCTTATCAACGGCCATGGGAGGTCCATTTTATCAGGTGGCAAGCAAGCTTCAGAAGACCGAGCATTGGAGTTCTTTTGTAGGCCTATTGTTTAGTGATTGATACTATTGGCTAGAACTTTGTTTTTTTTTTCTCTATACCAGAGGCAAATGTAAAATTCTTGGGTACTATGGGATGCTTTGATTTTAGTTGTCGTTGGTTTAGTTTCAAGAACATCTTGAGGAGTACTAGAGTTTATTGTCTTCGAGGAATTACGGTTGTTTATTGGGATATTTTGGGGATCTCTTCTGAGGTTGCAGTGGAAGTAATTCACCTGCATTTCATCGATTCTGCATGAAGAAGAAAGCTTACTTATCAAAAAGAGAACAAACTTCAATAAAGTATCCATTGGCAATTTTCCGAGATTCCCATCCATTTAAGTAATTGATTTCATTAAGTGCCCATCGCCTTTCCTGAATATCTTTGTCATCATAATGCTCCGAACTCAAATGGAAGGCATTCCCAAATTCCCTTTTAGATGCCACACATCCGATGGAGTAACTTTGTAAAACATAGACAACACTATGTGTGACACACTCTTCTTGCGGTCCACGATCTGAGCTCGCTCGCTAAGGTACCATTTGCTCGAAGCATAATTTTCGAAGATTACAAGGATCGAAATCTTGGACTGTGCGATGGCATCAAGAATCTCTAGACCAAATTCCTCATCAATTGGGATGCTGTTCTCGTTCCTGGACGCGCAAAATGGTACAGTCCCTAACCTTGACCCTTGACTGGAATATGATAGAGGCGATCAGTGAATGTCTAGCAGGTATCCAAGCCTCTAAAGCTCAAGATTATGTTGCATTGACCACTACCTGTACCCATGGCTTCCGGAGAGATGAATGAGGGAGTGGATGCTCCCTCAATGCTCTCCTCCTCTGCTCTCTTTCTCTGACTCTGCCTTTTGTCCATCATGATTGGAGAGGGAGAAAGTCGAAACAAAAGATGCTTTTTCAGCTTCTTAAAAGGATTGATGAACCACGAAAGACGCCTTTAGGATGCTTTTCTGCAAATGTTCCCTGGCTTGGTCTCCTCCAAATAGCGTGTACGTCAATTTCTCCCCAAGGCAACGTTGAAGAAGGTTTGTGATCTTGAGAAAGAGATAGTAATGAAGACATTGTTGATGCAAATTGCGCAATCCCAAGATCTCCATAACCAGAACAAGAACATGCATAATTGAGTAGAAAGATTAACGCACCCGTTTTGAGATTCATCAAGCATAAAGCGGAAGCCGAAAAGGGATTTCCCACATATCAAGGGGATCCATGCATCAAGTCCTTCTCCTCTATTGCCCTCCGTATCACTGGCTCAATGAGGCGGCCCCCCTCACGTTTAGCGTTAGGTAAACGCCCCTTAGGTGAGGATACATGTGAGAATTAGGGTTAGAGGAGAGACTTGAGCACTATTTATAGAGTTTCCAACTAGGCCCCCTCATTACGGGCTAGGCTCAACTCGGCCCACACTAGCCAGCCCATATTAGACTAATTAAGAAACCTTCTATCTCACCTTAGACCAATCCCCGTAAAACGGTAAACGTTAAACGGTAAATTACAATATTAATTAATGTAGTCCACATTAGGAAAACTCTTACAAACACGGCCTTCAGTTAAGTAAGCTAACGTTTTTTCACCGTGGAAGATGAGGTGGCCCAAAAGAGGCCCCCCAAAAAGCCCACATCATTTGTTCAGAAACACATATTTAAACCACATTTAAATATTTATACACATATTTAAACATATTGAAGTGTCATTAATCGACTTCCTTAAAACACATTCGAACAACTACATAACTTCACGCACGTCTTTCAGTTCACACCTAAGATATTGAAATTATGTAGGAAACTCCATGGAAGCATCTTCCTCTGAATATAAAGCTCACACGATGCCTAATACTTATCATAACCTTCTGCCTTATTATTTTTAGCCTAATAATAAAAAACCCTAATTGTCTCCACCACCTCATTTTCACAACCCTTTCTGTCTAATTCCATTTCCATTGGCCAAACTAATAAATGTCATGTAATTGTTGCCCAATAAACCTGATCATCTAAATGCGTGCACTTTTTAAATTGGCCGTCTTAGAATATCCTAATCAATTAAATTCTTACAAAAGTCCAGTTTTATTCAAAAGTCTCCACTAACATTTTTATAATTAAATGAAAAACAAATAGGAATAGATATTTTTAGGATCAAACCAAACATATTTTTATTCATTTTCTACTTTGAGAATAGAAATTTTGTGCAGTTACTAAATGTGTTCTTCTACGCAAAATCTCGTTTAGGGAATCGAAATAGGAAAAACTACTTTTGAATAGCAATTGTTTCTGCGAACAAAAATGTTACCAAACACACCTCTAGCCACCTCAGTTATGAGGTTGCAATCCTTTATGTTTTCTAGTCCAGGCAATGGCCCTATATCTATCTAGAATGTTGCTAACTATGTTTTTGAGGTCCTTATGAGACATCCTCAAAGTGAATCGTTAAGGAGATCGGCAAACCTTATTGATGAGTCGGGGCTGTGCGTACGAATTGTAAATTGGGGAATACTAGTCTAAGTCCTCCTAAGTCAAGTTTTTAATTTTGCCAACAGCTCAAGCTACTTGGCTAGTTTCCACATGCCTTCTTCTCCTCCTCCTCCTTTTTAGCTTTTGTCTCCGGCGCCAAAGTCTTGGTCTTCAGAAGACTAGGACAAGAGCTTCTCATTAGTACCTCAGGTCAAGTAATTCCGAAAGTAGCATAATTCTCTTCCTCTACATGTACCCTCCTCATTGTTTGCTCCAAACACCATCTCCCTTTGGATGGATCTTGCCATGTCACGTTCCTCTCTCTCCTTGCTTTTTATGCCCGAAAGGATAGCTAATTTGTTGATCTCCGCAATCATAGGGAGCGCACTCTAGGAATAGCAGCTAGTTTCCACATGCCTTCTTCTTCTCCTCCTCCTTTTTAGCTTTTGTCTCGGGCGCCAAAGTCTTGCTCTTCAGAAGAGTAGGACAAGAGCTTCTCACTAGTGCTTTGGGTCAAGTAATTCCAAAAGTAGCATAATTCTCGTCCCTCTGTATCCTCTTCCTCTACATGTACCCTCCTCCTCGTTTGCTCCAAACACCATCTCCCTTCGGATCGATCTTGCCATGTCATGTTCCTTTCTCTCCTTGCTCTTTATGCCTGAAAGGAAAGCTAATTTGTTGATCTCTGCAATCATAGGGAGCGCACTCTAGGAATGGTAGCTAGTTTCCACATGCCTTCTTCTTCTCCTCTTCCTTTTTAGCTTTTGTCTCGGATGCCAAAGTCTTGGTCTTTGGAGGACTAGGACAAGAGCTTCTCATCAATGCCTTGGGTCAAGTAATTTCGAAAGTAGCATAATTCTTGTCTCTGTGTATCCTCTTCCTCTACATGTACCCTCCTCCTTGTTTGCTCCAAACACCATCTCCCTTTGGATGGATCTTGCCATGTCATGTTCCTCTCTCTCTCTTTGCTCTTTATGACTGAAATGATAGCTAATTTGTTGATCTCCGCAATCATAGGGCGCGTATTCTAGGAATGTAAGCTGTTTTCCACATGCCTTCTTCTTCTTCTCCTCCTTTTTAGCTTTTGTCTCGGGCGCCAAAGTCTTGGTCTTCGGAGGACTAGGACAAGAGCTTCTCATTAGTGCCTTGGGTCAAGTAATTCCGAAAGTAGCATAATTCTTCTCCCTCTGTATCCTCTTCCTTTACATGTACCCTCCTCATTGTTTGCTCCAAACACCATCTCCCTTCAGATGGATCTTGCCATGTCATGTTCCTCTCTCTCCTTGCTCTTTATGCCTGAAAGGAAAGCTAATTTGCTGATCTCCGCAATCATAGGGAGCGCACTCTAGGAATGGCAGCTAGTTTCCATATGCCTTCTTCTCCTCCTCCTCATTTTTAGCTTTTGTCTCGGGCGCAAAAGTCTTGGTCTTCGGGAGACTAGGACAAAAGCTTCTCATTAGTGCCTCGGGTCAAGTAATTTCGAAAGTAGCATAATTCTTGTCCCTCTGCATCCTCTTCCTCTACATGTACCCTCCTTCTTGTTTGCTCCAAACACCATCTCCCTTCAGATGGATCTTGCCATGTCATGTTCCTCTCTCTCCTTGCTCTTTAAGCCTGAAAGGATAGCTAATTTGTTGATCTCCGCAATCATAGGGAGCGCACTCTAGGAATGGCAGCTAGTTTCCACATGCATTCTTCTCCTCCTCCTCCTCCTTTTAAGCTTTTCTCTCGGGCGCCAAAGTCTTGGTCTTTGGAAGACTAGGACAAGAGCTTCTCATTAGCGCCTCGGGTCAAGTAATTCCAAAAGTAGTATAATTCTCGTCCCTCTGTATCATCTTCCTCTACATGTACCCTCCTCCTTGTTTGCTCCAAACACCATCTCCCTTCGGACGGATCTTGCCATGTCATGTTCCTCTCTCTCCTTGCTCTTTATGCCTAAAAGGATAGCTAATTTGTTGATCTCCGCAATCATAGGGAGCGCACTCTAGGAATGGCAACTAGTTTCCACATGGCTTTTTCTTCTCCTCCTCCTTTTAAGCTTTTGTCTCGGACGCCAAAGTCTTGGTCTTCGGAAGACTAGCTCAAGTCATTCCGAATGTAGCATTATTCTTGTCCCTCTGCATCCTCTTCCTTTACATGTACCCTCCTTGTTGTTTGCTTCAAACACCATCTCCCTTCAGATGGATCTTGCCATGTCATGTTCCTCTCTCTCCTTGCTCTTCTTCATCTCCCTCCATATTCACTTCCTAGTGCCAACTTCCGACGAATTCCTGCCGTTCCTAGAGTGCGCTCCCTATGATTGTGGAGATC
Organism: Eucalyptus pauciflora; assembly: GCA_007663325.1. Taxonomy (NCBI): domain Eukaryota; kingdom Viridiplantae; phylum Streptophyta; class Magnoliopsida; order Myrtales; family Myrtaceae; genus Eucalyptus; species Eucalyptus pauciflora. The sequence continues at coordinate 1,365,940 of VMYD01000077.1, forward strand.
AACAAATCAGCTATCCTTTCAAGCATAAAAAGCAACCAAATCACTGTGGGTATGTAGGCTACGAGCTTGGTTGTGAAGATGATAGGGTGATCCTGTCCATGAAATCCCTGGAATATTGGGTAATTCATATGGATAGGAGCACGCAAATCCTTAAGGTGGCGAGGATGGATTTATTGGATGGTATATGTCTTGGAACACGTGTCAACACCACTTTAGATTTCAGCCTCTTCAGCTCCACTTTCAGCGATCGCAATTCCACCTTATTCTACAATTGTGACTCATTTTCGACCTCTCTACCTTATGAGTTCTCTTGTCCCCCGTCTCAAAATGGCTATTTTGTTCTCGATGCGGACCTTATAGAAGAACCAATCAAGCTATGCAGTTCCGGTGTCTTTGTCTTTATTTCAAGAGAAGCTCTAGGTCTACTACCACCACCTACGCAGGGGGGTGACCATGGTGCTAATATAAGTGAGGTCCTAAACGAAGGCTTTGAGATCACTTGGATTGCTGACACATCACAGTGCGAAAATTGCAACAATTCAGGGGGAAGATGCGGGTACAACTGGACAAGGCAAGAATTTAATTGTTTTTGCCATGATGGAGCCTATCCAAGGACCTGCAACGTACCTTCGAGTATGTATGCTTACTCTCATCTAATTTGTGTTTGTCAATTTTCTTAAAGCTGTTTAATTGGAGGTATTGCTGGGCATAACCTTCCCTTTGCTTGTTAATTGGAAAACGACCCGCTCATGCCCCTAAAGCCTGGCAATCTCATTTTGCGGGGCATACAATTTAGACTCCCAAGCTTTTATACTTCTTTAAGACCTCCGTCATCCCCTCCTCCGCAACCTTCACTGTCTTAATTGTTCGATTAGGAGGTTCGTGCCTGCGTCCCAAAATATCCAGCGATGGTTTATATGTATTGAGTGAAGATGCACGGAGTGCACGGAAGAATTGGCAGATCTTGGACTAAAACAACTTGCTTTTCTTCCTAGGATTTTATCGTGCCTACAACGAAACAAAAGAAAGCTTTCGTGTCTACTAGTGGGGCTAAAATATGATGAAATGTGCAATTGAATATATAACAACTGATGGATATGAACTGTACATAGAATTAGATCTTAACACTTACAGTAAACCCGTTTTTCAATTTGACGTGACCTCATTTATAAATACCATAAGTGTGGATCAAAGCACGAGCCCTATATTCTTCAATGCGATATATATGCAGAGTCTATTGCACTGTAAGAAGCACTCCTTTACAAGTTTCATCACCACTTCATTTGGGATTCGCCTGATGAGGCCTTGTGTCCTAGCAGGGAAACCAGCCCTAGCAGGGAAACCAGGCATTTGGGGGACAAAAGCTATCATAGGTAATCCGCTAAACTGTGCTTTTCGCTGAGTATTTTCTATATACGCAACTTAGAAGTCTCGATAGAGTGATGAACTGAAATTGTTGATAAAAAATATTCTGTTTTCTTTTTAATAGGAATAGCTGCAACAGGAATTGGAATTGCGATCACCCTTATTTTAATGCTTTCCTTTAGGAAGAAACCAATGATTAGAAGAATAATGGCTTTGATAAAGCAGAGTGGCAAACATTTCGATGGTGAAATGAAAATCAAGGGACTCATCTCTTTGAGAAGATACACCTATAAAGACATCAAAAAGATGACCAACTCTTTTAAAGAAAAGTTAGGCCAGGGAAGCTATGGTTGTGTGTATAAAGGCAAGCTTCGAGATGGTCAACTTGTGGCGGTAAAGCTTTTAAAGAAGCTAAAAGGCGATGCTGAAGAATTTTTCAATGAAGTTGTAAGCATAAGCAAGACTTCTCATGTCAATGTTGTCAGCCTCCTGGGATTATGTTTTGAAGGGAGCAAAAGGGCTTTGGTTTATGAGTTCATGCCCAATGGATCACTCGAAAAGTTCATATTCAATAGGAGTAACACTTTGGAGGTAGATCACGAATTGAATTGGGACACATTGTACCATATTTCACTTGGCATAGCTCACGGGCTAGAGTACTTGCATAGAGGCTGCAACACAAGGATTTTGCACTTTGATATAAAGCCTCACAACATTCTCCTCGATGGAAACTATTGTCCAAAGATTTCCGACTTTGGTCTTGCCAAAATATGCCCAGGAGAAGAGAGCACTGTGTCAATGCTTGGTGCCCGAGGTACACCCGGATACATTGCTCCGGAGCTGTATAGGAGGAACATCGGTGGAGTTTCTCACAAATCGGATGTCTATAGCTATGGCATGATGGTTCTGGAGATGGTTAGCAAGAGAAAAAACACTGAAATTTGGGCAGATCGAACCAGCGAAATATACTTCCCTCATTGGGTCCACCAACGTGTGGAGCTTCAAGAAGAGCTTGGGTTGCATGGGATCACGAATGAGGAGGACGAAGAAATCGCGAAGAAGATGATTGTAATAAGCTTATGGTGCATTCAGATCGATCCGAGATCTCGACCATCTATGACCGAAGTTGTGGAGATGTTAAAAGGAAGTGTTGAGGCCTTGCAAATTCCTCCCAAACCGACCTCGTCATATCCCTCAACATCGCTCGAGCTTGTCTCTGCAAATGAGTAATGGCTCAAGTTGGGCTTAATTCAATATCAATTATATGAGACCGATGCGGTTTGCAATAAAGTATTCAAAACATAGCAACTATAAACGGAGTGATGAATATTGAACTTTTCACAAATTTATGATCAAATGTCTGGGTTGAATTTCTATAGTATGATGACAAAAAAGTTATAAGCGCATTATTTCATATTATAAGCATAGTTTGTCACTTATCCAGATAGGATTTAGATTGTGTAAAATTGATGACATGTTAAACAAATTTTATTGAATAACCTCCATTCATGTGAGACCAATTCACATAAACTCTCGAATCAGATAGGCCTAATCCATTTACCAAGTACACATGTTTTTGTCAAGTTAGAAATTCTAAACCTCAATCCATTATCACGTGTTCACTTGATAAATTTATTTCTCTTATACTTGTGAATCAAATGTTGACAAATGTGAATTTAAGAAGGAGGGGAATGGAGCAACCTAAGATAGTAATTTCTAGGTTAGGAGCATCCTTAAGTTTGTTAATGAAATCTCTGTTTTGAAATGGAGATAGAGCGTGATCCTCTCACTCCTCGGAGTTTCTTGCTACCTCAATCCAGTGTAGGAGCAGTTCCACATTATTAGTGTTATAACTAATAATACAACCTGGAGGGGATGATTATATTGAATCGAAAAACTTGAAAGTTTTTTTTTACGGAATAGCATAAGTTAAGTTTAATAGATGTGTAGTTTGATAATATCATATGCAGTATGCTTCTATCAAACACATGATGATATAAGTAAGGTGATAAAAGACAATGCACAAAGTTTTTTTAGTGGTTCAGCTTAGATCAAGCTCACTTCCACTCTCCTAGATTAATAGCCACCAACGAGGCCAAAACCCATTGATAATCTCTTGAGTAATCACAACATTAGCACGTGCTACTTTTACTCGAAACTTATAGATCTCATTATCAATACACCTTCAGGTGGGGATGTCACACCTCGAACCCAAGGCACGCGCACATCCCTCGGTGGTTGATTAAGTTGTGACGTTCCCAGAACACATTGCCGACCCATTCATTTTATGCACATGCGGAAGCGAACTCATAAACCCCAGACAACAATCAAACACAAGGATAATAAAACATATGCTACGCCTTTTTCATAAAACAAACTTTATAAACATATCAAGTTCAACCTACAGGTTTGTATATAGGAGTCTATATCCAAAAAGAAGCTACCGCGCCAATCCTACCCCGGACCTTACCTACTCTGGATCCGGGTCTACCACGACACCATTCGGGATGTCGATGTCCAAAGGATCATCTATCTCTACTCCGGCCCTTCAGCCTCAGACCTCGGGTTCGCCATGATATCTTCCAATATATCGATATCCACGACGGGGTCAAGTACGTCCTCATACTTGGTTTCAACGGTAGGCCCATCAAAACCCTCCAAAGGACTCTCTCGAACCCCGTTAGGCCCGTTACGGAACCACGCTTTGAAGCAATGAGGTACCAAGTGAGTTAGGCCCTCATCGACCTAAAGAGTGGTCACCACAAGCTCACGGGTCCAAGTGGTCTCGTGGATGGGGAGAAGGGTAGTCTCGGTCTCCGCCTCCCGTGACCACCCAAAACGGACGTGACACACCTCCATTTAAGGACTTGAAAAATTTTAAACCACAATGGGGTGAAATAAACTCTCAGCGAGTCAACACCCTCCCCTGATTAGGACGAGAATTCACCTAGAGGTAGCCTAAACGTGACATCCTGAAATTTTCAGATCTACTTTCAATTAAATTAATCAGGCCTTTCATCAACACGCCTATAGTGCTATCTCAAAGCTAATCACTCTTGAGATAACTAGACTATCTAGGGAAGTCACTAAGGGATTTTAATGTAATAGATTTGGGAATTCGACCATGAATCGATTACTCGACTGTGCTCATCTGTAGAGATCATTACAGCATAGTTAAAAGTTGATTAGAGATCAGAGATAGGTTGGTGCGACAGAGATGTGTGGCTAAACGTGGGTGATTCCACTAAATTACAAAATTCTCGTCGACCGGCATTAGACTGATTTTTCTATCGTTTTGGTACCTTGTGTCTGTATTTGAAATCTCGAGATTTTCACGACCACCGAGAGTCATCAATGTGTTGAAGAGGTTCATTGTGGCTCAAAGAAAATCGACCATGGGTCATTTGCAATAAAAATTTCTGAAAGCTACCAGGTAGCCTAGGTCACGCTAAAATTGCGTCAAATTGAAATTAACCGCAAATTTGAATCCGATTTCAAAAATTCAAAGTTCTGTCATAAGTCATTTTAGGAATGTCGACTCATTCTCCAAAGATTTTTCTGCAAACCGAGATTTTAGTGGAAAAAGTCGATATAGGGCCGTTTTTGACCGGAAAGTTTAGAGGACCGTTTTTGATTTCGTTTTTGGGATGCAAGTAGGATCTATTGGTGAGGAAAAATGCCAATTTGATCGAAGATGCGATGGTGGAATTTATAGAGGCCGAATTGCACAGGTTCAAGAGGCAATTTAAGTGGGATTGAGGGAAAATGTTGTGAAATTCGTAGCCCCCCTTGGTCCATGACTTTTGGACCACTTCAAAAACTTCTAGAAGAAGATTAGGCTGCTAGAATTTGCTGAGGAACTTAGCTGGGCAAGGTGGGACCATCTCCAAGGGGACAAAGAGATAGGAAGGGAAGCATGTGGCCCCCCTCAAGCTAAGTTGTCTCCCCCTTCTTCTCCTCCCCGTCGACTTCACCATTTCTAGAAGAGAGAAAGCTCAAAAAGTTGTAGAAAATCCAGAGGAGAGACCGCCTTCGTCATCGCACACCACCGGACACCCTTGCCACCGCCGTTTGCCGTCGCGCGCCCTGCGCCAGCCACAAACCCGTTGCATGTCGTCCCTTCTCCTCGTGTGCCGTCTGCCTTGGTCTCGCCATCTTCGGACTGCCTTAGGTCGCCGTCCAGCCCGTCGAGGCTCCGTCGCCATCGTGTAGCCACCGAAGTAGCCTGTCCAAGCCACAGCAGCTTCGTCGGTCCTTGCTTGCCGTTTCCATCTCAACTAGCCACCGGAGCAGCTCCTTCGACCACCGAACAAAGATTGAAGCTCCTGGGTTTCTAGCCACTATTTGGCTCATTTTGGTAGCCTTCCGAACCTCAAAAGGTGCACCCGCTTTGGAGTGTGTCAATCCTCTCCGCGTCCTCGTCGTTATGGTCTGAGCGGATCATTAATCAAGTGAGTTTAACTCACTAATCCCTGCTTAGTAAGTTAATTACGCTTAAAAGTTGATTAGTTTAGACTAAGTATGGTTTAGGTGGTTAGTTAGATTGAATTAGCCATTTAATTAACTGATATTGCATGTTAGGTGAATAGAATAGTGCAATTAGCGAGTAGATAAGCTGTAGTATTTAATTAACGAGTCTCAGAATTTTTCCGAGCTTATCTTGGTGTCGCGACCCGATCTCGCCGCCCTCGATGTCGAAGGGAGAAAGGTCGGGTTTAGGGATACTTGATCATAAGATCGCGAGCTCTCCCAAGCTCGTACCCCGCGTGACAGCGAATTTATTTATACGATCTAGGTATTTAACGACCTAAGAACATACAGGAGTCGCCACTAGCCTTATATATATATATTTTGGGGGTCGGCTAGAAAACCCAATCGAGGATTGGGAGAGTTCCCTCGATTCCTACGCAACCAGATATCTAGATTCGGGGACTTGAGTTACGCTAATATAGCTATTAGCGCCCTTTCGGTACCTAACAGTATGTTGTGTTTTTCCTAACATATCCATGCATCTCTTTTTATATTTTCGGGATCACCAATTCTAAGCTAAGCGATCATGCGTGGTGAGTTACTTTTATGCTATTCTATTTCTAAAAGAAAAAAAACAATAAAAGGAATCAATCAGAGAAATTGAAAGTGCAAGACATGAAGTAAACAATCAAGAAAAAGCAGTAAATCTAATCATGCAGTCCTAAAGAATATGAAAGAGAAAACAATCAGGAAAGAAAGGAAACCCGCAACTCGTCGGGTTTTATACAATGCATGGAACCCGAGACATATATCGGGAAAACAAATAGTACAAGATAATAGTCGGAATGGACATCGACTTCCATCGTCTTCGCACCAAAGTCCATCTTTGGAATCCTAATCTAAACCCAATCTAAGAAAAAATGATTCCTTGCCTCATCTTATATGACTAAGACAACGCATTAAAATCATTATTATAACGAATAGACATAGGCATCAGACATGAACATGAATCCAGCAAATTCAAGTCATGAACATGACAAAATACAATGCATGTTTAATGGTTTGTAAGACCACCTAAACAATGTACAAAAATGTGAAACTTGCACATGACATAGGGTTGAATGCGAAAAAGGTTTGGGTAAACATTTAACCCTAAATCAAAATGCAAAGAAGTCACACAAGTCATTAACATTGCCAAGTGACTTAGAATTAGGAATGTTATGCTTGGCAAATTTCAATTGCAATTAGCCAAATGGATGCATGATATTCACATCAAACGAGATTCAAAAATGATATGCCATGCATTGATGCGAAACTTGTAACATGTCATTTCAAATGTCAAGAAGACAATGAGGCATATCACTATGGAAATAGAACATGAGAGAAGCATACATGTCTGATTCACAACCATTTACATTATCCAAAAATGATCCATTCAATATGAAATTTCTCCACAACATAGATCATACAATTTCCTGCTACTTTCGTAAGGACAGCTAAAGTTAATTCCATTTGCATGAATTTACAAAAATCATAATGTCAGCAAGTGTCCTTCAAGTCAGACATATCACCGTAACCAGTTTATTCAGTTTAAGCATGATAAGCCTATCCAAATGATGTTCATTCTTCATGTAAATTTTATATTTTGTTCAAAAGGATATAGAAAGAAATTTTCATGAGGAAACCATTTTCAGATGCCAGCATATGCTTTTGTAAAGATCAAAGAATTTGTGCAGAACAATCAGCTTAGCAAAATTCCAAACAAGGTCAAGGATATTCTAGACATACTCGACTTGGGTAAATGACCTTCAATTATCACGAAATTTTTATTTGATATAGATTGGAACCTAATGAACAACTTTCATTTAGGCATCAACTTTAGAATCTAATCACAAAAAATCATGTGAAAATGGCAAACAGCACAGGTCATTAAAGTAGAGCAGGAAAACAGAACACCTAATCATTTACAAATTGTAGCCCCGTTTGTAACAATTGTCGAATCTAGTAAATGGTGACCAAATCCAAGAGCTTACGGCATCCATTACAAAATATCAAGAAGGAAGCAAAATCTATCCAGACATACCCTTGCAACAAATTTTCTGCACCCCCATGCCTTATGTTTCTTCCTTATGAACACTGTTACAATAGTTGAGAATGAATAGTTCTAGTCTAGATGGAATCCATGAAGTGAATATGACATGACAGATTAAACAGAATCCCATAGAACCATATCCCATTTAAAATCCCACATATAGTCAACGCAATTCAAACACCAAAGACATGATTAACTATGACATTGCAAATTCAAGAATGCAGCACGTACCAACGAGTAACAACACATCCAGTCATCAAATTCGTTTCAGATATGGTCTTAGCTAGCCTAAAGTCTCCAATATTAAGGTCACAATTCACATTCAGAGACAAGTTGCTTGGCTTCAGATCGACACAAGACTCACATCGACAATCTCGGATCACCACTCAAAGACAGAAATAGAAACAACACATTGAGATATTATATCGGCACCAAGAATAGCGACAAAGAGAATCATATCGACAATGAGAATCATAACACCAATTCAATGACAAATGAATATCCGATTCTGACAAAAGATAACCATAAACAAAGTTTCAATGAATCGAGAACAGGTCAGATTGAGGTAACATGATTTTTGGTTCAAAGATTGAACAGAAAGCACATCCTGATTCAGTTGGTTCGAGCATTCTGCCAAACGAGTGATATGCATTTTAATCAAGGAGTTTATAAACGTATGCAAAGTGACAATTCAATTTCAGATCATCATCAAAACATCAACACACGTTCAAGACATTAACAGAGCTTCGGTCGTAATCTTCTTTTTCTCACAAACATCAAATAGAACTCAAAGCCTCTAGTTCATCCGATAAAGCTCAAGAAAGCCTATGTTTCATTCGTAAGCTATAGAAACAGAGCGAATTTACCTTGTTAAATTGAATTTCTAGCCTCAGCTAGCTAGAAGATTGGAGAATAAAGGTCCTGGACGTATCGGTGATAGAGATCGACGCCTGTGACTTGAATGAATCGGCGCGAATTTGAGCCCGATCCGGAGAGAGAAAGAGTGCTTGATCGATCGAGAGAGAGAGTCCGCTCGAGATCTTGCTCTAGAGAGAGGGCAACAGATCGGGAATATACCGGGCAGTTGATGACGAACGGGGGAGGTCGAATCAAGCGTCGCTGTTGCCGTTGCTATCTCCACCGCCGATCATCGTTACTGCCGATCAGCTTCGGATCTGAGCCCCACGCCTTGAGCTCCTCAGTTCGGTAGTTGCTCTCCTTCTAAGGCTCGAGAAAGCGAGAGCGTTGGGACCGAGAGATCCAGCAAAAACCAGAGAGAATCTCAGCGAAAACAGGGCTTCCGATCTCCAAATCCCTAGAGCGATTGATTGAGAAATCGAGAGCGATTCTCCGATCGCACCAATGAAAGAAAACCCTCACTCCTCAAACCTCGTCCCCACTGCTGTTGTCGTCATCGCCGCCGACGATAGTCCCGATCGACTCGAATCGTGCGCGAGGTGGAGGGAAGGAGCGATGGCGATCCATCCATCTTCTCCCCCCAGTTTCGCTTTTTTTCGGTCCTCTCCTCCTCTGCCCCAATTCCCCGTTTTCTGTCTAGAGAGCCTCAGAGCGAGAGAGGATCTTCATCCCAGGTGAGAGAGAGAGAGTCCCCCCTAGAGAGCGAGAATCCCTCAGAGAAAAGAGAGAGACTGTGCGGGAGAGAGAGCCCCCGCTTTTCTTTTCTTTTGTTTTTTTTTTTTTTTTCCGAAAACATCCGTCGAAATGGCCCCCTTTTATTTTATTTTGTTTTATTTTTTTTTTCTTGTTTTCCTTTCATTTTTCATTTTCTCTCCTTTTTCCTTTTTTTTATCTATCCATTTCTTTTTATGTTTTCATTCATTCATCATTTTTTAATCTTTTTTTTTTTTGGCTATTTTTTTTTATATTTTTGCAAAAAGAATGTTTAAAATGTCGACGAAAAATCGGGTGTCAACAGCTGCCCCTCTTTGAGTGGGAGCTCGAAGAGGTTTCACTCAAAGATAAAATTGATACCCGAAATTTTTAGTCGACTCGACTTTGAAAATGAAAAAAAACAACAGCAATGATAGTTGGTCAGAAACGTACCTGATACTTACCTTTGTTCATCGGGGTATCTGAACTCTTGTTGAGATTTATTCACTCTGTCTTTGCTTCTCTCTCTCGTGGAATGTAATGAAATCACTAGAATTTGGAAGACAAGGTTTAAGGATGACCTGGAACCGTGGAATGGAAGAAAGGTCTCACCGCGTAAGAACGGGTTGCGACCAGGAGAAAGGTCTTACCGTGTAAAAACGGGTTTCGACTGGATGTGATGTCTCACCGTGTAAAAACGGGTTTTGACTGAGAGAAAGGTCTCATCGTGTAAAAACGGGTTTCGACCGGGTGTGATGTCTCACCGTGTAAAAACGGGTTTCGACTGGCTGCGATGTCTCACCGTGTAAAAACGGGTTTCGACTGAATGCGATATCTCACCGTGTAAAAACGGGTTTCGACTAAGAGAAAGGTCTCACCGTGTAAAAACGGGTTTCAACCGGGTGTGATGTCTCACCGTGTAAAAACGGGTTTCGACTGGAGAAAGGTCCTACTTTGTAAAAAAGGGTTTCGACCGGGTGTGATGTCTCACCGTGTAAAAACGGGTTTCGACTAGGAGAAATGTCTCACCGTGTAAAAACGGGTTTCGACTAGGAGAAAGGGTCTTACCGTGTAATAACGGGCTTTGACCGGGAAAAGGGTCTTACCGTGTAATAACGAGCTTTGACCGGGAGAAAGGTCTTACCGTGTAATAACGGGTCTCAACCAGGTATGATTTTCAAAATTGCTGGAGAACCAATCTTGCGAGATAACATTGATTGTCAAATCCTTTCAGAGAAGATTTTAACAAAATGAGATTTGATTAACCATCTAAAGGATTAAATCAAATATGCCAAGTGGAAAAATCCTAATCAAAAGAGGTCTTTCACACTAGCTCTCAAAAAGGGCTTTTGTTCCCAACCATTGATATGGGAAAACTGTTTAAATCTCACTGGAAAAGTCTCACTCAACCTATGTCTAAGGCTTTCGGAAACGTTCACAGTGAATACAATCCATTGATCAAAAGGTCTTTTGAAGGGATCGTAATGATGGCTTGGTCATGGGCTTACACAAAGGATATGCATTTTGAGGCCAAGAAATGAATATTCAATCAATATCTTCATCGGGTTTACAAGTCAAGAACCTTGAAGATAAGATAAGATAGGATTGCTTCCACTCCTTCTAGCAGTAGCTCCTATGTGATATTCTCATTTCAACTTGAACCATCCCAATCGGAAGAGACTTCGGATAAGGGTTGTAATGTTGGTTCAGGTGAGTCTTAGAAAAAGCTTGAAAAATTTTCAAACATTGAAGGGTTAAAAAGTGAGTGATTATCTTGGCATCATTACCATCACACGACTTTTCAAAAATTTGACTCTTGAAATTTAACCTATCTCGAGAGTCCTTTTGGTAATTTGTCTTGAGACATGAGAGCTTCGCTCTTTGTTCTAATGATATTGCTTGCAATACATGTTTTTTCTTGCAAGACATCTCTTTTGTATTTCAACGGATGGTCTTTTGTCATGACCATTGATTTCGCTTTTCTTCGTACTTTTGCTTTTCTTTGCATTTTTTTCATGGGCATTGGCCTTGCTTTTACCAAGCACACTGCTTTTTCATGCCCCCTAGTTTTCATTCTCTTTTGAGCATCTAGGACTCTCGAGTGGCATTTACCAATATTCAATTTTGTTGGTAAATCATGTGCCTTGCCCCAGTGTGGGGAGATAACCATCACCTGGGGTTATGAAAGATTTGCATAAGGCTCAAATTGGCTAAGCAAAGGGTACTTGTGTTTGTGGTAATGAACGGAATGCTCTTCGTCATCTTGGGATGCTTCGAGTTTCGATAAGAAATCACCTGAAGCTAACACAAGAAGATTGATACAAGTGAAAGCAATAAAATCTTTCTTGATCTTTTGCTCCATAATTTCCAACCAAGACCTATTTTGCCCCAATGTGGGGTTGTTCTTGACAGGATTATTTTGGAAATGCTCCCTATTTGGCTCAAAGTGGCTTGCAAGGGATATCAATAGTGTTTGGGATTGAGAAATGAAATGCCTTTATCATCTCAAATCATGTATTCACCGTGAATGAATCCTACGCCCTAAGACATGGTTCTTTCCACTCAATTCTCTCAAGGAGTGTATAAGGACGTGTTTGGTAAAGGGGTTGCCTCTCATCATTTTAGGCATTACCACCTGGCATAGTTAACAATCCTTTTCAGGTTTTCCAAAGCACACTTTGGTTAAATCCAGCTCCTTGGGAAATGAAAATGTTAAAATTTTGCTTGAAAGGACATGCTTCCTTGACCCTACTGGAGAGATTTTTGGAAGTGAGGTTGAATAAAACTTGTGGACTGAACAGGCTTTGCCCAGCACAAGAGTTCACTTTCAGAGTTTTAACCGACTCTAGAGTTCTAACTGACTCTTCGGCATTCTAAGGGATAGGGTCACCTCTAAGTTCTAAAGAAGATGACAACTTTTGAAAGTTCTGCATTTCTGAGATGAACTTCTTATGGACATGTAGAATCTTCATCAGAGATCCTGCAAAATGAACAAACAATGCAGATGTAATATGTATGCATGCTATGCATGATGTAAATATCCTAAAGTGGCTCAGATTCAATCCAAAAATGGCTCAAAGGCCTTTCAATTTATTCATGGAGCGAATCTGAGCCATGCAAATGACCATGGTGATATGAAAGGTCATGCTCGTGATACAATCGAAAAATGGTTAATAAATGCAATGCATATAAATGTCATGAAAAATTTGTTTTCAAATTCAAGTTTTTGAAGAAATTTATTGGGAACTAGCCCTCATGTCATTGGACGTCCTCGTTCCACTAAAACATTTTGAAACTATAGATCGTGTGGAAGCTCAGGCCTCAAAGCATCATCATAGGACTGATTCGAGTCTCACACGTCTATTAATAAAACGTGAATTTTTATTAATATGCAAAAATTGCATTACAACGTTGATTATCCTGGATTCATAGAGTTTGTGATCCAGATTATTACAAGTAGAAATGAATGGAATTCCCTCGCAGGGGAGAAATGAATGGAATTCCCTCGCAGGGGAGGATTGAATGGAATACAACTAAAAATGAAATGCAAGAACTAAGAACGTCCCTTACATAGTGGGAATTGTGGGTTCTTCATTTCCATTGATAATGCCAACCATGTTGACAGCTTCAGAATGCTTTGGAAGGGGGTTTTGTTGGACATTCGGTGCTGAGTCCTTAAAGGTGAGTAGCTCTTTATCCAGCAAATTCTGAATCTTAGAACGGAGCACAAAACAATTATCCACATGATGACCTTTTTCACCCATATGGTAATCACACGTCTTGTTAAGGTCGAATCCAGCAAACTTTGGCGGATTATCCCTCGGGATCTCTTTTGCCACAAGATGACTTTCGATCAGCATTGGAAGTAGTTGTGACATTGGTCTAGGCAACGGAGTAAATTGCCTTTGGGGAGCTTTTCCTTTGCGATCGAAGTTTCGAGAGGAATTCCCTGTCTCTATGGCAGATCTATGAGCCTGAGGATTATATGGCTTCTGATAAGAGGAGTTTTGTATATAAGCAATCTCCACAGTCGATTCCTTATCTCTCTTCGGGGCATATCGACGATTTGTGGTCTCAGTCAACCTTCCTTCACGCATGATCCCCTCGATGCGTTCACCCAACTCCACAAATGTGGCAAAGTTCATACAAGTATGGTTGTACATTTTTTCGAAAAAATCACGAGGCATAGCTTGAAGCAGCAAATTCATGGTCTCTTTCTCAAACAATTGCGGTTTTACTTGAGACGCAGTGACCCTCCATCTTTGAGCGTAGGCTCTAAATGATTCGGTTCTCCTTTTCTCAACTCGGACCAATTCTTCTCGAGTCGGAGCAATTTCAGTATTGAATTTATATTGCTGAAGGAATTCATCAACGAGATCTTCCCAAGTACGGATCTTCTCCATGTCCAACTCTATAAACCATGTTAACGCAGGACCAACCAAGCTGTCCTGGAATGAATTGATCAAGAGTGGGGGATTATCTGAATAACAGGCCATCTTGCCCAGATAATACTTCAAATGAGTCTTAGGACATCCGATGCCGTCGTATTTCCTTGTGAACTCAGGCTCCTTGTAGTATTCAGGGACATTAATTTTGGCAAAGGGCGAAAGTTTATCAAACCCCTGTAACTGATAGCCTTGCAGCATGCAAAGGCGCTCCTCAATTTTTGCAAGACGCCTTGCATTTTCTTCATCGAAGTGCGAAGTTGGAATCTCCTTAGAGGGGAGCTCTGGACCAATAACTATTGGGATTGCAGTGGGAATTTCTTCAGCAGGCCCTTTCCTCACAGGCTCTACCATCGGAGCTTCAGCGGGCATGGTAGGAATATTCATGGTAGACGAAACAGGAGTTACAGACGTCAAGTTTCTGACTTGGCCGGAGAGATCAGCCAATAATGCCATCATTTGCGCCATTTGATTTTCCATATTAATGACACGGGCTCGGGTGTCTTCGTTCTCCATTTTTGCTTGGCGGCGAGTACGTATAACAAATCTTTCTTCGGCCGTCTTTCAAAACCTCCTGGAAAAAGAAAACGACTCAAATTAGTACAGGTTAAAAGAAACCATTAAGGTACAAATCCTAGTCAATTTTATATTCTCTTAAGATGAAATAATGATAAGAAGTGTATATGATCCCAGTATCATATAACACCCTCTTATCAAAATTTCTTCAAAATAAATTATATAATTGAAAAGGAACGATGACAAATATTTAATCAGAATGCCCCTTTTCTAAAAATTACATGGAAATGTTCATGAATTTCATTCATTTCAATCGAACAATTACAAGGGAAATAGAACCTTGCTTTCTTGAAGCTCACAAATCGGTTCGATTTTACATGTGATATTTACATGGGATATGAAAATGAATACAAGTAAACCTTAATAGAAAAGAGGGAAACACAAAGGAAATCCCTTTACAAGAAAAGCATATGAAATGGAAACCTAAGGACTAGGTGGGATCCTGCGGAGACGCTTGTTTTCATGGGCCAAGCGTTCCTCATCGATTAGGACATTGTCTTCTTGCCCCTGAATATGAGCTCGCCAAAAACCTTGAGGTTCGGGAATATCTGGCAACTGAACCTCAAGCTCAGGTTCTACTTGACGATATATGTACTCAATGGTAGCTTGATGAGTCTTCATCTCTCCTTCCAAATCAGCTTCATCGACGGCAACCGCGTAATGCAAGGAATGGGAGTACCAAATCCCAATAGCAGCTTGAATTGTGGCCTTGATATGGTCAATTTGGTTTTCCTTGATGACTTTATCGTGATAATCAATACGATATAACCCCAGCTTAAGGATTGATGGGATCGTTTGAAGTGCGCGATATTGACGGAGTACCCTTAAAGGGTAATATGACGTTAAACCCGTCAGTTCCACGAGGGGGAGTGGATCGTCAACTCCATTAAAAAGGCGCACCTCGGGATTCCCAAGCCACCGAACATGCCATTGAATTAAGCTAGGGTTGAGGTTTTTGAGGAAATGAAACCACATAGAGAAAGACCATGATGGAAATGATTCATTTCTTTGGGAAAATCTAAGAATTGGATGATGATATTTTGTGACATCAACAATCTTCATGTGAGGGGCAAACTCTTTGATATGTGAAAAGAGCCAAATTTGGAGAAGTCCTAATGGGGCTCTAAGAGTTCCTCGACCATTTGCTTTGAAACGATTAAGAGACACAAAAGTTTCAGCAAGGATCATGTGTGTAAAACAATTAAAGGCGTAGACTTGATTAACAATGTGAGTGACTAAAGGATCCATTGTTTTTCAGGTGTGTGGGAATATAACAAAGCCGAAGAACATGAGTAGGAAGACACGAGGAATTTGGTTCCCAGATTTAGGCTTAAGGTCAAGGAAATGTTTCTCGAGGAAATTATAAGGCATACCATGAGAATTTCCATTAAGAATGGCTTCAATTTTATCAGCAGGGATATTAAGGAATTGACTTAGAAGAGAAATCGAATTTTGACCAATAGGAGGAGTGACGAAGCCTAAAGAAGCTTTACCTAATCCAATGGCTTTTTGAAACTCCTCAATTGTAGGGGTCAATTCATATCGATTAAACACGAAAGTGGAAGTCATGGGATTCCAAAAATGAACCAATGCTTTGACCATTGCAATACGTGGTTCAACTTTTAATAAAGTCGGGAGGAAGCCTATGCGTTTTTCCACGTAGTCTTGATGTCTTGGGTCGAGCTTCTCCCATAAAGTCTTGAGATTCCCAGGCACAGGGATTACATCCACTTCGGGTTTACCCATCTAACTATAAACCTAAAGGGGCATCCATGATTAAAACATATCATCGTTGGAATATAAAGTGCATAATTGAAATATGGAGAGCAAAAATATAAGAGCGATAAAAAGGAACGATCTTTTACCCACCAAACACATGGCAAGCACAAGTCACATGTCGCATGAAACTGTGAGGTGACGACGCCTAAGGTGAGGGTGCTAAAGGCTCAAGGTCCTCATCCCAAATGATAAAAATAGTTTACCCACCGCTACTATCGTCGGTCAGTGCTATCTTTATCAGTTGGGATAAGCGGGTTTATGTAAGTAATGGATTACCACGAGCATTCACTCGCAGATTCCACCCATAAACCCTCCTAAGGTCCTAGATTGGGCGATCGGGGTTTTAGACCGCGGTTGTGTGTGCGGTGTCGTGCTAAAGCTTGTAAACATGCATTTAAATTTAAACATCCAGCACTTCAATATAAACCCTCATACATTCATACATCCTCACACCACCTACAAAACAAAGGGTTTACAAGCACGCCTCCCCTTATAACTCCCACCTACAAGACCATTTAACACAAGGTTAGCGACCAACCTTATTTTCCACGCGACTTTGACATGCAGGCGATCCTACACAAGACATGTTAGTTTAAAACACAACAACCATTTTTAAACGGCTTCAAGTCCTCTTAATCTAGTAACCAGTCCCCAGTGGAGTCGCCAAGTCTGTCGCGACCCGATCTCGCCGCCCTCGATGTCGAAGGGAGAAAGGTCGGGTTTAGGGATACTTGATCATAAGATCGCGAGCTCTCCCAAGCTCGTACCCCGCGTGACAGCGAATTTATTTATACGATCTAGGTATTTAACAACCTAAGAACATACAGGAGTCGCCACTAGCCTTATATATATTTTTTGGAGGTCGGCTAGAAAACCCAATCGAGGATTGGGAGAGTTCCCTCGATTCCTACGCAACCAGATATCTAGATTCGGGGACTTGGGTTACGCTAATATAGCTATTAGCGCCCTTTCGGTACCTAACAGTATGTTGTGTTTTTCCTAACATGTCCATGCATCTCTTTTTATATTTTCGGGATCACCAATTCTAAGCTAAGCGATCATGCGTGGTGGGTTACTTTTATGCTATTCTATTTCTAAAAGAAAAAAAGCAATAAAAGGAATCAATCAGAGAAATTGAAAGTGCAAGACATGAAGTAAACAATCAAGAAAAAGCAGTAAATCTAATCATGCAATCCTAAAGAATATGAAAGAGAAAACAATCAGGAAAGAAAGGAAACCCGCAACTCGTCGGGTTTTATACAATGCATGGAACCCGAGACATATATCGGGAAAACAAATAGTACAAGATAATAGTCGGAATGGACATCGACTTCCATCGTCTTCGCACCAAAGTCCATCTTTGGAATCCTAATCTAAACCCAATCTAAGAAAAAATGATTCCTTGCCTCATCTTATATGACTAAGACAACGCATTAAAATCATTATTATAACGAATAGACATAGGCATCAGACATGAACATGAATCCAGCAAATTCAAGTCATGAACATGACAAAATACAATGCATGTTTAATGGTTTGTAAGACCACCTAAACAATGTACAAAAATGTGAAACTTGCACATGACATAGGGTTGAATGCGAAAAAGGTTTGGGTAAACATTTAACCCTAAATCAAAATGCAAAGAAGTCACACAAGTCATTAACATTGCCAAATGACTTAGAATTAGGAATGTTATGCTTGGCAAATTTCAATTGCAATTAGCCAAATGGATGCATGATATTCACATCAAACGAGATTCAAAAATGATATGCCATGCATTGATGCGAAACTTGTAACATGTCGTTTCAAATGTCAAGAAGACAATGAGGCATATCACTATGGAAATAGGACATGAGAGAAGCATACATGTCTGATTCACAACCATTTACATCATCCAAAAATGATCCATTCAATATGAAATTTCTCCACAACATAGATCATACAATTTCCTGCTACTTTCGTAAGGACAGCTAAAGCTAATTCCATTTGCATGAATTTACAAAAATCATAATGTCAGCAAGTGTCCTTCAAGTCAGACATATCACCGTAGCCAGTTTATTCAGTTTAAGCATGATAAGCCTATCCAAATGATGTTCACTCTTCATGTAAATTTTATATTTTGTTCAAAAGGATATAGAAAGAAATTTTCATGAGGAAACCATTTTCAGATGCCAGCATATGCTTTTGTAAAGATCAAAGAATTTGTGCAGAACAATCAGCTTAGCAAAATTCCAAACAAGGTCAAGGATATTCTAGACATACTCGACTTGGGTAAATGACCTTCAATTATCACGAAATTTTTATTTGATATAGATTGGAACCTAATGAACAACTTTCATTTAGGCATCAACTTTAGAATCTAATCACAAAAAATCATGTGAAAATGGCAAACAGCACAGGTCATTAAAGTAGAGCAGGAAAACAGAACACCTAATCATTTACAAATTGTAGCCCCGTTTGTAACAATTGTCGAATCTAGTAAATGGTGACCAAATCCAAGAGCTTACGGCATCCATTACAAAATATCAAGAAGGAAGCAAAATCTATCCAGACATACCTTTGCAACAAATTTTCTGCACCCCCATGCCTTATGTTTCTTCCTTATGAACATTGTTACAATAGTTGAGAATGAATAGTTCTAGTCTAAATGGAATCTATGAAGTGAATATGACATGACAGATTAAACAGAATCCCATAGAACCATATCCCATTTAAAATCCCACATATAGTCAACGCAATTCAAACACTAAAGACATGATTAACTATGACATTGCAAATTCAAGAATGCAGCACGTACCAACGAGTAACAACACATCCAGTCATCAAATTCGTTTCATATATGGTCTTAGCTAGCCTAAAGTCTCCAATATTAAGGTCACAATTCACATTCAGAGACAAGTTGCTTGGCTTCAGATCGACACAAGACTCACATCGACAATCTCGGATCACCACTCAAAGACAGAAAAAGAAACAACACATTGAGATATTATATCGGCACCAAGAATAGCGACAAAGAGAATCATATCGACAATGAGAATCATAACACCAATTCAATGACAAATGAATATCCGATTCTGACAAAAGATAACCATAAACAAAGTTTCAATGAATCGAGAACAGGTCAGATTGAGGTAACATGATTTTTGGTTCAAAGATTGAACAGAAAGCACATCCTGATTCAGTTGGTTCGAGCATTCTGCCAAACGAGTGATATGCATTTTAATCAAGGAGTTTATAAACGTATGCAAAGTGACAATTCAATTTCAGATCATCATCAAAACATCAACACACGTTCAAGACATTAACAGAGCTTCGGTCGTAATCTTCTTTTTCTCACAAACATCAAATAGAACTCAAAGCCTCTATTTCATCCGATAAAGCTCAAGAAAGCCTATGTTTCATTCGTAAGCTATAGAAACAGAGCGAATTTACCTTGTTAAATTGAATTTCTAGCCTCAGCTAGCTAGAAGATTGGAGAATAAAGGTCCTGGACGTATCGGTGATAGAGATCGACGCCTGTGACTTGAATGAATCGGCGCGAATTTGAGCCCGATCCGGAGAGAGAAAGAGTGCTTGATCGATCGAGAGAGAGAGTCCGCTCGAGATCTTGCTCTAGAGAGAGGGCAACAGATCGGGAATATACCGGGCAGTTGATGACGAACGGGGGAGGTCGAATCAAGCGTCGCTGTTGCCGTTGCTATCTCCACCGCCGATCATCGTTACTGCCGATCAGCTTCGGATCTGAGCCCCACGCCTTGAGCTCCTCAGTTCGGTAGTTGCTCTCCTTCTAAGGCTCGAGAAAGCGAGAGCGTTGGGACCGAGAGATCCAGCAAAAACCAGAGAGAATCTCAGCGAAAACAGGGCTTCCGATCTCCAAATCCCTAGAGCGATTGATTGAGAAATCGAGAGCGATTCTCCGATCGCACCAATGAAAGAAAACCCTCACTCCTCAAACCTCGTCCCCACTGCTGTTGTCGTCATCGCCGCCGACGATAGTCCCGATCGACTCGAATCGTGCGCGAGGTGGAGGGAAGGAGCGATGGCGATCCATCCATCTTCTCCCCCCAGTTTCGCTTTTTTTCGGTCCTCTCCTCCTCTGCCCCAATTCCCCGTTTTCTGTCTAGAGAGCCTCAGAGCGAGAGAGGATCTTCATCCCAGGTGAGAGAGAGAGAGTCCCCCCTAGAGAGCGAGAATCCCTCAGAGAAAAGAGAGAGACTGTGCGGGAGAGAGAGCCCCCGCTTTTCTTTTCTTTTGTTTTTTTTTTTTTTTTTTTCCGAAAACATCCGTCGAAATGGCCCCCTTTTATTTTATTTTGTTTTATTTTGTTTTTCTTGTTTTCCTTTCATTTTTCATTTTCTCTCCTTTTTCCTTTTTTTTATCTATCCATTTCTTTTTATGTTTTCATTCATTCATCATTTTTTAATCTTTTTTTTTTGGCTATTTTTTTTATATTTTTGCAAAAAGAATGTTTAAAATGTCGACGAAAAATCGGGTGTCAACACTTGGCTTTTAATTAGGCTTTTTCCGGCCTAGGTGTACATTTTTGGTATTTATTAATTATTTTCCATATTTATTTATTTATTTATTTATTTTTCGGAAAGTAGATTGGGATAGCTAGTGACCGGAATTTTGTGCCGATTGCAATGGTGTGGTTGGATTATTTAATTGACTGTTATTTTGTGCAAATTGAGTGTGATTTGTAATTTTGGGTATTTATCCCGAAATATATTTAATTTCAGTAATTAATTAGAAAATCACCGGGCGTCGGTTTACAACACAAAAAAATGAATTTATGGACTATTGAAAATAATGGGATTTTCAAAGGATGAAAAATATCGTATTTTGGCTAAGGCCGATCGTGTACTCACACACAATTATTTTTATCGAGAATGAAAAAAATGGTGAAATGGTTAGATGATCAGGATGGTATACTATATCAGCCTGCGGGCTCGATATGTCAACTTAAAGAGAGCAGTATACTGGTATACTATATTAGCCTGCAGGCCTCGATATGTTAGCTTAAAGCGAGCAATATACCTTAGCAACTTCTAGTGAGCATTATTAGTATACTATATCAACCTGCGGGTCTCGATATATCAACTTAAAATGAGCAGTATACTATTTATCAGCTTAGAGTGAGCTATACTATCTATATTCAGCTTAGAGTGAACAATCTTGGATATGATCGAACTTTATAGATAGTATTGATTGAGATGACCGGGGAATGGTCTCGATGACATGGAATTGATTGAGTCGATTGATTGATGGTTTGATCTGATTGGATGAATCGATTTGTTGAAATGATTGATCGAGTGGTTGAATTGTACTAACTTACAGGAAAGGACTAAGGCAAAGGTAAGTCCTCTGACTTGTGCTTGTGCTTAAGCAGCCCTTAGGGCATATTTTCTTCCTAGTCAGGTCTTAGGGGGTGAATTCGCTGAGATGTCGTCTCACCCTGTTGTGGGATAACATTTCAAGTCCATATATGGCAGCTCCTCCCGAACATTTTGGTCAGCCAAAGAAGGTCATAGAGCAGAGGTGCTATATTCCACTCCATGGGGACCCTAGGGGATGGGAGTACGAACTTGTGAAGTCCGTGATTTGGGTTGATGCAGGCCTACCCAAAAAGGTACCCCCCATCAATACCGATCATAGTACCATCAAGATCGGAATGGCCAGAGAGAGGGGCCCATACCGAAATCTGAGATACATTCGTATGTACTGGACGTTGCTTTTGGAAAGGGCACAACAGATCCTCCTAGTGGCTTAGTGGTGGACCCCAACCTGTCAGAATCGGAGTCCCTTGTGTATTCAGCTGGAGGCTCCAATGAGGACGAGGATGAGGATGAGGATGAGGAGGAAGATCTGTAGTTGTTTGAAAACCCTCATGTTTTGTAGACCTTGCATATATATATATATATATATATATATATATATATATATATATATATATATATATATATATATCGGCTTGGTCTATGTATGACTTGTTATGATATGTATATATAAGTGTGTTGTTGGTTTTCAATATTATGGCCTTACTTTCCTATCACATCTTGTTGTTGTCTAGGGATTATTATTCGCTTCTGCATGCGTATTAAAATGAATGGGTCGGCGATGCGTCCTAGGACGTCGCTATTTAATCGACTATTGAGGGATGGGCACACGCTTGGAGGATTGGGGTGTGACACTAAACACGCACCATATAGAACTTACCTTGCCTCAACATCTCCCTGCACATTAGTACATCTCATATATCATATATATACAACAAATGTATTCAATAATTGGAACACCTCAATTCATTTCTCAAAAAATCATAGGGGTCCCGATTATAAGGCCGAACCGTTATGACACATCACATTTCGTGCCACACAATTTTGTCCCATAATTAGGCACAGTTATCTCAATCACTAAAGCATGTCCCAATTATTTACGACCTAACGACCACGGCCAACTCATCAGTCGACGGTCATCTGGCATAACAGTGCGTCATCTCTCTCCGTCGAGCACGGCAACATCCCGCGTAAACGTATTAAGACGGCATTCCATAAAAGAGTATCAGTCCAGCCTCCATTACGATTGGCATCTGTTGTCAAGGGCATCTGAACTTAATCAGGCATCGTCCCGCTTATACACATCAGGACGAGCTCACTACCTCGCGTAAACGCATCAGGGTACTTATGTGATCACACACCAGAACATACTTGGCTAAGAATACCGTGCTTTGCACTCAAATACCTCAATTTCAAATAATGGACTTAGCCAATTTTCTTCGTATTAAAAATCATCCCAGTAAAATAATCGTGTATAGTCACACATTTAAATCAAACCAGTAAGCGTGGTACACACTCATTTTAAAATTCCACGATTTTATATACTATATAAAATTTTGGCATAAAAAATCGACACCCGGTATTTTTATAATAAAATATCCATAAAATCAAATTTTGCAATATTAATTGATGACAATCACAAAATTTCACATAATTTAGCAATCAATTCTACAAATGAACTCGACCACGATGATCAGTGTAAAATTTCACTAACCGGTTATCCCGGTACAATTTACGCTAATTATAATTAATTAAATTGTAAATTATTTAAACTAATGCACTTACTTAATTTAATTAAGCTAACTAGACTAACCTAATTGAGCTAACTAAATTAATCTAACTAAGCTAACTAATTTAATATAATTAAGCTAACTAAATAACCTAACTAGCCACCTAACTAACTAGTTGGCCTAACTAAATAACCTAACTAACTAGTTCAACTAACTAAGGATTAACATTAATCCTTAATTAACACTAATCCACCTAACTAAGTGCAATTAACTTCCTAATACAATATTAGGGCGTTAACTTATCGGATTAGCAAGGCAACGGGTTCACGGCGACGGCGGTGAGATCCCGTGTCTACGGCACCACCAATGGAGACGAGGCTGAAAACAGCCAACCAAGTCTCAGCTAAGGCTGAGCTTTGGTTCTGCTTCTGGTCGGTGTTGGTTGGACATGGCGCGAGGATGGAGAGGGTGAGCTGAGGCTGAAACGGAGCCGGACTAAGTAGACGGACAGACGGATGGCGTGAGGGCGTGAAGCGGAGAGGCGGACAACCAGGTGGACAATTGGCTCCTGGTCGTGACGACGGACAGGCGAACGGTTGGAGCTACACGAATAGTGCTAGTCAATTGGAGTTAGAGCAGCTATGGCGTGAAGGGCTATGGTGGTGGTGCCGTGCAACGACAGCAAAACCAGGGAGGGAATGGCAGCTAAGGAAAAATGAAATGAAGAAGAAGAAGAAGAAGAAGAAGAAGAAGAAGAAGAAGAAGAAGTTGCTGCAGTGGTTCTGCTGGGGGCTGTCGCATGGGGGGAAGAAGGGAGTGGGACAAGGGCTAAGGGAGTCAAGGCTTTGGCCAATGAGGAACAAGAGGAAATATCTACCACTTGAGTGCATTGATCACCAAAGTCTTTTGCCCTCTAAGTCCATGCAACAACCAATGGCCAATTTCTCTTCAATTTCTTCACAAACTAAGCCAAATAGGTAGCCAAAAATGCCTCCAAAGCTGCCCATACGAATTTCTTGATTTTCTTCTTGCCAAATTTTGATTTTTCCGCAATTTTCTGGGCTCAACGAAATTTTCCCAAAAGATGAGACGAGGTCCTAAAAATAAATCGTGACATGCTCAAATGTTCAATTCCCAAAATCGAATTTAATTTCATGGTTAAAATCGACCAGACATGATTTTAGCGCGCCCAACCTACCAGGTAGTTTTTAGGGATTTTAGCACATTTGACCCGTGGTCGATAATTTCGATCCATGTTTGTGCATCTCCAACTCGTCAGTGACTCTCGATTGTCATAAAAATCTCAAGGTTTCAATTATGGGTACCGAGTATAGAATCGATAGAAAATCAAGTTAGTGTCGTTTGACGCGAATTTTGCAATCATATGGAATCACCCATGACTTAATTACGTTATTCCATCGAATTGACCTATATCCGATCACTAATCGATTATAACGGTGCTGTATTGACCCTTACCAATGATCACGGTCCAGTAGTCGATTTCTGATCGAATTCTCAAGTTTATCGCGTTTATATACCTTAACAGCTTCACCTGATAGATCAATTAACTTGAGAGT
Source organism: Eucalyptus pauciflora (assembly GCA_007663325.1). Classification (NCBI taxonomy): domain Eukaryota; kingdom Viridiplantae; phylum Streptophyta; class Magnoliopsida; order Myrtales; family Myrtaceae; genus Eucalyptus; species Eucalyptus pauciflora. Next base: position 1,390,921 of record VMYD01000077.1, read on the forward strand.
GATTAGCTTTGAGAAAAAAGGATCATAGGCACGTCGATGAAATGCCCAGTTCATATTATCGAGACAGGATCGAATTTTCAGGATGTCACAAATACTGCTCACATACTCATACACTTTCCTTCAGCATGCGTTAATCTTATTATATAGTCCTCAATCTCCAAACTAGCCGTTAGACAATCTTTAGGAGGATCAATTCATCGTTGGAAATGAAGGACATAATCACCAAAGATTTGGTCCCCATACAATTAAATCGTTCTGCTAGTGGTGAGGTTTTCCAAAATAAAGTCAGCTATTGTTGGCAATAGCTTATTCTACCAAATAGGTAATGATCAATTATATTTTGCTTCAAATATTCTTTCCAAAGTGTTGACACATAAATTTTAGAGACCATATTTAGTCATTTATTGCATAAGAAAGTTAGGAGTTGGTCTCAACCCCTAAACAAAAATACTATTAGCACAATTTATATTTGCATCACATGTAAATCACATGACCCTAGCACGATGTTCTCACGTACCATCGTACGTGTGATCAAAAGGACTTCTTAAAGATGTGATCAGCCATGGCGAGTTTAAACTCTGCACTCAACTCCTTGTTGATGAGATTCGATTTCCAGTGGTTATTCGGTTCGATGGTTATCCACAGTTCTCAATTCAATTCTATTTTTTTTTTTTTTTTATCTTCAAGAGATAGACTGGGATTCAATAATTCCGAAATCATATAAAAAAGGAGGAAAATTTGGGAGTAAAGGCTTTTATAGATAAATAAATATCCACATTAAAGCCATTCTATGAGTTTCAAAGAGAAAATCTTATCGTGAGATGTTCAAATTGAAAAGAAAAATTTGTCATTTATCCCATGAAGTTCTTATCAACAAAGAACGGCCATATTTATAAATCCAAGGAGGAAGGCATACATGAAAGGGACAGAGCGTTTGAAAGAAAGGAAAAAAGGAGAGATATTCACGTCCACAAAAGAGAGGGAGGTTTACAAAGAGAAACTGAACACAAAAACAAGCAAGAGGAAACGGCCATAGACAAAAACGAGGGGCTCACGTTCATACACAGCATATTCAAAGAGTCCTCTTTTCTCCGCTTGTGCTGTTCGCTTTCCTATAGACACCAATTCTTCTCCAGAAGCCAAGACCAGATGCAACAAGCAGCCCAACAAGCAGATCTCACTGCTACTCCTGCGCCCTCTGGCCATCGTTGCTTCTGTCCAATTCCCTCAAGCTATCAATCAGCAAAGATCAGAGTTGCCACAAGCTTTGACACCTCCTTGCCATAACTCACAACTCTTGGTCAGCTCCAATAACACACCAACAACTCCCTCAGCAAAACCCGGCAAGTTTCTTTTGTTGTTTGTGTTGAGAAAACTTCCTAATGAACTTTGAAGTTGACAAAACTATCCATGAGTATTTGGTAAGTCTAATAAATGTCTTGAAGTGTTTTGATTCAGGGAAATACTCTTGGAAGAGAAGCCTATAGCTATCTCGATCTTGTTTAGATTCAAGTCTAGATTGTGGAAGTTACTTCAGGCAAAAAAGATTCAGACTTTATACATAAGATGAAGATCTTCAGACTTAGAGAACTATTTATGTTCCCATCCTAACACAAGTTCAAAACGTGACACAAATTCATAACGGCTATGATCTGACTCAGATTTCACACTTAAAAAGATTTGATTGACTCAATCTTAAAGATTGTTTTGCAAACCAACTTTGTAATGCAAAACATCTTAATTGATTGGCAAATCAATCTCGAGATAAGGTTCTTGCTAAATAGAGAAGCTTTACTTATGGAAACTAAGACTTTGTGTCACACCCCAAACCCCGGGCACACGCACATCCCTTGGTGGTCAATTAAAATGCGACATTCCCAGGACATGTTGCTGACCCATTCGTTTTATGCACATGCAGAAGCGAACAAATAATTACCAAATCAAAAAACAAACACATGGGATAGTAGAAGCAGGACATCCAATTAACACCAAATATACTTTATAAACAAACCAGGCTAGCCCTACAGAGTTATATACAAATGTCTATCTCAAAGAAGGTCCTAGGCAACCTAAGTCCCAGATCCCACCAACTCTAGCTTCGGATCCTCCACGACATCATATGGGATGTTGATGTCTAAAGGATCAGTTACTTCTGCTTCGGACCCTTCAGCCTCGAGCCCTGAGTTTTCCGCGATACCATTTAGGATATCAATGTCCAGGATGGGGTGAAGTACCTCCTCATCCCTGGTTTCGACAATAGGCCCATCAAAACCCTCCAAAGGACCCTTCCGAACCTCGTTAGGCCCGTTACGAAACCACGCTTTGAAGCGATGAGGTATCAAGTGAAATAGGCCCTCATCAACCCAAATAGTGGTCACCACGAGCTCATGGGTCTAGGTGGTCCCGAGAATGGGGAAAAAGGTAGACTCGGTCTCCATCTCCCATGGACACCCAAAACGGACGTGTCTTACCTCCATCTAAGGACCTGAAAAATGGTTAATAACGACGAGGTGAGATAAAATCTCAGTGAGTTAACACTTTAAACCCCGATTAGGATGAGAATTCACTCAGAGGAGGCCTAAACAGGCGTCACACACAAACTTACCTCGCCTCAGCACCTTCATGCACATTAGCTCATCACATATATCATATGCATACAGCAAACACATTTAATAACTGGAACACATCAATTCATTCTCAAATAATTACAGGGGTCCCGATTATAAGGTCAAACCGTTATGACACGTCCCATTCCGTGCCATACAATTTTGTCCCATAATCAGGCGCGGCTATTTCAATTACTCAAGTGTGTCCTAGTTATTTATGACCCAACGGGTACGGCCAACTCATTAGTCGGTGATCATCCGGTATAACCGGGTGTCATCCCGCTCCGTCAAGTATGGCAACGTCTACATCTAGACAGCATTCCATAAAGAAGCATCAGCCCAGCCTCCACTGCGACCGGCATCGGTTGACAAGGGGCATCCAAACTTAATTAAGTATTGTCCTGCGTGAACACATCAAGACGGGTTTCGATAGTGATCACATGCATATCCATGCTTGGCCAAGAACATCGTGCTTTGCACTCAAATGCCTCAATTTCAAATAATGGACTTGGCCAATTTTCTTCGTATTAAAAATTCTCGGTAAAATAATTGTGCATAATCACATATTTAAATCAGACCAATAAACACAGTACTCTCCCATTTCAAAATTTCATGATTTTATATTGATACATAAAATATTTTTGTGTCAAAAACCGACACACGATATTTTTCTATTTAAATACCATAAAATCAAATTTTGCAATAATAATCCATAATGAACATCCAGCATCCAATTGCACATATAAGTTTAACAATGACGATCATCGTAAAATTCTAATAAATGGCTATCCCGTCACAATTTACACTAATTATAATTAATTGAATAAATTGAAATTAAATTAAATAAATTGCAAATTATTTAAACTAATCCACTTAATTAATCTAAATAATCTAACCAAACTAATCTAATTGAACTAACTAAGCTAATCTAGCTAGGCTAACCACCTAACTTAGTTACACTAACTAAATTCACCCTTAATTCTAATTAAGACTAAACTAATCCCCTAAGTGTAATCAATCCCCTAATCTGGGATTAGTGAATTAACTCACTGGAATCCAACGGTGGTGGGTTCATGGAGACGGTAGCGTGAAGGCAGCCAAGACTCGAGCCTACGGCGTCTCCAACGGAGGCTCAAAAGAGGCTAAAAACAACCAACCAACTCACAGCCAAGGCTGGTCAATTCTGGCTCTGTGGCTATTGGTCGAGTGTTGCTGGGCTGGACGACGTGGCTAGCTGAGGTGGTGGAGAGGCGGACGACTGGTCAGGATAGTGGCGAGGGTTGGTTGAGCGCGGGGATGGGCTAGATGAACAGAGGCTACGAACGGCGAGCTAGCGAGCTGGTGGTTGAGTGGCTGGTTGAACGATGAGGGAGGCGTGAGGGCTGGTCGGCGTTCAGCTGGTGACCGGACCAACGGACTATGAGGCGTAGAGATGGTGCTAGACAAACGAGCTGGGGTGGTGGAAGTGTTGGTGATGGGTGGTACACGACAAGAGCGAAGGGGTTTTCAAGTTTGAAGGAAGTGGAAATGAAGAAGAAGAAGTGAGGAAGAAGAAAGCAGAAGTTGTTCTATAGGGGGGCTATGCACGCTCAAAAGGGAGGAGAGAGGGAAGGTGAGAGGGAACAAGGGGCCAAGAAGGTCAAGCATGCAGCCAATGGACAGCCAAGAGAAATATCCAAGCCACTTGATTGTTTTGCCACAAAGTCTTCAGCCCATTTTTGTCAATGCTCCATCCAATGGCAAAATTCCCTTCCAATCTTCACAAAACAAGTCTTTTCGGTGGCCAAAGTGCCCATGGCAGCAGCCCATACGAATTTCCCTTCAACTCTTCACATAACAATTCATTTTGGTGGCCAAATATCCAAATAAAGGTGCCCATCCGAATTTCTTTCATTTTCTTTTTGCCGAATTTGATTTTTCTGCAATTTTCCAGGCTCGACAAATTTTTTCCAAAAGATGAGATGAGGTCCTAAAAATAAATCGTGATAAGCTCGAACGTTCGATTCTCGAAACCGAGTTCAATTTCGTGGTTAAAATCAACCGGATGCGATTTTAGTATAATCTAACCTACTAGGTAGCTTTTTGAGATTTTATCGCATTTGACCCGTGGTCGATAATTTTTTGTCCACATTTGTGCATCTTTGACTCGTAGATGACGTTCAATTGTCATAAAAATCTCAAGGTTTCAATTACAGATACTGAGTATAAAATCAATAGAAAACCGAGTTAATGCTGTTCGACGTGAATTTTGTAATCAGGCAGAATCACCCGCAATTCAATTACGTGATTCTGTCAAATCAACCTGTATCCGATCACAAATCAATTATAACAGTGTTGTATTGACCCTTGCCGATTATCACGGTCGAGCGATCTATTTTCGATCGAATTCTCAAGTCTGTCGCATTTATATCCCTTAATGGCTTCACCTAATAGGTTAGTTAACTCGTGAGTGATCAGCTCAAAGAAAAATGACCATATGCGCGTCGACAAAATGCTTATTTCATATAATCAAGACATGGTCGAAAATTCAGGATGTCACACTTTGTTTGTATGGGCGACTAGAATCAAGTGAAGATTCATATTTTGTCACTTAATCGCCACTCAATCTTCTTGATACATTTCTATCTATCGTGACCCAAACTTCGCGCCCAGGGATCCTCGAGAGACGATGTAAAGGTAGGGTTTAGAGGTACTCGACTATGAGAGCTCTCTCACGGTATATTACTCCAAAAAGTGTCATCACCTTATCTTTTGGGATCAACCACATGAGTTTGCTCAATCACAATCGTGAGCTCCCCCAAGTTCGCACCTCATGTGACAGTGGAATTGTTGTGACCCGACCTTGATGCCATGGCACGTCTTAATCGATGGTTTGAAGATCAAAAGGAAACTGGACATAAATGTAAGTTTAGGGGTATTTCAACCATGATAGCCCTCTCGAAGGTAAATCTACCCAAGATGGCATCACTTCATCTTCTGGCTTGAATTCTTTGAGTATGCTAAATCACAGTCACGAGCTTTTCCAAAACTCATACCTTGCACAACGGATTATCTAGGAGTCGCTACTAATTTCATTTTTGAGACGGCTAGAGTGCCCAATCGAGGGTTAAAAGTGATCTCTCGATTTCTACGCAATAAGAGATCCAAGATTCGGGGACTTAGGTTGTGCTAATGTATCTATTAGCATCCTTTTAGTACCTAACAGTCACAATGTTACCTAACTCGTCCATGCATTTTTATTTTGTTTTTATACGTTTTCATGCATTTTATAACAAAAAGAGTGATCAAGCATAGATGGTTCATTCATGTCATTCTACTCTAATGAATATGAAAGTAAAGTACACAATTTATTGAAATGATAGTGCGGGAAAGTAAACAATCAAAAACAATTTAAGCAAGTAAAGCCTAAATCAGACTAAAAGACAAATGAAAGACCCACAACTCATTGGGTGTCACGCCCTGAACCTCAAGCGCGCGCACATCCCTCGGTGATCGATAAAATTTGCGACATCCCAAGACGCGTCGCTGACCCATCCATTTTAATGCACATGCGGAAGCGTATAATAAATCCCCAGACAACACAGATATGGGATAGAAAAGCAAGATACCATTTTCATAAAACACCTTTCATAAACAAACTGCGTGTATATACAATACTAGTCTATCTACAAAAAGATCGGCTTTCAAAAGAGAAGCTATCCTACGACCTACTAGTCGGACACATTTGCCGACCCTTCGGACTCCACCTCCACAGGCTTCGGGGGTTTCGGGTCCTCCACAACCCCATCAAGAGGGTCAACTGCACCCTCGCCTGGAGCGGCGTTGACCGCAACGGCAGGGATATCAAAACCTTGAAGGGGACCTTCCCTATACCCATTGAGCCCATGGCGAAACCACGCCCTAAATCGATGAGATACCCTCTAAGGTAGGCCCTCATCGACCTAGATAATGGTCACAACAAGCTCACGGATCCAGTGACTCCCAAGGACAGGGACGTCTATACTCCACTCAGTAACCCCCCCGAGGCTGTCCAAAACGAACCGGAGGGACCGCCATTTAAGGACCCAAAAAGGTTAAGCCCATGACGGGGTGAGACAACATTTCAACAAGTCTACTCCCTAAACCCCGATTATGAAGGAAATACGCATAGAAGCAGTCTAACCACACATCACAAAAGACTCACCTCGTCTTAGTTCCTCCCTGCACATCAGTACAATTCGTATAATCAATGCATATAACAAGTGCACACAACAATTGGAACGCCTCACCCATATCTCAAACAAATATAGGGGTCCCGATTATAAGGCCAAATCGTTTTTGACACGTCCCATACCGTGCCACACAATTTTGTCCAATAATCAGGTGCGTCTATCTCAATCAATCATGCGTTCCAATTTTTAATCATGGGCCCACGGGCACAGCCTACTTGACGTTCGGCGGTCTTCTAGCATAACCAGGCATCATCTCACCCCCATTGAGCACGGCAACGTCTACACTAGATGGCAATCCTGAAGGAGCATCGGTCCAGAATCTATTGTGACCGGCATCCGTTGTCGAGGGGCATCCTATGTAGGGGCATCGTCCAGCATAAACACTCGCGACGGGTTCACATAACTATTTCATGACCATTCAATCTCGGCCAATGATATTGTGCTTTGCACTCAAATGTCTCGATTAAAATAATGAATTTGACATATTTTCTTCATATTAAAAACACCCAGTAAAATAGTCGTGTGTGGGTACACGGTCAGATCGAGCCTTAAAAATTGATATCATTTCTTTTTAAAATCTCACTATTTGATATAGTATCTACAAACAATTTTGATGTTAAAACCCGACACCCGGTATTTTCTGATTAAATACCAAAATCTCATAATTTTCAAATAAATACTAAAAAATCACAATCATCACTCAATTGCACAATTTAACAATCAATTGCATAAACTAAGCACACCACTGCAATCATCAAGAAATTTTGGTCACCGGCTATCCTAGTATAATTTATGGAATATTAAATAATAAAATAAATTACAAAAATAATTAAATAAATGCAAATTAATCCAATAAATGCAAACTTAGGCCTAAAATACTAATTTGACCACTTAAACGGGCCTAGAAAAATAATGTATCTATCCACAGAAATAGTACAATCTTCTAGCCCTTAATTAATCTAATCTAACCATCTAACAATCCTAATTAACCAACTAAATCACTAATCCATCCAAACTAACCACCTAAGCCATACTTAGCACCATTAAGCATAATTAACCTCCTAAGCAAGGTTTAGTGAGTAAACTCACCGGATTAGCGAACCGGTGAGTCCACGGGGATAGCAACGAGAAGGCAGGTGAAACACAAGCTTGCAGCGACACCAAACGAAGTCTGGATGGGCCCGAAAAAGGCCCACAAAGCTCACAACTAGGCTATGAGGTTTGGTTTTGTCCTTGGGCTGAAGGAGCTGGATCGAGCGTCTGGAATGGCTGGAAACGGGCTAGGCGTACGACGGGTTGCAGCGGTGGGACCAGGCAGTAGCTCTGGCAGCTGGACGGAGGCTCAGGATGACGACCTGGGCTTGCGGGGACGGCGAGCTGGCGCGGACGAGCACGCAGATGCGAGCGGCCAACGGCGTGGCTTGCGGGCGATAGAGACGACGCTCAACGGCTTCGAGCGGGCGGTCGACGGTGGCTGCTGGCTTGCTGGTTGGTTCTCTGGTTTTTCTTGAGCTCAAATGACCACAACAATGGATAAAGCAAGGCCAAGGAGGAAGATGAAGGCTGTAGCTGAAGGAGGCACCCAAATGCCTCCAAAGTCTTTGAAAAATATCCAATTCACTCATTGCTTGGCCCCCACTTGTCCAGCCCTATCCTCTGCCCATTTTCCTTCACAAATCTTTCCCAACAAGCCTCCCAAGTTGCTGAAATGTTGCACCCCACATGGACCTATGAATTTGTGACATTTCCCTTCCAATTTCATTCAATTCCAACTCAATTGGACTCAAATTGGTGCCTATGAATTCAGCCAAGGTGTTCACATCTATCCCATGATTTTTCCTCATCAATTAAACCAACTTGACGGCCAAAAGTGCGCTAAAAAACGGCCCTCTAATTTTCTCGGTTCAAAATAACCTAACTTTGGATTTTCACCAAAAACTCAGGTTTGCAGAAAAATCTTTAGAGGATGAGTCGATGTTCCTAAAAGAAATCGTGACAAGACATAATTCAATTTCTGAAATCGGGTTCAATTTCGCGGTTAATTTCAATCGGACACGATTTTAGCGTGACCTAACTTACCGGGTAGCTTTTAGAAATTTTTAGCGCATTTGACCCGTGATCGATTATTTTCAAGCCACATTGTACATCTTCGACTCATTGGTGTCTCTTGGTTGTCGTGAAAATCTCGAGGTTTCAAATACGGGCATAGGATACAGAAATGACAGAAAAATCAGTTTAGTGTCGTTCGACGAGAATTTTATAATTAGGTGGAATCACCCACACTTTAATCACATACTCAATTGAATCGACCTATCTCCGGTCTCTGATCGATTTTGATGGTGCCATATTGACCCTTGTAGATTAGCACGATCGAGCAGTCGATTTCTAGTCAAATTATTAAGTCTATTGCGTTTAAATTCCTTAATGACTTCACCTAATGGATTAGTTATCTCATGAGTGATCAGCTTAGAGAAAAAAACTATAGGCATGTCGATGAGAAGCCCAACTTATTTAATTGAAAACATAATTAGAAAATCAGGATGTCACATTGGGCATTTTTACAAGGCACGTGGAAAACCTAAGATACATGTGGGGGAATGAAATGAATATTACAAAAGATAGGGTCAGATTAGACATTGACCATTCACCATCTTTATGTCTTTGGGATCACTACCTCCAAAGACTGCCTAGTGCTAAAACTAGTGCGGAAATGATACAAACAAATAATTTATGGCAATTGAACAATCATGATATTTCACATCAATAAATCCAAGAAAACCAAAGAAAGCAATCAAGCATCCATAAATGGCTTAGGAGTCGGCCTTTGAAGTTCATGCAATGGCCTTCTTAGAATGCCTACCCCAATTCATTTTGAATGACTCATAACTATTAGACATCATTTGTGTTCCAAATGTTGACTAAAGTCATGGAGTCCCTAAATCAAGTTCTAGGTGATACCCCAAGGTAACACAAGTTGTCATGTATCGCACCTAAGTTATCCATCTAACAATAACATGCAAAGCATATAAAATGACACGCATTTAGGCCATATGACCTTGGTTCTCAATCAATCAAATAAATGAGTGAGCCAACAAAGGATCATTTATTCAAAAACATGCGTCATTGAATATGTTCATGCAACATGTATGTTCATGATGAGCGAGGCAGTCGGTATGCAATTCATGCGATACCTAAAACCATTTTGTAAACAATTGGCAACCGAAGTTGTCGTTTTAAAAGATTTGATGAAAATGGGACACAACTTCATCAAATCATGGAATGTATCTAGCCATCAAGGTGAGCTTGGGCACATATTTTGCACAACTAATCAAGCATCACATACGTTCTAAATACAAACCAATACCTTGATGAAAATCATGTCAAATCAAATTTTAAGAAATACCAAACAACTTTGCTGAAGAAAATTTCTTATATGGGCATCACATGAACTTCTAAAGCTTTGAATAAGTCCAAAATCATGTCAAGAAATCAAAATTTCAGAGTGTCCTGCAACTTTGGGAAACTTGGTAAAAATATCAAAACATATTTTTATTTTCTGAAACTTTTTGACAAGCAAGTTCAGCATGTCAAGAGAAATTCACAAGTAGACATTGAAGCCTAATTCAGCATGCATAATTTTCTAAAAATCAAAGAACAGAGGCATGTCAATCAACCAAAATCAACGATCACAAAAACAGGGCATTTAATATCAGCCTAATAGAAGCATAGCCAGTGACCAATTCAACATGAAAATTTTATGGCAAATTCATCAATATGTGAAGAACAACTTTCATGAAGAAATTGTCTTAAAATTCTAAACATGATTTTATACAAATCCTAGAGCCAAAGGTCAGTCGGGAATAGAACAGGGCAACATAACACATGCATGATTTGAAGGCAATTCGTCCTACTAATAGATATTAAAACATTTTTAAATTTTTGTAGATGGTAAACATGAGTATTATGGACAATTTTCATGAAAAATTATCCTCTACCATTCATAACCAAACTAGACTTCAATACACATCTAAGTTTGCATAGGATCGTAACCTAGGTCGAGCACTAGCCCCGATTGCTTAAGGTAATCTCGCTTCATTAAGCTCATGCATTAGAGGGAATACCTTTGATGTTTATCGCACGATCAAGCTCTAATGAGCTTCAACCAGACCACACGAGCACTTGAGGGACCTCAAGGGAGGTTCGGTGGAGGTCGAGGACGTCACTCATCACGGAATAGCACCGAAATGGCGCCAATTTGCTACTGGTGCAAGGATCAGTGTCGGATTGCCTAACGACGCCGATTGAGGGATCGCCAAAAGAGAGGTTCGGTGGCTATTCAGAGGGTCTCCGACCACCACCAGCTCCAAAACTCGTTGAGGAACATCACTGGATGGATACTTTTGTATCGCAATGTTGAATTGAAATGTAGAGAGCTTTAGAATGTGCATGCCCTTCAGGTTGGAGATCCCTCTCGGAGAAGGAAATTTGATCTCTTAGTAGTGTGGCGCCAACAAATTCCTCTAATTGCATCTCACTAATGGTTTTAGGTACATGCCCTCATTTAAAACTTTCAAGAGAGCATTTCTGAGTTTCTCATGAGACTTGACCAGCTCCAATACAGAGATTTGTGCCGGCATTTTCCTCAATTGCTCGATTATATAAAACTCCCTAGTCTTGATTGTCTGGAGGAATTGCTTGGCTTCTTCATCGGTCACAGCCTTCTTCTCAGTACCTTCTCAAGGCGGATAACATCGACTTGACCTTGTAACAGTATCGATTTCATTGGTCCCATAATTCCACGGGACAGCTTTCTGGTGACTCTCGGCCTTCATCCAATGGGGGAGTTCAATCACAACAGGTTCGAATCCCATGTTCGAAATCTCAATGGTCTCGAAGTTGTCAACCAACAAGTCGATCACGACAGGTTCCACACCAATTGGTTGAATTTCGTTTGAGGCGTCTTCTTCAGTGAGATCCAAGACTACGGGTATGACTGTAGCCACCATGCCATCATATTCGTTGGGTCGTCCAAACTGCCCCACCCATCGGGAACGATATCTATGGGGGTGCTTGGACCATCTCGTTTTGCTCTTCGGTACACAAACTCATTATTTTGTCATGCATTTTTTCTGCTAGTTGGCGTTCTAGATATTAGGTAAGGTATTTCTCGTCCACTACGATGATGGCTCAAATTAGTCTGGTTTATTTTGAATAAATCGGAGCTGGTTTAGTGAGGTAGTCTTGTTGACGAGCGAAATGTCTGGCATCGTCCTAGCTTGATGGGTTTAGGTTGCTTTCTTCTTTTTTATTTTTTTGGTCGGTCCTACTCTATTCCTATTTTAACTCTCACTCTCAAACTTTTGCTCTATCTCCTTACAGGGCGTGGGAGTCGAAATCCACTCCTGAAACTAATTTGTCCCCACCCCAACCCCTGAGAATGTTGCTCTCAATGGAAGCTTTTCTTGTTATTGGTCGAATTGCATCCTAATAGACACTTAAATGTTAAAAACACTCACTTTCGATTGATTTATCAAACCATGGGATACGAATGTCGCATGAAATACCTTTTATTCCACCCCCATCATTTCTCTCTCTTTCTCTCCGCCATTCCGTTCCCCCCACCACTGCTACTCAATGTCACCATCCTACGGTCACTCCGCCGACCAAACCAATGGCGCCCGCCACAACTAAGCCTCCATCTTTGTCCGTATCTCTCTCTCTCTCTCTCTCTCTCTCTCTCTTCTTTGTCATGGCTTGACTCAAAAATAGAGGCGTCTTGCTCAGAGCTACAATGATGCTTGACTAGATCTAGCGTCGCGTTTGAGTAACTCTGACATACATCAGGCTAGATGTGGCGTTGGAGCACGATTAAATGTGATGTTGAACCCACAGCGGCGGGCCGTCATCTGAGGGCTCATAACTCAACAACAAATATTTTCAACAGTCCAGCACGATACCAAATTAGGTCAATGGGATATTTCTCCTCACATAGCATGCCCATGTCAATATATGCATTTTGCAAAAGAAATCATTTTTGCAAAGAAAAGACTTTTTTAAAGATTCTATATCAATTTGTCTATAAAATCGAGATAATTAACTTTTTAGAAAATTCTTTGGCAAGGGAAAGTAAGTCAAAATTTTCCACCATCTTACTTGCTTAGTTGCAAAGAAAGTGATAAGACAAAAACCGACACAACCTACTCAAAAGAAAAGGGGGGAAAATGGAGGGGCGAGGGAAAGCAAGTCAAAGTCTTCCCTATAATGAACTGATCCATTCCTCTGTTTGCTTTGCGCTGGCTCTTCCCTTCGTTTGAAATACTAAGGCATGATACTCAGTCTCTTAAGCTGATTCTTGTGTCCTTATTTATTCTATTAATGCTTATACTTTATTTTAACAACTTGAGAAAGGCAAAGGTTCAACCAGGTGGTCATTAATTATGTTTCTTACAAGGTCTTAATTGGATTTGCTCTGCCAGTTTGATCTGTTGTTAATATACTGCTTCGATTGGGTAGAACAATGAAGACGGATCTTTGAGTACTCGAGTCGGACTTTGAGGCGTGATATCACTTTCTTTAAGGATTTATTTGCCCCACAAAGTTGCTAATGGTCACCGGCAAAATATCCTCCAGGATACAACAAAGTCTCAATTTGAGAATACTAGATAGCAATTCTAGTATTTCTCCAGGATCTCTCTAGGAAACAATTGAAAGAATGGCTGTCGTTTTTTCAGAAAGAAACTCGAAGAGAAGAAAAAGATAACCAGTCTTCTTTCTCAATCTGACAAGTATATATATATAAATTAGTCTTAGAAAACGAAGACAACTCTTCGTGAAAAGTTGCAAAATGAAAAAACACATCCTTTCGAAATTTGTTCAATTGAACAAAGGTGTCTATTCGTAAGAAATTAAAACCGAACCAATGCAACCCTTCGTGAAAGGTTGCAAACCGAACGGGTATCATATGCAAATGAAAAGACACGAATAAATTCGGAATAATAATTCATATGCCAAAATCGCGCAATTTCTTCGCGCACCCGCACGCGGGTATGGTGGGGTCTAGCCCCACCCAATCATTACTTTAAATGTATAAAGTAAATCCCACACTTTTAAACTGGTTTACTTTTTCCCACCTTTCCCATGTGGGACAAGGTAAAAGGCACTCATTTTTGTTTTAACAAACAAAACTCCAACATGATCTCATTAAAGGAACGTATTGCTGGTTTGAGCTTTTCTTGTGCATTTGATTGATTAATGAGTAAAGCTCATTGGTTGTCACTTTTATGGTTGTCATTACTGTAGTCAATGGGGACATGATTTTCGTCCATATTTTAGGGGATTGTGATGTCTCAAGCAAAACTTTGTGTAGTCCCAGTGATGGCCTTGACTGCAATGGCCACTCAGTCAGTTCGTGAGGTACTAAGCTTACATATTAACCTCCTGATTTTGTTGAAATAATCTGTTTGTTCTGATCGAATTATACACCACTGCAGGATATCCTGAAAGCTCTTAAAATTCCCCATGCTCTTGTTCTTGAGACAAGCTTTGACAGACCAAATCTAAAATATGAGGTCATAGCTAAGACCAAGGAACCAATGAAGCAGCTTGGAGAGCTGCTAAAGAACTGTTTTGCTAATTTTTGTGGCATAGAAAGTTGCTTTTTGAAGAGTGGATGTGTTGATGTCCTGCAGAATACTTGAATGAGAAGTGCCGTATAAAGACGGTGTACTATCATGCTGGATTAGTGGCCCGTCCAAGAGTAGTTGTTCTGAAAAAATGGCATACTGGAGAGGTTCAGATTGTATGTGCTACCATTGCCTTTGGGATGGTAATAGACAAACCTGATGTTGTAAGTCGAAATGGACTCTGTTCTTTGCCTATTTCCTATGTTTTAGAATCAAGCTGACATGCAGGCAAATACTCAGCTAATCAACTTTTCTTCTAATGTTTTAGTTTCATTCTTGGCTATTGATTGCAGAAACTAGTGAATTATGTATTGCTCCAAGTAAAATTCTTTCTTCCGAGCATGGGACTTTCTGTGCTGTAATTAAGTTAGATTTGGTTAAAGTTCTTTTCTTTACTCCAAAAGTGGCAAATGACTCTGATCTAACTTGACCGTCAGTTTGACCTTAAGCTATACTGTTCGTCATATTTCGACTTATTTTTGTTGGTTCAGCAATTATTCTTTTAAGCCATGATGATTAAACATGACGCTGATTGCAAATAAGAAGACTGCTTTCATTTGTAGGATTTGACGTTGAGATCTACTTCGTGGTTGATTTTGTTGTTTAGAACTTGTTCTTCGCCAAATGGTGTATAAGCCTCTGTTTTGGGGTTCTTTAACCCCCTGGTTTCCTCATTTTATCTATTTTGGTTCCTCTTTGTTGTACGATTCATCATATGGCAACCTATACTACCGAAGCTATATAATCTAAAATGCCATGCACAGATGTTAAATAAACCAAGCTTTCCATAGTTCCATTTTGATTTAAGGACAGTTTTGATATTTCTGGTACCATCCCGTCGAGCTCGGAGTTACAAAAATGAGGAAAACCGAAAAGCCCGAAGCGAGTCGTCTTTAATCCTATCAAAACTTACATAGTTATTGTTCAAATGGCTGTAATTTATAGGATCTTGATGTAAAATGTGATAGAAACTTCAAAAACTAAGCTCGAAGCAAATCGCTAGCATGAAATCGAAGCCGAAGAAAGAAAAGTACAAAAACCCATGAACAAAACCAAATCGGTTCACTTGTTCAACAAGTTCATCCAGTTATCCGGCTATTTCACGGTTTTCCAACTTAAAAATCAATTCAGCTAATAAGGTCGTGACTAATGTTCTATAAGTAATCAAACACAAAGCTATTGTCCTTTGGCTTAATTTGCCCAGACACCGGTTAAGCAACTAAGTAAATAAAGTGTAGAGTCAATACATTGACTTAACTTGCGACTTTTCTCGTGTAATGTGACCGATATTCTGAAAGTTAAATTATTTTATGTTAAGCACGTTTAACAAGTATTTCAACACGACTCACATTATATATGTGTTAGTACTTGTAGATTCGAACTTGGCTTAAAAAGCTACTTGGCCTCGTCTTGAGCTCCTTCAAGTGAAAGTTCGAGTGGACAAGCAGCGAATCAAACTATCAAAGAGTACCTTGCGAGTAGTTTTCAATTATTAAAATTCCACCGTTGTAATCTAGTACAAGGTTCAGGAATATTTGAGAGTGGCCTTAAAGAAATTGCTTCGATTGAAACTTGAATGCGTGATTGGTAACCACAATGGCATAGAAGAGCCTGATTATTAACCAATTAGAGGACCTTTCAAAGTTTTTTGTTCAAGCCAAATGAGTATAAATTTTGGGAAGGGCTCTTTTCCCCCTTCCAAAGATTTGGCCTACATTTTTTACTAGTCTTCAACTATAGCCAACGCCATAGGAAAAATCGTTCCAGGCATGAAAATGTACATGGCTGTGTCCCTCCTGCTTTTGGATTCATGCGTAAATGGATTAAGTACGGGATTATATGATCAAAGTGATTGCCAATACTTTGATCGCCAAATGCCTACATATGAATTTTTGGGCATAATCAAATGAGAGATGATAAATCAGTTAATAAAAGAATAGAAAAAGCTTTTATTGTGTCACTTAAGATATATAGGAATTCTTGAACCCGAGTTAAGAATAGCAACTCTAGATGTATTCGAAAAAAGAACTAGATTGTGTAATGATGAAAACAAAAAAGAATACTTGCCTAAAATATATGAGCCTTTTTTGAATGGGCCCTGTCGTGGGAGGGTCAAATTTTTTTTTTTCATCCCAAATCCTAAATAAAATGTCCATAAAAAATTACATCGAGACAGGTTTTTATACTGATGAAGGTTTTTATTCACTGAAACTCTCAGCGGTATTGACAGAACATTTGCATACAGCACGGCATTCATTCGCTTTTTCCACGAAAAGATTGTCTCCCAGTCACAAAATTGTAGCTTTAAGTGACATTAACTGGTAATTTTGTCAACAAATCCCAGTTTATGCTTGACTTACACATATAGAACCACCTGCACATGCGGTCTTCCTACAAGCGACTCCATTGTTAAAGAATAGCATGACGTCAAAGCTTGCGAAGGACTAAAACGCCACATGAGAGAGACCGCTTTATATCAAGAATCATTTGAAGAGCATTAACAACACAGAGCACATGATCAATGCCAATAGCAAAGAACTTCAGAATGCCTTTCCATAATGACACAGCTCACTCCTGCCCATATCGCCACTAGTGGTGTTTGGGGACTTCCTCCGATTTTCATGAAATGCAGCTTGAATCTACATGAGGATAAGACTGACTCATTATCAATAAATGAAGATATGCAAGATCGCAGCATCACAATTTACCAAATGTGTAAACATTATTTACACCAATCACAGTTGGACCACAAGGAACAGAGACTTCATTAGCTGGCCAATGAAAAAGAAAACAATAGGCTTAAAAGAAGGAAGCAATTAGCAACAACACTTTCCTCGTTTGTGTTCAGGAACAGAATTGATGTTAATAAAATTATGCTGAAAAGGTGGAGTGCCTAAACTACATAACAGAAAAATGCATTTGTTACTTGGTTATTGGCAATATCCAATCAGCAAAAATCAGCAATTCGCAATAATTTGTGAGGTCGATTTCAACTTTACGAATTCAATACCGCATACATGAGAACTGAGCTTATCAAATCAGAAACCTATAGGAGAACATTCAAACGATATCATCACACAAATAAACTGATAGATTTGGAGGAGATTAGCAGGGCATACCTCCCACTGCAGAGCCTCATCGAGTTCAGAAGTGATATCATTAGAACGCAACCACATCAAACGACACTGCATCAGGGTAACATACAGAAAAATCGACAACTACTCATTTGATAAGCAAAGAGGTAGAACCTAACGAGCATACAGAAAGTAGATTCAATATGAAAAAACTACATTTATAATCATTTAGGTATGTTCTGTTGAGACCAGATCAAGTGTTTTGGATCTTCACAAGCATCAAAACTTTCTCAACTCTTGCTAATACTTCCTCTGCAAAATCACTTTCGTTCATTTTTATTGGTCTCAGGTATGGAATTTGAAGTTCCTCAGCCAAGTGAGCCACACCCAAATCAGTTGTGATAAAACAATTCCATGACAACAATAGGACCAGATGGGATGTAAACTAATTAGCAAATTCTTGAGCTCCTCGCCCCAGCTTGTTTCACAGACGGGTAAACAATTGTCCAATTATGGTCATTAATACAGCTGATAGAATTGAAGTCCCAAAGTAAGCCTTGATCATTACAAAAGTTGCACCCAGTTTACCTTGCTTGAAAATATTTCAAACAACAGTTTGATTATTGGTAATGTTAAGAGGGTATACATTCATATCTGATAGACTAGCCAAAACTACTAAAACTTTTTCTTTTTTAATTACCAACCAGAAACACTTGAACCTTACATTTATTTTAGTTCAGTTCATCATACTTATGGGGAATTGATGCTCTTCTTTGAAGGTTCAAGATGAACATCAAGGGAACATTAAGAAACTTGACAGGGTTTTCATTCATCATGAAAAGCCGAACGGCGTTTGTCCCAAACAAGACATCTGCCATTAGTCAAATTTGACACGAACTTAAAATGGCCAGGGGTTTTTCCAAAGAAAATGTGAATTTTGGACAGGGAATTTTGGGTGTAGTTCACAATATTGAGTAGCAGAAGATCATCGGCCTCCAGGTAAAATTTCAAATCCCGAGTTTATCGAGGGGGAAACTGTAAAGCACTAGGGAATTCTTGTTTACCCATGTTTGATATTTTCATCCTTGCCTCACAAGCCACTAATCTGTTTGCAGTCTACAAAAGCTTCCATTGGAAGGATAAATGAAAAGCATTGCTATAACGTAACCAACAGCAATATATGTAGAGTTTCCAAAATCAATCCAATAGATACCCGATGTGGAGAAAATCATTCTAAAAAAATACAACTTCGAGAAAAGTATTACTCTATTCACTCAAGCTGTCTGTTCAAGGATGAAGAATCTTACTATGCCTTCTATTTACATTTGGGTCTAGATTTTGATCTTGGCTGAAGCTTCATGTCAGTTTCTATGGCCAACTCTCCCACCCCAATTATTTAAGACTAGCAATTTAGGAAAGTAGGAAAGTACAGAACCCTGTCATGGAAAACCTTCTTGTCAAAAGAAGATAGTGATGAAAAGTAGGTCATGAATCTCAGAAGAAAAATGATTGTTCACTGCTCATTTACCTCTGTTGAGGAAACATCACTCCATGAGTCAAAAGACAGCTCTTGTTCATAATTTCGAAAGACGCGTGTTCCAAATAATTTCGGTATTGCTTCCAATGAGTCGCAACCAGAAATATCCAAATCAATTAAATCCAACTTTTCTAGTCCCCGAAGCTGAGTTTCTTGCAGTCTTGAACATTTAGAGATTGTAACCTCTCACAACCCGTCAAATCTGGCAAAGTATCCATTGATATGCATTCTGTAAAATCCAACTCTTCTAAGAACTTTGCACCATCAAGACCTTGAATTTCGACTATACTGTCACACCCGACAGCCACAAAATTCTTCAAACACCGTGATTCTGGACAGAGAAGCCTTCTAATGGAATTGCAGTCATATATAAATATGACCTCCAAGAATGCCAAATTATCATGGCACTGAATTTCAACTAGGCTATCACAAAGCTCAACGCGTAATCGTTTCAAATGAATCAATTGTGAAAGGTCCAATCTTTCGATGGAACTGCACTTTTTTTTTTTTATTGAAAGCTCTTCCAAGTACGTGAATCCATCGAGCCTATCAGCTCATCACACTCCTCAACACAGAGTTTCAAGGGTCTTGAGGAAAGCTCGACATGCATTCAAGTAGATGGCATACCTGAAGATGGAGTTCTTGAATCAGGGACTTCTGATAGATATGTTGAGCCCGAAGGAAGCTCTGGCAGCGACTGCAGGTTGTAACAGCTCAATAGCTCAAGGCATTGGGGAAAAGAAATATTCTGGACGCTTTTTGGCAGGTCAGATAACGGTGTAAGCGATATTGAGAATCTCAAGGGAAGACAAGTCACCGTGAAATGTGCTATGGCTTTAGCTTCCCGATGTCAAAGTAAACACATGAATTTAACGACAGAAGAAAACAAGTTTCCAGAGCAAGGACTTTGTAAAGTTCCCAATACCTTCTTCTTTGTGTCATGGTAGCCAGCTAGTTCCTAGTCTTTGCTAGTATGTGCAACTATAACCTGTCAACTATGGTCCTTAATCCTGACACGTCCCACAGCATTCTATTTTGTGGAATGTAATCAAAATGAATATATCAGAACGAAATAAAATATATTAAATCCTAGCATCTTTTAAACTTCAAACAACATAATTTCTTCCTAATTGCATTGTTCACATCCTCCTACATAGAAAACTTATTTGGCTTTGCCTCCTTGTTCTATAGAACAAGCAATTTGAGTTGCAATGTCTCTAATGAAAATTGAGCAATGAAAACACAACATTAAACAGTTTCACCCAATTCAGAAATCACTTCTCTCCCACTTCACACCTTCGGAATGCATGTCAATAACAGTAGTAAGCAGATAAACCAAAATAGAAACCTTCATTTAATTTGGCTAAGCTTGGGTTGACCAGCACAAATTCAATGGTTAGCACAGAAGTAGAATTATAAAAGCAAAACAACTAATAGCAATAACTATACCTGTTAACAGTTCAAGTTGAAATAATCATGGCAACATCCCTGTTGAAGCAAAGAACATAAAAGTCTTCGCCATTTATTCCGAACAGAGAAACCAAGCAGATTGACATATCTAGAAGCAACAGGCCGAGTCAAAATAATCATGCAACCTCTCTTTCTTCTTAAAATAGAACAAACAAAACATAGTGGATCATCTGCAAATAGATCCAGTGAAGCTGGAAAGCAATACATAGTAAGTGACAATTTGATGAGTGAAGTTAATGGACAATATTGTTCATTCATGTTACAGAATATTTGATTATTTATGTTCCTTTAAGAAGATTTTTCGTAGAAGCTTATTTGACATCAGCATTTGTCATCTCTTAGAGGCTTTATTGAGACTACAGCATTTAACTTTCTAGTAGCTAAACGAATAAAATTTATACCTCTTATGAAACAATCACTCCAATTTGTCACTCAAAATAGATTATTCTTGTCCCAATGAGTAACCCCTTTTCTATATGCTGTTTTCTTGGTTCTTTCTTGAGTTTTAAATTTATTGCAGGCAATAAAAATGAACAACTGATGTTCTTACTTTCCTTTTCATTTTTGCTATTTTCAGCTGACCAAGAGGTAGAACTTGCTAGTTGCTACAGAATTTTGATTCATTCATCTGTGTTGATCAAAGAGATTCTTTACAAATCGATATTACGAAATATGCAGCATAAATGATGAGCTTGACCAGTGGAGCCAAGCATAATGAGAAAGATTAAATCATAGCCAAACTAAGGAAAAAAAAAATCATAATTAGGAAATTTGAATCATTTGATTGAACCCGAAAATCAAAGGCTTGCTCCATTGAAGTCAACTATGAAGTTTAATTGCATATCTTTCTACCCATTAAAAGAACTATAAAAAAATTAAAAAAATTGTCGACGAACTTTGTTTTCATAAATTTGATCCCTTTAAGAGAAATTTGATTCCTTAATTCAGTAACCCACATTATACAATTACATGAGGGGGCAATTATAATAGGTGAATCTCCTCAAACCCACACCCTCCTATATATTTTTTGTAGTTACAAATTTCTCTCTCCCTCAGTTGTCCCATGGCCATAAGCTTAATCACCTTAAAACAAGTAGGCATGCCTAAAGAAACAAAAGGATATTAAGTGATCTAGTGACACTTCGTTTTTCGATTTCGGCCAGCAACGCTTCAAAAAGTTTCATGCTGTCATCTTCGCGCCATACGTTTTCCTAAGAATTAGCAATAAGTATCCAGCATTAGAGACAACTGACATCATCAGCACTTGAGAAAGAAATGAGTTATACCACTTATTTTAGATAGAATTGGACTTAGTTAAAAGCAAAAGGTTAAAAAGCTTGTGCTAACATCACTCAATTCCTTAACAGAAAAAATCATTTCATGTTGAGGATCATCAGGTTCTAGATGGTTCAGAGTTTCATCAACTAGATAATCTTGCAGGGTTGGAGCAAGATATATTTGTTCTGTTACCTGCCTGCCTTGTGAATGACAAAACCTCAAATATATATATAATTGTTCTGCAACCAATGCCACTTTGGAACACTTCATTTTGTGAATAAGTACAGCAGTGCATGAGACAGAAACAGATGGACAAAATTATCACTCACTAAGGCCTCGTGTACTAGTAAATACACTACTCATCACCCGATGAAATTTCATCTTTTATATGTCAACTCTCCTTAAGCAGACAACAAACAAGAAAAATAACACGTACATCATGGATTTTCACAAGGTTCATAACAAGGAAAATGTACCTTGGCTAAAAATTAGGGAGCGTTGTCATCAAAGAGAACTTTGTAAAATCGTCTTCTTTCTTCTGGGTCAAACAAACTACCTAGTCCCTCCCCTTGATCCTGTTCAGAAACTTCACCACTTTTCTCCTTCCTTTTCTCTAATCTATCTAAACCAATCCCAATTCTCCTTTTCTTCTCTAAATTTGCTAGATAATGCCTTCGATTGTACTCATGAAGCCCCTCTTGCATTAATTCTCCAAATTTCTCCTTCACAATAACCAGAGGATCCTTTTCAACCAATTCTGATCCATTATATCCTTCTCTAAGAAGAACAGTATATAATTGATATTTGTTTGAAACATAGAAAATCCCAGGGTGCTTCAGCAGCAAAATATTCAATTTCTCTGGTAAAGAGAACTCTCTCCTGAAATGACCAAGTTTCAAGATCGATGCTTTCTTCCACAAGGTCAATGATAGTATCTCATGGACCAAACCCACAGTCCTCTTCTCCATTTCCTTGGATCCCTCTGTTAGACCTTGAGGATCTACATACGGTGAAATGTAAGGAGTTGAATTAAATTCATGAAACTTTTCCCATGATTTAACCCAGCTTGAAGGCAGTGAACATGAAAAACATGGCTCAGAACCATGCCTGTGAGCTGAGGCTTCAATTGCAGAGACAGCTAAATCAGGGTCCCATGATATAAGCTCAAGCTCCATAGAACTCTTTCTCCCACTATGATTTACAACCTGAAACATATCCCCGTGCTTTGCAACAATCCTGAGCATGTAATCATCAGGAAACCCAAAGTTACGTTTCAACTCGTTGACTTTCATAACATTAAGCCTTTGATTTGTGCTCATCATCAACAATTTTGCCAACCGTTCCACAAAAACTGGTTCTTGCATACTTTTCACTGACTCTTCCTCGTCTACTAAATACATCATCCGTTTCGACAGACGACAATAATATTCATCACCCCTTAGATGGACTTCAAAGCAACAAGGATACTTTTTAAGCCAGTTTAGCGCTTTCCCTTGAAGATCAAGAGTCTTAAACTTCCTCTGAAGAAATTTGACAGGTGCCTCCTGGCTGGGATATCCAAGGATTATATTCTTGATCTGATTGTTTACGACCCATCGACGGTTTCGTGAGAGAGCCGCTTCAAGTTCTGGATCCTTCTTCATTGACCAAAGAGCCATGCATCTAACCAAATGTAGAAAGGATGGTGGAAGGTACAGTCCATTGTTGCTATGGTTTATACCACGAGATACGACGGAGATCACCATTTTCACTTCATCCCCAATGTCTTCTTATGGCAGCCCTCCGACCACCCCACCCTAATAACATACCAGATAATACAAGATGATGAATAAAGGGAATTTATAGAGAGCAAAAGGCAGATGCATCATTAAATTTCAAAAGCCGAGACAAGTGGATTATAGTGCCCAAAATTTCCTTAGCCTAATAAAAAGTAAAAGAAATTACCAATGACATACCCAAGTGGTACTAGGATGTATCCACAGTTTAAATGTTCCAACTGCTACCAGTAGCCAAAGCTAGTCCCTAACAACATAGTTTCCAATGGGAACACCGAAATGGCATTGAGGAATCGCA
This sequence comes from Eucalyptus pauciflora, assembly GCA_007663325.1. Lineage (NCBI taxonomy): Eukaryota > Viridiplantae > Streptophyta > Magnoliopsida > Myrtales > Myrtaceae > Eucalyptus > Eucalyptus pauciflora. Next base: position 1,414,852 of record VMYD01000077.1, read on the forward strand.
GCAGGACAGCACGCCCCGCCCCGCTACAATCTCAAACTCGTCCCAAACACGATAGGTTTCTAGATGTGAATCCCCGAACCCGACCCGCTTAATTTGTCGAGACACCCGTCTACTAAACCGAGCCTGCTCGGTTGCACGTTCCTCTCTTTCTTCTTCTTTCTTCTTTCAAGATGGAACACAGACCATTACAAGAAAGCAAATCATTCCACTTCCGCATTCTAGCCACTTCGTCCAGGCAAATGACGAAAAGGGGCGTCCTTGCGGACTCGCGGCAGCTAGCGAATGATCCAAATCGAAAAGGACGGCGGGACAACATTCCAAACTAGCAAGTCATGTCAGTATCACTAGTGAAGCAAGGTGTAGAGAATCTCAAATCAAAAAATGCAGACGAAAATGCGGATTCCTTTTACACCAATCGCCCACAAAAGATGATGTAAGGGTGTTGAAAATCGAGATATTGCAAACTCATCGGACCTCGCTCTGTGATCTTGAGCTCGCGGGACGCTTCCGCAGACACCTCGCCGGGTCGGAGCAGATTCCACGCGAGGCGAAGCAGAGGGGATGACGCCGAGAAGAAAGGGGGCGGCGCACGGAGAGGCAAATACGGCGGCGGCGGCGGCGGGCGGACGGAGAAGACGATTCAGGGATTCAGGGAGGAGCGAGCAGGCGAGGTGAATTGGACATGGACATGGACTTGGCTTTAGAGAGGGAGGGGAATGTATCGTTTTGGTATCGTGGGGTGAATTATGCAGAATTACAAAATGAAAATAAGGGTTTTTTGGAGAAAAGGAAATGAATGTACTTTTTTTTTACAAATATTTACAAAATTAAACTAAGGGTATTTTTGAGAAAAGGAAATAAATGTATTTTTTTATCAAATATATAAATATAATTCAGCAATTTAGCCACGCTTAATTATTGGAATTTACAAGCACTAACCAATAATTTATAATCTATTATCCTAAACTCGTTTCGTTTCTCGACAGATTAAAGTTCGAAAAGATCGACAAACCAATTAGATGTAGCACGAGGGAAGCGACTTCTTTGTGGACCAATATAGGTTAGATCACTAGCTGGGTTGGATGAATTTCAGTTAGTCTAACCTTTTTCTTTTGATTTTCTTGTATATTTTTTCAATAACTAGTCTAAATTCACGTGTTGCGCATGATGTTAGAACCAGAAAACAGTAGGTAAGTTTGTTTTACTTGAAAAGGGGAAATTAAAAAAGCTGAAGCTCATGTTGGAATTATCGACCATTAATAAGGAAGAGCTTCAGATTGCATTTGTTACTATAGAATAGAATGCAATGAAGATTGGATCACTTGTCTGGTTGTTAAGGAAAAGTTTGGGGGAATGGAATCATGGTTCTTTTGTTTGGTCTCACATATATGTAATGGAATTAGGATCTAATTTATGATTTTCAATGCAGTTGCATTTAGATAAGATTATCAGCTTAAGGCCCGTTTGATTCAGCTTTGGAAAATACCATTAGGAGAATGCAAATATCTTTAAGGTTAAGGGGCTTTCGAAAATGTTAAACCGTTTGGTAAATTACAGCATTGAAATGCAACTTAGCATAAACACCATTTGGCAAAATTCATATTTGTAATTAACTTTTGTTATTTTTTATTTTTCTTTAAGTCTGAAATCAAATTCCGACGGCCAACCACCACTGGACGGCTAGATCTAGCCGTCGCTGGACCGCTAGATTTGGCCATCGGAGGTCGCAGAGACCAGATCTGGCCTCGCCTGGTCACCTGGCTCACGCGAGACCAGGCGACGCCGCCTAAGGTCGCTCGACCTCAGGCGAGGCTTCCCGGGAGCCAGATCTAGCCCCCCAACGGCCAGATCTGGCCGCTCGCGGCTAAGCGCTGCCCACGGCAAAGAAGAAGACGAACAGCAAAGAAGAAGGCGAACGGCGAAGGAGACGATGAACAATGACTCGGTGAACAGTAAAATCGCATCTCCGAAATGCCCAATGCTCAAAGCAACCCTACCCCAACATTGGGCTTTTAGCATGCCTAGCATTGGGGATGCTGGCATTGGACAAAGGTACTTTCAAAAACACATGCCAAATACCCAAAATTTCCCCCAAAGGCCCTTGGGAATGCCCAACCAAACACCCCTTATTATAGCACATTATAGCTGTTTGTGAATCGTAAAATAGCCTACCAAAAATATTTTCAAATTAAGTTCTAAACTCTAAATCATATGCTGTTGATACTACTTAATATATCACAAAACCATAATTTTCAAAACAATATTAAAAAAGTACACTCAAAGGGACTGCCTAGATGAGAGAGAGAGAGGTGCCATGTGTAAAAGAGAAAATAACATGGCATTGTTGCACAACTAATACCAAATGCACCATAAAGCATAAGAACCGTAATATGAGACCTCAGCCAGTCCTTGATCAAAAAGGCCAATGGCTAATTCTGTAAAGCACAATACAGGGAATCCTTCAATGAATTGATAAGAATTGGACAGTGTCAATAACATCATCAGGCAGATCCTGCCGAACGAACATGACCATGTACCTATCAAGCCCACTCGAAACTGAAGAACTACCTACGAACGTCACAATCCTGTTCACCCGACTGCCCAGGTACACATGACCCGGCAGGAAAAGAATACATACTAGAATACAATGCCCGACTCAGGACACCAACGCACCCCCCCCCCCCCAAATGATATTTAGTCTAGAAGATTCTTAGCATAATCCGCGCTCTCAGACTCAAAAAGGCCGGAGAATAATCACCTCATCAACATCATCCTAGGGCTGCAAAACTTTTTGGTCAAGACTGTTTTATTACCGATTGTTCTGGTTCCCAACCATGTATACTTATGAAATCTCTAACATGAACAAGTATCGAATCATAGATGTCTCTCGCTGATGAACGATCAGCTGGGTTTTTCATTGTACACCGGCGGAACAAGTCGACAAGAAATCTTAATGCTTCACGCTCCACCTCTGGCCCCTCTGACTTCGAGCCAGATCCCATAGTTGTATGGTCATTCAATGATGCTAATGAGTCCATCTCATCTGTTAGCTTTGGCCGTTCTCCTCCCTGCTTATATATCACATTCAAGAAAAGGCATTGACCCTTATTTCAAGACCAAAAGCAATATCGCATGATACTAGCCATTAAAATGACGACCTAAGACATCTCTCTACTACTTTACCTGAATAAGGTCATGAATTAGTGCCTCAGATGAACCTGAATATGGCACTTGCAAAGTCAGCAATTCGAAAATCAGGCAGCCATATGACCAAATATCCACTTCCTGCAGCCATTCAAGTCAGGCAATCAATCATTAAGGCTCACAAAAAATGCAAAATGGTGGTATTCCAACAAAGTTCTTCATAAACTAAGTAAATACTTTACCAGCCCGTATGATTCACGTTTATGCATCGTCTGAAGAACTTCCGGAGCCATCCAGCGAGGTGTTCCAACACAAGTATCGGGAGGATGTACTCCGATATGGGCAATACAACATGTATGTATGGAAGAACGAAGAGGAACTGCTCTATCAAAATCACAAAGCTTGACGATAGGCGTTCCATCAGCCCTTCTTGCATCAAGATCAATCAAAATGTTTTCACTCTTTATGTCACGATGAATAATGTGCCTTGAATGCAGCTCCACCAAAGCAGAAGCAACATCCCTAGCAATAAAAAGACCCATATTTACTGGGACATGCTTTTCACCAGATTTAGACAGCTTCTCCAGGTAATCCTGTCATTATAGGCATGAAATTAAAAACAGGTGTAAATTATAAGCAGAGGACAGAAATTCTGGAAATACATCGATAGCAGTATGGAAAGAAAAGCACCTTCAGTGATCCCCCTTTCACATATTCCATGTAAATTGCAGAACGCCACACACGACCCTCATGATTTGCATCCGCAGAAGTGACCCGCTGAGAGGATATTTGATGCCCGTACATTTCCACTATGCATGCATGTTGCAGAGCACTCAATATTCTCACTTCGCCTAGACAACTATACTCAAATGTCCTAATTTCCTCAACTGAGTTACCACATACTTCCAAGGAACGCACCTGCAGAACCAACTCAAAATATTTATGCAGAAAACATGAGATGTAAGACTGTGTTTGAGAAAATGTTCTCAGAATGCTTTTTAAATTTGTCAGGTTTGTGATAAAAAAATCACGTTTCTACCGAAAGCATTTCATTTTCATGATTTTGACATTATTATGTTTGATTTCTAAAGTATGCTTTACTTGTTTTCACTTTTAATTTTTGAAAACAAAAACTTGTCTAGAAAAATTACTTAGCATTGCCAAACACATCAGACAAGAAAAATTTCCTTCAATTCTCAAGAACCAAACAAGCCCAAAAGTTCCCTATTTGCTGGAAGTTAAAAATGATTCAAAAACGAGGTGTATATGATAAAAGACAATGCCACAAATACTGCTCCTGCTAATTCAAGGATTACCTTGGCTACAACATTGGCTGAGGTGTTAGTGCAATGGACAATAGAGGTAGAAGCTCCTCTGTAAATTTCATCAGATGTGGATAGAGAAGGAAGAACACATCCAGACTTGGAAATGGCTTCCATCGAAAGAGAATCTCTAAACCTCCTAAGAGGAATATACCTACATAACAAGCTCATGCTTCATAAACCCAAGCAAATTATTAAACAACTTTTAAAACCATGACAACACCAAGTATGTGAAAAAAATGAGAGAAATCTTTAAAAAAAAAAAAAAAACTTTCTATTTTTATAGACTTTAAAAAGCACGTAGAAAATGCGTCCCGTGAAAATTACACACAATTAATACTGCTTTAGCTTTTTGATCTTTCTAGACATGTAAAATCCGTATCTTCTCTATTGTGAAATTTGTCCTCTTCTGCAGCTAATATAAATTTACTTCAAAGATAACACATTGAAACAATTTTTATTTTCCACAAAGAATTCCGTATTAAATTAATATTTCTCTCCACCCATTGTTTAAGCTTCAGAAAAATTCTTTAACACTTAGCTTCGATGCTTTTTACTTCTCAAAATCCTTTTCTTTGCACCGTTCCAACCCAGCAAATGACACGTGCCTCAACATAAAGGTCACGTTTCCAAGCTTCAATAGGATGGGTGCCCACAAAGAAACAAGAGTATATATAGGGGACACAGTTCAATATAGTCTAACTCTAAACCACCTTCAGAGACCCCTCAAAAGGCGCTCTCAACATTTACATTTTTCATTTATATTACATTAATAACTGGTTGACTACAATCACAACTTATTTGAGCATAGCACATGGAAAAGATTAGTAAGCACCAAAAAGTTTTAATTTTACCCACGGCACAAAACAGCAGTGACCAACAAGTATCTTGCCAAGAAATTAAACTGCAATGAAAAGTGCAGAAAGTAAAAACCATGCTTTCATTTTTAACTCAAGATCAAATAGCTTTCAATACATCCAAGATTCAAGCATCAAGCTCAGGTATGAAAACTTTAAGGGGAAAACAGCCCAACCATCACATGAGAGAAGAGCACAGACCTGCAAGCATATTCTGGATCTGTCTCTTCACGTATATCAAGTGGACGGCATGCATCAACCACCATGCGGACCCATAAATCACCCTTTTTTACAAGAATGATATTCCAAGCATGCGGAGAAAAATCCAGGTAACCTCTGACAAGCTCACATGGCACAGGAGGCACCATTCGATCACATAGATACTGGGAAAATATTGGTGAGTAGTCAGCTTAAAGTATTTCAGCATAAACAAGAAAAAGATAATTACAGCAAAAAGCCACCTTCATGAGAATTGCTCTATGTCTGCAAACACCAAACTTCAGAGATCCTATAGGAATAATAACAGAACTTTGTCTCGCTTTGATAGACTGAAGAGATTTCTCACATAGATCGCTCAATATAATATCCTGATTGTTGAGCATTTGGTCAACAGATGAATCAACATAATCACGATTTCCAGTTAAGCAGGTGCAAACAAAAGGCTTTCGATAATTCGATCCAGATACAGCCTTTCGTGTCCTTTCTATAATTGCAGTTCTGTCGCACCCTCCAAAGTGATCCGAAACAAAAAGAGCAAGCAACGAAGATATTTGAAGTGTACAATCCTCCAGTTCCTGATCTTTAGTTAAACTATTTAATCGCTTGAAACGAGATACCAAACCCTGCGCAGAGAGTGTAACCGCATCCAACACTTCATCTCTGTCCCTGAAAAATGTCATGAAAGTAGACCCAAAGAATAAAGAATCACTACTAAGAACTTGGAGCGAAGCAATCACTAGACAGAGAACACAGAGCAGAGAATCCAAACCTGTCCACAAGAATTACTTCACGTGAGTCGATAGGTAAGTTTCTCTCGTAACTACTAAGAGGCATGAAAGGTTGGTCACGTCCAGCATCATAAAAGCCATCTGGCAGATAATCCTCAACACCACAGAAAGAGAAATCACAATACTGGCGGGATAGATCTAAACTCTCATCAGCCGGCCGGCGACACTTCCATGGTTTAGGGTTATCAAGATGCTGATCACAGTTCCTCTTACACTTGATACTGACTTCGTGTTTCCCTACTAATGACTCAGCATCTTGCTCATCAGTAGAGGCATTTGACATGACCGTAACATCTTGCTGTCTACTTGCAGAGTCAAAGGCAACATTTGAGTCGTTTTCCACCTTTAATTCACTGTTTGAACTAATGCCATTCTCACCCACACTGCTAAGCACATTTTCAGATCCAATTTCCCCTGAAATCAAAGCATTATCTCCACGATCCTCACAGGTGATTTCTGATGCTGCATCTCTTGAAACGTCATCATTAGACAACTTGCACATTTCATCACCCTTTTTGGTCAACTCCTCCGAATATTTTTCACCTTTCCCCTTCCTGCTGCTGTTTAAACGTTCTAGACGAGCTTTTTGTTGCAAATAGTTCCTCCTTTTCCACCTCTTTGCTGATTTCCAAGCCGAAAAACATCTAGCATTTGACGCTGACCCAGCCAATGAACTTGCCGAGGTATGGCAGCAGCCTACGTAAAGTACAATCCAGTTCTTAGAAGCATGCAGTAAGGCTGACGAAATCCATAGGGTATAAGTGCAAAATTTACGTGAAAAAGCTGAAGAAACTAGTTCTGCAGGCCTTACTGCTACAAGAGATCGTTCGTTCTTCGTCTGGGGTGGACTCATATACCTCCATTTCAGCCAAAGAATTGGTACAATCATCATTGGGCAACTCCTTCCCGTCTATATCACAGGATATCCACGAAGGTATTTGAAAACTGAGGAGCTTATTGTGCTTGAATAATAACAGAAATCAACAGAAAAGATACATGTTAATTTCACTAGTTGAAAATTCATCTACAGAAGTATCAAAGAGACGAGCAAAAAGTCCAGATGTCAATTATACCACAGCCTAGCATGAAAAAAAAAGTCTCGGTGCAATTCTGATATAGAAACAGAGCATCTTGTTACAATTATTCCATGAACATGCACAAAATAAATCATTAGAAGACTGGTTTTCTAAGCACCTGAAGATTTAAACTTCGCAGGCTCTGCATGGAGTCAAGTTCAAGAGGGCCTATTGATGTCAACCTGTTATTTGAAAGGTCTAAAACTTCCAATTGCCGAAGAGAGGACAAACCAGAGGGAAGTTCCACCAATTTATTGTTAGCGACCTTCAAGGATGTCAAAGAATTTAAATAACTTATTTCATTAGGCAAACTCTTCATCTTATTAAATGAAAGGTCCAAATACTCCAACTTGTTCAGGCAAGCGATTTCTGGTGGGAGGCATCTGCATGAGAAAAAAGGCACCATAATCAACATAAGCAAATGATCCCTACCTAAGCAGGAAGTGATGAAACCAACAATAGTAAAATAGACTCACTAACCAAAAAGATTCAGATGTCAAGAGAAATAAGAAATACAATCTGGACACAGAACATTGCAGATTAAAGAAGCAAACTTACAACATCCATCCTTCATCCAACATATATATTATATATTTCTACGTGAATTGGCCTCCCAAACTTATTTGAGGTTAATATCAGTTGTGAATCACCATTCGAGCATACAAAATGATAATGGCTAATGACATCTAATAAAATTTAGCCACATACTTATGATCTTGAATCGGGTTCAGAAATTTATTACATTATAAGTTTGCCAAGAGCTTCTTTGACTTGGCTCATTTGTACCCTCCTCGGTGTCATCTTCAACATTCATGCAGGACTGTATTACCAAATCAAAATCATCGGATTTTCTTCCTCTAAATATATACAAAGGTCTGACTTATTTCTTTTTTTATTGGACATACAAAGTGTGTGTTCCTTTTTAAAAAAAATAAAAAAATTGAAAAGATTAAAATTCCAATAGCTAGAACAGTTATTTTATATCAATCAAACCTATACTGAAAATTAAAAGTAACTGAAAAATAATTTTATTTTATTTGAAAGATGCAAATCAAATAATGAACTTACATTGCATTTATCATGTCTTAGCGGAGTAATCATTTAACATTATATCGGCTTAGATCTTATCTAATGTCTATCGATATGTTATTCTATCTTTTTCTTCTTACTAATTTTCTTGGAAAAGATTATGATTTTCTATTGACAATATACATACGCCTTTGTAAGTATGCCAATCTATCTTGTATAAATGAAATTTCTCCATCCTTGTGAACTGTTATTTATATATGGATGAATCCACACCTTAGTTTAATTTTAATACGATAGTGCAGAATTTCTTTCTAAACATAATTTTAACATTACATATAATTATCATCTATAGTCATCAACAAAAACATATTTTTTTACTTGTCCAAAAAATTATATAGATATTATACAGAAAATTTAAAGGACAAAGTACTACTAAACTTCAAAGAGATTTGTATATTTTAACTTACTAATGAATAATATACACTTTACTGTTTAAGTTTATTCAAAATTTTCGTGCAAAAGAATTTTTTGGCTCCATATTTCATCAGTGAAACCCAAACCCCCCCCCCAAAATAAAATAAAAGAACCTTGGCCTGGCTCCGTCAGTGTTCCCATTCAATCTACTTTGGTTCATAGTATTCCTTGAACACAATGTTTCCTGAGAATTTAAGAAATACCCTCACCTTGGATATCCATACTTCAAAATATGTATCAGAACATGGAGGAAAAAAGGTTAAGATGGTTGCCACACAACACCATATCAACTGCTTTCTACCGAGTAGAGGAGAGTGGAAGGTAGGAATTAAACTGAACCCTCATAAATCTTAGTAATGATGGATTGATTACTACAAGGCCAATGCACTATCCCATACAGCATCCATGACTAATTAAAATAACATAAATCAATTAATGAAGAATTTCGAATATGAGTACATATCAATAAGAGGTGCCACTTTTGTCAACATGTAGTCACAACATTCCAAGGAAAAAGACTTAAAAGAAAGATGTACAATTTACTTCTTCCTGTTCAGATAAGAGATGAACAGCATACTTCACCGTATATAAATATTACAAGAGCACTGCACGATCTCAAGTCAAAACCGCAACACAAACTTCCTAGAGGCAACTAAAGGACCCATCAAAACTGCTTGCCAAAAGAGCTACACCGGGTTTTGTCACATTATGCTGCATTGAAAAAACACATACTACATGCAGCCTGTGTCTAGACTAAGAACAGTAAAATGCCCAGCCTAGAGTACCAAAGCTAAAGGACCGTCAAATGGTCACTGAAAACCACACGTAAGCGCCAGCAAACTTAGCTTCTTACACCTCGGAAGGGAGTGTACCAACTTAAAAGACCAAATTTCCCCTCCTGGCAGTCCCCAAACACTCAATCTTACTAATTCACAGAACTGCACAGGACACATTACAAATGACTCAATCCCAATCAAGCAAAAAGGAAAAAAAAAACTTCAAAACTGAACACACCAAACAGTAACTTAAAAACAACATACCTTATAGAGAAATGACAAACGGAGAGCTTGGTCAGACACTTGAGCTGCGCGATCTCGCTGAGCAGCGGAAACACCGAGGGCCGGCGCAGCGCCTTACTGAGCTCGAGCTCCTTCAGCCCTTCCAACTTATGCAGCGCCAGCCCGTTCAGCCCGGGGGCCGATATCTTCACCTGCAAGCACTCCAGCCCCACCAAACTCCCCAGCTCGCTCGGGAACAGGTTCACCTCGTTCGCGAAGAACTTCAGCGTCTTCAGCCTCCGCAGTTCCCCGACCCACTTCGGGAGCAAACTGAACTCGTTCTTATACAAATACAGGTCCTTCACCGCGGACCCCTTCAAGGCCGGGGACAGCAGCGGGTACTCCAGGTTCTCCCCGGACACGTCGAGGCACAAATCGTCGTCCGAACCGCCGCCGCCGCCCCCGCCCCCGCCCCCGCCCCCGCCCTGGCCGGCGGGGGAATCGCGGGTAGGGCTCGGGGGCTCCGGGTTCTCGGGAGGGGCGGCGTCGCACTCCCCTTGCATTGCGGCGGACCAGCCCCGATTCGATTCGATTCGAACGAGAAGACGAGAAGAAAAATCGAGACTTCGGGGCGGAAGAGGGGTTTCGCCGAAGGGAAGGGGACGATTCTCGGAACGAGGCCCAGAATTTCGAAGAAATCGGCGGGGGAAGGGAAGGGAAGGGGACGGCGATGGAGGTTTCGCGAGGAGGGGAAACCCTAGAAGACGACGACGACGATGACGATGACGACGACGGTGGGGGCGGTCTTTTTGGTCAAAAGAGGAAACGGGAAGGAAAGGGAGCGGTGGGCGGATAAAGGAGGAAAGCGATGGTGAAAAGTCCGAAATGCCCTCCCATTTGAACCTGGGCCGGCGCGGGCGGGGCCGTGAATTTCGGGTCTGGAGGAGGGCGTTTCGGGGAAAGCGGGTTCGGCGCCCGAACCCGCGATGGGTTCTCTTTTTTGAATTTCGTTGTTTCTTTTTCTTTTCCTCGTGTGAAAAAGGAAGGGGAGGCTGCCGTTGGTAAGAAATTTCCCAAGAATTACGTCGCCGTGCTTAGCGATTACGCATTTGCACCAAATTAACCAATTTAATTTGTACTGAGTTAATTAACCCATTTTCATCCAATTCAATTTTAACGATCTAAATTTGACCCCGCCCTATTCGGAATTGATATATTAAGTTGTTATAGTGCATATATCATTTTCACCGGAGTTAGAAATTAATCTAACATAGCACAAGAAACCATGCCTAGAAAGATATATATGATATAAATTTTTTGCTCGTGTAAAATAAGAAATATGAAAAATGCAATACGTAATTTGATATTCTAACTTCTAGCTTCACAATGAATTTACGTTATTGAATCCTTTTATTGTTAGCATGGTGACTATATGTTGGTGTAGGTTTAAGAGACAAGCAATCAGTTTTATTTCAGGCATCATAATATACTCCAAAATATGCAAGATTTTATAAATTATTAACAAATAATTTTTTGATATTAGTTAGATTATAAAGGGGGGTTGATTTATGACATACCGAAACCAATATTTCGTCTTATTTGTAGAGGGAAAATTTTCAACTCTAGTACAGCCTTTTTCTAATTCAGAGATTTTAAACGCAATTATTTCCTGCACTCGAAAATTGAAAAGAGAAAAACAAAAAAAGAAAATGTCATTGTTGCTTTGGGCCTGAAACCAACAGAGAAAGTCACCATCGGTCCAAAGTACCTTCTTTTGATTAAATAAGTCGAAAGTGGGTTCTTTCTAGACTTATTAAAATCCATCGTTAGTTAGAAGTTATTTTATTATATCCATTTGAACCTATATTTAAGCAATCCATAGATCATCCATCCTATTAAATATGAATTAAAATACGGGTGCATGACCCATTTCACTATCTCTACTAATCACACGTTCGACATAAGAAAAAAAAGCTCAAGGTGTTGTTAAGGATGAAATGGCAATTTCGGCATTTGAGCTTTAAATCGATACAGCCTCTTTTTTTCTAATCTTTTTTTAAATAAATGAATAGTACATTGAAGCTACGTTTGGTCGTCTAGATTTTTAATCGGGATAGAACTGAATAGGATATGATATGAAATTCTATGATTTTTTTATATCATGTCCATTGTTTGGTGAATCGCAATATTAAAGTCGGATATGTTCACATTATATCATGTACATCTTTTTTTATATAAATGACATATCATTATAAATGAACCTAAATTTATAGACGGAGATGTTGAAAATCTTTTGCAACACTATTCCTTAATTTTTCTTTATTTTTTTCCTCTTTTTATATTATTTTATTTATTATTTCTTTTTTCCCCTTTCATCGTTCTTTAATAAAATTTTATCAAATAGTAAACCGTACTAACATGCCTAAAATACAAAAATACCTAAATATATAATAAATATAAATATTTAATTTATAGATTGAATGTTTACTATAAGATAGAATTAAAGTTGAATATATAAATTAAAATATGATTAATTACAAGTAATTTTTAATTTTTAATTTCTTAAATTATAATTCAAAAATTATTTATATTGAAATATAATTTCAATTTTGTTAATTTAATAAATTTGTTATTCGAGAAAAATAACTTTTCTATTATGGATATTAGAAATCCTATCTACCTTTATCCCACCTCCCCAATTGGATAATTTTATCCTGTTTATATCCCCATTATATCCGATTTTATCCTATCCCGAGTGAGCATTGAACGTAGGATAAGATAAATCATATCATATCCTAAATTTTATCCCGACTACCAAACGCAGCCTGAGTCCTTTCGGAGGACGATAATGCCGGGTTTGGAAAAGGTGTAGAGAGCGGGGCAATGAAAATACAAATGCAAAGTTGACAAGAATTTGAAAACCTTGTGAGAGTAGAAGAACGGGGAAATCTCACCAATTAAAAGATCATGCTAGAAAATGGAACTTTTTGATGAAGCAGACGAGCAAATTGGTTGCTGCCAAGGGAGAGGGAGGGCCACGTCCCTTACGAAAGCTCAAGTCAACTTAGCTCTTTACATTCGGCTGGCTGAATTCAATCATTAAAACGAATTCCAAAGCCCAAAGTAGGACTATACACTTCAAGTAGAGGTGGCAATACGGGTCTGCACGACTCTGAAATGTAGCCGCTTTGATTCTATTACTGAAAATTGGAACTTAGGGTGTGCATGACAATCATTCTGTTCTAGAAATAGCTTATGGAATATAAATAGATTTTTCTATTTCTATTTCTAAAAAAATTTCTAAGCAAAAATAACCGTTTTATAACGATACAAAATTTCTACTCTAAAAATAGAAATTTGTTTGATAACGACACAAAATTTCTTTTTTTCGGACGGGGGCGGTGGGGGTCAGCGGGCGGCTGACGACCGATGGACGATGGTCGACGGCAACGGATGAAGGACCAGTTGACGAATGATAAGAAAAAAATTTATTTCTCATTTCTGTTCTAGAAATAGAAAAGTAGAAAATTTCTACTTTTGATTTCTATTCAAAACCTATTTCTAGAATAGAAATCTATTCCAGAAATAGAAAAACGGAATAAGTTTATCAAACGGATTTCTATTCCAGAAACAAGTTTGGAATAGAAAAATTATTTATAGAACAGAAATTCTGGTTTGTCATGCACCCCCTAAGTTATACGGATATGGGTTGGGTTTGAGTCAAATTGGGTTGGGTACAAGTTGCTGAAATTATATTTCCTAATAATGGGTTAGTATGGGTTAAACAACTTGATGCTGGTTGGATCATTTTCGATTAGACTCAAATCAATCCGATCTACCTCTTTAACATGTATCGGTTTAAGAAAGACTACGTGATACAATTGACTTCATAAGAATATTGTTGTTGCACATGCTTCACACAGACTTACAATTTTACTGTTACATACTAGCTAAATAGCGTGCATTTATGCGTGTCTAAAACAAATAAATAAATAAATAATATATATAAATGATTGTTGCGCAATATAATTGTCTAAAGGTGCAAATTCGTTTAGGAAAGTTGAATGAGTATAAGATGTGAGAAATTCTAATTCAATATTAGATTATAATATATTTATGGGATTGGGTTGACAATTATCTTGACTATTTTAAATTGCGTTGTCCATTTTTAAGTCTATATCGGCGAGATATATGTATTAACAAAAATTGTGTATTTCGTGGAGATTTTTAGCAAAAAATGGAGCTCGAAATCTATTTACTTCAGTATTTTCTTCTTTCTATTTGCAATTCTAGAGAAACTCTACTTACTAATAAAATGGATTTTATTATTACTAACTGAGTGTCTTTTTCATCAAAAGGAAAAACCTATCCAAAAGAGTCAAGAAAAAGTTACCAAAAGGGGGAAAACAAAAAATCTAGTTAAGAAACTGCAAGACTTTTCATATTTAGATGAACTCATGGAGAACTTGGTTGCTCTGCATGTCTTCTGTTACTGAAATCAAAGGACAGTAGCAGCATCAACTTGCTGCCGGGCCACTTGCAGGCCCTTTTCCCATCACCCACTAGTCACTCTGTCTCTCACAATTTAGTCATTACAGCCAAAACTCAATGGAACGTGGTAGAAATCTTACATGCACCGAGTAATCTGCCGCTTACTTGGCCTTTGCAAAACACAACAGCAAGATTGCCTTTATTGGTAAATTTAGTCATGCTTTTCTCATTATGTGATTTTTAATCCTTTGTTGTTCTTTTCCTTCGTTTAGTGAACTTAGTCTCAGGCGATCGTGTCGCATGCTCTTTTCGACTCTCTGTTCATTTTCTCCGGCAGTAGGATACTTTCTTGTCCATCATCCGTTCAGTTTGCTCTGATTTGTTCCTTCCCTGCACATTTTAAAGCTTTCCGTTGGGTCTACAGATGATGTTATGCATGTTGTATGCACACCCGCTCTTGCCCAATTCTCAAGATTCAGCTTTAGTTTGAATATCCAGCTGACAGTTTCTGTTTTGAAGACACTAATTTGAAGGTTTTTACTCTTCACAGACACACATAAGTATTGCTCCACAACATCCCCATCGAGGATACTCTAAGAATTTTTCCATTCTACCACATGATACTTTAACATCAGAGATTGAAGCAGAGAGTTTAATGACAAGCTTATTGAGAGAGAAGCTCTGCTCCAAAGGGCTGGAAGTTGAGCAGTGCTGAGCCGAACTTCCAACGGCAGTAAGAAGTGCTGATATTGTCAAACATGAAGTTCAGAACGCACTAGGCAATCTTTCTGGTGTTGCCCACAAGTTTAAAGGACATGGAACTTCAGGTATTCCATACTCTTTGAAGACAACCTGTGTGGATGATAAAAACAGTTGCATCTCATTGCAAGATGGGCTCTGCATATATTTGTTTATCACTCTTGAGCATTTGCTCTACTTCCTGAAAGACTTCATCATAGGAATCACACAAAAAAGAAAACAAAAAAGGGGGGAAAAACAAACAGATGCTGAAGAAGGACGAGAAGATAATAAGCAAGTTTGAGAACGACCTGCAAGACTCTTGGAAGGAGATGGGTGTCCTCAGGGGGATACTGCCGAAAGTGTTCCATGAAAGCGACCTCATGAGGGAGCAGGTGAAGTAGTTCAGCGAAAAGAACATGCTCCTGAACCCCGAAGGTCTCCATGTTGAAGAAGAAGATTGACGTCCCTTGACAAGCACACTCTTTAAGGATGGACAGACAACAATGTTGAGGGATTTTCTCGCTGGAGTGATCGTTTGCTTACATTGCCCCTTTCTTTTACTGGAGATTAATTGATTGCAAAGAAATTCGGCACATCCTTTTCTTTTCTGGCATCTTAGTCCCGATGACTTAAGAAAGAGCAGTTGCTTCATCAACAATAGATTGAGATCAAGGATTCACAGTAAAAACGATTGGTTGCTTGTCAAAGAAAGCACGAGTAAATCAATGTGGTTGTACATGCATGGATGGTCTTTGCTAATATCAGATCGAATCAGTTTGACCTCCAGTTCAATCGCTAGATCAGCGAAACAGACTGGTTTTCAAAATTAGATCCAGCCAGTTTATGAGTCCTACGGGTACAGAACTGAGCTCAGCATCAAATTTGTAACAACAAGAGAGAGAATGTCAATGATCATAGTGGAAGATAGGCTGTGCTCTCCCTGATAGCTACTACCAAATCATCTCTTTGACCCAACAATTGAGATCCAAATGCAGGGTGGCAAGTTCATTTTCAGAATAGCGGATTAGTATTGCAGCACTCATTAAGTAGGGCCAATAACTGAGAATGAACCGGTCACCATACATAGATTGCTTCTGACGTCCTTGGTGGCACTGAGGCAAACTGAGAGTTGCCAAATGCATCATCCACGCATTCTTTCTGAACCATTGATTTCAGGAGTTCCGGTGGCAATGTCTAGGACCAATGAGGAATAACATGGATCAGTCCGCCATTCGTTAACTTGGTTTATAGCAGAGTTTGTCTGATTAAATCTGTACAAATACATGAAACCTTGAACTTGTGAAGAAGAAGACTGGAAAGCAAGTATCTTGACAGCTCGAATAAGAACACATGACCTTACAATGAATCGTGAGGCTTGTATTCATTGTCAATCTCATGTATATCCATGAAGGAGCTGTCTTCAACTGCAACATCCTCCAATTCACTGATGGCTTCTATTTGGTCAAGCTGCATAGGGGTGCCTCCATCCTCAGAGCTACCCCCAAGAATTTCATTCTCTTCCACATCTGATAAGTCCGTAAAAGTTTCTATCCTTTTCTTCTTCCCTCTATAACCAATATGGCCTAAGACCTTTTCCTTCCAAATAACCAGTGGACATTTCTGAATCAGATCCGTACCTTCATAAGCTCCTGTCAAGAACACACTAAACCTCTTCCCTCTCTCAGAGACATAGAAAATGCCCAAATGCTTCAACAAGAGTCTCATCAGCTTCTGAGGCATCACGAATTCTCGTCGAAAGTGGGTGAGGTGATCGGTTACCAACCTCTTTTCCATTGTGAAGCCCAGTAACTCATGCATCACTGCAATGGCCCTCTTATCGAATTCTTTCGATCCAGGTTGGAGGCCACGTGCATCAGCATAAGGAGATAAGTAAGACCTTTTCTGAAAGTGCTCAATCTTCCCTCCATATCTATACACCTTCTTGTAAGTGGCAGGAAACTTCAAGGGGAAAGGTAGGGAAAGCAACCCTGGAGTATGAGAGGCAGATTCCAATACCCCCAATACAGCTTTCTCCAACTCTGTGATGGCCCAAGCAGGATTCCACTCTACGAGCTCGAGATAATCAACTTCATCCGGAGATTTAACCACTTTGAAGTGCTGTGGATACTCATCTACCCACTTGCTCCTAAAATCAGCTGGCAAACCAAACTCTCTCCTGAAATGAGCAATTTTGTCCAGTGGAAGCCGTTTATCGACTGACATCATCAGCATCCTAGTCACGTATTCAGCAGCCTTGCCAGAGTGTTCCCTAATCAATTTCTCCTCTTCCTCTAACAAGTCTTCAGCTTCTTTAGTCATTCCACACCACAATACCCCCTTCCGATCCTTACACAACTCAAACAGTTTCGGTGACTTCCGAATAAAATCCACTATACTGTGTGGCCTGGGCAAATTAATCTGATTCCGGCATCGATCCAGCGACCTCACAGGGATTATCATCTCGGGTTCCTTCTTCAACATTTCCATTAGAACCAACACCTTCGACACCACTTTATGCTTCTCGGTGGCAATTTCCAGATCATGGACCCTCTTGTCCTTGCTCCTATCTTGCACTCTCTTGCTGGTGGTCATGAATCTATGCTGCGGCCAGCTAAGTAAAACCTCACCAAAACTCCAGTTTCTTCTCAGGGTAGGCGAACGCACTGGCGAGGCGACAAAGCAACCGGACTCTCTTGCCGCGCCCCACTCATTCGAGGAAGTTACGGTTTTACCAATGATTCGAAGACGGGTCATCTCAAGATGCTAGTGTCTCGCTCCAAATTCAAGAAACAAGCCCAAGAAAAGCAAACATGTCTCACTCAGGACAAAAATCAAACACCTTACGTGCAACGGAAGGAGGAACAACAAGAACCCGAGACGAAAGTTTTCGAGAAGATGGCCGTGAATGCGAGATTATAACACCTCTCTTGGATCGCTCGATCAGCATCAGTTTCGACTCGACAGAAGAAGCCGGTTGGGATTTCGGACGTTGTTCGTGCTGAGAACGAAGGAGAGAAGAAGCGAGGCGCGGAGAAGAAGGAAAGGGCGGTAGAGACGGAACGGCTCGTCGTTTTGGTTTTTGCGTTTGTCGTCGTGATAGAGATGATATTTTGATTTGAATAATTAAAAGAGCTCGAGGGTCTAATAAATGGTGATATTGTTGCGATTTTATAAAATTGAGGTTTTTAAAGAAAACAAAATTGAGGTGTTCGAAAATTACATGAAAAATCCGATTTTAAAATCATAATAATGTTTGGTAAAACAAATAAATTGAATCATATTGAAATCAAGCATTGTATTTTGTAATTTGTAAATAGCCGAATCTCTTCTCGATTTAAATAAGTTCAAAAACTTGCTTAAAAGAATAATTTTTAAGGAAAAATATTGAAGAGATTACTAATCTAATTCTAAATATTAAAGGTGCTTCATATCTGTCATCCTTTGCTAAATCATCGAGTTATAAATTTTAGAATGGGTGCTAGCCAAGACACAACACAACTAAAATGGATAAAGCGCAAATATTTGATGAGCTATTTCGAATAACTTAGGCTACGCATGGTAAAATTTCTTGGTTTGGAAAAAGTTTTTTTTTTCAGAAATAGTTTTTTTCTATTTCTATTCCGGAGAACAATTTCTAAATATAAGAACATGTTTGGTAACTGCACAAAATTTCTATTTCTGGAACAAAAAAAGAACAGAAACCCGTTTGGTAACTGCACAAAATTTATATTCCAAATTTTAAATTTAAAAAAATAATAAGAAAAAGGAATAGATTAGATATTACATAAAATTGACAAGATCAAAATATTATTAGATTAATAATACATTTACTTAGGGGTAAGAATTCTAGTCGAAGATGAACTTGTAACATAAGTGGTATTGTAATGGAACGTGAGCTATTATCTTATATATGTGTGTGAGGATCTTTACTCACGTAGTTTATAGCCTATTGAATTTAGGTAGCGTTTTGAACTATAATTCTCAATAATATATTTTCTTTTTGCAAATTTTAATGTTTGATATAGCTATTTCGAATAACTTAGTTGTTGGTTCATATTTTCATGACTTCATGAGCGGTGAGTATGGAGTCTGACCATCATGCAGTTAAATCAAGAATTGACCACAATGCAGGCAGGTTCGTTTCCTTGTCTAAGAAGAACTTTATTTGATTAGATTTGAGAAAATTATAAATCAAGTAGAACTAAAATCAGTATAAAATCGAGCTACTTCAAATTGATTATTTAATGGGAAATAAAAAAGTCAAGTCCAGTTTTCTCTCTAGGAATGGATTAAAAAAGATTATAAGAATTTATCAGATCCATCAAACCTCAGTTTATAAGATCTATTTGAGAATAAACAAAACTTAATCGAACCTCCTTTTCTTAAAAAAAGAAAAAAAGAAAAGAAAAGCCACGGGCCATTCTTCCCCGCTTCCCGCCTTTATATATAAGATTCCCTCCAATTTGCGATCGTAATTCGAAAATCTCTTCTTCTGCGCAGACGCAGCGAACTCCATCGCCGATCGTCAAACTCCATCGTCGTGCATTTCCCGTCGGTGCAATCGCCGGCAACGATTCTGAGCTTCGTCTCGCGTTCTCTCGTCGATGCTCAGAGCCGAAGAGCAGAGCGACCAGCTGTAGATCGTGGAAAGGGAGGACGACATCCACGATGAAGAAGGCCTGCTCGAAACGATTGACAAACAGAGTGCAGGCAGCTCCTCTCTGTTCATCTCGTCGCTTTTGATTCCGAGACGAGTATCGTGATCTTCTCGTCTCTGTTCTAAAGTCAAAAGCAAGATGCAAATGACTGAACCATGAGTGTCATGTAAGAGTTTTCCTAATGTGGACTACATTAATTGATATTGTAATTTACCGTTTAACATTTACCGTTTTACAGGGATTAGTTTAAGGTGAGATAGAATGTTTCTTAATTAGTTTAATATGGGTTAGCTAGTTGTGAGCCTGGCCCGTAATGATGGGGCATGGCTGGAAACTAACTCTATAAATAGTGCTCAAGTGTTTTCTCTAACTCTAATTCATTCATGCATGTTCTTGTTCTGGTTATGGAGATCTTGGGTTGCGTAATTTGCGTTCAATTTCGGTTTGGTTGATTGGTTTAGCTCGATTTTCCCCGGGGCATCTCCGTGAATCCATTAGTGTTTTTACGTCTCGACCTTTGTCCCGAACTTGTCGTGATATTCTGCGCGTGCGGTAGTTTTCAGTTTTCGTCTTCTGATCATACAAGAGCAATTCCAGCTTTTTTATGTCACGAGACATTGGAATTGCACCCTTGTATGTCTTATTTTCCATGTATTGGTGATATAGCTGGATTAATAACGAATGTCCTAAGCTAAATTCATCAATAATCACTGTTGGAAAGCCAGATTGTCATTGATCATCTATGAAATGCTTTTGTCCTGACATTCTTCACGATGGTGAGTTCTCATTTTCTTTCTCTGAACTTCTTTCTTTATTTTGTTTGCAGTTATTTCTCAAGGAATAAATGCTGGAGATGTGAAAAAGCTCCAGGATGCAGAAATCTACACTCGCAATGGCTTGATGATGCGTACAAAGAAGGTATATCTGATCTTTAGTCCTGAGAATTAAGTTGAGGAATTTATCTTCTCTGGCCAAGTGATTTGGCTTTTTTTATTTTATTTTATTTGGTAGCACTTAACTGGAATAACAGGACTATCTGAGGCACAAGTTGACAAGATGTGCGAAGCAGCTGAAAAAATAGTGGTTAGAGCCTAAATTCGGAATACCTCAATGAGTTATTGACCCTTGAAATAAAGCCTGCAAATAAGCATATGCGTTGCTCAAAGTACTGTTAATGTCTTTATTTCCAGAGAAAGTCAGTTGTTTGCATCACAAGTGGAAGCCAAACCCTTGATGAGCTTTCGAGCGGTACCTGACTTTCTTTTGTAGACCATATGTCTTATTCTTCATGCATTTCAACAAAAGCAAATTTCACCGGTTTGGTGATGTTAAACAGGTGGTATTGAAACTCTGGCAATTACAGAAGCATTTAGCGAATCTGGGTGAAAATCACAGTCCCAAGACATTACCTTTGATGAACTTTTAGTTGCTTTTATTAGTTGGCTTTCTTAGAAAATGCTGCTAATGTCACTTCAGGTCTGGGGAAACACAGCTCGCACATACCCTGTGTGTTACTACTCAGGTTGGTCTGAATTGGATATTGGGTTTCTGTCGTTAACTTCTGTTGCATTTTTGGTTCAGATGAACATTGCCGAATAGTAACATAATGATTGAAATTCTATGAAGTATAAAGACGTGGGCGATCTTGGCATCAGCATGTGTGTATTATTTGA
Source organism: Eucalyptus pauciflora (assembly GCA_007663325.1). Taxonomy (NCBI): domain Eukaryota; kingdom Viridiplantae; phylum Streptophyta; class Magnoliopsida; order Myrtales; family Myrtaceae; genus Eucalyptus; species Eucalyptus pauciflora. The sequence continues at coordinate 1,436,322 of VMYD01000077.1, forward strand.
TTCTGGAAGTATGGCACTCTCATTTTCTATAATCTGCAGTCAGTATACTGGAATGCAAATACAAAACCAAGCAGGAAAAGGCCAGAAGAGTTTGTCCTGTGTCATAACCAAGTAAAAGCCTTAATTATTCAGACTCGGACTTGGGTTGATCAATAGTCGAATGTGATGCTTGAAGATACTCTACTTATTTGCAAATCCTACAACAGTATTTACCCCTGCTTTCAATCGTTCTTTATAAATGGCTTGTGGATTCCATGTTCGTAAAAAAATTTCAGCTGCCAACTCACATGAGAGGAGGAAATGGCAAGGTAGCTTGCATTGACACACAATGAACTTTGTATCCTATGATAATCTGTCTGTAATTTTCTTGACCTCGACAAAGCTGCTTGTGTTTCCATAAACGTTGTCTGTCCATGTAAGTGCATGTGCACTTTCTTAACTTAGTACACCTGCAGTCATCCTGATAGAATCGTACCAATTGCCAAGAGATTTGGCATGGATCCTGGTGCAGTCCTAGATAATGTAAGCAATGCTTTCTGCCACTCTTACTTTTCTGGCTAGTGTACTTGCTGTAATCTAGTCTTTCCATGAATTTGAAGATCATTTATGCCTGTGCCTCTACTTCTGAGCATCAGTACAACTTGCTTCTTGGTTTGGCTGCCAGAATGTCTGAAGAACCATTCAAATTACTGGTAAGACACTGCCCGAGATTCAAACCTGACAGATTTTCTGAGGTGTGGATGGTTGACCTATGTGAGTGCCTTTTTCAGATTGTGGATTCGGTGACTGCTCTCTTCCAAGTGGATTTTACTGGAAGAGAACTTGCAGAGCACCAGGTTGATCCTGAAACCATCAAATCATGCGAGTTGTTATTCTGCAGCTTATCTGGTTTGAGATTAATGAATTTCGAGTTGCAGCAAAAATTGGAACAAATGGTCTTAAGTTTAATTAAGGTAGCTGAGGAATCTAACGTAGCAGTGTACATGACCAACCAAGGTACTGCATCACATCTCATTTCTCCCACATAATCCTGCATCCATTCAAAGTTCTTATTCAATTTAGCCCTTTGATGGTTGCACACTGACAAATAGCATTTTGGGGACTGCACTAAGGTCATGCTAATTCTTGTAGATCTCAAGAACCAGCTATTTGGTGAAAACTGGTGATGCATACAGTAACTGCAGCTCGACATAGGAATAGGATTTTATTTTTTTCTATGACTCTGTCTTTGATTTATTTGTTTCAGTCGTAGCTGATCCAGGTGGAGGTGTGTCATCAGACCCAATGAAACCTGCAGGTGGGCATGTTCTGGCTCGTGCAGCCACAATTAGCTTGATGTTTAGGAAAGTCAGAGGGGAGCAACATGTCTGCAAGGTGTTTGACGCCCCAAACTTACCCGAAGCTGAAGCTATATCCTTTTTGTGCCAAATCTTCCTCTAATTAAATAATCTATTGAAACTTATCACATCATGCTGCAGATGCTAAGTAAAATATCTAGAAGTCTAAATCAAAATCTGTGAGAAAGTTGATACTGCGTCAACATAGGGATCGGTGGAGACCTGATTTAAGCATGATACTCACCATATACTTGATGTTGCCTGGAGATCCATGAACACGTTGAATACAAATTTTGTGCAGAGGATCTAAACAAAACGAAGTGGATATCGAGAATTTTCCTCAGTAGGACTAGTATATTATTGTTAGCTGTACTGCTACGTAGACGATGCACATCTATCAAGACCATCACTCAATTTTGTCAGAAAATTTAGCAAGAGCTCATCTATCAATAAGATGAGACTGAGATATTCCATATATGTTGAACTTGACAAACACACGTTTTTTAGATAACACCGGCAGGCATTGCCCATGCGAAGGACTAAAGAAGTCTCTCCAACTAGGAAAGCAGGCGAAATGCATTTTTTTTTTGTTAATCTGCAATTTGATGTTAGTCATCGTATTGACAGCTAGAGGCATATAATTAGCTCCCAAGCACTTGTTCATTTCCTTTCTCTGCAGTGGACACTTTGTCACCCTTGTCATAGCTTGTCCTTAAGTTTCATGTGCTCGACAACAAACCATTCATGGAATGACATGAGATACTTTCTCTATTGTGACCCAAAATATTTTATCAACTGCATTGTCAACTTTGTGTATCAATTGCAAAATATATCGTAAGGGTAAGGCCTAAGTATCCTTTTTGCTGCTTGTATTTATGTTTAGCCAATCGAATTTATATAATACAGCCTTATATGCTCTAAGGAACTTAATTGAGGATGGCATACTATGGAAAGGTCATAGGACTTCATCAGGCTTGAAAAGAGATGTAAACAAAAGAAAGTTATTTAGTGTCATTTCGAATAACTTCAGATGAAATGAAATTTATCAACCAGGGTGTTTTGTCGTAAAGAAAAAAACATAAAATTATCAAGTGCAATATGTTTTTAACTGCACATATAGCAGTTTGGTTTGAGGCTAGCAGTTTGTGGATATCGTGGTTTTTATGAGGCCAAGAAGAAATCTAATCACAATATTTGAAAGCTAATTACCCAACATCATCTCCATTGAGTTCGCAATAATTTTCTTTTGATAAGTAAAAGAACTTTCTTGCATAATGGCGTCCAGCAGATGCTAGCCCATGTAACAAATCATGAACACAATTTATGTTATCAATGAGGTATAAGAAAGAACCGCCAAAAGCTCTGGAAAGACATCTATCATTCAAACTAAAGAATGAGTCTTCCTATTTTCAAAGGCGATATTTAGGACAAATGAGAAATTAGCTGGATCAGCCTGCTATTGGTTTAGTTTACAGATGTAAATGGGAGTTTGTCTAATTAAATCGATACAGCAGATACTCAAAACTTCAAACTTGTGAAGAAGACTGAAAAAACAAGTTATCTTGACAGCTCGAACAAGAACATTTGACCTTAAATTGAATCGTGAGGCTTTTATGCTTGGTCAATTTCATTAATATCCATGAAGGAGCTGTCACACCAGCAATTTCCTCCAATTCACTTATGGCTTCATCTTGGTCAAGCTGCATTGGGATGCCTTCATCCTCGGAGAAATCATTATCTTCCATATCCAATGAGTCTGTAAAAGTTTCTTTTTCTTCCTCTATAACTAATAAGGCTTAGGACCTTTTCTTCCAAATAACCAGCAGAGATTTCTGAATCAGCTCTGCACCTTCATAAGCTCCTGTCAAGAACACACTAAACCTTTTCCCCCTCTGAGAGACATAGCAAATGCCAAAATGCTTCAACAGGAGTCTCATCAGCTTCTGAGGCATTGTGAATTCTTGTCAAAAGTGGATGAGGTGATTGGTTACCAACCTCTTTTCCGTTGTGAAGCTAAGTAACTCATGCATCATGGCAATAGCCCTCTTATCGAATTCTTTTGATCCAGCTTGGAGGCCACATGCATCAGCATAAGGAGAAGAGTAAGACCTTTTGTTAGTTGGTTTTCTCAGAAAATGCTGCTAACGTCACTTCAGGTCTGGGAAAACTCAGCTTGCACATACCCTGTGTGTTTCTACTCAGGTTGGTCTGAATTGTATATTAGGTTTCCAGCATTAACTTCTGTTGCATTTTATGTTTCCTAGATGAGCAACGCAAATAGTAACCTGGTGATTGAATTTCTCATAAAGAAATGCAGCTGTGGTTGATCTTGGCATCAGAACGTATGTATCAGGTGATTATGGGAGAATGGCACTGTCATTTTCTGTAATCTGCAGTCAGTACAATGGAATGCATGATATGCAGTGGTTCAAACCAAGTAGGGAAGAGGCTAGGAGAAGATAGTTTGTCATAACCTTTAGAAGCCTACAACAGTATTTCCCCTCTTTCCATCACTATATATTTATGGTTTGTGGATTCCATGATCCTAACAATTTTTCCAGCTGCTTACTCACATGAGAGGGGGAACGGCAAGGCAGCTTACGCCGACACAGATGGAACTTTGTATCCTAAAATAATCTGTCGGTCGTTTTCTTAACCTAGAAAAAGCTGCTTTTGTTTCATACTGGGCTTACGTCCACGTAAGTGCATATGCACTTTCTTGATTGGGTACACCTGCAGTTGCCCTGATTGAATTGTACCAATAGCTGAGAGATTTGGCATGCATCCTCGTGCAGTCCTAAATAAAGTAAGCAATGCTTCCTACACTGTTGGCAACTCTTCCTTCTTTTCTGCTAGTGTACTTGCTGTAATCTAGTCTTTCCATGAATTTGTAGATCATTTATGCCCGTACCTGTACTTATGAGCATCAATACAACTTGCTTCTAGGTTTGGCTGCCACAATGTCTGAAGAACCATTTAAATTATTGGTAAGACTGCTCGAGAATCAAACTGCACAGATTTTGTGAGGTGTGGATGGTTGACCTTTAGGTGAGCAATATCTTTCAGATTTGTGGATTCAGTGATTGCTCTGTTTCAAGTGGAGTTTACTAGAAGGGGAGAACTTGCAGAGCGCCAGGTCCATTGAAACTGTCAAATCATGCGAGTTGTGACTTTTCAGCTCATCTTGTTTGACACTAATAGATTCCGAATTGCAGCAAAAATTGGCACAAATGCTCTCACGCTTACTTAAGATAGCTGAGGAATTTAATGTGGCAGTGTACATGGACTGCACCTGCTGCATGCACTATACCAAACAGTTGGCTCTTGAGATTTACAAGAACTAGTATGAGCATAGCGCTATCCCCAAATTGCTATTTTTCAGCGTGCCAACCATCAAAAGGCTAAATTGTATAAAATCTTCTAATGGATGCACAACAACGTGGGAGAAGCGTGTCTGCAAGGTGTTTGATGCCCAAATCTACCTGAATCTGAAGCTATATCCTTTTTGCGCCATATCTTTCCTCTAGTTATATACTTCATTGGAACTTACCAGATCATACTACGGAGACTGAATAAAAAATCTAGAAGTCTGTCAAAATCTGTGAGAAAGTCACTACTAAGTCTACATAGACCTGATTTAAGCATGATATTCACAATATACTTGATGTTGCATGGAGATCCATTAACATGTATGCGAATTTTGTGCAGAGGAATTAAACCAAAAGAAGTGGATATCAAGAATCTTACTAATCATTACTGGTAGATTACATTACATGATAGACATCTAAGCGAAAAAACATTACATTGAATGAACTCTGTATGATGGCTTAATGAAATGCCAGAAAGATAATTATTGCAAATAGCATGATCAGGTTCTAGAAAGGCTTGGTTTTATAAGCAACAAATACAGCTGCATGAAACAACGTCATCTCAAACTCTCAACATGGAGCAACCGACCATTAGAGCTGAAAATTGTCGATGTATGAGAAAGGGTGACTGGGTCATAAGCAACAGAAGGCCATTCAATAGCTAATGGCCTGGCCAAGAGAGGGCCACAAACCATATGACTAGGTAGTGTGAGGACCAGTTCGCAGCACTCCTAACTCTAGGCATGTTAGGTGCCTTCTTAGTCTCTGCACCACTTCGAATGTGGCGCCACGCACTCGGCCCAAGCTATCCACCCCAGGAACTCACTTCACCTCATTTGGTGGGTGCTCATAACTCCACAAACCTCCAGAGCTGATGAAGAAGCATCCTGAGTTCAAAAAAGGCAATGTTAAATGGTGAACGATTTAACCTACAATGTATGCACGTTTTGAAATGTGCATTTTAACCTACAATGTTGCTCTTCCAATATGATGTTATCCAACAACATAACATTCTCCTATCAGCAGAGCTCATCCATCCTTATTTTTCACGTTCCAATGCTCGGAGTAAACTTTAGTGACACTGCATTTATGATCAGTGAAGTTAATTACCTTTAGGGAATGGTGCAACAGTTTCCCACAGCCCTTGTTTATGACTCCTGCATCAAGGGAACAAGATCGCCTTTGCAATCACTTCCCCAGAAGAAAGGGAGACTTCCACCAACATCCTGCATGATTAAGAGGACATAAAGGATTAGACAGATCGCAGGTGGAGGGAGAGACAGAGAGAGATATCCCCAGAATGAAACCATGAAAATTATTGTTACTTACAGCAGCCAGAAAAGTGGTTTCTGGAGGGCTGTCCATGAGCATAAATGCAAACTTTCCAGTGATGTCTTTTATAACTCGATTGGCAGCATAAGGCCCCCGATCTCTCAGAGTTGTATGAGCTTCTATGACAGCAGTGACCTCATTGGTGGTCTCGTTCAATCCATATTGCTGCTTGAGAAGAGCAACACCCTCTGGGTGTGCTTGAAACAAGCAGAAGATGTCATCCACAACAGTGAGCAATCCTGCCACAGAGAGTAACACGTCAAATATCCATACAATAACCAGAAGAAAGAAAGCTCCTTATTTTGAATATTGACCTGAACATGTCGAAAGATATTATTCTTATTTAGATCATATTCACAAGAAGATAATTCAGAACATATCAGTGCACCAAATGATAATTAAAAGCTTGCTTTTTTCGTGTTTTTTAATTTGGAAAAAATGACACATATAATTGACTATATTGATCCGACCTCAGCAACATTCGCACGTCATCCTCCCAAGAGATTTTGCCAATACAGATCACCATGGTATCTGCAAAACAACCGCAGCGAATGAGCTAAGGGCATGAGGAAAAGGATGCTGGGAAAATGCAAAGAAATGCAAAGGTGGGATTTGTAAAAGAATAAAAGAATATAATATGTAGCACATGATAAAAGAATTATCCCCTAGGTTGCTCTGGCAAATCGAAGGACTGGGTTGTGTAGAATTAAGTTCAAGTAAAAGAAACTTTTCTTTATGTCAAAATTAACAACCTTATCCAAATTTTTTTTAAAAAATATATGGAAAATAAATATGTGAATTCATATGTCAACATTGTGCATTTGTGTGAAAGTTTCAAGAGTTTAGGATTAAAAAAAGGACAAAAAGAAGAAAATAAAAGTTAATATTAACGCAAAATAAAAAGCACTTCCGTGTCAAACTTCCAGGGGCACAACAAATGAACCTGTTGCTAAGCTAAAAATGGGCAAAGGGTCATAAATTATTACCAGGACTGCAATCCAGACTCAGTTTTTTGAGCTACTAGCAAATGATATGATACTGCATATTCAATGTCAAAAACTTAAGACTCATCCTTCCATGTGCCCTAATCAAAATGACAAACAGGGCCGCTGTAACCCTGAGTACATCCTGTATATCAGCAGCAATCCTCTCTTCATCCTTTTTTGCTTTCTCTCTATAACAAAGCCTCATTTTATGTTTTGTAAGGTGATGTGATGTGATCCCATTGAAACACTCTTGGTTGATGACAAGAGCTAAACTCGCCTGATTCAATGAGGACTGAAGTATCTTCTTATGACCCTGGAAATTCCCATGGAAAGGCGCCACCTTGCCTTGAGAAATCACCACCCAGAGTTTGTCCACGCTTCCAGATATTAGATGCTCATCATGACTAACCTGCAAATCAAGGTGAAAAGATGGCTGTTAGCTGTAAAGACGATCCATCATTGGTCAAATTAAAGTATGTTAGCAAGAAACATCAATCTCACCATCAGAATTCCTACTTGGAACAAGACCAGACCTCAAATAAGTGCCTCAACTGCATCCAAATCCTACAGTTGGGGTTAATTAAATACCCAAAATCATACTCATCTATCCTTAGACAAGAAACTAACAATTCACAAAGATAATGATATAGTAGTCACTGATCATTAAAGCGGAACTTAAAGTCCACATTTAGAACCAAAAAGATTTCCACATTTATTATGTGCAAAGCCCAATGTTGCCTATAGGCACAGATATTGGCACTACTTGGTATTATAAATTTCTGTAATTCAGGCTAGCATAACTATTCCATTCCAATATTTTGCAAGTTGGAACAATCACATTGGTTTCCATTCTATTATAAGTCAGACGTATGATGACAGAGGCTCCCTGTAGCTGTAATAAACAAATGGTTCTATCGTATTTTCGATGTAAAGACCAGATTCCGATAAGTACAATTAGAGCAAGACAATGACAAGGTAACTGGAAACACCTCCATGGGAAACCATCAGTGTGTATTACACATCGAATTGGGGGAGCAGAATCAAAATTGATGCCTCGAAAACCGAAAACCTACCCAAACCTAGAAAGCTTACATGGCATCGATGAATGAATCCCAACATTAACAAATGAAAGCAAAAATATAAAAGAAGTTGGAAGGAAGCATTACCTGATTAATAAAAAGCAGTCAACGGAGACAAATCTTTTATCATGGCTTGGGCATGATCGATTTTACTTCATTGCATCCGAAAGCTATCAATGCTGATGAAAGAGATCTCGGATGAGGGGCCAATAGTCGCCGGTGACATTCCAACATCTCGATTTTTCAGAATCTCGCATCCATATACAAACAAAAATTGTTGGGACTGAGGCCAGAACTGAAACAGGGGAGATGGTTGCCTGCTGAGGAGACTGAATTACTTGCTGTTCAAAAGAGCTTTGCGGTGGCTGAAGAGAAAAGCCGGCCCAAGGCAGTAGTGGAGATGTTTCAGCTGTGTCGTACAAGAATATCATCATCAACCTTCGCAAGCCAGTGCAATCGGAGACTAAAGGAAGCTCTTGCTGGATATTCAAGCAGCTAATTATCAATCTTTTAGCTCTGAATTTCAGTCGTACTTCAACACGAGAAGCAAACGTCTGCACACATCGGAAGAAATTACTTCGTAATTAAGCATCGAAATGAAGAACAGAAACACGAAATCAATGCATTGAAGACAAAAGGACTTACCCGAACCCTTAGAAATCCGACCGTAGATGGATGGGATTGAATCGCGGCAGTTAGCAAATAAAAGCGAAAGTGGATCGATTTCACTTCATTGGATCTGAGAACCCAATCGATGCCGATGTTGAGGATTTCTTGGATTTCCGAAAATTCATGCGAAGCATCTCCACGGGAAAGTATCGATTTGTATTGAGCATCGAGTTGAGGAAGCAGAATGGGAAATCGATGCCTTCCGAACCCTAGAAATCTGAACGGTACTAGGACTAATATTGGATCCGAACGTGATCAATGAAGATGCTCAGGATCTCTAGGATGAGGGGCCAATAGTCGCCGGTGTGTTTTGAGAATCGATCTTTCAGATTCTCGCATCTTATTATCCACAAAGCATGGAGGGAGGGAGGGAGGCCATCCTCTGGCAAGTCCCTCAACTTCGGGCAATCTACAATCCATAACGTTTCGAGAGAGGAGAGATGGTTGCGAAGGCCACTTGATAGTCTTTCCACGTTCCTCATGTTGCAAATGCGAAGAAAGGTGAGAGAGGAAGGACAGAGAAGACTCCATGCATCCTTGTTGTCTTCCTCCGAAGGAAACCATACTCCCTCCACGCTGCTTCCGTCTATTGTCAAATTCTTGAGGGATGTGAGCATGGGTAAGCCCCATTCTTTCATTGGTTGCTTCATATTCTCGCACTCCTTAATAGAAAACGACTGCAAATTGGGAGGCAAACCTCCTTCCGGCAAGCATTTGATATTTTCACATCTTGAAATTTGTAGCCATCGGAAGGACGTAAGATGATGCCACTCCTTTGGTAGAGACTTCATCTTAGGAAGTGACCCAAGTACAAGTCCCACCAGGGTGATGGGAAGGGGAGGGAAGTCCTCTATCTCCAATGCCGGACACTCGCATAGGCTCAAACGAGTGAGACGGGAGAGCATGTGAAGGCATCGCGGTAGACTCACCAAATTCTTACATTTGTATATAGTGATCTGTTTGAGGGACTCCAGCTCTTCACACTTACGAGTAGTAAGCTTCTTCAGAGAAGCAAGTCCACTCTTGACAAACGGAAATGATATCAAAGAATCACATTCACCTATGGTAAGAAATTCAAGTTGAGATATCGAGTTATTGCTGCTAGGGTCATCTTGAGAAACTATTAGCCCCATGATTTTTGGACAATCGTTGATATCCAAATGTCTTAATGTGTACATCTTGCTTGGAAGTTTTTCTAAACTCGTGCAATTTCTCAATTCCATATTTTCAAGGTTGCAGGATAGCTCCATTTCTCCGTCTCCAGCCACAAAAGATGTGAATTGAGGACAACTATCAATGACTACACTTCGAAGGCAAGCAAGATTTTGCATTTCATTTCCATTTTGCCACAAGTAGTTTAGCTTGTCACACCGCTCTATATAAAGCTCCTTTAGCTTAACCAAGTAGCTCGTAAACCCATGATCAAAGCAAACAAGCTCTGCAAGATTCTTAATTTTGAGAATGGTCAAAGAAGTTAGGTTGACCAAGATTTTTAAGATCTCCTCGTTACAATCCTCAAGGGATAACTCATAGAGAGATGGGAGACAAATCACATTGGTTGAGCTATTCAAATGCGGGCATGAATGAATTTCTAGCTTCTTGAGAAGATCAAGTTGACCAGGCAATGTCCCAACCAACGAATGACATCCTCGGACAACTAGATGCTGAAGACAAGAGAATGGGACATCTTCTTCTTGATCCCCAACATAGTGGGACCAATCCTTCCATGCTAACATCTCTTCCAGCTTCAAAGTTGTTAAGGATGAAAAAGGCCTTTTACCTCCATAAAATTCAGGGCCTATCATGCTTATTGCATGTAGACCTTCAAGAGATAATTCTCTAAGTGAAGGTAGTTGTCCAAGTGGCGGAAGTGATGTGACATTAGGACAGTCCCGTAAGCATAACGAAACTATCTTAGAATAAGATGGACCATCTAACCATGAGGAGAATCTTGCACCACCATAGTGCGAGATAGAGAGATGTTCAAGATTAATGTGAGGTTGCAGAGAGTGAAGCACCAGTGCTTCGTGCTTCCCATTCCGCATATTTCCAAAATTTTCACCCCAATGCAAGAATAAGTTGCTAAGGCGTCTCTTTCCAATTAAATTAGCATCAGCTGCATCTTTGACTTCTTCCACCTTTTGCAATTCTGATATGAACAATTCTCCTTGAAGGTGTGGCAAGTTCTTTAACTCCTTTAACTGTGACCCTTTGTCTGGTCCTATCACAAACTTGGACAAGATCATAAGATTCTTCAAATTACCGATACTTAATGGCATCTCCTTTAGACTCCTTGTATCTCTAATATCAAGAAACTGTAAGTTGACCAATTTTGTGATTCCTTGAGGCAATAAAGAAAGCTCTCGACAACCTTTTAAGATCAAAGCTTGTAATTTGCACAAGCTGCCGATTGACTCAGGTAGCCTTTCTATATCTGTGTACGAGAAATTGAGATAACGAAGATATTTTGAATCACCAACATAATCCGGGACCTCTGTGATGGTACAATGGCTTAAGGAGAACACCCTTAAGTACTTCAATTTTGTTAGCAAGTCATGTAACACTTTGTTGGAAATGAAGAATTTGCAGCTATCATCATCACACAATAATATTAAACTTCTTAGTACCTTCATTCGATGATATGCTCCCATGCATTTTGATGAAACACAATTCGACGAGGTGAATGATGCATAACGAACTTTCTCGAGAGATGCAACATCTTCATTATCTGCCAACTCAGACTCAAAGTTAAAGTTAAAGCATGTCCCACCCACAATTGACTTTGCTAGATCATTCAAAAGATCATGCATTGAAAATTTGGATGCATTGACACTTGATCGTTGAAGAAATGATTTAGATACTAACTCATCAAAGCAAGCCTGTCCCCATTTTAAGATATTATCATTTGATCTTCCTCCATCAAAAAAACCCTCTGCCATCCATAAGTGCACTAGCTCATCCCTCTCAATTTCGCAATCCTTGGGAAATATTGCACAATAAACAAAACATCTCTTCAAATAAGAAGGAAGATGGACGTAGCTCAATTTCAAAACTCGAATAATCTCATCATTTTCTCCTGTTGGAAGATCCCACATTTTGTTGTTTAAGATAGCTTCCCATTGATCGGGATTCCCTTTATCACGTAGAAGACCTCCCAATACTTTTGCTGCCAAAGGTGAACCTTTACATTTTTCGGCTATTTTCTTGCCTATTGTTTCAAGATCTGGGTGCTTCTCAAAATTTGTCGTTTTAAGAGCATGAAAGGATAATAAGCTTGTACAATTATTAAGGGACAACTCCTTTAAAGGATATGACGAAGCTCCTGTTATGGAAACAACAGTATAGTTGCGAGTCGTTATGATGATCTTACTTCCTTTAGCCCCAGCTTCGAATGGCTTTAAGAGGGCAGTCCATTCTCCGTAGTTTTCATTCCAAACATCATCTAAAACCACAAGAAACTTTTTCCCTAATAGACCGTCCTTCAACTTAACTTGAAGCCTGTTAAGATCTTCACCCTCATTAGACACCTCAGTGATCGATCGCAAAATAGTCTTGGTTATGTCAAGAACATTAAAAACATCTGAAACACAAACCCATGCTCTCATTTCGAAGCAGCTACTCACTTTGACATCATTATACAATCGTTGAGCCAAGGCTGTCTTTCCAACACCGCCCATCCCAACTATGGGGACTATGCTTAACGTGGTATCGACATTTTCGGCTTCACCAGTCAAGAGTTCAAATATTTCTGCTTCTTCCTTTTCCCTGCCAAAAAATCGAGGCTCTGGCAAAGAGCTGCTGGGGAGCCTTTTGTCGGTGTAGTCAGATCTGTTCATAGCATTCTCTATCAAGCTTAGATGAGCCTTCCTATTGACAATCTCTTCCAACTTGTCAGAGATCTTTTGTACCTCAGCTTTAGACACGAGTGAGCCCAGGTTTGGATTTGATATGGAGGATTTATATTGGCTAATTAAAGGGAGCATCCATTTCTGTAGACCTCCACTTGTGCTGGATTCTGCCTTCAACTTGGCTTGGGTAGCTTCAATAGCAAACTCATCAAGCAAGTCTTCCATGTCATAGACCAAGTCCCTAACATCATCTAGCCATAGCTTCACTGGACCTTTATTGCTTAGCTGCTTGTCCTCCGCATCGGCCAGCACTGCATTGATTGTAACCAGCATTTTCTCCCACTTATTGAAGAGTATGCTAAATTCAGAGAAGGGCGGTGCTCCTTCCCTTTGTGCATAGCGCAATCCCAGAGATGCCAACTTCTCGAACAAGACTTGAAGGCAGGCACTCAAAAGGATCTCCCCAATGGCCATGGGTGAATTCGTAAACTGTAGAGAACAACATAGGTTATGGTGAAGCAAAGTGTGAATGAGTTGGTGGAGAGAGAAAATGGGTGAATTAGTCACTATAGAGAACAAGGGTCATGGTGAAGTAAAGTGATAGTGAGCTACGGAAGAGGAAACTGAAGTCCAAGAAGACAAGACTTTCGTCTAGCAAAAACATTAAACAAAGACCAAGACTTTCATGGATGCACATCCATGGTTAGAGATAAAATACCTTTTGCCCACAAGTCTTTGTCTCATAATGTTTAAAGATTACCTTTTTGTTTGTTAAATAGAAAAAACAAAGCATGTGCTTTGGGCTAATTAAAAAAAGGGTGGGTCAGGCATACCAACAAATCCATTACGCAAGTTGCTTTATTTTGCTCTAGAAATAGTGAACCAGTAACAAATACCAAACAACAACATATAATCTAATGGAAATTATACTTTATGCATCACGATAATGAACAGAAAAATTTTGTTTAAAAGGATCGTGAATCTCCCATCAAGCAACTCCCGATCATTTACTACTGCCTCAGCACCCTTTAGCAAATCATTGCCACCCAACTTATTGCGAATTTTCGGCATAGTAACTACTACTTAAAGCCTACATTAATCGAATACAAAATATGTGATCAAAGAGGGGAATCTTTTAGAGAGCATGTGCTCTTCTCCCAGAAAGCTTGTGCTTTCCATCCGGTCTTTTCATATGTTTATCTACATCTTTTGTTGCAGCAAGAAGGCATCTTCTTTTCATTAATCATCATGGGATTTGTGATCATTTAAAGACCACGTGCTTTCCACCATAACACATGTGCTCTCCATCGAAGATTGGCCTTGGCAAGAGGGCATGCATCTAGAGATAAAGATTAACCATTTTCTTTTTGTCCATGACGGGCGCAACCCAATGATATTGTCTTTTTTTTGTTTTTTGGTTGGTGATATTGGCTTGACTTAGAGGGCAAGGTCCATTGAAATGAGAAGAAATGCATCCAAGCCACAATAACTTTTAAAATTGGATTAATCAATAGACAACTCACCTAGGAAGACTTCTTCATTAGACAGTGTATTCACGAATCGTTCAAAAACCATGTGCTTTCCACCCCGAAAGCATGTTCTCTCCATCCAACCTTTCCATTTGTTTATCTTAGATCTTTTTGTGCAACAGAGGAACGCATTCATTAAACATTTTGTATTTGGAATAGTTTGGAAAGATGTGCATTTCACCCAGAATTCACGTGCCCTTCTTCATAGGCAATGGTAATATGATGATTATGATTGGTACGAAGAACAAACAAGAAGGTTTCTCCCAGTAATGTTTTTTCTGTTTACCGCAGGTGAAAGCACATGTTCCTATTTTCTTTTTGTCTTTCATTGATCTACGATTAAGCAAAAATGATGAGTTTTCCACAATTTGGTAACATCATAATGAAAAATTCACAAGGAGGTTAGAGCCACATTTATCTGTTTAACCATATGAAATTTTTTTTGGGTCTAAACATTTCACTTCTTTTAGGTGTTGACTTCGTTTTTTTTTTTTGATTTTCCGCTCTTCGTATCATATCTTTTACTTTCTCATAGTGGGCATGCATGTATACATATTTACTTTTCATTCACACTTTCTTTTTTATGAATTTTTTGTAAAACATGTATTAAACCCTTGATTCGCCCATTGCATGCAGTATCGGTCCTCTCTCTCTCTCTCGGGCTTAAAAAAAAGAAAAAAAGATGGAGCATAAATTAATGGAGTGATGTGTTCTTGGCTTCACAACCCTACCAATTGATTCTATATCATAACTTCATCTTTTGGACGCCTGCAAAAATTAAAATAAAAAAGACCGGCTTTTGGGAGTGTACAATATAAAATGACAACTTGTGCTTTTTGGGGTTGAACAATATGTGAAGTCTGTTTGATACGAGATTAATGCACATTATAAAAGATGAAAAATCTCGAAAACTTTTCTGATGTAGAAATACCTTTTTTTTTTCCAAACAAAACACGAGTCTATGCTCGTTCTTTTCTAACAAAGCACTATTTCGATTTTCTAATTCAAAATTTAATTCTTTATTGCATACAAATATACATTGTTTTTTGTCTCGAAAGAAAATATATGGATTAATTTCCTGCATTGAACTATCATTGGTAAAACAAGTTGTCCCCTCACAACACCCTTGGGACTTCAGCAGGAACTACTATGAATTTTGAATTGCGACCGTATTGACTTAATTCGATTGATTACACTGGTATACATTAAAAGAATCCTAAATCTCAATCACCTTATTAATTCATATAATCCCTTTCGGCTAATGGTAAATCCACTATATCTATATAATAAGGACTTATTATTATAAGAGTTTTTGGGTCAGATTTTATTATAAGAGTATGTGAAAGACACAACAAAAGTTATTTATTTTGTTTGACGCAGCAAATTATGGCAAACGTGACTTTCTCGAGAGTCTTTGTGGAAGAGGAATGAAGCTATCCTCTTAGGATATTTATTGTTACTTCCCCAATTTCATGGACTAAAATTTGAATATATTAACAATGTGAAATAATTACACTGCGAGAAGAATAACAATACGGATTCCATTGTAAATTAATACTGTGATCTCGGTACTTCTAATGGTGTAAAATTATTTCATATCCGTGTGTGTTTAGTAAAAAGAACAATGATAGAGAGATTAAAAATTAATCTTAACATCCTAATATTACTATCTAACAACATTTCAATTCTTTGTTATTAAACCTGTTATTAAACTTATCAAGTATTTCACATCAACTTCAATCAGGACTATAGGTAGGCATGAAATCGGTTTAAGATCCAAACTTCTGTTGCTGCTACTGCCTCCTCTTTAGCTCAAAATATTGCTTTTGGCTCCATTAATAGAAAGATTTTTGAAAGAATTGGCGGTTGCCCTCGTGTAATAAATGCCCACGAGATGCTTTAGGTAGCGAAGTTCTGGCTAGATCAGTTTGAGGGAAAAAGAAAGCAAGATGTCTCTTACCTTTTAAGTGTAGACTTCCTGGAGTAGTCCGGTGAACGGGATTAGTATCAACGACAGCAATCCAGCAAGCACGGACGCTAGGTTCGGATGAGTAGGAGTAGAACACGGTTGAGCAGGGGACGAGCACGGATTATGGTGAAGCAAAGTGATAAAATGAGCTAACGAAGAGAGAAAACTATAAAGTCCAAGAAGACCAAAACTTTCACCTACTAAAAACATTAAACAAAGACCAAGACTTTCAAGGATGCTCATAAGTGATTAGAGGGATCAAAATTAAAGTCTTTCGTCAACAAGTGCTTGTCTCCTAATATTTAGAGATTATCTTTAGATATCTGTGGTTTTCACAATCATATATTTGTTTATATATATATATATCGTAAACTTAGGAAGACCAAGACTTTTCGTTATACAACAAGTCATCTTTAGCACCGTAACTGTCACGTAATAGCTTGCATTGATCGCATGTTCACCAATAAAGCAGAAACAAAGACATTGAAATCACAAGGATACTGAGCCTACATAGAGAAAATATGTGTGCGCTCGTAATTGATCATTGAAGAAAAATCACCTCTTTACTCTGTTTTGGATGGCGACAAGAAAAGGTCATCTGTTTCATACACAAGCCAAAAAGCCTTGATTTGAAACAGATTTCAAAAGGTGATTTTTCGTCGTATGACCAACTTAGAGTGCGTGTAGATTATCATAAAAAAATTATCACTTACGAGTGCTTTGTTGCCTTTTTTTTTTTTTTTTTGCATCCATACATTCTCAGTAACCTTATAATTTCAATGTCTTTGTTTCATGTGTTATTGGCGAAAATGCCATCAATGCAGGCTTTTATGTGACTGTTATGTGCTAAAAATTCACAGCAATATGTGCAATAATAATTTGATGTAGGATGCTGAGGTAATAGTTGATGATCGAAATTGCTTGATAGGAGACTTGTGGTCCTTTGCACGATTTTCCTGTTCATTAATGTAATGCCTAGAGTATAATTTCTAGTAGATTATACATTATTACTTTCTGAGTTGTCTAGCGATGAATGAAGCTGACCACAATGAATAGGATTGACAAATAATCATCTTTGGGCAACTTGCACCGACTAAAATAAATGTTGAGATTCACCTAACAATGGCTATCATACATCTACAAGTCATCAAAAATAGCTAAACAGTTCAATAAAAAGAACAAAAATACAGTGCTTTGGGGGAAACAAGAAAAAGAGTTAGGCACACCAACTAATCCACCGAGCAAGTTGCTTTATCTTATGATGGAAATAGAAAATGAGTCACCTCACCAACTAATCCATTAAGCAAAAAGTTACTTTAGGCTAACTTTTTCTGTTTAAAGGACCACAATTCGTCCCTCAAAGTGATTCACAATCATCAACAACTATAGCACCTGTCGGTAGATCACCGCCGTCCATCTTCATCCATTACAAAATTCCCGACACTTAGAGGGAGGTTAACAGAGAGCGAGAAGGACGAGAGAGAAAAGAAAAAATCACAAAGAGAAGGGAAAATGGACAGAGAACCTTTACGAAAAGCTGATCCTCGTTACTCTTTAGCGATTTCCTGCACCGTTCGCCATTATTTCTCGTCGTAAACCATCGTTAGTAGCTGCTCCCGTGTCAACCTTGTTCGGCTCTGTTTTTGGCCGGGAAGGTCTGAAGGGTCCAAATGTCCTCTGAATCTCCTCCGCTAGTTCTAGTTTCGTTCATGGACGAGTGTGAAAGCTTCAATTATTAACTCGTATGCTCGTTGCTCTCCCAGCACAGGTGACAAACCACGGAACCTCGGTTTCTGATCTACCCTGTTTTGACGAGATTAAAGGCCGAACCATGTTGACTTCGCTAAATCATTTAAGATCCGAGTTGTTTCTCGATGATCGGCACTGATTTTTTTTTGTGTTCGTGGTAGTTTCGGATCTTCCATGTTCTGGGAATGGTTCCGTGAACGAACCTGAGCGTAAGAAGAAAGTGAAGGGCAAAGCATAGAGAATAAGACGATAGGGCTTTATTTGGAAAATAGAATCAGTGTGGGTTTAGGGCTTAATCCATCTAAAAATTGGCTTAAGGTAGGCTTGATGCGTTTAAAAAGTTGGGCTTATTGCAGTCGTCTTTCAAGATGGGCTTAACAGGAGTGTATCTGAAATTGGGCTTTGAAAGTTCTCTTTAAATTGAAGTGGGCTTGCTATAGGAGCCCAGTGATGTCCCAAGCTTAAGATCCAAAACCCGTGAGACCAGAGATGTGGCCCAAGTTCCAACCGGGCCCAAGGACCCGAGCCCCCCATTACCAGAAATAAATACATACAATTCGAAAAATGACCAATTGAAGAATGGTTAGGTCTTGGTTAGGTTATTAATAGGGATGTACAAATGAATCGAGAATCACCGGCAATTCAACCGGACTGATCCAAAATCGATAATTCCCATGAAGATGTCTGATTTCTGGTTCCAATTTACTAAAATCAATAAGCATTAGACCAATTTCTGGTTCTGAGCGTAAAATTAGCCATCCACCCATCCACTCCCAAGTTGGACCGATATATATATATAATATATACATATTTAAAAAAATTCTTACTCAATCACTTAATTATTATTTTATAATTTTTCAACCGATATACACGTACATATGTATTTGTAGTGCGAAACTAAACGCAGCTCGAGCCTTACTGACCTTGAGCTCCTTCAGCCCTTCGAACTTATGCAGCGGGGGCCCGTTCAGCCCGGGAGGCGATATCTTCACCTGCAAGCTCTCCCGCCCCACCAAACTCCCCAGCTCGCTCGGGAACAGGTTCACCTCGTTCGCGAAGAACTTCAGCGTCTTCAGCCTCCGCAGCTCCCCGACCCACTTCGGGAGCAAACTGAACTCGTTCTTATACAAACACAGGTCCTTCACCGCGGACCCCTTCAAGGCCGGGGACAGCAGCGGGTACTCCAGGTTCTCCCCGGACACGTCGAGGCACAAATCGTCATCCGAACCGGCGCCCCCGCCGCCCATGCCCTGGCCAGCGGCGGAATCGCGGGTCGGGCTCGGGGGCTCCGGGTTCTCGGGAGGGGCGGCGTCGCACTCCCCTTGCATTGCGGCGGACCACCCTCGAATCGATTCGAATCGAACCGAACGAGAAGACGAGAAGAAAAAATCGAATCTTCGGGACGGAAGAGGGATTTCGCCGAGGGGAAGGGGACGATTCTCTGAACGACGCGCAGAATTTCGAAGAAATCGGCGGGGGAAGGGAAGGGGACGGCGATGGAGATTTCGCGAGGAGGAGGGGAAACCCTAGACGACGACGACGACGTCGGCTGTGGTGGTGGCCGTCTTTTTGGTCAAAAGAGGAAACGGGAGCGAAAGGGAGCCCGGGGGATAAAAAATTAAAAACAATTTTTTTGTCATACAATTAAAAACAAGTTAAACATGAAAAAATGAGCGACAAGAAAAAATTCTATGAATTAAGTTGTAAGAATACATCTATTATCTCACTTAGTGCAAGAATTTTATCCAATTTAGTATAAGAAAACATGTATGGAAAGATATATATATGTGTGTGTGTGTGTGTGTGAGACATATATTTATGGTCTCATAAGCAATAAATGAAATATTAAAATACTCAAATTGTAAATCATGTGGGGATTGTATAATTTGATATTCTAACTTCCCACTTCACAATGAAGTTATGTGATTAAGTCCTTCTATCGTTAGAATGGTCACGATGTCGGTGAATGAAATAAGAGACAACCAATCAATTTAATTTCAAGTGTTTGAAAATATACTGAAAATATGCAGAATATATGGAAAATATACAAAGATTACCAGGAAAATAATCATGGAGGAAATCTTTATTGAGCTGTAGCCTTGCTATCTTACAATAACATACTCCAAAAAATACAAGATTTTATAAATTATTAATGAAGAATTTTTTATTATTAGTTATATTATACAGGGGATTGACTTATGGCATACCAAAACCAATATCTCTTTCTATAAGGCATCAGAGGAAATTTTTCAACTCTAGTAAAACATTTTTTCTATTTCATGGATTTTAAACACAGTTATATCCTGCACCCGAAAATTGAAAAGGGAAAAACAAAAACGAATAAACTGGTGTTGCTTTGGGCTCAAAAAGCCCAACTCATACGTCGTACCACAAGGACGGACAGACCGGGAGAGAAAGTGGCGCTATCAGGCCAAAGTAGCTTCTTTTGATTAGATTGTTTATTTATTTATTTATTTATTGGGTCAAAGATTAGATGAGTTGAAAGTGGGTTCTTTCTGGACATATTAGATCTCATCGTTATGTAATCTTTACTTTATTAGATCCATTTGAACAATTATTAGAAATCTTGGGCGACTCATATGTCACCCATCACCATTGAATATGAGTTGAGATACGGGTGTGCGACCCATTATGTCACATCTACTAATCCTATGTAAGATTATATTAATAATCAAGGATGTAGGGGGAGAAGCCCAAGGTGGGTTTGTTAAGGTTGAAATGGCATTTCCATGTTTGAGCTTTAGATCGACGCTGCTTGATTTTGAAAACTTTACGAGAGTAGCAGAACAGGGAAATCTTGTCAATGAAGTGAAGGCGAAACAGTTGGAGCTACTTAGGGACTCTTCGCGACAGGACGGGAGCTCTATTGGATCTTTGCTCTGAAGGTTCCAGCTTTATTGGCATTTCAGTTGGAAGCCATGGCCCTGCTCAAAGCTTTGAAACGTTTTCAGTCGAGGAGAGAGAGTTTGCTGGAGCTTGAGTCTGACTGTGAAGAGCTGATCGATGCAATGCTGAAGATGGCGCACGTGAGGCGCGAGATGCAAGCTTCAATTCAGGAATCGCGGCTATCTTTGGCCCAATTTCAATTTCTCTCCTTCGCCCACTGTCATCGATTCGTAAACAAAGTGGCTGATCAGATTGCGAAAGTCCAACGTTCGAAAACTCTCCCTTCCTCGTAGGTCGACCGCTCTCCCCAACCTTTATGGGATCTTTTATGTCTGGATGTCCCTTTGTTGGGCTTTTGATTTAAAGACTCTTGAGTTTTAATAATTTTGTGAAGTATTTCGACAAAAAAAAAAGTGAAGAAGACGTGGGGCGTTGCTTGCTGAGCCAAAGCAAAAGGAAAAACCTAGGAAAGTTGACAAAATAAGTGTAAGATGTGAGAAATTCCAATTCAAATCTTAGATTATAAGATATTTATGGGATTGGATCGATCATTATCATGACTATTTTAAACTGCGATTCTTTGTCCATTTTTTGATCTATATCTACAATATATATGTGTGTGTGTAAAACAAAAAGTGGGTATTTAATGGAAAATTTTAGCAAAAAAATAGAGCTCCAAATCTATTTACTTTAATATTTTCTTTTTACTATTTGCAATTCTAGAGAAATCACAAATCTCATGATAAAAGATCAAAAGCCAGCTTGATGAACTTGTCAGCGCTTTTGTGAATTCTATGAATGATATTTGCACTCGATAAGGTACGTTTTCTATTTTTTCTTTTGGTGCGCGCAACTGGCAATTTTATGTGGTGAGGGAGAACCCGCCGTCGAAATTCTATTTTACGCTCGTCCGTGACCCGAATGTGAATGGTAACAGTTAGCCGCACACCATTGAACCATCCCTTTTCACCGACGTTCCTCCAACTTCGTCATACATACTTCAACTGCCTTAGAATCCGTCAACTTTGAACAAGCGTCATTTTCAACTTGGATTATCTGCAAAATAATTGCGCTCAAGCTGTTTCGGCCAGGAAAAGATAGATGGTACTAAAGAACAGCCTCAGTCCTTGTAATGTCTCTCTTTTTCTGTTCTTCTTGATGATCTCTGCTGGACTGTTCTTTGTTGCACCCTTTCTTACACCAGAAAGATTTCTACAGCTTTAGGTCTCAAGTTTCCACGACAAGGGATGCATCTATATTACGGCGAAGAAAAGCTAAATTTGCTATAGCTCATCAGATTGATCGGTTGTTTGTGGGGATGGAGCCTGTTAAATTATGTCTCAAGTTTGAATCCATTATACGATACCCAATACGCGCAAATCATTTACATGCTGAAATGAGAAAGAACGTGTGCGGAGCCTCTGATGAAAAAAAAAAAAATGGTGCAGGATACGAGCCGAAGGAATCCCGCCCTCTCGTTCTGCTATGCACGTTGGAAATGGAGGTCACAAATGCGTGTGTTGATTTTTGTGGCCCTTCTAGATGTCAGCATGAATTCTGAAGAGTTGTTCGTCCAATTTCTTCAACCTCATTAAATGCACGCACATGGCCATGTGCATGCATGCACGTAGAAAAGAAATTGGTCAACACTTGTGGCTTCAGAAGACTATCTTGTAGGCGCCGAACTCTCTCCCTCTCTTTGTTCAACTTTTGTGGGCTTCTCTTGTTTTTTTTATTAATAAAGAAAGAGGGAAGGCAGAAGTTCTACGTGTGTCAGTGCATGCTGGTCATCCGCTCACACGCTCTCATTAATTGCATGGAGGCACATGCTTTGAAGATTGGCGCCTTCTGACAATTCTGGAGTACAATATTATTTTGTTTCCTTCTCTTCCACCGATCAAAAGGAGAAGACGTATGGAGCTCTAAAAGTAGCGAAGAGAAAAGAGCTCGGCAGAGAGAGCGAAAGGAAAAGAGCTCGAGAGACCGAGAGCGAGAGACGTGAGCTTAGAGAGATTTGTGTTGAGTCGAGTCCAGTGAGTTGCGTTATTAAACACTGTGGGTATCAGGTATAAAGTAGGACTGGGAAATACTTGAGTGCATTGAGTAATTGTAATCCTGTAATTCTCCGATTTATAGTGGATTGATTTGCTGGCTCTCCCCGTGAACGTAGGTTCCGACATTCGGACCGAACCACGTAAATTCCGGTGTCCTTTTATTTTATTGTTCCTCATTTTATTTTGATCGATTTCTATAGCTCCCGACATAATTGCAAAATATACGATCCGCTTCCGCTGTGACGCCGATTACAACAGAGCCGACAGAAGTTCTTGATATACAATACCCAGTTGAAAGGGTATATAGCACAGGTGCTGTTTGAGATTCAAACTACAAGAGGCATGGAAAAGCAGTGTCGTTGACCTGTTAAGTTATGTGATGTTATGGTGGAGAACAAGGGTGAAGTGTGACAGCCTGAATTTTCTGAATTGTTTTCAATTAAATAAATCGGGCTTTTCGTCGATGTGTCTATAGTGCTATTCTCTGAGTTGGCCACTCACGAGATAACTGGTCTATCTGGGAAACCAATTAAGGAATCTAAATGCAATTGACTTGAGATTTCGAACATGAATCGACTGCTCGACCGTGTCGGTCTGCAAGGGTCATTGCGGCACTGTCAGAATCGATCAGAAATCAGAGATATGTCGATTTGGCTGAGATATGTGATCATAATGTGGGTGATTCCACTTGATTTCAAAATTCTCACCGATCGACACTAAATCGATTTTCTGACGTTTTGGGTACCCTGTGTCCGTATTTGAAATCTTGAGATTTTCACGACAATCGAGAGTCGCCAATGTGTCGAAGATGTACTTTGTGACTCGAGATAAATCGATCACGGGTCAATTGCACCAAAAATTCCTAAAAGTGACCCAGTAGACTAGGTCACGCTAAAAGCGCGTCAGATTGAAATTAACCGCTTATTTGAATCCGATTTCAGAAATTGAAAGTTCTATGGTGTCACGAGCTATTTTACGAACGTCGACTCATCCTCCGAGAAATTTTCGGAGATTCCGAGATTTTTACGGAAATCCGATTCGGACGCCGCGGAAATTAAACGAAAATTCGGATCGGCCGAATTGAAGAGATTTTCGACTTGCAAATCGAGATATATTGCGAAGGGGACTTGTAGAATTTATGTGGGCTTTTTCTACATCAAAATTGGACATCAAATGAGGAAATTTATTGGAGAAATTGAAGATCAAAGTGTGAAATTCGGAATTGGAAAATGGCAGCATTTTTGGGCATCAAAATGGGTTAATTGTGAGGATAATACAAGAAGATATTTTTGGACAAATGGGATAAGATTGAGCACTATTTGGGGGACCAAGCATTGAATGATTTAGATAAACCTTGTTGACTACCCCTCCTTTTTCTTTGGCTATCCACGCACGCCTCTCCCTCATTCGCATCTTCTCTTCCTCGATCTCTCTTTGCTCTGCTTTCCATTTCACTTTCCTCTGCAATCTTCATTCACTTTCATTTCTCTCTGGCGAAACCCTTCCCCACTCACCTCACGCACACACCACGTCCCTGCCCCACTTCTTCTTGTCTCCCTCAGTCAACCATGCAACTCCACCTTCCATTTTGTTGACCCATCCCATGCCCACGCACGGATCAAAAGCCAGGCGAAGCCGAAGCTGCTCCATCCCCGCACGCTCGCGCCAACACCTGCCGAGCGAAGCCCAGCGATATCTCCACCGATTTTGTCGGCCACTGAAGTCAGCTGAAGACCCCTCCACGCGTCTCCCAACTCCAGTCATCAACGAATGAGCAGATGCCCCTCTGTCGACCCGCGCTTCTTCCTCACGCGGACAGCACCAATCGAAGCAGCAGTCCACGGTTCTTCATCGCCAGCTGCTTGCGTGCAATCGAGCGGCTCATCAGTCTAAGAATTCTCCAGTCCAGCCCACGCATCTTCAGCAGCTCCTCAGTCGCACGCTCCCAGCTGCAGTCTCCCTCCACGCGGCCAGCGAAGTCCACGAAGACAGGCCCACATTTTCTTCGGCCCAGCTTGAAAAGAATCAGCCCAGCAGCCCATCTCATTTGAGTCCTCAAAGCCAGCGTGCAGCCCAGTGATTTTCAGCCCAGTTTGGTCTTCTCTTCGGCCCAAGAGTGCAACAAAGCAGCCCATTTCAGCAGTCTTGAAGCCCAGCCCAAGTTGGAAACAAATCTCAATTGGGCTGAGATTTGTTGGGCCCGTTTTAGGCCCGGCCCGAGAGTTTGCCGACACGGCCGAAAATTAAGATTTCGGCCGCCGTCGCGTCGTCGTCGCGGTGAACCGGTTTTTCGCGATACACCGGTGAGTTTATTCTCTAAACTCTTCTTAGTAGGTTTTGAGGCTAAGGGGTGTTTAGATTTATTTAATTAGGAATTAGGTGGTTAGTTAGATTAAATTAGTGATTTAATTATTTAATTGAGCATGTTAGATGGTTAGAATGGTTTAGCTAAGGCCTATTTAAATTGTGCTATTTATCTAGAAGGGTTTGGGAATTTTTCCGGGTTCGTATTGGTATTTAATTTAATAATTTTGGCCTAGGTTAGTATTTTTCGAAATTAATTATTTATTATTTATTTTTCCGGAAATTAGGCCGAGATGGCCGGTGACCGGAATTTCGTGCTTATTGCAATGGTGTGGTTAATTTCTGCAATTGAGTGATTATTGGATTGTTAGTATTTAATTCCAAAAATTGTGAATTTCCAATATTTACTCAGAAAATTCCGGGTGTCGGATTTTAACACCGAAAATGGTTTTATATAATATATAAAATAGTGGGATTTTAAAAAGGAAGAATGTCAATTTTTCTGAGTCGAGTTGACCGTGTACCCACACACGACTATTTTCATGCGTATTTCTAATACGAAGAAAAAGGCCAGGTTCACCATTTTAATTGAAGCATTTGAGTGCAATGCACGGTGCCCTGGGCCATATTTGAGTGATCGTGTGATGACAAAGAGAAATCGTCCCGGGCTGTTGAGCTGGACGTTATCTCTATTTGGGATACCCCTTGTTAAAGGGAAGCCGGTCGCAGTAGATTCTGGACCCTATGCTCCTTCGGGAAAGCCGTCGACGTAGTGACGAAGCCGCGCTCCAAGGGGGGAGGCGATGCCTGGCAATGCCAGAAGACCGCCGAACTGAGAGTAGGCCGTGCTATATGCCGAGATCAAAACTAGGAACGCATGTTTATTTAAGTATTGTGTTCCAATTAATTGAGCTTGAGTGATGCTCTTATTTGTGATATGAAATATGCTGACCTACAGGGTGGAACTGAGACGAGGTAAGTCTCCTTGATTGTGTGATTGCGTGCTTAGAACGCTTCTTAGCGTCTTCTCCTCCTAGCTGCAGTTTAGAGCTTAGACTTGCTGAGACATTGTCTCACTGGTTATTGTATAACCACTTTCAGGGTCATCGAGTGGAGGACTTGGAGCTGAGAGGAGGTGATTTGAAGCATAGGTCGGATATGACCGCTTCTTTTTGGAGAATAGTCTTTTGTGGTCTTTTGACCATAGACTCTTGTACTTGACTCAGTATATGTTTATAAAGGCATGTTTGTTTGTGAAATTATTGTTCTGCTTTTCTATCTCGAGATAGTTACTGTCAGGGGATTTGTTTTCGCTTCCGCATGTGCAACAAAAATGAAAAGGGTCGGCGACTAGTCCTGGGAAGTCGCAAAATTTTATCGACCAGAGAGGGATGGGTACGCGCTCGGGGTTCGGGGCATGACATGAAGCTCTTGCCAAATTTTTTTATTAACAATGTGTTGGCGGGATGCGCAAAATGTGTGGCCATCGGTCCAAAAAGCTGACGAAGCCTGTATATTTCTGGGCTGGCAAGTCAATGTTTAATGTCAAACCTAAATTGCTAAAAACAAAATAAATTGCAAGTTCACTACTTCCCCATCTTATTACCTGGAAAAAAAGAAAAATGGACTGTCATTTCTATGCAGTGGCCTTCTTCCTTCCAGTTGGTAAATGAAGTTTCAATAGAACAATAAATAAAACAGAATAATTTTCTTGCTGCAGATCTCTCTAAACGCTCCCCCCTGACTGAAGCAGAATCCAGATTGGAAGAAAAGAACAAGGACCCTTGCCTGCAATCTTGTTGTTTTCAGAGTTTAGGCAAATTGATGAGGTAAGAGCTCAGATTTGTTCTCTTTTGATGGCCAACTGAACGGTACCCTATTGATTTCCAATTTATGTTTTTCCTTGATATTCTTTTTTTTTAGTGGGATCTCGTTTGTTCTTAAAAACAGCAGTTCAGGATTTGTAGTTGAAGATAGCGCTTAACTGTCTCATCATGTTGTTCTCTTCTCATTCCTTGTATCTTTAAATTTGGTAATATACCACTTTCAGATTTAGATGCAAAAACTTATCTTTTGCATGTTCAGGGCTCACAGTTGGTCTGCAGATAGCCCTTAACTGTCTCATCATGTTGTTCTCTTCTCATTCCTTGTATCTTTAAATTTGGTAATATAATACTTTTAGATTTGGATGCAAAAACTTATCTTTTGCATGTTCAGGGCTCACAGTTGGTCTGCAGATAGCCCTTAACTGTCTCATCATGTTGTTCTCTTCTCATTCCTTGTATCTTTAAATTTTATAATACAATACTTTCAGATTTGGATGCAAAAACTCATCTTTTGCATGTTCAGGGCTCACAGTTGGTCTGCAGATTGCTTCTTCAGTGCAAACATCTTTGCATTGGCGGATGTGCTTTGTTCTGCTTTTGACTAGTTTTAAAATTTCAAGAGTCATTTGTAATTAGAAAGTGTATTGCAGTTTATGGAAGTTACATGAGAAAGCAAATATAATGAGTTTCTATTGTCTTTTTGGATTGTTTAGATTCAATCTCTTGGTGTTTTGAAGAAACCTCTGTATAGTTTATGCAAATTCATCTGCAACTCTACACTTCACAAAGCATTTTCAAGGTTTTCAGGACAAGCATTGTGGGATAAAATTCAAGTTTTTTAGTGGGACGATTAGCCTCCGCATTTGAATTTCGAGTCTCACCATCGATATGTTTCCTTTGATTGAAGTTCTTGTTTCTCATCCTTGAAGGTGGAACAATGGCTAGTTCAAGGTCAATGGCCGTTACTGGAAATTTGTGGCTCTGTGTCATCTTGCTGTCCAGCATCTCGTTGGAGGGTACTCAAAATATAGACAAGATATACCCGGTATTTCAAGGGTCTCAAATCGGTTCGCTCGACACTGGTGGGGTCTTTCTTTTGTCCAAAGGCTCGATTTTCGGCTTCGGCTTTGTCCAGGCCTCCAGTCCTACTCTGTACTCGTTAGCTGTGGTTCATTTTCGCAGCAACACCGTAGTCTGGTCCGCAAATAGGGACAACCCGGTTACGAATTCTGATATATTTGACTTCGATGAGAATGGCAACGCGTTTCTGCAGAAAGCAGGAAGTACGGTGTGGTCAACTAATACCAGCGGCAAAGGAGTTTCCGCGATAGAGTTGCGGGATTCAGGAAACCTGGTTTTGCTCGGGAAGGACAGTACAGTCGTTTGGCAGAGTTTTGACCATCCTACCGATACGCTCCTATCAAACCAAGATTTTAGACAAGGGATGAGGCTGGTGAACGCTGGGTCCAAGAACTTGACCTACACTCTCGAGATTAAATCTGGCGACATGATCCTTTCTGCTGGTTATATAACGCCTCAACCGTATTGGTCGATGGGAAAGGACAGCAGACATTTGCAGAACAAAAATAGCGGTCAGGTAGTCTCTGCCACGTTGGTAACGAATTCATGGAGTCTCTACGATGAGAGTGGGACTTTGCTGTGGCAATTCCTCTTTTCGGATAATAGCGACTCTAATGCTACTTGGATCGCTGTCCTGGGACAAGACGGGATCATCTCGTTCTCCAGCTTGGGCAGTGGAGGATCGCCTGCTGATTCTCCCGTGAAAATACCTAGTGATGCATGCAGTACGCCCGAGCCTTGCGACCCGTATCTAGTCTGTTCTAATGGAAACATGTGCCGATGTCTCTCGGCCCTCACTTCTCATCCAAATTGTGGTTCGGGGCTGAGTTCTCCTTGTGATCACTCAAAGGGTTCAATCGATCTCGTTAATTCGGGGCAGGGAATCAGCTACTTTGCAATTGGGTTTGTCTCGTCCTCGCTGAATGCTGATCTCAATGGATGCAAGAATTCTTGCCTGAATAATTGTTCGTGTCTAGCATTATTTTATCAAAATAGTTCTGGAGATTGTTACTTGTTTGACAGTATTGGGGCCTTGCAGAGTTCTGATCAGAATTCTGGATTTGTCTCTTACATTAAGGTGCTCACTGGCGGCGGTGCGAATGGTGGGAATTCTCAAGTCAGTGGAAGCAACAAGAAACATTTGCTATATGTTGTCCTCATTTCTGTTTCCACATTCTTTGTTGTTCTCGGGCTGATTTATGCTGGATGCAGATATTCCAAGGCAAAGCCAACATTGCCTGAAGCTCCTCAAGAGACTTCGGAGGAGGAAAACTTTCTCGAGAGTTTATCAGGAATGCCAGTTCGTTTCAGCTATAAAGAGCTTCAAGATGCGACGAATAACTTTTCCATGAAGCTAGGGCAAGGCGGGTTTGGCCCGGTGTACCAAGGGGCCCTACCAGATGGGACGAGAATTGCTGTGAAGAAATTGGAAGGCATTGGTCAGGGAAAGAAAGAGTTTCGAGCCGAAGTACACAGCATCGGAAGAATCCATCATCGCCACTTGGTCAGGCTGAAGGGCTTTTGTGAGGAAGGAACTCACCGGCTTCTAGCATACGAGTACATGGCGAACGGGTCTCTCGATAAATGGATCTTTAAGAAAGACAAGGAAGGCATGTTAGATTGGGAAACACGATATAAAATTGCAATTGGAATGGCAAGAGGACTGGCCTACTTACACGAAGAATGTGATGTGAAGATTGTTCACTGCGATATAAAGCCGGACAACGTGCTTTTGGATGACAAATTTAAAGCCAAAGTCTCGGATTTCGGATTGGCTAAGCTAATGACAAGAGAGCAGAGCCGTGTTGTTACGATGCTCAGAGGCACGAGAGGTTACCTCGCACCGGAGTGGATAATAAGCTGTGCCATATCTGAGAAGAGCGATGTCTACAGTTACGGGAAGGTTCTGTTTGAGATAATTGGCGGAAGAAGGAACTACAACCCCGAGGAAACATCGGAGAAATCCTATTTCCCCCTCTATGCTTTCAAGATGATGGAAGAAGGGAAGCTGAGAGAGATACTTGATCCGGGTTTTGAGATCAATGAAAGAGACGAGACGGTTTCTATCGCTATTAAAGTTGCATCATGGTGCATACAAGAAGATATGAACCTGAGACCGTCAATGTTAAAAGTCGTCCAAATGCTTGAAGGTGTCTTTCCGGTTCCTCAGCCGCTGACTTCTTCCTCACAAGGTTGTGGATTTTTTCCGAGGTTTTTCAAGCCAGAAGACCACAGCAACACAAATCTTTCGGCAGTTCAGCTTTCAGGTCCGAGGTAACAGCAAGTTGTACATCGTCGGGAATTTTTCTGCAGGGAAGGATGATCACTGTTTTTCCTACTCGCTGTGTGTAGCAAGTGCTTCCAGAAATTCAAGCACAACTAGTTGATGATTCAACTTTGACAGTGACCAGCGAGAAGAAGAAGAAAAAAAAATATGACGGTTGATGCGTTGAACCAAATTACATGGCTAGAGTGTGCATGGTCTGTTGAGCTTACATGGCCATCCAGGTTATACCGCGTTTCCATGCTAGCAAGTGAATAGTGAAACCAGAAATGGTACATCTCCAGGTGAAGAAAACACTGGAGGTGTACATTTCCGGCTTTCAATGTAAAAGCAGTATCACTTCACATAGGGTCAACTAGAGCTAATTCTTACTCTCGAGAGGCAATATGGGAAGAGTTGCATCAGTAGCTCGAGACATCAAAAAATGTATCGACTCTGCAAGTTTTGGGGTCCTTTGAAGTATAAAAGAGGCATAACCGTCACATTGGAGATGCTGACAGGTATTTCCCTGCAGAAGTTCGACTCCCCTTGCACCGAGGATTGATCAGATTGCAATGATGAGGAAGAGAGATCTCTATGAACTAGGCAAGCTCTTGATTTTCCAGGTATGCAGCTCCTGCGTTCCCGACCTGACCGTCAGAGCGTGCGACAAAGACTTGAAAGATTATATGGGGATTCAAGATGGTTGTCTTCTTTCTGGTTAGCCTCGAAATCCCTCCTTCAGTTCTCATGCTAATCACCAGTGCGGTTTCGACTAGCTCACAGATTTGTTTAAATGATCTGATGACCCAGTCAAGTAGCCTAGCAAATAACCTTCACAAGTTCTCCCTGAGATCAGCGACATTTTCTAGCTGTCGAGCTGACACGAGATCAGGTTTTGGTGTCTGTCCGCGTCCAATGACGGTCACAAGTTTCAGCTGTTCACTAGACTTAGCTCTGATGAAGGATCGCCCAAAAGAATCAAGATTTACTATACTGTTGTAATTCTCTTCCGAAAACTTGAACATGGTTGATTAGTTCTTGGACATGCACACAAAGGAAATGTCTTTTAGGAAAAGAGAAAAGTATGTAAAGGTTGGCACGCTAAATCGGTATAAGAAATGTGGCGGACTCTTATCAGGCGTTGAATATGACCCGTTTGTTTAAATGCTGAATCTATGTATAACTTGGCCTACAAATTATGAACAAGAATATTTAAAGAGATATAATTCAAACAAACGAATTAAGACTCCGTAAAAGTTTATCCCATTATTCGGTATATCAATTTTGCGAATCGAATTTTATGTTAAACAGGGAAAAGGGAGTTGTTTCAGTTCAGTCCCACTTTTTAGCTGATTATGCCACAAAGCTAGTGCGTGGAGGGTTTCTCATTAAGTATCATTAGTGGTGTCAAACAGGATTAGTCATAATGCTTTGTTTTTTGTATAAGACTGCTGTATTGTATCTACATGATTTTTTATTTTGATTATTTCCCCATTTTTTTCCGTGGGTAGAAGACAATTAAGCAATCAAAAGGAAAAACCTATCTGGAGGAGTCAAGAAAAAGTTATCAACGAGGGGAAAAACAAAAAATCCAGTTAAGAAAATTCAAGAACCTCCTATTCAGATAATCTCATAGCAAACTCTGTATTTGTCTTCTGCAAGTGAAATCCAAGGACAGTAGCAGCATCAACTTGCTGCCGGGCCACTTGCAGGCCCTTTCCTATCACCCACTAGTCACTCTGTCTCTCACAATTTATGCATTACAGCCAAAAACTCAATTGAACGCGGTAGACTCCTGCTTATTTAGCCTTTGCATGATTCCCATGATGAAGATGATATTTTGATTTGAATAGTTAAAAGAGCTCGAGGGTCTAATAAAAGCTGATATATTCTTGCGATTTTATAAAATCGAGGTGTTTAAAGAAAAAAAAAAATTGAGGTGTTCGAAAATTACATGAAAAATCCGATTTTAAAATCATAATAATGTTGGGTAAAAGAAATAAATTGAATCATATCGAAATCAAGCATTGTATTTTGTAATTTGTAGATATCCGAATCTCTTCTCAATTTACATAAATTCACAAACTTGCTTAAAAGAATAATTTTTTAAGGAAAAGTATTGAAGAGATTACTAATCGAATTCTAAACATTAAACGTGCTTCATATCCATCACCCTTTGCTAAATCACCGAGTTATAAATTTTAGGATGGGTGCCGGCTTAGGCACAACACAACTAAATTAGGTCATGCGCAAATATTCGACAAGGCATTTCGAATAACTTAATTGTTGGTTCATATTTTCACGACTTTATGAGCGGTAGTAAGTATGGAGTTTGACCACAATGTGGTTAAATTAAGAATTGACCATGATGCAGATAAATTCATTTCCTTTTCTAAGAAGAACTTTATTTGATAAGATTTGAGAAAATTAAAAATCAAGTGGAGCTAAAGTGAGTATAAAATCGAGCTTCCTCAAATTTAGTTATTCAATGGGAAATAAAAAAAAGTCAAGTCTAATGTTCTCTCACCTTGTTTAGGAATGGATTTAAGAAGATTATAAGAATTTATCATATCCATTAAACCTCAATTTATAAGATCTATTTCAGAATAAAAAAAAAAACTTAATTGAATCTCTTTTTCTTAAAAAAAAAGAAAAAAAAAAGAAAAAGGAAAATAAGCCAATAGGCTATTCTTCCCCGCTTCCCGCCTCTCCCTATATATATAGATTCCCTCCAATTTGCGATCGTTTCCAAAATCCACAGAAATTTTTTTGAAAGTCTCTTCCTCCTGCGCAGACGCACCGAACTTCATGGCCGATCGTTGCGCTCCCTCGTCGTCGAAGATGCTTTCATCTCTCAAGTAGGAGTCTCACGAAGCTCCGCTTGATTTCAGTTCACGTCCATTTCCGTCGATGCAATCGCCGGCAACGATTCTGAGTTTCGTCTCGTGTTCTCTCGTTGATGCTCTGCACCGAAGAGCAGAGCCGCCAGCTGCTGATCGTGGAAAGAGAAGGCGTCCACGACGACGAAGACCTGCTCGGAACAGAGGCAACTTGCTCTCGATTCATCACGTCGCCTTCGTTTTCTCGTTGATGTTTCGGTGCGGTCGTTTGATTCCGAGACGATCATCGTGATTTTATCGTCTCTGTTCTGAAGTCAAAAGCAAGATGCAAATGATCCGATGGAGCTATGAGAGTGAATCTCTTTGAACGTCGATATTAAGTGACTCTGAATACTGCCAACCGGATGAGCTCGATTTTGGTTTGGTTGCTCGGTTTAGCTCGATAGTCCCTGGAACATCACCGTGAATCCGTTAGTGTTTTTACGTCTTGACCTTTTTCTTCAACTTGTCGTGATTTCCTGCGCGTGAAATAGTTTATAGTTTTTGTCTTCTGATCATATACAAGAGCAATTCCAGCCTTTGTTATGTTATGCGACATTGGGGTTGCACCATTGTACGTCTTATTTTCCATGTATTGGTGAGATAGCTCGATTAATAAGGTATATCCTCAACTAAGGATCCGTTCGTTTCGCAGAAAATATCATGTTTTCGGAAAACATTTTCCTAGAAGTCATTTTCCGGTGTTCGGCTAAAACCTTGAGTATAAAACATTTTCCACCGTTCGTTAGCTCATTTAATTGTTTGGAAAAAATTATCAAAAAATGAATTTTAATATTTTTAATTGACCAAAAAATTAATTTTATTTTTTATATTTTTTTTAAAAATGAATTTTTAATTATTTATATTTTTAAAAAATCGAAATTTTTATTATTTTTTCTTTTTCTTTCTTTTTCTTTTCCTTCCTCCTTCCTCCTCCTTCTTCCTCCGCCAGCGCCTCCTTCCTCCTCCTCCTTCCGCCGGCCGCCTTCTGGATGGTTGCACCTTGTGGGTCAGGCGAACTCGATCCGGCGCGAACTCTGGCGAGCGAGCTCGCCTCCCTTAGAACCGATCTAGGCTTCATCACAGGTCGGTCGCCGACGCCTCCGTACGGTCGCCGGCCAAAGAAGAAGATGAAAAGGAAAAAAAGAAAAAAAAAAAAGAAAAGAAAAGAAATAAAAAACTTGATTTAAAAAAAAATAAAAAATAAAAAAAGCATAAAAATAAAATAAAAATATATTAATAAAAAGAAGTAAGAGAGAAGAAGTCATGGAAAACGTTTTCCACTTTTCAAAAGTGGAAAACGTTTTCCCCACTTTAAAAGTTGTTTTTTCCAATGATGGAAAACATTTTCCTTGTCTAGTTCATTTTCCGTGAAACGAACACCGGAAAATCTGGAAAACATTTTTCCGGAAGTCATTTTCCGCGAAACGAACGGACCCTAAATTCATCAATGATCACTTTTGCAAAGCTAGATTGTCATTGATCATCTAGGAAATGCTTTTGTCCTGACATTCTACATTCACCAGAGAACTTAGAGTTTAACACGATGGTTAAGCTTGAGTCTTCGTTGGAGGACGATTCTGGTTTGCTGAAATGCAGCAAAGTGAAGAATAATGTGAAGAGAAATTCAAAGACTAAGATCGAAGAGTATCTCGAGGTGGTTAAGCGGAAAGCTGCCATGTCTGCCGAGGAGGATCTGGGATTGAAAAGGAAGCTTGCCAAGAAGCTCAAGGTGAAAGGATGGAAAGCTACGGGGGTCAGGCGATGGAATGAATATGTTATTTAAAGGAATTCCTTCTATTCTTGATTCTTTTGAACAAGAAGCACCAGGGGTAAGAGAAAATCATAGTGAAAGATTTGAAGGTAAATCTTCAGGGAAAAAAAGTGAAATGTCCAACTTAGAGAATATGCAGGATGATGGAAAAGCTGTTCATGTTAAGGCTGGAGCCTGTGACTCAGTAGAAACCTCTTCATTTCAGCTCTCAAGTGAGTTCACGAGCTAGGCAGATTTCAATTCATTTCCTTTTTGTGATGTGATTGCCGAAAATGATACTGGATTTCCATTCGACTTCCTCTTGAACTTGTCGTGATTTTCTGTGCATACCATAGTTTTAGTTGCTTTTGTTAGTTGGCTTTCTCAGAAAATGCTGCGGACGTCACTTCAGGTCTGGGAAAACACAGCTCGCACATACTCTGTGTGTTACTACTTGTTGGAGGTTATGGATTTGAGAGAGAAGAAGCGGTTGCTTGAAGTATTACACCAAGAGACGTCAAATTTGGAACGCTCAACGGTGTTACCTCCAGCGTAGGGAAACCATAGAGTTTATATATATAAGCTACTGGGCTCCGGCCCATATGGACCCAAATAACCGTGCTTTTACCTATTGGGTTTGTATGTGAACATGTTATTTTTAGATTATATTAATAATATATCCAACAATCTCCTCCTATGTTCACCATACAGCACAATCCAATAAGGTAGTCTGTGTGATGTTCAAACAAACATGAATCATCCACATTCGGTCTAAGACAATTAACTCGGATCTGTCAAAGAGTTTTCAGCAGTAAAGTATTAAACTCAATCATCATTTGCAATCTAAATAAATGAATCATTCTTAGCATGAATCCGTTCTGAGAGCAACAAATCAAAAACAAGCACTAGGAGTTTTAGATTCAATCTAAACTCATTCAAATCCCAAAAATAAATCTTAGACTCAGTTCACAACCAATATATGCATAATAATGTTCACAAAATAGAAATAGCAAAATGCAAGTAAACTGTCAAGTCCCCACATGCTCAAAATGATATATATTCATTCATCAAGTAGGTCATCTTGGTCAGGATCCCACTCATTAAGCTCTCCTCCATCTCTACCATCCCTTGTAGAATGTCAAATATGAATTTCATATTATCATGAATTCAATTATTTAAATAAAACTTAGCAACATTCCATTAGGCAGAGAAGAACATATATTGATTTCATAAAGCATCATAATATCATGTCATAAGCATCAATTCAGTTTCATATATTATGAACAAGACTTAAACAATGTGATTTACAAAGAGCCATCAACTTAAGTTTATTTGTATGAGAATAACTATTGTCTAGTTTCAAAGAACATGACCAATAGTCAAGTCACCTACAATAACCTAGTCATGTAATATCAAGTTTTAATTAAGAACAAGACCTGCATGCTTCTTAAGTAAACAATTGTTTCTATGTTTCAATTTGGAATGTCACAGTTACTGATTCCTTAAAGTCAAATAATCTAGTATCAAGTTTGGAATGAGATCATTTAACCAAAAAGGATAGTCCAACTTAGTTGAATTGTATCATCAAGTTTGGAATGACACAAGTTTCCCCGATAGAACATTTGAATTAGGTTAAAGTCATCTTCATCAAGTTTGGAATGAGACAACTCACCATTTTCAAATTAGTCAGCAACTGTGAACATCAATGAAACATATATACTGTGCTTATCATTGTAGCCAATAAAGGAAGATTCGATAATTCAAAACACACACTTAGATGGTAAGTAAATGGTAGTTAAGACTTGCCTATATAGTCTTTAACCCCAATTCCCCCACTGTTTTGAATAATCGATCTTTAGGCATACCTTTGGTGAGAGTATCGGCTATGTTATCCTTTGATCTCATATTGATCAAGGTGATAACCCCTTGTTCTCTCAGATAATTCAACAACGCATGTCTTAGTCTCACATGTCTTCTCTTTGAATTAAAGAGAGTATTATTGACGACTTGGACAGCTGCTTGATTATCACAGAATAGGTTCAAAGAATTACTCTTTAGTCGAGTCAAAGGAATATCCATAATCAGATTCTTTATCCACTTTGTCTCTTTGCCGGCTGAGGCTAAAGCAAAAAGTTCTGATTCCATAGACGACAATACAATACAAGTCTGTCGTTTGGATTTCCATGTAATAGCAACTCCACCCAAAGTGAATACATATCCACTAGTGGACTTACTACTTCCAATATCTGAACACCATGAGGCATCAAAATATCCATCCACAGTTGGAGGATAACCAGAATAATAGAGAACATAATATTTAGTACGTTTAAGGTATCTCATCAGCCTATCAAGGGCATCCCAATGCTTTTTACTAGGATTACTAGTAAAACGACTTAGCATACCAACTATAAAGGCTATGTCAGGTCTAGTGCAACTCATAGCATAAATGAGACTACCAAGCAGTTTCGAGTATTTTAACTGATCAACATTGGTTCCTTCATTAGGACTCAGTCTGTTATTATAATCACATGGTATCTCACTCGGTTTACACTTATCGTATCCCCAAGTAGAAAGTAGCTGCTCAATATAATGAGTCTGGCTAAGGGACATAACTTGCCGTTTAAAACTTACTTTCATACCAAGAATGGTATTAGCAATACCAAGATCTTTCATGTCAAATTCTTTAGCTAAAGTAGCTTTCACGTCACTCACTACAGAATGATTGGAACCAAGAATTAACATGTCATCAACTTACAAGCAAATGATGACTATCTTATTTGACATAGAACGATGGTAAAGGCATTTATCTGAATAACTAGACTGAAAGCCATAACTCTTTACCACTTTGTCAAATTTAAGATGCCACATCTTAGGTGCTTGTTTAAGATCATACAATGATTTATTCAATTTACAAACTTTGTCCTCAAGACCTTTCATAACATATCCTTCCGGTTGTTCCATGTAAATTTCCTCATTTAACTCCCCATTTAAGAAAGCTGTTTTTACATCCATTTGATGCACTACAAAGTGTTCAATAGATGCTAAGGCAAGAAGAATTCTTATAGTTGATAGATGACACACAGGTGAATAAACATCAAAATAGTCTATTCCACTCTGTTGTTTATAGCCTTTAGCTACTAAACGTGCTTTGTATCTGGCTATTGATCCATCACTATTTAGTTTCTTCTTCAACACCCATTTACAACCTATAACTTTAGCCCATTTTGGCAAGTTTAATAGCTGCCAAGTGTGGTTCTACAGCAGAGAGCTCATTTCATCATCTATGGCTTCTATCCACAGTAGAGATTCCCTAGATCTCATTGCTTCCTTATAGGAGAATGGATCATCCTCAAGATGGTAAGCAACAAAATCCTCACCAAAACTCTTGGGAATTCTCTCTATTGTAGATACTCTTACTGGAATTGGTTCAATAGTCAAGTGTGTGGAATTAGAGTCAGAAGGACCTGCTTCAGATTCTACAAGAGATTCTGAAATCATATCTGTAGATCCAGAAACATTCAAGCCTTGATCTCTGAGAAACTTGTTTTCGAAGAACACTCATCTCTAGATTCTATCACTGTGTTAGTAGATAGATCTAAAATCCTATTTGCAGCACTATCTTCTGCACTTCCTAGATGTACACAAGTAATGGTTCTAGATCCCACCTTAGGTTTCTTAGGATCTGGTATGCTTACATAAGTAATACATCCCCAAGTCTTAAGAGTATCATATCTACAAGGGTGCTTATGCCATATCTCATAAGGTGTCATAGACAACTTAGAGTGCGGCAACCTGTTCAAGATGTGATTAGCAGTTAGAACTGGTTCTCCCCAGTAGGAGGAAGGCATGCCAGCTGTAAGTAACATAGAATTTAACATTTCAGTTAACGTTCTATTTTTACGCTCGGCAACACCATTTGATTGGGGTGAATAAGGAGCAGTGGTTTCAAGTATTATACCTTCTGATGCACAAAATTCCTTGAACCTTGACATAGTATATTCTCCTCCTCTATCACTCCTAAATCTCTTAATTTTCAAGTTGAGTTGATTTTCTACTCTAGACTTGAAAATCTTAAACTTTTCAAACACCTCATCTTTTGATTTCAACAGATAGACATGACAATATCTAGAAAAATCGTCTATGAATGCTATTAGATATTTCCGACCACCTTTAGTAATGTAATTTCTAAAGTCACAAATATCAGAATGTATTAACTCAAGAAGTTGTGTACTTTTAGAAACCAACTTAAAGGGTTTTCTAGTGATTTTAGCTTATGCACACACTTCACACTTGTCAAATCGAATATAAGTATCTAATGGAATGTTGTGAGTTTTAGCTAGATGTTGCATTTTCCTATAATTCACATGTCCAAGTCTATTATGTAACAACTTTGGATCAATCAAAGTAGAATTCACATGGTTTATGCTTTCAGTATCTAAACTCAACCTATACATACCATTAACCATGAATGTACAACCGAAATAATATGAGTTAACAGATAAAGTTACTCTACCATTCATAGTTGAAAAAGACATACCAGCTTTATCAAGTAAACTCATAGATATCAAATTCTTTTTAAGTAAAGGTACTACTCTAACAAGTTTCAGAGTTAGTAATTTACCTGAAGAAAGCACCAGATTTGCAATTTCAGCATGAGTCACCTTTGCCTCACCACCATTGCAATTTTCCACAGTATCTTTCACTTCTGTGACCTCAGTGAGTAAGTTCTTGTCATTTGTATCATGACAAGTAGCGCCACTGTCCAACCACCACTCAGAAGAGACTCTAGCCTTTCCATTATTCATCATTCCAATGCAGGCTTGAGGCTCACATCCTCTAATAAGCATATTGGCCTCATTCTGTGGTGTGTCATTCTTTGGCTTCTTTGGTAACTTACACTCTGTTGCCCAGTGACCCCACTTTCCACAGTTATGGCACTTGCCATTCTTCTTCTTTTGGAAGATAGTCTTTTTGGCCTCTAACTGTAAAGATGATTCACCTTTTGGTGACTTGAACTTTTTCTGAGGTTTATTGGAGTGTGAAACAAAGTTGGCAACTGACTTTTGTTGTCCTACTTGTTCCAAACTCTTCCTAGTAATATTTTGATCTTCAATGTGAATATACCTCTTTAATTCATCAAGTCCCATCTGTACCTTCAGTCTGTGCATTTCAGTCTTGAAAGAACTCCATTCAGTTGGCAGTTTGCTTAACACAAGATCGACAAAGAGATTATCGGACATATCAGAGTTATCATCTTTCAACTTGTTCCTCATGTTCTCAAATTCAACTAACTGAGAGGTGATGCTTGAATTCATAGTGAATTTAAAATCAAAGAATTTCTCCGCTAAGAGAGTTTTAGATAGCCCCTCTTGTTTTTGGAACTGAGCATTCAAGTGATCCCATATCTCTTTCGCCATCTTATACTCACTATAAGTCATAGACAGATTAGGATTTAGAGAGTTCAACAAATAATCTCTACAAAATCCTCATCTTTGTTCCATCGATATTCATCAACATCTTCAATGGTAGATGCAAAATCGCTCAATACGGTATAGAATATGTCACGTTCTTTCATGCCAAATTGAACATGTAATTTCCAGCCATGAAATTCAGTAACATCAAACGATTGAAGCTTCATAATATCATAGGAATTACGCTTTGCCATTTTAATCAGAGCAAAGTGTTATAAAGAGTGCACCTTGGAGTCCTCGGAGCCACAAAGTCGAATAACTCCCCTAACCTTGATCAAACTGCTCTGTAAAGATGGAATTTGCCAAAACAAACCTTAAAAACAGATTTGGAGTGCCCAAAAACCTTAAGATGGACTGCCCTTGTCGCTGAAACTCGCTGGAAATTTCCACCCCCGAAATTCGCTAGAAATTCAGATGGAAACTTTAGGTTGTCGTAACTTCTCCGTCCGACCTCCGATCGACGCGAGTGACCACTCAAAATGTTCGTATCGATGAGTAAAACAAAGCCCAAGTGGTTTCACCCTCTAAAATTGGCTATAATTTTGGGGTTTTTGAATCAAATATTTCGGTCACCCGAATCTTCAAACTCAAATCTCGGCCAATACCACCGTTGAAATCAAAAGTAAAATACACCCGTGAGTTCGTCTTGACGAAATCTTCAAGAAGACACCTTTCTCGCTCAAATCCAACACACGATAATAATAGTTCAAGATTGTTGGAGGTTATGGGTTTGAGAGAGAAGAAGCAGTTGCTTGAAGTATAACACCAAGATGCGTCAAGTTTGGAACACTCAACAGTGTTACCTCCAGCGTAGGGAAACCCTAGAGTTTATATATATGCTATTGGGCTCCGGCCCATATGGACCCAAATAACCGTGCTTTTACCTATTGGGCTTGTATGTGAACATATTATTTTTAGATTATATTAACAATATATCCAACACTACTCAGGTTGGTCTGAATTGGATATTGGGTTTCTGTTGTTAACTTCTGTTGCATTTTTGGTTCAAATGAACAATGCCAAATAGTAACATAATGATTGAATTTCTCTGAAGAATAAAGATGTGGGCGATCTTGGCATCAGAACGTGTGTATTATTTGATTATGCAAGTATGGCACTCTCATTTTTTTATAATCTGCAGTCAGTATACTGGAACGAATATACAAAACCAAGCAGGAAAAGGCCAGAAGAGTTTGTACTGTGTCATAACCAAGTAAAAGCCTTAATTATTGTCAGACTCGGACTTGAGTTGATTATTAGTCGAATGTGATGCTTGAAGATACTCTACTTATTTGCAAATCCTACAACAGTATATACCCTTATCTTCAATTGTTCTTTATTAATGGCTTGTGGATTCCATCTTCGTAAAAAAATTTCATGTGCCAACTCACATGAGACGAGGAAATGGGAAGGTAGCTTGTATTGACACACAATGAACTTTGTATCCTATGATAATCTGTCTGTATTTTTCTTGACCTCGGCAAAGCTGCTTGTGTTTCATAAACATCATCTGTCCATGTAAGCGCATTTGCACTTTCTTAGCTTAGTACACCTACAGTCACCCTGATTGAATCATACCAATTGCCAAGAGATTTAGCATGGATCCTGGTGCGCTCTTGCATAATGTAAGCAATGCTTTCTGTACTGGTGGCAACTCTTACTTTTCTGGCTGGTGTACTTGCTCTAATCTAGTCTTTCCATGAATTTGAAGACCATTTATGCCCGTGCCTCTACTTCTGAGCATCAGTACAACTTGCTTCTTGGTTTGGCCGCCAAAATGTCT
Organism: Eucalyptus pauciflora; assembly: GCA_007663325.1. Lineage (NCBI taxonomy): Eukaryota > Viridiplantae > Streptophyta > Magnoliopsida > Myrtales > Myrtaceae > Eucalyptus > Eucalyptus pauciflora. Next base: position 1,478,511 of record VMYD01000077.1, read on the forward strand.
GAAGAACCATTCGAATGACTGGTAAGGCACTGCTCGAGAATCAAACCCTACAGATTTTCTGAGGTGTGGATGGTTGACCTATGTGAGTGCCTTTTTCATATTGTGCATTTGGTGATTGCTCTCTTCCGAGTGGATTTTACTGGAAGAGAACTTGCAGAGCGCCAGGTTGATCCTGAAACCATCAAATCATGCAAGTTGTTATTCTACAGCTTATCTGGTTTGAGACTTATGAATTCCGTTGCAGCAAAAATTGGCACAAATGCTCTCACGTTTTATTAAGATAGCTAAGGAATCTAACGTGGCAGGGTACATGACCAATCAAGGTACTGCATCACATCTCATTTCTCCCGCGTAGTCCTCCATCCATTCAAAGTTCTTATTCAATTTAGCCCTTCGATGGTTGCACACTGACAAATAGCATTTTGGGGACTGCACTAAGCTCAAACTAATTATTGTAAATCTCAAGAACCAGCTATTTGGTGTAAACTGGTGAAGCATACAGTAGCTGCAATCCATGACATAGGAAAAGGATTTATATTTTTTTTAATGACTCTGTCTTTGATTTATTGGTTTCAGTCGTAGCAGATCCAGGCAGAGGGGTGTCATCAGACCCAACGAAACCTGCAGGCGGGCATTAGATCTGAGCAATCACGAGGTTTGGATATTTATTGCATGTCTAAATTCAAGAACTTTCTCCCTTAGCATTCTAGAATCTTTTATTATATCTTCTCTTGATTGGTCCACATAAATACTTGATTCATTCTTAGAGAACAAGCCACTTTGATTGGGTGGCACCCTAAAGGAGGTTGGGTGGCTCTTAGGCCATAAAATAGCCATAATTGCCTAAGGTATCTCATTTTTATTGAAACATTTGTTGAGGATCTTCTACTTAATTGCCAAGGTGAATCTTTGGTAATTACCAAATCTACAAATATCTATCCAAAGTGGTGAGTCATCCTTCTTCAAGACGAACATAAGATACTCTAGAAGGTTCTATTTTGTCAATTTCCTAAGAATATGGCAACCATTGGAAATAGGCCATTGGAAGTGCAATTGAAGCCGGGTAAGAGTTTTTTTGTGTACATCCCCTAACGACCATTCCAACACACCCGAGGTTCATGGCAAAGCCACCCTCAATGTGGTTGTTGTAGGCTTTGCCTTATTGGCTAAATTGGTGGCCCAGGGCATGGGCTCAATGACCGGCCCTTAGACCGGCTCTGGTCAAGCAAACTGGCTCCTGGATAGGCCCTAAGCCTGGTCCAAGCTGACTCTCGATTGTTATGTGGCCGTTTGAGATCAATCAAATTTGTAATAAACATACAGTCATACCAAGTCGAACCATGATCGTTCACAGTTGGTACATGACCAAGCGAAATCACTTGCGATCGGAACATGACCATTTGGGATTGATTTATGATCGCCCATCGATCCATTGGTGATATGTGACCATCCCTTGATTTGGGCAATCTTCCATTGGCCAATTCTTGGAATGATTCGCGATTGATCCCTACCACTAGCACACCATATTCATAGCCATTTTTCATAGGTCGAAAATCACAAACGTCATAACACAAGTTGGTCTTATCTTTTCTTCATAGCCGACTCATACATGACTCTAAGGCGTGCTCATTCATATGTGCGTGCCATGAATCCTACTATTACACTATACAGCATGTTGGGAATTATCCTTGATTTGTGACTTGAACTGCACACTTAACGTTGATCCTCGCGCCGGACAAAGCACAGAAAAGGCACATCTCAATGTTGATCTAAGATCTTGAGGCTTAGGTATACCTCACTTTGTGAAGATTCTAAACTTGACGGACCTTGTGTTTGACCTGACATGAACATACTTCATGCCGTGAATGATCCTTGGTTCGTGGCTTGATTCAAACGCCAAGCACAAGGTCCCCGCACTAATCAAGACATAGAGTTAGCACACTTTAACACCTTATCAAGACCTTGTGGGCTTGGGTGATTTCCTTACTAATCAAGACTTGGAATGAGCAAACCTTAATATCGATCCAAGATCTCGTGGCCTTGGGCGATCCCCGTACCAAATTAGACTTGAAACTGGCACACTTTAATGCTGATCCAAGGCCTCGCAACCTTGGGCGACATTGCCTTGCGTTGGGCTCAACTCAAGCGAACTTCAGTCTCATTTCGAGCGTGCAAAACTCAGGCACACATTCAAGCACAAATATGAGCAAATTATACAAAAGATCCTTCATCCTACCCACAATTTGAACGGTTGAGCATATAACTAGATTCAACAATGGAGTCTACTATCCTAAAGGAGAATTAGGGATCTTACTTACTTGGATGGATCTCAAGAAAGCAAAGGCGAGCGGCTTGATGAGGGGCAGTCATACAAAGTCAAGAGAAAGGAAAGAAAGGAATGAATGGCACGTGAATGGCAAGAGGGCTCAAATGGTGGAAATGAATGAGGAGTTCATCCTATTTATAGGCACCAACCTCATCATTACTTATCCAAACGACCTAATTATTTTTCTTGAAGTGGCACGGCTATAAGTCGATGTGGCAAGTCTAAATTGCAAGGTGTCATGCCTATATCAAAAGGTGGCACACCTAATGGCCTAACGTAATGATTGGAGGCTTATTTGTTTCATTCTCATTAGACCATTTATATCATGCCATCATGGCTCGGCCTAATTATTAACCAAGGAGAATATTATAGTAATGATAACCATATCTTTCATGGATACCTAAGCAAATGACTTAACTTCCTCATTTACTGCCCAAGATATGGTAATCATTAACTTGGATTTTTGGCACGTGTTTCATGTCTTTACTTGTTCCTTAAGCTAAGCATTCTAGAACATTCTATCTTGTCCTCCCTTGATTGGTCCATTTGTGCTATGACTTATCGACTTAATCCTCAAGGTAAATCTTTGGTAATCATTATCAAATCTAGAAATATCTATCCAAAATGATGAGTCATCCTTCTTCATGAAGGACCTAGGGTACTCTAGAAGGTTCTCTTTTGTCCACTCTAATAAATATGGTAAACATGAAAAATAGGCTATTGGAAGTGGAACCGGAATTGGGTAAAGGCTTTTTATGTATATCCCTTAACGACCATTCTGAACACCCAAGGTTCGTGACAAAGCCACCATCGATGTGGTTGTCATAGGAAAAAGTTACCTTCTTGGCTAGGTCGGTGGCCCAGGGCATGGGCTCAATGACTGGCCCTTGGACTGGCTCTAGCCGAGCGAACTAGCTCCTTGACCGACCCCAAGCCTAGTCCAGGCCAACTCTTGATTGTCATGTCCCTATTTGAGATCGATCAATCCATAATCGAAACACGGTCGTACCAAATCGACTCATGATCATCCACGATCGATACATACCGAGTGGAATTACCTGTGACCAGAGCACGACCGTTCAAGATCGATTTATGATAGTCCATTGATTTGTGGTGGAATATGACCATCCCTCAATCAACCTTATGGTTAGAGGGTCCATTTGCATGGTCATTAGATTGGTCCACAGCCGATCCCTTGATTAATTCATGGCCGATTCTTTGATCGTTACATGGTTAATCTCTCGATCACCCTTTCGGTCAGGCCAATCGATCCATGACTGATTCTTGGAACGATCCATGATTAATCCTTACCACTGGCACATTCTCATAAGTCGAAAATCAAGATGTTACATTCTTCGTTTTTTCAACATCACCCATCTGACGAGCATAGGTGGTTTGAAAATGGGTATATGAAAGATCAGCACCTTGCAAAAAAAGGGGCAAGCTGCAAGGCCAACAGCACTGGGGTCATCACCATATGGGCTCAAAGCGGTGATAGCATACACATCCAGAAGGGTTACCAACATAAGGCTAGACCTAAGAAAGAAACAGTTGATCGACGGGACCTGAAACTTACCAAGCTCCCTAAAAGTTTAGGCTTGAGCTTCTAATTGAAGGTGCAAAACTCTAAGGCCTTGTCAATTTGAGCTTTACACCATACCTCGTGTTTAACGGTCTTCATCTAGAGTACCATTCAAAGAAGGCATGGTTGAAAGATAAATATCCCTAAGCTTTTGAGAAGAGTGACTCAAGACATGCTCCAAAAGATGGTTCCTTTGAAACAGAAGTGGTCCTTCTACATGCTGAGGGAAACATTCAGAAAGGAAAGAAGGGCGTATCGGTGTCCGTAGGCATGGAGCAAGGACTATCACATCAGCTGCCTCTTCTGGAGAGTTTTGAGGTGACAAGTAGATGTTGTCTGCATAACCGGGTGAGTTGAGTTGCTCAAGACGAGCAAGGAAAGTGTCAAAATCGTATGATTGAGACATAGCTGGACCAAGAGGGGACAAAAAAAGGGTGAAGACAACAAAGGACGAGGATAAAAATCGGATCTTAAAAGTAAGTTTCAATGGCGTCAAAAGCGACAAGCCTAAAAGTCAGGAGTTGGGTGTTTATAAGGAAAGAGGCGTAATGAGAGATTCAATGTGGGTTCGGAACCCTAAAAGGGACCAGGTTATGTATGGAGGATTAGAAGCCGAAGGAACAATTCACAAGAATCAAGGTGATAAACGTCAGCCTATACAGTCATTGAGATGGTTAAAAGAATTAAAATATCTTTAATTCTTTCAAAGGGGGCATTTGTTAGCACCAAAATCATCCTAATAGGCTTTAGAAGTAAATAAGAATAAAGTAGGCCCAGCGTGCAAGAAGCCATGGACAATGGGCCAAAAGGTCGGCAATCAGCAACGAAGATATTGAAAGGCACGGCATCAAAAGCATGTTGGGTGGGTGAGATGAGAACGGAAGCAGTTGCCGGAATCGACACCAATGAGGACATCAACAAGGCAAAGTAGTTATCGACAGCAAGTCGAAGCTTCCATAATAATTTGAAATTGAAGTGGTAACCGACAAAGACAGTTACTCATAGAATATAACTATAAATAGCCGAAGAGGCATTTGTGTAGAGGACCTTTTTGCCAAAATCAATAATCAAACAACTATTTCATAAGTTATCTTTTCCTTTATTGCAATTTTACATTCAATCGCACATTTACTTTCCCCCTGTTTTCCTGTATTTTTGTTTGCTCGTAGTTTAGACAAGTCGCTTTCTTTTTGGAACGACACACAACCCATTTCATATAATAAAGTCAAAACTTTGCCCCTTTGATGAAAGCTATTTGTCAAGGAAACCTTTCCCCGGCGAACACTAACAAAGAAAAAAGAATGGCTGAGTAGCACGGACAAACTTGCGCAACCCCAAGGACTGCAGTTTATTTATTCTTCCCATAGTTCTTTTAGTAAGACATTGAAAAAGATGAAACAAACTGGCGTATCTCATGCATACTGAATCAGAAATCGAACTGCCTTTCATTCAAAAGAAAGTCAGATATGCCAAATTGAATGAGTTTAGCATATGAGGACACTGAAAATTTGGATGAACTGTGTTGAAATATCAAAGTAAATTACAATTTGAACACACGAAGATGTCCATGACACTTAAGGGCAATGGTGAACTCAAATGCCCGAAATGTTGAGACTCCTTGGCGAATGCAGGATGAAAGCAGTGTCAAAAGGAGACTAGGTCTGAGCTTGAACACCTAATTTTCTCTCCCTCTGGGAATTTTTTTTTTAATGAGGATCTTCTCTCAATGACCTAAATCTGGAGTAAAAGGGGTTCACAGAATCTCAGCTTGTAGGACCTCGCCGATATGATTAATGCCTTCGGCCTTTCTTAACCAGCAGCTCGAGTTTTAAACCTTCGATGCTCTGAGCAGCAAAAGCTTCAACCTCAAGGGTGGGCTCCCATAAAATTGTAGTTATAGCAAGTAGTGAGGTCAAGCCGTATGGATCAATGATTGAGGTAGGACGCCTGTCTTCCAAGTAACCTGTATATCATTTTGGGCCGTCAACTGACTGAGCATGGAAGGCGAACTTTGGCTGTTTAATCAATATTCATAAATAATGAAGCATTCCAGAGAGTTTTTTTGGCGAAATAAAGGAACTGAGATGTCCAACTCATAACTTCAATAATGTTCCATAAATATTGGATTAGTAAGGGCCGATATGAAGACTTGCATTGGTTTAGGAAAAAAGACTCTGGGAATGCTTTATGATTGTGAAACGTTAAAATATGTTCCACGGTAGCAATCCTGGAATTTACTGAGACCAAAAAGAACAAAGAGTACTATTTATATATTATTTTCCTGTGGTAGAGTTTCTTAAATAATCTGTGAAAGTTAAGCATGTCAAATTGATATTCAGTCACAGCACAAAAAGGAACTGGTATGATCATTGTTGTAGTACCTTCTCCTTGCTTCTCAGTGTTGCGGTCCACGCGGATTGAGCAACTACGATTGGCAACTTCTTGCATAATGGAATTCAAGTATTTCAGGCATCACAAAAGAAATTTGAGATCAATTTAATGGGCATTCTTCGAATTTGACTAGCAGCTGATATGCTTCTTAAAAGCATTACCCAAGAAAATGTGTCAATGTTGGCTGTTTCATTATTTCCTGTCAGCCTTCTCTCATTTTCCTTCTCCATTGGTGCTGACGGCCTCCTCATGGCGAAGTGAGATTCAGAATTACCCTCTTTATCACTCCAAAGCCTTCCTCTTTTCCCATGCTTTTTATATTGCACGAAAGATGGGGAACGCACTCTTAAAGTCCTTCAATGAACAAAAATACTTAACCGTGTCCATGTTATTTCTATGGTGTGAACCTATAGTTAGTGTGGCATCCTGCACCATTTTAGTAACCCTGAGAAGGAAAAGAATACTTTCATCAACTTTGGGATAATATTGTGTGTAATTGGTGATAGCGAAGTCAGCTACCTCAATCGGCTTTGGATCTAACGTGAGGAGAACACCAGCTTTGCTCATTTATTCTTTGTTCAATAGGTAACATGCACTTATTCTATCTGCCATTAGTGGCATTCCGTTATTTTCTTGAGCAAGTAATTATAATTTCACCTCAAGAAAATATCTTGAACACCAAATATATCTTCCACTTCAATCCTCGCGCTTAGTCCCCCTAGGTATTCTTACTGTACGATAGAAGCCAATCCTTTTTGGAAAAAACAGGCAAGAAGGAGGTCAGATATTACCTGGCTCGGCATCTCGTCTTCCTTGGTGCCCTTAATGTTGATACTGGCAAATAATCAAGCCTTGTAATGAGCATTGGATATTTCTCAGCCAAATGACTTTTCAGCCCCAACACCACAGTAGGAAGGCCCCTAATGAACATAAACCCCGTATTACAACACCAATTTTCTGATCAACTTAATCAATAATCCATCAAATATATAGGGAAATTCATTGTAAAACATTTTCTCACCTGGGACATGGATATCCTCCAACAAGCCAACCCAATGGCCATTCAACATTTGTCTGCAGTATGATATTTCTTGCTTAATCCCATGCCTAACAAGAACATTTAGCCATAAGTCATCAACTTGTCCATTTTAAAACTTTCTAATTCACGACAGAAAGCTCATGTTCTTGGATCTCCTACCATAAAACTTCATTGATAACCTTTGGATTACCAAAAGCGACCCCGGCATGTTTGTTTGTTGGGATTGGCTCGCCGCCTGGTGTGAATAAATCCAAATAACCTGCAGACAAATGATAATTCTATGTAAACCAATTGACACATCCTTTCTCATTGGATGAACCTGTTCAGATGATCTGATAGATGAACAACTTTTGACGACATAATACTTGTTTCATGGATGATTACCAAGATGTTGTTGCCATCTCAGAAAGCATCCTTGAAAATTGCTTGAAGGCTGTCAAAAAATCAAGAACTTGATGGAATGATGTGAAAGTAAATATAATAGACGGTTTCAGGTTTATGTCATCTTACTAGAAGATCACTTCACCATCCTCCCCTAGAGCTTGATGAGTACTTGCCCATCACCGTTCCAATAGGGAAGTTTAACACGGGTGCTTAACAGGTCCAGGGGCTGTCTGACTATCCACGAATCAATAGCAATAGCACGTAGCACATGAAAAGAAAAACGCTACATATTTTATTTTCTCCATTCATACCCTTGATTTGCCACGCCGATTATTGTCAGAACCTTTGATTCTATGGGAAAACGTTGAGATAAAGTTATCTTTTGGGGAAGCAAACCAGAAGCCATTCTCCAGAGAAACATTTCATCACTTCATCTATGAGAGTTTTCCAGAATGATCAACTGTGCAGGCATCATACTCCTTGTGAAATCAAATAAGCAAATTGCACACAATATCTACAGCATCAGTAATGAACCAGATATAATGAGCTTGGAGTTAGATGAGAAGAAGTATGAATTTTCTTTATTTTTCTCGCACCTTGGGAAGAAAGCGTGTTTCCACACCCTGTAAATACCTGCATCCAAGGATATGTCCGAACCTTTTAGCAATCTGTCCATGTCTGCCATGTGAATTAAAAGTATCGACACACAATTCGAAAATTATTCATGTAACATATGGGGAAAAAGGTCTACATACCTAGAGAAAGTAAGGTGGAGAATTTCTAGTCAAAATATTCGAGTTGCTCATAATATTCAAGCTCGTTAGTAATGTGCTGGATATGAGCAATCTTGTACCAGTCCTCGCCCGCCTCTTTTTTGCAATTCTTCTCCAAATTTGGGCAATTTAAAATTGTTAGGTGAGTAAGGGATGCAAGCTTTTGCATTCCCTCAGGTAATGATCTCAACAAGGGGCAATTGATGATTTCAAGCCGTTGGAGTTTTTGAAGGGCCTTGATCTGCTCTGGCAAAGCCTTCAATTTGCAGCAATCAGAAATTTTAAGACACTCGAGATTGTTAACCTGTAGAAGCCACTGTGGGAGAGATGCTAGTCTGGGAAGGTCAATGATTTCCATAGACCGGAGACTCTTAAGTCCTCGCAGCTCCAAGATCTTGCCGCTTTTGTCTTTGGATAAATCAAGCTCTTTGCAATGTTCTAAAGAGAGTTCCTTGAGTTTTGATAGATATTGCACACCATGTGAGAGGAATGTTAACCGAGAACAGCTACTAATGTGAAGAATTTCAAGTGAGATGAGACTTTTCAAACACTCCTCGGGCAAACATTCTAAAAGCTCCATGTCCGAGATAGTCAGACTCTTCAACCTATTGAGGCCAGATATCTTATTTATCCACTCTGGATTGACTTTTCTCAATGTTAACTCCTCAAGACGTGGGGTTAGTGGCATGGCTTTCAATTTCATACAGATAGAGACCTTTAATATCAATAGACTAGAAAATGATGCTGTTGAATTGAATGCATGGTCTGACTCGACGTATTCCGATTCAGTGAATGAATTGTCTGACTCGATGTCTTCCAATTCAGTGAGTCGCCAAAGTTGTAAATACTTGAGGTTAGGTAGTTGGCCTAGTGGAGGGAGTTTTTTGCATCTTTCGCATTGCATCAAGCGAACCGTCACTAAATTTGGCAAGGAATGCACAAGTCTATCCATCATCCACTCTGGAAAGCTCTCACCATTATATCCATTGATCGTCAACTTCTCCAAATTTAAGTGTGGCCTCAGCCCACTTAATAGAGCTTTATCTCTATTCCAAATTTGTTCATCAATACTTTGGAGACAGCCCCATCGAAGTTCCAAGGATTCCAAAGAATGCTTCCCCATCAAGTTTGCATCCCCAGACTCTGCTTTTACATCTCTTACATGTTCCAAATTTTCAATGCTAAGGCTTCCGTGGATGTTATTAAGCCCATTTAGCTCCCCAAGTCTGCAGTAATTCTTAGCAAGAGCTTTATTTTCAGGCAAAATGAAGCGCGTCAGCCTATGCAAAGAAGTCAATTGCCCTAGTCCCCATGGCATATAACTAAGTTCACCACAACCATATATATCTAGACTCCGAAGGCTAACTAACTTCCTTATACCTCTTGGCAATTCTTCAAGGGAATTACAATTACGGAGATTAAGTGTTTGCAAATTCGGCAATCTCGTGATGGAGTTAGGAAGCCTTTTAATTACCCTATTTAGAGAGAGATCGAGATACGTGAGATGATTCAACTTACAAATATATCTTGGCACATTCTTGACATTTGTGCCATGCAAATCCAAAATGCGCAAGGTTTTGAAACTTTGAATGAGTTGGTGTAGATATGCTTCAATTGTTGGTGCTCGTTCTGCCATTTGCCAAGCATCTTCTCGAACAACAGAAAGAAATGTTCTCAATGCACTTACTTTCAAGCTTGACATTGGAAGCTTACCTATCAAATCAAAAGTAAAACCATGAGATATATGACGAGTTCTTTTACAAATGGATTCCTTGTTGTCCCATGCCCTCCAGCACTCAATCCCTGCAACCAAGCAGGCTAGCTCATGCATCAAATCATGCATCTTGCAAGTCTCCATCATCGTGAATGGATCTTTCTGAAAATCTTGGAAGAAGTTATTGTAAAGTAGATCCATGAAATATTTATGAGCAATGTCTTCTAAATGCTTTCTTCCATTTGATGGCTGGATGAACCCTTCTGCCACCCAAAGATTGACCAAAGTCTGCTTTTTTATCGTATAACCTTTGGGAAACAATGAACAAAATGCGAAACATTGTTTCAAATGTGAAGGAAGGTGGTCATAACTTAGTTTAAGAACAGATAATATCGTGTCTTCCGTTTGAGACTTTTCTAGGAGTTCATGATCTTTAAAATGTAGCCATTCACGGTTAGTTTCCTTATAGAATAGTAAACACCCAACAGTTCGAACAACTAATGGAACCATATAGCACTTTCTAACTATCTCTCTACCAATAGCTAGCATTTCAGGATTTCGAATCGCCTCTTCTTTTCGGCCAGCCATTTGCAATAATAAATCAAGAGATGCACTTTCAGATAAACCCTGTAGCTCATAAGGCCGAGTAGTACCGGTGATCCTCGCAATAGAGAGATCGTGTGTAGTTATAAGGATCTTGCTTCCTCTAGCACCTCCGACCAATAGAGATTTCAACTTTTGCCATGTCTCTTGTTTTATATTCCACATGTCATCTAAAACTAAGAGATATCTCTTTCCAGCAATTTGTACCCTTAGTTCACATTGCAACTCTTCCAAGGGAATGTCCTTTGGTTCTTTCTTCTTTGCACAAGCTACGATATTTCCCACTATTTTTTTCACGTCCAAGTCGTTAGAGACACAAACCCACATTTTCAAGTCAAACTGTTTATCAACATCCTCATCATTATATACAAATTGAGCAAGAGCCGTTTTTCCAAGCCCACCAATACCAACTATTGGAAGGACGGAAACATGCTCTTTCGTGTTTGAATTCAATAAAAATTTCATGATTATCTTCTTATCGTCATCTCTCCCCACAATATCTCCCTCGGGTATAAACGAATACGTCTCTTCTCTCTTCCCCCACCCTTTCTCTACTTGAATACTAACAGGGCGCTCGTCCAAGTGGAATCCCTTATCAGCCTTGATGGCTTCTATTCTCCCCCTCACCGCTCTTACTTTGGAACTCATCTTCCATTTAAAAGCAAGCTGGTTTGAACTTGAAAAAAATGTCCTTATCTCCTTGATCATTTCTTTGTCACCCCTCAGTTCTCGTCGCATAGCTTCTGTTTTGAATTCTTCAAGCACATCTTGCGCATCATAGAAAGCATCTTTTAGGTTTTGAACCCAATTTTTTATTTGCTCACTTTGGTAGTATTGCTCTTCTGCATGGCCCAGTACAACCCTAATCGTGGAGACACTGGTCTCGAGCAGCTCGAGTTCATGCTTGACACCTCGTAACTTTCCGACATTTTCTTGTGCTTGAGGAACTAGATTAGCAACGATCTTTCCTGCAATACCGATGATGACAGCTTCTGCCATTTTTTGTTTTCTCTATCTCTCTGTGGATTGGAAGATGTTAGTCCAGTCGATCCAAGGATAGAGACACCTCACAGTATGTAAAACAAGTTTACGTTGATGCCCACTTGAGACTGGCAAATCAAAAGTCTGACTAATCTAGTTATCAACTTCTATGACCGACTTGAGTTATTGAAGATAGGAATTCTGATCATCCACGCAAGCCCAAATAAAAAATGACCAATCATTCTTTATATTCTTGAGATGGAATTGAGGTATGACAAAGTTGGTAACAAAACTTACGTTATAAACCTAGGAAATATTAATTCTTTGATTCAGGCATTGTGAGATGTGAGCTGAGATTAATTAGTAATTAATATATGTGTATATATATATATTCAATCATATGGTTATCAGAATAGAGATTCTATGTGTAGCTAACATAATGGATTTGTTAACAATCAAAAGCCAACATCTAAAGCCAACACTGAACCACTCAATTCAACTCTCCTTCATTTTGCCACTTGATATTTTATGTTATTTTGCTAGAACATTGCAGTTTGATTAAGGAAGTTCACTCTCATTGCTAATCTCTCAAAATTATTTGCTTCCTATCATCAATGCTTCTACATTTTTTTGCTTCCTTTATTTTTTCCTACTCTCTAAATAAATAAATAAATAGCTGCCTTAAAGCTCTTCCCACACTAAGCAATTAACTTGCACATTTATGCAATGTAAGATCCTATACTTATGCATTTTAAAAGGATTCCTACGCAGGAGCAAAATGAGGGACACACACCACACTTTTATGGCATAAGCAATTTGTACACAATCTTTTACGATTTCAGTTTCCTATTCTAATCATGTCGATTAGTTTGGAATCCTTTAATTAATTCAAATTTATCGCTTTTCATTTGCAATTACTATAAGACAAGTCACCTCTCTGGTCATTTAAATCTGAATCTTATTTCAATCCCCTACCATATTCTTTTTCTAGTATAGCCCTATAAAATATACACAGTCAAATCTTTACGAAATATCCTATCGATCATACTTTCAGCTCGCCTCTATCTTTAATCTAAACTTATTTTTTCTTTTTCTATTAATAACTAATAGACAAGCTAGTCTCATCTCCTTTATTTAAATTCAAATTCGAGACATTGCAACAACTTTTATTATTCTTTTTACATATAAAAAAATGCAACAATTTTTACTTTATTATGATAATAGTCATTTCCTTTTATACGAAACATGACTAATCTTCTTCATAATAATGTGTTATGTGCATCGTACATCTACTTTTGTAAAATTGCAACATGCTTGTCATACCACCATTGATAGGAATGGTCTTAACCATTGCTTTTTATGCATTTTTCCTTTGCACAACAATCCTATTCGCATACTCTCATGTAGGGTTTGTTTCATATTTACTAAATATATCATTCCTTTATACAATTTCCTAAATTTACTAACAGATGCCATTATCAAGGACTTGTTACAGGTCATTTCACATTGCATTGCTTCATACAAGAATGTCTTGAGATGGTGACCTGATCCTAAGTTATTCTTATCAGTTTTGTCTGTTTTATAAAATTTTGGCTGAGTGAGATTGGACCTGGGCTTGTTAAAGATGGCCTAGCCTATTCCTTACACCTCTGGATAGGCTTCGGTGTCAATCCATGTCTTCTGGACACGTGGCTATCCATAATTGGTTTTAATTGTGCTCCTAACTTCTACCTTAGTTCTCGCAATCCACCGTATATGAAAAGATCACATCAAGCTAATAAGGCAAGTCAAAGTCGTTGTCATAGTAAATAAAAAATTAAATGAGATGATTAATTTTTTCCCGCTTTATTGTAAAGTACATAGACATTTTGCAATCATTGTTTGTCAGTTAAATATTTTCTAATATCGATCATCATTGTGTACTTGTATTATCTAAGGCAAGTTGATGTTGATATATTGTTCTAGAAAAATTGTATTACATCACACTAAATGATTGAGGTTTTCTCTACTTTATCTTGTAGTAATATGACTAATTGATGTTAAGGAAAGTGCGAAGGGATGGAGCATTGTGATGATGGGATCAACCACTTAACTCCATTTTTTGAAGCTCTTTTTATTATTGATTGATGTATATATACTTAGTTTGGTTTCACAAACACACATAACAAAATAGGATGAAAGAAAATAATCATGATAATAAGAGTTAGCTGAGGTTTCTCAGGACTCATTTGTTTGTGCTTTCTAAAAACAATTTTTGTTTCTTTCTGTTAAAATTAAAATACTATTCACGTAATAAAAAAATTATGAAAAGACCATATGCTAATTATGTGAAAATTGGATATGTTTCGGACGAAAAAATGTTAAAATGCGTCTTAAATGAGATTGCATTATAAAAATAAGAGCAAGCCTTGTAGCTATTTTGCCAATGCTTGGGAAAGTTAGAGCATGAAATCCACCACAGTAGGTGGACAAACTTGAGTTGCTGAAGATAGAATTCTCATCATCCACGCACATGACAAGACGAAGCCTAAATCAATATGCATATGGGAACCCACCGAGGTCGTGTCCGAGGCCTGCTATTGATTTTTCTAACATTTACGTGCTTCTCGTGTTTTCTCGTCTAACATGCTTGCGAAGGCAATGAAAATGCTGGCAAAGCCAAATCACTCATCTTATAGTTCATAAACTGATGCACGCATGGTGAAAATAACAGAGAGCAAAATTACCAGTACGGGTGATACCGGAGGACCGAATTTGACAGCGGTGAGCCTGAATGAAATGCAAGCAACAATATAAGAAACGGTAAAGAAATGGTTCTTGAGTGCTGCCTGCATTTATCCTCATCGCACATTATATAGAGAAAGAAAAGAGGAACATTCCTTTCTTATGTCGACACAAGAAGGAAACTTGGGAATCGATCCCTTCCGTTTGCCTTCTAAGTCGCTGCTAAGACAAGAAAGGGATTTCTTTGTTCATCCAAAAGGGGTCACGTCTTATTACTTTCTTCTGTTTGACGGAATGGTTCTTTCAAAGTTGAAAATGGTGCGACACGTTTACTCTCAAGCCTCGGTGACAATTAATATTCCGTCGATGAGCACAGTTAAAAATTTTCTTACATAGATTACAGAACACATGATTTAAGCGAAATAAAAACGGCATCATTTTGACTGGAAAATCATCTATCGGAATCTAGATGAGGGGTGAATGTATCATATAGATTAAAATTTGGGGATTTTACGACGTCATTTTAATGTAACCCAACAAAATAGGGGTCATGTGACATAATTTAAGATTTTTTTTATGATTTATTCTCTTTTCATTTATAACCGTGATCAAAATCCGCGCTGCCCCGGGGCCCGACTTGCATGGGTTCTGAGGGACATACCCCTCATGAAGTGCTAGGAAGGCCCTGACTTGCAGTCCTGACGTGCGAATTTGGGCTTGTGGACTTTGTTGAAATCGTACGCGGTGAAATTGCATTTGAGATACCCTCGAGCCTCAGTCGCCGAGTCTAATCACATTCCTAAAAACACAAAGGGCCTGTTTGTTAATGTTTTTTTATTTCTGTTTATAAACAAAATTTCTGTTTTTTTGTTCCAGGAAACAAAAAAAGAACAGACCACCCACCTGGGTGGCGCTGCTGGCGGCGAGCTTCTCCCCCTAACACAAGGGAAGGAGTTCGATTCCTGGGCGTCGCAGGGTGACTTACCTGGTGGCACGTGTGTGGTGGCTAGCACGTGCTGTCCCCAGGGTTTACCCCCCGTTACCCCGGGCCTTTCGGGCTGTCCGTGTTGGTACGGTGCGCGGGTTCCCTGGGTCATCAAAAAAAAAACAAAAAACAAAAAAAACAAAAAAAGAACAGAAACGGGTTTATTTGCGTTTTTGTTCCAAATTCGCAAGTCCAATAGGCCCTTCCGCCCTCCTCTTCCGGTCCCAGCGGGGGGTTGCAGAAGGCCCCCATCCCAAATGGACCACCAGCTGGCCACTACGGTCACGCGGACGAAGCAACGGCCTAGATCATTCCAAACGAATCGGTCGGCCGGGCGGCGACGTAAGCGCTAAAGTGTCTCTGCAATGAAGCCTCTTGGCGGTTTTCCAAAGTAGCACATCCCCTTCCCCCCTTCTTTTCCTCTGTTGCTTGCTCGAAAAGAAATGTCTCGAATATTCTCTCAATCCTCCTTCTGTTGTCACCACCACCACCGCCGCCATCACCACCGCCGCCACCACCACCGCCAAAAGTGAAATGTTCAAGTTACAACCCAAAACATCGACAAATATTTGATCTCTCAAAGAATCTCTCTTATTAGATGGTCTCCCCAATATTTTTTTTTCCTTCAACCATCATGGAAATATTATCTAATCAATTTTTTTTTTCCTTTTCCTTTTTTATATTATAAATATAGATTTATTGAATTTAATAGTGAGGTACTTTCATAGAATTATTTTCTTGCTTGCGATTCGATTGAGTATTACTTATATATTATTTTTTTTGTATTTTGTTAATGCATTTCCTAAATTCATGAGATTAGACATTGCCTTTCTTTAGGTAAACTTATACGCTAGTCTCAATGCCCATTGGCAAGCAAAGGCTAAGCCCTGCTTTTCATTATGGTACTAAAATTTTGCTGAACATTGCGAGATTATAATTTTAGCAAATTATATGACTATAATTTTCAAACATAATGTTAAATATTTTATTAGTTGGTTCTGAGCCAATTCTACCTTCAATGAGAAACCTATTAAGTTAATTTTGGTTTTCAAATATTTTACTCAGAAACTGACCGGGTTAGTTTCAGCCGGATCACACAGGGAATCTTCAAATCAATTCGTTGCTCACCCTAAGTGAAAATGACCATCTCATGCTTCAATGGGCATATATGTTTGGTCTTGGATATTTATCTATGTTAATACTTGATTTTTAGTCAATGCGTCTTCAAAAGTAAAATATCGAGATTAGGACTTCTGATCGTCCTAAAATCATTTTCTTGAATAAAAAATGTCATCTATTATTTATTTTTCATTGGCCCACATTTGTGGGTAATTTCCTAGCCATTTTTCTCAAAAACTAAAAAAGTCAATAGTTGATATTTTAGTTGACTTTTTTTTTGTCAACCCTTTGATAAAAAAGTCGATCCCAAATCAAAATTTGAATTTTTGTACAAAAAGTCTCCAAATAGTCCCAATTGCATTTTGGCCAAAAAAAAATTTGAAAAAAAAATCGAAGTTTTGACCATAATTCGACTTTTTAGTGATTAGTCACTAAGTCAACCCTTTGACCAAAGAAATTGAAAAAATAAGAAAATTCACAAATCATTTTTTTGTTTGTTTTAATTTGACCTTGGCCACAAAACTTTCTCAAAAATAGATTGAGACTCTAATCTTCTGAAATTTTCAGATTTAGGTTCCAAATCATATAAAAATAAAATTACTTATTGTCTAGTCATATTTTGGCTTAGCTTCTTTTATGACATTTGATCTAGATGCCATTTTAAGTTCATTCATGCAACCAATTCTATAATTTGGCATGTCTAGGTGAAAATTTTCTTTTTTAGCCCTAATTAGGAGTTCCAATCAATTCTTCATGATTAACATAATTTTACCCCTAATCAAGTTGTTTTCTTGATGTCAGTCCAAATCTAGGGTTAACTTTGGCAAATTCACATGGGAACTTCTTGATTGGCAAACTTGGCACATCCAAAGCTTGTGAAATAAGGTTAATGTGTTCCAATTGAGCAATTCGGCTTAACCTATTATAGACTAAATTTAATTTGATGAATTGAAATTCAATTTAAATATTGAATTTCAATTTTTATTTTCATGTCTAGTTCGTATCATCATATATGTGTCGATTTAAATGCTTTAGGCCACGTTGAGTGCAACTAATTTTTTTTTTTTTTTTTTTTTTGGGTCTAAAATAGTGTGTTCATTCATTCATTAAAACAAGGACTACAAAAAGACGATAGACAAGTTCCAAACATAAAGTGTTCCAAAGGGACCGTGGAGGATCGAACATCCAGTTTTGGTGGGAGGGTTTTGCATCGGTAGGCTTTTGCTACCCAATTTGTGGCTTGGTTTACTTCTCTAAGCAACGGGTTAATTTATAGAGCTTTTTGTGGTTTGAATTTACATAAACTTCCCTCTTCAAAGTTGTTCAAAATATCTTGATCTAAACCATACTTAAATTTCAGATTTTTTTGAGGTCAAATGGTTGGAATGAAGGCCCAATCATTTATCATCTAGAACCTCTCCCTTGTAGTGAAAACAATAACTAGTGTGACATCTTGAAATTTGAGTCCTCTGAGGAATGAATGGATGTGAATTTCGTCAATGCATTGTTGGTTGATCTCACTCAGAATTGATCACTCTTGAGATACTGACCTTGAGGGGAAAGGCTAATGAGGACAGAACTTGTACGACTAAAGGACTCGACTTAGGAAAACGACTTGACCGGGAGACTTGTGTGAGATGATCCTGTAGATAGGCAGGCCGATTCTAAGAACGACTAAAAGTCGATTCGTGGACAGAACATAATGGAACGACGGGTGATTCCGTTTATTGTTATCGAATCCACGAACAACCCTATGTCGATCCTCAGTAATCATGTACTTTGAAATAAGAATCTATCCTCTGCAATTTCATGTAGTCAATGACGTCCGTGCGTCGAGATATCTTGAACGTGGTTTGGCACGAGTTGGTCACGCGTGAATCCTTAAAGCCACCTGTCAGTCTGAGTTGTTACCAAAATTGCATTTGGCGAAATTGACATGGCAAGAGAATTTAGGATTGGACTTCAAACTATCGGGAATGTCCGGGACAGACTTTGGATGAAGCTACTTCAGACAGTCAACAGAGCCAGTTAAGCCGAGCAATTGGAAAAAGGATTTTCGGACAAGGAAGCAAGCTCGTGAGGATGTGGGCCTTAGGCCCAAGTTGGGACAGCCACCAAATGGGCCTAAGTCAAGCAAATGAGCCTATTGGGCCAAACCAACTATTCATCTTTTAAGCCCATGGGCCAATTCTTGGCCATTTCAAGCCCAACCAATTCCCAAGGTGAAATGACCAAAATACCCCTAGTTGTAGGGAGAAAAGGCTAGAGAAGAGAGAGAATAGGATGATGTCATGCATGGGGACTTGAAGTGGCCATTGTATGGCCTTAATGAGGAGTGCTCTCAGCCCTCCCATCACCCTCTCTCTCCCTCATTCAGTCCCCACCTCGAACGGAGCTTTCTCTCTCCTCGTTTTCCCTCTCCTCCAGTTTCTACTCCAGCTGACCCTTCATCAAAGAATCGAGTCAAAAGTGATCTTCCCGGATGAATCAGCCAACGAGCCACCTATCACCGTGATCGGGAGAGACGGACCATTCCAACGAGACCAATTTCGTCCCAAACGGAGTCGCCGTCCGGCATGGACACCGCCGTGAAGGAACCAGTCGCCAGTCCGTCGGTCCGCCTGCAGCCTGCACTGTTTCGCGTTTTCGGCCATTTTTCTCCCATTCCGGTCCTTCCTCCACCCATCCTAACCACCCACAAGATCCCCAAGACCCTTGGGAGCCACCGGTTGCCGGCCAAACCCCTCGCCAGAGCTCCGGCCAAGCCATTCAACTCAGTTTCTCCTCCGGCAAGGCTGTTTTTCAGTGTTTTTAGTGGGAGTCAGAGCTGTGGTTGATGTGTTGAGCTTGGGACCGCCTTAGATAATCATTGTTGAGGTCCTGGAGCGTCGCCTCCGTCGTCGCCGCCGCGTCGGTGTCTCCGGCCCGCTTAACGGGTGAGTTTAGCCCCTAATCCTTCAATTAGTGCCTAAACTTGCTGAGGGTTGGTTTAGTTAGATTTAATTCTAGTTTAGGTGATTTAATTAAGTTGTATTAGCCCTAAGATAGGTGGTTAGATGGATGGATTAGATTAGTTTAGCTTAATCTTGCTTAATTTGCTTATTGATGCTTATGTGGTTAATTAAGCATGTTTTTTTTTTCTAATTGATTGATTTCCTTAATTTAATTGTTGTTTTAATGATTTATGAATATAATTTATTATTTATTAAATTCTGGAAATTTACTGTTCACGCGACACTATTCACGAGTTACTGTTCACCGAGTACTATTCACGTGCACTGTTCATCCAGAATGCAAAAAGTGTTTAAAATTCATATATGTTGATTCTATAAAGTAAATGGATGTGAAAAATGCATGGGCATCTACATGAATTGAGTGATGATTGTGCAATTGTGTGGTGATTGGAAATTTGGTATTTATTCAGAAAATCCCGGGTGTCGGGTTTTGACACCGAAAATGGATTTTAAGTTTTATATCAAATAGTGGGGTTTGAAAAAGGAAAGTATCAATTTTCTGGTTCGAATTAATGTGTGCCCACGCATGACTACTTTCTCATATGTTTTTAATACGAAAGAAAGAGGCTAGGATACCATCCACTGCGGTGGCGCAGTTGGCTTAAGCTTTGTGCCTCCCACGAAAGGTGCCAAGTTTGAATCCCAGCGGCGTTACTTGGTGACTTAACCGCTGGCGTGAGTGTGGTGGCCAACTTGCGTCAGCCCCAGGTTCTTCCCGCCAGCTGTCGACTTTCGGGGTTTCCTGAGTTACCAAAAAAAAAAAAAGAGGCTAGGATTATTATTTTAATCGGGGCATTTGAGTGAAATGCAAAGTGTCTTGGGCCGATGTTGAATTGTCATGTGTTGGTTAAGAGGAAACCGTCCCGGGCTATTGAGCTGGACGTGCCCCTATATGGGATGCTAGCGCAATAGATGCCGGTCGCAGTAGAGGCTAGGCCGATTGGACTGATGCTTCTTCGGGAATGCCGTCGACGTAGTGACGAAGTCGTGCTCCATGGGGGGAGACGATGCCTGGCATTAATGTCAGTAGATAGCCGAACTGCAAGTAGGTAATGCCCTTGAGTGGCAGTGAATAACAATTGGAACGCATGTTGGGTGTTGCTTAACGCGCCGGATTATGGGACGGAATTGTGTGACACGGTATGGGATGTGTCATAATGATTCGGTCTTATAATCAGGAGCCCTGTGATTAATTGAGTGGATAAGACGTTTCAATTGTTGTATGCATTGAATATATGCATGATGTTGTTGAACTATGCTAATGTGCAAGAACGCATGAGGATCATGGCATCTGTGATTTCGGTCATGCATGAGTTAAGCACATTGTTTATGGTACGCATGCATGAATCGACAACATGCAGGGTGTGGCAATGGCCATGTGAGATCGCTTGTGATGCAACTCATATGTAATTGATGAAATGTATCATCTAATGGCCATGTTAATTGCGTGTATCATGCTGAATTATAACGTGCAAGATATGGCATACCAAATAAGGTTGTATGTGAATCGACTGTTGGTTGTTGCTTGTGGTGGGGTAGTTTTGGATAAATACCCTGAGTTGAGTTGGTGTACTAACCGGGGCTTAGGGGTGGAACTCACTAAGATTTATATTTCACTGGTTATTGAATAACCATTTTCAAGTCCCTAGTGTGAAGAGCCAAGAGCTTGAAGCGGAAGGGTCAAGAGCATAGGTGGCTTAGTAGTTCTTTATGGCATAGATCTTCTGTATAAACTTGAAGTGTTTATAAAAGTGTATTTGATTTGAAGTTGGTTGTCCTGCTTTTCTATCCCATGTTTGTCGTTGTCAGGGGATTAGTTAATTCGCTTCCGCATGTGCAATAAAATGAAAAGGGTCGGCGATGAGTCTTGGGAACGTCGCGAAATTCTATCGACCACCGAGAGTTGTGCGCACGCTCGAGGTTCGGGGCGTGACAACTAGGTTGCCTTCTTGAATTTTTATACAATTTTCCCTTTCGAATTTGGACATATTTCATTCATAAAATTTTTAAAGGATATCCATATCTACAACATATGAAAATTTCAAAGAGTTTTGTAAAGAGGCATTGCCACCAACGCCGTGTGGCGACAGGCACTTTTTCCTCTTTAAGTGCATGCACAAATGCATCATGCAAGCCGGTTCTTATCTTTTCTCTTAGTTAACACATGCATGGCCCGAAGGTGTGCTCATTCATTCGTGTGTGTCATGAGTTTCTTATGCTTCACTCGCAAATATATTGGGGACGATCTTTGGTCTGTAACTTGAATGAATCACTTAGTGCTGATCCCCGCATCGGACAAGGCTCGAAAATGGTATGCCTCAATACCGATCTAAGACCTTGAGGCTTAGGTACACCTCGTTTTAGTGATGATCCCAAGCTTAACGGACCTCGGCTCCAACCCGATGTAAATACACATGTATTGAGAATGACCATCGGCTCGTGGTTTCATTCAACACCAAACACAAAGTCCTTGCGTCCATTTGGACTATGGAAATCGTAATGCTTGATGTCTTACCAAGACCTCGTGGATTTGGGCGATTCCCATATCAATCAAGGCATAAGATCGACACACCTCAATATCAATTTAGGTCCTTGCGGCCTTAGGCGATTCCCGCACCAAGCGAGACTTGGACTCGATATTCTATTTATGTCAAAACCAAGACTTCATGGCTTAGGCAACTTGTATTGCGATTAACTCAATCCGAACGAACCTCGGCCTCATTTTGGGCATGAACAACTCAAGCACACATTCAAGCACAAACATGAGCAAAACCATACAAAATATCCAACATTCTACCTACGACTTGATGGATGAGCACCAAACTAAACTCGACAATGGAGACTACCACCTTAGAGGAGACATAAGGACCTTACTTACCTTGGCAAACCTCAAGAACTAACTTGAATAGCTTGAAGGGTTAGCGATGCAAGGCCGAGAGAAATGAGGAAGAGGAGGAGGGTAAGCGTGAATGGCAAAGTGAGCTAAAGTGGTGGAAATGAATGGGAGCTCCTCCTATTTATAGGCACCAAGCTTATCATTACCCATCCAAACGATCCAATTACATTTCTTTAAGTGGTACAGCTATGCCATCAAGGTGGCAAGCCTAGTGTGCAAGGTGTCATGCCTATTTTAAAAGGTGGCACACCTAATGACCTAATGTAATGATTGGAAGCTTACTTGTTTCATTTCTATTGGAACATTTATACAATACCATCATGACTTGGCCTACTTGTTCCCTAAGAAAAATCTTATGGTAAGGATGACCATATCTTTCATGGACATCTAAGCCAATGACTCATCATGCTCATTAAATTCTTAGATTTAGTTAATCATGGGGTTTGGATATTTCACACATGTCTAAATTCAAGAACTTGCTTTCTAAGTTTTGGGCTTTTAGAATATTCCACAAATTTCTATTCTTATTGGTCCACTTAAGCCCTTGAGTCATTTGCTCCTTCCCCAAGGAAAATCTTGAGCCATCATTACCAAATCTTCAAGGGACATCTAAGCTTTCGAGTCACCGACTTCTTCTCCAAGACAAATCTCAAGCCATCATTACCAAGCCAAATGGTTCGCTCTAACTTTTCCAAGTGTCCTGCCTAAAGTCTTTAGTTGGCAAGCCTATTTGTCCAATAATTGCACCTAAGGAATGAGTTGAACGGCTAAAAGGTCATACTTGGCAAATGTAGCTTGTAGTCATCATCGATGATGGCTCGCTTTTCGTCATTTCATTAGGCCATTTGTATCCCGCATTTAATGAGCATTTAATGAAGTTTGAGGATAAGGCCATCAAGGTTGCCAACTCGGCATCAAGATTCTTCAGTCATTAATGAGGGGCTTGGGTTTCACTCTCCGATTGGTCCATGTGTACACCACCATTTTCTTGCCCATCAAGAATATCTACAACTTCATCATTAGTTTTGAAGAGTTAAAGGACACATCACCCCTTTCATTAATGAGGGTGTTATAGAGTTTTCTTCTATTTTGTCATTTTCTTCATCAAGAATGTGGTATAGAAAATTCCATCGTCTAAGTTGGTTTCAAGGCTAAAGAATGGATCATTAGGTACACCTTGAAAAACCGAATCACGTATACTTGAGGTTCGGCCACCACACCCCATGCTCGCTCGAATTGTTCTTTTGGACGGTCAGTCAGCCTAAAAGGTCGATTGGTAAGCCTACTTGTCCAATAATTGCGCCTAAGGAATATGAGTTGAATGGCTAAAAGGTCATACTTGGCAAATGGAGCTTGTAGGCATCATCGATGATGGCTCGCTTTTCGTCGTTTCATTGGGCCATTTGTGTCCTACATTTAATGAGCATATAATGAAGTTTGAGAATAAGGCCATTAAGGTTGCCAACTCGGCATCTAGATTCTTCGGTCATTAATGAGGGGCTTGGGTTTCGCTCTCCAATTGGTCCATGTGTACGCCAATATTTTCTTGCCCATCAAGAATATCTACAACTTCATCATTAGTTTTGAAGAGTCAAAGGACACATCACCCCTTTCATTAATGAGGATGTTCTAGAGTTGTCTTCTATTTTGTCATTTTCTTCATCAAGAAGGTGATTTAGAGAATTCCATCGTCTAAGTTGGTTTTGAGGCCAGAGAATAGATCATTAGGTACACCTTGAAAAACTGAATCATGTATCCTGAGGTTTGGCCATCATGCCCCATGCTCGCCCAAACCGTTTTTTGGATGATTGGTCGGCTTAAAGGGTCAGTTCTCCTTTGGTTGGTTCAATGTCAATCTTATGGCTACCCATGGCCTAACGCTAAGTCAAGGCATTCATGGACCTTAGAATTAATGATGGAATAGCTAGGTCTATCCTTGAAACTCATTCCGATCGATACCCAATCCACTGGTATGGTTCGTGGTCAGTGCATTATCGTTCCACGATCGATCACTAATTCAAAAGTCATTTCCAATCACTAAGAATTAAATAGGGAATGATTCATTTTTGGTTAGAAGACGATTGCATTTGATCAAATTGGATCGTCCGTGCATCGGTACATAGCGGGGCGGAATCACCCGCAGTTGGGCACTACAATCGGTTGGATCGATCATCCATCGATCCAACATCATCCCGTGACCAATCCTCATGATCCAAAAGTCATCTTATGAGCTGCTGATCTTATCCCATTAGTATGATTGGTAGACAATTTACAGCCGACACCTCGACCAGTTCATGGCCAATCGATCGGTCGGATCATGACCGATCCTTGATTCCCTAATGATTGAACCCGTCGATGCCATAGCCAATGGCCCATGGTCGATCCATTTAGGACCTTATGCCTGATTCTTATGAGGTCGAAATCGAGGGCGTTACACCAAATGGGCCCCTCATTTGACCATGGGATACAAAGGAAAATGTGAGAGTTAATGTGGACAAACTGTGGAAGGGAGTGTTGGAGCTAAATGAGGAGTGAAAAAAGCATGACCTTAATTAATAACATTATGTGAGCCACAATTATTCTTACATCTTTGCCTTGCCATGTGTGTTCGACAATTTTTCAGCTTGTCTAAGAATTTCAACCCCACTAACTTGGTTGGAGCAGATCTCTCAATTAGACAAATAAGAAAATAGTCAAATCTCAATCACCTCTCCTTTTGAGCTTCTAATTTAAAGAAAAGAGATTTCTTAAGCCATATTTAGTCAACTGGATTGCTAGAGATATATTTAAAATACTCTATGATTTTGTATATTATTATGTGATTTTATATATTTCTTTTGATTGGTCTTGATTTGTTATTCTATATAGTTATCATGTAAAGCTTATAAGTAGGCTCGCATACTCTTCATTTGATGTTATCTAGACTATTACATTTTTTAGTCACTATTATTCTCAACTTGAATGAGGAAAAATCAACTCGTCAAAATAGGACCTTTAGTCAATTTACTTGCCTAGTCGCTTGAAAATTTATTAGCAGACTATTCTATGACGTCGCTTCCTTAAAGATGACCTGTTATTTCGCCTTTTAATTGTTTTTTTTTTTCCTTTTTGGGTTGAAAACCTTTTAATTAATGTTGGCACGGTGATTTTTGAAAATCTCAACAAGGACTACCCAATCAACCATGCAACAAGGGGACGGTCTTTAACTGATGGTTCTATGACGACTTGTCGCTGACGAGGAGCGTGGATTACATGCATTGACTATGGGAGTTCCAGAGACAATTTTTTGTTACGGCCAATCCTGAGAACCCAACCTCCATGATTTAGCAATTCACTTTTGTGTTCATACTCTAGGTACAACCCGATCAAAATAAAGCTGAATGCTTCCCTTAAATCAACAACTAATTAGCTTTACTACCTCAACAGCAAGGGTGGGACTTAAGATGCTGTAGTTGTTGTGATTGTGCGATCTTGACCCTCTTCTTCCATTGACATTAACGTCCGACGCCTTTCTTCATATGACATTGACACCTGAAATGTCACCAAAATCCTGCAATCGTCAAGGACTTGCATTTCCAGGAAAAAAAATGTCCACATGTTACGCATTAAACAACTCCAAAAGCGCTAGCCATATTAGAACCATTAAATTACCATTATCGTCCTTTTGACATTGTCATTCAATCGCTCAATTTGATCATAAATTGTTGCCAGCTTATCCTTCTCCTTCGTTCTTAATTCGACAAGCTGTGCCATGAAATTTTACTTCTCAGCTTGGAACTTACGAAACTTAACTATGCAAAAATAGATGACCAACATAACCAAATCAATTATACCACTAGCTTATTGGGAAAAAACTCATAAACTTAAGGGACTAATAAATAAAGTTACTTTCAAATCAATTGTACCACTAGCTCATTGGGAAAAACTCATAAACTTACTTAAGGGACTAACAAATAAAGTTACCTCCATAAATCTCATTGAGAGGTTTTGTAATTGCATAAATCTTAATATAGTTTGTTGAGGTTCTCTCTCGTTCTTCAATTTGCTCTTGTACTAAATAACATCATCAAATCAAATAAAATCTCATATTATCGAAGTTGACTAATTCAATACAATTCCTCACTTAAATCTGCAAAAATGTGTTAAAATTCCTCTAGCAATTGTTGTCTAAAGGAAAAAAAAAACATATTAATCAAATATAAGTATTATACTGTAGCAAAAGTTAACAAATCCACTTACATGTATCATTTGTTAAACTTACCAATTCTACTCAATCTTCGAGCCCACTTGATCAATCTTAGCCTTAACTTCAACCCCCTGCTGCAAAACAAGAGTACAATAAAACAATGAAATAGAACATGAATTAGCTTAATTAATTAAACGAATTCATCTGGATTAAACATCGATATTCCAAAGTTATTCAGTTATATAAGCCATGAATAACTAAACAAGTGAGTTGTGCAACATAGGATTATGAAATAGCATGGATGCACGGAAGAATTGTTACTCTTCACGAATTTTACTCATCTAAGAGCTCGACGGACAAAATCAACAAAACATATAAAAAAGAAATAAGTCCAATAACCTCGAAAGTTCCTCATCATTTTTAAGTAGATATCGTCAGGATGCCTCTCATGTGTTCTTTGCGTCACTGCACACCACAAGAGATCGAAAGTTTGAAACAGAAATTATAGTTCAATCGACTTGGAGATATTTAAATCATTCACATCTTCACCCTCTTTCTAACCTTCATGTAATGGTTGTTGTCGACGAATTGGTGTGGGTTAGTGAGGTCATCTTGGGACATTGCTATCATAGGAGCAGCTCATTCCAAACCAACATATCGATTAGTTGCTCATTCTTCCATGAACAACTCAAATCATCAGAAGACAGAGCCTCGAGGTAAAAGACATAAAGCCATGAATTGAAGCGTAACAACTAAAGAGCAACAAAAAATTAACAACAATCAATGAATGCGAGCAACCCTAAACAATAAGTAACAGAAAACGGTGATCAGTGAAGCATAAGAAATAAATCAACAAAATATATAAACCTCGGCACAACCCTCAAGAAATAAATCAACATAGAACAGTCTTAAATGGGATCAAATGAAGATGTAAAGAGGCAATTAGTGAATCGAAACGACAATTGAATCAAGAATAACCCTTAATAGACAAATTAACACGATAAGTGAATCGAAAGAAATCAAGCGAATGGGACGTACCTAAACAAGATAGCACCAGGTTTGAGCAATTCAAAAATCAAATGACACCTTAATACAAGAGAGCACCTCATTTTAGGGTTTAAGCAATTCGAATTTCAAATGAGCAGGATTACTTTATGCACCCCTCAACAGACAAATAAACACGATCAGTGAATATGGAAGAAATAAAGCGAATGGGACGTACCTGAACAAGATAGCATCGGGTTTGAGCGATTCGAAAATCGAAGGAGACCTAAACACAAGAGAGCACCGCACTTTAGAGTTTGAACAATTCGAATTTCAAAGGAGCGGGATTACTTTATGCATCCCTCAACAAACGAATAAACACAATCAATGAATCGGAAGAAATAAAGTGAATGGAAAAAAAAAATAAGTCCAATCACCTTGAAAGTTCCTCATCTATTTTAAGCATATATCGTCGAGATGCCTCTCCTATGTTCTTTGCGTCATTGCACACCACACGAGATCGAAAGTTTAAAACAGAAATTATAGTTCAATCGACATGGAGATATCCAAATCACTCACATCTTCACCCTCTTTACTACCGTCATGTAATGGTTGTCGTTGATGAATTGGTGCGGGTTGGAGTGGTCATCTTCGGACATGGTTATCACATGAGTTTCTCATTCCAAACCAACATATCGATTAGTTGTTCATTCTTCCATGAGTAATTCAAATAATGATAAGACAAAGCCTTGAAATAGACGACATAAAGCCATGAATTGAAGCGTAAGAACTAAAGAGCAACACACAATCAACAACAATCAATGAATGCGAGTAACCCTAAACGAATAAGTAATGAAAAACGATGATCAATGAAGCATAAGAAATATATCAACAGAAGATATAAAGTCTCGACGGAACACTTAAGGAATAAATCAACACAGACAACCTTAAATGGGATAAAGGAAGATATAAAGAGGCGATCAGTGAATTGGAGCGACCCCTCCGTGAATATTCAACAGAGAACATCAAGGTTTCAGGCGACAACTGAATCGGGAACAACCTTCAACAGGCAAATCAACATAATAAGTGAATCGGAAGAAATAAAACGAATGTGATGTACCTAAACAAGATAGCACCGAGTTTAAGCAATTCGAAAATCGAAGGAAACCTGAACACAAGAGAGCACCGCACTTTAGGGTTTGAGCAATTTGAATTTCGAATAAGTAGGATTATTTTATGCATCCCTCAATAGACGAATCAACACGATTAGTGAATTCGAAGTAATAAAGCGAATAGGACGTACCTGAACAAGATACCACTAGGTTTGAGCAATTCAAAAATCAAAGGAGATCTTAACACAAGAGAGCACCGCACTTTAGGGTTTGAGAAATTCAAATTTTTGAAGGAGTAGGATTACTTTATGTATCCCTTAAGAGACGAATCAACACGATTAGTGAATCGAAAGAAATAAAGCGAATGAGACGTACGTAAACAATATAGCACTGAGTTTGAGCAATTCAAAAATAGGAGACCTGAACACAAGAGAGCACCGCACTTTAGGATTTGAGCAATTCAAATTTCGAAGGTACATGATTACTTTATGCATCCTTGAGCAAATGAATCAACAAGATCAATGAATTGGAAGAAATAAAGCAAATGGAAAAAAGAAATAAGTCCAATCACCTCGAAAGTTCCTCATCTATTTTAAGCAAATATCGTTTGGATGCCTCTCCTGCGTTTTTTGCATTACTGCACACCACATGAGCTCGAAAGTTTGAAACATAAATTATAATTCAATCGACTTGGAAATATCCAAATCACTCACATCTTCACTCTCTTTATGACCCTCATGTAATGGTTGTCGTTGACAAATTGGTACGGGTTGGCGAGGTTGTCTCGGGACATTGTTATCACAGGAGCCTCTTATTTCAAACCAACATAACGATTAGTTACTCATTCTTCCATGAGTAACTCAAATTATCATAACACAAAGCCTCGAGATAAAAGATATAAAGCCATGAATCGAAGCATAACAACTAAAAAGCAACCAAAAATCAACAACAATTAGTGAATGCCAGCAACCCTAAATGAATAAGCAACGGAAAACGATGATCAATGAAGCAAGAAAGATAAATCAACAGAAGAAATAAAGCCTCGACACAACCCTCAAGGAATAAATCAACATACCCTCAATAAACGAATCAACACGATAAGTGAAATAAAAGAAATAAAACGAATGGCACGTACCTGAACAAGATAACACCAGATTTAAGCGATTTGAAAATCAAAGAAGACCTAAACACAAGAGAGCACCGCGCTATAGGGTTGGAGCAATTGGAATTTCGAAGGAGCGGGATTACTTTATGCATGCTTGAGCAGACGAATCAACACGATCAATGAATCAAGAGATATAAAGTGAATGGAAAAAAGAAATAAATCCAATCACCTCGAAAATTCCCCATCTATTTTAAGTAGATATCGTCGAGATGCCTCTCCTGTGCTCTTTGCGTCACTGCACACCACACAAGATTGAAATTTTGAAACAGAAATTATAATTCAATCGAATTGGAAATATCCAAATTACTCACATCTTCACCCTCTTTACGACCCTCATGTAACGGTTGTCGTCGACGAAATGGTGCAGGTTAGTGAGGTCGTCTTAGGACATTGTTATCATATGAGCCTCTCATTTCAAACCAACATATCGATTAGTTCATTCTTTCACGAGTAACGCAAATCATCATAAGATAAAATCTCGAGATAGAAGGCATAAAATTATGAATTGAAGCGTAACATCTAAGAGCAACCCAAAATCAACAACAATCAGTGAATACGAGCAACCCTAAACAAATAAGCAATGAAAAACAGTGATCAGTGAAGCATAAGAGATAACTCATTAGAAGAAATTAAGCCTTGACACAACCCTCAAGGAATAAATCAACATACCCTCAACAAATGAATCAATACGATAAGTGAAGCAAAAGAAATAAAGCAAATGGCACGTACCTGAACAAGATAACACCGGATTTGAGTGATTTGAAAATCGAAAAAAAAAAAAAAAACCTAAACACAAGAGAGTACCGCACTTTAGGGTTTGAGCAATTCGAATTTCGAAGGAGCATGATTACTTTATACATTCTTGAGCAGACGAATCAACACAATCAATGAATCAGAAGAAATAAAGCGAATGGAAAAAAGAAATAAATCCAATTACCTCAAAAGTTCATCATCTATTTTAAGCAGATATCGTCGGGATGCCTCTCCTGTTCTTAGAGTCACTGCAAACCACACGAGATCGAAAGTTTAAAACATAATTTATAATTCAATCGACTTGGAAATATCCAAACTCACTCACATTTTCACTCTCTTTATGACCCTCATATAATGGTTGTCGTCAACGAATTGGTGCGGGTTTGTGAGGTCGTCTTGGATATTGTTATCACAGGAGCCTCTCATTTCAAACAAACATATCGATTAGTTGCTCATTCTTCCATAAGTAACTCAAATCATCATAACACAAAGCCTCGAGGTAGAAGACATGAAACCATAAATCGAAGCGTAACAACTAAAGAGCAACCCAAAATCAACACCAATCAGTGAATGCGAGCAATCCTAAATGAATAAGCAACTGAAAACAGTGATCAGTGAAATATAAGAGATAAATCAACAAAAGAAATAAAGCTTCGAAACAACCCTCAATGAGTAAATCAACATACCATCAGTAAACGAATCAACACGATAAATGAAGCAAAAAAAAAAATAAAGCGAATGGCACGTACCTAAACAAGATATCACTGGATATGAGTGATTTGAAAATCGAAGAAGAACTGAACACAAGAGAGCATCGCACTGTAGGGTTTGAGCAATTCGAATTTTGAAGGAGCAGGATTACTTTTTGCATCCTTGAGCAGATGAATCAACATGATCAATGAATCGAAAGAAATAAAGTGAATAGAAAAAAGAAATAAGCCAAATCACCTCAAAAGTTCCTCATATATTTTAAGCAGATATCATCGAGATGTCTCTCCCGTGTTCTTTGCTTCACTGCACACCACACGAGATCAAAAGTTTGAAATGGAAATTATAATTCAATCGACTTAGAAATATCCAAATTACCTACATCTTCACCCTTTTTATGACCATCATGTAATGGTTGTTGTCGACGAATTGGTGCAGGTTGTCTTGAAACATTGTTATCACAGAAGCTTCTCATTTCAAACCAACATATTGATTAGTTGTTCATTCTTCCATGAGTAACTCAAATCATCATAAGACAAAGTCTCGAGGTAGAAGACATAAAGCCATGAAACGAAACATAACAACTAAAGAGCAACCCAAAATCAACAACAATAAGTGAATGCGAGCAACCCTAAATGAATAAGCAACGGAAAACGGTGATCAGTGAAGCATAAGAGATAAATCAATGGAAGAAAAAAAGCGTCGGCACAATGCTCAAGGAATAAATCAACATACCCTCAATAAATGAATCAACACGATAAGTGAATCAGAAGAAATAAAGTGAATGGCGCGTAACTGAACAAGATAGCACCGGATTTGAGCGATTTGAAAATCGAAGAAGGCCTGAACACAAGAGAGCACTGCACTTTAGAATTTGAGCAATTCAAATTTCGAAGGAGCATGATTACTTTATGTATCTTTGAGTAGACGAATCAACATGATCAATGAATCGGAAGAAATAAAGCGAATGGAAAAAAGAAATAAGTCCAATCAACTCGAAAGTTTGTCATCTATTTTAAGCAGATGCCTCTCCTGTGTTCCTTGCGTCATTGCACAACACACGAGATCGAAAGTTTGAAATGAAAATTATAATTCAATCGACTTGGAAATCCACAACAATCAGTGAATGCGGGCAACCCTACACGGATAAGCAACAGAAAACGGTGATCGGTGAAGCATAAGAGATAAATCAACAGAAAAAATAAAGCCTCGACACAACCCTCAAGGAAGAAATCAATATACATTCAATAAACGAATCAATATGATAAGTGAAGCAAAAGAAATAAAGCGAATGGCAAGTACCTAAAAAAGATAGCACTAGATTTGAGCGATTTGAAAATCGAAAAAAAAACGAACACAAGAGACCACCACACTTAAGGATTTGAGCAATTCAAATTTCAAGAGAGTAGGATTACTTTATGCATTCTTGAGCAGATGTATCAACACGATCGATGAATCGGAAGAAATAAAGCGAAAGGAAAAAAGAAATAAGTTCAATCATCTCGAAATTTCCTCATCTATTTTAAGCAGATATCGTCGAGATGCTTCTCTTATGCTTTTTGCGTCACTGCACATCACACAAGATCGAAAGTTTGAAACGGAAATTATAATTCAATCGACTTGGAAATATCAAAATCACTCATATCTTCACCCTCTTTACGACCCTCATGTAACGGTTGTCGTCGATGAATTGGTGCGGGTTGGTGAGGTCGTCTTGGGACATTGTTATCACAAGAGCCTCTTATTTCAAACCAACATATCGATTAGTTGTTCATTCTTCCATGAGTAACTCAAATCATCATAAGACAAGGCCTCGAGGTAGAAGACATAAAGCCGTGAATCGACGCGTAACAACTAAAGATCAACCCAAAATCAATAACAATCAGTGAATGTGAGCAACCCTAAACGAATAAGCAACAGATAGTGAAGCATAGAGATAAATCAACAGAAGAAATAAAACTTCGGCACAACCTCAAGGAATAAATCAACATGCCCTTAGTAAACGAATCAACATGATAAGTGAAGCAAAATAAATAAATTGAATGGCACGTACCTGAACAAGATAGCACCGGATTTGAGCGATTTGAAAATCGAAGAAGACCTGAACAAAAGAGAGCACCGCACTTTAGGATTTCAGCAATTCAAATTTCGATGGACTAGGATTACTTTATGCATCTTTGTGCAGACGAATCAACATGATCAATGAATCGGGAGAAATAAAGCGAATGGAAAAAAAAAAATAAGTCCAATCACCTTGAAAGTTCCTCATCTATTTTAAGCAGATATTGTCGGGATGCCTCTCCTGTGTTCTTTGTGTCACTGCACACCACACAAGATCGAAAGTTTGAAATGGAAATTATAATTTAATCGACGTGGAAATATCAAAATCAGTCACATCTTCACCCTCTTAAATGACTCTCATGTAACGGTTCTCGTCGACGAATTGATGCAGGTTGGTGAGGTCGTTTTGGGACATCGTTGTCACATGAGTCTCTCATTTCAAACCAACATATCGATTAATTGCTCATTCTTCTATGAGTAACTCAAATCAGCATAAGACAAAGCCTCGAGGTAAAGGACATAAAGTCATGAAACGAAGTGTAACAACTAAAGAGCAACCCAAAATTAACAATAATAAGTGAATGCAAGTAACCCTAAACGAATAAGCAGCAGAAAATGGTGATTAGTGAAGCATAAGAGATAAATCAATAGAAGAAATAAAGCATCGGCACAATCCTCAAGGAATAAATCAACATACCCTCAATAAACGAATCAATACGATAAGTGAATCAGAAGAAGTAAAGCGAATGGTATGTAATTGAACAAGATAGCACCGGATTTGAGCGATTTGAAAATTGAAGAAGACCTGAACACAAGAGAGCACCACACTTTAGGATTTGAGCAATTCGAATTTCGAATGAGCAATATTACTTTATGCATCCTTGAGCAAACGAATCAACACGATCAATGAATCACAAGAAATAAAGCGAATGGAAAAAAGAAATAAGTCCAATCACCTCGAAAGTTCCTCATCTATTTTTAGCAAATATGGTTGGGATGTCTCTCTTGTGTTCTTTGTGTCACTGCACACCACATGAGATCGAAAGTTTGAAACAAAAATTATAACTCAATCGACTTAGAAGTATCAAAATCACTCACATCTTCACCTTCTTTATGACCCTCATGTAATGGTTGTTGTCGACGAATTTATGCGGATTGGTGAGGTCGTCTTGGGGCATTGTTGTCACATGAGCCTCTCATTTCAAACCAATATATCGATTAGTTGTTCATTCTTCTAGGAGTAACTCATATCATCATAAGACAAAGCCTCGAGGTAGACGACAGAAAGCTATGAATCAAAACGTAACAACTAAAGAGCAACCCAAAATTATCAACAATTAGTGAATGCGAGCAACCCTAAACGAATAAGCAATGAAAAACGGTGATAAATGAAACATAGAGGTAAATCAATAAAAGAAATAAAGTCTCGGCGCAACCCTCAATGAATAAATCAACATACCCTCAATAAACGAATCAACACGATAAGCTAATCAAAAGAAATAAAACGAATGCCACGTACCTGAACAAGATAACACCGGATTTGAGCAATTTGAAAATCGAAGAAAACTTGAACACAAGAGAGTACTGCCTTTTAGGATTTGAGCAATTCGAATTCGAAGCAGCGGGATTACTTTATGCATCATTGAGCAGACGAATCAACACGATCAATGAATCAGGAGAAATAAAGCGAATGGAAAAAAGAAATATGTCCAATCACCTCGAAAGTTCCTCATCTATTTTAAGTAGATATCGTCGGGATGCCTCTTCTGTGTTCTTTGCGTTGCTACTCACCACATGAGATCGAAAGTTTGAAACAGAAATTGTAATTCAATCAACTTGGAAATATCAAAATCACTCACATTTTCACCCTCCTTATGACCCTAATGTAATGGTTGTCGTTGACGAATTGGTGCGGGTTGGTGAGGTCGTCTTGGGACATTGTTCTCATAAGAGCCTCTCATTTCAAACCAACATATCGATTAGTTGCTCATTCTTCCATGACTAACTCAAATCATCACAAGACAAAGCCTCGTGGTAGAAGACAGAAAGCCATGAATCAAAGCATAACAACTAAAGAGCAACCCAAAATTATCAACAATCAGTGAATGCGAGCAACCCTAAACGAATAAGCAATGAAAAACGGTGATCAGTGAAACATAGAGGTAAATTAACAGAAGAAATAAAGTCTCGACACAACCCTTAAGGAATAAATCAACATACCCTCAATAAACGAATCAACACGATAAGTGAATCAAAAGAAATAATGCGAATGGCACGTACCTAAACAAATTAACACTAGATTTAAGTGATTTGAAAATCGAAGAAGATCTGAACATAAGAGAGCACCGCACTTTAGGGTTTGAGCAATTCGAATTTCGAAGGAGCATGATTACTTTATACATCCTTGAGCAGACGAATCAACATGATTAATGAATTGCAAGAAATAAAGCGAATGGAAAAAATAAATTAGTCGGATCACCTCGAAAGTTCCTCATATATTTTAAGCAGATATTGTCGAGATCCCTCTCCTGTGTTCTTTGCATGACTGCATACCATACGAGATCGAAAGTTTGAAACAGAAATTTTAGTTCAATTGACTTAGAAATATTGAAATCACTCACATCTTCAACCTCTTTAAGACCCTCATGTAATGGTTGTCGTCGACGAATTGGTGTAGGTTGGTGAGGTCGTCTTGGAACATTGTTCTCATAGGAGCCTCTCATTTCAAACTAACATATTGATTAGTTGTTCATTCTTCCACGAGTAACTCAAATCATCATAAGACAAAGCTTCGATGTAGAAGACATAAAGCCATGAATGGAAGCGTAACAACTAAAGAGCAACCCAAAATCAACAACAATTAGTGAATGCGAGCAATCCTAAACGAATAAGTAACGGAAAACGGTGATCAGTGAAGCATAGAGATAAATCAACAGAAGAAATAAAGTCTCGGCACAACCCTCAAGGAATAAATCAACATACCCTCAATAAACGAATCAACACGGTAAGTTAATTAAAAGAAATAAAGCAAATGGAATGTACCTGAACAAGATAATGCCGGATTTGAGCGATTTGAAAATCAAAGAAGACTTGAACATAATAGTGCACTGCACTTTAGGGTTTGAGTAATTCGAATTTCGAAGGAGCATGATTACTTTATGCATCCTTGAGCAGACCAATCAACACGATCAATGAATCGGAAGAAATAAAGCGAATGGAAAAAAGAAATAAGTCAAATCACCTCAAAAGTTCCTTATCTTTTTTAAGCATATATCGTTGGGATGCCTCTTCTATGTTCTTTGCATCACTGTACACCACACGAAATCGATAGTTTGAAACAGAAAATATAATTCAATCGACTTGGAAATATCCAAATCACACATCTTCACCCTCTTTATGACCCTCGTGTAATGGTTGTCGTCGACAAATTGGTTCGGGTTGGTGAGGTCGGCTTGGGACATTGTTATCACATGAGCCTCTCATTTCAAACCAACATATCGATTAGTTGCTCATTCTTCCATGAGTAACTCAAATTATAGAAGATAAGGCCTCGAGACAGAAGACATAAAGCTATGAATCGAAGCGTAATAACTAAAGAGCAACCCAAAATTCGCAACAATCACTGAATGCGAGCAACCCTAAACAAATAAGCAACGGAAAACGGTGATCAGTGAGGCATAAGAAATAAATCAACAGAAGAAATAAAGCCTCGGCATAACCCTCAAGGAATAAATCAAGATACCCTTAATAAACGAATCAACATAATAAGTGAATCAGAAGAAATAAAACGAATGCCATGTACCTGAACAAGATAGCATCGGATTTGAACGATTTGAAAATCGAAGAAGACATGAACACAAGAGAGCACCACAATTTAGGGTTTGAGTAATTTGAATTTCGAATGAGCTGGATTACTTTATGCATCCCTCAATAGACTTATCAACACAATCAGTGAATAAAAAAAAATAAAGTGAATAGGACGTACCTGAACAAGATAGCATCGGGTTTGAGCAATTCGAAAATCAAATGAGACCTGAACACAGGAAAGCACCGCACTTTATGGTTTGAGCAATTCAAATTTTGATAAAGCATGATTACTTTATACATCTCTCAAGAGACGAATGAACACGATAAGTGAATCAGAAAAAATAAAGCGAATGGGATGTATTTGAACAAGATAGCACCGTGTTTGAGCGATTCCAAAATTGAAGGAGACTTGAACACAAGAGAGTACCGCACTTTAAGGTTTGAGTAATTCGAATTTCGAAGGAGCATGATTACTTTATGCATCTCTCAACAAATGAATCAACACGATAAGTGAATTGAAAGAAATAAAGCAAATGGGACGTACCTGAATAAGATAGCACCGAGTTTGAGGAATTCGAAAATTGAAGAAGACCTGAACACAAGATAGCACCACACTTTAGGGTTTAAGCAATTCGAATTTCGTAAGAGCATAATTACTCATGCATCCCTCAAGAGACGAATCAACACGGTAAGTGAATTGGAAGAAATAAAGCGAATGAGACGTACCTAAATAAGATACCACCGGATTTGAGCAATTCAAAAATCAAATGTGACATGAATACAAGAGAGCACCGCATTTTAGGGTTTGAGCAATTCGAATTTTGAAGGAGCATGATTACTTTATGCATCCCTCAAGAGACGAATCAACACGATAAGTGAATCAGAAAAAATAAAGCGAATGGGATGTATTTGAACAAGATAGCACCGTGTTTGAGCGATTCCAAAATTGAAGGAGACTTGAACACAAGAGAGTACCGCACTTTAAGGTTTGAGTAATTCGAATTTCGAAGGAGCATGATTACTTTATGCATCTCTCAACAAATGAATCAACACGATAAGTGAATTGAAAGAAATAAAGCAAATGGGACGTACCTGAATAAGATAGCACCGAGTTTGAGGAATTCGAAAATTGAAGAAGACCTGAACACAAGATAGCACCACACTTTAGGGTTTAAGCAATTCGAATTTCGTAAGAGCATAATTACTCATGCATCCCTCAAGAGACGAATCAACACGGTAAGTGAATTGGAAGAAATAAAGCGAATGAGACGTACCTAAATAAGATACCACCGGATTTGAGCAATTCAAAAATCAAATGTGACATGAATACAAGAGAGCACCGCATTTTAGGGTTTGAGCAATTCGAATTTTGAAGGAGCATGATTACTTTATGCATCCCTCAAGAGACGAATCAACACGATCAGTGAAAGCGAATGAGACGTATCTGAACAAGATAACACCAGGTTGGAGCAATTCAAAAATCGAAGGAAACCTAAAGAGAGCACCGTACTTTGGGGTTTGAGCAATTCGAATTTCGAATGAGCAAGATTACTTTATGCATCCTCGAGTAGACGAATCAACATGATCAATGAATCGGAAGAAATAAAGTGAATGAAAAAAAGAAATAAGTCCATTCACCTCAAAAGTTCCTCATCTATTTTAAGCAGATAATGTCGGGATGCCTCTCCTGTGTTCTTTACGTCACTGTACACCACACGAAATTGAAAGTTTGAAACGAAAATTATAATTCAATCGACTTGGAAATATCCAAATCACTCACATCTTCACCCTCTTTATGACCCTCATGTAATGGTTGTTGTCAACGAATTGTTGTGGGTTGATGAGGTTGTTTTGAGATATTGTTGTCATAGGAGCCTCTCATTTCAAACCAATATATGGATTAGTAGCTCATTCTTCCATGAGTAACTCAAATCATCAGAAGACAAAGTCTTTAGGTAAAAGACATAAAGCCATGAACTGAAGCATGACAACTAAGGAGTAACCCAAAATCAACAATAATCAGTGAATGTGAGCAACCCTAAACGAATAAGCAACGAAAAAAAGTGATTAGTGAAGCATAAGAGATAAATCAATAGAAGATATAAAGCCTCAGCACAAACCTTAATGAATAAATCAACATAGAACAACCTTAAATAGGATCAAAGGAATACGTAAAGAGGCGATTAGTGAATCGGGGTAACCCTTCCGTGAGTAATCAACAGAGAATATAAAGGCTTGAGACAACAACTGAATCGAGAACAACCCTCAATAGACAAATCAACACGATAAGTAAATTGTAAGAAATAAAGCAAATGGGACGTACTTGAACAAGATAGCATCGGGTTTGTGTAATTTGAAAATCGAAGGAGACCTGAACACAAGAGAGCACTGCATTTTAGGGTTTGAGTAAGTCGAGTTTCGAAGGAAGAGGATTACTTTATGCATCCCTCAACAGATGAATCAACATGATTAGTGAATCGGAAGAAATAAAGCTAATGGAACGTACCTGAACAAGATAGCACTGGATTTGAGCGATTCCAAAATCTAAAGGAGACCTGAACATAAGAGAGCACCGCACTTTGGGATTTGAGCAATTCAAATTTCGAATGAGTAGGATTACTTTATACATCCCTCAATAGACGAATCAACACAATCAATGAATCTGAAGAAATAAAGCAAATGGAAAAAAGAAATAAGTTCAATCATCTCAAAAGTTCCTATATATTTTAAGCAGATATTGTCAGGATGCCTCTCCTGTGTTCTTTATGTCACTGCACACCATACGAGATCGAAAGTTTGAAATAGAAATTATAATTCAATCGACTTGGAAATATCCAAATCACTCACATCTTCAACCTCTTTATGACTCTCATGTAATGGTTGTCGTCGACGAATTGGTGCGGGTTGGTGAGGTCGTCTTGGGACATTATTATCACATGAGCTTTTCATTCCAAATTAACATATGGATCATTTGCTTATTCTTCCATGAGTAACTCAAATCATCATAAAGCAAAGTCTTGAGGTAGAAGACATAAAGCCATGAATCGAAGCGTAACAACTAAATAGCAACCCAAAATCAACAACAATTAGTGAATGCGAGCAACCCTAAATGAATAAGTAACGAAAAACGGTGATTAGTGAAGCATTAGAGATAAATCAACAAAAGATATAAAGCCTCGGCCCAACCCTCAAGGAATAAATCAACATAGAACAGCCTTAAATGGGATCAAATGAAGACGTAAAGAGTCGATCAATGAATCGGAGCAACCCCTCTATGAATAATCAATAGAGAACATAAATGCTTGAGGCGACAACTGAATCGGGAACAACCCTCAACAGACGAATTAACACGATAAGTGAATCGGAAGAAATAAAGCGAATGGGACGTACCTGAACAAGATAGTACCAAGTTTGAGCAGTGCGAAAGTTGAAGAAAACCTAGACACAAGAGAGCACCGCACTTTAGGGTTTGAGTAATTCGAATTTTGAATGAGCAAGATTACTTTATGCATTCCTCAACAGACAAATCAACACGATAAGTGAATCAGAAGAAATAAAGTGAATGGGACGTACTTGAACAAGATATCACCGGGTTTGAGCGATTCCAAAATCGAAGGCAAGTTGAACATAAGAGAGCACCGCACTTTGGGGTTTGAGCAATTCGAATTTCGAAGGAGCAAGATTACTTTTTGTATCCTTCAATAGACAAATCAAGACGATCAATAAATTGGAAGAAATAAAGCAAATGGAAAAAAGAAATAAGTCCAATCACCTCAAAAGTACATCATCTATTTTAAGCAGATATTGTTGGGATGTCTCTCCTGTGTTCTTTGGGTCACTGCACACCACACGAGATCGAAAGTTTGAAACAAAAATTATAATTCAATCGATTTGGAAATATCGAAATCACTCACATCTTCACCCTCTTTAGTACCCTCATGTAATGGTTGTCGTCAACGAATTGGTGCGGGTTAGTGAGATCGTTTTGGGACATTGTTATCACGGGAGCTTCTCATTCCAAACCAACATATCGATTAGTTACTTATTCTTCCATGAGTAAGTCAAATCATCAGAAGACAAAGCCAAGGTAGAAGACATAAAGCTATAAATCAAAGCGTGACAACTAAAGAGCAACCCAAAATCCACAACAATGCGAACAACCCCAAAATGAATAAGCAACGGAAAACGGTGATTAGTGAAGCATAAGAGATAAATTAATAGAAGATATAAAGCCTCGACCTAACCTTCAAGGAATAAATCAACATAGAATAGCCTGAAATGGGATCAAATGAAAACATAAAGAGGCAATCAGTGAATCGGAAGAAATAAAGTGAATGGGACGTACCTGAACAAGATAGCATTGGGTTTGAGCAATTCGAAAATCAAACGAGACTTGAACACAAGAGAGCATCGCACTTTAAGGTTTGAGCAATTCGAATTTCGAAGGAGCGTGATTACTTTATGCATCCATGAACAAACGAATCAACACGATTAATGAATCGGAAGAAGTAAAGCAAATGAAAAAAAAGAAATAAGTCCAATCACCTCGAAAGTTCCTCATCTATTTTAAGTAGAGAAAGTGACAATCGGTCCAAAGTACCTTCCTTTTGATTAGATTGGTCAAAAGTGAGTTCTTTCTAAACTTATTAAAACCCATCATTGGTTAGGAGTTATTTTATTAGATCCATTTGAACCTTTATTTAGGCAATCCATAGATCATCCATCCTATTAAATATGAATTAAAATACGGGCGTGTGACCCAATATGCCGTCTCTACTAATCACATGTACCACACAAGGGAAAAAAACTCAAGGTGGACTTGTTAAGAACGAAATGGTAATTTCTGCGTTTAAGCTTTAAATCAATATAGTCTCTCTGTTTTTCTTTTAATAAATGAATAGTAGATTAATTTCTTTCGAAGGACGATAATGCCGGGTTTGGAAAAGGTGTAGAAAGCGGGGCAATGAAAATATGGATGCAACGTTGAGAGGAGTTTGAAAACTTTGTGAGAGTAGAAGAACAGGGAAACCTCGCCAATCAGAAGATCATGCTAGAAAACAGAACTTTTTAATGAAGAAAACGAGGGAGGGCCACGTCCCTTACGAAAGCTCAAGTCGACTTAGCTCTTTACTTTTGACTGGCTGAATTCAACCATTAAAACGAATTCCAAATCCTAGAGTAGGACTACACACTTCAAGCAGAGTTGGCAATATGGGTTTGCACGACTCTGAAATGTAACCCACTTTAATTATATTGCTGAAAATTGGAACCTAAGTTATGCGGATATGGGTTGGGTAAAAATTGCTGAAATTATATTTCATAAAAATGGTTTAGTATGGGTTAAACAACTTGATGCGGGTTGGATCATTCTCAATTAGACCCAAATCAACCCGATCTACCTCTTTAACATGTATCAGTTAAAGAAAGACTACACAATACAATTGACTTCATAAGAATATTGTTGTTGCACGTGCTTTACACAGACTTACAATTTTACTGTTACATACTAGCTAAATAGCACGCACTTATGCATGTCTAAAACAAATAATATATATAAATGATTGTTGCACAAGATAACTGTCCAGAGGTGCAAATTCGTTTAGGAAAGTTGAATGAGTGTAAGATGTGAGAAATTCTAATTCAATATCAGATTATAAGATATTTATGGGATTGGGTTGACAATATCCTGACTATTTTAAATTGTATTGTCCATTTTTAAGTTTATATTGGCGGGATATATGTATTAATGAAAATTGTGTATTTCATGGAAATTTTTAGCAAAAAATGGAGCCCGAAATCTATTTACTTCAGTATTTTCTTCTTTCTATTTGCAATTATAGAGAAACTCTACTTACTAATAAAATGGATTTTATTATTACTAACCGAGTGTCTTTTTCATCAAAAGGAAAAACCTATCCAAAAGAGTCAAGAAAAAGTTACCAAAAAGGGGAAAAAACAAAAAATCTAGTTAAGAAACTGCAAGACTTTTCATATCTAGATGAACTCATGGAGAACTTGGTTGCTCTGTATGTCTTCTGTTACTGAAAGCAAAGGACAGTAGCAACATCAACTTGCTGCCGGGCCACTTGCAGGCCCTTTCCTATCACCCACTAGTCACTCTGTCTCTCACAATTTATTCATTACAGCCAAAACTCAATGGAACGTGGTAGAAATCTTACATGCACCGAGTAATCTGCCGCTTACTTGGCCTTTGCAAAACACAACAGCAAGATTGCCTTTATTGGTAAATTTAGTCATGCTTTTCTCATTATGTGATTTTTAATCCTTTGTTGTTCTTTTCCTTCGTTTAGTGAACTTAGTCTCACGCGATCGTGTCGCATGCTCTTTTCGACTCTGTTCATTTTCTCCGGCAGTAGGATACTTTCTTGTCCATCATCCGTTCAGTTTGCTCTGATTTGTCCCTTCCCTGCACATTTTAAAGCTTTCTGTTGGGTCTACAGATGATGTTATGCATGTTGTATGCACACCCGCTCATGCCCAATTCTCAAGATTCAGCTTTAGTTTGAATATGCAGCCGACAGTTTCTGTTTTTGAAGACCCTAACTTGAAGGTTTTTACTCTTCACAGACACACATAACCATTGCTCCACAACATCCCCATAGAGGATCCTCAAGAATTTTTCCATTCTACCACATGATACTTTTAACATCAGAGATTGAAGCAGAGAGTTTAATGACAAGCTTATTGAGAGAGAAGCTCTGCTCTAAAGGGCTGGAAGTTGAGCAGCGCCGAGCCGAACTTGCAACGGCAGTAAGAAGCGCTGATATTGTCAAACACAAAGTTCAGAACGCACTAGGCAATCTTTCTTGCATCGCCCACAAGTTAAAAGGACATGGAACTTCAGGTATTCCATACTCTTTGAAGACAACCTGTGTGAATGA
Source organism: Eucalyptus pauciflora (assembly GCA_007663325.1). Classification (NCBI taxonomy): domain Eukaryota; kingdom Viridiplantae; phylum Streptophyta; class Magnoliopsida; order Myrtales; family Myrtaceae; genus Eucalyptus; species Eucalyptus pauciflora. The sequence continues at coordinate 1,522,720 of VMYD01000077.1, forward strand.
TAAAAACAGTTGCATCTCATTGCAAGATGGCCTCTGCGTATATTTGTTTATCACTCTTGATCATTTGCTTTACTTCCTGAAAGGCTTCATCATAGGAATCACACAAAAAAGAAAACAAAAAAGGGGGGAAAAACAAACAGATGCTGAAGAAGGATGAGAAGATAATAAGCAAGTTCGAGAACGACCTGCAAGACTCTGGGAAGGAGATGGGTGTCCTCAGGGGGATACTGCCAAAAGTGTTCCATGAAAGCGACCTCATGAGGGAGCAGGTGAAGTAGTTCAGCGAAAAGAACATGCTCCTGAACCCCGAAGGTCTCCATGTTGAAGAAGAAGATCGACGTCCCTTGACAAGCACACTCTTTAAGGATGGACAGACAACAATGTTGAGGGATTTTCTCGCTGGAGTGATCGTTTGCTTACATTGCCCCTTTCTTTTACTGGAGATTAATTGATTGCAAAGAAATTCGGCACATCCTTTTTCTTTTCTGGCATCTTAGTCCCGATGACTTAAGAAAGAGCAGTTGCTTCATCAACAATAGATTGAGATCAAGGATTCACAGTAAAAACGATTGGTTGCTTGTCAAGGAAAGCACGAGTAAATCAATGTGGCTGTACATGCATGGATGGTCTTTGCTAATATCAGATCGAATCAGTTTGACCTCCAGTTCAATCGCTAGATCAGCGAAACAGACTGGTTTTCAAAATTAGATCCAGCCAGTTTATGAGTCCTACGGGTACAGAACTGAGCTTGGCATCAAATTTGTAACAACAAGAGAGAGAATGTCAATAATCATAGTGGAAGATAGGCTGTGTTCTCCCTGATAGCTACTACCAAATCATCTCTTTGACCCAACAATTGAGATCCAAATGCAGGGTGGCAAGTTCATTTTCAGAATAGCAGATTAGTATTGCAGCACTCATTAAGTAGGGCCAATAATTGAGAATGAACCGGTCACCATACATAGATTGCTTCTGACGTCCTTGATGGCACCGAGGCGAACTGAGAGTTGCCAAATGCATCATCCACGCATTCTTTCTGAACCATTGATTTCAGGAGTTCCAGTGGCAATGTTTAGGACCAACGAGGAATAACATGGATCAGTCCGCCATTCGTTAACTTGGTTTATAGCAGAGTTTGTCTGATTAAATCTGTACAAATACATGAAACCTTGAACTTGCGAAGAAGAAGACTGGAAAGCAAGTATCTTGACAGCTCGAATAAGAACACATGACCTTATAATGAATCGTGAGGCTTGTATTCATTGTCAATCTCATGTATATCCATGAAGGAGCTGTCTCCAACTGCAACATCCTCCAATTCACTGATGGCTTCTATTTGGTCAAGCTGCATAGGGGTGCCTCCATCCTCAGAGCTACCCCCAAGAAATTCATTATCTTCCACATCTGATAAGTCCGTAAAAGTTTCTATCCTTTTCTTCTTCCCTCTATAACCAATATGGCCTAAGACCTTTTCCTTCCAAATAACCAGCAGACATTTCTGAATCAGATCCGTACCTTCATAAGCTCCTGTCAAGAACACGCTAAACCTCTTCCCTCTCTCAGAGACATAGAAAATGCCAAAATGCTTCAACAAGAGTCTCATCAGCTTCTGAGGCATCACGAATTCTCGTCGAAAGTGGGTGAGGTGATCGGTTACCAACCTCTTTTCCATTGTGAAGCCCAGTAACTCATGCATCACTGCAATGGCCCTCTTATCGAATTCTTTCGATCCAGGTTGGAGGCCACGTGCATCAGCATAAGTAAGACCTTTTCTGAAAGTGCTCAATCTTCCCTCCATATCTATACACCTTCTTGTAAGTGGCAGGAAACTTCAAGGGGAAAGGTAGGGAAAGCAACCCTGGAGTATGAGAGGCAGATTCTGATACCCCCAATACAGCTTTCTCCAACTCTGTGATGGCCCAAGCAGGATTCCACTCTACGAGCTCGAGATAATCAACTTCATCCGGAGATTTAACCACTTTGAAGTGCTGTGGATACTCATCTACCCACTTGCTCCTAAAATCAGCTGGCAAACCAAACTCTCTCCTGAAATGAGCAATTTTGTCCAGTGGAAGCCGTTTATCGACTGACATCATCAGCATCCTAGTCACGCATTCAGCAGCCTTGCCAGAGTGTTCCCTAATCAATTTCTCCTCTTCCTCTAACAAGTCTTCAGCTTCTTTAGTCATTCCACACCACAATACCCCCTTCCGATCCTTACACAACTCAAACAGTTTCGGTGACTTCCGAATAAAATCCACTATACTGTGTGGCCTGGGCAAATTAATCTGATTCCGGCATCAATCCAGGGACCTCACAGGGATTATCATCTCGGGTTCCTTCTTCAACATTTCCATTAGAACCAACACCTTCGACACCACTTTATGCTTCTCGGTGGCGATTTCGAGATCATGGACCCTCTTGTCCTTGCTCCTATCTTGCACTCTCTTGCTGGTGGTCATGAATCTATACTGCGGCCAGCTAAGTAAAACCTCGCCAAAACTCCAGTTTCTTCTCAGGGTAGGCGAACGCACTGGTGAGGCAACAAAGCAACCGAACTCTCTTGCCGCGCTCCATTCATTCAAGGAAGCTACGGTTTTACCAATTATTCGAAGACTGGTCATCTCAAGATGCTAGTGTCTCGCTCCAAATTCAAGAAACAAGCCCAAGAAAAGCAAAACGTCTCTCGAACAGGACAAACATCAAACACCTTACGTGCAGCGGGACGAGGAACAACAAGAACCTGAGACGACAGTTTTCGAGAAGATCGCCGTGAATGCGAGATTATAACACCTCTCTTGGATCGATCGATCAGCATCAGTTTCGACTTCGACAGAAGCTGGTTGGGATTTCAGGCGGGGCTTGTGCGGAGAACGAAGACGAAGAAGAAGAAGCGAGGCGCGAAGAAGAGGGAACGGGCCGTAGATACGGAACGGCTCGTCGTTTTGGTTTTTGCGTCTGTCGTCGTGATTGAGATGATATTTTGATTTGAATAAGGGTCTAATAAATGGTGATATATTGTTGCGTTTTTATAAAATTGAGGTGTTAGAAAATTACATGAAAAATCCGATTTAAAATCATAGTAATGTTTGGCAAAAGAATAATTTTTTTTAGAAAAAAATATTCAAGAGACTACTAATGCTTTTTAGTCCAATTTGATTATTTTTGTAAATTAGAGTAGAAATGCTTCAATATTAATCAACTTCTAGACATTAAATGTGCTCCATGTTTGTTACCCACCGCTAAATCAGTGAGTTACAAATTTTAGAATGGTTGTTGACCTAAGCACAACGCAACCAAACTAGGTCATGCGTAAGTGCTTGACGAACCATTTCGAATATCTTCATTATTGGGTCATATTCTCACGACTTTATAAGCAGTAAGTATGGAGTTCGACCACAATGTGGTTACATCAAGAATTGACGATAATGTAGATCGATTAACTTCCTTTTCTAAGAAGAAATTTATTTGATTAGATTTGAGAAAATCATAAATCAAGTAGAGCTAAAGTGAGTATAAAATCGAGCTACCTAAGTCTAGTTTTCTCTCACCCTCTTTAGGAATGGATTTAAAAAGATTATAAGAATTTATTAGATCCATCAAACCTCAATTTATAAGATCTATTTCAGAATAAACAAAACTTAATCGAATCTCCTTTTTCTTAAAAAAAGAAAAAAAGAAAAGAAAAGCCACGGGCCATTCTTCCCCGCTTCCCGCCTCTATATATAAGATTCCCTCCAATTTGCGATCGTAATTCGAAAATCTCTTCTTCTGCGCAGACGCAGCGAACTCCATCGCCGATCGTCAAACTCCATCGTCGTGCATTTCCCGTCGGTGCAATCGCCGGCAACGATTCTGAGCTTCGTCTCGCGTTCTCTCGTCGATGCTCAGAGCCGAAGAGCAGAGCGACCAGCTGCAGATCGTGGAAAGAGAGGACAACGTCCACCACGAAGAAGACCTGCTCGAAACGATCGACAAACGTAAGTCAGGGGACAAAACAGAGTGCAGGCAACTCCGCTCTGTTCATCTCATTGCTTTCGTTTTCTCGTTGATGTTCCGGCGCGTTGTTTGATTCCGAGACGAGTATCGTGATCTTCTCGTCTCTGTTCTGATCATACAAGAGCAATTCCAGCCTTTGTTATCTCACGGGACATTGGAATTGCACCATTGTACGTCTTATTTTCCATGTATTGGTGATATTGCTGGATTAATAACGAACGTCCTAAGCTAAATTCATCAATAATCACTGTTGGAAAGCTAGATTGTCATTGATCATCTCTGAAAAAATGCATTTGTCCTGACATTCTACACGATGGTGAGTTGTTCTCATTTTCTTTCTCTGAACTTCTTCCTTTATTTTGTTTGCAGTTATTTCTCAAGGAATAAATGCAGGAATCTACACTTGCAGTGGCTTGATGATGCGTACAAAGAAGGTATATCTGATCTTTAGTCCTGACAATTAAGTTGAGGAACGTATTCTTATTTGGCCAAGTGATTTGCCTTTTCTTTTCTTTTTTTTTTATTTGGTAGCACTTAACTGGAATAAAAGGATTAACTGAGGCAAAAGTTGACAAGATATGCGAAGCAGCTGAAAAAATAGTGGTTAGAGCCTAAATTCTTCTTGATCTGAGATGGTGGCTTCATTGAATTTGAACTTCTATAAGCATCTTCGGAATACCTCAATGAGTTATTGACCCCTGAAATAAAGCCTGCAAATTGGCCTATGTGTTGCTCAAAGTACTTTTAATGTCTTTATTTTGAGAGAAAGTCAGTTGTTCGCATCACAACTGGAGCCAAGCCCTGGATGAGTTTTAGGCGGTAATTGACTTTCTTTTGCAGACTGTCTGTTTCATTCTTTATGCATTTCAACAAAAGCAAATTTCACCGGTTTGGCAATGTTAAACAGGTGGTATGGAAACTCTGGCAATTACGGAAGCATTTGGCGAATTTGGGTGAAAATCAGAGTCCCAAGACATTACCTTTGATGAACTTTTAGTTGCTTTTGTTAGTTGGCTTTCTCACAAAATGCTGCTGACGTCACTTCAGGTCTTGGAAAACACAGCTCGCACATACCCTGTGTGTTACTACTCAGGTTGGTCTGAATTGGATATTAGGTTTCTGTCGTTAACTTCTGTTGCATTTTTGGTTCAGATGAACAATGCCGAATAGTAACATAATGATTGAATTTCTATGAAGAATAAAGATGTGGGCGATCTTGGCATCAGAACATGTGTATTATTTGATTCTGGAAGTATGGCACTCTCATTTTCTATAATCTGCCAGTATACTGGAACGCCCATACAAAACCAAGCAGGAAAAGGCCAGAAGAGTTTGTACTGTGTCATAACCGAGTAAAGGCCTTAATTATTGTCAGACTCCAACTTGGGTTAATCATTAGTCGAGTGTGATGCTTGAAGATACTCTACTTATTTGCAAATCCTACAACAGTATTTACCCCTATCGTTCTTTATTAATGGCTTGTGCATTCCATGTTCGTAAAAAATTTTCAGCTGCCAACTCACATGAGAGGAGGAAATTGCAAGGTAGCTTGTATTGACACACAATGAACTTTGTATCCTATGATAATCTGTCTGTATCTTTCTTGACCTCGACGAAACTGCTTGTGTTTCATAAATGTTGTCTGTCCATGTAAGCGCATGTGCACTTTCTTAACTTAGTACACCTGCAGTCATCCTGATCGAATCGTACCAATTGCCGAGAGATTTGGCATGGATCCTGGTGCAGTCCTAGATAATGTAAGCAATGCTTTCTATACTGGTGGCAACTCTTATTTTTCTGGCTAGTGTTCTTGCTGTAATCTAGTCTTTCCATGAATTTGAAGATTATTTACGCCCGTGCTTCTACTTCTGAGCATCAGTACAACTTGCTTCTTGGTTTGGCTGCCAGAATGTCTGAAGAACCATTCAAATTACTGGTAAGACACTGCTCGAGATTCAAACCCGACAGATTTTCTGAGGTGTGGATGGTTGACCTACGTGAGTGCCTTTTTCAGATTGTGGATTCGGTGACTGCTCTCTTCCGAGTGAATTTTACTGGAAGAGAACTTGCAGAGCGCCAGGTTGATTCTGAAACCATCAAATCATGCAAGTTGTTATTCTGCAGCTTATCTGGTTTGACACTAATGAATTCCGAATTGCAGCAAAAATTGGCACAAATGCTCTCACTTTTAATTAAGATAGCTGAGGAATCTAATGTGGCAGTGTACATGACCAATCAAGGTACTGCATCACATCTCATTTCTCCCACGTAGTCCTGCATCCATTCAAAGTTCTTATTCAATTTAGCCCTTTGATGGTTGCACACTGACAAATAGCATTTTGGGGACTGCACTAAGCTCATATTAATTTTGTAAATCTCAAGAACCAGCTATTTGGTGTAAACTGGTGAAGCATACAGTAGCTGCAGTCCATGACATAGGAAAAGAATTTTATTTTTTTTATGACTGTCTTTGATTTATTGTTTCAGTCATAGCTGATCCAGGCGGAGGTGTGTGATCAGACCCAATGAAACCTGAAGGCGGGCATGTTCTGGCTCGTGCAGCCACGATTAGGTTGATGTTTAGGAAAGTCAGAAGGGAGCAGCATGTCTCCAAGGTGTTTGATGCCCCAAACCTACCTGAAGCTGCAGCTGAAGCTGTATCCTTTTTGTGCCAAATCTTCCTCTGATAATATAATTTGTCAAAACTTATCACATCATAATGCAGATACTAAGTAAAATATCTAGAAGTCTATATCAAAATCTGTGAGAAAGTTGATACTGCGTCTATATAGGGATTGGTGGATACCTGATTTAAGCATGATACTCACAGTATAGTTGATGTTGCCTGGAGATCCATGAACATGTTGTATACAAATTTTGTGCAGAGGAATTAAACAAAAAGAAGCGGATATTGATAATTTTCCTCAGTAGGACTGGTATATTATTATTAGCTCCACTTTGATGTAGACGATGCACATTTATCGAGACCATCGCTCAATTTTGTCAGAAAATTTAGCAAGAGCTCATCTGTCAATAGGATGAGACCGAGATATTCCATATATGTTGGACTTGACAAACACACGTTTTTTAGATAACACCAGGAGGCATCGCCGATGTGAAGTACTAAAGAAGTCTCTCCAACCAGGAAGGCAGGCGAAATGCTTTCTTTTGTTAATCTGCAATTTGATGTTACTCATCGTATTGACAGCTAGAGGCATATAATGAGCTCCCAAGCACTTCATTTCCTCACTCTGCAATGGACACTTCGTCACCCTTGTCATAGCTTGTCCTTAAGTTTCTTGTGCTCGACAACAAACCATTCATGGAATGACATGAGATACTTTCTCTATGGTGACCCAAAAGATTTGTCAACTACATTGTCACCTTTGTGTATCAATTGCAAAATATATCGTAAGGGTAAGGCCTGAGTATCCTTTCTGCTGCTTCTATTTATGTTTAGCCAATCGGATTTATATGATACAGCACTATATGCTCTAAGGAACTTAATCGAGCATGGCATGTATGAAAAGGTCATAGGACTTCATAAGGCTTGAAAAGAGATGTAACCAAAAGAAAGTTATTCAGTGTCATTTCGAATAACTTCAGATGAAATGAAATTTATCAACCACGGCGTTTTGTCATAAAGAAAAAAAACATAAAATTATCCGATGCAATATGTTTTTGACTACACATAATATCATTTTGGTTTGAGGCTAACATTTGTGGATATCGTGGTTATTATGAGGCCAAGAAGAAATCTAATCTCAATATTTGAAAGCTAATTACCCAATATCATCTCCATGGAGTTCACAATAATTTTCTTTTGACGAGTAAAAGAACTTTCTTGCAAAATGGTGTCCAGCAGATGCTAATCCATGTAACAAATCATGAACACAATTTATGCTATCAATGAGGTATACAAAAGAACCGCCAAAAGCTGAGGAAAGCCATCTATTATTCAAACTAAAGAACGAGTCTTCCTATTTTCAAAGGTGATATTTAGGACAAATGAGGAATAATCTGGATCAGCCTACTATTGGTTTAATTTACAGATGCAAATGGGAGTTTGTCTAATTAAATCTATATAGCAGATACTTAAAACTTCAAACTTGTGAAAAAAAAGACTGAAAAAGCAAGTTATCTTGACAGCTCGAACAAGAACATTTGACCTTAATTTGAATCATGAGGCTTTTATGCTTGGTCAATTTCACTAATATCCATGAAATAGCTGTCTCCACCTTGGGATGCCTTCATCCTCAGGGCTACCCTCATGGAAATCATTATCTTCCATATCTGATAAGTCTGTAAAGGTTTCTATCTTTTTCTTCCTCCCTCTATAACCATTAAGGCTTCGGACCTTTTCCTTCCAAATAATCAGCAGAGATTTCTGAATCAGCTCCGCACCTTCATAAGCTCCTGTCAAGAACACACTAAACCTTTTCCCCCTCTGAGAGACATAGCAAATGCCAAAATGCTTCAACAGGAGTCTCATCAGCTTCTGAGGCATCATGAATTCTTGTCGAAAGTGGATGAGGTGATCGGTTACCAACCTCTTTTCCATTGTGAAGCTAAGTAACTCATGCATCATGGCAGTGGCCCTCTCATCGAATTCTTTCGATCCAGCTTGGAGGCCACATGTGTTAGCATAAGGAGAAGAGTAAGACCTTTTGTTAGTTGGTTTTCTCAGAAAATGCTGCTAACGTCACTTCAGGTCTGGGAAAACTCAGCTTGCACATACCCTGTGTGTTTCTGCTCAGGTTGGTCTGAATTGCATATTAGGTTTCTGGCATTAACTTCTGTTGCATTTTATGTTTCCTAGATGAGCAACGCAAATAGTAACCTGGTGATTGAATTTCTCATAAACAAATGCAGCTATGGTTGATCTTGGCATCAGAACGTATGTATCAGGTGATTTTGGGAGAATGGCACTGTCATTTTCTGGAATCTACGGTCAGTACAATGGAATGCATGATATGCAGTGGTTCAAACCAAGTAGGGAAGAGGCTAGGAGAACGTACTTTTGTCATAACCATTAGAAGCCTACAACTGTATTTCCCCTCTTTCCATCACTCTTTATTTATGGTTTCTGGATTTCATGATCCTAACAAATTTTCCAGCTACTTACTCACAGGAGAGGGGGAATGGCAAGGCAGCTTATGTCGACACAGATGGAACTTTATATCCTAATATAATCTGTCAGTCATTTTCTTAACCTAGAAAAAGCTGCTTATGTTTCATACTTGGCTTACATCCATGTAAGTGCACATGCACTTTCTTGACTTTGTACACCTGCCGTTGCCCTGATTGTATTGTACCAATAGCTGAGAGATTTGGCATGGATCCGGGTGCAGTCCTAAATAAAGTAAGCAATGCTTCCTACACTGTTGGCAACTCTTCCTTCTTTTCTGCTAGTGTACTTGCTGTAATCTAGTCTTTCCATGAATTTGTAGATCATTTATGCCCATGCCCATACTTAAGAGCATCAATACAACTTGCTTCTAGGTTTGGCTGCCACAATGTCTGAAGAACCATTTAAATTATTGGTAAGACTGCTCGAGAATCAAACTGCACAGATTTTGTGAGGTGTGGATGGTTGACCTTTAGGTGAGCAATATCTTTCAGATTTGTGGATTCAGTGATTGCTCTGTTTCAAGTGGAGTTTACTAGAAGGGGAGAACTTGCAGAGCGCCAGGTCCATTGAAACTGTCAAATCATGCGAGTTGTGATTTTTCAGCTCATCTTGTTTGACACTAATAGATTCCGAATTGCAGCAAAAATTGGCACAAATGCTCTCACACTTACTTAAGATAGCTGAGGAATTTAATGTGGCAGTGTACATGGACTGCACCTGCTGCATGCACTATACCAAACAGTTGGCTCTTGAGATTTACAAGAACTAGTATGAGCATAGCACTATCCCTAAATTGCTTTTTTTCAGCGTGCAACCATCAAAAGGCTAAATTGTATAAAATCTTCTAATGGATGCACAACAACGTGGGAGAAGCGTGTCTGCAAGGTGTTTGATGCCCAAATCTACCTGAATCTGAAGCTATATCCTTTTTGCGCCATATCTTCCTCTAGTTATATACTTCATTGGAACTTACCAGATCATACTACGGAGACTGAATAAAAAAATCTAGAAGTCTATGTCAAAATCTGTGAGAAAGTCACTACTAAGTCTACATAGACCTGATTTAAGCATGATATTCACAGTATACTTGATGTTGCATGGAGATCCATGAACATGTATGCGAATTTTGTGCAGAGGAATTAAACAAAAAGAAGTGGATATCAAGAATCTTACTAATCATTACTGGTAGATTACATTACATGATAGACATCTAAGCGAAAAAAACATTACATTGAATGAACTCTGCATGATGGCTTAATGAAATGCCAGAAAGATAATTATTGCAAATAGCATGATCAGGTTCTAGAAAGGCTTGGTTTTATAAGCAACAAATACAGCTGCATGAAACAACATCATCTCAAACTCTCAACATGGAGCAACCGACCATTAGAGCTGAAAATTGTCGATGTATGAGAAAGGGTGACTGGGTCGTAAGCAACAGAAGGCCATTCAATAGCTAATGGCCTGGCCAAGAGAGGGCCACAAACCATATGACTAGGTAGTGCGAGGACCAGTTCGCAGCACTCCTAACTCTAGGCATGTTAGGTGCCTTCTTAGTCTCTGCACCACTTCGAATGTGGCGCCACGCACTCGGCCCAAGCTATCCACCCCAGGAACTCACTTCACCTCATTTGGTGGGTGCTCATAACTCCACAAACCTCCAGAGCTGATGAAGAAGCATCCTGAGTTCAAAAAAGGCAATGTTAAATGGTGAACGATTTAACCTACAATGTATGCACGTTTTGAAATGTGCATTTTAACCTACAATGTTGCTCTTCCAATATGATGTTATCCAATAACATAACATTCTCCTATCAGCAGAGCTCATCCATCCTTATTTTTCACGTTCCAATGCTCGGAGTAAACTTTAGTGACACTGCATTTATGATCAGTGAAGTTAATTACCTTTAGGGAATGGTGCAACAGTTTCCCACAGCCCTTGTTTATGACTCCTGCATCGAGGGAACAAGATCGCCTTTGCAATCACTTCCCCAGAAGAAAGGGAGACTTCCACCAACATCCTGCATGATTAAGAGGACATAAAGGATTAGACAGATCGCAGGTGGAGGGAGAGACAGAGAGAGATATCCCCAGAATGAAACCATGAAAATTATTGTTACTTACAGCAGCCAGAAAAGTGGTTTCTGGAGGGCTGTCCATGAGCATAAATGCAAACTTTCCAGTGATGTCTTTTATAACTCGATTGGCAGCATAAGGCCCCCGATCTCTCAGAGTTGTATGAGCTTCTATGACAGCAGTGACATCATTGATGGTCTCGTTCAATCCATATTGCTGCTTGAGAAGAGCAACACCCTCTGGGTGTGCTTGAAACGAGCAGAAGATGTCATCCACAACAGTGAGCAATCCTGCCACAGAGAGTAACACGTCAAATATCCATACAATAACCAGAAGAAAGAAAGCTTCTTATTTCGAATATTGACCTGAACATGTCGAAAGATATTATTCTTATTTAGATCATATTCACTAGAAGATAATTCAGAACATATCAGTGCACCAAATGATAATTAAAAGCTTGCTTTTTTCGTGTTTTTTAATTTGGAAAAAATGACACATATAATTGACTATATTGATCCGACCTCAGCAACATTCGCACGTCATCCTCCCAAGAGATTTTGCCAATACAGATCACCATGGTATCTGCAAAACAACCGCAGCGAATGAGCTAAGGGCATGAGGAAAAGGATGCTGGGAAAATGCAAAGAAATGCAAAGGTGGGATTTGTAAAAGAATAAAAGAATATAATATGTAGCACATGATAAAAGAATTATCCCCTAGGTTACTCTGGCAAATCGAAGGACTGGGTTGTGTAGAATTAAGTTCAAGTAAAAGAAACTTTTCTTTATGTCAAAATTAACAACCTTATCCAAATTTATTTTTTAAATATATGGAAAATAAATATGTGAATTCATATGTCAACATTGTGCATTTGTGTGAAAGTTTCAAGAGTTTAGGATTAAAAAAAGGACAAAAAAGAAGAAAATAAAAGTTAATATTAACGCAAAATAAAAAGCACTTCCGTGTCAAACTTCCAGGGGCACAACAAATGAACCTGTTGCTAAGCTAAAAATGGGCAAAGGGTCATAAATTATTACTAGGACTGCAATCCAGACTCAGTTTTTTGAGCTACTGGCAAATGATATGATACTGCATATTCAATGTCAAAAACTTAAGACTCATCCTTCCATGTGCCCTAATCAAAATGACAAACAGGGCCGCTGTAACCCTGAGTACATCTTGTATATTAGCAGCAATCCTCTCTTCATCCTTTTTTGCTTTCTCTCTATAACAAAGCCTCATTTTATGTTTTGTAAGGTGATGTGATGTGATCCCATTGAAACACTCTTGGTTGATGACAAGAGCTAAACTTGCCTGATTCAATGAGGACTGAAGTATCTTCTTATGACCCTGGAAATTCCCATGGAAAGGCGCCACCTTGCCTTGAGAAATCACCACCTAGAGCTTGTCCACACTTCCAGATATTAGATGCTCATCATGACTAACCTGCAAATCAAGGTGAAAAGGTGGCTGTTAGCTGTAAAGATGATCCATCATTGGTCAAATTAAAGTATGTTAGCAAGAAACATCAATCGCACCATCAGAATTCCTACTTGGAACAAGACCAGACCTCGAATAAGTGCCTCAACTGCATCCAAATCCTACAGTTGGGGATAATTAAATACACAAAATCATACTCATCTATCCTTAGACAAGAAACTAACAATTCACAAAGATAATGATATAGTAGTCACTGGTCATTAAAGCGGAACTTAAAGTCCACATTTAGAACCAAAAAAATTTCCACATTTATTATGTGCAAAGCCCAATGTTGCCTATAGGCACGGATATTGGCACTACTTGGTATTATAATTTTCTGTAATTCAGGCTAGCATAACTATTCCATTCCAATATTTTGCAAGTTGGAACAATCACATTGGTTTCCATTCCATTATAAGTCAGATGTATGATGACAGAGGCTCCCTGTAGCTGTAATAAACGAATGGTTCTATCGTATTTTCGATGTAAAGACCAGATTCCGATAAGTACAATTAGTGCAAGACAATGACAAGGTAACTGGAAACACCTCCATGGGAAACCATCAGTGTGTATTACACATCGAATTGGGGGAGCAGAATCAAAATTGATGCCTCGAAAACCAAAAACCTACCCAAACCTAGAAAGCTTACATGGCATCGACGAATGAATCCCAACATTAACAAATGAAAGCAAAAATATAAAAGAAGTTGGAAGCATTACCTGATTAATAAAAAGCAGTCAACGGAGACAAATCTTTTATCATGGCTTGGGCATGATCGATTTTACTTCATTGCATCCCAAAGCTATCAATGCTGATGAAAGAGATCTCGGATGAGGGGCCAATAGTCGCCGGTGACATTCCAACATCTCAATTTTTCAGAATCTCGCATCCATATACAAACAAAAATTGTTGGGATTGAGGCCAGAACTGAAACAGGGGAGATGGTTGCCTGCAGAGGAGACTGAATTACTTGCTGTTCGAAAGAGCTTTGCGGTGGCTGAAGAGAAAAGCCGGCCCAAGGCAGTAGTGGAGATGTTTCAGCTGTGTCGTACAAGAATATCATCATCATCAACCTTCGCAAGCCAGTGCAATCGGAGACTAAAGGAAGCTCTTGCTGGATATTCAAGCAGCTAATTATCAATCTTTTAGCTCTGAATTTCAGTCGTACTTCAACACGAGAAGCAAACGTCTGCACACATCGGAAGAAATTACTTCGTAATTGAGCATCGAAATGAAGAACAGAAACACGAAATCGATGCATTCAAAACGAAAGGACTTACCCAAACCATAGATAGAAGGGATTGAATCGCGTCAGTTAGCAAATGAAAGCGAAAGTGGATCGATTTCACTTCATCGGATCTGAGAACCCAATCGATGCCGATGTTGAGGATTTCTTGGATTTCCGGAAATTCATGCGGAGCATCTCCACGGGAAAGTATCGATTTGTATTGAGCATCGAGTTGAGGAAGCATAATGGGAAATCGATGCCTTCCGAACCCTAGAAATCGAGTTGAGGAAGCATATGAACGCCATCAATGTAGGTGCTCAGGGTCTCTAGGATGAAGGGCCAATAGTTGCCGGTGTGTTTTGAGAATCGATCTTTCAGATTCTCGCATCCTGTTATCTGCAAACCTAGGAGGGAGGGAGGGAGGCCATCCTCTGGCAAGTCCCTCAACTTCGGGCAATCTTCAATCCATAACGTTTTGAGAGAGGGGAGATGGTTGCGAAGGCCACTTGATAGTCTTTCCACGTTCCTCATGTTGCAAATGCAAAGAGAGGTGAGAGAGGAAGGAGAGACAAGACTCCATGCATCCTTGTTGTCTTCCTCTGAAGGAAACCACACTCCCTCCATGCTGCTTCCGTCTATTGTCAAATGCTTGAGGGATGTGAGCATGGGTAAGCCCCATTCTTTCACTGGTTGCTTCATATTCTCGCACTTCCTAATATAAAACAACTGCAAATTGGGAGGCAAACCTCCTTCCGGCAAGCATTTGATATTTTCACATCCTGAAATTTGTAGCCATCGGAAGGACGTAAGATGATGCCACTCCTTTGGTAGAGACTTCATCTTAGGAATTGACTCAAGTACAAGTTCCACCAGGGTGATGGGAAGGGGAGGGAAGTCCTCTATCTCCAATGCCGGACACTCGAATAGGGTCAAATGAGTGAGACGGGAGAGCATGTGAAGGCATCGCGATAGACTCACCAAATTCTTACATTTGAATATACTGATCTTTTTGAGGGACTCCAGCTCTTCACACGTCTGAGTAGTAAGCTCCTTCAGAGAAGCAAGTCCACTCTTGACAAATGGAAATGATATCAAAGAATCACATTTATATATGTTAAGAAATTCAAGTTGAGATATCGAGTTATTGTTGTTAGGGTCATCTTGAGAAACTATTAGCCCCATGATTTTTGGACAATTCTCAATATCCAAATGTCTTAATGTGTGCATCTTGCTTGGAAGCTTTTCTAAACTCGTGCAATTTCTCAATTCCATCTTTTCAAGGTTGCACGATAGCTCCATTTCTCCGTCTCTAGCTACAAAAGATGTGAATTGAGGACAACTATCGATGGCTACACTCTGAAGGCAAGCAAGAATTTGCATCTCATTTTCATTTTGCCACAAGTAGTTTAGCTTGTCACATTGTCTTACATAAAGCTCCTTTAGCTTAACCAAGTAGCTCGTAAACCCATGATCAAAGCAAACAAGCTCTGCAAGATTCTCAATTCTGAGAACAGTCAAAGAAGTTAAGTTTACAAAGATTTTTAAGATCTCCTCGTTACAATCCTCAAGGGATAACTCACAGAGAGATGGGAGACAAACCACATTGGTTGAGCTATTCAAATGCGGGCTTGAATAAATTTCTAACTTCTTGAGAAGATCAAGTTGACTAGGCAATGTCCCAACCAACGAATGACATCCCCGGACAGCTAGATGCTGCAGACAAGAGAATGCAACATCTTCTTCTTGACCCCCGGCATAACGAGACCAATCCTTCCATGCCAACATCTCTTCTAGCTTCAAAGTTGTTAAGGATGAAAAAGGCATTTTACCTCCGTAAAATTCAGGGCCTATCGTGCTTACTGCATGTAGACCTTCAAGAGATAATTCTCTAAGTGAAGGTAGTTGTCCAAGTGGCGGAAGCGATGTGACATTAGGACAATCCCGTAAGCATAAAGAAACTATCTTAGAATAAGATGGACCAGCTAACCATGAGGGGAATCTTGCACCACCATAGTGCGAGATAGAGAGATGTTCAAGATTAATGTGAGGTTGCAGATAGTGAAGCACTAGTGCTTCGTGCTTCCCATTTCGCAAATTTCCAAAATTTTCACCCCAGTGCAAAAATAAGTTGCTAAGGCCTCTCTTTCCAATTAAATTAGCATCAGCTGCATCTTTGACTTCTTCCACCTTTTGCAATTCTGATATGAACAATTCTCCTTGAAGGTGTGGCAAGTTCTTTAACTCCTTTAACTGTGACCCTTTGTCTGGTCCTATCACAAACTTGGACAAGATCATAAGATTCTTCAAATTACTGATACTTAATGGCATCTCCTTTAGACTCCTTGTATCTCTAATATCAAGAAACTGTAAGTTGACCAATTTTGTGATTCCTTGAGGCAATAAAGAAAGCTTTCGACAACCTTTTAAGATCAAAGCTTGTAATTTGCACAAGCTGCCGATTGACTCAGGTAGCCTTTCTATATTTGTGTACGAGAAATTGAGATAACGAAGATATTTTGAATCACCAACACAATCCGGGACCTCTGTGATGGTACAATGGCTTAAGGAGAACACCCTTAAGTACTTCAATTTTGTTAGCAAGTCATGTAACACTTTGTTGGAAATGTAGAATCTGCAGCTATCATCATCACACAATAATATTAAACTTCTTAGTACCTTCATTCGATGATATGCTCCCATGCATTTTGATGAAACACAATCCGGCGAGGTGAATGATGCATAACGAACTTTCTCGAGAGATGCAACATCTTCATTATCTGCCAACTCAGACTCAAAGTTAAAGTTAAAGCATGTCCCACCCACAATTGACTTTGCTAGATCATTCAAAAGATCATGCATTGAAAATTTGGATGCATTGACACTTGATTGTTGAAGAAATGATCTAGATACTAACTCATCAAAGCAAGCCTGTCCCCATTTTAAGATATTATCATTTGATCTTCCTCCATCAAAAAAACCCTCTGCCATCCATAAGTGCACTAGCTCATCCCTCTCAATTTCGTAATCCTTGGGAAATATTGCACAATAAACAAAACATCTCTTCAAATAAGAAGGAAGATGGACGTAGCTCAATTTCAAAACTCGAATAATCTCATCATTTTCTCTTGTTGGAAGATCCCACATTTTGTTGTTTAAGATAGCTTCCCATTGATCGGGATTCCCTTTATCACGTAGAAGACCTCCCAATACCTTTGCTGCCAAAGGTGAACCTTTACATTTTTCGGCTATTTTCTTGCCTATTGTTTCAAGATCTGGGTGCTTCTCAAAATTTGTCGTTTTAAGAGCATGAAAGGCTAATAAGCTTGTACAATTATTAAGGGACAACTCCTTCAAAGGATATGACGAAGCTCCTGTTATGGAAACAACAGTATAGTTGCGAGTCGTTATGATGATCTTACTTCCTTTAGCCCCAGCTTCGAATGGCTTTAAGAGGGCAGTCCATTCTCCATAGTTTTCATTCCAAACATCATCTAAAACCACAAAAAACTTTTTCCCTAATAGACTGTCCTTCAACTTAACTTGAAGCCTGTTAAGATCTTCACCCTCATTAGACACCTCAGTGATCGACCGCAAAATAGTCTTGGTTATGTCAAGAACATTAAAAACATCTGAAACACAAACCCATGCTCTCATTTCGAAGCAGCTACTCACTTTGCCATCATTATACAATCGTTGAGCTAAGGCCGTCTTTCCAATACCGCCCATCCCAACTATGGGGACTATGCTCAACGTGGTATCGACATTTTCGGCTTCACCAGTTAAGAGTTCAAATATTTCTACTTCTTCCTTTTCCCTGCCAAAAAATCGAGGCTCTGGCAAAGAGCTGCTGGGGAGCCTTTTGTCGGTGTAGTCAGATCTGTTCATAGCATTCTCTATCAAGCTTAGATGAGCCTTCCTATTGACAATCTCTTCCAACTTATCAGAGATCTTTTGTACCTCAGCTTTAGACACGAGTAAGCCCAGGTTTGGATTTGATATGGAGGATTTATATTGGCTAATTAAAGGGAACATCCATTTCTGTAGACCTCCACTTGTGCTGGATTCTGCCTTCAACTTGGCTTGGGTAGCTTCAATAGCAAACTCATCAAGCAAGTCTTCCATGTCATAGGCCAAGTCCCTAACATCATCTAGCCATAGCTTCACTGGACCTTTATTGCTTAGCTGCTTGTCCTCCGCATCGGCCAGCACTGCATTGATTGTAACCAACATTTTCTCCCACTTATTGAAGAGTATGCTAAATTCAGAGAAGGGCGGTGCTCCTTCCCTTTGTGCATAGCGCAATCCCAGAGATGCCAACTTCTCGAACAAGACTTGAAGGCAGGCACTCAAAAGGATCTCCCCAATGGCCATGGGTGAATTCGTAAACTGTAGAGAACAACATAGGTTATGGTGAAGCAAAATGAGAATGAGTTGGTGGAGAGAAAAAATGGGTGAATTAGTCACTATAGAGAACAAGGGTCATGGTGAAGTAAAGTGATAGTGAGCTACGGAAGAGGAAACTGAAGTCCAAGAAAATCAAGACTTTCGTCTAGCAAAAACATTAAACAAAGACCAAGACTTTCATGGATGCATATCCATGGTTAGAGATAAAATACCTTTTGCCCACAAGTCTTTGTCTCATAATGTTTAAAGATTACCTTTTTGTTTGTTAAATAGAAAAAACAAAGCATGTGCTTTGGGCTAATTAAAAAAAGGGTGGGTCAGGCATACCAACAAATCCATTACGCAAGTTGCTTCATTTTGCTCTAGAAATAGTGAACCGGTAACAAATACCAAACAACAATATATAATCTAATGGAAATTATACTTTCTGCATCACGATAATGAACAGGAAAATTTTGTTTAAAAGGATCGTGAATCTCCCATCAAGCAACTCCCGATCATTTACTACTGCCTCAGCACCCTTTAGCAAATCATTGCCACCCAACTTATTGCGAATTTTCGGCATAGTAACTACTACTTAAAGCCTACATTAATCGAATACAAAATATGTGATCAAAGAGGGGAATCTTTTAGAGAGCATGTGCTCTTCTCCCAGAAAGCTTGTGCTTTCCATCCGGTCTTTTCATATGTTTATCTACATCTTTTGTTGCAGCAAGAAGGCATCTTCTTTTCATTAATCATCATGGGATTTGTGATCATTTAAAGACCACGTGCTTTCCACCATAACACATGTGCTCTCCATCGAAGATTGGCCTTGGCAAGAGGGCATGCATCTAGAGATAAAGATTAGCCATTTTCTTTTTGTCCATGACGGGCGCAACCCAATGATATTGTCTTTTTTTTTTTTGTTTTTTGGTTGGTGATATTGGCTTGACTTAGAAGGCAAGGTCCATTGAAATGAGAAGAAATGCATCCAAGCCACAATAACTTTTAAAATTGGATTAATCAATAGACAACTCACCTGGGAAGACTTGCTCATTAGACAGTGTATTCACGAATCGTTCAAAAACCATGTGCTTTCCACCCAGAAAGCATGTTCTCTCCATCCAACCTTTCCATTTGTTTATCTTAGATCTTTTTGTGCAACAGAGGAACGCATTCATTAAACATTTTGTATTTGGAATAGTTTGGAAAGATGTGCATTTCACCCAGAATTCACGTGCCCTTCTTCATAGGCAATGGTAATATGATGATTATGTTATAATATGTAATATATTTTATTATTCTGAATATGATCCCAATATTGTATTCCCAATTGTATTCCGATTTATTGCCCAATTTATTACCCACGTGTATTACGTTATATTTGCCCGTTAATACATTACCATAATGGTCTTGATGGAAGATACCGGTAATATAATAAACGGAATAAAAACGTCAGATCGTCTAGTTCAAACCCTAATCAATATAGAAAACCACACCATCAGGTTTGAGGGGTATTGACTAGTAGAACAGGACGTACAGATCTGGTGTTCCTTATATTGCAGATCAATCGCGCTACGTGGATCCTTGAAGGTTTTGGGTCTTCTACTTTTGCAAATTTCATCAATGGCTAGAGGTATGTTGATCTTTACGTTTCTGCAATTTGATCCCGAATTCTGTATGAATTTATCTATTACTGATAAATCGGGATCGCCAGTTTTTAAGTTTATATTTAGTCTAACAGTTGGTATCAGAGCATGTTTACCTCTGCCTTGATGAAATTTTGGAATTTATTTATTTTTTCATTGAATTATATATTGGGGTAAATTCGGATTTTTATTGCTTGGTACGGAATTTTAAAATTCCGGTCAAATTCGGGCGACCCACCATGTGATAATGAATTTGCATGATCTCACCGCCATTAGGAAGAAAAATCCTTAAATTTTTCGGCATATTATTGATCGTCGGAGGTTAATCGAGCGGTGAAATTTTGGTGGTTAGGGTTTTATAGGACAAATTGTTTTTTGGCTTAATTCCGGTCCATACATGGTCGTTTTTTGTCGAATCTCGAATTTTTCCGTATGTCTCGTCGTTCTTTTTGAAACCCATCAACCAATTTGGTCGGAGATGGGCTGTGGGGAAGCCCCAGACGGCGGAACAGAGGCGGTCGCGGCGGAAGAAACGGCGGAAGAGAAGGCCGGAAAGAAGACCTCGGGCGCGTGCAACGCACGCGCCCGAGCGCAGCAGCAGGCGCGTGCGTCGCACGCGCCAGAAGGTTGCAGCGGGCGCGTGGCGCGTGCTACCCATGCGCCCGACGTGCTGCAGCGGGCGCGTGCAAAAAGCGCGCTTGCAACGCACGCGCGCCTGTGGTTTCTCTTTTTTTGCCCCTTCGTTTTTTGGAAAATTAAGTTTCTGCCCTTGCCTGAAGAAAATTCCGATTTTGCCCCCTTGGGGCGTGGAAATTTGCGAATTTGCCCTTTTGGGTGTAAAATTCTTGTTTTACCCCTTTGCATGTGATTTTACTGTTCTACCCTAAGGTGCAATTTTATGAATATTTTTTTTTTATAAAATTAAATGTCTAGTGATTCGTATATATTTAATTAATTAAGGATTAGCCACAGCATCTTTGATTATATTAAATTATATTCATTAAGAGCCTTTGGATCACATATAGTCAAAGACAATATTTGTAATTATTCACATTAATATTATGAATTTTATCCCACAGGAATTTTCAATATATTAATGTGATTAATTAGGATGAAATATTATTTTATCTTTCTTAATTTACCCACAGGGATTAAGGAAGGGAATATAATTTGATAGTTTCATCATTAAGTAATTATGAATCAATTTAAATTAGAAACTTTGCCCACAGGCAGTTTTTGATGTTATGTGATTCATATTTTTTTATAGCATGTTTTACATTGGTAAAATATAATTTAAGTTTATTAACCTCAAATATATTAATACATAAGTTTTCTTTGATTATGATGTAGTCTTACCACCTACGATTAGTTCTGGTATAATTGTTCCCGAGCTTAATGGAAATAACTTTAAAGAATGGAGAGAATTAGTTCTTCTTCAATTGGGGTGCATGGATCTTGATTATGCTATAAGGTCAAATGAACCACCTGAACCTACTGAGAATAGTACTCATGTTGAACATACTCATTATGCTCAATGGGAGCGGTCCAACCGTCTCAGTGTGATGTACATAAAGACAAAAACTCTCTGCTAGCATTCGTGGTTCAGTCATTCAGCATAACAATGTCAGGGAATTGCTGGAGGCTATTGATGCACAATTTGAGTCTTCAGAGAAGGCGCATGCCATGACCCTAATTATGAAGTTCTCATCATTGAAGCTTACCGGTGTAAGAGGTGTGCGTGAGCACATCATGAAGATGAGGGACATTGCAGCTCAGCTGAAGAATCTTAAGGTTGGGATATCATAATCCTTTCTTGTATACTTTATCCTAAATACTCTCCCACAAGAGTATGCCCCTTTCAAGATCTCTTACAACACACATAATACTAAATGGTCAATCAATGAACTCATGACCATGTGTGTTCAAGAGGAAGAGAGGCTGCTTATGGATAAAGGAGAAAGTGCTCATATGGCAACACAGGATAAGTATAAAGGTCAAGGCAAGCAAAAGGGAAAAGGTAAGATGCCTCTACCTCCCCAAGCTGGCATTAAGAAGGAATCCAAGTGCTTCTTCTGTAAAAAGAAGGGGCACATGAAGAAGGATTGCGCCAAATTTAAGGCTCGGCTAAAAAAGAAAGGTAACCAACTTGCATGTGTTTGTTATGAAACTAATATGGTTGATGTGAGTCACAACACTTGGTGGATTGATTATGGTTCTACAATCCACATTTCAAATTCCTTGCAGGGTTTTCAGAACCAGCAGAAACCAGTGGGAAATGAACAAGGCATCTATTCGGGAAACAAGATGCGCTCGCGTGTGGAAGCTATTGGGACATGCAGATTAGTTCTCAATAGTGGTTTTGTTTTAATTTTAGAAAGGACCTTTTATATTCCTAGTTTTTCTAGGAATTTAATTTCAGTTTCAAGACTTGTACCTTTGGGATACTCCTTTGAATTTTCAGATTCAACATTTAATTTATCGTATAAATATGAAATTGTTGGGAGTGGTATTTTGTCTGACGGTCTCTTTCGAATTAATTTACAAGACAATGTCATTAATAATGCGATGCATGTTCATGATAATGCTGGTATAAAACGATGTGTTGTGAATGAGGATTCCTCTATGTTGTGGCACCGGAGGTTGGGACATATCTCCATGGATAGAATTAAGAGACTAGTAAATGATGGAGTACTTAATACTTTAGATTTTACTGATTATGACACTTGTGTGGACTGTATAAAGGGAAAACAGACCAACAAGTCAAAGAAAGGTGCTAAGAGGAGTACAGAAATATTAGAAATCATACATACAGATATTTGTAGTCCGGATATGGACTCAAATGGTCAGAGATACTTCATTTCTTTCATAGACGATTATTCACGATTCATGTATCTCTACTTACTTCGTAATAAGCATGAAGCACTGGATGCCTTTAAGGTATTTAAAAACGAAGTAGAGAAACAATGCGACAAGCAAATTAAGATCGTGAGGTCAGATAGAGGTGGTGAATACTATGGTAGATACACTGAAGATGGACAAGCACCTTGTCCATTTGCAAAGTTTCTTGAAGAGCATGGGATTGTTGCCCAATACACTATGCCTGGTTCACCGAACCAAAATGGTGTCGCAGAAAGAAGAAACCGAACATTATTGGACATGGTGCGGAGTATGCTCAGCAACTCCAAACTTCCTAAATTTTTGTGGATTGAGGCTCTTAAAACGGCTGTGTACATATTAAACCGAGTTCCAACCAAGGCTGTTCCAAGGACACCTTTTGAGTTATTCAAAGGTTGGAAACCGAGTTTGCGACATGTACGTGTTTGGGGATGCCCATCTGAAGTAAGAGTCTACAATCCACAGGAAAAGAAATTAGATCCAAGGACTATAAATGGGTATTTCGTTGGATATGCCGAAAAGTCCAAAGGATATAGATTTTATTGTCCATCTCACACCACTAGGTTTGTGGAATCAAGAAATGCTAAATTTCTTGAAAATGATCTGATTAGTGAGAGCGATCAATTCAGGGACTTTGTTCCTGAAGAAGATCATTCAGATACTCAACCTTCCACCTCAAATACTGGATTGGTTGTTGCTTACAACGCCCCTTCAATTCAACCGGTCGTTGAGCAACCAATCATTGAAGATCCACAACCTGCTGATATTGATCCGGTAGACCCAACTGTTCAACAATTACCGGATACTGTTGAGCTTCCAGTTGAACAACAAACTCCTCAGGAGGATGTTGATGCAACATTAAGAAGGTCTACTAGAATGAAGAAATAAGCAATTCCTAATGAATATATTGTGTATCTACAAGAATCTGACTATAATGTTGGAGCTGAAAGTGATCCTGAGACGTTTTCACAAGCCATGAGTTGTGATAAATCCATTTTATGGTACAATGCTATGAAAGAAGAGATGAATTCTATGGCATCAAACGAAGTATGGGATTTAGTTGAGTTGCCTAATGGTGCGAAGGTCATTGGTTGTAAATGGGTCTTCAAAACTAAAAAGGATTCATTAGGCAATATTGAGAGATACAAAGCCATACTCGTTGCCAAGGGATTTACTCAAAGGAGGGAATCGATTACACAGAGACGTTTTCTCCTGTATCCAAGAAAGATTCTCTTCGTACTATTTTGGCATTGGTTGCTCATTTTGATATGGAATTACATCAAATGGATGTGAAAACGGCATTCCTCAATGGAAAATTGGAAGAAGTGGTTTACATGAAACAACCAGAAGGATTCTTCTCTAGTGCTGGTGAGCATTGTATGCAAGCTTAAAAGGTCTCTATATGGCTTGAAACAAGCATCCCGCCAATGGTACTTAAGATTCCATGAGGTCATCTCTTCATTCGATTTTATAGAGAATGTCATGGATCAATGTATATACCAGAAGGTTAGTGGGAGCAAAATTTGTTTCCTTGTCCTATATGTAGATGATATTTTACTTGCAACCAATGATAATGGGTTGTTATATGAAGTGAAACAATTTCTCTCTAAGAGTTTTGATATGAAGGATATGGGTGAAGCATCTTATGTCATTGGCATTAAGATCCATAGAGATAGACCTCGAGGTATATTAGGACTATCTCAAGAAACCTATATCAATAAGGTCTTAGAGAGGTTTCGGATGAAAGATTGTTCTCCAAGTATAGCACCCATTGTGAAGGGTGATAGGTTTAATTTAAACCAATGCCCGAAGAACGATTTTGAAAGGGAACAAATGAAGAACATCCCATATGCTTCTGCTGTCGGAAGCTTGATGTATGCTCAGGTTTGCACTCGACCTGACATAGCTTTTGCTGTGGGAATGTTGGGAAGATACCAGAGTAATCCAGGTATGGACCACTGGAGAGCTGCAAAGAAGGTGATGAGGTACCTTCAAGGAACAAAGGGACACATGCTTATGTATAGACGGACGGACAACTTGGAAGTAGTTGGTTACTCGGACTCAGACTTTGCTGGCTGCATTGATTCCCGTAAATCAACATTGGGATATATTTTTATGTTTGCTAGCGGAGCTGTATCCTGGAGGAGTGCAAAACAGACCTTGGTTGCCACTTCCACTATGGAGGCAGAGTTCGTTTCCTGTTTTGAGGCCACCTCACATGGTGTGTGGTTGAAAAGTTTCATATCGGGGCTTAGAGTTATGGATTCCATTGCTAGGCCATTAAGAATGTTTTGCGACAATTCAGCTGTAGTTTTTATGGCTAAGAACCACAAAAGTGGTAGTCGAAGCAAGCACATCGACATCAAGTATTTAGCCATCAGAGAACGTGTTAAAGAGAAGAAAGTGGTCATAGAACACATATGCACTGGATTGATGATAGCTGATTCTTTAACTAAAGGCATGCCACCAATGAGTTATAAGGATCATGTATCTAGAATGGGCATTGGTCCAATCATGTAAATTTTTCTTTATATAGAAGAATTTGTGAGACTTTTATTTATTTATAATGTTTTTTCTCAATACAGTTGTATACATTCAGTTATTATGAGAAAAACAATTACGTTTGACCTGGAGTAAACATAAGGTTTATTCATTAAGTTATTTGATCACATATGGACTGATGAAATACATTGTGATACACGGAAGATAATACTCGCTCTAAGAGGACTCATCGCCGTGATTCATGTGTTTTATTTCAGTATGAAGTTTATGTGGGTTTGGGTTAATAACTCATTTGATGGAATATTGGAATCAAGTGGGAGAATGTTATAATATGTAATATATTTTATTATTCTGAATATGATCCCAATATTGTATTCCCAATTGTATTCCGATTTATTGCTCAATTTATTACCCACGTGTATTATGTGATATTTGCCCGTTAATACATTACCATAATGGTTTTGATGGAAGATACCAGTAATATAATAAACGGAATAAAAACGCCAGGTCGTCTAGTTCAAACCCTAATCAATATAGAAAACCACACCATCAGGTTTGAGGGGTATTGACTAGTAGAACAGGACGTACGGATCTGGTGTTCCTTATATTGCAGATCAATCGCGCTACGTGGATCCTTGAAGGTTTTGGGTCTTCTACTTTTGCAAATTTCATCAATGGCTGGAGGTATGTTGATCTTTACGTTTCCGCAATTTGATCCCGAATTCTGTATGAATTTATCTATTACTGATAAATCGAGATCGCCAGTTTTTAAGTTTATATTTAGTCTAACAGATTATGATCGGTACGAAGAACAAACAAGAAGGTTGCTCCCAGTAATGTTTTTTTCTGTTTACGGCAGGTGAAAGCACATGTTCCTATTTTCTTTTTGTCTTTCATTGATCTACGATTAAGCAAAAATGATGAGTTTTCCACAATTTGGTAACATCATAATGAAAAATTCACAAGGAAGTTAGAGCCACATTTATCTGTTTAACCATATGAATTTTGTTTTTTGGGTCTAAACATTTCACTTCTTTTAGGTGTTCACTTTTTTTTTTCTTTTCTTATCCGCTCTCCATATCATATCTTTTACTTTCTCATAGTGGGCATGCACGTATAAATATTTACTTTTCATTCACACTTTCTTTTTTATGAATTTTTTGTAAAACATGTATTAAACTCTTGATTCGCCCATTACATGCAGCATCGGTCCTCTCTCTCTCTCTCTCGGGCTTAAAAAAAAGAAAAAAAGATGGAGCATAAATTAATGGAGTGATGTGTTCTTGGCTTCACAATCCTACCAATTGATTCTATATCATAACTTCATCTTTTGGACGCCTGCAAAGATTAAAATAAAAAAGACCGGCTTTTGGGAGTGTACAATATAAAATGACAACTTGTGCTTTTTGGGGTTGAACAATATGTGAAGTCTGTTTGATACGAGATTAATGCACATTATAAAAGATGAAAAATCTCGAAAACTTTTCTGATGTAGAAATACCTCTTTTTTTTTCCAAACAAAACACGAGTCTATGCGTGTTCTTTTCTAACAAAGCACTATTTCGATTTTCTAATTCAAAATTTAATTCTTTATTGCATACAAATATACATTGTTCTTTGTCTCGAAAGAAAATATATGGATTAATTTCCTGCATTGAACTATCATTGGTAAAACAAGTTGTCCCCTCACAACACCCTTGGGACTTCAGCAGGAACTACTATGAATTTTGAATTGCGACCGTATTGACTTAATTCGATTGATTACACTGGTATACATTAAAAGAATCCTAAATCTCAATCACCTTATTAATTCATATAATCCCTTTCGGCTAATGGTAAATCCACTATATCTATATAATAAGGACTTTTTATTATAAGAGTTTTTAGGTCAGATTTTATTATAAGAGTATGTGAAAGACACAACAAAAGTTATTTATTTTGTTTGACGCAGCAAATTATGGCAAACATGACTTTCCCGAGAGTCTTTGTGGAAGAGGAATGAAGCTATCCTCTTACGATATTTATTGATACTTCCCCAATTTCATGGACTAAAATTCAAATATATTAACAATGTGAAATAATTACACTGCGAGGAGAATAACAATACGGATTCCATTGTAAATTAATACTGTGATCTCGGTACTTCTAATCGTGTAAAATTATTTCATATCAGTGTGTGTTTAGTAAAAAGAACAATGATAGAGAGATTAAAAATTAATCTTAACATCCTAATATTACTATCTAACAAAAATTGAAATAACAATTCTTTGTTATTAAACCTGTTATTAAACTTATCAAGTATTTCACATCAACTTCAATCGGGACTATAGGTAGGCATGAAATCGGTTTAAGATCCAAACTTCTGTTGCTGCTGCTGCCTCTTCTTTAGCTCAAGATATTGCTTTTGGCTCCATTAATAGAAAGATTTTTGAAAGAATTGGCGGTTGCCCTCGTGTAATAAATGCCCATGAGATGCTTTAGGTAGCGAAGTTCTGGCTATATCAATTTGAGGAAAAAAGAAAGCAAGATGTCTCTTACCTTTTCCGTGTAGACTTCCTGGAGTAGTCCAGTGAACGGGATTAGTATCAACGATGGCAATCCAGCAAGCACGAATGCTAGGTTCGGATGAGTAGGAGTAGAACACTGTTGAGCAGGGGGACGAGCGAGTTATGGTGAAGCAAAGTGATAAAATAAGCTAACGAAGAGAGACAACTATAAAGTCCAAGAAGACCAAAACTTTCACCTACTAAAAACATAAGACAAAGACCAAGACTTTTCATTATACAACAAGCCATCATAGACAGCTAACTTTGTTCGATAAGGACAAAGCTAACTTCATCTATTCGTCCACAATGAAGGAGGAATCAAGGAACTTCGAAGACCAAAACTTTTCGTTATACAACAAGTCATCATAGACGGCTAACTTTGGTTGTTCAATAAGGACAAAGCTAACTTCATCTATTCGTCCACATTAAAGGAGGAATCAAGGAACTTCGAAGACCAGGACTTTTCATTATACAACAAGTCATAATAGACGGCTAACTTTGTTTGTTCAATAAGGACAAATCTAACTTTATCTATTTGTCCACAATGAAGGAGGAATCAAGGAACTTCCTTAATTTCCACGATATAGACAAATCGTTTCAGTAAATTATTTTCTTAAACATATGCAAATCTTTAGCACGGTAACCGTCACATAATAGCCTACATTGATCGCATGTTCACCAATAAAGCAGAAACAAAGACATTGAAATCACAATGATACTTATGGTGATATGATGATTCTTATCAGTACAAAGAAGAGACAAGGAGGTTACTTCCGGCAATGTTTTTCCTATTTACCATGGGTGAAAGCAAATGTTCCTCTTTTCTTTTTGTCTTTCATTGATCTACAATTAAGAAAAAAATTAACGAGTTTTCCACAATTTGATAACATCATTATGAAAAATTCACAAGGAGGTTAGCGCCACATTTATCTGTTTAACAACATTATTTTTGTTTTTTTGGGTCCGGGCATTCACTTCTTTTAGGTGGTGACTTTGAATATATTTTTTTCCCTTCTCAGTTCTCTCTATCTTATGTTTTACTTTCTCATAGTGGTCACGCACGATGATAAACATTTACTTTTCGTTCACACATTTTTTTATGACTTATTTGTTAAACATGGACTAAACCCTTAATTTGTCCGTTACATGCATTATTGGTCCTCTCTCTCTCGGGCTCATTAATTAATAGGGCTTATTAATGAGCGTGCTTGATCCCATTTATGCACGGGCTTGTAATCATTGTTATGTACTTTTAAAATTAATCTTTCATTTTAGGAATTCATGAGCAATAATTGAAAATTTCCAGAACTAATTGAATTTTTTCTATCTGATGGATTTAATAAATGGGCCTAAGTTGGCCCGGCCACAATGGGCCTAAAGGCCCGGCCCACGGGAATAAGGCCCGTGGAAATGTGAACCTATAAAAGGGATGAGAGAGAAGGAGAAGACACATTTTGGCATTTGCAAGAACATTCCATTCTCTTAAAGAATTCTCTCTCTCTCTCCAAGGCCGAAGAAGCGACGCCATCTCCACTTCATGGCGAATCTTCGACATCGGATCGAACGGGACTGAAATATCTTCCTCAATACGGCGTCGGTGTCTAATCTGTGGCTAACAAGGTACGCTCGATTCTGTGGCGTGCTTTTGATCGGTGATACGTGACATTCCCGGACTTATCTTCCGCATATGATTTAGGGATTCGGTTTAGGTGCCGAATCCGGTTTTCGGGGATCATTCGATCCCAACATTGGTATCAGAGCCTTAGTTCACGTTTTTCCCGATCAATTTACTGTTTATGTTTGTTTTTCGCAAAAAGCATTTCGGCCGTACGGATCGGGGCGAGAAATCCCGACACCCGAGCGCTACTCGCCATTTTTTCTGACTTTTCGTAAGTCGAAATCAAAATCTGAATGCATAGGGAGGAAGGCGACGTCGAGACGAGTCCGGCGACATGTCGCACGCCGCCGGGGGACGCGCCGCGGCGAGGCTGGCGTGGAGGCCGTGCACGGCGTCATGAGCCGGGGGGCGACGGCAGAGCGATCCGGACGGCCAGCGTGGTGGCGTCGACATGCATCAAACGATTGGATCGTCGTCCGCGGGTCCTCGTGGCGCCGTTGGCGACGTCCGCGTGACGCGAACGGCGACGGCGCGCGTCGGTGACGTCTGCGACGTGAGCCCACGCACGCGCGCCGCACGTGCGGTCGGTCCGTCCGACTCGGGCGACCGGTCCGAACGGCTCGACCGGTCCGACCGCCCTGACCGGTCCGACGACTCTGCCCGTTGACCGTTGACCGTTGACTTACGTTGACCGTTGACCGACGACCGTTGACTTCGTTGACCGTTGTCCAACGACGGTTGATCGTTGACCGTTGACCGTTGACCGAGACCGTTGACCGTTGACTTCGTTGACCGTTGACCGCGACGGTTGACCGTTGACCGTTGACCTTAAAAAAAAAATATTTTTTTTTAATTATGTTTATGTGGATTATATGTAATCCATTTTTTGTTCTGCATTTGTTGCAGGAACAATGCCTCCCCGTAAGCCGCGCGCATCCGTGCACACGATGTCAAATGAACAAAAGGAAAGGCTTACAAGGTTGATAACCGATTTGAATGGTTATCGATGGGAGAGTGACGACATAATTGATCATGTCATAGAGGTCAACAACAAAATTCAGGAAGTCATTTGGAACGGTTGTCCCATGCCAGATATTCAGATGATGCGATTCTTTATGAACACTCTTCCACTGGAATGGCAAGGAGTGTTGAATCGCCTACGGGAGGTCAAAGGATTTACTAGCTATAAGGAGCTAGTAATGGCATTCGTAGATGAATATCATCGGGTAGGAGCCACAAAGACTGCGACCCAAGGAATGACTTCGATTGGGCCAGGACTGAATGTGCATAGGAGAAATCCTAAGGGATATCCGTCTGTTTTTTCCGTGGCTGTCAAGAATGCAAGAAAATTTTACAGAGAAAAAGAAAAAGGAATTGGACCATGTAGCTGCTTTCCCTATTAGTTGTAATATGCATTGTTTTTAAATGTTATGGCTGCTTTTTATTTAGTGTTCTTTGTGAACATCTTATGTAATGTTAACTACCTGATTGTTGTTGATATAACAACCTATTTGTTAGCAATATTGAGTGAAAGCATTATTATTATATTGTATGTCAATTATCTGCTGCTTTCTGTGATTGCTGGTTATTGTGGGTAGTTAGCTGTGGGTAGTAATAGAAGTTTTTGTAGCTTCATAGAATTGATTTTGCATATGACAATCATATTAATGATAGTTTTAAGTTAGGATTTTTGGAGGATGATTGGAAACATAGTGACCTTTTGATTTTGAAACCTTACTTAAAATTATTAATTAATATGATGGGTTTTGTGCAAAATAGATGCATAAGTGATAGGCATTAATAACTCGTGCATGTATGTCTGATGTGTTCAGATCAATGGCTTCAGCCACAAAGAGCATAGTTGTCGAGCTGAACAAAGGTGAAAAGCTCAAAGGTGACAACTATGAAATTTGGCAAATGAAAATTCAATATGTGCTGGAAAAGCAAAAAGCATTAAAAGCTCTTGACCATGTTATGGAAGATCTAGAGGATGCTGTGCGCCACCTTGAGCTAGCTGATCATCGCCTCAAGGCATTAGAGCAAGAAACAGATATTTTCTGTGTTGCTGTTAGTTCAGAAGGGGCTTCATGCTCTAAGCGCAAGCGCATTGATTCGTTCAATATGTGGAAATGCAAGGGATCAAGTCCTTCTTGCAAGAAACCAAGAATTAACCAACAAAAGAGAGGAAAACGTCCCCATGTGAAGAATATCTCAAGGGTGAAGTGTTACAACTGTGACCAGAAGGGTCACTATGCCCGCAATTGTCGCGAGCCAAAGAAGGAGCGACAGACCATGTAGCGAAGGATAGAGGATCCTTCGTGGAATTCCGACGAGTACCTACTGGAACTAAATGGATCTATGTGGGAAACAACTCCAGAGCTGAAGTGAAAGGAATTGGCACATGCCAATTGAATATGCGTGATGGACGCACTTTGTTCCTTCATGATGTGTTGTATGCTCCGGAGATTCGTCGGAATTTAGTGTCTGTTTTAGTGTTGGTTAAATTAGGTTTTTAATATGAACTTCCATAATAAATGTGTAGATTTGTATTTGGATACAAACTACTATGGTCATGGTTATTTTCTGGATGGTTTCATTGTATTGTATATTAATTATGTTAATGCAAATGTTTGTTTTTCCCTTCTCACGTCTCACAATACATATGATAATGATGTGAATGTATGGCATGCTAGACTTGGTCATATTGGCCAACAGCGTATGAATAGACTAGCCAAAGAGGGCTTGTTGGGCAAAATTGAAAAAGTCGATTTGCCCATCTGTAAGCATTGCCTAGAAGGGAAAACGACAAGAAAACCATTTGGAAAAGGTAAAAGAGCTGAATTTCATCTGCACTTAATCCATTCTGATGTCTGTGGTCCAATGAATGTGAGAGGAAGGCATGGAGCTGTTTATTTCATCACTTTTATAGATGATTATACTCGATTCGGATATGTCTATTTGATTTCTCACAAATCTGAAGCAATAAGTTGTTTCAAAAGGTTTATGAACCTGGTAGAGAATCAATTAGACAAGAAAATAAAAGCATTAAGATCCGATCGATGTCGAGAATATTTATCTGATGAGTTCAGAAAATTATGTGATGAAAAAGGAATAGAAAGACAGTTATCTATTCCTTATACTCCTCAACAAAATGGTGTTGCGGAGAGAAGAAACAGAACCCTACTAGAAATGGTTAGGTCCATGATGGCGCATGCTAACTTGCCTATCACCTTTTGGAGTGATGCGTTGTTGTCTGCTGCCTGTATACTTAACAGTGTGCCTTCCAAATCAGTTGCTTCTACTCCATATGAGTTATGGACAGGTAGAAAACCAGACTTAAGTTTTCTTAAGCCATGGGATTGTGCTGCCTATACACTTGAATCCTCTCACAAGTTTGGGACATTGGGTCCCAGAGGAAAGAAGAGTATTTTCATAAGATACTCGGAACACTCAAAAGGGTATGTGTTCATAGGTGAGCAGGAAAGTGGGAGTATAACTGAATTTGAATCACGGGATGTCACATTCTTAGAGGATGAATTTCCTAAAAAGGGCGAAATAGGGGAAGACAACTCCCTATTTGAAACCTCGGATCAAGATAATGATCTTGGTGGAGTTCGTCCAAGTGGGAGTAATGTGAGAAGTGATGAATTGAATTCAACTCATTCTCAATTGCAACCACATAATGAGACGACATCATCATTATCTAATCCCAGTGGGAGCATAATGGGGAATGATATGCAAAGTGTACAAACTCTCATACGGCGAACAAGTCGCCAAAGTATTCCCCGTCGACGTTTTGACATTGAAGGGGAAACTTTTATGATTGCTCCACAAGATGAGGATGAGCCAAGAAATATTAATGAGGCTCTGAATTGCCCTAGTAAGGAAAAATGGATTCATGCAATGGAAGAGAAAATGGAGTCAATGAAATCAAATCAAGTTTGGGAACTGGTTGATCTTCCAAAAGGACGCAGAGCTATTGGGAACAAATGGGTTCTCAAAGTAAAGCGAAAGGCTGATGGCTCGATAGAAAGGCATAAGGCTCGCCTTGTGGCGAAGGGGTATAATCAACAGGAAGGAATTGATTATGAAGATACGTTTTCTCCTGTAGTGAGATTTACCTCGATTCGCATTATTCTGGCAATAGTATCTAGTATGGATCTTGAGTTACATCAGATGGATGTAAAGACTGCTTTCCTCAATGGAGAATTAGAGGAAGAAATATACATGGAACAACCAACTGGTTTCATGGTAAAAGGCCAGGAAGAAAAGGTGTGTCGACTTTTGAGGTCGATATACGGCCTTAAGTAGTCATCGAGACAATGGTATATACGTTTTCATAATGCCATAATGGCATATGATTTTACAATGATTGATGAGGATCATTGTGTATATATCAAAAGATCCAAGGATCAATTTGTGATCATATCATTATATGTTGATGATATACTGATTGCCGGAAGCAATATGGAGTTTGTTCATACTGTCAAGAGTTGGTTGTCTTCCAACTTTGAGATGAAAGATATGGGTGAGGCTGCATACATTCTTGGAGTTAAGATTTCAAGAGATCGTTTGAAGAGATCGTTGTCTCTTTCGCAAGAAACATATATAAATAAAGTTCTTGAACGATTTCGTATGCAAGATTGTAAACCCATAGACACTCCTATTGCAAAAGGTGAAGGATTGAGCCATACACTGTGTCCGAGGACTCCACAAGAGAAGGAACAAATGAAACATGTTCCTTATGCTAGTGCAGTTGGGAGCTTGATGTACGCTATGATGTGTACAAGACCCAACATATGTTTTGCAGTTGGAATGGTGAGTAGATACCAATCCAATCCAGGTCCAGCACATTGGAAAGCCGTTAAGAGAATACTGAGGTATCTAAAGGGAACTGCTGATTATACGATGAGTTATTAAGGAAAGGATCTGCGACTCACAGGCTATTCTGAACCTGATTAGGGAGGAGGTTTAGACAAAAGAAGATCTACCTCTAGGTTTGTTTCTTAATGAATACTGGCACCATATGTTGGAGCAGTAAGAAACAAACGTGTATAGCCTTATCCACAATGGAAGCTAAGTTCGTGGCATTATCAGCAGTAATATAAGAAGGAGTTTGGCTTAAGAGATTTTTTGGATCATTTAGGTGTTATTGAGAAAGCTGCAAATCCATTATTAGTTAATTGAGATAGCCAAGCAGCTATAGCGTACACCAAAGATCCAAAATATCATGGCAAGACCAAACATATAGATACCAAGTATAACTTTGTCAAAAGATATGGTTGCACGAAAGGATGTGAACTTGCAGTACATATCTACGCATAGAATGGTAGCAGATCCTATGACAAAGCCAATACCTAGAGATGTGTTTTGTGGTCATGTAAAATCTCTAGGATTGCGTAGAGTCTGATGTACTGGATTGTATTTTCCCTGAGTTGTTCACATGTATGAACTAGTATTGTTTCATTATTAATGCCTATGAATCTTTGTTTGATCTTTATGCATCTTAATGCTTAGTGCATTATATTATGTTGAGAAAGTATGTCGGACAGATAAGAGGTTAGCCCACTCACACGGGTAATCGCCTCTATTTACTATGTGATAGATAGAAATGAGACTGTTTTTAAGCTTATTATCTAGGTGAAAATCGAGAGCTCAAGCTTAAAATAAATATGTCGCCTTAACTGAGTGTTAAGATGATGACATAATGCTTACGATGTCCGAAAGTAAAATAACCCACACATTTTACTTTATCTGTCTAAGATGCCAGATGTGAATTCTGATGAATTTTGTGAATGAGTAAATACGTGAACTCAAGTTAGACATTGGGTATGTCTGAACTATCATCTGTATGGTATTGATTGTGTAGACATACGCTCCATGGGAAATGAGTTAATACCGTAATACGTATTTCATACTACGTATGCATGAGACGACCTATAAGAGTGACAAAAGTTATGATCTCAACTTTTATGACGTGTGAGACTCTTGAGGAATAAAGTTCCTCATTTTTCAGTGCCCTCATGACTCTTACTTTTTCTCAAGATTTCTATTTAGTGTTTGCTATCTTAGAATGTTGCCAATGGTCATGAGATGATTCGATCTAATGGGACATTTCTAGAAAAGCAAGTTGAACTGAAATTGAGAGTTTGAAGGAAAGAGGAAGATCGGATTTGTAGAATCACATTGTGGTTTTGTATTCACAGGTCGACCAATTATGACTGTCTTTGGGATAATCATAATTGTGAATACAATATATATATCATTGTTTAAATGAGATTAAGAGAGATATAAATGTGATCGATCGATCTAGGGTACTGCATACTAATTTACTCGGAAAATGATGCCCAATATGAGTTGCTATATATTCCTAACAGATGTATAGCAACGAGCTCTCAAAGTATGCTGGTCGCACGGATTATTCACCGGTATGAATGTTGAAAGAGGAAAAGAGGGATTTTCAGTTGATGGGCCTAAGTTGGGCCTATCCGTCCATGTTGGTTTTGGTCCACCATGTGCGAGTGGGAGATGATGGATTTAATAAATGGGCCTAAGTTGGCCCGGCCACGATGGGCCTAAAGGCCCGGCCCACGGGAATAAGGCCCGTGGAAATGGGAACCTATAAAAAGGATGAGAGAGAAGGAGAAGACACCTTTTGGCATTTGCAAGAACATTCCATTCTCTTAAAGAATTCTCTCTCTCTCTCCAAGGCCGAAGAAGCGACGCCATCTCCACTTCACGGCGAATCTTCGACATCGGATCGAACGGGACTGAAATCTCTTCCTCAATACGGCGTCGGTGTCTAATCTGTGGCTAACAAGGTACGCTCGATTCTGTGGCGTGCTTTTGATCGGTGATACGTGACATTCCCGGGCTTATCTTCCGCATATGATTTAGGGATTCGGTTTAGGTGCCGAATCCGGTTTTCGGGGATCATTCGATCCCAACACTATCTTTTCGCTTTAGTTCCATCTTATTTAGAACAAGAGTTGGCTTCATCAATGACGGGCAGGTCACAATGTTCAAGCTCGTCACCGGAAATTTCAGCGAGGGGCTCAACTTTAGCAGCAGAAGGGCTGACCGCAAAGTTCAAGCCTTTTTTCCCCCCTTTCGGCTCCAAAGACACAGTTTTGTTGACCAGCCCACTTTGCTTTAGTGTCAGTAGAACAACTTTAAAACATTTAGGCTCCGTTCGTTTCACGGAAAATGAATTCCTAAGGGAAAATGTTTTCCATGGAAGGGAAAAAGTCTTCTAAATTTGGGGAAAATGTTTTCCACTTTTGAAAAGTGGAAAACATTTTCCTCACTTGATCTCTCTTATCTCACACATCTACAAATCATCACTTCCTCCTCCCATTTCTTATTCTTCTTTTCTTTTTTTATTCGAATTATTTTTAAATTGTTTTTTTCTTTTTTTATTCAAATTATTTTTAATTTTCAATTTCTTTTTCTTTTTTTTTCTTTTTTTCTTTTTCTTTTCTTTGTTTCCCATCTTCTTCTTTTTTGACTAGTCGTCGGCCATCACTAGGTGAACTGTTGTGGATCGCTCGTCGATCTGGCGAACCTCGAGCTTGACGCTTACGCTCACCAATCTAGTGAGCGGAAAATATTTTCTTTACCGAACACCAGAAAATATTTTTCGAAACATTTTCAGATTTTAGCCGAACACCAGAAAATATTGTCATTTTCCTGGAAAATGACTTCTGGGAAAATATTTTCCGGAAATGGCCTATTTTCCGCGAAACGAACAGACCCTTAGAAAAAGAAATGGGCCCCTTGTCTGCCATTATTAGTAGATGTAGATAAGAAGAAAACAAAATAAAGGTGGAGCGTGCAAGCTTGATGGAGATGGAGAAGGTGAGGAAGGGGACCCAAAATTTGGAAAAATTTTGCCCTTTTTTTGCATTAGAATTGGGAAAGGAGTCTTTCCATCGACACACCAAAGGCAACCTCACCAGATAAAAAGGGCTAAAGTTCCTCGGCGGTAGATGCTTCCGAACCAGCATTATATTTACATTACCTTTCCTTTGAGATGAAGCGAGAAACGATGTTGGACCTCTTGGCGAAACATATTTTCTGCGCCTTACCTCGGGTAATCAACGAATGTCTCATTACTAATGGTACAAGGAAGATAACTGATGCAGTCCTAATTCTGTGACCTTTTGTTCCAATGGAGGAGGATCTTCCTTATAGCGAAGCTATAACAAATATGTCAAGTAATGATGTTGCTTCTGCTTATTTGCTAGAGCAATTCACGAAACAAATGTGATGTGGCAGTGATACGGCAACATTCAGAAACAATGATCAGCAGATGATGGCTGTATCCAAGTCATTATCACTTTTTTGGAGTGCTCTCTCAAGAGGCTAAAACATGTCATAACAATATCCATTAGCAGACATGTTAGCTATATTTTATTGAGAAAATGATACAAATTGTCCCTGAAGTTTAGTTCAATATGTAATGTAATATCTGAACTTTAGCTTAATAAGCAATGTCATCCATAAACTTTTGATTTATTTAATTTGATCCCTAAACTTTTTGCAAATATTTAATCTAGTCATTGGATTATCTCTAAACTTGAATTAATGGAAGAACGGCGTTGACCATTTTCATATAAATGAATAAGAAGATAGCTTTATTTAATAAAATTAGCAAAAGTGCATACTAGTTGTGTGTAAAGATTAACATCCAAAAGATTTTGAAAAATTCAAATTATTAATTCATAAAAAGTTATTTACACAATATGAGGAAATTGTATCTATATACGTTTACGTGGAAAGAGAGAAACATATCAAGATTTGAATTGGTAAAAAAATTTATGAGATAGAAAAAATTCAAATATTTAAGATTGAATTACATAAGAGAATATAACAAAATTATTGATGTACACATAGTCCAATGCTATATGACTCAAATTTGTTGAATAGAACCCAAAAGAAGGAACCAAGAAAGATCTCTCCAATGGCCATGAGCGAGTTACTCCATTGTAGGAGTTATGGCGAAGCAAAATAATGAGGAGCTAATGGAGAGAGAACCAAAAAAGTTCAAGAAGATGATGACTTTTACCTATTAAAGGTATCATTTTCAGACAATGACTTTCACCTATTAAATATATCATTTTCTTTTTTGCCCAAAGTGCAGCAAAACTAAAAAAGTGATGGTGGGGAGAAACTTTAATAGAATTTAGGAAGGCTAAGACTTTAGCACGCCTTTTGATGGTGGAAAAAAAATTTAATAGTTTTCAAAAAGATCAATACTTTACACGTCAGGTCATTTGATTGTGAGAAAAAATTAATAAATTCCAAAAAGTTAATAGTGCACGTCTTTTGATGATGAGGAAGAAATTTTAATAAATTCTAAAAAAACTAAGACTTTTTACACGTCAATGGTGCACGTCTTTTATTGGGGGGAGAAATTTCAATTAATGCCAAGAACACTAAGATTTTGTATGTCTTTCTTGATGTTACCGGTAGAATTTCTGGGCATTATAAGTCTAAATTAGCAGCGCCATAATATTCCTCCAACTCTGTTTGGGTCTAATCATTTTAGGATTTTTTTCATTCATTAATCTCTATTGTATCTTTTCAAATTTGAGTTCAACAAAAGAAAAGAAAAAAGCAAAGAGAAAGCCTAAAAGGAAGAAACAACAAAAAGTTAAAAAAAAAAATAAAGAAGGAAAGGAGCATGATAGGGCACCATCAAAGCACGGCCATGTGACACGGCCGACGGACGAGCATGACCAAGAACGCCCATGCTCGGCCGTGTCACGCATCCGGGGCGTAGCTGGGAACGCCCCGTTCGATGCCCGTCCCGACCAAGTCCCTGATCGATCCCGTATCGGTCCATGTTCGATCGCTGATCAGTCCTTGATCGGTTGAACTGACCGATCCGCCGATCATCCGTGCCCGCTCCACGATCCGCGTCTGATCCGCCCATGCACGAGTCGTGCACGACCAGCGAGCAGCCCCTGATCAATCCGTGACCAGCCCCTGCACAAATCCGGAGTGGTTCACCTGCTCCGTGTCAGGGCCGCCTGACACGCCCATGCTGATCCTGATCCGTCCATGCTGCCCCTGATCTTGCTTCTGACTTGTGCCTGCACCATGGCTGATTCCCCATGCACGTAGCCCTCAAGTGGCCTGCTGGTAGCCTTGTAATGATGATACGAATTCAAACATAGCCGTTGGATCGGAGGGACGATCCACGGCCGAGATTAGTCCCGAACTTGTATAAAATGGATCCCTCTCCCTCAGTTGAGCTCAGCTCATTCAAAGTGAATATACACGCTCTTGTGCTTCCGACTCTTTGTGTTGTGCGTGTGTTGTGAGCGAAAATGCTTACTTAGGATCATCGATCCTAAGGCCGCACGGTGTTGGATCGACCGAAATTGATCGACCCGTGACAAGTGGTATCAGAGCAATCGTTCCTATCGCGATGGCTGATTCTCAAGCAGATGTTGCGGTCATGCCGGGTGCTGATCATGATGATCGTGGGCGCCCCGCTGTGAAGGCTCTCCGGTCGAAGAAAGGCCGTGCTGTCTCGTGTTCGAGGGAACCATGTGGAGATCTGGAGAATTGGGTGACGATCCTAGAGGGGACCGTCACCGACATCCAGGCCATAGTGGACGATCTACACCAGACCGTTGAAGGAGCGGAAGCCGGTAGGGAGGAGTTCTTGGCCGAAGTGCAGGAACTCCAAGCCGGCATGGGAGAGCTCCGGGTCGAGGTGATGGGGACCCTCACGCATGAGCTGCAACAGCGGAGCGAGACATGGGAGGCCGCGATGATAGCCATGCGTGCGGAAATGGCCGAGCTGAAAAGCAAGGGCACGGAACTTGAAGCTGCACACGTGAACGGAGTGATCACCGTGCAATCCCGTGCCGATGCACCCAAGCCAAAAGAGTTCAAGGGCTCCCGGGTGGCAAAGGACGTGGACAACTTCCTATGGTACATGGAACGATATTTCCAGACCATGGGAACGACCGACGACATGATCCAGGTAAACACCGCAGCCATGTATTTAGCTGATGATGCGTTGTTGTGGTGGCGGCGTCGATCGGATGGTGGGAATGGCGATCCTATCACAACCTGGGCTCGGTTTGTCGAAGAATTTCGACGAACCTACTACCCCGCTTATGCGGAGGAAGAAGCTCGCGGAGAACTCAAACGCCTAGAACAAAGAGGCGGAGTCCGCGACTACGTGAAGCGATTCTCGGAGCTGTTGCTCCAAATCCCGTCTATGACCTAGATGGAGGCATTCCACCAGTTCATGAGCGGACTCAGACCATGGGTCAAGCAAGAGTTGAAGCGGTGCAATGCAACGGATCTCTCAACGGCTACTTCCGTGGCCGAGTCCCTTGTGGAGTATTGACCGGCATCCTCGACCAAGCCCGATTTTCGACCCAGAGAAAAGGGTACTGGTGGGGGAGATCGGAATCGATACCAGCGTCCAAATGGAGGGCGACCACCTTCGGTTCCTACAAGGAACCAACCCGAATCCAGCCGTAGCGGAAACTATGGTGGAAACTATCACAAAGCACGCACATACAAGTGCTTCTTTTGTGAAGGTCCCCATATGGCTCGGGATTGCCCGAAAAGAGGGAAACTAGCGGCCTTGGGCAAGGAAGAAAAGCCACGAGAAGAAGCGCGGTTGGGATCATTGCGGATCCTTGGATTGATCAAGGCCAAGAAGGCCAAGGAGTCCAAAGGGATGATGTTCGTGGATGTGAAGCTCGGAGGTACCACGATGAGTGCACTCGTGGATACCGGGGCGTCCGATCTCTTCATATCCAAAGAGGCCGCGAAGAAGCTAAATCTTCCGGTCGAGGCGAGTGATGCCGGTTGGCTTAAAACGGTGAATTCCAGAGAAGTCCCAACCAGCGGCATGGCCAAGGGCGTAGAGTTTCGCCTTGGTCCATGGAGCAGCCGAGAGGATATTGAGGTAATCCCCCTTGATGACTATGATTTCATACTCGGTTTGGGATTCCTTGATCGAATCAATGCGGGCGTTATGCCCTTCGCGGATTGTATTTGCATCTTCGACAAGTGGTGCCAATGCATGGTCTCGATCCACCGCGAGTCGGGACACGATAGGAAAATGCTATCGGCCATACAACTGACCAAGGGATTACGGAAGGGAGAGGTGACCTTCTTGGCAGCATTGAAGGAGGAAGGCCCGGAAGAGAAGGAGGTACCGGAAAAGGTGACCCAAGTCCTCGACACCTTCCAAGACGTGATGCCACCCGAGCTGCCAAAGAAGCTCCCTCCTCGGAGAGAAGTCGACCATCGGATCGAGCTCGTGCCCGACGCTCGACCACCGGCCATGGCTCCCTATCGCATGGCCCCGCCCGAGTTGGAGGAACTGAGGAAACAACTCAAAGAACTACTCGATGCTGGGTATGTTCGGCCATCGAAGGCACCGTTCGGTGTCCCGGTCTTGTTCCAAAAGAAACATGACGGATCTCTCCGCATGTGCATCGACTACCGAGCATTGAACAAATTGACTGTCAAGAACAAGTATCCGATCCCCCTGATAGCCGACTTATTCGATCAGCTCGGGGAAGCCCGATGGTTCTCCAAACTGGATCTTCGATCGGGATACTATCAAGTGCGGATTGCCGAAGGGGATGAGCCAAAGACAGCATGTGTGACCCGCTATGGATCATACGAGTTCCTCGTCATGCCTTTTGGCCGACTACGTTTTGCACCCTCATGAACAAGGTACTACATCCGTTCCTTGATCGGTTTGTCGTAGTTTACCTTGATGATATCGTCATATATAGCCGGACGCTCGAGGAACACATCGAGCATTTGGGGCGAGTCTTTCGGACCCTTCGAGAGAACGATATGTATGTGAAAAGGGAGAAATGTGCCTTCGCACAAGAGGAAGTCCCTTTTCTTGGGCACATCGTCGGGGGCGGACGAGTGTGGATGGACGCGGCCAAAATCCGCGCCATCGTCGATTGGGAACCCCCAACCAAGGTGACGGAGCTGAGATCCTT
Source organism: Eucalyptus pauciflora (assembly GCA_007663325.1). Lineage (NCBI taxonomy): Eukaryota > Viridiplantae > Streptophyta > Magnoliopsida > Myrtales > Myrtaceae > Eucalyptus > Eucalyptus pauciflora. The sequence continues at coordinate 1,565,231 of VMYD01000077.1, forward strand.
TCTCGGTCTCACGAACTATTATCGGCGCTTCATCCGGGGATACTCGAACCTTACCGTGCCACTCACGGACATGCTGAAGAAAGAAAGGCCGTGGGAGTGGACGGATCGATGTCAAAAGACGTTCGAGCGGTTGAAGCAGGCCATGACCGAAGAGCCGGTGCTTGTGCTGCCCGACTACACCAAACCATATGAGGTAGAGACCGATGCTTCTGATTTTGCTATCGGTGGTGTCTTGATGCAGGAAGGGCATCCGGTTGCCTTCGAATCTTGAAAGTTGAATGATACCGAGCGACGATACACGGTCCAAGAGAAGGAAATGACCGCGGGGGTGCATTGCCTTCGTACATGGAGGCACTATCTCTTGGGATCACGGTTCGTGGTGAGGACCGATAACGTAGCCACGAGCTACTTCCAAACTCAGAAGAAGCTCAGCCCGAAACAAGCTCGGTGGCAAGACTTCCTGGCCGAGTTTGATTATGTGCTAGAATACAAGCCCGGAAAGTCCAATTCCGTGGCCGACGCCTTGAGCAGGAAGTTCGAATTGGCTAATGCGGTGAGCCGGCCCGATTGTCCGTGGAAAGATCGTATCAAGGAGGGACTGAAGCACGACCAAACGGCCCAAGCCCTCCTTCGATACGCTCAAGAGGGCAAGACGAGGCGGTTTTGGCTTGAGGATGATCTCCTCTACACCAAAGGACGGCGACTCTATGTGCCGCTCCACGGGAAGCTTCGGAAGGAAATCCTACACGAGTGCCACGACTCAAAATGGGCGGGACATCCGGGAATCCACCGCACCATGGCACTTGTCGAGGACCAGTACTATTGGCCCCATATGCGGGACGACGTTGAGGCCTATGTGCGGACCTGTCTTGTTTGCCAACAAGACAAAATCGAGCAACGGTCACCCGCGGGACTCCTTGTACCGTTGCCCATCCCGGAACGTCCATGGGAGAGTGTCTCGATGGACTTCATCGTAAACTTACCTAAGTCCGAAGGGTGTCGGACTCTTATGGTCGTGGTAGATCGATTCTCCAAGTATGCGACATTCGTGCCGGCCACCAAGGATTGCCCAGCCGAGGAAGCAGCCAAGCTATTCCTCAAGCACGTCGTCAAATATTGGGGCGTCCCACGCACGATCGTGAGCGATCGCGATCCTCGATTCACCGGGCGGTTGTGGACCGAACTCTTCAAGTTGTTGGGGACAAATCTCAATTTCTCCACCAGCATGCATCCCCAAACCGACGGACAGACGGAGCGGGTGAATGCATTGTTGGAGATCTATCTTCAGCACTATGTGAGCAACACGCAAGAGAATTGGGCTAGATTGATCGATGTTGCTCAGTTCTCCTACAACTTGCAGCGGAGCGAATCCACAAACCAAAGCCCGTTCGAGATCGTGACCGGGCAACAACTGCTCACTCCGAGCGCGATCGCCTCGGGATACCGAGGAAGCAGCCCATCCGCGTACAAGATGGCCAAGGAATGGGATGAACATGCAGACTTGGCGCGGGCGTGCTTGGATCGTGCCTCAAGACGAACGAAGAAGTGGGCTGATCGGAAGCGACGGCATGTAGAATTCCAGGTGGGAGACTTGGTGCTGGCCAAATTGCACCTCGTCCTTCGGTATCAGGACGTACACAAAGGACTCATCCGTCGTTACGAAGGCCCCTTCCGAGTAGTACAACGGATCGGGAAGGTGGCTTACAAGCTGGACTTGCCATCCAAGCTCAAGCTACACCCCGTGTTCCATGTGAGCATGTTGAAGCCGTTCCATGCGGATGAGGAGGATCCGGATCGGAGCACGTCACAACGAGCACCCCTTGGAGCAAAGACCTCCTATGATCGGGATGTCGAATGCATCATGGCCGATCGGATCATACGGAAGAAGTATCGTGCACCGAGAAGGGAGTACCTCGTCCGATGGAAAGGCCTTCCCGAAAGTGAAGCGAGTTGGGAACCCTCCGAGGCGCTGTGGCAATTCAAGAAGCACATTGAAGCATTCCATGCCACAGACGCGACGAGGGCGTCGCCTGATTAGGTGGGGGAGAATGACACGGCCGACGGACGAGCATGACCAAGAACGCCCATGCTCGGCCGTGTCACGCATCCGGGGCGTAGCTGGGAACGCCCCGTTCGATGCCCGTCCCGACCAAGTCCCTGATCGATCCCATATTGGTCCATGTTTGATCGCTGATCAATCCTTGATCGGTTGAACTGACCGATCCGCCGATTAGCCGTGCCCGCTCCACGATCCGCGTCTGATCCGCCCATGCACGAGTCGTGCACGACCAGCGAGCAGCCCCTGATCAATCCGTGACCAGCCCCTGCACAAATCCGGAGTGGTTCACCTGCTCCGTGTCAGGGCCGCCTGACACGCCCATGCTGATCCTGATCCGTCCATGCTGCCCCTGATCTTGCTTCTGACTTGTGCCTGCACCATGGCTGATTCCCCATGCACGTAGCCCTCAAGTGGCCTGCTGGTAGCCTTGTAATGATGATACGAATTCAAACATAGCCGTTGGATCGGAGGGACGATCCACGGCCGAGATTAGTCCCGAACTTGTATAAAAGGGATCCCTCTCCCTCATTTGAGCTCAGCTCATTCAAAGTGAATATACACGCTCTTGTGCTTCCGACTCTTTGTGTTGTGCGTGTGTTGTGAGCGAAAAGGCTTACTTAGGATCACCGATCCTAAGGCCGCACGGTGTTGGATCGACCGAAATTGATCGACCCGTGACACATGGCTTTGTTGTGGCCACTAGCACGGTCACTACGGTGACTATTTCCAACTTTGCCACCTTATAGTGACGTTCCTAGATAACATTTTTCTTGAGATGCTTGTCTTCGTGCGGTTTAGAAGTCGAGGATAATGACATTGAAATTGTCATAACTTTTGCTTAGTTTACTATTGACTACCTAAAGTTTTCTTTTTTTAATTAAGTACCTCATTTTTTCAAATTTGATTCAATTTGAAGCATTCGTTAAATGGAATTATCATGTCATATGATTTTGCCGACATGATTTGCTCACCATTGGAGATAATGTAAGAGTAAGGTTAGGCACTACGCAGGACTTAGACGATCGTAGCGTCTAATATATCTTAGCCATATATATCTCAATCGAGATATATTAGATGCTATATGTCAAAAATATTGCAGTGGCTATATATCAAACCTATTTAGTCTAATTTCCTTTAGATTTTCTGCAATCATTCGATCATAAAGCATTGCTCTTGCCTCTTTTTCTTGGCCAATTCCATCGCTTTTCCTTTGATCTATTCACCCAAAACTTAAAAAGTATGTGCAGGTAGTTTCGCCTAAATCAGCTTGAACCAGTTTGAAAATATACCGATTTTCAAAATTGGATCAACCTAGTTTTAGAGTCTGACGGGTACAAAACTGGGCTTTTGGCTACTGTTGCACATGGAGAGACTCGAGCACCGAACTCCACGGATAACTGGTACTTTCATTTTACCACCAAGATCAATTTGACAACATTACTTATCTATAATCATTTGCTCATGACATCCTCACCAATTCACCAACCTCTTGGACCACAGACCGGCAACCTAACCAGTTCTCTGATCGGCCCGGATTTGAAAACATTGGTGCAAAATTCCAATCTCTTCTTAAAACAAGTAGGTATGACTATCTAATATGAATTGAGCCGTAATGCACGCAAAACTTTTGCCATGTTATGGAAGATGATAGCTAAGTTATTATAAGGGAAAGTGTCACAAATGGTCTCTATACCATTACTTAATGTGCAATTTGGTCCCTGAACTTTCAATCGGCTCAATTTGGTTCTTAAACTATTGATATATGTCCGATTTGGTCCCTGAACTTTTGATCGGTTCAATTTGGTCTCTAAACTATTGATAAATGTCCAATTTAATTATTCGTTACTGTTTTTTTTAATTTTTAATTTTTAATTTTTTGCTTCTTCTCTCTTCCCTTCCTGGCTCCAGCAAAGGGAAGCCGGCAGAGGGAAGAGAGAAGAAGCAAAAAAAGAAGAAGAAGAAGGAAAAACAGTAATGAAAGACTAAATCGGACATTTATCAATAGTTTAGGAATCAAATTGAGCCGATCGAGAGTTTAAGGACCAAATCGGACATTTATTAATAGTTCATGGATCAAATTGAGCCGATCGAAAGTTCAGGGATCAAATTGCACATTAAGTAATAGTATAGGGACCATTTGTGGCATTTTCTCTTATTATAACTAATAAACATTGATGCTCCTCTTTCTCCTTGATCGTATGAGATTTGGAAACCTTCGTAGTGCACCAAATGAGGTTGATGCTCAACCTCCATGGTACATTACTCCTGTTGCTGCTCTAGTTGGAGATATGATTGGTGCTTGACCTTTCCCTTAAAAAAATTTCGTGTCCAACGGTGAGTCTTTGCTTTGGCATCTCCAACGATGAGTCTTTGCTTTGGCATCGTACAGACTTTGATTTTAGATGCTAATAAATCTTAGTCAAGAGGGAAAGCAAATAATCTACCGCTCTTGGGACCCTTATGTGCTTTTAGAAAATTAGTCGAGCATGGCATGCTATCGAGGCGTTGGAGGACTTTGTCAAGCTTGAGAAGAGATCTAATTGCAGCAATCAAAAGAAATGAAATCTATCAACCATTGGATTTTGTTATAAAGCAAAAACTAGAAAATGATGCAGTGCAATATATTTAGCTACACAGTGGCGGTTTAATTTGTCACATACAGTTTTGGATATCATGGTTTTTATGAGCACAAGAAGAAATCTAATCGCAACATTTGGAGGCGAATTACTCAACGTCATCTCCAGTAAGTTTGCTAAGAATTTCTTTTGGTAAGCAAAAGCAATTTATTGCACAATGGCATCAAGCAGATGCTAGCCCATGTAACAAATCATAAAGGCAATTCATGCTATGAGGTATAAGCAAGAATGCACGTTAGTAATGTCATTTTCACCCAACCAAAACCTGCAGAAAACCATCCATCATTCAAATTAAAAAACCAGGCCTGCTATTTTCAAAGGCTCTCCTATTTCTTTCTTCAAAACGAAACAGTAAGCTAATGAAATGAATCAACCATAAACACAGCCCAACATAGACAAGGAGTAATAAAAACTACTTACTGTTTGATGTTGGGTTCAAAATCCAACAAAAGAAGGTTCTCTTGTAGAACCCGAAAACAGGAGTTTGCCATAGTTTCATGGAGATTTTGAACAGAAATTACAAGACCTATGGAACAGGCAATTGGATAGAAAGCAAATGAAAATACATTGCAGAAGGCAGTCTCAGATATTGTGGACCTGATTATATATGCACAGTGATGAACAAGGAATTACTGCAGGGTGAGCTCGGCATCTAATTTGTAACAACAAGAGAGAGAATGTCGATCATTGTAGCAGCAGAGGCTATGGTCTCCATAATAGCTACTACCCAATCATCTCTTTGACCCAACAATTGAGATTCATATGCAGGGTGGCAAGTTCATCTTCAGAATAGCAGATTAGTACAGCCACACTCATTAAGTCAGACCAATAACTGAGAATGAACGAGTCACCGTAAATAGACTGCTTCTGATGTCCTTGATGGCACCGAGGCGAGCTGAGAGTTGCCAAAAGCATTATCCGCACGTTCTTTCTGAATCATTGATTGCAGGAGTTCCAGTGGCAATGTTTAGGACTAACAAGGAACGAGATGGATCAGTCCGCCATTATTTAACTCGGTTTATAGATGTAAGCAGAGTTTGTCCAATTAAATCTGTACAAAAACTTGAAACTTTGAACTTGTGAAGAAGAAGACTGGAAAGCAAGTTATATTGACAACTCGAATAAGAATGTATGACCTTAAAATGAATCATGAGGCTTGTATTTATTGTCAATTTTATGTATATCCATGAAGGAGCTGTCTCCAACTGCAATATCCTCCAATTCACTGAGGGCTTCTATTTGGTTAAGCTGCAGAGCAATGCCTCTATCCTCAGAGCTACCCTCCAGAAAATCATTATCTTCCATATCTGATAAGTCCATAAAAGTTTCTATCTTTTTCTTCCTCCCTGTATTAACCAATAAGGCTTAGGACCTTTTCCTTCCAAATAACAAGCGGACATTTCTGAATCAGTTCCACACCTTCATAAGCTCGTGTCAAGAACACACTAAACCTCTTCCCCTCTCAGAGACATAGAAAATGCCAAAATGCTTCAACGGGAGTCTCATCAGCTTCTGAAGCATGATGAATTTTCATCAGAAGTGGGTGAGGTGATCAGTTACCAACCTCTTTTCCATTGTGAAGCTCAGTGACTCATGCATCACCGCAATGGCCCTCTCATTGAATTCTTTTGATCCAGCTTGGAGGCCACATGCATCACCATAAGGAGATAAGTATGACCTTTTCTGAAAGTGCTCAATCTTCCCTCCATATCTATGCACCTTCTTGTAACTGGCATGAAACTTCAAGGGGAAAGATAGGGAAAGCAACCCTGGATTATGAAAAGCAGATTCTGATATGCCCAATATGGGTGTCTCCAACTCTGTGATAGCCCAAGCAGAGACCTCGAGATAATCAACTTCATCTGGAGATTTAACCACTTTGAAGTGCTGCGGATGCTCGTGTACCCGCTTGCTCCTAAAATCAGCTAGCGAACCAAACTCTCTACTGAAATGAGCAATTTTGTCCAGAGGAAGCTGTATTGACTGACATCATCAACAACCTAGTCACGTATTCAACAGCCGTGCCAGAATGTGCCCTAATCAATTTCTCCTCTTCCTCTAATAAGTCTTCAGCTTCTTTAGTCAATTCCAAACCACTATACCCCCTTCTGATCCTTGTACAACTCAAAACAGATTTGGTGACTTCCGAATAAAATCTACTATACCGTTTGGCTTGGGTATAGATCCAGCAACCTCACAGGGATTATCATCTCGGGTTCCTTCTTCAACATTTCCATCAAAACTACTCTATGCTTCTCAGTGGTAATATCCAGATCATGGACCCTCTTGTCCTTGCTCGTATCTCGCACTCTCTTGCTGGTGGTCATGAATCTACGCTGCCACCAGTTGAGTAAAATCTCGCCAAAACTCCAGTTTCTTATCAGGGTAGGCAAACGCACTAACGAGGTGACGAAGCAACCAACCTCTCTTGGCGCACTCCATTCATTTGAGGAAGCTACGGTTTTACCAATGATTTGAAGACGGGTCATGTCAAGATGATAATGCCTCGCTCCAAATTCAAGAAACAAGCCCAAGAAAAGCAAATGCCTCTCACTCAGGACAAACATCAAACGGCTTACGTGCAATGGAACGAGGAACAACAAGAGCCCAAGACATAAGATCGCCGTAAATGCGCGATTGCCACCTCTCTCTCGGATCACTCGACAGAAGCTGGCTGGTATTTCAGGCGGGGTTTGTGCGGAGAACGACGAAGAAGAAGCGAGGCGCGAAGAGGGAACGGGCGGTAGAAACGGAACGGATTGTCGTTTCGGTTTTTGCGTTTCTCGTCGCGAGAGGTGATATTTTGATTTAAATAATTAAAGGAGCTCGAAGGTCTTTTAAATGGCGATATTCTTGTGTTTTTTTTTTTTTTTAATTATAAAATTGTGGCGTTTGAGATTACATCAAAAATCCGATTTAAAATCACACTAAAGTTTAGTAAAAAAGAAAAATTCGAACCATATAACAACCAAACATTGTATCTCGTAATTCGTAAACAACAGAAGGTCTTCTTTCATTATAAATATGTTCAAAAACTTACATAAAAGAAAATTTTTTTTAGGAAAAATGTGAGGAAAAATACATCTGAGATTACTAATGGTTCTATATTTTAAGTCTGATTTGCCTATTTTTGTAAACTAGAGTCGAAAAGGAAGTTAAATGTGCTCCATCTTCGACAAAAGAAAACATATGCTCCATGTCTATCGCCTTTTACTAAATCACCAAGTTACAAATTTTAAGATGTGTGCGGAGCTAAGTGTAGTACAATCAAACCGGTCACTAGAAAGTACTTACCAAGCCATTTCAAATCATTCAATTGTTCATTGATATTTTCATGATTCTACGAGCGATAAGCATGGAGTTTGAACATAATGAAATTAAACCAATTATTGACCACAATATAGATCGATTCTTTTCCTTTTATTTGGTCTAATTTAAGAAAATTATAAAACGATCAGGATTAAGATGAATATGAAAGTGAGCCAAATAAAAAAAAAAAATTAGTTATTTAGTGCAAAATATAAAATAAAAAAAATCAAACCAATATTTTCCTTTCCCTCTTTAGGAGTGTGTCTGACAAATTCTTAAAACAGATCTATTAAACCTCAATTTATAAGGATCTAATTCAGAATAACGAAACTCAGTCAAACCTCTTTTTTCTTAAAAAAATAAAAAGAAAAATAAGCGGAGAGCCATTCTTCCCTGCTTCCCGCCTCTCTCTCTATACATAAGATTCCCTCTAATTTGCGATCGTTTCCAAAATCCGCAGAAAAAATTCGAAAGTCTCTTCTCCTGCAACTCCATCGTCGTCGAAGATGCTTTCGTCTCTCAACTGAGTTTCGCGATCTCCGCTTGATTTCGGTTCCTGTCCTTTTCTGCAGCGCGATCGCCGGCGACGATGATTCTGAGTTTCGTCTCGTGTTCGCTCGTTGATGTCCAGAGCCGAAGAGCAGAAGATCGTGGAAAGAGAGGACGTCGACGACGAAGCAGAAGACCTGCTCGAAACGATCCACAAACGAACGTAAGTTACGGCAAAACAGAGTGTAGGCAAACCGCTCAGTGTTCATCTGATCGCTTTCGTAATGAGTTTCGGTGCGTCCTTTGATTCTCAGATGATTATCGTGATTTTTTTTATCCCTGTTCTGAAGTTAAGATTAAGATGCAAATGGTTCGATGCAGCTACGGCTGTGATTACCGTGATGTACATCTCGACCTTTCTCTCGAACTCGCCGTGATTTCCTGCGCGTGCAATAGTTTTTAGTTTTTAGCTTTTGTCTTCTCATCATGCAAGAGCAATTCCAGGAAATGCTTTTGTCCTGACATTCTACATTCACCAGAAAACATAGAGTTTAACGAGATGGTTAAGCTCGAGTCTTTGTTGGAGGACGATTCTGGTTTGCTGAAATCCGGCAAGGTGAAGAATAATGTGAAGACAAAATCAAAGACTAAGATCGAACAGTATCTCGATCTTAATTGACGAGGAGTAATTTCCGCTACTGCTTGAATACAATATGTCTAATTCACCTGTTTGACATCTGTCTTCTAAATTATACAGGAGTGATTCGGCCTTTGTTATGTTACTTCACATGGTAATTGCACCATCAGAACATCTATTTTCTGCAAATTTATGGCATGGATGGATTAATAACAAATCTCCTAAGCTGAATTTGTCAATAGTCACTATTGGAACACTTTGACATTCTACATTCACCGGAAAACATAAAGTTTAACACCGTGGCGAGTTGTTCTTATTTTCTTTCTCTGAACTTCTTCCTTTACTTTGTTTGCAGTTATTTCTCAAGGAATAAATGCTGGAGATGTGAAAAAGCTCCAGGATGCAGGGATCTATACTCGCAATGGCTTGATGATGCATACAAGGAAGGTATATCTGATCTTTAGTCCTGAGAATTAAGTTGAGGAATGTATGCTTATTTGGCCAAGTGATTTGCCTTTTTTTGTTCTTTGATTTGGTAGCACTTCAACGGGAATAAAAGGACTATCTGAGGCAAAAGTTGACAAGATATACGAAGCAGCTAAAAAAATAGTGGTTAGAGCTTAAATTCTTCTTGACCTGAGATGGTGGCTCCAATCAAATTTGAACTTCTATAAGGATTTTCGGAATACCTCAATGAGTTATTGACCCTTGAAATAAAGCCTGCAAATTAGCGTATGTTGCTCAAAGTACTTTTAATGTCTTTATTTCCAGAGAAAGTCGATTGTTTGCATCACAACTTGAAGCCAAGCCCTCGATGAGCTTTTAGCCGGTAATGAACTTTCTTTTGAAGACCGTGTGTCTTATTCTTCATGCATTTCAACAAAAGCAAATTTCACCGGTTTGGCGATGTTAAACAGGTGGTATTGAAACTCTGGCAATTACAGAAGCATTTGGCGAATCTGGGTGAAAATCAGAGTCCCAAGACATTACCTTTGATGAACTTTTAGTTGCTTTTGTTAGTTGGCTCTCTCAGAAAACGCTGCTAACGTCACTTCAGGTCTGGGAAAACACAGTTTGCACATACCCTGTGTGTTACTACTCAGGTTGGGCTGAATTGCATATTAGGTTTCTGTCGTTAACTTCTGTTGCATTTTTTGTTCAGATAAACAATGCCATATAGTAACATAATGATTGAATTTCTACGAAGAATAAAGATGTGGGCGATCTTGGCATCAGAACATGTATATTAGGTGATTCTGGAAGTATGGCAATCTCATTTTCTGTAATCTGCAGTCAGTGTACTGGAACGCATATACAGTGGCTCAAACCAAGCAGGAAAAGGCCAGAAGAGTTTGTACCGTGTCATAACTGAGTAAAAGCCTTAATTATTGTCAGACTGAGTTGGGTTGATCATTATTTGAATGTGATGCTTGAAGATACTCTACTTTATTTGCAAATCCTACAACAGTATATACCCCTGTTTTCAATTGTTCTTTATTAATGGCTTGTGGATTCCATGTTCGTATAAAATTTTCGGCTGCCAACTCACATGAGAGGAGGAAATGGCAAGGTCGCTTATATCAACACACAACGGACTTTGTGTCCTATGATAATCTGTCTGTATTTTTCTTGACCTCGACAAAGCTGCTTGTGTTTCATAAACGTCGTCTCTCCTTGTGTGCGCATGTGCACTTTCTTAACTTAGTATGCCTGCAGTCGCCCTGATCGAATCGTGCCAATTGCCGAGAGATTTGGCATGGATCCTGGCGCAGTCCTAGATAATGTAAGCAGTGCTTTCTATACTGGTGGCGACTCTTACTTTTTTGGCTAGTGTACTGCTGTAATCTAGTCTTTCCATGAATTTGAAGATCATATATGCCCGTCCCTCTACTTCTGAGCATCAGGACAACTTGCTTCTTGGTTTGGCTGCCAAAATGTCTGAAAAACCATTCAAATTACTGGTGAGACACTGCTCAAGAATCAAACCCTACAGATTTTCTGAGGTCTGGATGGTTGACCTATCGTGAGTGCCTTTTTCCGATTGTGGATTTGATGATCGCTTTCTTCCAAGTGGATTTTACTGGAAGAGAACTTGCACAGCGTCAGGTTGATCCTGAAACCATCAAATCATGCAAGTTGTTATTCTGCAGCTTATCTGGTTTGACACTAATGAATTCCAAATTGCAGCAAAAATTGGCACAAATGCTCTCACGTTTAATTAAGATAGCTGAGGAATCTAACGTGGCAGTGTGCATGACCAATTAAGGTACTGCATCACATCTCATTTCTCCCACGTAGTCCTGCATCCATTCAAAGTTTTTATTCAATTTAGCCCTTTGATGGTTGCACACCGACAAATAGCATTTTGGGGACTGCACTAAGCTCATACTAATTCTTGTAAATCTCAAAAACCAGCTATTTGGTGTAAACTGGTGAAGCATACAGTAGCTGCAGTCCATGACATAGGAAAAGAATTTTATTTTTTTTATGACTCTGTCTTTGATTTATTTGTTTCAGTCATAGCTGATCCAGGCGGAGGTGTGTCATCAGACCCAATGAAACCTGAAGGCGGGCATGTTCTGGCTCGTGCAGCCACGATTAGGTTGATGTTTAGGAAAGTCAGAAGGGAGCAGCATGTCTCCAAGGTGTTTGATGCCCCAAACCTACCCGAAGCTGAAGCTATATCCTTTTTGTGCCAAATCTTCCTCTGATTATATAATTTATCAAAACTTATCACATCATACTGCAGATACTAAGTAAAATATCTAGAAGTCTATATTAAATCTGTGAGAAAGTTGATACTGCGTCTATATAGGGATTGGTGGATACCTGATTTAAGCATGATACTCACAGTATAGTTGATGTTGCCTAGAGATCCATGAACATGTCGAATACAAATTTTGTGCAGAGAAATTAAACAAAAAGAAGTGGATCTTGATAATTTTCTCAGCAGGACTGGCATATTATTATTAGCTCTACTGTTACGTAGACGATGCACATCTATCAAGACCATTGCTCAATTTTGTCAGAAAATTTAGCAAGAGCTCATTTGTCAATAAGACGAGACAGAGATTCCATATATGTTGGACTTGACAAACACACGTTTTTTAGATAACACCAGGAGGCATCGCAGATGTGAAGGACTAAAGAAGTCTCTCCAACCAGGAAGGCAGGCGAAATGCTTTCTTTTGTTAATCTGCAATTTAATGTTAGTCATCGTATTGATAGCTAGAGGCATATAATGAGCTCCCAAGCACTTCTTCACTTCCTCTTTCTGCAATGGACAATTTGTCACCCTTGTCATAGCTTGTCCTTAAGTTTCCTGTGCTCGACAACAAACCATTCACGGAATGACGTGGGATACTTTCTCTATGGTGACCCAAAAAATTTGTCAACTACATTGTCACCTTTGTGTACCAATTGCAAAATATATCGTAAGGGTAAGGCCTAAGTATCCTTTCTGCTGCTTCTATTTATGTTCAGCCAATTGGATTTATATAATACAGCCTTATATGCGGTAAGGAACTTAATTGAGCATAGCATGTATGGAAAGGTCATAGGACTTCATCTGGCTTGAAAAGAGATGTAACCAAAAGAAAGTTATTCAGTGTCATTTCGGATAACTTTAGATGAAATGAAATTTATCAACCACGGCGTTTTGTCATATAGAAAAAAAAATTGTAGAATTATCCAGTGCAATATGTTTTTAACTACACATAATAGCAGTTTGGCTTGAGGCTAGCAGTTTGTGGATGTCGTGGTTATTATGAGGCCAAGAAGAAATCTACTCTCAATATTTGAAAGCTAATTACCCAACATCATCTCCATTGAGTTCGCAATAATTTTCTTTTGATAAATAGAAGAACTCTCTTGCAAAATGGCATCCAGCAGATGCTAGCCCATGTAACAAACCATGAACACAATTTATGTTATCAACGAGGTATAAGAAAGAACCGCCAAAAGCTGAGGAAAGCCATCTATCATTCAAACTGAAGAACGGGCCTTCCTATTTTCAAAGGCAATATTTAGGACAAATGAGGAATAAGCTGGATCAGCCTCCTATTGGTTTAGTGTATAGATGTAAATGGGAGTTTGTCTAATTAAAATCTATATACCAGATACTCAAACTTGTGAAGAAAAAGACTGAAAAAGCAAGTTATCTTGACAGCTTGAATAAGAACATTTGACCTTAAATTGAATCATGAGGCTTTTATGCTTGGTCAATTTCACTAATATCCATGAAGTAGCTGTCTCCACCTGCAATATCCTCCAATTCACTCATGGCTTCATCTTGGTCAAGCTGCATTGGGATGCATTCATCCTCAGAGCTACCCTCGTGGAAATCATTATCTTCCATATCCGATAAGTCTGTAAAAGTTTCTATCTTTTTCTTCCTCCCTATATAACCATTAAGACTTAGGACCTTTTCCTTCCAAATAACCGGCAGAGATTTCTGAATCAGCTCCGCACCTTTATAAGCTCCTGTCTAGAACACACTAAACCTTTTCCCCCTTTGAGAGACATAGCAAATGCCAAAATGCTTCAACAGGAGTCCCATCAGCTTCTGCGGCATCGTGAATTCTTGTCGAAAGTGGATGAGGTGATTGGTTACCAACCTCTTTTCCGTTGTGAAGCTAATAACTCATGCATCATGACAATGGCCCTCTTATTGAATTCTTTTGATCCAGCTTGGAGGCCACATGCATCAGCATAAGGAGAAGAGTAAGACCTTTTGTTAGTTGGTTTTCTCAGAAAATGCTGCTAACGTCACTTCAGGTCTGGGAAAACTCAGCTTGCACATACCCTGTGTGTTTCTACTCAGGTTGGTCTGAATACTATATTAGGTTTCCGGCATTAACTTCTGTTGCATTTTATGTTTCCTAGATGAACAACGCAAATAGTAACCAGGTGATTGAATTTCTTATAAAGGAATGCAGCCATGGTTGATCTTGGCATCAGAATGTGTGTATCAGTTGATTTTGGGAGAATGGCACTGTCATTTTCTGTAATCTGCAGTCAGTATATTGGAATGCATGGTATGCAGTGGTTCAAACCAAGTAGGGAAGAGGCTAGGAGGACGTAGTTTGTTATAACCGTTGGAAACCTACAACAGTATTTCCCCTCTTTCCATCACTCCTTATTTATGGTTTGTGGATTCCATGATCCTAACAATTTTTCCAGTTGCTTACTCACATGAGAGGGGGAATGGCAAAGCAGCTTATGTGGACACAGATGGAACTTTGTATCCTAAAATAATCCGTCAGTTGTTTTCTTAACCTAGAAAAAGCTGCTTTTGTTTCAGACTGGGCTTACGTCCACGTAAGTGCATATGGACTTTCTTGATTGGGTACACCTGTGGTACACCTGCAGTTGCCCTGAACGAATTGTACCAATAGCTGAGAGATTTGGCATGGATCCTCATGCAGTCCTAGATAATGTAAGCAACTGTTAGCAACTCTTCCTTCTTTTCTGGCCAGTGTACTTTCTGTAATCTAGTCTTTCCATGAATTTGTAGATCATTTATGCCCGTGCCTGTATCTATGAGCATCAATACAACTTGCTTCTAGGTTTGGCTGCCACAATGTCAGAAGAACTATTTAAATTATTGGTAAGACTGCTTGAGAATCAAACTGCACAGATTTTGTGAGATGTGCATGGCTGACCTTGGGCGAGCAATATATTTCAGATTTGTGGATTCAGTGATTGCTCTGCTTTGAGTGGAGTTTACTAGAAGTGGAGAACTTGAAGAGTGCCAGGTCCGCTGAAATTGTCAAATCATGCGAGTTGTGATTTTTCAGCTCATCTATTTTGACACTGATAGATTCCGAATTGCTGCAAAAATTGGCACAAATGCTTTCACGCTTACTTAAGATAGCTGAGGAATTTAACATGGCATTGTACATGGACCGCAGCTGCTGTATGCATCGCCTTTTTACACCAAACAGTTGGTTCTTGAGATTTACAAGAACTAGTATGAGCATAGTGCTATCCCAAAATTGCTATTTTTCAGCGTGCAACCATCATAGGGCTAAATTGTATACAATCTTCTAATGGATGCACGACAATGTGGGAGAAGCATGTCTGCAAGGCGTTTGATGCCCCAAACCTACATGAAGCTGAAGCTATATCCTTTTTGTGCCATATCTTCCTCTAGTTATGTACTTTATTGCAACTTACCAGATCATACCACAGAGACTAAATAAAATATCTAGAAGTCTATGTCAAAATCTGTGAGAAAGTCGATATTGAGTCTACGTAGACCTGATTTAAGCATGATATTCGCAGTATACTTGATGTTGCATGGAGATCCATGAACATGTATGCAAATTTCGTGCAGAGGAATTAAACAAAAAGAAGTGGATATCAAGAATTTTTCTAAGCATTACTGGTAGATTATAGTTACATAATAGACATATGATCGAAAAAAAACATTACATTGAATGAACTCTGCATGACGGCTTAATGAAATGCTAGAAAGATATTATTGCACATAGCATGATCAGGTTCTCAAAAGGCTTGGTTTGATAAGCAACAAATACAGCTGCATAAAACAAGGTCATCTCAAACTCTCAACATGGAGCAACCGACCATTAGAGCTGAAAATTGTCAATGTATGAGAAAGGGTGACTGGGTCATAAGCAACAGAAGGCCATTCAATAGCTAATGGCCTGGCCAAAAAAGGGCCACAAACCATGCGACTAGGTATTGCAAGGACCAGTTCACAGCACTCCCAACTCTAGGTATGTTAAGACTCCTCCTTAGTCTCTGCACCACTTCGAATGTGGCACCACACGCACTCGGCCATAGCTATCCACCCCAGGAACTGGCTTCACCTCATTCAGTGGGTGCTATAGCTCCGCAAACTTCCAGAGCTGACGAAGAAGCATCCTGAGTTCAAAAAAGAAGGCAATGTTAAAAGGTGAACGATTTGGTGCTTGAAAAACATTGGAAGAGCAACATTGTAGGTTAAAATGCACATTTCAAAACATGCATACAGGTAAAGAACACCACTTTAACTTTAGATTATAGATTTAGGTTCGGAACCAATTTTTCCAACACGATGTTACCCAACAACATAACATTCTCCTATCAGCAGAGCTCATCCATCCTTACTTTTCATGTTCCAATGCTCGGAGTAAACTTCAGTGACACTGCATTTATGATCTGTGAAGATAATTACCTTTAGGGAATGGTGCAACAGTTTGCCACAGCCCTTGTTCACGGCTTCTGCATCGTCCGAGGGAACAAGATTGCCTCCGCAATCACTTCCCCAGAAGAAAGGGATGCTTCCACCAACATCCTGCATGATTAAGAGGACATAAAGAATTAGACAGATCGCAGGTGGAGGGAGAGACAGAGAGAGATATCCCCAGAATGAAACCATGAAAATTATTGTTACTTACAGTAGCCAGTAAAGTGGTTTCTGGAGGGCCGTCCAAGAGCACAAACGCAAACTTTCCGGAGATGTCTTTCATAACTTGATCAGCAGTGTAAGGCCTTCGATCTCTCAGAGTTCTATAAGCTTCTATGATGGTAATGACCTCATTGGTGGTCTCACTCAATCCATATTGCTGCTTGAGAAGAGCAACACTCTCTGGGAGTCCTTGAAACAAGCAGAAGATGTCATCCACGACAGCAAACGATCCTGCCACAGAGGGTAACAGGTCAAATCTCCATACAATAACCAGAAGAAAGAAAGCTTCTTATTTTGAATATTGACCTGAACATGTCGAAAGAGATTATTCTTATTTAGATCATATTCACTATAAGATAATTCAGAACATGTCAGGGCACCATATGATAACTAAAAGCTTGGTTTTTTGAGTTTTTTAATTTGGAAAAAAGACACATATAATTGACTATATTAATCCGACCTCAGCAACATTCGCACGTGATCTTCCCAAGAGATTTTGCCAATACAGATCACCGTGGTATCCGCAAAACAACCGCAGCGAATGAGCTAAGGGCACAAGGAAAAAGATGCTGGGAAAATGCAAAGAAATACAAAGGCGGGATGTTGTTAAAGAATAAAAGAACATAATATATAGCACATGGAAATTCCCATGGAAAGGCGCCACCTTGCCTTGAGAAATCACCCAGAGCTCGTCCACGCTTCCAGATATTAGATGCTCATCATGACTAACCTGCAAATCAAGGTGAAAAGATGGCTGTTAGCTGTAAAGATGATCCATCATTGGTCAAATTAAAGTATGTTAGCAAGATATTGGAACTACTTGGTATTATAAATTTCGGTAATTCAGGCTAGCATAACTATTCTATTCGAATATTTTGCAAGTTGGAACAATCACATTGGTTTCCATTCCATCATAAGTCAGATGTATGATGACAGAGGCTCCTGTAGCTATAATAACCGACTGGTTTTATTGTATTTTCGATGTAAAGACAATGATAAGGTAACTGGAAACACCTCCATGGGAAAATATCAGTGTGTATTACGCATCGAATTGGGGGAGCAGAATCAAAATTGATGCCCTGAAAACCAAAAACCTACCCGAACCTAGAAAGTTTACATTGCATCAACGAATGAATCCCGACAGTTAACAAATGAAAGCAGCAAAAATATAAAAGAAGTTGGAAGCATTACCTGATTAATAAAAAGCAGTCAATGGAGACAAGTCTTTCATCATGGCTCAGGCATGATCGATTTTACTTCATTGCATCCGAAAACTATTAATGCTGATGAAAGAGATCTCTTGGATGAGGGGCTAATAGTCGCTGGTGACATTCGAACATCTCGATTTTTCAGAATCTCGCATCCATATACGAACAAAAATTGTTGGGATTGAGGCCAGAACTGAAACAGGGGAGATGGTTGCCTGCAGGGGAGGCTGAATTACTTGCCGTTAAAAGAGCATTGTGGTGGCTAAAGAGAAAAGCCGGCCCAAGGCAGTAATGGACATGGATGCAGCTGCGGCATACAAGAATATCATCATCATCAACCTTCACAAGCCAATGCAATTGGAGACTAAAGGAAGCTCTTGCTGGATATTCACGCAGCTAATTATCAATTTTTCAGCTCTGAATTTCAGTCGTACTTCACGAGAAGCAAAACGTCTGCGCGCATCGGAAGAAATTACTTCGTAATTAAGCGTCGAACTGAAGAACGGAAACACGAAATCGATGCATTCAAGACGAAAGGACTTACCCGAACCCTTAGAAGTCCGACCGTAGATGGAAGGGATTGATTTCACTTCATCGGATCTGAGAACCCAATCGATGCGGATGTCGAGGATTTCTTGGATTTCCGGAAATTCATGCAGAGCATCTCCACGGGAAAGTATCGACTTGTGTTGAGCATCGAGTTGAGTAAGCAGAATGGGCAATCGATGCCTTTGAAACCATAAACTTACCCGAACCCTAGAAAACCTGACCATACCCAGACGAATCAATTCACTGGATCCGAAGGAAATCAATCTCGATGTCCGGGATCTCTTGGATTAGGGGCCAATAGTCGCCAGTGTGTTTTGAGCATCGATCTTTTAGAATCTTGCAACCGCATATATACAATTGTTGGAGGGATGGAGGGAGGCCATCCTTTGGCAAGTCCCTCAACTTCGGGCAATTTTCAATCCATAACAGTTGGAGAGAGGAGAGATGGTTGCCAAGGCCACTTGATAGTCTTTCCACGTTCATCATATTTCCCAAGCTAAGAGAGACAAGAGAGGAAGGAAAGAGACAAGTCCAGGTATCCTCATCATCTTCCTCTGAAGGAAACCACACCTTGTCTCCCTCCCCTCCCATGCTGCTTCCATCCATTCCCAGATACTCGAGCAATGTGAGCATGGGCAAGCCCCATTCTCCCACTGGTTGCTTCATATTGTTGCACCCCCAAATTAAAAACCATTGCAAATTGGGAGGCAAACCTCCTTCGGGCAAACATTCGATATTTTCACACCTCGAAATTCGTAGCCACTGGAGGGACGTAAGATGATGCCACTCCTTTGGTAGAGACTTTACCTTAGGAACTAAATAAAGATCAAGTCTCACTAGGGTGATGGGAAGGGGAGGGAAGTCCTCTATCTCCAAAGTTGGACACTCCTCTAGGCTCAACTGAGTGAGATGGGAGAGCATGTGAAGGCATCGTGGTACACTTACCAAATTCTCACATCTCTTTATAGCCAAAGAATCCAGCGATTCTGTTGTGATCTCTTCGAGGGACTCCACCCCCTCACACTTCCGAATAGTAAGCTTCTTCAGAGAAGTAAGTTTCTTCAGAGAAGCAAGTCTACCCTTAGCAAACGGAAAGGAAATCAAAGAATCACATTCACTTATGTTGAGAAATTCAAGTTGAGATATCGAGTTATTGCTGCTGAGGTCATCTTGAGAAACTAGTAGTCCTATGATTTTTGGACAATTCTCAATATTCAAATGTCTTAATGTGTACATCTTGCTCGGAAGCTTTTTTAAACTCGTGCAATTTCTCAATTCCATTTTTTCAAGGTTGCAGGATAGCTCCATTTCTCCATCTTCAGCCACAAAAGATGTGAATTGAGGACAACTGTAGATCACTACACTCTGAAGGCAAGCAAGATTTTGCATCTCATTTCCATTTTGCCACAAGTAGTTTAGCTTGTCACACCGCCCTATATAAAGCTCCTCTAGCTTAACCAAGTAGCTTGTAAACCCATGATCAAAACAAACAAGCTCTACAAGATTCTCAATTTTGAGAACGGTCAAAGAAGTTAGGTTTACAAAGATTTTTAAGATCTCCTCGTTACAATCCTCAAGGGATAACTCACAGAGAGATGGGAGACAAACCACATTGGTTGAGCTATTCAAATGTGGGCTTGAATAAATTTCTAGCTTCTTGAGAAGATCTAGTTGACTAGGCAATGTCCCAACCAACGAATGACATCCCCGGACAACTAGATGTTGAAGACAAGAGAATGCAACATCTTCTTCTTGACCCCCAGCATAACGAGACCAATCCTTCCATGCCAACATCTCTTCCAGCTTCAAAGTTGTTAAGGATGAAAAAGGCCTTTTACCTCTGTAAAATTCAGGGCCTATAGTGCTTACTGCATGTAGACCTTCAAGAGATAATTCTCTAAGTGAAGGTAGTTGTCCAAGTGGCGGAAGCGATGTGACATTAGGACAATCCCGTAAGCATAAAGAAACTATCTTAGAATAAGATGGACCGGCTAACCATGAGGGGAATCTTGCACCACCATAGTGCGAGATAGAGAGATGTTCAAGATTAATGTGAGGTCGCAGATAGTGAAGCACTAGTGTTTCATGCTTCCCATTCCGCAAATTTCCAAAATTTTCACCCCAGTGCAAGAATAAGTTTCTAAGGCCTCTCTTTCCAATTAAATCAGCATCAATTGCATCTCTGACTTCTTCTACCTTTTGCAATTCTGATATGAACAATTCTCCTTGAAGGTGTGGCAAGTTCTTTAACTCCTTTAACCGTGACCCTTTATCTAGTCCTACCACAAACTTGGATAAGATCATAAGATTCTTCAAATTACTTATACTCAATGGCATCTCCTTTAAACTCCTTGTATCTCTAATATCAAGAAATTGTAAGCTGACCAATTTTGTGATTCCTTGAGGCAACAAAGAAAGCTTTTGACAACCTTTTAAGATCAAAGCTTGTAATTTGCACAAGCTGTCAATTGACTCAGGTAGCCTTTTTATATATGTATACGAGAAATTGAGATAGCGAAGAAATTTTAAATCACCAACACAATCCGGGACCTCTATAATGGAACAATGACTTAAGGAAAACCCCCTTAAGTACTTCAATTTTGTTAGCAAGTCATGTAACACTTTGTTGGAAATTTGGATTTGGTAACCTTTAGGAGATCCATTAGATGATAATATTAAACTTCTTAGTACCTTCATTCGATGATATGCTCCCATGCATTTTGATGAAACACACCACGACGAGGTGAATGATGCATAACGAACTTTCTTGGGAGATGCAACATCTTCATTATCTGCCATCTCAGACTCAGAGTTAAAGCATGTCCCACCCGCAATTGACTTTGCTAGATCATTCAAAAGATCATGCATTGAAAATTTAGATGCGTTGACACTTGATCGTTGAAGAAATGATTTAGATACTAACTCATCGAAGTGAGCATGTCCCCATTTCAAGATATTATCCTTTGATCTTCCTCCATCCAAAAAACCCTCCGCCATCCATAAGTGCACTAGCTCATCCCTCTCAATTTCGTAATCCTTGGGAAATATTGCACAATAAAAAAAACATCTCTTCAAATAAGAAGGAAGATGGACATAGCTCAATTTCAAAACTCGAATAACCTCATCATTTTCTCCTGTTGGAAGATCCCACAATTTGTTGCTTAAGATAGCTTCCCATTGATCGGGATTCCCTTTATCACGTAGAAGACCTCCTAATACCTTTGCTGCCAAAGGTGAACCTTTACATTTTTCGGCTATTTGCTTGCCTATTGTTTCAAGATCTGGGTGCCTCTCAAAATTTGTCGTTTTGAGAGCATGAAAGGCTAATAATTTTGTACAATTATCAAGGGACAACTCCTTCAAAGGATATGACGAAGCTCCTGTTATGGAGACAACAGTATAGTTGCGAGTCGTTATGATGATCTTACTTCCTTTAGCCCCAGCTCCAAATGGCTTTAAGAGGGCAGTCCATTCTCCGTAGTTTTCATTCCAAACATCATCTAAAACCACAAGAAACTTTTTGCCTGATAGACTATCCTTCAACTTAACTTGAAACTTGTTAAGATCTTCTCCCTCATTAGACACCTCAGTGATAGACCACAAAATAGTCTTGGTTATGTTGAGAACATTAAAAACATCTGAAACACAAACCCATGCTTTCATTTCGAAGCAGCTAGTCACTTTGACATCATTATACAATCGTTGAGCCAAGGCTGTCTTTCCAATACCACCCATCCCAACTATGGGGACTATGCTCAACGTGGTATCGACATTTTCGGCTTCACCGGTCAAGAGTTCAAATATTTCCGCTTCTTCATTTTCCCTGCCAAAAAATCGAGGCTCTGGCAAAGAACTGCTGGGGAGCCTTTTGTTGGTGTAGTCAGATCTGTTCATAGCATTCTCTATCAAGCTTAGATGAGCCTTCCTGTTGACAATTTCTTCCAACTTGTCAGAGATCTTTTGTACCTCAACTTCCGACATGAGTGAGCGTGGGTTTGGATTTGATATAGAGGATTTATATTGGCTAATTAAAGGGAACTTCCATTTCATTAGACCTCCGCTTGTGCTGGATTCTGCCTTCAACTTGGCTTGGGTGGCTTCAATAGCGAACTCATCAAGCAAGTCTTCCATGTCGTAGGCCAAGTCCTTAACATCATCTAGCCATAGCTTCACTGGACCTTTATTGCTTAGTTGCTTGTCCTCTGCATCAGCCAGTACTGCATTAATTGTAACAAGCATCTTCTCCCACTTATTGAGTACGTCAATGCTAATTCCAGAGAAGGGTGGTGCTCCTTCCCTTTGTGCATAGCACAATCCCAGAGAAGCCAACTTCTCGAACAAGACTTGAAGGAAGGCACTCAAAAAGATCTCCCCGATGGCCATGGGTGAATTCGTAAACTGTAGAGGTTATGGTGAAGCAAAGTGATAATGAGTTGATGGAGAGAGAAAATGGATGAAGAAGCCCTTCCTTTCTTGGACTCCTTATAGCTGCAAAAAAGAGGAAATAATAAAATAAAGGAAAAAGGGGAGCAAAGTTTTTTTTTTTTTTCTTCTGGGGAAGCCTGCAGAAGTCACAAAGATGTTATCTTCGTGGGGCCCAAAAGTCAAGACTTTGACTTTTGGGCACACACATGTAAAACGACGTGAATTTTTTTGGTTGAAAAAGGGATATGTAGCCCTACGTAAAAGAAAGTTCCGCGAGAAGCCGCATGTCCACATCGAGAGAGGAGCCACACGAAAGAAAGAAAAGACGCTCGTGGTAATTTTGTGCTGTGAGTCTATGTCTAAGTAAGTTGTTTATTTATAAACACTTTCGATTTGCGGTTAAATCTACGTGTGGGAAACACTTGAGCGTGTGAGCGATTGTAAACTTTGTTTAATGCCTTATTGATGAATGTGCGATCAACATAGGCATCCATACATTCTTAGTAACCTTATAATTTCAATGTCTTTGTTTAATGCCTTATTGATGAATGTGCGATCAACATAGGCATTTATGTGGCGGTTACAATGTTAAAGATTTGCAGTAAGTCGAGCAGCAATGATTAATTGAAGGGTGCTGAGGTAGTAGTTGATGATTGAGAACTGCTCTTGATAAGAGAATAGTGTTCCTTTGCACGATTTTTATGGTCATAATGTGATGTTTAAAGTGTATCTAGTACATTGTACATTGTTAGTTGGCGATGCCTGACCATTGTCTAGTGATGAATGAAGATGGCCACAATTAATACGACCGATAAATTAGCATCTTTGTACAACTTGTACCAACTAAAATAAATGTTGACGGTCCACCGAACAATAGCATCTTACTTTCTATAATACATCTGCAAGTCATCAAAGACAACTAACATTGACTGTTCGATAAGGAGAATAGAAACACGTGCTTTGGGCTAAACAAGATAGAGAGTCGGGTACAGCAACAAATCCATGAAGCAAGTTGCTTAATTTTACTGTGGAAATAGTAACTGATTCACAAATAACCAACTAATCCATCAAGCAAGTTGCTTTGGGCTAACTTCTTCTGTTCAAAGGACCACGATTCTCTTATCAAGTGATTCACGATCGTTACCAACTACTTCAACAACCTTAAGTAGATCATTGTTGCCCATTTTGTGACTAATATACTATTCGTTAAATTAGATTAATATTATAAAAATCTCAAAATTGATGCAACTGCGACAAACGGAGAGTAAAATTCCAAACTAGTACATCAGTTAACTGTCGCGTGTCATCCAATTCAACACTTTGATAGTAAAATTTAAACAAAACTAATAGAGGATAAATATATCACAAGTATACTAGTTTGGGATAAATTTATCAAAGGTGTTACCAGTTTGGGGTTTCTGGTGATCAAAGATTAATCATGGGCAAATTTGTTATAGATTTATTAGTTTGGGATTTTTTATTGTATTAGCTTAAAAATAAATAAAAGCAAGAATGGGACAAGAGAGCGCACCACCGTCCCTTAGCCACTGCCATGTCATTGCCATCAGCAGCGCTGCTTAATGTCACCTTCATGGACAACATTCCTTGAGATATTATTTTTAGAGCAGTTTAATGGTTAAGAATATTGACGTGGTAAGTACCTAAGCTCTTGTTCAGTTTACAATTTTGTACTCAAACTTTTTTCCTTTCAATCAAGAACCTCAATATTTTAAATGTGGCTCAATCTTAGGCATCGGTTAGGTAACTTTGGCATGTTGTATGGTTTTGCTGATGTGACTCGCTTGCTCAACAAAAGTTAAACATAATAAGTGACGTGGCTTCTCACCCTCAAATTGAATGATGAGGAAAGAAAAAAGTGTGTTCATTTAGATGATCGTGGCATCTATTATATCTTGGCTGACATGGCCAACATGGATAGTTGACGACTATTTAATGGTTTTAGTATAATATTAACATTTTTCGTTGCAGTTTTACTAGAGGCTTTGAGGTACATTCGAAAAATTAAGGTAATTGATTGAATGGAAACAATAATTTAAGTACTTGATTACAAAAAGGGTAATAATTAAGATACTTGTGCGTCATGATTTAAGAATATATCATGCATTGATTGGTCTAAATTCAAATCTCAAATGCACTTTTGTTTATGCGAAATTTATTTTACAAATTCATCCTCTCAATTCATTGCTTGGCCTTACTTTAATGATCTCTTTTTTAAGATTTCTCATTTTTTCGCGTGAAAGAGAATATTAAATAATTTTGTTAATTTCAGGCCAATGCAAAAAGATTGCGATGGCTATATGTCAAGCCCATTCAAAGACTATAAAGTTCTCAATGCTAATCTCCTTTAGATTTTCTGCAATCATTCGATCATAAAGTATTACTCGACCCTTTTTTTGGCCAATTCCATTGCTTTCCCTTTAATCTCCTCACCAAAACTAAAAACGCATGTGTAGGGAATTTGTCCAAAATCAGATCGAACTAGTTTGAACGCTAGTTCACTCGCTAAACCAGCGAAACAAACCGTATTTCAAAATTGGATCCACCCAATTTTAGAGTCTCACGGGTATAGAACTGGGCTTTTGGCTGCTGTTGCACATGGAGGGACTCCAGCACTAAACTCCCACGGACCACCGGCACTTCACTTTATGTTGTCACCTTTGTGTATCAATTGCTAAATATATCGTAAGGGTAAGGCCTGAGTATCCTTTCTGCTGCTTCTATTTATGTTTAGCCAATTGGATTTATATAATACAGCCTTATATGCTTTAAGGAACTTAATCGAGCATGGCATGTATGGAAAGGTCATAGGACTTCTTCAGGCTTGAAAAGAGATGTAACCAAAAGAAAGTTATTCCGTATCATTTCGAATAACTTCAGCTGAAATGAAATTTATCAACCACGCTGTTTTTTCCTTAAAGAAAAAAACATAAAATTATCCAGTGCAATATGTTTTTAACTACACATAATATCAGTTTGGTTTGAGGCTAACATTTGGGGATATCGTGGTTATTATGAGGCCAAGAAGAAATCTAATCTCAATATTTGAAAGCTAATTACCCAACATCATCTCCATTGAGTTCGCAATAATTTTCTTTTGACAAGTAAAAGAACATTCTTGCAAAATGGCGTCCAGCAGATGCTAGTCCATGTAACAAATCATGAACACAATTTATGCTATCAATGAGGTATACGAAAGAACCGCCAAAAGCTGAGGAAAGCCATCTATCATTCAAACTAAAGAACGAGTCTTCCTATTTTCAAAGGTGAAATTTAGGACAAATGAGGAATAAGCTGGATCAGCCTACTATTGGTTTAATTTACAGATGCAAATGGGAGTTTGTCTAATTATTTTTATATAGCAGATACTTAAAACTTCAAACTTGTGAAGAAAAAGACTGAAAAAGCAAGTTATCTTGACAGCTCGAACAAAGAACATTTGACCTTAAATTGAATCATGAGGCTTTTATGCTTGGTCAATTTCACTAATATCCATGAAATAGCTGTCTCCACCTTGAATATCCTCCAATTCACTTATGGCTTCAGCTTGTTCAAGCTGCATTGGGATGCCTTCATCCTCAGGGCTACCCTCATGGAAATCATTATCTTCCATATCTGATAAGTCTGTAAAGGTTTCTATCTTTTTCTTCCTCCCTCTATAACCATTAAGGCTTAGGACCTTTTCCTTCCAAATAATCAGCAGAGATTTCTGAATCAGCTCTGTACCTTCATAAGCTCCTGTCAAGAACACACTAAACCTTTTCCCCCTCTGAGAGACATAGCAAATGCCAAAATGCTTCAACAGGAGTCTCATCAGCTTCTAAGGCATCATGAATTCTTGTCGAAAGTGGATGAGGTGATCGGTTACCAACCTCTTTTCCATTGTGAAGCTAAGTAACTCATGCATCATGGCAGTGGCCCTCTCATCGAATTCTTTCAATCCAGCTTGGAGGCCACATGCATCAGCATAAGGAGATAAGTAAGACCTTTTGTTAGTTGGTTTTCTCAGAAAATGCTGCTAACGTCACTTCAGGTCTGGGAAAACTCAGCTTGCACATACCCTGTGTGCTTCTGCTCAGGTTGGTCTGAATTGCATATTAGGTTTCTGGCATTAACTTCTGTTGCATTTTATGTTTCCTAGATGAGCAACGCAAATAGTAACCCGGTGATTGAATTTCTCATAAAGAAATGCAGCTGTGGTTGATCTTGGCATCAGAACATATGTATCAGGTGATTCTGGGAGAATGGTACTGTCATTTTCTGGAATCTACAGTCAGTACATTGGAATGCATGATATGCAGTGGTTCAAACCAAGTAGGGAAGAGGCTAGGAGAACATACTTTTGTCATAACCATTAGAAACCTACAACAGTATTTCCCCTCTTTCCATCACTCTTTATTTATGGTTTCTGGATTCCATGATCCTAACAATTTTTCCAGCTGCTTACTCACATGAGAGGGGGAATGGCAAGGCAGCTTATGTCAACACAGATGGAACTTTATATCCTAATATAATCTGTCAGTCATTTTCTTAACCTAGAAAAAGCTGCTTTTGTTTCATACTCGGCTTACGTTCATGTAAGTGCACATGCACTTTCTTGACTTTGTACACTTGCAGTTGCCCTGATCGTATTGTACCAATAGCTGAGAGATTTGGCATGGATCCTGGTGTAGTCCTAAATAAAGTAAGCAATGCTTCCTACACTGTTGGCAACTCTTCCTTCTTTTCTGCTTGTGTACTTGCTGTAATCTAGTCTTTCCATGAATTTGTAGATCATTTATGCCCGTGCCCATACTTATGAGCATCGATATAACTTGCTTCTAGGTTTGGCTGCCACAATGTTTGAAGAACCATTTAAATTATTGGTAAGATTGCTCGAGAACCAAACTGCACAGATTTTGTGAGGTGTGGATGGTTGACCTTATGTGAGCAATATCTTTCAGATTTGTGGATTCAGTGATTGCTCTGTTTCAAGTGGAGTTTACTAGAAGGGGAGAACTTGCAGAGCGCCAGGTCCATTGAAACTGTCAAATCATGCTGAGTTGTGATATTTCAGCTCATCTTGTTTGACTAATAGATTCCGAATTGCAGCAAAAATTGGCACAAATTCTCTCTCGATTACTTAAGATAGCTGAGGAATTTAATGTGGCAGTGTACATGGACTGCAGCTGCTGTATGCACTACACCAAATAGTTGGCTCTTGAGATTTTCAAGAACTAGTATGAGCATAGTGCTATCCCCAAATTGCTATTTTTCAGCGTGCAACCATCAAAAGGCTAAATTGTATAAAATTTTCTAATGGATGCACGACAACATGGGAGAAGCGTGTCTCCAAGGTGTTTGATGCCCAAATCTACCTGAAGCTGAAGCTATATCCTTTTTGCGCCATATATTCCTCTAGTTATATACTTCATTGGAGCTTACCAGATCATACTACGGAGACTAAATAAAATATCTGGAAGTCTATGTCAAAATCTGTGAGAAAGTCAATACTAAGTCTACATAGACCTGATTTAAGCATGAGATTCACAGTATACTTGATGTTGCATGGAGATCCATGAACATGTATGCGAATTTCGTGCAGAGGAATTAAACAAAAAGAAGTGGATATCAAGAATCTTTCTAACCATTACTGGTAGATTACAGTTACATAATAAACATCTAAGCGAAAAAACATTACATTGAATGAACTCTGCATGATGGCTTAATGAAATGCCAGAAAGATATTATTGCAAATAGCATGATCAGGTTCTGGAAAGGCTTGGTTTTATATGCAACAAATACAGCTGCATAAAACAACGTCATCTCAAACTCTCAACATGGAGCAACCGACCATTAGAGCTGAAAATTGTCGATGTATGAGAAAGGGTGACTGGGTCATAAGCAACAGAAGGCCATTCAATAGCTAATGGCCTGGCCAAGAAAGGGCCACAAACCATATGACTAGGTAGTGCGAGGACCAGTTGGCAGCACTCCTAACTCTAGGCATGTTAGACTCCTTCTCAGTCTCTGCACCACTTCGAATGTGGTGCCACGCACTCGGCCCAAGCTATCCACCCCAGGAATTCACTTCACCTCATTTGGTGGGTGCTCATAACTCTGCAAACCTCCAGAGCTGATGAAGAAGCATCCTGAGTTCAAAAAAAGGCAATGTTAAATGGTGAACGATTTAACCTACAATGTATGCACGTTTTGAAATGTGCATTTTAACCTACAAGGTTGCTCTTCCAATATGATGTTATCCAAAAACATAACATTCTCCTATCAGCAGAGCTCATCCATCCTTACTTTTCACGTTCCAATGCTCGGAGTAAACTCCAGTGACACTGCATTTATGATCCGTGAGGATAATTACCTTTAGGGAATGGTGCAACAGTTTCCCACAGCCCTTGTTTATGACTCCTGCATCGTCTGAGGGAACAAGATTGCCTTCGCAATCACTTCCCCAGAAGAAAGGGACACTTCCACCAACATCCTGCATGATTAAGAGGACATAAAGGATTAGACAGATCGCAGGTGGAGGGAGAGACAGAGAGAGATATCCCCAGAATGAAACCATGAAAATTATTGTTACTTACAGCAGCCAGAAAGGTGGTTTCTGAAGGGTTGTCCAAGAGCACAAATTCAAACTTTCCAGTGATGTCTTTCATAACTCGATCGGCAGCATAAGGCCTCCGATCTCTCGGAGTTCTATGAGCTTCTATGACAGCAGTGACCTCATTGGTGGTCTCGTTCAATCCATATTGCTGCTTGAGAAGAGCAACACTCTCTGGGTGTGCTTGAAACGAGCAGAAGATGTCATCCACAACAGTGAGCAACCCTGCCACAGAGGGTAACACGTCAAATATCCATACAATAACCAGAAGAAAGAAAGCTTCTTATTTCGAATATTGACCTGAACATGTCGAAAGATATTATTCTTATTTAGATCATATTCACTAGAAGATAATTCAGAACATATCAGTGCACCAAATGATAATTAAAAGCTTGCTTTTTTCGTGTTTTTTAATTTGGAAAAATGACACATATAATTGCCTATATTGATCTGACCTCTGCAACATTCGCACGTGATCCTCCCAAGAGATTTTGCCAATACAGATCACCATGGTATCTGTAAAACAACCGCAGTGAATGAGCTAAGGGCACCAAGGAAGAAGATGCTGGGAAAATGCAGAGAAATACAAAGGTGGCATGTTGTAAAAGAATAAAAGAATATAACATGTAGCACATGATAAAAGAATTATCCCCTAGGTTGCTCTGGCAAATCAAAGGACTCGGTTGTCTAGAGTTAAGTTCAAGTAAAAGAAGCTTTCCCTTTCGTGTCAAAATTAACAACCTTATCCAAATTTAAAATATATATATGGAAAATAAATATGTGAATTCATATGTCAACATTCTGCATTTGTGCGAAAGTTTAGAGAGTTTAGGATTAAAAAAAAAGGACAAAAAAGAAGAAAATGAAAGTTAATATTAATGCAAAAAAAAAGCACTTCCATGTCAAACTTCCAGGGGCACAACAAACGAACCTGTTGCTAAGATAAAAATGGGCAAAGGGTCATAAATTATTACCAGGACCGCAATCCAGACTCAGTTTTTTGAGCTACTGGCATATGATACTGCATATTCAATGTCAAAAACTTAAGACTCATCCGCCCTAATCAAAATGACAAACGGGGGCTGCTGTAACCGTGAGTACATCCTGTATATCAGCAACAATCCTCTCTTCATCCCTTTTTGCTTTCTCTCTGTAACAAAGCCTCATTTTATGTTTTGTAAGGTGATGTGATGTGATCCTATTGAAACACTCTTGGTTGATGACAAGAGCTAAACTCGCCTGATTCAATGAGGACTGAAGTATCTTCTTATGATCCTGGAAATTCCCATGGAAAGGCGCCACCTTGCCTTGAGAAATCACCTAGAGCTCGTCCACGTTTCCAGACATTAGATGCTCATCATGACTAACCTGCAAATCAAGGTGAAAAGATGGCTTTTAGCTGTAAAGACGATCCATCATTTGTCAAATTAATGTTAGCAGGAAAAATCAATCTCGCCATCAGAATTCCTCATTGGAACAAGACCAGACCTTGAATGAGTGCCTCGACTGCATCCAAATCCTACAGTTGGGGATGGTTAAATACACAGAATCATACCCATCTATCCTTAGACAAGAAACTGACAATTCACAAAGATAATGCTATAGTAGTCACTGGTCATTAAAGTAGAACTTAAAGTCCACATTTAAAAACAAGAAGATTTCCACATTTATTATGTGCAAAGCCTAATATTGCCTATAGGCACAGATATTAGAACTACTTGGTATTATAAATTGCTGTAATTCAGGCTAGCATAACTATTCTATTCCAATATTTTGCAAGTTGGAACAATCACATTGGTTTCCATTCCATTATAAGTCAGATGTATGATGACAGAGGCTCCCTGTAGCTATAATAACCAAATGGTTCTATTGTATTTTCGATGTAAAGACCAGATTCCGATAAGTTCAATTAGTGCAAGACAATGACAAGGTAACTGGAAACACCTCCATGGGAAAATATCAGTGTGTATTACGCATCAAATTGGGGAAGTAGAATCAAAATTGATACCTCAAAAACCAAATCCTACCCAAACCTAGAAAGCTTACAATGCATCAACGAATGAATCCCGACCGTTAACAAATGAAAGCGAAAATATAAAAGAAGTTGGAAGCATTACCTGATTAATAAAAAGCAGTCAACGGAGACAAATCCTTTATCATGGCTCGGACATGATCGATTTTACTTCATTGCATCTGAAAGCTATCAATGCTGATGAAAGAGATCTCTTGGATGAGGGGCCAATAGTTGCCGGTGACATTCAAACATCTCGATTTTTCAGAATCTTGCATCCATATATGAACAAAAATTGTTGGGATTGAGGCCAGAACTGAATTACTTGCCATTAGAAAGAGCTTTGCGGTGGCTAAAGAGAAAAGCTAACCCAAGGCTGTAGTGGAGATGGTTTCAGCTGTGGCATACAATAATATCATCATCATCAACCTTCGCAAGCCAGTGCAATCGGAGACTAAAGGAAGCTCTTGCTGGATATTCACGCAGCTAATCATCAATTTTTCAGCTCTGAATTTCAGTCGTGCTTCAACACGAGAAGCAAACGTCTACGCGCATTGGAAGAAATTACTCCATATTAAGCATCGAACTGAAGAACAGAAACACGAAATCGATGCATTCAAAACAAAAGGACTTACTCGAACCCTTAGAAATCCGACCGTAGGTGGAAGGGATTGAATCGCGGCAATTGGCAAATGACAGCGAAAGTGGATTGATTTCACTCCATCGGCTCTGAGAACCTAATCGACGCGGATGTCGAGGATTTCTTGGATTTCCGGAAATTCATGCGGAGCATCTCCAAGGGAAAGTATCGACTTGTGTTGAGCATCGAGTTGAGGAAGTAGAATGGAAAATCGACACCCTCGAAACCATAAACTTACTCGAACCCTGGTAAACCTGACCGTACCAGGACGAATCAATTCATTGGATCCGAAGGAAATCAATCATGATGTCTGGGATCTCTTGAATTAGGGGCCAATAGTTGCCGGTTTGTTTTGAGCATCGATCTTTTAGAACCTTGCAACCACATATATACAATTGTTGGAGGGATGGAGGGAGACCATCCTTTGGCAAGTCCCTCAACTTCGGGCAATTTTCAATCCATAACAGTTGGAGAGAGGAGAGATGGTTGCGAAGGCCACTTGATAGTCTTTCGACGTTCATCATATTTCCCAAGCAAAGAGAGACAAGAGAGGAAGGAAAGAGAAGAGTCCAGGCATCCTCATCATCTTCATCTGAAGGAAACCACACCTTGTCTCTCTCCCCTCCCATGCTGCTTCCATCAATTCCCATAAACTCCAGCGATGTGAGCATGTGCAAGCCCCATTCTCCCATTGGTTGTTTCATATTGTTGCACTCCCAAATTACAAACCATTGCAAATTGGGAGGCAAACCTCCTTCGGGCAAGCATTCGATATTTTCACACCCCGAAATTTGTAGCCACTGGAGGGACGTAAGATGATGCCACTCTTGTGGTAGAGACTTTACCTTAGGAACCAAACGAAGATCAAGTCTCACCAGGGTGATGGGAAGGGGAGGGAAGTTCTCTATCTCCAATGTCGGACACTCCTCTAGGCTCAATTGAGTGAGATGGGAGAGCATGTGAAGGCATCGTGGTAGACTCACCAAATTCTCACATCTCTTTATAGCCAAAGAATCCAGCGATTCTGCTGTGATCTCTTTGAGGGACTCCATCCCCTCACACTTTCGAATAGTAAGTTTCTTCAGAGAAGCAAGTCTAGCCTTAGCAAACGGAAAGAAAATCAAAGAATCACATTCGCTTATGTTGAGAAATTCAAGTTGAGATATCGAGTTATTGCTGTTGGGGTCATCTTGAGAAACTATTAGTCCCATGATTTTTGGACAATTCTCAATATTCAAATGTCTTAATGTGTACATCTTGCTCGCAAGTTTTTCTAAACTCGTGCAATTTCTCAATTCCATCTTTTCAAGGTTGCAGGGTAGCTCCATTTCTCCATCTTCAGCCACAAAAGATGTGAATTGAGGACAACTATAGATTACTACACTATGAAGGCAAGCAAGATTTTGCATCTCATTTCCATTTTGGCACAAGTAGTTTAGCTTGTCACACCGCCCTATATAAAGCTCCTTTAGCTTAACCAAGTAGCTCGTAAACCTATGATCAAAACAAACAAGCTCTGCAAGATTCTCAATTTTGAGAACGGTCAAAGAGGTTAGCTTTACAAAGATTTTTAAGATCTCCCTGTTACAATCCTCAAGGGATAACTCACAAAGAGATGGGAGACAAACCACATTGGTTGAGCTATTCAAATGCGGGCTTGAATGAATTTCTAGCTTCTTGAGAAGATCAAGTTGACCAGGCAATGTCCCAACTAACGAATGACATCCCCGGACAACTAGATGCTGAAGACAAGAGAATGCAACATCTTCTTCTTGACCCCCAGCATAACGAGACCAATCCTTCCATGCCAACATCTCTTCCAGCTTCAAAGTTGTTAAGGATGAAAATGGCCTTTTACCTCCATAAAATTCAGGGCCTATAGTGCTTACTACATGTAGACCTTCAAGAGATAATTCTCTAAGTGA
This sequence comes from Eucalyptus pauciflora, assembly GCA_007663325.1. NCBI lineage: Eukaryota > Viridiplantae > Streptophyta > Magnoliopsida > Myrtales > Myrtaceae > Eucalyptus > Eucalyptus pauciflora. The sequence continues at coordinate 1,599,146 of VMYD01000077.1, forward strand.
AGGTAGTTGTCCAAGTGGTGGAAGTGATGTGACATTAGGACAATCCTGTAAGCATAAAGAAACTATCTTAGAATAAGATGGACTAGCTAACCATGAGGGGAATCTTGCACCACCATAGTGCGAGATAGAGAGATGCTCAAGATTAATGTGAGGTTGCAAATAGTGAAGCACTAGTGCTTCGTGCTTCCCATCCCGCAAAATTCCAAAATTTTCACCCCAGTGCAAGAATAAGTTGCTAAGGCCTCTCTTTCCAATTAAATCGGCATCAATTGCATCTCTGACTTCTTCTACCTTTTGCAATTCTAATATGAGCAATTCTCCTTGAAGGTGTGGCAAGTTTTTTAACTCCTTTAACCGTGACCCTTTGTCTGGTCTTACCACAAACTTGGATAAGATCATAAGATTCTTCAAATTACTGATACTTAATGGCATCTCCTTTAAATTCCTTGTATCTCTAATATCAAGAAATTGTAAGCTAACCAATTTTGTGATTCCTTGAGGCAACAAAGAAAGCTCTTGACAACCTTTTAAGATCAAAGCTTGTAATTTGCACAAGTTGCCGATTGACTCAGGTAGCCTTTTTATATATGTGTACGAGAAATTGAGATAGCGAAGATATTTTAAATCACCAACACAATCCGGGACCTCTATGATGGAACAATGACTTAAGGAGAACGCCCTTAAGTACTTCAATTTTGTTAGCAAGTCATGTAACACTTTGTTGGAAATGTTGAATTTGCCACCCCGACTAGGTCTATTACACAAGAATATTAAACTTCTTAGTACCTTCATTTGATAATATGCTCCCATGCAATTTGATGAAACACACAACGACGAGGTGAATGATGCATAACGAACTTTCTTGGGAGATGCAACATCTTCATTATCTGCCAGCTCAGACCCTGAGTTAAAGCATGTCCCACCCGCAATTGACTTTGCTAGATCATTAAAAAGATCATGCATTGAAAATTTAGATGCGTTGACGCTTGATCGTTGAAGAAATGATTTAGATACTAACTCATCGAAGTGAGCCTGTCCCCATTTCAAGATATTATCCTTTGATCTTCCTCCATCCGAAAAACCCTCCGCTATCCATAAGTGCACTAGCTCATCCCTCTCAATTTCGTAATCCTTGGGAAATATTGCACAATAAACAAAACATCTCTTCAAATAAGAACGAAGATGGACATAGCTCAATTTCAAAACTCGAATAACCTCATCGTTTTCTCCCGTTGGAAGATCCCACATTTTGCTGCTTAAGATAGCTTCCCATTGATCGAGATTCCCTTTATCACGTAGAAGACCTCCCAATACCTTTGCTACCAAAGGTGAACCTTTACATTTTTCGGCTATTTTCTTGCCTATTGTTTCAAGATCTGGGTGCCTCTCAAAATTTGTCGTTTTAAGAGCATGAAAGGCTAATAAGCTTGTACAATTATCAAGGGACAACTCCTTCAAAGGATATGATGAAGCTCCTGTTATGGAGACAACAATATAGTTGCGAGTCGTTATGATGATCTTACTTCCTTTAGCTCCAGCTCCAAATGGCTTTAAGAGGGCAGTCCATTCTCCGTAGTTTTCATTCCAAACATCATCTAAAACCACAAGAAACTTTTTGCCTGATAGACCATCCTTCAACTTAACTTGAAGCTTGTTAAGATCTTCACCCTCATTAGACACCTCAGTGATAGACTGCAAAATAGTCTTGGTTATGTTGAGAACATTAAAAACATCTGAAACACATACCCATGCTCTCATTTCGAAGCAGCTAGTCACTTTGACATCATTATACAATCGTTGAGCCAAGGCTGTCTTTCCAATACCGCCCATCCCAACTATGGGGACTATGCTCAACGTGGTATCGGCATTTTCGGCTTCACCAGTCAAGAGTTCAAATATTTCTGCTTCCTCCTTTTCCCTGCCAAAAAATCGAGGCTCTGGTAGAGAACTGCTGGGGAGCCTTTTGTCGGTGTAGTCGGATCTGTTCATAGCATTCTCTATCAAGCTTAGATGAGCCTTCCTGTTGACAATTTCTTCCAACTTGTCAGAGATCTTTTGTACCTCAGCTTCCGACACGAGTGAGCGTGGGTTTGGATTTGATATAGAGGATTTATATTGGCTAATTAAAGGGAACTTCCATTTCATTAGACCTCCGCTTGTGCTGGATTCTGCCTTCAACTTGGCTTGGGTGGCTTCAATAGCGAACTCATCAAGCAAGTCTTCCATGTCGTAGGCCAAGTCCTTAACATCATCTAGCCATAGCTTCACTGGACCTTTATTGCTTAGTTGCTTGTCCTCTGCATCAGCCAGCACTGCATTGATTGTAACAAGCATCTTCTCCCACTTATTGAGTAGGTCAATGCTAATTCCAGAGAAGGGTGGTCCTCCTTCCTTTTGCGTATAGCGCAATCCTAGAGAAGCCAACTTCTCGAACAAGACTTGAAGGAAGGCACTCAAAAGCATCTCCCCGATGGCCATGGGTGAATTCGTAAACTGTAGAGAACAACATAGGTTATGGTGAAGCAAAGTGATAATGAGTTGATGGAGAGAGAAAATGGATGAAGAAGGCCTTCCTTTCTTGGACTCCTTATAGCTGCACAAAAGAGGAAATAATAGAATAAAGGAAAAAGGAGAGCAAAGTTTTTTTTTTTCTTTTAGGGAAAGCCCGCAGAAGTCACAAAGATGTTATCTTCGTGGGGCCCAAAAGTCAAGACTTTGACTTTTGGGCACACACATATAAAACGACGTGAATTTTTTAGGTTGAAAAGGGGATATGGAGCCCTACGTAAAAGAAAGTTCCCAGTAATGTTTTTTCTGTTTACCGCGGGTGAAAGCACATGTTCCTCTTTTCTTTTTGTCTTTCATTGATCTACGATTAAGAAAAATTGATGAGTTTTCCACAATTTGATAACATCATAATGAAAAATTCACAAGGAGGTTAGAGCCACATTTATCTGTTTAACCATAAGAATTTTTTTTTGGGTCTAAACATTTCACTTCTTTTAGGTGGTGACTAAATATATTTTTTGCCTTCTCCGCTCTCTCTATCGTATCATTTACTTTCTCATAGTGGGCATGCACGATGATAAACATTTTCTTTTCATTCACATATTTTTTTTAATGAATAATTTGTAAAACATGGACTAAACCCTTAATTCGGCCGTTACATGCATTATTGGTCCCATTTCTCTCTCGGGCTTATTAATTGATGGGCTTATTAATGAACGTGCTTGATCCCATTTATGTATGTGCTTATAATCATTGTGTATGTACTTTTAAAATTAATCTTTCATTTTAGGAATTCATGAGCAATAATAGAAATTTTCCAGAACTAATTGATTTTTTTCTTTCTTTTCGCTTAGTTCCATCTTATTTAGACCAAGAGTTGACTTCATCAACGACGGGCATGTCACAATGTTCAAGCTTGTCACTGGAAATTTCAGCGAGGGGCTCAACTTTAGCAGCACAAGTGCTGACCGCAAAGTTCAAGCCTTTTTTTTCCCCTTCGGCTCCAAAGACACAGTTTTGTCGATCAACCCACTTTGCTTTAGTGTCGCTAGAACTACTTTAAAACATTTAGAAAAAGAAATGGGCCCCTTGTCTGCCATTATTAGTAGAAGAAGATAAGAAGAAAACAAAATAAAGGTGAAGATTCCGAACCAGCATTGTATTTACATTACCTTTCCTTTGAGATGAAGCGAGAAACGGTGCAGCACCTCTTGGCGAAACATATTTTCTGCGCCTTACCTCGGGTAGAATCAACGAATGTCTCATTACTAACGGTACAAGGAAGATAATAGATGCAGTCCTAATTCTGTGACCTTTTGGTCCAACGGAGGAGGATCTTCCTTATAGCGAAGCTACACCAAATATGTCAAGTAATGATGTTGCTTCTGCTTATTTGCTAAAGCAGTTCACAAAACAAATGTGATGTTGCAGTGATACGGTAACTTTTAGAAACAATGATCAGCAGATCCCTACTGATGGCCGAATCCAAGTAATTACCACTTTCTTGGAGTACTCTCTCAAGAGGCTGAAACATGTCATAACAAGGTCCATTAGTAGACATGTCAGCTATACTTTCTTGAGAAAATGATGCAAATGGTTTCTGAAGTTTAACCCCATGCGCAATATAGTCTTTGAACATTAGCCCGATATGCAATGTCGTTTTTGAACTTTTAATTTGTTCAATTTGGTCCATAAACTTTTTGCACATATTTAATTTGATCCTTGGATTATCACTAAAGTTGAATTAATAGAAGAACAACATTGACCATTTTCATATAAATGATTTAGAAGATAGTTCTATTTAATAAATTAGCAAAAGTGCATACTAGTCGTGTGTAAAGATTAACATCCAAAAGATTTTGCAAAATTCAAATTATTAATTCGGAAAAAGTTATTTACACAATATGAGGAAATTGTATCCATGTACGTTTACATGGAAAGAGAGAAACATATCAAGATTTGAAGTTTTTGGTAAAAAAATTTATAAGACAAAAAAATTCAAATATTTAAAATTGAATTACACGAAAGAATATAACAAAATTATTGATGTACATATTGAGCAAGGTGATGCTGATTCCATCACTTTACATATAATCCAATGCCAGAGAACTCAACTTTGTTGAGCAGAACCCAAAAGAGGGAACCAAGAAAGATCTATGCAATGACCATGAGTGAATCAGTCCATTGTAGAAGTTATGGCGAAACAAAGTGATAAGGAGCTAATGGAGAGAGAGCCATAAAAGTTCGAGAAGATCATGACTTTCACTTACTAAAGGTACCATCTCCAGACAAGGACTTTCACCTATTAAATATATCATCTACCTTTTTGTCTGGAAAGTGCAGTAAAAGTAAAAAAGTGATTGTGGGAAAGAAACTTTAATAAATTTTAGGAAGACCAAGACTTTTGCACGCCTTTTGATAGTGAAATTTAAGCAATACCATAATTTTCCTCCAACTCTTTTTGGGTCTAATCATTTTGAGATTTTTTCATTCATTAATCTCTATTGCATCTTTTCAAATTTGAGTTCAACAAAAGAAAAGAAAAAAGCAAAGAGGAAGCCTAAAAGGAAGAAAAAACAAAAAGTTAAAAAAGAAAATAAAGAAGGAAAGGGACAAGACAAGGCACCGTCAAAGCAGGGCCACGGCTATGTTGTGGCCATTAGAACTACCACTACAATGACTATTTCCAACTTTGCCACCCTACAGTGACTCTTGTAGATAACATTTTTCTTGATATATTTTTCTTAGTACAGTTTAGTAGTCAAGGATAATGACATTGAAATTATCAAAACTTTTGCTTAGTTTACGATTGATTACCTAAACTTCTCTTTTTTTAATCAAGTACCTTATTTTCTCAAATTTGACTAAATTTAAGGCATTCGTTAAATGAATTACCACGTCATATGATTTTGCTGACATGATTTGCTCATCACTAGAGATAACATAAGAGTAAGGTTAGGCACTACGCGGGACTTAGATGATCCTAGCATCTAATATGTCAAAAAGATTGCAATGGCTTTATGTCAAGCCCATTCAAAGATTATATAGTTCTCAATGTTGATTTCCTTTAGATTTTCTGCAATAATTCGATCACAAAGCATTGCTCTTGCCCCTTTTGCTTGGCCATTTCCTTTAGATTTCCTTTAGAGACTATATAGGTCTCAAGAAAATAATTTTGGTGCGTTTCACTGGCTCTGATGTAAGTCTCATATTTTTTTTTTTTAACTTTTAATGGTCAATTAAAATCGACATTGCTTGTGGTTGAGGCCTCTATGGACCAAATTAGATCAGTGCATTTGACGATGTCATTTTCTTGTGGGTAATTATATTTGGTGCAAGTATGCCAAGTTCTAAGGTTTAAGTAATGTTTGGAAAAAATCAACCACATAAATAGTTCATCTTATTCTAATTCCTAATTTTTTATTACATGTAATCTCAAAATATGTGCGCAGTGTCTTCGTCTATGCATAGCACGTGTGTGAACATTACTAATCTAATATAATTTTATATTTCATAACTAATTGACCTCATTAAATGGGTTCATATCTAAATATTTTAGACTAAATCACGTGTATTTTTAAATTAATGAATTTTAGGAAAGGGAAAGTAAATATTTGATAGGGCTCATTAAGGAGGACTGATCTTGTAAGTACCCATGCTACGCATCGGCTTATAATCAATGTGTATGTATTTTTTAAATTGAATATTTCAATTTAGGAACTCATGAGAAACAGTAGAAATTACCTAGAACTTATTGAATTTTTTCTGTCTTTTTGCTTAGTGCTATCTTCTTTAAAGTAGAAGTGAGCTAATGGAGAGATTGAACTATTTGGTTCAGGAAGACCAAGGCCTTTTTTTTTTCAAAATTTTGGGCATCCATACATTCTTAGTAACCTTATAATTTCAATGTCTTTGTTTAATGCCTTATTGATGAATGTGCTATCAACATAGGCATTTATGTGGCAGTTACAATGTTAAAGATTTGCAGTAAGTCGAGCAGCAATGATTAATTGAAGGGTGCTGAGGTAGTAGTTGATGATTGAGAACTGCTCTTGATAAGAGAATAGTGTTCCTTTGCACGATTTTTTATGGTCATAATGTGATGTTTAAAGTGTATCTAGTACATTGTACATTGTTAGTTGGCGATGCCTGACCATTGTCTAGTGATGAATGAAGATGGCCACAATTAATACGACCGATAAATAAGCATCTTTGTACAACTTTTACCAACTGAAATAAATGTTGACGGTCCACCTAACAATAGCATCTTACTTTCTATAATACATCTACAAGTCATCAAAGACAACTAACATTGACTATTCGATAAGGAGAATAGAAACACGTGCTTTGGGCTAAACAAGATAGAGAGTCGGGTACAACAACAAATCCATGAAGCAAGTTGCTTAATTTTACTTTGGAAATAGTAACTGATTCACAAATCACCAACTAATCCATCAAGCAGGTTGCTTTGGGCTAACTTCTTTTGTTCAAAGGACCACAATTCTCTTATCAAGTGATTCACGATCGTTACCAACTACTTCAACAACCTTAAGTAGATCATTGTTGCCCATTTTGTGACAAATATACTATTCGTTAAATTGGATTAATATTATAAAAATCTCAAAATTGATGCAACTGTGACAAACGGAAAGCAAAATTCCAAACTAGTATATCAGTTAACTGTCACGTGTCATCCAATTCAACAATTTGATAGTAAAATTTAAACAAAACTAAAAGAGGATAAATTTATCACAAGTATACTAATTTGGGATAAATTTATCAAAGGTGTTATCAGTTTGGGGTTTCTGGTGATCAAAGATTAATCAGGGGCAAATTTGTTACAGATTTATTAGTTTGGGATTTTTCATTGTATTAGCTTAAAAATAAATAAAAGCAAGAATGGGACAAGAGAGCGCACCACCGTCCCTCAGTCATTGCCATGTCATTGCCATCAGCAGCGCTGCTTAATGTCACCTTCATGGATAACATTCCTTGAGATATTATTTTTAGAGCAGTTTAATGGTTAAGAATAATGACGTGGTAAGTACCTAAGCTCTTGTTCAGTTTCCAATTTTGTACCCAAACTTTTTTCCTTTCAATCAAGAACCTCAATATTTTAAATGTGGCTCAATCTTAGGCATCGGTTAGGTAACTTTGTCATGTTGTATGGTTTTGCTGATGTGACTCGCTTGCTCAACAAAAGTTAAACATAATAAGTGACGTGGCTTCTCACCCTCAAATTGAGTGATGAGGAAAGAAAAAAGTGTGTTGATTTAGATGATCGCGGCGTCTATTATATCTTGGCTGACGTGGCCAACATGGACAGTTGACGACTATTTAACGGTTTTAGTATAATATTGACATTTTTTGTTGCAGTTTTACTAGAGGCCTTGAGGTACATTCGAAAAATTGAGGTAATTGATTGAATGGAAACAATAATTTAAGTACTTGATTACAAAAAGGGTAATAATTAAGATACTTGTGTGTCATGATTTAAGAATATATCATGCGTTGATTGGTCTAAATTCAAATCTCAAATGCACTTTTGTTTATGCGAAATTTATTTTACAAATTCATCCTCTCAATTCATTGCTTGGCCTTACTTTAATGATCTCTTTTTTAAGATTTCTCATTTTTTCGGGTGAAAGAGAATATTAAATAATTTTGTTAATTTCAGGCCAATGCAAAAAGATTGCGATGGCTATATGTCAAGCCCATTCAAAGACTATAAAGTTCTCAATGCTGATCTCCTTTAGTTTTCTGCAATCATTCGATCATAAAGTATTGCTCGACCCTTTTTTTTGGCCAATTCCATTGCTTTCCCTTTAATCTCCTCACCAAAACTAAAAACGCATGTGTAGGGAATTTGTCCAAAATCATATCGAACCAGTTTGAACACTAGTTCACTCGCTAAACCAGCGAAACAAACCGTATTTCAAAATTGGATCCACCCAATTTTAGAGTCTCACGGGTATAGAACTGGGCTTTTGGCTGCTGTTGCACATGGAGGGACTCCAGCATTGAACTCCCACGGACCATCGGCACTTCACTTTACCACCAAGGTCGATCGATTTATGTGTTCATGGGCGATCAATAGCATTACATATCTATAATCATTTGCTCACGACACAATCACTAGTTCACACCTAGTCCAACCGCTTGGACCGCAAACTGGCAACCTAACTGCTACTCTGATCGGCCCTAGTTTGAAAACATTGACGCACAGCTCCAACCCTTTTTGAAAAATGTAGGTATGACTATCTTATATGAATCGAGTCATAATGCACGCAATACTTTTTGCCACGCAACATAAGATGATAGCAGTGATTATAACCGATAAACATTGATGCTCCTCTTTCTCCTTGATCATATGAGATTTGGAAAACCTTCGTAGTGCTCCAAATGAGGTTGATGCTGAGCCTCCATGGTACATTACTCCTGTCGTTGCTCTAGTTGGAGCTAAGACTGATGCTTGATGTTTCCCTTAAAAATTTCGTATTTAATGGTAAGTCTTTGCTTTGGCATCGCACAGACTTCAATTTAAGATGCTAATAAATCTTAGTCAAGAGGGAAAAAGTCAACATCTACCGCTCTTAGGAACCTTATATGCTCTAACTTAGTCAAACATGGCATGCTATTGAGAAGTTGTAGGACCTTGTCAGGCTTAAGAAGAGATCTAATCGCCACAATCAAAAGAAATGAAATCTATCAACCATTAGATTTTGATATAAAGCAAAAACCAGAAAATGATGCAATGCAATATATGTAGCTATGCAGTAGCAGTTTGATTTGTCACATACAGTTTTGGATATCATGGTTCTTATGCACACAAGAAGAAATCTAGCCGCAACATTTGGAAGCAAATTACTCAACATCATCTCCAGTGAGTTTGCTAAGAATTTTCTTTTGATAAGCAAAAGAAATTTATCGCACAAAGACATCAAGCAGATGCTAGCCTACATAACAAATCATGCACGGGATTCATGTTATGAGGTATAAGAAAGAATGCACATTAGTAATGTCATTTCCACACCACCAAAAGCTGTGGAAAGCCATCTATCATTCAAACTAAAAAACCAGTCTTCCTACTTTCAAAGTCTCCTATTTCTTTCTTCCAAACAAACCAGTAAGCTAATGAAATGAATCAACGATAAGTACAGCCCAACATAAACAAAGAATTATATAAACTACTTACCATTTGATGTTGGGTTCTAAAATCCAACAAAGGGAAGTTCTCTAGCAGAACCAAGTAACACGAGTTTGCCATAGTTTTGTGGATATTTTGAACAGAAATTGCAAGAGCTATGGAAGAGGCAATCGCATAGAAAGCAAATGAAAGTATGTTGCAAAAGGCAGTCTTAGATAGTGGACCTGAATGTCCATGCACAGCGATGAACAATGCATCACTGCAGCATGAGCTCGGCATCTAATTTGTGACAATGAGAGAGAGAATGTCGATCATCATCGGGGAAGATAGGCTATGCTCTCCCCGATACCTACTAGCCAATCATCTCTTTGACCCAACAATCGAGATTTAAATGCAGGGTGGCAAGTTCATCTTCCAGAATAGCAGATTAGTATTGCAGCACCCATTAAGTCAGTCGGACCAATAACTGAGAATGAACTGGTCACCGTACTTGGGCTGCTTCGGATGTCCTTGCTGGCACCAAGGTGAGCTGAGAGTTGCCAAAAGCATTATCCACACAATCTTTCTGAATCACTGATTTCAGGAGTTCAAGTGGCAATGTTTAGGACTAATGAGGAATGAGATGGATCAGTTTGCTATTGGTTAACCTGGTTTATGGATGTAAGCAGAGCTTGTCTAATAAAATCTGTACAAAAACTCGAAACTTTGAAATTGTGAAGAAGAAGACTGGAAAGCAAGTTATCTTGACAACTCAAATAAGAACGTATGACCTTAAAATGAATCAGGAGACTTGTATATATTGTCAATTTGATGTATATCCATGAAGGAGCTGTCTCCAACTGCAATATCCTCCAATTCACTGATGGCTTCTATTTGGTTAAGCTGCATAGCAATACCTCCATCCTCAGAGCTACTATCTAGAAAATCATTATCTTCCATATCTAAAAAGTCCATAAAAGTTTCTATCTTTTTCTTCCTCTAACCAATAAGGCTTAGGACCTTTTCCTTCCAAATAACCAGCAGACATTTCTGAATCAGCTCCGCACCTTCATAAGCTCCTGTCAAGAACACACTAAACCTCTTCCCCCTCTTAGAGACATAGAAAACACCATAATGCTTCAACAGGAGTCTCATCAGCTTCTGAGGCATCACAAATTCTTGTCGAAAGTGCACGAGGTGATTGGTTACCAACCTCTTTTCCATTGTGAAGCTAACTAATTCATGAATTTCTGCAATGGCTCTCTCATTGAATTCTTTAAATCCAGCTTGAAGGCCACATGCATCGGCATAAGGAGATAAGTAAGACCTTTTCTGAAAGTACTCAATCTTCCCTCCATATCCATACACGTTCTTGTAACTGCCAGGAAACTTCAAGGGGAAAGATAGGGAAAGCAATCCTGGAGTATGAAAGGCAAATTCTGATACCCCCAATATGGGTTTCTCCAACTTTGTGATAGCCCAAGCAGGATTTCACTCTACGAGCTTGAGATAATCAACTTCATCTGGAGATTTAACCACTTTGAAGTGCTCTGGATACTCATGTACCCACTTTCTCCTAAAATCAGCTGGCAAACCAAAATCTCTCCTGATATGAGCAATTTTATCCACAGGAAGCCATTTATCGACCGACATCATCAACATCCTAGTCATGTATTCAATGGCTGTGCCAGAGTGTCCCTTAATCAATCTCTCCCCTTCCTCTAACAAGTCTCCAGCTTCTTTAGTCAATTCCAAACCACAATACCCCCTCCTGATCCTTATACAACTCAAACAGTTTTGGTGACTTCCAAATAAAATCCACTATACCGTTTGGCCAGGGTATAGATCCAGCGACCTCACAGAGATTATCATCTCGGGTTCCTTCTTCAACATTTCCATCAAAATCTCACTAAAACTCCAGTTGTCCTTGCTCCTATCTTGCACTCTCTTCCTGGTGGTCATGAATCAATGCTGCGACCAGTTAAGTAAAATCTCCCCGAAACTCCAGTTTCTTCTCAGGGTAGGCAAACGCACTGGCGAGGTGACAAAGCAACCAAACTATCTCACTGCGCCCCATTCATTCGAGGAAGCCACGGTTTTACCAATGATTTGAAGACGGGTCATGTCAAGATGGTAATGCCTCGCTCCAAATTCAAGAAACAAGCCCAAGAAAAGCAAATGCCTCTCACTCAGGACAAACATCAAACGGCTTACGTGCAATGGAACGAGGAACAACAAGAGCCCAAGACAAAAACATTCGAGAAGATCGCCATAAATGCGCGATTACCAACTCTCTCGGATCACTCGATCAGCATCAGTCTCGACTTCGACAGAAGCTGGTTGGGATTTCAGGCGGGGTTTGTGCGGAGAACGAAGAAGAAGAAGAAGAAGAAGAAGAAGAAGAAGCGAGGCGCGAAGAAGAGGGAACGGGCGGTAGAGACGGGACGGCTTGTCGTTTTGGTTTTTGCGTCTCTCGTCGTGTGAGAGATGATATTTTGATTTAAATAATTAAAAGAGCTCGAGGGTTTTATAAATGGCGATATTCTTGTGTTTTTTATTTTAATTATAAAATTGAGGCGTTTGAGATTACATCAAAAATCCGATTTAAAATCATAATAAAGTTTAGTGAAAAAATCCAAACCATATCAAAACCAAATATTATATCTCGTAATTCATAGAGAGCTAAACGTCTTCTCTCGTTATACGTATGTTTAAAAACTTATGTACAAGAACAAATTTTTTAGGAAAAATATGAGGAAAAATATGTTGGAGATTACTAATAGTTCTATATTTTAAGTAAAAAACGTTTGATATTAAATAAAATTAAATGTGCTCCATGTTCGACAAAAGAAAATATATGCTCCGTGTCTGTCATATTTTACTAAATCACCAAGTTACAAATTTTAGAATGTGTGCTGAGCTAAGTATAGTACAATCAAACCAGTCACGAGAAAGTTCTTACCAAGTCATTTCAAATCACTCAATTGTTCGTTGATATTTTCAGGATTCTACATGCGATAAGCATGAAGTTTGTAGGATTGTTTTCCTTTTTAAAGAATATTTTTATTTGGTTTAATTTAAGAAAATTATAAGCCGATCGGGATTAAGATGAATATAAAACCGACCTAAGTAAAAAAAAAAAAAAAACTGAGTTATTTAATGCAAAATATGAAAAAAAATCAAACCAATATTTTCCTCTCCCTCTTTAGGAGTGTAAAAACTAAAAACAGATCTATTAAACCTCAATTTATAAGGATTTCGAGTAACGAAACTCAGTCAAACCTTTTTTTTCTTAAAAAGGAAAAAAAGAAAAAAGAAAATAAAAATAAGCCGAGAGCCATTCTTCCCTGCTTCCCGCCTCTCTCTCTCTCTCTCTCTCTCTCTCTCTATATATATATATATATATATATATACAGCAGATGCCCAAAACTTTGAACTTGTGAGGAAAAAGACTGAAAAAGCAAGTTATCTTGACAGCTCGAACAAGAGCATTTGACCTTAAATCGAATTATGAGGCTTGTCTGCTTTGTCAATTTCATAATATCCATGAAGGAGCTGTCTCCACCTGCAATATCCTCCAATTCACTGATGGTTCCTACTGGTCAAGCTGCATCTTCATCCGCAGAGCTAACCTCGAGCACGTCATTCTCTTCCATATCCGACAAGTCCGTAAAAGTTCCTTTTCCTTCCTCCCTCTCTAACCAATAAGGTTTAGGACCTTTTCCTTCCAAATAACCAGCGGAGATTTCTGAATCAGCTCCGCATCTTCATAAGCTCCTGTCAAGTCCCCCTCTCAGAGACGTAGAAAACGCCAAAATGCTTCAACAGGAGTCTCGTCAGCTTCTCAGGCATCACGATTTCTCGTCGAAAGCACGTGAGCCGATCGGTTTACCAACCTCTTTTCCCTCGTGAATCCGAGTAGCTCACGCATCACCGCAATGGCCCTCTCATCGATGGCGAGTTCGAGATCATGGACCCTCTTGTTCTTGCTCCTATCTTTTACTCTCTTGATGGTGGTCATGAATCTGAGCTGCGACCAGTTACGTAAAGCCTCGCCAAAACTCGAGTTTCTTCTCAGGGTAGGCGAACGCGCTAGCGAGGTGACAATGAATCCAAACTCTCTTGCCGCACTCCATTCATTCGGGGAAGCTACGGTTTTAACAGAGAATTGAAGACGGGTCATCTCAAGAGGTTAATGCCTTGCTACAGATTCAAGAAACAAGCCCAAGAAAAGCAATGCCTCTCCACTCAGGACAGATTTCTAGTTGTTTTGACTTTTAAAGACTGATTTGATTGTTTTGCAAATTTTAGCCGAAATGATTCATTCCGTTTGAGAAAATTATAAGAGGCGTGTATGAAACTGAACCAAATCTTATAAATTCTTAAAAGTTTTCGATTAATTAAACCTCCTTCTCTTAAAAATAGAAAATAGAAAATAGAAAAGAAAATTAAAACAAGAGCTCCTTTTCTTTCATTAAAAGAAAAATAAATAAATACCATAATTCCAACCATTACTCCACTCGAATTAATTTAGTCAAATCAATCCCGTTTACTAAACCACTGGGATTCGCCCTAGTGGCCACCCTTCCAACATGGAAGGGGGAGGTGAGGGATTCAAATCTCCGCCTTCTCAGGGGGATGTGGTGGGGACGCGTAAGTTTCAAGAGTGAGTTTCGACTCCCACGTCCTGCAAGAGGCATGTCAAAAGTCTGAGAGTGAGTATAGAATAGAATTAGAATAGAACTGACCAAAAAAATCCCATTTACTAAACCACTGGGGGTTCGCCCCAGTGGCCACCCTTCCATCTTAGAAGGGGGAGGTTGGGGGTTTAAATCCCCACCTTCTCAAGGGGATTGCGGTGGGACGATTTTATTTAAGGAGTGGGTTTCGACTCCCACGCTCTGCAAGGAGGCAGTGCAAAAGTCTGAGAGTCAGTGTTAGAATAGAATTAGCATATGACAGACAAAAAAAAAAATCTCGTTTACTGCCATTATATATAAATACACTCTTAACACTGATCGTTTTGCAATCGCAATTTGGGTTGACAACCACAACATGGCGGTGACCTAGATGAGAAGTGGACCAGCGGAATCTCGAGAGCGATCTCAACGGATCGATCTAACCATGTTTCCACCGGTTTGAGCAGCATTATTATTAGGCAATAATAATAATAATAATAATAATAATAATAATAATAATAATAATAATAATAATAATAATAATAAGTGGGCCCAACCTTTCATCGCGGCCTCGCTTGGCCCACTAAGTAGCCCAACTAAGCCATAGGATGTCGTTCCCCGTGCGAAATGGGCCAAAACGACGCTCCTCTTCTTCTCTTGCGTTTCCGTCGAGACTTCACTCGACTCTTACTCTCTCCGAGCTGCTGCGACAGCAAGTGATGCACTCTTCTGCGTGGTCAGCGGCCGCCAACAAAGCGGAGATCCAGTGGCTGAGCAATGCCGAGCGCTCGGCTTACTTCGCGAGCAGGGAGGCAATGGGGGTGTTGCGTTTGGTCCTGCAGGGAAGACGCTTGGTGGCGGGCCGTCGGCTCCGTCAAGTCACTCATTTACAGCTCCTCTGTCGGGAACAAGAGCCACTTTCGCTTTGGTGTGCCAAACGCTCACGCGTAAGATGTTTAAAGTTGGGCGCGGTGAATGTGTGAGCTTTTGATTCTGTTTCCTTCTCTAGCATGGAGTCTTGTTTTGTTTTCAAAACTTGTTAAATTTGACCAATTAAACCCTTCAATTGATTGTACTTTTAAAGATATTTATGACGCAATTGTATTTTCGTAACAAATTTTAGAACTTAATTGTGCATTTTGAGAGTTTAGGACCGATTGTACTTTCATAATAAGTTTTAAGATTTAATTATACTTTATTTAGAATTTATTTGCACTTTCATGACAAGTTTTAAGACTTCTAGTGCAATTATCCCCTCGATTTTTAATTCGTTCAATATGGTTCTTGTGACATCACGGTTTTAGCCCAAGTATCAATAATGAGAAATGGCTATGGGAACGATGCACCAATAGTGGGGATCGATTATGGACCGATCGGAAGGATGACCGAGGGATTGGCCAAGATCCGATCAAAAGATCGACCATGGATCAATCAATGGATCAACAGTGAATTGATCATCAATCATGCAAGTCAAATAGAGCTATCCAGCCACGTATCAGCCGCTCGATCATAAAGGTTGGTCGTGGGATGGTCATGCACCATAATGAATTGATGGATGATCATGGATAGATCTTGCGCGATCATGCATCGGTCATGGGTGATTTTCGCTTGATCATGTACCGATTGTAGGTGACTATGAATCAATCTCGTGCAACCGTGTATTGGTCGTGAATCGATCGATCCCACGTAATTACATGACAACCAAGAGTCCATGCTCGACCATGGATTGGTCATGAATTGATCATGGATCGTTTGTGATGGATCACAGATTGGTCACGAATCGATTGCGGATCAGTTCAGCGATTTTGCCACCTGGCCATGAGCCCGACCATGCGCCTGGTCAATTCTAGCCATGCGCTGACTAATCTCGGCTGTGGACTCGGCCACGCCAGTTAGGATCGGCCACGTCCAACCATGTCTAGTTGTGAGTTAGCCACGAACCTTAGTCTAAATAGTGTAGTTAATTGTGGATGAACACGATAAGCTCTCGACCAATAATGTTGGTGCTTACATCGGCTTCCTTCTCACCCTTGCATAATGTTCTTTGGATGTTAATCATTAAATGAAGAGGATGAATTACCCACTTAGGTGGCAAGAGGAGAATTTGGTCATGATTAACGCTACTTTTTTTTTTGTCAGTCCTACTCTATTCCTATTCTACACTCACTCTCAGACTTTTGCCCTGCCTTGAGTAGCAAGAAACTTATGACCAAAGCAATGATGCCTAAATCTTAGGCATTTAATGAAGGCATGACTCACTAACTTAGGTGGCAAAGAGGAGATTTGGTAATTATTGCTAGAAGATTTGGCTTGGAGAACAAGAAAGGCTAAGTCATGATTATAGGGTGACTCAGTAACTTAAGTTGACCAATAGGGAAAATAAACAAAGGTCTTTAATCATTTCCTTAGAGCTTTATGGTGCCACACCATTAAACTAGCTATGCTGCTAAAAGAGAGTCTAATGGGCCACTTGTTCAGGCCATTAAATGAGGAAATGCTTATAAATAGGGCATCACCTCTCCATTCTCACCACCTTTGGCTCATCTCTCTCCCTTTCTTTCCTGTTGCGGCCTCTCTCCTTCTCTCAGCCCTTACTCGCTATTCACCCTTGTTGCTCGGCCACTTCTTGGCCAACCGCCGCCACTTCATCGACTATAAGTAGAATCCCTAACCTTTAGCTGGGGCGATGTGCTATGTTATTGAATTGGATGTGTGCTCACTCGTGATTAGTTGTGTGTATGATGATGAGTATTTTGTATGGTTTGCTCATATCTTGTATTCATAAGTATGATCAAGCCATGAGTCACGAACGAGTCTTGCTCGGCTTTGGGATAGGTGTTGAGGTGTGATGGTTCGAGCTTCGCTTGGCCTTGGATTGGCATTAAGGTTTGTTGATTCGAGCCTCACTCGGCTTCAGATTGGCGACTAGGCGTGTTGATTCAAGTCGCGGGTCACATGCCGCACTTAGCATAGTTATGATGTTATAGGTCATGGCATACAAACACTTACATGAGGACGCCCTCAGGCTTTGTTTGCATTGGCTAAGATGAAAGATAATGACTGGCTTTTATGATGCATGACATGTGATCACCTAAATGAAAGATAAGACTAATCACTATTTGAGATGGCGACAATGCCTCGTTCATGAGAATGGGATGCCCAATGTCAACGGGATGCCCCAAGGAGAGTTTAGGGATGCTACCAAGAGTGGGCAATGCCTTGTAAGGGAAACGGGAGGTCCCCCAAGGAAGGGTTGTTTATTGGGATGTTGCTTGGTGGTGATGCTTAGCTTGAGGCTAGATGCTATGGTTGAGCTAGGATGCCTAACTTAAAAGAATTATTTGAGACAATTAATGAACCTTTTGTACATGTTGCTATGCGTGGTTTGATATGCTTGTTGATAAGCTAAAGGTAGGACATGCATAGATGGTAAGTCGGAATTGATCACATGCATATAGTCGAGGTATAGCGATAGAATTGCTATTAATCTACCATTGATGCATTATTGCGAATGATGTTTACATGCTACATTTGATGATGAGTTGTCATTCTATTTGAGGATTAGTGATTTTACTTACTGAGTTCTCGAATCACTCCATTGTTTTTCGAACTTGTAGGCATGGATACTTCACCTCTTCCCCATCATGATTTGCTTATGTCTATGGAAGTGTCCGTCACTGACATTATCAACATAGAGAACAATACTACCTACCATAGATGTGACTCTATTGAATGGGACGAAGAGGGCCTAGATGATTGGGTCCCCCATTGTTACATGGCTTGGTATGTATGTTTGATGACAACCTTGTGGGGGCCTCTCAGAGGTTTTGACAGACCGCTAGAGCCGACCAATGGCTCCGCGCTCGATGGGGCTGTGACCAACTTGTAGGGTACTTGCGTGGCAAAGGGAATACCAATTTTGGAGCTGTAGCCTCTTTAGAGGAGCTTGGGATTATACATATAAAGAAAGGACCCGTAGATAAGGGCTTGTAAATATACCGACGCAATATAGGAGTAATGTGTTTTTTTGAAGTGTTCTCTTGGCTGCTTGTTTGTTGTTTGTTGTGTTATTTGGGTGTTTATTATTGTACACATTTCCAATTCTCAAAAAAAAAAAACAAGATAAATCGAAAAGAAAAGGGTCGATGATGCGCCTAGGGCGTCACATCCCCTTGGTTGTGGTCTATGTGGATGTGACAATTTTTGAACAATTCCTAAATGTTCAATCTAATCCCCAAACTTTCAATAAAAAGTCAATATTTTCATAATTATACTATTGCTTGGATGTTAGAATATCTTTTTATTTCCACCCATATCCTAAAATCAACAAAAACTATGGCTGTCTCTTGATTACCTTTTCACTTTGTGATCTTTTTAAATCTTGCGATAATTCCATTTAAATATATTTTAGCTTTTGATCTCTACAAAAGTCAAAGTAGAACCTTTTTTAAAGTCATTTCGGGTGGATGTTCTTACTATTTTAATTTCCTATTCACATATTTAACTATATTTAATTAAGAAAGCAACAAAACTTAAAAACTTAAAAACTTAAAAAATTTATCTATCTAAAAAATTAAGATTAATATTTAGATTAATATAAGTATGGGCATCTATAGATAAATTAACATAGTTATTAAATATTCTTATGAAACATTTATTTTTGAAATAAAATGAATTTGAATATAATATAACTCTAAATGAGGTTGTATTTTTAATATCTTAGAGATCATAAGTTAAAATATACTTAAAGAGAACTAGTTTTTTGTTGATTTATGAAATGGAATGAAATAAAAATGTATTTTGTGAGTAATACTGTAATTATGAAAATTTATGAATAGTGGAAGGACTAATTTAACTTTGATATGGAAAGTTGGGGATTAGATTGAACAAATTGAAAGCTTAGGAACTAAATTGAACATGTATGAATAGTCCATGGACCACATAGAATGATTTAAAAGTCCAACGATGACATTACATATTGGGCCAAAATTTATGAAATGTTTATGTCAT
The DNA here is from genome assembly GCA_007663325.1 of Eucalyptus pauciflora. NCBI lineage: Eukaryota > Viridiplantae > Streptophyta > Magnoliopsida > Myrtales > Myrtaceae > Eucalyptus > Eucalyptus pauciflora. Next base: position 1,618,469 of record VMYD01000077.1, read on the forward strand.
TTTCCCTACTTTTTGCCCTCATAATCTCTCAAGATTCTCCTTTAGGGTTGCTAAAAAAGGTTTTTGCTTGCTAACACAACCAATCATCTCCAAGAATTCCATGTCCATAACCAGGCAGCTTCGCAAGTGTACGTGGCAAAACACCACATGAAGTCAACATTAACATCTTAGGGTTTTTGGCTTTCCTCTAGAACTCTCTCCCCATTCTTTCGTGATCATCACTTTCTACTTGAGTGCATAAATAAGCTTGGGTTTTTTCTAATCTAAATAATACAAATTCGGGCCATGATAACATTTTGATGAAGAACGCATCTGGGTATGCTTGGATTGATCAGATCAATCCCTTTCGGGATTTCCTCAATACATAAATGTAGCATACTTCATTGCGGCATGGCCTGAAGGTTTTCAGTGCAAGAAGGATCACGGGTGATCCAAGAAGGCCGAGTGAGTCTCCTACTTGTGTACTTTTTAATATTCTTAGGGCGGCCAATATGGGGAGATGTACATTATTTTGGAGAATTCTTGTAATTAATGCAAGTAATTGGTGGATGGAAAAATAGAACCTCCTCTACCGGATTGAAGGGAGATGTATGGTTATGATTAGGGGAATACTTGTATATATGGGTCCCCTTCTCTCATTTATATCATCTTACGAGTAATTGAAAATTTAGAGCTTTTAGAGCTTCTCTCTCCAGGAGCTTCTTTCTCTAGAATCCTTGTGAGTATGGTGAGAAAGATTAACTTGGGAAAAAATTCCTAAGAACATATTTCAAATTTTGCAAGTAATGATTGATCGACATAAATTTCCTAACGTAGATAAAGAACTCAGTGAATTGTAGACACGGTTTCGGCTAGCGAAAAGAGAGAAATTTGTTTGAAACATGTTTTCAAAATTTTCTTTAGAAAAAAAGTTAAATTATAAGAATGAGCTCAAATGGGCCCCAAATTAAGATTCATTTTATTTTGCAGAAAATGACAGCTTTGAAAAATATTTTCCTAAAATTGATTTTTATTCTCATAAAAAAAATGAACAAAAGTATCTTTATTAGTCATGAAATATTAGACATAAATTATTATTGATAATGAAAAACATTTTTCTCCAAATCAGTCATTTTTCCTGAAACAAAAGAAGCTTAAATGGGGGAAGGTATAAGATGGCATGTTCGTAATGAACGGGAGGTGTTGTCTTGATTTAGAACCGTTTCATTGATAGAAGAAAGATGTCAGTTGAATATTTTAAAATAGCTTGGAAACCTAATTGAATCAACTAATAGTTTTGGGATAACATTGCTTATTAAACAAAATCAATTACCAAATTGAACCAAATTGAAATTTCAAAGATGACATAAGCACATTGAACGGTGGAAAAAAAATTCAAGAACTAGTAATTACTATCATTAACCTGCCAAAGAAATATAGCATATATTATAATTATATCATGGGTCTCCAGCTTTTCCATTAAAGCTTGATCATTCAAAAGAAACCTCAACAACAGCCACTGCCAATGAAATTTGGCATGCAGGTATTGAAGACATGCACAAAAATTTGGTTTGGTTTTCAGTATGGCGATCTTTAGATTCCCCGTGTTCAGTAATCCAACTCCTATCGTCCTTTGTAAAGAGAGTAGACATTCTACGGTTAATAATCGCATCAAGAAAGAGCCAACAATCGAAGGTCTTTGATTTCAAATGCAAGCCGGTTCACACTACTCCAGCATTAATACAAATACAGAATTTACTTTTAAACAAACATCCTGGAATGGAAGGTGTTTTTGGCCTCTGCGTAAGGAATGCCATTAGAGAGAAAGCAGGTGGAAAGACCAGGGAGTGTCTGTTGCAACCTTGGAAGAACTATGATAGATGGTCTTAACAAGTTCAACAACCCATTCATCAGAAACTGTTTCAAACCAGCAGATGGAACCAATGCCCAATAACTTTACTTGGACTCTTCATTTTAAAAATTTCAAAGAGATCGGACATTACTGTTCAAGTTTTATTGTCACGCTCCTCACTAGTTGAACCAACTACACGCCTTCCTATAGTCTGAAGACAACAGCCATTTGCTCTGGGCTAGTACCGCCTTGAATGTCTTCTCCAACCGTAAGAGCTGACACAACGGCAATGACTTTGGTGGCTCTGCCAACAGTAGTAGGAGCACTAGTACTTGAATAATGAGTTTCGGCAGGGAATTGATGTTGATTTAGTGATGAATTCCTAGCATCAAAAGCTCCAGAAAGAGTAGAAGGCACTTCTGTGCAACACCTACCTCAAGTACTCGCCTCTAAAGCTCACCAAGAGCTTTTATAAAGAGGCATAGTTATGTTATACTGATGCGCAAAATTTGCCTCGCAATCGTCCATGAGCTTGGAGAAGAGGGAGAGTTGTTTTCGAACCACCTTCCATAAAATCAGGTATTTTGACTAGAGTTGTGTCACGCCCCGAACCCCAAGCGCGCCAACATCCCACCATGGTCATTCAAATGCGACATTCCCAGGTAGTGTCACCGACCCAAATAATTCTTTAATGCGCATGCGGAAGCATATTATAAAAACCCTGACAATAAAATACGGGATAGAAAAGCAGGAAGCAAAACCCCAACAATACACTTTCAAAATTCAACAGAATTACAAACAAAGGCCTACAGCCAAAAGTCTACAAAAGACCAGCTCTTAAAAAGGAACTGTCCTACGACCTACAAGTCGAACACGTTCTCCAATCCTTATGACTTCACCTCTGCAACTCCTCAGAGCCAACCAAAGTTATCTAGCCGCTCCATCCACCAGGGACCTGAAATTGTTGTCCCCAAACCGGGATGAGACAATGTCTCAGCAAGTTCAACCCTCTAAACCCCTATTAGAAAGCAAATACACCCAGGGTGGCCTAGCCACCTCACACAGAAGACTTACCTCGTCTTAATTTCTCTCCTGCAAGTTAGCACAGTTATAATTCAACCACTCACAATTCTGATAACCAAACAACTGTGGCACAATCACATTATCAGGACAATTCAATCACTTAGATCGTCTCAGCGATCAATCGACTCGGCCGATTACATGTCATTCTAGCAAATCAATCACTGCTTCCAATCACGACCCTATAGGAAGGTTTAACGACTAGTGGCAATCACGGTCCCACTCAGCACAATTAGAATCAGTGGCATTACGGCCCCACTTGGCGCGACCTTTAAAAGGTGGCAAATTACGGCCCCACTGGGGCGCGACCTTTAAAAGGTGGCGAATTACGGCCTCACTGGGCGTGACCTTTATCAGGTGGCAATTCACAAAGAATACAGGTCCAGTTGGCCTAGCCTCTACTGCGACCCGAGCCACGTCACACACTGACGGCAATTCACAAGGAGAACAGGTTCAGTTGGCCTAGCCACTACTGCGACCGAGCCACGTCACACACTGACGGCAATTCACGAGGAGAACAGGTCCAGTTGGCCTAGCCACTACTGCGACCGAGCCACGTCACACACTGACGGCAATTCACGAGGAGAACAGGTCCAGTTGGCCTAGCCACTACTGCGACCGAGTCTACCAACCAACACACGACAAATCATTATTGACTTTCGGACTTTCCACAATTCATTCACATACTCCAATTCAATAGTAAACCTTAACAATCAAATTGCTGCATCAAAATCCAACACTTAGATTTTTATGGCTAAAAGCCCTATTAATCACAATCAACACTCAATTTGCCACATCCATTCATCAAATTCAAATTCTAAATGCACAGCATCGATCAGCACAAAATTCTAAGCAATTGAGGCCAAAAAATAATTTTTCGAGTTTTTTTTTTTTTTAAATAATATTTTAATGATTTTCGGAATATAAAATATTATTTAATTCCAGAATTTCGAAACCATTAAATAAATCAAAAACAAAACCCATTATGTCACATAAGGCTTATATTAAAAATAAACCTACTTAACTTTAAATTAAACATCATTTAACTTAATTAAACACACTAATCTAATCCACAATCAAATAAACTAATCAACCCACATAAACTCACTTAACTTAGACTAAGCACACTTAGGGCATCATTAACCGTCTAATCAAGATTTAGTGAGCTAAACTCACCGGATTAGCGAGCCGAGCACGCCAAAACGACGAGGCCGACGCGAGGATCGACTTTCCTCAAAGCGGGCCGAGCATCCGGGCTCGGGAAGCCGGCCAAAACGGGCCAAGACCGGGCTGTGATACCCATTTTTTTCTGCTTCTGTGCGCTGCTGGTTGAGGGCGAAGGAGGGTGGATTTGGGGCTGATTTGGGTTGAGAAGGGGCGGAGGAGGTGCGGTGGTGCCGTACGGCCAACGGCGGGGCCTCACGGTGGCCGGAGGGAGCGCCGGCGGTGGTCCATAGCCGCTGGAACGAGCTAAACAGAGGGCTGAGCGAGGGGGAGGCCGAGGCGCGCGATGAGGCGCGGGCGACGAGCGGCGACGACGGTCCGGCGGCGGCAGTCCGGCGGTCCGACGGCGGCTGCTCCTCCCCTTCCAAGCTTCTCTTGGCTGGATTTGAAGAAAAACGCAGAACAACAATGGAGGAGGAAGCCTACGGGAGGAAGAAGAGGAAGAAGAAGAAAGAGGGAGGAGAGAGAAGGGGGTTTCTTCTTTTCTTTTTTTTTGTCTTTTCTTTAACCCATAAAATGACCTCACCATGACATCATCATGATGTCATGCCCCACTAACTCTCCACAACCTTAGTCTAATGGGTCAAATTTCATTTTCCGCCGGGGCCTAAAATCTCGTACCTTGAATTTCTCAAATCCAATCAATTCTCGTCCAATTGAGTCCAATTGAAGTCCATAAAATTAATCCAATGTCACCACACTTCAATTCACATCTTCACTTATCCGTAGAACCAACTTAAGTCCCAAAAGCGTGACCAAAGGAGGGCCTTCCAATTTCTCGAGCCAAATTAACCATACTTTGATTATTTTGCCGAAAAACTCGATTTGCATGAAAAATCATTCGAAGATGAATCAATGCTCCTAAAATAAATTGTGACATACCATGACTTCCAATTTCTGAATTCGATCTCAATTTCACGGTTAATTTCACTCCGGCACGATATTAGCGCGTCCTGATCTACCGGGTAGCTTTTAGAAATTTTCATGCATTTGACCTGTGGTTGATCAATTCAAGCCACAACGTACATCTTTGACACATTGGTGACTATCGGTTGTCGGGAAAATCTCAAGGTTTCAAACACGGACACAGGGTACCCAAACGACAGAGAAGCCGGCCCAGTGCCGATCGACAAGAATTGTGCGATCTGGTGGAATCACCCACACTCGATCACATGCCTCTATCGAGTCGACCTATTTCCGGTCTCTAATCGATCTTTAACTGTGCCGTAATGACCCTTGCAGATCAACTCGGTCGAAAAGTCGTTTCCTGGTCAAATTCTTGAGTCCGATGCATTAGAATTTCTTAATGGCTTCACCCGATAGACTAGTTATCCCATGAGTGATCAGTTCAGGGGAAAGAACTATATGCGTGCAGATGAAATGCCCGTTTCAATTTATTGAAAATAGAATTGGGAATTCGGGATGTCACAAGTTGGCCCAAGTATTTTCGGCTCTGAAGCCTAATTGTTTCCCTGGGTATTTTGTTGATAGCTTGTTTTGAGCTATGGACACTCATTTCAATTTGATTATGGAGTAACAAATCAGTAAAAATGACAAAAGATCTGCAATAAGAAAATTAAAACTAGCAACATAAGATATTAGCTATTGTATCAAGCCTCACTAGGCTGACACATATTGGACACTCATTGAATAAGCGGACCTCTCTTATGGTGATTTAGGGAAATGAAGAATCCCTATTGTTTTCCCATCCCAGCAGACAAGGGGAATTATCTTCTGGAAGGAGTAACCCTAAATTCAGCGGTCTAGGTTGTCCTTTTTTTTTTTTTTTTATGCTGAGGATTCGGCCTAGCTCACCTTATGAGAGTACAACACCGTCTATATCTCAAGGGAGACTAGCCTAGCAACCCACCAACCAGAGCCCCCCGCTTAAATCACGGAATTGCTCTGGGAGTTGTGGTAGACTCTGGGAGTCAAACCCCTGACCTAGCGGTCAGGAGGCCAAGCCTCAACCAGCGCAGCCATGCATGGGTGGGTTTCTAGGTTGTCCTTTTGATGACCAAAAAACTAGAACTTTTCCAATGGTTATCTCTGTTTTCCCTTAATTGTTAAAGAGATAGGTGGAGTAATTACTATATTCTTTACAGGATATCCTCGTTTTGCTTTCTAAAGCCTCATCGTTATCACTATCACCACCTGGATCTCTTGCAGCTAGGATGGACTCTGTAGCATCTTTCGAAGCTTTTCTATTCCCAAACTGCAAGTTGGCATACAATTTCCTTTCCACGGGGTCATTTGAAGGTCCGGGTCTCATTTGATGTGGAAACTCACCAAGACTGAGTCTATAGAAAGATTTGAATTCGATTTAACAATACTACATCTAGGAAAATATTACATGGGAAGATTAAGAAGATAGCCTTTATTGACCTAGATGGTCTTGGATTCTGCCTCTGTTTGCTTGTCCTTATCAACTTCAATCATATTATTGACCTATCATTCAACTTAACAATAAGCATGTTTCCATCAATGGAAGAAGCTTGAAATCTGTCACGCCCTCAACTGTACATGTATAGAGGCAATGACATGCTTGTCCTTCCACCCGAAGACGTAACCTCAAGCATAACCATCATCAACCTATTACAAAATATATACATCCACATATATTTGATTAAAGAGTCATTTGGTTACAATATCAACGTTTCTATAATCCATCAAAAGATACATATGTCCCCATCTAACAATTAAACTCAAAAGCTCATCTCAAATATAAACAACTCGTATCCAAAAATCCCACCATCAAAATATCCTCAGAATAATGTAAACTCTTATTCTACTTGTGGCTCGCTAAAGAACCTAGTAAGATGAAGGGAATGAGCAACTAAAAATGTTATTTCTTAACTCATAATATAATTAAACTATATCACTTTCAAAATATGAGTTTACAAACTCAAAGAAAAGATAGCACCACCCACTTGGAAAAGCTTAAAACCATTCTACGAAGATTACTCGAGCTAACACATTCGTATTTCTATCAATTAATCGAAAAAATAATACTAAAATCCAAGTAATACACTACTCTGACAAACTACTTGAATAAATTACACTTATTCACTAGTAGAAAGACTGTTACATGCTCACGAGAAAATGTGTTTATAGCAAACGTTTATCATTGTTATGATGTTACTCGAACTTACATGTGAAACTTTCATAAATTCGTTCCGATCAAATTGTATTTTGAAATCAATTTTTGTCAAAACCTACGGGTCCACCTTGAACTATGATTTTCATATAAATCCACAACTCTATGACTCTTCCATTGAACACTGCCGTTCAAAATTGACGTAATTTTGGATTTACAACCTTACTTTGAAAATTACTCCTATTAGATGAATGATAGGTTTGGACACTTACCAAGTGTTGCAATCCGGAGTCGATACCGCTTGTCAGCACGTTCGAAACGGCTAGGCCCAAAAATTTTCTCGATCCTCTCTTTTCTCCTTTTCCCTTCTTCACGGACAAGCTCCCTTCATTTCCTGGTTTTGTCCGCTGGGTTCATTGATTTCAACAAAAATGGGTCGGGGTCGGGCTTTAGCAAACATGGGCTGGAAATGTGGTTATTAGAACATGGGCTTGGGCTGGCTCGTTATTACAAAATTGAATGGCAAGCATGAGCTTTAGTATGAGTTCAAAGTGAAAAGAGACAACCGACAATCATAATATAACCAGCGTCATAAAAAATCTATCCTCTAATTTCCTAAAACTAGGTTCCAAAAACTAGCTGGACAATCCATGTATTTTCTAGATGCAAAGACGTCTCATCAACACATCCCAATATTATACACCCCAGTTGCATATTTGGATGTTTTAGGTTTAGGCTAAATTCCAATTTTTGTGTGAGGGAGAGTGTTGGATATATTTGAAAAGAGCTCTAGAGACAACCAACAATCATAATATAACCAGCGTCATCAAAATCTATCCTTTAATTTCCTAAAACTAGGTTCCAAAAACTAGCTGCACGTTACCATATATTTTTTAGATGCAAAGACGTCTCGTCAATGCATCCCAATATTATACAGTCCAATTGCATATTTGGACGTTTTAGGTTTAGGCTAAAGTCCAAATTATACGTGAGGGAGAGTGTTAGAATATTTGAAAAGAGCTCTCTTTATAAAGCTAAAGATAGGGAATGAGCAAATGTTTGCGTTATGCAATGGGAGATTGATAGGCCTTGAGGAGTTGCCGCTAAAGTTCATTAGGAAGTGAATTTTTTTCCGTATTTTGCGCGGTTGAAAACAATGGTAGACGCGTTTTGCTCTCTTGCTCTTTCATTTTTAAGTCCCTGATATGTACATAACAGGTCAAAGTAAACACGCTAGTTTCTCGTACGCATTAGTTTGTGTTATATAGGTGCACATCTACGACATTCTTTCGTAAATGTCTCTTAAGCGTATGATGAAATTGAACCGATGCAAAACCATAATGCCTTCATCAAGAAGGATACAAAATTAGCACCTTCCCTGAAGCTTTGTCTATTAAACTGCGATTTCTGTTGTGCTACATTATTTCACCAGGGAAATGATATTTTCGCTTCTGAGCACAATTCGAACCCTGATCGTTGCAACCTTTCTCTAATCGGGAATGCCCAATCACGGCACTAAATTGGCCGATGTCGAGAAGTTGGTGCCATCATAAGGGACTAATTTCACTGGAATTTGAACTCGTTTGTCAAATTGGTGGATTTCTATCTTTATTTATTTTTCACCTTCGTCGTTGGGCAAAAGAGTGGTGGCAGCAGCTAAGGATTTGTTTAGTAATATTTATGTTCGTGAAAACAATTTCTGTTCAGAAATACATTTTTTCATTTCTGTCCCAGGAATTAAGAAGTAGATTTTTTTTTTACTTATTGTTTCTATTCCAAATATATTCCATAGCCACTTTCCTCAGGGAATAGAAAAATTAACTGACGTTATTAAATGAATTTTTGTTCTTTTTTTTGTTTTGAAGGATGAAAGAACAAAAAATATAAAAATAAGATGATTACCAAATATGTCCTAAATTTGTAGTGCAGGGAAGGACAAGCACAAGGTCGAGTTGAGAAGAGAATCATCATCATTTCGGTCTCAAGCTCAATAGAGAGAGAGAGAGAAATTTGTAGTGCAGGGAAAGGACAAGCACAAGGTCGAGTTGAGAAGAGAATCATCATCATTTTGTCTCAAGCTCAATAGAGAGAGAGAGAGAGAGAGAGAGAGAGAGAGAGGTGATTGTTAAGTGAGTGGTCTGGTTTCATGCATTTAATAACGTAAATGATCCATAACTTTTGACTTAATATGCAATGCACTCTCTATATTTTTTGTTCAATATGGTCCTTGGAATTTCGATACATGCTCAATTTAGTCTTAGGATTATATGAAAATGTTCAATGTTATCTTGAATTTGAATTAATGGAAATATAATATTGAACATTTTCATATAGTTCAGGGCTAAATTAAATGAGTATCAAAGTTTAAAAATTATATTGCAAAAATTAAAAGTTTAAGAACCATATTGAACATTAGAGTAAAGTTCGTGGACCACATTGAATATTAGGATAAAGTTCAAAGATCATATTGAACATTGGGATAAAGTTCATGGACCAAATTGAAGAAATTATACATTCAAGGATTGCATTACACATTAAGAAAAGTTCATGGATCAAATTGAACAAATTATATGTTCAAGGATCATATTATATATTGAGATAAAATTTATGAACTATTTGTGTCATTATCCATTTATCTAGAATGAAGCAACAAGCTTTTGTTCAACTCTTCTCATGTAATAACTTTTTTATACCATTGACTTACTAAATAAAAGTCTTTTCTTTCATTTTATTTTTCCCCTCCATTTCGTTTTTCTAACGACAATAGTTTTTTCGACTACTTTCATTTTTCCATCATTACGTCTTGGATTTGGCTTCTTAGACCCTAATGGATAGTAGAGTCCAAATTCCACAATCGTCGGAAACATCATTAATTGATTAATTTGTCTTAAAAAGAATATTAGATTCGCCTTTTCGGACAATTTTCTTTACTTCTTTTTCTGTTAGTTTGGTCGTAACCAAGCAATGGATATAGAGACTTGGCTATTTGAAAGTCGATAAGACATCCAGCAAACCTTTTAGACCATTAAGCGCAGCCTCTTTATTTGCACAAATAGCCTTAATTCCAAATAGCTTTCATGTAATTGGCGATATTAGATACATCGAATATGAATAATGGACAAATTGTCTTGACGGTATAATGATATCTCTGGACTTTCAAACAATATTTGAGTTGTCCTTAGTCTATCCCATTCCATAATGGCTGCTCATACTCCATTTTATCTTAAGTCTTCATCAATGTTGACAGGTGTTTCGCTTTCACCCACTCACAATGAAAATAGAATAATCCTAGTCAACCACGCAACTCTCTCTCTCTCTCTCTCTCTCTCTCTCTCTCTTTGTTAGTCATACTCTGCTCTTACTATAACTCTCACTCTCAGACTTTAATCATGACTTCTTATAGGACATGAGAGTCAAAACTTACACTTAAAACTAAATCGTTCCTAACCAAATCTTCCTAAAAATATGGGAATTCAAACCTTTAACCTCCTCCTTCCATGTTGAAAGGATGGCTACTGGAACAAATCTCAATGGTTACTCTCTTTCTTGTGTTGCTCGTAAAAGACTAAAAATTCTGATAAATTTACCCTTCCACAATTTTTGTTAGATCGAGTTAATGGCATAAAAATTTCAAAACTAATATATTTATGATAATTATATAGAGTAAAACTTTAAATTAATATATCCGTCAATTGTCACATGTCATTTAACTTAGTAATTTAACAGTAAAATTTAATGGAAACTAATAGAGGATAAATTTATCTCGAAATTTATCACAAATATATCAGTTCGAGATAAATTTGTCATGTATATTGATTTAGATTTTTTAATAATATTAATCATAAAAAAATATTAGAAAAATTACATGAATCAAACATGTGTGGAGATACGTGTGTCTATGCATGACTTTCTTTGTTCTGGCTTCTAGAAAGTCCAATAATTTTTTGACCTTTCCCACCAAATTTAAACTAAAACTCAATCATTGAAAAATCATAAAAAGATCATATGAGAACTCTCGAGGCAAATGAAAAGTTTCAAGTGCTATAAATTTCCTTTTTTTTTAATAAAAAAAAAAGCCAAATCATCCGCGTAGCGGCCGTTAAAGATTTGAAATTTTTTTGACTGTTTGCGTAGTCACAGTCGAAAAAGGCTGAAATTTTCCAATCAGTGTACGAGTCATGGAGTCATCGAATTAGATTTGGTCAAATTTGATGGCAGACGATAATCTTTGCTCCCTCTTTTATCTCCGTTCTACGGTAGAAGTTGTAGCCACAAATCCCAGAAAAACTGCGCCACGTGCAATAAAATGTAAATTTTTAAGATATGTTTGTTTGTAAAATTTATAAAATAGTTTCCTAAAATTGATTTCTTATATTATTTGAAATAGTTAGTTAATAAAAAATATTTTCATTATTAATGACAATTTATATCTAAATATATTCGCTGGTGATGAAATCTTTTTTGGTTCGTAAATTTTTATAAGTGATATAAACGATAATATTTAAATATATATTTAAATAATTCATTTTTTATAAAACAATTGGAGCCTTATTTACCATAAAATAATGGTTCCACGGGTGAAGTCATGCACAAACCTTAGGCAAAACGTCATCTTTCATGCATGTCTAATCAGATTAACGTAAAGTTATTGAGGGTTATTTTAATATTGTCAACCAACGTAATTATAGTCAAAATGAGAAGTTTAGGAGAGCTTTGAAAATTCCATGTCTAACTTTAACTATGAATTCTAAACACGTAATATTGCCGCTTACCAGTCAAGTGAAATGCGACTTGTAGTTATACATCACTTAGAAGGATAAGGTAATTATACAATGAGAAGTCACTTTTCGAGCATCTCTCTCTTTCTCTCCCGTGGATAAGTTTGCTCTAGATAATACATAATATACATAAATCTCGCTAAAAGATAAGAAGACCACTACCATGACAAACTTGATATTACGAACTCAAATTTCAAAAAGAAATAAATGGAAGTTAACATTGAAGTTCAGAAAGTTAAGGATCCATTTGTTTTACGGAAAATGTGACATTTCTGAAAATTATTTTCCAAGAAGCTATTTTCTAGGAAAATAATAATGTTTTCTAGTGTTTGGTTGAAATTTGAAAATGAATTAAAAATATTTTCCACGGTTCAGTAAGGAAAATCTTTATTCAGTAAGGAAAATATTTTCCTACATGTACTCATTTTCAATAATTTTTTCTTATTTATTATTATTTTAATTCGAATTTTCAATTTTCAATTTTTTTCCTTTCCTTTTTCTTTTTTGTTTCTTCTTCCTTGCTCTTGGCCATTCGTCGGCTAAGGTAATGGCCAACGATCAACCATTGGCAAGCTCTACCTTGGCCCTAGGCCAGTGAGGTTCGAGCTTGCCAGATTTTGACAAGGTTGAGCCTTGCCCACCTTGGGCGAGCTCAGCTTCCCCAGATTAGGTGAGACAAAGTCTTGTTGGCATGTGGTGAGGCTCGAGCTAGCCTGTGGTCAGCCACCAGCAACCGTGGTTGGTTGTCGGCCACCACCATGGTTGGCGATTGGCCAAGGAAGAAGAAATAAAGAAAAGGAAAGAACAAAAAAAATTAAAAACTTGATTTAAAAAAAGAAAAAATAAAACTTAAAAATAAAAGAAAAATGTGTTTAGTGAAAGAAAGTGAGGTGGCAGAAGTTATGAAAAATGTTTTCTACTTTTTGAAAAGTAGAAAACATTTTCCCCACTTTCAAAAGTATTTTTTTTATTAGCGGAAAGCATTTTCCTTGATTCATTTTCCGTGAATTGAATGCCAAAGAATTGGGAAAACTTTTTCTTGGAAGTTATTTTCCGTGAAACAAACGGAGGCTAAATTTGAAATCTTTCTGAAACCCTGCAGATGGGACAATTTTCGGGCTTGTTTGGGATGAAAGATGGGACGTGTGTATGGGCATGTTATGAAATATGTGAGTTCATTGATATTCCTATGAAGTCAATTGACCATTGTGTCTATGTGATTAATATATCTTGAGATGGATCTGAGTATGTTGTAAAATTGTTTCATTTGAACTCTGGGACATAAAACTTTGGGTGTATACCCTCCTAGGCGAGGAAGAAAAATTTACACCTAGAGACTAGGAGGCCTTTAGGAGGGAAGGTAAATTCCCCATCTCTTCTTTGGAGAATTCTACCATTAGGTAGGTAGGTTTAGTAATCTCCCGCACCTAGAGTGAGGTGGTGGAACTTGAAAAGAATTCCTACTAGGTTGGCCTATGCTTCGCATAGTATTTTGTAACCGACTTGTCAGCCCAGTATCCCGGTTACAAGACTCAAACACTGCCATGATGTTACCCTCATCCCTCCACATGACATTTAATGCACATTGGACTTGAACCGCATTAATGACTTATAACTATAGCTTTGATTAGTATCCATGCATAAAAGATACGAAGAGAGTGCCGAGCTGAGAGAATAATGAACTTTCAATAGGATACATGTATCTAAATACCAGTCCACTAAGCTTACTTCATCTACTAAGTAAATGATCAAGTAAATCATATTGGTAAAGAATTCGGGAGGAATTATTTATTTATTTATTTATTACATATGGCTAAGAACCAAGGTTGCCTCTCAAATCGGAAAGGATGATTCGGATTCCACCATCACTTGCGTCTCATATGGGAAAACTTTCTTCCATGACTTAATCATTTTGAGTTGGTCAAACCAGAACAAGAAGGACAGATAAATTAGCATAAGCGGGAAAGCCATTAATTGTCTAAAGAAGAGTCGCTCCCAGTCCAAAAAAAAAAGCATGATCAAAAGCTATATTTGATTTTTTGGCGTGTGTATAAAATTAATTTATTGTGAATTTATACCTAATGGCCACAAAAAAGAGCTATACAAATTTTTTTTAGCTATCTTTCTTTATGAGTTTAAAATTCTCAGGCCATCTTAGAAATTACTCTAATAAAATTTTTAAATCTCATTATAACACGTAAGTGGACGCATATTTGATGTGTCCTCATGTCACAATCCCTTTCATGGATTACTAGTATCTACAATTGAATAATATATCTTGATGTTTGCGATAACACAATTTCCATCAATCAAACCATTGTTGGACGCATTCCTTCATTTGAAAAATATTAGAAAAGATCGGTTTAATCAACTTTATTTCAATATGAAATAAATATGTTAACAAATTACAACTAAAATTCTGTGCTAGATACCTGTGGTTTTTTGTTCGAAAAAATTAAGAAAGATTGGTATATTTCTCTTATAAAAGCAAGATTAATTTGAATTTAGTGTGTAAATAAAAAAACTTCTGTTTTTGTATATATACCTAAAGAAAGATGTGAAAGTTCACAATCTACTATCTTTGCGGAGCATAATTAGTTTTAGTTTTTGGTGAAATGCCACCTGCCCTTTCCATCTAAAGTGGAATGCGTGGCTGCCCTTGCACTGTTACCAGATTAAAATAACCATACAATTATACTAGCCACATCCAAAAACAAAAAGACCCCAAATGGGCCCCTCATTTGACTATGGGATACGCAGGAAAATGCGAGGGGTAATATGGACAATAGACTGTGAAAGGGAGTGTTAGAAGCTAAATGACGAGTGGAAAAAGCGTGACCTTAATTAATAGCATTGTGGGCCACAATTATTCTTATACTTCTGCCTTGCCATATGTGTTCGACAATTTTTTGGCTTGTCTAAGAATCTCAACCCCACTAATTGGATTGGAGCAGATATCTCAATTAGACAAATAAAAAAAATAGTCAAATCTCAATCACTTCTCATTTTGAGCTTCTAATTTAAAGATAAGAAATTTCTTAAGCCATATTTAGTCAACTGAATTGCTAGAGATATATTTAAAATATACTATGATTTTATATATTATTATGTGGTTTTACATATTTCTTTTAATTGGTCTTGATTTGTTATTCTATAGTTATCATGTAAAGCTTAAAAGTAGGCTCTTCATTTGATGTTATCCATAATATTACATTTTTCAGTCACTATAATTTCAACTTTGTTGTAAAATATTGCGTGACGAATAAATAATAGAAAGAATAGAGAGATTGAGTAGAGAGAATTAGACACCAGAAATAGTAGAGAAAGCTAGAGAAGAGGGTGTGACTGTTTATTCTGATGGTTGTTCACAGTGGTCATTGTACATCAAAACTAAACTCCTATTTATAGGAGAACAAGAATGTACTTATCATTAATATCAATGTATCGAATGATACATGTACTAGATAAGTGAGATGAACGTTCATTGTATAGAGAGATGTACTTAGAATGTATGATACAAATGTACCATAATAAGTACATTAGATAAGATGAAGATAATGAATATTCATTCATGTATTTCATTGATTCATGTATTTTATAACACTCCCCCTTGAAAATTCATTGTATTCATTATGATTGTGCATCAAATGATACTGCCTCATTAAAAACCTTAAGCCGGAAAAACCCAGTGGGACAAAAACCGGACAAAAGGGAAAAAGAGTGCAGAGCACAAATGTTATGATCTCTCCCTTTTATGGATGCATTAATTGCCTCGTTAAAAACTTTTAGCCGGAAAAACCCTGTGGGAAAAAACCGAACAAAAAGAAAAAAAAAAAGAGTGCAATGTATATATAGCCACTGCTGGGGCTGATCAATTTTGCATCTTGTGAACTCGCCGCATATCAATGTTGTAATGCATAGTTCATAATATCTCCCCCTCAATTGAGCCATATAGCCACTTCTGGGGCTAATCAATCTTGCATCTTATGAACTCGCCACATACTAATGACATATACTAATTTCTCAAAAGTTGATGTTGGCAATGATTTGGTAAAAAGATCTGTAAGATTATTTATGGATCGAATCTGTTTAACATCAATTTGTCGACTTTCTTGGAGTTCATGGGTATAGAAAAACTTCGGCGAGATATGCTTGGTCCTATCACCTTTGATATATCCTCCCATAACTTGTGCAACACAAGCAGCATTATCTTCATAAATTATAGTGGGAGAATTTGTAACCGGTATTAAACAACAAGAATTATGAATATGTGTTATAACGGATCTTAACCAAACACACTCTCTTCCAGCTTCATATAAAGCAATAATCTCAGAGTGGTTAGAAGATGTAGCTACTAGCGATTGCTTAGTAGAACGCCAAGAAATAGCGGTGCTGTTATAACAAAATAAATACCCGGTTTGAGAGCGAGCCTTATGTGGATCGGATCTATATCCAGCATCAGCATATCCAACTAAACCAGAGTTAGTGGAATCTTTGGAATAATATAATCCCAAATCTATGGTTCCTCGGAGATAACGGAAAATATGTTTAATTCCATTCCAATGTCTCCGAGTTGGCTCAGAACTAAATCGTGCCAATAAATTTACCGCAAAAGCGATATCTGGTCTCGTACATTGTGCCAAGTACATCAAAGCCCCAATTGCATTGAGATATGGTACTTCAGGACCAAGTATCTCTTCATTTGATTCTCTAGGACGAAATGGGTCCTTTTGGGGATCTAGAGACCTTAAAACCATAGGGGTTCTCAATGGGTGAGCTTTGTCCACGTTGAAGTGTTTAAGCAATCTTTCAACGTATGCTGATTGATGGACGATTATTCCATTTGCTTTATGCTCAAGCTCTAGACCAAGACAAAGTTTGGTTTTACCCAAATCTTTAACTTCAAACTCCATTTTCAAATATTCAGCAATTTCAGCTAACTCTTCTGGAGTTCCAATTAAATTTATATCGTCGACATAAACTGCTACAATAGCAAATCCGGTTTCTGATTCCTTAATAAACACGCATGGGCATATAGGATCATTCTTGTACCTTTCCTTAATTAGGTACTCACTTAGGCGTTGATACCACATGCGATCGGATTACTTTAACCCGTACAAGGATCTTTGCAATTTTATTGAGAATAAATTGCGGGGAGTACATGCTTCAGGCATTTTGAATCCCTCGGGAATTTTCATATAAATATCAGAATCTAATGAGCCATATAAATATGTCGTCACAACGTCCATAAGACGCATTTCCAATCTTTCAAAGATTGCTAGGCTAATGAGAAAACGAAATGTAATCATATCCATCACAGGTGAATATGTCTCATTATAATCAATCCCAGGTCTCTGGGAGAATCCTTGGGCAACGAGTTGGGCTTTATACCTGATAACCTCGTTTTTCTCATTTCGTTTTCGGATAAATACCCATTTATATCCAACAGGCTTTACATTATCGGGGATACGAGTTACAGGTCCAAAAACCTCTCGTTTAGTTAGGGAAGCTAATTCAGCTTTAATTGCTTCCTCCCACTTAGGCCAATCTTGCCTTTGACGACATTTAATAATAGATTGTGGCTCACAATCATCATCCATAATTTTATGGGCAACTGAGAATGCAAAAGCATCATCAATGATGATTTCATTTCGATCTCAAATTTCATTATAATATGTAATGGAATTCTCAGTATTCCCGGGATTGGTGTTCCTTTCATGGGTTTGCGCCTCTTCAGGGGCAATAAGCTCTTCAAGAGCAAGCACAACGCTAGGCTCTTCTGGAGCGGATTCCTGATTCTTTCCCCTTCGTTTTTGAGGATCAGTATCTTTTGATCCTATCAGTCTACCACACTTCAAGTGCGGGGGATTTTAATCCATTTTAGCCTGTCCTTCGGGAACAGCTATCCTAGCTGGAGCATTTGCAGCTGGAATATGATAATAGTGCAAATAAATATGCAAATGTGATATTATGCGTAAATAATAGGCAAACATGGGACCATCTACAGGATGCGTCCACTAATACCATAAAATATCGAAATGGTCCATTTAGTGGTTGTATTGGTCCACAAATATCACCCTGAATTCTTTGTAAGAATAAAGGAGATTCAATATTAACCTTTGTTATAGAAGGTTTGATAATGAGCTTTCCTTGTGAGCAAGCCTCACAATTATAATCCTTGGACAACAATACATTTATATCTTTTAAAGGGTGCCATTTTGTATTTTGAATTATCCTACGCATCATTGAAGCGCCAGGAGAACCAAGGCGATCATGCCACAGTCCAAACTGATCAGGGCTTACCAATCTCCAGGATGTGGTGGCGTAGGTTTCAATAGCCTTAATTATGACACAATACAAACCCATAAAAGAAGCTTCTAGCTTCTCATGGATGGTCTTCAAGCCCATCTTATAAGAGGAAATACCAATGTATTCCTTATCTTGCTCATAAATAGTCTCAATATGGTACCCATTACGGCGTACATCTTTGAAACTAAGCAGATTTATCTTTGATTTAATGCTTAGAAATGCATTCTCAATATGGAGGATTGTGCCATTTGGCAAAATAATTGTGGCATTCCCAAAACCATTAATAATCGGAACGGGACCTGATATTGTATGGATTTGCACCTTATGCAATGTCATACTCGAGAAAAAGTGTCTACTAGGAAATATAGTATGTATTGTTGCACTATCAAGCAAACAAACATCTTCATTTTTCTCGGTATTTTCCATTTGCATTTATGTTGACAACTTCAGGTGTCAAGTATCATAAAATTTGAAGTTTAAATCATCATCCACCAATCTAATGCCTCATCAAAGTAATCAGAGGTCCTCAAAGAAATCAAAGACATCCAATGATGCATTTGCTACTTCAGGAGCAAGAGGAGTCCCACCAATGGAAATATTATTGGTCTCAACAATGGTTATGACAGTAGGATTGATTTTAATGGCATGAGATTCACCATGCTTGCCCGTATTATTTGAAGATGCCTGATATAGGTCAACAAAATGTTTTGGCGTACGACAGGTACGTGACCAGTGCATAGTCATGCCACAGCGATGACAAATACTTTCATTAATCACCTTCTTTGGTTTCTTTTCTTTGCCATGATTCAGGCCAAAGTTTGATTTCCTAGGGAGGTTAAATTTCTTGCCATCCCTTCTAGGATTATATTCTTGCCTGCGCTTATAGCCTTTAAAATGGCTAGTATTTTTCTCAAAATTAGCATGTGCTTCAGGCAATGCTTTTGAGCTAGCAGGTCTAAGATCATGATTTTTTAGCAGCAATTTATTAGTTTGCTCAGCAGTGAAAGCACATAAATTAATTCATAATATGTGGCAAACTAACGTTGCCAATATTGCTATTGCGATACAATATTCGAAGCATAGAAGGTGGAGAAAGTTTTCTCTAATAATTCTGCATCAGCGAGTTTGATACCGCATTACTCAAGCCGAGAAATAAAGCAGAATTATAGTCAGACACTGATTTAAATCTTGCAGTCTGAGATTTTGCCAATCATATTGTGCTTGAGGAAGGATAACAATCTTGGTATGATCATACCTATCCTTCAACCTCCTCCACAGGATCTGAGGGTCTCAAACGGATAAATATTGAGTCTACAGGCTCTCATGCAAATGACAGTGAATAAAAATCAGCGCATTTGCTTTATCCTTTTCATTTGAGGTTCTATCCTCTATAATTGCATTAGCGAGACCTTGCCCTTGGAGGTGTATTTCCATGTCAAGGCACCAAGATAAATAATTCTTTCCACTCACTTCCAGGATGTGGAATTTGGGCTTTTCAGTATTTGCCATAATCCTTGCAAAAGTAAATCCTTAAATTAATTAGAAGGATTTCTAAATATCCATCGCCACTTCAGGAGTAAAATAATATTTTTAGATTTGAAATTTGGCTTCGGGCCAAGAAAAATAAAGATGAAGAATTGATAGAAGAAGATGAAGTATAGGATGATTAATAAAATGAATACCCACCTTGCAAAAATTACTTACTCACGATAGATCTTCGTACTTGCAAAAAATACTTACTCAGTCGGTAGATTTTCGTGCTTGCAGAAATTACTTACTCAGTTGGTAGATCCTAGTGCTTGCAAAAATTACTTACTCAGTCGGTAGATCCTCGTGCTGATAACGTGTTGTAAAATATTGCGTGACGAATAAATAATAGAAAGAATAGAGAGATTGAGTAGAGAGAATTAGACACCAGAAATAGTAGAGAAAGCTAGAGAAGAGGGTGTGACTGTTTATTCTGATGGTTGTTCACGGTGGTCATTGTACATCAAAACTAAACTCCTATTTATAGGAGAACAAGAATGTACTTATCATAAATATCAATGTATTGAATGATACATGTACTAGATAAGGGAGATGAATGTTCATTGTATAGGGAGATGTACTTAGAATGTATGATACAAATGTACCATAATAAGTACATTAGATAAGATGAAGATAATGAATATTCATTCATATATTTCATTGATTCATGTATTTTATAACAAACTTGAATGAGGAAAAATCAACTCGTCAAAATAGGACCTCTAGTCAATTTATTTGCCTAGCCGCTTGAAACATTATTAGCAAACTATTCTATGACGTCGCTTCCTTAAAGATGACCGATGTTTCGCCTTTTTATTGTTTTTTTTTTTGGGTTAATTAATGTTGGCACGGTGATTTTTGAAAATCTTGACAAGGATTGCCCAGTCAACCATGCAACAAGGGGACGGTCTTTGACCGGTGGTTCTACGACGACTTGTCGTCGATGAGGAACGTGCATTAACGTGCATTAACGTGCATTGACTATGGGAGTTCCAGAGACAATTATTTGCTACGGCCGATACTGAGAACCCCACCTCCATGATTTGGCAATTCATTTTTGCGTTCATACTCTAGAAGGCTAAATTTGTGCTAATGAGCTTCTTTGAATTTTCCATGTCCCTCTTCCTTGTTTCTTTTGATAGGAAACTTCCAAGCGGATGTTTCATTGCATTCAAAAGAAATGTCAGTCTTTCACATATGTACGATACTTCCATGAATGTCTTTACGCATTGCAATTGTGAACGTATTAGTACATGTATTAATGCAGCTGAAAGTTGATTTGAAGGGTTGGGTAGAAGATTTTCAAATGCGGGAAGATAATCATATTAGGTAGGTAGAATATGACTTTCAGCGTGTAAATAATATGAATTAAAGAGTCTAATGTGACTCGACCCATCTTAAATTCTGAGACCCACGTTCTCCCTCAAGTCTAATAAGAAGAAACCCATGACCGCCACATATTTAACTTCTCTACTCCTTTGTTATATTCCAGTTCAATTTACATGTTCCTGATTTTGATATTTTCTAACTTTATTTTGATCTAAAATGCACATGTCATCATCCAATGAAAAGAACGCAGATTAAAAGATAATGTGGATGGATGAGGTCGGCCACTTATTTTGAAGAAAAACCAATTCTGTACTTTGCCAATTTTTGGATATTAACTCCTTTCCACTCACATCAAGTCTGAACCTTCCTTTGTCCTATTGCCAAATTGGCCATTGGTATTCATTTGAAACCTACCCCTTTTGTGAGCCATGGAAAAAGTATATCACTTATCAAATATATAACGTCCCACCAATCTTATCTTAAATTAAGATTTGAGTACACCGTCAATTAAAAAGCCTATTGGATATCACTATTTAAATAAGATCTTAGTAAAGATTGCATGTATCATCATGAATTATCTAGCTTTCATTTAAACCTAAATCAAGGTGATTTAAGAAATATGATAGAGAAATAAATCATTTTAATGCTTTGCATTGTGTGGAAACGAACTAATTTTTACTAAATTTCTAATAAATAGGTAAACAATTATTTGATTCGATCAATAACGCAAGATTGCCTATTAAATTGTCATAATAAAATAACTCAAACCACATTTTATATAGAGTTGATTTTTTTTTCTATTTGTTGATTTTAAAGTAGATGCTTGCGAGAAGAATGTTGAGTCGAGATAGTAAAGTTAAATTGTATCTTGTCAATTAGTATCTCAAGTACCCTTCATATATTTAATGACAAACGTTTCGAGATCGATTGACTAACGGTGCTGTTTGCTTGGAAAAGAGACGGTCAAACTTCGGCCACGCATTTTCCATAAGAGAGAGAAAGACATGTGTTTTGTTTGGCAGTTTTCCACACGCTTGTATTGGAAAAAGAAAAAGTTTACTTTCATCATGGATAAAGTAAAATAGTGCAGATTAGAACGACAAACACAAAGCGCTCGAAACATACCTCATCTCACGTCCTCTCCGAAATCGCTCCTCTCTTGCGTCTCTTTGAGCTGTTTTGGTCATGGCCAAGGCAGCATTTCCGCGTCGTTTTGCACTTGCAAACGGTTTTCTCGAGGGGATCGAGGTCGGTGTTTGTGTCGGTGTCGCGTGCGGGAATCAGCGGAAGTTAACAATGGTGGTGCCTCTGGGTTCAGTTTTCAGAGTGGTTGTCTGCGTTGTTCTTGTCGTGATTTGCTCTGCGGTCTTCAAGTGTGATGCTCAACTCTTGCCACAAGAGGAAGGTACGCGAGAATGACTAAATGCTCTCCTTTAAAGACAGTAGTCAAGTTCTTTTTGGTCCTCTGTTGTTGGGGATAATTGCTTTGCGAACTCTGATCTTGAATGTCTTTCTAGCTCTACTCTGTTGAGGTCTGCAAATTGAACTATAACGTTCGGAGCTTCTATCACATTTCTCAGTCTTCGCGATTTTGTTTCTGGTCCAAGAATTTCTTTGAGAAATATTTTGGGGGGTGCAGGAGATATTTCTGCTGCACTTTCATTTCCTTTTTTGAAAACTCCCCCTAGCAGACAGAGCAGGGACCGAGGCGGCCGCCCCCTCCAGCTACTCTAAAAATTCTATTTTTACGAGAAAGTTTAAGCATAATTTTCATCTCTCCCGTCTCTTGACCTAAAAATCCTTCTTCCGTAATTAGATTATCGAATCCTTTCCAAATACTCTCTTTGCTCAATAGTTACACAGATAAATTTAGGATATGTACGGTAACTATTATATTCTCGAAAACAATTTCCACTCAAAAATTATTATTTTTTATTCTATTCCTTAGTATAATTTCTGAACATTTAAAGGCATTTGGTAATTGCCAAAAAATTATATTCCCGAAATAAAAATGTGTTTGGTAAAACTCTTAAAATTTATAGTCCAAACAATTTTATTTTAATCTTTTAATAATTTTATTAAAGTTTTCTCTTTTTCTTTTCGTTTTCCCTTTCTTCTCCTTCCTCTGGTCATTGGCCCCCAATGATCCGAGCCACAGCAAGGCTCGTTCTCACCTTGCTTAGGCGAGGTCGACCTCACCTAGATTTGGAGAGACTCCGCCTTGTCGAGCCATCACCAGGTCGACATCACCCAACCAAGGTGAGGCTCGCCTAACCAAGGCGAGGTCGAGCCTCGCCCAACCACGGTGAGGCTTGGGCCAACGATCTTTGTCATGGCCTCGACGACTATCCGACGAGGTCACTGGCCCTCATCTAGTCGGTCACTAGCTATGGCTAAGGCCGGTGACTTACCAAAATGAAGAAGAATAAGAAAAGGAAAGAGAAAAGAAGAAAAATTAGGCTTGATTTTGGAATTGTTCTCGAGAACAAATAAGCAACTTTTTTCTGTTTCCAGATTCTCTTTCAAATCTATTCTCGATAAAAAAAAAAATAGATTTTTATTCCTCGGAACAAAAAATTTACTAAATGGATTTTTGTTTTAAATTTAATTTCGCAAATTAAATAATAGAATCAATTATTATTTAGTCCGTTAACAAACGGACCCTTACTCTAAACGGTGCATATTATTGGTAAGGTTTTCTAGGGTAGTTTTTTTTTTTCCCGATCTCCTTTTCAATCCTAGGGTGTGTTTGTTTCACGGAAAACGTAACGTTTTTGGAAAATGTTTTCCGGGAAATCATTTTTCAGGAAAATTGTTAGTTTTCCTTTATTTGGTGATACGTGATTGAAAGTATTTTCTAGTGTTTGGATCGCATTTGAAAAATGATTGAATGACATTTGACCTAACAATTGACAATAGTGTGTCTCTTACTTCCAAATTAATTTGTTGAGTCCATGAACTTTTTTAAACTTTATAAAAATATTTTTTTTATAAAAAATCGAGATTATAATTATTTTTCATATTTCAATTTTTTTTTTCTTTTTTCTTTCTTTTTCTTCCTTCCTTAGCCGATGGTTGGCAGGGTGGCGGCTGGCGACAGGCCAGGCGAGGCTCGAGTCTCGCCGGATTTGGTGAGACTCGAGCTCGCCAGCGTTGGGCGGGGCCTCGGCCTCGCTAGATCGGCGAGATCAAGCCTCGCCAACGTTGGGCGAGGCCTTGGCCTCGCCGGATCGGCAAGATCGAGCCTCGCTGGACGCCGGTTGTCATCATGGCTAGCGGTCAGCCAAAGAAGAAGAAAAAAAAAAGAGAAAAGAGAAAAAGAAAAAATAATTATTAAAAATTAAAAAATATATTTTTTTTAAAATAAAAATTATATTAAAAAATTAAAAATTCGATTTTTTAAAAAGAATTATAAAAATTCGAAAATATATCTTTATAAGAATAATTATTTGTAAACTAAGCATCAAATTTAAGCTTTGGTAGATTCGGAAAACGTTTTCCGGTCTTTTCAAAGGGGAAATCATTTTCCTGAATTTAAGTTTTGTTAGGAAAACGTTTTCCGTTAACTAGGAAAACGTTTTCCGTTGACTCATTTTCCTGAGTGAACCAAACGCCGGAAAATGAGGAAAATGTTTTCCCCAAAAATGTATTCCGCGAAACAAACACACCCCTAATCTCGTTAGGAAAAGAAATTTAGGACTCAAGAAAAATCAGCGGAAAAGAAGTTCTGGCTTTTTTATTCAGTCAAACCTCGTGTGTCTCGGGCCTGGGCCCACACGAGCCCATCTCTCTGACCGATATTGAATGCGTGCATGCATGGTGGGTGCGTCCAATCAGAATGTTAAGGAGTGAAGAACAAACGTCTTGCGGTAATTTCTCAGTTCACCAGGTCGAGATGATACATTCCTTTTTTAAACAAAAATGACATATGAGGTATATATCAAAGTTTTA
The DNA here is from genome assembly GCA_007663325.1 of Eucalyptus pauciflora. NCBI lineage: Eukaryota > Viridiplantae > Streptophyta > Magnoliopsida > Myrtales > Myrtaceae > Eucalyptus > Eucalyptus pauciflora. The sequence continues at coordinate 1,643,595 of VMYD01000077.1, forward strand.
GATTTGAAAGAATACGTGACTCCACATGATCTTATCACTTTCTCCAGTTAAAATTCTGTGATATTGATATTACACAGAATTTTAGATATCTCTCTACATCGAATTCATGCTGTCAGACTGGTGGTCCTGTGTTGGGTAGCAATAATTGTGATTGATGGGCCTTCCTGAGTATTGCCAGTTGCCACCAATTCACATGAAGACGGCCTTTTTTTTTTTTTTTTTTTGGTACCATCACATAGTCATGTGAGAAGCAATATGATCATCACGAAATAAAGATTCTCTCCATTATCAGCCAGCTAATACCCACCATCAATAAGATGGTCGAATAAATGGCATTCATTTCTTGGGTGTGAACCCGTTCTCTGGATTGCAACGTGAAAGGAGCAGTTCTTTTTTCTTTTTTTTTTACCCTCCCCGATTGGTCAAACTTGAGAAGATAGGAGACTCGTCCTCTCTCACCTAATAGATGTACATTGTTTACTTTTCCCGAATAAAGTATATTAAATGTCCTGCTCAACCGTCTGTGATTTTCTTCTGCTATTCTAATTCTGGAGGTGGCAGTGGCATTTAATATGCATGACAGTGGAATGATTCTATATGATCGCTTGTACTATATCTAATTGTGGAAGCTCACCTTCTCATATAGGTAGCTTGTACAAGCACCTATTTTTGATTGAATCAAGTACGTACAATGCACTGTCTGGAGTTTACTCATTACTCTTCACTTCCCAGATTAAATAAGCCTATCTTACTTGTGGTGGAGCCAATTATAATCATCTTAACCGAGAGGCGCTACCTTCACTAGCTTTGAATTGTTCTGTGCTAATACACACGACGTGTCGCATAAAATAAGTACTTATCAAAGCTTGTGTATGGCTAGAACCTTATTACCATAAACAAAGTCACAAGCACCTGTTAGTGTACATGTTCATTTGGTCCTAAATTTCTTTCATATTTCCAATAATGATACTAATAAATGATTTTTTAACGTATGGTTTGTGCTTGTAGTTGATTTACTAAGAACAATCGCCACAAAAATGCAAAACGAATATTGGAATGTAGGAGAAACATCATGCATTGGGGGTCAAGGTCTAAACATGTCCTTGGCTTCAGGAATGATGAGCAACGTGACTTGCAATTGTTCCTTCAATGATGGCACAATTTGCCATGTCACAAACATGTATGGAAGATTTGATAGTTATTTTTGTTTCTTCACTTATCCTTCTTTCACATACATCAATTGCAATTTATCTATTCTTATTCGTGTTGCAGCCAATTGAAGGGACTTGATTTGACAGGAATTTTTCCTGATGAATTTGGCAGCCTCACTTACCTAACAGAAATGTAAGTTAGACTTGAGTGCACGATATTTTCCCATATGGAAGGTAATTAGGCCAAAGAAATTGAATGTGACTAATGGGCCATGGTTGTTTATTTTCATGGGAAAATCACAGAGAAGCATGCTATGAGTTGGGTGAAGACTATTCCGGTTCCACCTTATCTCATTATTGACAATGTTTTTCTTAAGCATGTATCTATCTTAGAAATGTAGCAATTGTGGGAATCTAAAGCAAACTATTGCTTGAGAATTGTAAAAGTTCTAAAGCAAGCATTCTTTAAAAGTAGAGAACTCTCTCGTAACTACAATAATGGGGATACTAAGTTGACTTGTTCATTCAGTGAAAGTGCTGTGTGGCATGTCAACTCAGCAGTGGGCATTTCACCCACTCTCACTCATCACAGGTGCGGGACGCTATTATACCTACCTACTTGGTAATAGCCAAGACTTTTGTCTTGACGTGGTGTTTACCTTTACCACTGTAAGGTCCCCTAATTCCCTGTCTATCTTTATCTTTCCGAGAGAGAAGGAATATGAGGGTGACATTGCGAAGTCTCCCACCCTAGAGTGGTTCTCCCACTTTTTTCTTCCCTTTGAGCCTTTTAAGGACTTGCTCAGATTCACAAATTGTCTTATTATTGACAATGTTTTTTTAAGCATGTATCTATCACAATTGTGGAATCTAAAGCAAACTATTGCTTGAGAATTGTAAAAGTTCTAAAGCAAGCATTCTTTGGAAGCAGAGAACTCTCTCGTAACTACATTAGTGGATCGCTCCCCACAAGCCTTACTCAGATACCACTTACCATTCTGTAAGTTAATCTTATCATACATTGGATATCATCATCACAATTTAATTAGGAGTTCTTAATTATGTTTTCAATTTGGTACTTCAGGTCAGTACTCGGAAATCGCATAAGTGGTATTCCCTCGGAAATTGGCAACATTAGCACGTTGGAAGAGCTGTAAGACTTGCTATAAATCATATGCCTTTGTATTGAGAATCTATTAGATCTGACAGTGATAAATTTATGGTTATGCTAGTGTATTAGAGGACAATTTGCTTGAAGGCCCTCTTGAGCCAAAGATTGGAGACTTGAGTCGCTTAAGGAAACTGTAAGTAAATTGGAGTACATTAAGTGGCACAATTTTGCTTGGATAACACATTTTAGAAATCCTTCTTTATATTTTTTAGCTCTCTTGATTGTGAGATTATAAAATAAAAAATCTGACTTTAATCTTCCTGCTTAAATTGGAAAGAAGTTTCTCTTTGTTTACAGAGATGAAAATATACTTTGTTCTATGTTCTATACATTGAGACTTGATACTTTATTGTTCCTAATTCTGGGATTGGTTTTTTTTTTTTTCTCTGTAGCGGTTTGTCTGCTAATAATTTCACGGGAACGATACCTGAATCCTTTAGCAATCTAAAGAACTTAGAAGATTTGTAAGTTGCATCATAATATTCTTTTTATTTCTCAACACCGAATTTTCTTTGAGGGATTTTGATTTTTAGACCACTTGCAGTCGTATAGATGGAAGCACATTTTCAGGCAAGATACCTGATTTTATTGGGAATTGGATCAAAATTACAAGATTGTGCGTATCCCAATCCCTCTTAATTAAGGCAAAAAAAATTATTTATATGATTTATGAGATAATCAAAAGTTGTTCTTATATTACGACATTAAGTTTTCAGGGACATGCAAGGCACATCTATGGAGGGACCTATCCCTTCAAGCATATCTTTGTTGACAAACTTGGAGCAATTGTAAGCATTTGATCTATGCAATTGTTCTTTATCTCTTATAATCTTGTAAGATTGTGTTTTAGCACAAAAAGGTAGAATGGATGTTTGATGTTAAGTGATGGAGTGGTTTCATCTACATCCAGGAGAATATCTGATTTGAAAGGTCCAAGCTCAAATTTTCCTGATTTGCAGGGCATGAACATGATGAAGATTTTGTGAGCTCAATATAATGAATATTTAAGTTGTTTCTTTTGTATCTTTTTATTATAGCTAAATTTCCACTAACTATTTATTTTTATTTTTTTAATCTTAGGATTCTAAGAAATTGCTTGCTCATTGGCTCAATTCCATATTACATTGGGGAATGGACAAGTTTGACAACATTGTAAGTTTGCTACAGTGGGGTGGCTATTTCATTTGTTCACAAGGATAAACAAAACAGAAGTGTCATAACTTTTGTATGGTGCTCATTTGATGGTCATAATTTTTTTTTCGCTCACTTAATTATAACATAAAAGTAAAATCGTTCATTTGAGTGTCATTTTAGGCAAATTGCCCTACATGGATTTTTTATTCAATTTTCTTCTGACATGGAAATTTTAAAAATAAATGGAAGTTCAAACTGGCTATTTCTGTCCACTTGGAGAGAAACACGTCTATCAAGCCACTGGCACGGTCTTCCTATTGTTCGTCTCTGAATTGCAAATTAGGGCTTGCATCTCTCTCTAATCTAGGCGAGGTTCGTAATGGGCGAGGGTCACCAAGCTCACGGCCATTGGGTGAGACGCAAGCAACTGCAGGTGAGGCCACCCTTGCCATGGTCTAGCCCGCCATGGGCAAAAGCGGCATCGCCTACGGCTACCGAAGAAGATGACAACGATGGATATGAGCTTGAGATGGGACACTGCTGCGCTGTTCATGCAAACACAGTCGGCGAAGAAGATGGCGAGGGCTTGCGCCAATTCGGTTACTCACCCTCCCATTTAGGATTGGTTGGTTCCTGGTTCGGTCCAATTCCGAGGTGGAATCAAGAATCGGACCAGGAGGACCAGTTTCCAGATTTTGGGACCCAGAATTGGACCGACCAATCGACCGGTTTGGTCCGGTGGAATCGGTAATGTGCTGCCTCTGCTGGGCCCCCGTTGCCTCCTCTCCCTCACCCACCTCATCTTCTATGTCTCCGTTGCCCAGACCCTCCGCACCATCAACAGCTTCAAGTACCAACACCGCTGCCACAAGCTCACCCTTGGCCTTGCCATTAAGCGGCTGAGGGACCTCAAGATGAGGTTAGGCCTGGCGATGGCGAGCGCCGATGGAAAGGGCGCTGGCGGCCACCACCACTACCACTGCGAGGTGGTGTTTGATGACAGGGACTTTGAGATTCAATACCAGGAGCCGGCCCAGAACTACCTGGGCAAGTTCAAGCGGAATTGGGCTTTGCATTTCGGGTTTTTGATCTTGGTCTACGGCTTCATGGTCTCTTTCTCTGTCGTCACCCTTTATTTCTAGGAAGGTTCCTCTTCAAGCTTAAAGCTTCGATTTTTTCAGTGGATTTTTCTCAGCATAAAGCAGATTGTGTTCGTCAGAATGGAAGGGAAAGCAAAAAGGGAAGGAGGAGAAAGCAAATTGTTTTTCTCAGCTTAAAGCTTCAGTAATATATATGTATATAACTGGTCCGGGCCGGTCAATCTGGATTGGGAACCGGACTAACCAGCCATCGGTTCCAAGAATGGGAACTAGGAACTGGACCGCCCTCTCTAGGAACTGCTTAGAATTGACCAATCCGGTCCAGTCGAGTGGTTTCCGTCGCATACCCCTATTCCCATTTCTTCTTCTTCTTTAGCTTGGCTGATAGATGACGACGGTTCAGCTTCTATTCTTGCACAGTTAGGGTTTTTTAATTTGTTGAGTCCCATGACATCGTTTAGCAGCTCAAATGCTGACTTCAAGTTGTTGGCATGCTACGATAAAGCAACTCAATGATAACACTTCAGGGATCTATTTTTCAAATTTGTGGCACTTAAGTGAGCGAGAAAAAAAGTTATGAGACTCAAGTGAATGCTATACAAAAGTTAGGATAATCCTATTGTTCTTATTCTTTTGATCATAAGATACATTTTCTGTTCATTGTGAAGTCCAGTGGACTGGTTATTACGCACCAACACATTTTTGGACTTGTCCCAGTAGAGTATTGCGTTTTTTGAGAAGAGATTTGTTTCACAAATGAGAAAGGCCTCAAACTAAAGATCAAATTACATGAACTTCTGCAACTTTTCTTGAGAAAACTATCTGATTCTTCTCCTTTTTTCTATCTTTGGTAGAGATCTGAGCGTCAATAGATTGAATGGTCAAGTTCCTAACAAGATGGGAGCTGCTCTGGATTACATGTAATTACAAATTGTCTTGACCACTCCTAATGTCTCGGCAAATATGTAGTTGATTTTCCTTCCTCATTGATATCATATAGGGCATAGTTGAATTCCAAACAATTCTTTGGACAAGTACATAACTTTTATTTGTGAATGTAGGTTCCTGACAAACAACTCCCTTACTGGAGCAGTACCCACTTGGGTAACAAGCAGCAAGCAGTATCTGTTAGTCTCCTATGAAAATATCTAGTTTCTCGTTCTTACTTTTCCATACTTTTGACGTAGATTGTAGGATTTAACTCATAATTCCTAGTATGAGACTCATGAGTTCCCATCTAATATATCACCCTCCAATGTTGTACTATCATTATTTACGGGGGTGAATATGCGCACTAACTTGGTCAAGGTATGTAACTGCAGCGACTTATCTTACAACAATTTCACCAGTTCTTCTCTAGTTAGTTGTCAAGCATCAAAAGTGTGAGTCAATGCACATTCTCTCTTAAGGCAGAAATTTTATAGTTTTGTCTCATCCGCACATTTCTGGAGTTATTATTTAACACATTGAGTCACTTTCTAGTAATTTGGTTTCCAGCTATACGTCTCTCCAAAACAAATCGTAAGTCTCTTTAACTAAGAGCTATTCCAATTGTTTGCATGTGAAAATTTTATTGTCAACAATCTTTCTAGTTTATCCCTTTAGGCTTTGGTGCTTGGAGAAGGATCTACCCTGCAGCACGAAGGCACAATGTGAGTTTTACAATGCTTGAATTGTGGGAAAATTACCAAAATAGTTCTAAATCTATTGTAATTTTTCTAATTCAATCATAAATCTTTTTTTTACCAATTCATTCCTAAACCTTTTGCAATTATGTCAATTCAGTTCATCTAGTCAAATTTGGCTGGCCGGTGCTGACGTGGATGTCGGCCGTTCGGCCGACGCTGACATGGCAAATTTTTAATAATATTTTATTTTTGGGATTTTTTTTATTAGTTTTTTTTTTCCTTTCTTCTTCTTCTTCTTCTTCTTCTTCTTCTTCTTCTTCTTCTTCTTCGTCTGGCCGGTCACCGGATTGGCCAGAGGCTACGGCTGGTGAACTCACCCTCACCTAGATCTAGCGATAGCGAGCTCGCCTAGCGCTGCATCAGGGAGGCCCGCCCTTGCCAGATTTGGGCGAGGGCGAGTCTTGCCATGGTTGGGTGAGACCTTGCCTAGTGTTGCAAGGGTGAGGGCAAGCTTTCCCACGATGGCAAGGCCTCGCCATTTGCTGGCGACGTCTCCCCTTGAATTATTGTTGAGCATAAACTGTCGAGCTACTTTTGGCCTCTATCATGTCTTATGTAATATCATCTGACGACCTATGCAGACTCTTCCTTGTTTATCAATTGTGGAGGAAACAAAACAATTATTGACGGGAATCAATATGAAGAGGACACCAGTCTGAACGGGCCATCATTTTTCTCCTCTTCTTCTTCTTTTTGGCCAAAACAGTGGGCTTCCAGCACCACAGGGGTTTATATAGGGGTTTATATGGGAAATGACGCTGCTGATTACATAGCAGAATACCCCTATATTATGAATGTGAACGGCTCAGGATTGTACCAAACGGCTCGCCTTTCCCCTTGGTCGATTAGATACTATGGCCTTTGCATGATGAAAGGACGTTACAAAGTGCGGCTCCATTTTGCTGAACTTCAATTTTCCAACGACAAAACATATAACAGCCTCGGGAAACGTATATTCGATGTATCGATACAAGTAAGTGAAGTGAAATTTGACAGCTGATTATTATTTTAATTTCATCTATTTTGTCGAGTTATCTTCTTCTGTCAAGGTACTTGACTTGGGAAATTGTTATTATGACTTGGTGTGTGACAGGGCTACACACAACAGTCCGACAAGAGCACAATCTTTTCTTACCAAAATTCTCGTTAATTCTGCAGGGCAATCAAGTGTTGAAAGATTTTAATATTGCAGAGGAAGCAGGAGGTGTTGGGACGAGAATCGATATGGACTTCGATGATATTTATGTTACTGGTAGTACTTTGGAGATTCATTTATATTGGTCAGGGAAGGGAACCACAGCCATTCCTAATAGAGGTATCTATGGACCACTTATTTGCGGCATTGCAGTGACACCGAGTAAGTCAACATTGACGTACAGATCTCTATTATCCTTTCCTCACGTGGTCATTGAAGCATTCACGTATAAATCTATCATTGTTTTCCTACTCTTAGACCAAGATTTTGGAAGCACTGGACTATCAGTCGGAGCAATCACTGGAATTGTAGTAGCTTTGGTGGTTCTCCTTGTATTGATAATAATGGTCCTTTGGCTAAGAGGATTCTTAGATTGTAGAGACATTGAAGATCCAGGTAAGGTCATACTGACTTGTTTGCTCATGCGGGAATCTATCACTTATTGATTCATCACACAAGTATGATGCTTGATTCAAGACTGTATTTATCTGCTTTCTTTGTATTTTTGTGGAATTCTTACAAGTAAATTGTGACCACAAAAGTGGCCATTTTTTCATTTAACTAGGATTGCATGTCTATGAGGCATGACCATATAGGTAAATTCCTCCTCAGGTTGAGTGTCTATTGTAGAACTATGTCTTTCTTTCAATTATTATTGTCGCATTCCTATTATATACCATGATTTTTATTTTATTTTTTAGAATTACATGGGCTAGATATCCAAATCGGCCATTTCACTTTAAGGCAAATCAAAGCTGCTACAGGCAATTTCGACTCTGTGAATAAGATAGGTGAAGGAGGGTTTGGCCCAGTTTACAAGGTGATTCACAATATTTTCATAACTTCATTCTCCATTCAATGTGAAGTGTCTATAAATAAAGTATGTCTTTGTTCTAGACTTCCCAACCCAGATCTTGTCAAGCTAACCATTTTTTGTGATGAATAAGATGTGATTAGTTATGAGTCTCAAATTCATATAATCTCAGGGAACACTATCGAATGGAACTATAATTGCTGTGAAGCAGCTTTCTTCTAGATCAAAGCAAGGCAATCGTGAATTTCTCAATGAGATAGGCATGATATCCGCTCTCCAGCACCCAAATCTCGTAAAGCTTTACGGCTGCTGCATTGAAGGAAATCAATTGTTACTAGTTTACGAATATTTGGAGAACAATAGTCTTGCCCGAGCACTTTTTGGTAAAGGATGCTTTCCTAAGCTAAATAATATCCTATTAATGGGCATCCAACTAAACCCTCTCTCTTTCCAGGACGAGATGATCAACAGATTGAGTTGGACTGGGCCACGAGAAAGAAAATATGTTTGGGAATAGCTAGGGGATTGGCTTACCTTCATGAGGAATCTAGGTTGAAAATTGTTCATAGGGACATAAAAGCGGCAAATGTGCTGCTTGATAAGGAACTAAATGCCAAGATCTCAGATTTTGGTTTGGCCAAACTCAATGAAGAAGACAATACGCACATCAGCACAAGGATAGCTGGAACAATGTAAGTTGTTTGTTATTTTGGTTGATTCTCCTCTTTTAATTAACTTTATCTAATGAGCTTTTGATTGCTACATATATGTAATGTTTTACCTAAATGTCCACTTTTTATGGCCATACTCACCATTACTATCTTGTCTTGCCCCAGAGGTTATATGGCTCCTGAATATGCTCTGAGGGGCCACTTGACAGACAAAGCCGATGTTTACAGCTTTGGAGTTGTCGCTTTGGAAACTGTCAGCGGAAAGAGCAACACAAATTATAGGTCGAAGGAAGAGTCTGTTTATCTCCTTGATTGGGTAACGTATGGCGACCTTAAGTCTTATAGAAATTATGCAGCCAAGCTTTCACTGGACTTGAAGTTCTCTTTCTCTACTTTCTGCTGGTTTGCTTTCGGGACTTGCAAGTAGAATGATGGCATGTGACTTCATAACTAAATGATGGAACAAGCTATTGGGAACAAATTCGATCAGAGTAAATAAATATATGAATGAATAATTTCTTTGAAGGACTTCTCCCTAAAAGGAAAAAGAAAAGATGGGTTAGAAGCTTAGAACGTTAATACGTATGCATGAGCAGGCTCAGCGGTGGAGAACATAAATGCATGAACATGATGGGATTCCATCTTGATTGTTCCTAAATCTGTTTTCTGTTTCTAAAAGCATGATAACCGACTAATCTTCTATTTCTTTTTGTACATGATGAAAGGCCCATGGGTTGCAAGAGCAAGGGCACGTTCTTGAACTCATGGATCCACGTCTTGGCTCATATTACTCCGAGGAAGAGGCAATAAGAATACTAAACCTGGCACTGCTATGCACCAATCCTACACCAACTCTTAGGCCACTAATGTCATCTGTGGTGAGCATGCTCGAAGGAAAAAGCGCATTGCCAGGACCCATAATCAGGTGCACCGCAACAAATCCAGATCCTAGGTTCAGAGCCTTCGAGAGGCTAGCTAATGATAGTCAAACAAATGTCTCGACATTCTCTGAGGACAATGACCAGGTGCCGGGAAGCATGTCCATACAAGGTCCCGGGATTGACTCTTCAGCTTATTTCACGAGTAAGGATGACAGCCGTTCTTCAGAGATCACGCTTCTCTCAGCTTTTTAGGACTCGGATTCGTTCGGTAATTATTATCTGTTAATCATTTATTATATCCAATAGTGTAAAGGAATTAGATGGCGGAAATTTAGGGAATAAGAATATGGCTGAAGGATGTTGTACAACTACGTTATTGTCCGTCCAAGCCCTGGCATGAGAATAGATCCTGTGCTGACCTTTAGGCACAAGGTCTGGCTTCATCTGGGTAACTCTCAATTGTATGAATTTTTCCTACTTTGAATTTTTCGGTATAGCATGTGCATCATCAATTCACCATTTTTCGTCCACGAAAAATCCAACATGAGAGCGCTTTGTTCCCTTTATCTTTTTAACTCGATTTGATATGACAAAAGCACCTAAGATCTTGAACAAAGTTTCCAAAATGTCTAGTTGCTAAGCTCACAGTTAGGAAACTGTAGATTTATTGATTTCAGGCATTGTCTATGGTGTGCTCCCAACAAAAGTACACTAATAGAAGTTGACCTCTTAAGAAAAAGTCATTAGCATGACTTCATGTAATCTTCAACTCATTTTTATCGGTGACTTATTGAAAACTCAAAATCCCTAAATTTTCACATTTTTTATGAAGCTCAGGAAATGAACAAAACATTGATGAAGCCATTTTCTTCTCATTACTATGATTCCATGGGGTTGCAGTACGGTTTAGGATGGAAAAAGTTCATGGATGTATGTAGGTGAAGCCCATCAAGGTCACGGAGAAGCAGAAAAAATAATATAGTAAAAAGCCATGAGAACGCGTGCCTAGTATAAATCAGACGGCTACTGTTCACTAAATCCACATGCCTTTAGGTTGGACAGTGAGAAGGAAAAGCAGAATCATAATTGCAAGGCAACAGCTTATCGTGAACCTTTCTGGGTGAAAAGATAATACCAAGTTCATGATCTTGGCAAATTATTGTGGAACCTATCTTACTGGTTCATGGACCAAATGAAGACAGAAACAATCTGATCTTTTCACTTTCCAAAAGAATTTCTCCAACTGCCACTGCCTAGCGAACACCCTTAACGCTTCCAATCATTGAAGAGTGATAAATGCTTCTGCAATGGACGAATCAGAAGCCTCCCAGAATGGTTGTTTTGATGCTTCTTGCAGAAATGAGCCAAAGATTCAAACTTCATCCCACAAATTTGCAAAGGATGGGGTTGACAGGATAACGAAGGATTGGAAATCTCAGAAATTCAGCTCACCTAACGAGGTCCACTGAAATCTTTCTGGGGAAAATGTGAAGTTCAGCCCCTTAATTCTGGTTGAACGGTCGTGAGCAAGCAACGGAAAATGCAGTTTAGAGTGCAAAAGATGAAGCAGGCTTCATTACAAATGCAAATGCTGAGGCACAAGTTAAACCATATTGGAGGAGAGATTTAAATCAAACAAATGGAAGAACGACCAAATATAAGTGGCACCCTCAAGTGTGAAATACAGAGGATGCTCGATCAGTAGGTAATGCTGAATTGCTCCATAACAGTATAATTTTCTTGGCAGTTCTGATCATTAAGTTTGCCGCATTGCAAATGAGACTTATGACTAGATTCTTGGCGTTTCCAATCTGGTTTTCATACTACTTCCTTCATGTTTTTGCTGTTTCCACTTCAAATGCTGGATCACATCAAGGCATCCCTCAAGAAAAAATTACTCAAGATATAGAAAGTAACAATAGCAGGAGTCACATTTCTGATATCAAAGTGGCTGAGTGACAGTAAAAGAAACCTGCATTTGGCGTTGAGATTTTGTTGGGCCCTATGCTGCTCAATCTATGTCTTCCTCATGCTTCTCGGATTAATAATCTCAGGGTTTGTTATGGGTGGTTTTGCAATGAAGCACTAGGTGACCAAACCAATTCAGACAACAGAGACCCTGAATTTTGATTACACTAAACCTAACCTTGTAGCCTTTGTGCCGTTTACGCGGTCTTTCTGCCTCGATGGCTCTTCAGGTGAACGTGCTGTTCATCATTCAGAGGCGACAATTGCAAAGAGCAATATTGGCATTCCTCATATACAGGAACTGAAGGTCACAATTTCTCTCTCTATGCCGGAGTCTGAACACAATTGAAGGCTTGGAGTCTTTCTAGTATTATACCTTGTTGAGGGTAATCATGTCTATAAATCATCTTTCTTTTGCATTCTGTTTTATTCCGAGGCATGATGATATGCAGGAAGACTGATAGATAACTTGGGCTTTGGAGATATATCTTAAGAGTGCTAGAATTTCTATCGAACCACTTTGATGGTGAGGGTGGAATCTCTTTCTTCAAATGGTGGAGTCACAGCAAGTTCGAGCTACCTGACCATGCTGCCCTTCAAAAGCCAACGCATTCGCTTCGCGGAGACGTTTCTCATTTGCGCTCCTCACACTGTCGGTCTCCAATCAGAGTCACAAGTATTCAACATACATATGAGCGAACACATCAATGCACCGGAGTTGACTTCCTGCCTGAAGGTGATCGTGGAAGCAAGAGCTGACAACCAGCTGGTGGTGGCATCCCAGAGATGTACTCCGCGTCAATTGAGCTCAATCTCAGCTCCCTTGCTTAAAGAGGATTGTGTGGAATTGGCGTAAGACGGTCTTCGTTTGGGTCAGTTTGGCGTCATATTCCGTGGAGTTGGTCTTAGTTCTTCTCCTGTAGAGGAGTAATTATTCCCAAAGGGCGGGCGAAGACTATGGCAATAAGGCACCACATGAACATCACATCCCCGCACAAGAGCAGATGAAGAAATGACCCGAAGCTGAAGCAAGCTCTCAGCCTTCAGCCTTGGGTACATCTTCCTTCTTATTTGGAGTAATCTGGGTAGGTTTTTAGCTTCCATGACTGACCGCTACTGCTGATTTAAAATAATTCAGGAAGATGCACATTTTGAGTTGCTCGATAGCAACTTTTTCGACTGAGAGATCAGATGAGAGATCTTTTTCTCAACTGACAGGCAGTATTAGCGTTGAATTAATGCATGACTATCTACAATTGCGGCACTTTTCATGGATTAGGCCTTAAAAGTTCGTTACACTTTAGTATTTCGTAGTGTCATTCTAAGAATTTATTTAGGCTCAGCTACTATTCTTAAACAAACATGATCCTCTGCAAATAAGATTGATGAAGAGACAGGCCCCACATGTGCAAAATCTCTGCACGCCATTAACTAAAACAATTGGTAGCGTATGTTCTAAGCATTAGCAAAATGATAATCTACGACTCCTCGATGATAAAGAAAGAGGTATTACGTTGCCATAGCTTGAAATATAGAACCCACTATATCAAACCTTGTGCCAGTTAGTAAAAAATTGGTCATCTACTTCTAAATTAATAAAATCACATTCTCCCAATAGTGCAAGAGATGCAAAATGCGGACAAATAAGAACTCATCCATTGCCTCAAAAATGGAGAAATATTCACATGGTATCCTGTGCCAACATGCTTAATAATGTATACACTTCCAACTGCAAATTAAGGGTGTGAAGCAGTCAAAACTCAACACCGCTCTTTATCTTAACGGAGAAAGGTCTACCGACAACAGAGAGCGGCGCATCCATTCTGACAAACTATATCTGAGATTCTAACATTCCCATTCCGCTTAGATCTCCCAATCTGCATAAGACCCGAGAAGAGATTGACTCAAAAGGACTCAAAAGAGGCCCAAGACATCAGCTTGTGACCTCGCCAACCTAGGATTAGGAAAAAAATAAAGAAGAAAATAAAAAATAAAAAAATTTAGAAAAATTGTCTACCTCAATACTAGTTGTACCACGTAAGATAATTAACGAACTGTCACATCAATAATTTCTGCTTAAATTAACTGGAATAACTAAATTGGCAATCATCTAAAGATTTAAGATTAAATTGACAAATTATCAAAAAATTGAGGATTAAATTGGTACGATTGAAATATTCAAAACTGAATTTGCACAAATATAATGGGTTTATGACTAAATTAAAATGTTTAAAATTAGATTAATATAAATGTAATAGATTTAGTTTTTTTTTTTTTGGTTAATCTCCTCTAACACCTGTGCTCCTTCGGGGACTCGAGAGAAGCATCCCTAGAAGCTTGGCTAGAGAACTTGACTAGGCATCCCTATTTTCGAGCTGGGGACGTGACTTATAGAGATAGGAATATGTTTCTCACGTGACATCACACACACGAAACTTTGTGCCCCTGTTAACACCATCCATGTGCTCTGGGAGACGCAGTAAAATCGTCGCTGGTAGCTTTTGTAAGAAAACTTGTGAGAAGTTTGATCAATGGCATCCCAGCTTTTGTCTTGGACGTCCCAGTGGCTTGTATAGAAAATTTGTGAGAAACTTGGTTAGTGTCATTCCAATTTGTGAGATCCAAAGACTTCAAGGAACGTTACGGGGTGTTCGTTTGGACTTTCATCCCTATGCCAAAAAGGAACAATGCGGAAAAGACATCCTCATCCTACAAGATCTAGGGACATTTGAAAAGGTGTCTCTAGGGGTCCCTAGGGTGGAACATGGCTATGACGATGTCCCTAACAATTGAGAAGCAAGGGCTTTTTACTTAGTCGTCCCATAAAGTATGCTTGGACTTGCACCATTTAAATAGTACCGACACTAACATGACACAACACGACAAGATACATTAACATATTATTTCTAAAAAAATAGAGAATTCCGACATATTATGGCACGTTATATATTAAATGTATATTTTTATATGATTATTTCAATCAAATAATTTGATTCAAATTCACAAATAAATAAATAATAAAAATGAGCATATAATGAATTTACATTAAAAACATTGATCCACTAATTGTCAATATTATTCATTATTTCTATTTGACAAATTCAACTGCATTTCATTCCAATAATCAATAAATTTTGGAAAAAAAAAATAAGCAATTCACATTCCACTATTAAATTTAATTTTAACAATAAGTCCAAAAAAAAATCCACATTTTATAATCAAATATAACAAGAAGTCTTTTTCCCCCCTTATTATTTTTATATTTTATACATATTTACATTTGGATCCCTCATTTCTTGACAATTTTTAAAATCGATCTAGTACGTGTCGAAATTGCGTGTAGGAATTTCAGATTTGCGTGTCGAAAGAGTTGATCATATGTCAGATTTTCCAACATCTATTAACCGTGTGTCAGAGTGTGTCGGAGTATCCAATACTACACGAAAGCTTCCGGAGAGTATATGTACTTTCTAGTTACTATCAACATATATAGTTTCGATTTATTTTTTTCTGAAAAAGAAAAAAACTTCAATGTGAACTTTCATTTGCTTCTTTTCAAAATTTAAAGTATTTCATATTAACTAAAATCAAATTTAAAATCTAAAATTGGCTAAAAGGCCCAGCCCCTCGAACAAGATTTAAGATATCAGAACCTGTGCAGCATCTTTTTCTCTCTCTCTTATTCCCGATGGCCAATTAATTAGCTTTTATTCTCTCAGGCATTTTTTTCTATCGATGTCTCTGTCTATTTTTCTATTTATTTATTTGCTACCTTTTCCCTCATAAACGTTCAGCTCCGATCCTGAAGCATGAAAGAAGCCCATGATCTCTCAATTAGACGGGAAAGAAAAGAAGAGAAAACAGTCCAATCTTAGGGTCCGTTCGTTTCGCGGAAAATGATTTCCGGGAAAATATTTTCTGGATTTTCCGGTATTAGTTTCACGGAAAATGAACTAGTCAAGGAAAATGTTTTCCATCATTGGAAAAAACAACATTTAAAGTGAGGAAAACGTTTTCCATTTTTGAAAAGTGGAAAACGTTTTCCATGACTTATTCCCTCTTACTTCTTTTTATTAATACATTTTATGCTTTCTTTTTTTCTCTTTTTTTTTTAAATCCAATTTTTAATTTCTTTTCTTTCCTATTCATCTTCTTCTTCAGCCCGACCGGCCACGGCGGCGTTCGGGGCGACCTACCGCAGCCGCCGCACGACGACCGGGCCCGGCCCCCAGCTCTGGAGGTTCCCACCTAGCCCGATCCAGGCCGAGATCGGCCCTCGCCGACGGGCGCAGGCGGAGCTCGCGGCCAAGCCTGGGCGGAGCTCAGGCTCTCGCGAGCCTGGCCCTTCATGGCTCGGCGAGTCAGCGAGTCAAGGCGAGCTCAGGCTCCCGATCCAGGCGAGCCTAAGCTCTGCCGCCAGATCCGACGAGCTCACGGCTCGCCAGAGCCCGGCGAAGCTCGCGGCGAGCTCGGGCGAGATCGGCCGAGCCTCGAGCTCGCCGGATCTGGCCACCAGGTGCCGGCCATCGTCAGGCAGGAAGGAGACAGCGGCGGCGGAAGGAGGAGGAAGGAGGTGGCAGCGGAGGAAGGAGAAGGAGGAGGAAGGAGGAAGGAGAAGAAAAAAAATAAAAAGAAAAATAAATTAAATTAAAGAAAATAAAAAAAAATAAAAAAAAAAATTCGAGTTTATAAAAATATAAATAATTAAAAATTCATTTTTTGAAAAATATAAAAAAATAAAATTATTTTTTTGGTCAATTAAAAATATTAAAATTCAAATTTTGATAATTTTTCTCAAACAATTAAATGAGCTAACGAACGGTGGAAAATATTTTCCACTCTAATTTTAGGTTTTAGCCGAACACCGGAAAATAGAGTTATTTTCTTCCAGGAAAATATTTTCCGGAAATGTGATATTTTCTGCGAAACAAACGGACCCTTAATCCCCTCGTTTTTCGAGCTTCTAATTAGAGATGAGAGATAAAGCTCAAGCCCTGATTAGTCAACTGGATGAACAAATCTGAACACGTTAAAAGCAGGGCCTTTGTCTAGCCGCCCGACAAAGAAAAGGCTCGTCTGCTCGCTTTTGTGAAGATGGCTCGATGTTTTGCGAACCGTGCAAAATATGAGTTTATAAATTTAAAGAAAAGATAATACCATTTAGCTGGACAATTTGAAAATTAACCTATTAAAGTCAAGAGTCAACACATTCATATTCTTGTAAATTAATAAAAATATCGATATCAAAATCCGAGTAATACACTAATCTAATGAAAGACTTTACTAGATTATGCTTGTTCACTGATAAAAACGACTATTGCGCACTAATAAAGAAACACACGAACTTCATCTTTGTTATATATATTGTCTATTACGCGTAATTTACACGTGAAAGTTTATAAATCCATTTCAATCAAACCATACTTCAAAATCAATTTTCATTAAGCCCTATGGCTCTACCCTAAATTATCATTTCCATATAAATTCATAGTTTCATAACTCTTCAATCAAACATTGCAGTTCAAAATTGACTTAACTTCGGATTTACGACATAACTTTGATAATTACTCCTATTAAATGAATAATGGGCTTGAATACTTGCCGAGCATTGCAATTCGGAGTTAGCACGACTAATCAGGACGTTCGAAGTGGCTACACGCGAAAATTTTCTCAATCCTCTCTTTTCCCCTTTTTCCCTTCAAGGACGAGCTCCCTTTCATTTCCTTGTTTTGTCCGCTGGCTTTACGTATATCATCAGTTGAAGAAGAAGGAAATGAGTTTAGGTCGGGCTTGGGCTGGAAATGTGGTTTTGACTCTTGAGAACATGGGCTTGAGCTGGCTTGTTATTACAAAATCGAATGACCAGCATGAGCTTTAGAATGAGTTCAAAGTGAAAAGGGACGACCAACAATCATAATACGACCAGCGTCATCAAAATCGTAATGATTTATTGGAATAACCGAAGTACAATACATTAGCTTCTCGGATCTGACTTGGGCTCATGAAGTGATGATGGTGTAAATGATTAATTACGAACTCCATAATAGCTTTATTGCTGAAGAACCCTTTTAGCAATCATCAAACATTTCATGAACTAAATCACCATAGGAAATTAGGTAGTAAGGCGAGACTCGCAATGAATTAGTATAATGTCAACAACACTTGAGTTTCATCAACCTCGATATATCAAAAGCACATTACCAGCTTCAAAGCCACACCCGATTTTGTAATGTGAGTAACTCCAGATTTCCGTGCTGCTTCTCTGCTCCTAATGCCGCCTTTAGCAGCCTCAACCATTGCAAACGAAGAACTACATTGTTCAGACCCGTCACAGTAGTCTAGATAGATACAACGATGGTCCTCCAACCATTTCGACAAAAAGAATTTGTTGATGTGGAGATAAGGATGTTAGTTTTGCAGTTAAGTAATATTTCTAATTTGCGAAAGTGATCAAAATAGTTCGTGTTCTGATCAAAGTTCCATTTACATTTCCAGGAGCATAGTAATAAGATCTAGAATTGAAGTAGTCGACAAGAAAACGTGCATATTGTTTGTCAAAATAAGCATTTTGTATCCATGTCGCATTCGTGAAATAACTAAACGAAATTTCCCGAAGAAGGACGAGAGTTGTCTTGAATCGAATGAAAACGAATTGACAAGGACGTTTATGAATTTCAAACGAGTGTAAGAACCACTTTGATGTGATTCCCTCGTTTTTGGCATGTTTAACCGAAAGACAACATTTTATTAAAGACATTGCCATTTAAATTAACCCGCGAACATGAATTCCTAATTTTAACGCGGGTATCTCAACTTCAATGATTGGCCCGGTGAACGGTTTTGGTGCCTATTGATATTGGGCAGCTAATTTATATATTTATGAACATCAATCGATGTGGGGTGAAACAGCCAATGTGCTCGAAGTATTTTACATATTAAAAAAATTATCAGTTTCTTGGTTTTTTTTTTTCTGGTCATTTTGTGACAAGAAAACACAATTAGTTTCGATAATTGAGTAGTTATCAGTGAACACAATTACAGGAAACCAAGGGTGGCTGGTTCGAATCCTATCAACTATTGCATAGCCAAAGGACTGGATTTAACCGATATATATATATATGTGTGTGTGTGTGTGTGTGTGTTTTTCTGGTCATTTTGTGACAAGAAAACACAATTAGTTACAGGAAACCAAGGGTGGCTGGTTCGAATCCTATCAACTATTGCATAGCCAAAGGACTGGACTTAACCGATATATATGTGTGTGTGTGTGTGTGTGGGGTTAGATTCTCTCTCTTTTTTCACTTGGATAAGAAACTCAAACAAGTACATTCTTCTTATAAGAAGATGGACCGAGTACTTGCCGACGTCTTTGGAAAAAATGGAGGGAAAAACAGGTCTACTGCCGTGAGTGATTTTTAGCAAATTCTCTGCCGCGATAAAATGTGTACAAGTGTATATTAACGTTAAGGCGAATGAAAAATTTATCCGGCACATATGGATGATCAATTGGGTTACTTATAACTATGAGCACGAGCATTTGAAGATTGAATTGTTTTGGAACTAATGTGTTGGATGCCACAAGCACTCAATGTTACTTGTGCAAGTTCCCGTTAAAGGAGAAGTACCAAGAAAGTTCTAAACTTATTGCATTTATATAAATTCAATTCTAATTAATTTAATTGTACTAATTGATTCCTCAAACTTCTCTTTTTTCTATTGTTAAGGTTGATAGAGGGCCATTGGCCGAGGCTTGACAACCCTCACTGGCTATAGGCAAGGGTCTATGAACCCTCGTTGATCGTGAGCAAGGGTCGCGAAGCTCTCACCAACAGAAAGTCAAGGATCACACCCCTCACCTAGTGGCTGGCGAGGGCTCATTGTCCTCGCACGCAATCCTCACTAGATACATGCAAGGGATGCGAGCCCTCCGCAACTATGGGGAGAGTCATTGCCCTTGCCTAGCTCCAAGCGAGCGCTACGAGCCCTCACCTAGTGGTTAATGAGAGCTCATGGCCCTCGCTTAGAACTGGGCAAGGGCCGCAACCTTCGTCTGCTGTTGACAAGGGCTTGTAAGCGATCGCTTAGGGTGTGCATGACAAAATTTCTATTCCAGAAATTAATTTCTCAATTTCTATTCCCCGGACAAGTTTTTGAGCAAAGAAACCCATTTGATAACGACTTAAAATTTCTATTTCTGGAACAGAAATCCGTTTGATAACAGAATAAAATTTATATTTCTAGGAATAGAAATTGATTCGATAACAACATAAGAAATCCTCAAATACAAAATAATAGTTGAAATAATACTAATACATTACAAAAGTTGAAAATACAATTTCATGGAATTTCCTATTACACGTGCTTACGTTTCCTATTACGTAATATTTTCTTTTGAAAAATAAACAACGTGGCAAAAAAAAAAAAATTGAAATTCAATTGTAGTGAATATATCGTTATGTTTTTGCCGAAATTGATTTCATATTAATCAAATAAGTCTATAATAGCCATGATTATAATAGTCTAATCTCCTAAAAAAAATCCTAACTTCAAGTCTAATTCCAATTTCTTTCCAAATTTTGTTAAAAAAAATCCTCACAATGTTAAAAAATCGTCACCAGTTTTTTTCAAAATTATCAACACTAAGATTATTTAAAAAATTATTATCAAAATCTGTATTTTCATCAACACTCTTACAAGAACAACAGATTCCTTATTAAATCTCTTTTTACCCGCGTCTTGATAAGTGAGAACACTATATAAAAGAAAAATCGAATGAAACCCTAATGATTTGACCCATTTTTACCACCTTAATGTGAAGTTTATGATTAAAAAAATAGTTAGCTAGATAGAGCCGTTGTCTGGCGTACAACGGAAGAGTAGGTAAAGAAAAACTCGTTAGATATGAATATGGCAAGTTGACTATTACCATGCGTGAAATCTCTTGCGTGCAACAAATAAAACCTTGTTTATTCAATTCCTACCATCTGGCCCAATGGTTAAGATTTTCAATCAATATTGATTGAAATGATTATATTAAAAAATCATTAAAATATTTTGGACTAAATTAACTAAATTGAAAAGTTGAGAAAAAAAATTTCTATTTCTACTTCAGACACTGAGAAGTTAAAAATTTCAGCTTCTGATTTCTTCGATTTCTTGATTTCTGAAATAGAAATCTATTTCAGAAATAGAAAAATCAAATTGCGTTACCAAACGGATTTCTATTCCAAACATATTCCGGGGAATAGAGAAATAGAGAAATCGAGAAACATAAATTTTATCATGTGCACCCTTAACTACCATCATGTAATGATTGTCGTCGACGAATTGGTGTGGGTTGGTAAGGTCCTCTTGGGACATTGTTATGACAGAAGCTTCACATTCCAAACCAACATATTAATTAGCTACTTATTCTTCTATGAGTAACTCAAATCATCAGAAGATAAAACATCGAGGTTAAAGAGATAAAGCCTTGAATCGGAGCGTAACAACTAAAGAGCAACCCAAAATTTACAACAATTAGTCAATGCGATCAACCCTAAACGAATAAATAACGGAAAACGGCGATCAATAAAGCAGAATAAATAAATCAACAGAATGCATAATTTGTTGAGGTTCTCGCTCTCATTTTTCTATTTCTTTCTCACACTGCATAACATCGAAGTCGACTAATTCAAGACAATTCATTGCTTACATCTGTTGCACGAGTGTCGAAATTTCTCCAACAATTCTTTTCTAACGGGAAAAAAAAAACATATTCATTAGATATAAGCATAATGTTGAAGTAAAAGTTAACAATACCACTTACATGTATCACTTGTTAAACTTACCCATTCCGCTCAATCTCCGAACTGATGTGAACAATCTTGGCCCTAACTTCAACCATCCCGCTGCAAAAAAAGAGTAGAATAAAACAATGAAATAAAATATGAATCAACTTAAATAATTAAACGAATTCATCTGGATTAAACATCAATATTCCAGAGTTATTCAGTTATATAAGCCATGAATAGCTAAAAAAGTGAGTTGTGCAATATAGGATTACGAAATAGCATGAATGCACAGAAAAATTGTTACTCCTCACGAATTTCACTCATCTAAGAATTTGACGTATTGGACAAAATCAGGAAAACATATAAAAAAGAAATAAATTCAATCAACTCGAAAGTTCTTCATATATTTTAAACAGATATAGTCGGGATGTCTCTCTTATGTTCTTTGCGTCACGGCACGCCACACGAGATCCAAAGTATGAACTAAAAATTATAGTTCAATTGACTTGGACATATTCAAATCACTCACATTTTCAACCTCTTTACTACTCTCATGTAAATATTCTCGTCGACGAATTGGTGTGGGTTGATAAGATCGTCTTGGGACATTGTTATAACAGGAGTTTCTCATTCTAAACCAATATATCGATTAGCTACTCATTCTTCCACGAGTAATTCTAATCATCAGAAGATAAAAATCTCGATGTTGAAGACATAAAACCTTAAATCGGAGCATAATAACTAAAGAGTAACCCAAAATTTACAACAATCAGTGAATACGATCAAAACTAAACAAATAAGTAACGGAAAATAGCGATTAGTGAAGCAGAATAAATAAATCAACAGAAGATATAATTTGTTAAGGTTCTTGTTTTCGTTCTTCAATTCTTCTCCCACAGCATAACATCATCAAATCAAATAAAATCTCATATTATCGAAATCAACTAATTTAAGGCAATTCCTCGCTTACATCTGTTGCATGGTGTCAAAATTCCTCCAACAATTCTTTTCTAACGAAAAAAAAAACATATTCATTAGATATAAACATTATGTTGAAGAAAAAGTTAACAATACCATTTACATGTATCATTTGTTAAACTTACCCCGCTCAATCTCCGAGCTCACGTGAATAATCTTGGCCTTAATTTTAGCCATCCCGCTGCTAAACAAAAGTATTGTAAAACAATGAAATAGAATATGAATCAGCTTAAATAATTAAACGAATTCATTTGGAATGAACATCCATATTCTAGAGTTATTCAGTTATATAGGCCATGAATAGTTAAATAAGTGAATTATGCAATATAAGATTACGAAATAGCGTGAATGCACGGAAAAATTGTTACTCCTCACGAATTTCACTCATCTAAGAGTTCGACATATTAGACAAAATTAGGAAAACATATAAAAAAGAAATAAATCCAATCACCTCGAAAGTTCCTCATCTATTTTAACAAATATAGTTAGGATGCCTCTCATGTATTCTTTGCGTCACGGCACGCCATACAAGATCCAAAGTTTGAACCAGAAATTATAGTTCAATTGACTTGAAGATATTCAAATAACTCACATCTTCAGCCACTTTACTACTCTCATGTAAAGATTGTCGTCGACGAATTGGTGCAGGTTGGTAAAGTCGTCTTGGGACATTGTTATGACAGGAGCTTCTCATTCCAAACCAATATATCGATTAGCTACTCATTCTTCCACGAGTAACTCAAATCATCAGAAGATAAAGTCTCAAGGATGAAGACATAAAGCATTGAATCGAAGCATAACAACTAAAGAGTAACCCAAAATTTACAACAAACGGTAAATGCGATCAATTCTAAATGAATATGTAACAGAAAACGACGATCAATGAAGCAGAATAAATAAATCAACAGAGAATATGATTTGTTGAGGTTCTCGCACTCGTTCTTCAATTTCTTCTCGCACTGCATAAATCATCAAATCAAATAAAATCCTATATTATCAAAGTCCACTAATTTAAGACAATTCCTCACTTACATCTGTTGCGCGGTGTCAAAATTCCTCCAACAATTATTTTCTAACGGAAAAAAAAAACATATTAATTAGATATAAGCATTATGTTGAAGCAAAAGTTAACAATACCACTTACATGTATCACTTGTGAAACTTACCCATTCCGCTCAATCTCCGAGCCCACGTGATCAATCTTGGCCCTAATTTCAGCGATCCCACTGCAAAACAAGAGTACAATAAAATAATTAAATAGAATATGACTCAGCTTAAATAATTAAACGAATTCATTTGGATTGAACATCCATATTCCAAAGTTATTCAATTATATAAGCCATGAATAGCTAAACAAGTGAGTTGTGTAATATAGGATTACGAAATAGCGTGGATACACGGAAGAATTGTTACTCTTCACGAATTTTACTAATCTAAGAGCTCGACGTATTGGACAAAATCAGGAAAACATATAAAAAAGAAATAAGTCAAATCACCTCGAAAGTTCCTTACCTATTTTAAGCAGATATCGTCAAGATGCCACTCCGTATTCTTTGCGTCACTGCACACCACACGAGATCGAAAGTTTGAAACAGAAATTATAGTTCAATTGACTTAGACATATCCAAATCACTCACATCTTCAGCCTTTTTACTACCCTCATGTAATGATTGTCGTTGACGAATTGATACAGGTTGGTAAGGTCGTCTTGGGACATTGTTATGACAGGAACTTCTCATTCCAAACCAACATATCGATTAGCTACTCATTCTTCCATGAGTAACTTAAATCATCAAAATATAAAGTCTCGATATTGAAGACATAAAGCCTTGAATCGGAGCGTAACAACTAAAAAGTAACCCAAAATTTAATACAATCAGTGAATGCGATCAACCCTAAACGAATAAGTAACGGAAAATGGCAATCAGTGAAGCAGAATAAATAAATCAATAGAAGATACAGTTTGTTGAGGTTCTTGCTCTTGTTCTTCAATTTCTTCTCGCACTGCATAACATCATCAAATCAAATAAAATCTCATATTATCGAAGTCGACTAATTCAATTCAATTCCTTGCTTACATATGCAACGCAGTGTCGAAATTCCTCCAACAATTGTTGTCTAAAAGAAAATATAAAATAAAATTCATTAGATATAAGCATTATGTTGAAGCAAAAGTTGACAATACCACATACATGTATCACTTGTTAAACTTACCCATTCCGCTCAATCTCCGAAACCACATGATCAATTTTGGCCTTAACTTTAGTCATCCCACTACAAAAGAAAAGTACAATAAAATAATGAAATATAATATGCATCAGCTTAAATAATTAAACGAATTCATCTGGATTGAATATTGATATTCAAGAGTTATTCAGTTATGTACGCCATGAATAGCTAAACAAGTGAGTTGTGCAATATAGGATTACGAAATAGCATGGAGGCACGGAAGAATTGTTACTCATCACGAATTTCACTCGTCTAAGAGCTCGACGTATTGACAAAAATCAGTAAAACATATACAAAAGAAATAAGTCAAATCACCTTGAAAGTTCCTCATCTATTTTAAGCAGATATCGTCGGAATGCCTCTCCTGTGTTCTTTGCCTCCCGACACACCACACAAGATCGAAAGTTTGAAACATAAATTATAGTTCAATTGACTTAGAGATATTTAAATCACTCACATCTTCAGCCTCTTTACTACCCTCATGTAATGATTGTCATTGATGAATTGGTGCGGGTTGGTAAGCTTCTCTTAGGACATTGTTATGATAGGAGCTTTTCATTCCAAACCAATATATCGATTAGTTACTCATTCTTCCATGAGTAACTCAAATCATCAAAAGATAAAGCCTCCATGTTGAATACATAAAGCCTTGAATCGAAGCAAAACAACTAAAGAGTAATCCAAAATTTACAACAATCAGTGAATGCGATCAACCCTAAACGAATAAGTAACGGAAAATGGCGATCAGTGAAGCAGAATAAATAAATCAACAGAATATATAGTTTGTTGAGGATCTCACTCTCATTCTTCAATTTCTTCTCACATTGCATAACATCATTAAATCAAATAAAATCTCATATTATCGATGTCGACTTATTCAAAACAATTCATCGCTCACATCTACAGCGCGATGTCGAAATTTCTCCAACAATTGTTGTCTAAATGAAGAAAAAAAAGGACATATTAATTAGATATAAGCATTATGTTGAAGCAAAAGTTAACAATACCACTACCACTTGTGAAACTTACTCATTCCGCTCAATCTCTGAGCCCACGTGATCAATCGTGACCTTAACTTCAGTCATCCCGCTACAAAAACAAGAGTACAATAAAACAATGAAATAGAATATGAATCAGCTTAAATAATTAAATGAATTCATCTGAATTGAACATCGATATTCTAAAGTTATTCAGTTATATAATCCATGAATATCTAAACAAGTGAGTTGTACAATATAGGATTACGAAATAGTGTGAATGCATATAAGAATTGTTATTCTTCACGAATTGCACTCATTTATGAGCTCGATGTATTGGACAAAATCAGAAAAATATATAAAAAATAAATAAGTCCAATAATCTCGAAAGTTCCGCATTTATTTTAAGTAACATCGCCGGGATGCCTCTCTTGTGTTCTTTGCGTCACTACACACCGCACGAGATCGAAAGTTTGAAATAGAAATTATAGTTTAATCGACTTGGAGATATCCAAATCATTCACATCTTCAGCCTCTTTACTATCCTCATGTAATGATTGTCGTCGACGAATTGGTGCGGGTTGGTAAGGTCATCTTGGGACATTGTTATGACTGGGCTTCTCATTCCAAACCAATATATCTATTAGCTACTCATTCTTCCATGAGTAACTCAAATCATTAGAAGATAAAGTCTCGAGGTTGAAGACGTAAAGCCTTGAATCATAGCGTAACAACTAAAGAGTTCCCCAAAATTTACAACAATTAGTGAATGCGATCAACCCTAAGCGAATAAGTAACGGAAAACGGCGATCATTGAAGAATAATAAATAAATCAACAGAAGATATAGTTTGTTGAGGTTCTCGCTCTCGTTCTTCAATTTCTTCTCGCATTGCATAACATCATCAAATTAAATAAAATCTCATATTATCGAAGTTGACTAATTCAAGACAATTCATCGCTTACATCTGCTGCGCGGTGTCGAAATTCCTTCAACAATTCTTTTCTAACGGATAAAAAAAAAACATATTGATTAGATATAAGTATTATGTTGAAGCAAAAGTTAACAATACCACTTACATGTATTACTTGTTAAACTTACACATTCCGCTCAATCTCTGAGCTCACATCATCAATCTTAGCCTTAACTTCAGCCATCCCGCTGCAAAACAAGAGTAGGATAAAATAATGAAATAGAATATGAATCAGCTTAAATAATTAAACGAATTCATTTGGATTGAATATCAATATTCCAGAGTTATTTAATTATATAAGCCATGAATAGCTAAAAAAGTGAGTTGTGCAATATAGGATTACGAAATAGCGTGGATGTATGGAAGAATTGTTACTTCTCACGAATTTCACTCATCTAACAGCGGGACGTATTGGACAAAATCAGGAAAACATATAAAAAAGAAATAAGTCTAATCACCTCGAAAGTTCCTCATCTATTTTAAGCAGATATAGTTGGGATACCTCTCCTGTGTCCTTTGCGTCCCAGCACACCACACGAGATCCAAAGTTTGAACAAGAAATTATAGTTTAATTGACTAGGAGATATTCAAATCACTCACATCTTCAGCCTTTTTACTACACTCATGTAAAGATTGTTGTCGACCAATTGATGCGGGTTGATAAAGTCATATTGGGACATTGTTATGACAGGAACTTCTCATTCCAAACCAACATATTGATTAGGTACTCATTCTTTCACGAGTAACTTAAATCATCAGAAGATAAAGTCGAGGTTGAAGATATAAAGCCTTGAATCGGAGTGTAACAACTAAAGAGTAACCCACAATTTACAACATCAGTGAATGTAATCAACCCTAAACGAATAAGTAACGGAAAATGGTGATCAATGAAGCAAAATAAATAAAGATATAGTTTGTTGAGGTTCTCGCTCTCGTTCTTCAATTTCTTCTCGCACTACATAACATCATCAAATCAAATAAAATATCATATTATCGAAGTTGACTAATTCAATACAATTCCCCGCTGACATCTACATGGCGATGTCGAAATTTCTTAAACAATTGTTGTCTAAAGGAAAAAAAAAAAACAAATTCATTTGATATAAATAATATGTTGAAGCAAAAGTTAACAATACCACTTACATGTGTCACTTTTGAAACTTACCCATTCCACTCAATTTCCAAGCCCACATGATCAATCTTGGCCTTAACTTCAGACATCTCGCTATAAAACAATAGTACTGTAAAATAATGAAATAGAATATGAATCAATTTAAATAATTAAACGAAGTCATCTGGATTGAACATCAATATTCCAGAGTTATTCAGTTAGATAAGCCATGAATAGCTAAACAAGTAAGTTGTGCAATATAGGATTACGAAATAACTGGATGCACAGAAGAATTGTTACTTTTCACGAATTTCACTCACCTAAGAGCTTGATGTATTGGAAAAAATCAAGAAAACATATAAAAAAGAAATAAGTCCAATCACCTCGAAAGTTCCTCTTCTATTTTAAGCAGATATCATCGGGATGTCTCTCTCGTGTTCTTTGCGTCACTACACACCACACGAGGTTGAAAATTTGAAATAGAAATTATAGTTTGATCGACTTGGAGATATCCAAATCACTCACATCTTCAGCCTCTTTACTACCCTCATGTAATGATTGTCATCAACAAATTGATGCGGGTTAGTAATGTAGTATTGGGACATCGTTATAACAGAGCTTGTCATTTCAAACCAACATATCAATTAGCCACTCATTCTTCTATGAGTAACTCAAATCATCAAAAATAAAGTCTCGAGGTTGAAGACATAAAGCCTTGAATCAGAGCATAACAACTAAAGAGTAACCCAAAATTTACAATAATTAGTAAATGCGATCAATCCTAAACGAATAAGTAACGGAAAACGACAATCAGTGATGCAGAATAAATAAATCAACAGAATATATAGTTTGTTGAGGTTCTCGCTCCCGCTCTTCAATTTCTTCTCGCACTGCATAACATCATCAAATCAAATAAAATCTCGTATTATCGAAGTTGACTAATTCAATACAATTCCTCGCTTACATCTGCAGCGCGATGTCGAAATTCCTCCAACAATTGTTGTCTAAAGGAAAAAAAAAATATTCATTAGATATAAACATTATGTTGAAGCAAAAGTTAATAATACCACTTACATGTATCACTTGTGAAATTTACCAATTCCACTCAATTTCCGAGACTACGTGATCAATCTTGGCCTTAACTTCTGAAGGATTTAATCATGGGCCTAAGGGCCCGGCCCACGGGAATTAGGCCCATGGAAAAGGGTACCTATAAAAGGGGATGAGAAAGAGAATGAACGTACCTTTTCATTTCAGAACGTTCATATTTCTCTCCCAAGAAGCTCTCTCTCTCTCGAAGACGAAGAAACGACTCCGTCTTCTCTTGAACGGCGAATCTTCGACATCGGATCGAACGGGACTGAAATCTCTTCCTTAATACGGCATCGGTGTCTAATTTGTGGCCAAAAAGGTACGCTCGAATCCGTGGTGTGCTTTTGATCGGTGATACGTGACATTTCAGGGCTTATCTTCCGCATATGATTTAGGGGTTCGGTTTCGGTGCCGAACCCGGTTTTTCGGGGATCAAGCGATCCCAACATTGGTATCAGAACCCGTGTTAGCGTTTTCCCGACTTGTATGATGTTTTATGATTGATTTTCGCATAATCCTTTTTCGGCCGTACGGATCGTGGCCATGAATCCCGACACCCGAGCATGTTCGCCCATTTTTCGGATTTTTCGTAAGTCGAAATAAAAATCTGAATGCATAGGGAGGAAGGCGAAGTCGAGACGACACGCCCGCCGACACGCACGCCGCATGCCCTGCCGGCCCCCAGTGGCCACCCACGCTGCATGCTGAAACGGTCGGTAGGGTGACGCGCTGACGCCATCGCCGCCTCGATCGCGGACGACCGGACACCCGGCCCGCCATGGCGCGGTGACGTCAAGGCTGATGATCCCATGGTGCCGCGACGTCGTCGGTCGGTCCGACCCGCCACCGGTCCGACCGGCTCGACCGGTCCGACCGCCCTATCCGATCCGACCGGTCCGAAAACTCTGCCGGTTGACCGTTGACCGTTGCCGAGCGTTGACCGTTGACTTGACCGTTGACTTCGTTGACTGCCGACCGTTGACCGTTGAAAAAAAAAAGGAATTTTTTTTTTCAATTATGTCTATGTGGATTATATGTAATCCATTTTTTGTTCTGCATTTGTTGCAAGAACAATTCCTCCCCGTAAGCCGCGCGCATCTGTGCGCACTATGTTAGATAAACAAAAGGAAATGCTTACAAGGTTGATAACCGATTTGAATGGTTATCGATGGGAGAGTGATGACATAATTGTTCGTGTCATAGAGGTCAACAACAAAATTCAGGAAGTCATTTGGAACGGTTATCCCATGCAAGATATTCAGATGATGCGATTCTTTATGAACACTCTTCCACAAGAATGGCAAGGAGTGTTGAATCGCCTACGGGAGGTCAAAAGATTTACTAGCTATAAGGCGCTAGTAATGCAATTCGTAGATGAATACCATCGGGTTGGAGCCACAAAGACTGCGACCCAAGGAATGACTTCGATTGGGGCAGGACTGAATGTGCGTAGGAAAAATCCTAAGGGATATCCGTCTGTTTTTCTGTGGCTGTCAAGAATGCCTGAGAATTTTACAGAGAAAAAGAAAAAGAAATTGGACCATGTAACTGCTTTCCCTATTAGTTGCATGATGCCTCGTTTATAGATGTTATGACTTGTCTTTATTTAATGTTCTTGGTGGACATCTTATGTAAAGTTAACTACCTGATTGTGGTTGTTTGTAGGAACCTATATGTTAGCCATATTATGTGAAAGCATTATTATTTTATATTGTATGTCAATTATCTGTTGCTTTCTGTGATTGCTAGTTGCTGTGGGTAATTAGCTGTGGGTAGTAATAGAAGTTTTTGTAGCTTCATAGAATTGATTTTGCATATGACAATCATATTAATAATAGTTTTAAGTTAGGATTTTTGGAGGATGATTGGAAACATAGTGACCTTTTGATTCTGAAACCTTACTTAAAATTATTAATTAATATGATGGGTTTTGTGCAAAATAGATGCATAAGTGATAGGCATTAATAACTCGTGCATGGATGTCTGATGTGTTCAGATCAATGGCTTCAGCCACAAATAGCATAGTTGTCGAGCTGAACAAAGGTGAAAAGCTCAAATGTGACAACTATGAAATTTGTCAAATGAAAATTCAATGTGTGCTGGAAAAGCAAAAAGCACTAAAAGCTCTTGACCATGTTATGGAAGATCTAGAGGATGTTGTGCGCCCCCTTGAGTTAGCTGATCATCGCCTCAAGGCATTAGAGCAACAAACAGATATTTTCTGTGTTGCTTTAAGCTCAGAAGGGGCTTCATGCTCTAAGCGCAAGCGCATTGATTCGTTCAATATGTGGAAATGCAAGGGATCAAGTCCTTATTGCAAGAAACCAAGAATTAACCAACAAAAGAGAGGAAAACGTCCTCATGTGAAGAATATCTCAAGGGTGAAATGTTACAACTGTGACCAGAAGGGTCACTATGCCCGCGATTGTCGCGAGCCAAAGAAGGTACACACCCTTGATACAATTGGGAACTTTGCATATGTGTCAAGTTCTGTATTCTTGACTGAATCTAATCCTCTGTGGACTGTGGATTCAGGAGCGACAGACCATGTAGCGAAGGATAGAGGATCCTTCGTGGAATTCCGACGAGTACCTACTGGAACTAAGTGGATCTATGTGGGAAACAACTCCAGAGCTGAAGTGAAAGGAATTGGCACATGCCAACTGAATATGCGTGATGGACGCACTTTGTTCCTTCATGATGTGTTGTATGCTCCGGAGATTCGTCGGAATTTAGTGTCTGTTTTAGTGTTGGTTAAATTAGGTTTTAATATGAACTTCCATAATAAAGGTGTAGATTTGTATTTGTATACAAACTACTATGGTCATGGTTATTTTCTGGATGGTTTCATTGTATTGGATATTGATTATGTTAATGCAAATGTTTGTTATTCCCTTCTCACGTCTCACAATTCATATGATAATGATGTGAATGTGTGGCATGCTAGACTTGGTCATATTGGCCAACAGCGTATGAACAGACTAGCCAAAGAGGGCTTGTTGGGCAATATTGAAAAAGTCGATTTGCCCATCTGTAAGCATAGCCTAGAAGGGAAAACGATAAGGAAACCATTTGGAAAAGGTAAAAGAGCTGAATTTCCTCTGCATTTAATCCATTCTGATGTCTGTGGTCCAATGAATGTGAGAGGAAGGCATGGGGCTTTTTATTTCATCACTTTTATAGATGATTATACTCGATTCGGATATGTCTATTTGATTTCTCACAAATCTAAAGCAATAAGTTATTTCAAAATGTTTATGAACCTGGTAGAGAATCAATTAGACAAGAAAATAAAAGCATTGAGATCCGATCGAGGTCGAGAATATTTATCTGATGAGTTCAGAAAATTAAGTGATGAAAAAGGAATAAAAAAGACAATTGTCTATTCCATATACTCCTCAACAAAATGGTGTTGCAGAGAGAAGAAACAGAACCCTACTGGAAATGGTTAGGTCCATGATGGCGCAAGCTAACTTACCTATCACTTTTTGGAGTGATGCGTTGTTAACTGCTGCCTATATACTTAACCAAGTGCCTTCCAAATCAGTTACTTCCACTCCATATGAGTTATGGACAGGTAGAAAACCGGACTTAAGTTTTCTTAAGACATAGGGTTGTGCTACCTATACACATGAGTCCTCTCACAAGTTTGGGAAATTGGGTCCCAAAGGAAAGAAGAGTATTTTCATAAGATACTCGGAATACTCAAAAAGGTATGTGTTCATAGGTGAGCAGGAAAGTGGGAGTATAACTGAATTTGAATCACGGGATGTCACATTCTTAGAGGATGAATTTTCCTAAGAAGGGCGAAATAGGGGATGACAACACCCTATTTGAAACCTCGGATCAAGATAATGATCTTAGTGGAGTTTGTCCAAGTGGGAGTAATATGAGAAGTGATGAATTGAATTTGACTCATTCTCAATTGCAACCACATGATGAGACGACATCATTATCTAATCACAGTGGGAGCATAATGGGGAATGATGTGCAAAGAGCACAAACTCCCATACGGCGAACAAGTCGCCAAAGTATTCCCCGTCGACGTTTTGACATTGAAGGGGAAACTTTTATGGTTGCTCCACAAGATGAGGATGAGCCTAGAAATATTAATGAGGCTCTAAATTGCCCTAGTAAGGAAAAATGGATTCATGCAATGGAAGAGGAAATTGAGTCAATGAAATCAAACCAAGTCTGGAAACTGGTTGATCTTCCAAAAGGACGCAGAGCTATTGGGAACAATTGGGTTCTCAAAGTAAAGCGAAAGGCTGATGGCTCGATAGAAAGGCATAAGGCTCGCCTTGTAGCGAAGGGGTATAATCAACAGGAAGGGATTGATTATGAAGATACGTTTTCTCCTGTAGTAAGATTTACCTCGATTCGCATTATTCTGGCAATAGTATCTAGTTTGGATCTTGAATTACATCAGATGGATGTAAAGACTGCTTTCCTCAATGAAGAATTAGAGGAAGAAATTTACATGGAACAACCAACTGGTTTCATGGTAAAAGGCCAAGAAGAAAAGGTGTGTCGACTTTTGAGGTCGATATACGGCCTTAAGCAGTCATCGAGAAAATGGTATATACGTTTTCATAATGCTATAATGGCATATGATTTTACAATGATTGATGAGGATCATTGTGTATATATCAAAAGATCCAAGGATCAATTTGTGATCATATCATTATATGTTGATGATATACTGATTGCTGGAAGCAATATGGAGTTTGTTCATACTGTCAAGAGTTGGTTGTCTTCCAACTTTGAGATGAAAGATATGGGTGAGGCTGCATATATTCTTGGAGTTAAGATTTCAAGAGATCGTTCGAAGAGATCGTTGTCTCTTTCGCAAGAAACATATATAAATAAAGTTCTTGAACGATTTCGTATGCAAGATTGTAAACCCATAGACACTCCTATTGCAAAAGGTGAAGGATTGAGCCATAGACTGTGTCCGAGGACTCCACAAGAAAAGGAACAAATGAAACATGTTCCATATGCTAGTGCAGTTGGGAGCTTGATGTACGTTATGATGTGTACAAGACCCGACATATGTTTTGCAGTTGGAATGGTGAGTAAATACCAATCCAATCCAAGTCTAGCACATTGGAAAGCCGTTAAGAGAATACTGAGGTATCTAAAGGGAACTGCTGATTATACGATGAGTTATCAAGGAAAGGATCTGCGACTCAAAGGCTATCCTGAAACTGTTTAGGGAGGAGGTTTAGACGAAAGGAAATCTACCTCTAGGTTTGTTTCCTTATTGAATAATGGCACCATATGTTGGAGCAGTAAGAAACAAACGTGTATAGCCTTGTCCACGATGGAAGATGAGTTCGTGGCATCATCAGCAGTAATATAAGAATGAGTTTGGCTTTAGAGATTTTTTGGATCACTTAGGTGTTATTGAGAAAGCTGCAAATCAATTATTGGTTAATTGTGATAGCCAAGCAGCTATAGCATACACTAAAGATCCAAAATATCATGGCAAGACCAAAAGTATAGATACCAAGTATAAATTTGTCAAAGATAATGTTGCACGAAAGGATGTGAACTTGCAGTACATATCTACGCATAGAATGGTAGCAGATCCTATGACAAAGCCAATACCTAGAGATGTGTTTTATGGTCATGTAATATCTCTAGGATTGCGTAGAGTCTGATGTACTGGATTGTAATTTCCCTGAGTTGTTCACATGTATGAACTAGTGTTGTTTCATTATTAATGCCTATGAGTCTTTTGTTTGATCTTTATGCATCTTAATGCTTAGTGCATTATATATTATGTTGAGAAAGTATGTCGGACAGATAAGAGATTAGCCCACTCACACGGGTAATCGCCTCTATTTACTATGTGATAGATAGAGATGAGACTGTTTTTAAGCTTATTATCTAGGTGATAATTGAGAGCTCAAGCTTAAAATAAATATGTCGCCTTGACTGAGTGTTAAGATGAGGACATAATACTTACGATGTCCGAAAGTAAAATAACCCACACATTTTACTTTATCTGTCTAAGATGCCAGATGTGAGTTCTGATGAATTTTGTGAATGAGTAAATACGTGAACTCAAGTTAGACATTGGGTATGTCTGAACTATCATCTGTACGGTATTGATTGTGTAGACATACGCTCCATGGGAAAGAAGTTAATACCGTAATACGTATTTCATACTACGTATGCATGAGACGACCTATAAGAGTGGCAAAAGTTATGATCTCAACTTTTATGACATGTGAGACTCTTGAGGAATAGAGTTCCTCATTTTTTAGTGCCCTCATGACTCTTACTTATTCTCAAGATTTCTATTTAGTGTTTGCTATCTTAGAATGTTGCCAATGGTCATGAGATGATTCGATCTAATGGGATATTTCTAGAAAAGCAAGTTGAACTGAAATTGAGAGTTTGAAGGAAAGGGGAAGATCGGATTTGTAGAATCACATTGTGGTTTTGTATTCACAGGTCGACCAATTATGACTGTCTTTGGGATAATCATAATTGTGAATACAATACATATATCATTGTTTAAATGAGATTAAGAGAGATATAAATGTGATCGATCAATCTAGGGTACTGCATACTAAATTTACTCGGAAAATGATGCCCAATATGAGCTGCTATATATTCCTAACAGATGTATAGCAACGAGCTCTCAAAGTATGCTAGTCGCACGGATTATTCACCGGTATGAATGTTGAAAGAGGAAAAGAGGATTTTCAGTTGATGGGCCTAAGTTGGGCCTATCCGCCCATGCTGGTTTTTTGAACCACCATGTGCGAGTGGGAGATGAAGGATTTAATCATGGGCCTAAGTCGGCCCGGCCATGATGGGCCTAAGGGCCCGGCCCACGGGAATTAGGCCCGTGGAAAAGGGTACCTATAAAAGGGGATGAGAAAGAGAATGAACGTACCTTTTCATTTCAGAACGTTCATATTTCTCTCCCAAGAAGCTCTCTCTCTCTCGAAGACGAAGAAACGACTCCGTCTTCTCTTGAACGGCGAATCTTCGACATCGGATCGAACGGGACTGAAATCTCTTCCTCAATACGGCATCGGTGTCTAATCTGTGGCCAAAAAGGTACGCTCGAATCCGTGGTGTGCTTTTGATCGGTGATACGTGACATTCCAGGGCTTATCTTCCGCATATGATTTAGGGGTTCGGTTTCGGTGCCGAACCCGGTTTTTCGGGGATCAAGCGATCCCAACAACTTCAGCCATCCGCTGCAAAACAAGAGTACTACAAAACAATGAAATAGAATATGAATCAGCTTAAATAATTAAATGAATTCATCTGGATTGAACATTAATATTCTAGAGTTATTCAGTTATATAGGCCATAAATAACTAAAAAAGTTAATTGTGCAATATAGGATTACGAAATAGCGTGGATGCATGGAAGAATGGTTACTCTTCACGAATTTCACTCACCTAAGAGCTCGACGTATTGAACAAAATTAGGAAAACATATAAAAAAAGAAATAAGTCCAATCACCTCGAAAGTTCCTCTTCTATTTTAAGCAGATATCGTCGGGATGCCTCTCATGTATTCTTTGCGTCACTACACATCACACGAGATTGAAAGTTTGAAACATAAATTATAATTCAATTGACTTGGAGATATCCAAATCACTCACATTTTCAGCATTTTTACTACTCTCATGTAATGATTGTCATCGACAAATTGGTGTGGTTGGTAAGGTCGTATTGGGACATTGTTATAACATGAGCTTTCTCATTCCAAACCAACATATCAATTAGCCACTCATTCTTCCATGAGTAACTCAAATTATCATAAGATAAAGCCTCGAGGTTGAAGACATAAAGCCTTGAATTGGAGCGTAACAACTAAAGAGTAGCCTAAAATTTACAACAATCAGTAAATGCGATTAACCCTAAACGACTAAGTAACGGAAAACGGCGATCAGTGATATAGAATAAATAAATCAACATAAGATATAGTTTGTTGAGGTTCTCGCTCTCGTTCTTCAATTTCTTCTCACACTGCATAGCATCATCAAATTAAATAAAATCCCATATTATCAAAGTCAACTAATTGAATACAATTCATCACTTACATCTGCAGCGCGGTGTTGAAATTCCTCCAACAATTGTTGTCTAAAGGAAAAAAAAAACATATTCATTATATATAAGCATTATGTTGAAGCAAAATCCCACTGCAAAAAAAAAAAGAGTACTATAAATTAATGAAATAGAATATGAATCAGCTTAAATAATTAAACGATTTCATCTAGATTGAACATCAATATTCCAAAGTTATTCAGTTAAATAAGTAATAAATAACTAAAAAAGTGAGTTGTGCAATATAGGATTACGAAATAGCGTGGATGCATGGGAATTGTTACTCTTCACGAATTTCACTCATCTAAGAGCTTGACCTATTGGACAAAATCAGGAAAACATATAAAAAAAAAATAGGTCAAATCACCTCGAAAGCTCCTCATCTATTTTAAGCAGATATCGTCGGGATGCCTCTCTTGTCTTCTTTGCGTAACTGCACACCACACAAGATTGAAAGTTTAAAACATAGATTATAGTTCAATCAACTTAGACATATCCAAATCACTTACATCTTCAGCCTCTTTACTATCCTCATGTAATGATTGTCGTCGACGAATTGGTGGGGTTGGAAAGGTCATCTTGGGATATTGTTATGACAGGAGCTTCTCATTCCAAACCAACATATCGATTAGCTACTCATTCTTTCATAAGTAACTCAAATCATCAGAAAATAAAACCTCAAGGTTGAAGACATAAAGCCTTAAATCGGAGCATAACAACTAAAGAGTAACCCAAAATTTACAACTATCAATAAATGCGATCAACCCTAAACAAATAAGTGACGGAAAACGGCAATCAGTAAAGCAGAATAAATAAATCAACAGAAGATATAGTATGTTGAGGTTCTCACTCTCGTTTTTCAATTTCTTCTCGCACTGCATAACATCATCAAATCAAATAAAATCCAATATTATTGAAGTTGACTAATTCAATACAATTCATCGCTTAAATCTACAGCGCGATGTCAAAATTCCTCCAACAATTGTTATCTAAAGGAAAAAATATATATATTCATTAGATATAAGCAATATGTTGAAGAAAAGTTAACAATAGGTTCTTGTTCTCGTTCTTCAATTTCTTTTCGCACTGCATAACATCATCAAATCAAATAAAATCCCATATTATCGAAGTTAACTAATTTTATACAATTCCTCGCTTAAATATGCAGTGCGATGTCGAAATTCCTCAAACAATTGTTGTTTAAAGGAAAAAAAAAAAGGAATATATTCATTAGATATAAGTAATATGTTGAAATAAAAGTTAACAATATCATTTATATGTATCACTTGTGAAATTTACCCATTCCACTAAATCTCCGAGCACACGTGATCAATCTTGGCCTTAACTTCAGCCATCCCGCTTCAAAACAAGAGTATTGTAAAGCAATGAAATATAATATGAATCAGCTTAAATAATTAAATGAATTCATCTGGATTGAACATCGATATTTCAAAATTATTCAGTTATGTAAGTTATGAATAGCTAAACAAGTGAGTTGTGCAATATAGGATTACGAAATGGCGTGGATGCACGAAAGAATTGTTACTCTTCACAAATTTCACTCATCTAAGAGCTCGACATATACCACAACACAGTAGTGGATGACTTTCGAAGGAAAAAGGCTATACACAATTTCAAAGGCTAGCTTACCTCCCTTCTCAGGGTGCAATTGATTTGACTGGCAACATATGAAGCAAGTTCAAAATCAATGGTCTTTTTTCTTTGGTATGTACTGGGATCATTAGTCTGGGAGGGCTAAACTAACATCGAAATAAACCCAAAAAGATATGCAAATCATAAGTGAAAAGATACTTTTGCCAATTATAGTATAGCCGAACGAGACTTATCACTCACCTTGTCCATCTTTGCGTGGTCTAGACCTTCAAGGTTCTTCAATGTCGACAACGACTGCAAGGTGAACCTGTAAGGAGCCAGTCAAAAATCCATACGATCCATTGAAGCCTTTCTTCACCGTGGGATTTACAAAAGACACCGAACTAAACAACAAGCAACTGGTTTCTAATGTGGCCAGTTTATGGATGCGCATGTTCTTCACGTCAGCTTCTCTGCGACCAAGCCTTGGGGTGTCAACAGTGAGGGAAATGGCCGTGAAGCGAGCTCTTTCTTCAGCTCTCCCCACAAGATGAGCTACTATATCACTGTCTCTGTAAACCTCATTTCCTGAACACGAAGGTCACTGGTTATCTTTTAGTCTACTCAAATCTTTAAAGAGCCAGAACAACCTGGATCTATTAGGATTTGGAGGAGTGCATATTCACCTTACATAAAATAGGAAGGAAAAAAATAGGGTTACCAACTCCAGTGGAAGCAACTTCTTCAATGTTAGGAGTAGCCCATGAAGATAATCTGCGGCAGAAATGTGAAGATTTTATAAGCGAAGCAACATGAACACGTATCGAAACATCCTAAGCCAAAAATTGTTAGCAGATTTAGAATAGGGTTCAGTAATTATCTAGACGTCATCATCTGGCAAACTCCAAAGAAATGATAAAAAAGTTTCATGTATTTAAAAAACTTGATAGTAGTATCAACAAACGGTTAATGCCGGTTTTGACATAGCGGTACTCAGTAGAACCATTGATATTGAAGCCAAGCGCAAGAAACTTTTATTGTAACTGCTCCAGCTACTGCCGATGTAGCTCTTGCGGTTGCATACTTCCCTGGATATAGATCAGGAAACTATCAGGCAAGAAGTCTGATCCTTTGCGGTATTAGCAAAGACCTAATAGCAAATTACAAGCTTTATTGAAAAAAGAATGAAACTTCTTTCTTTTGCTAATCCAAGAAATAAGCTAGCATAATTTTGCAATTCAAAATGTTATTCAACGCAATCTTATCTTATTAGAAATTTTATTTCGATGACAAAATGTGATCTGAGGAGTTTCTAGCTATATAACTCGACTGTTTTTATTACAATGTGTGTGTGTGTGTTTTTTTTTTAACAAGAATACGATCAAAATATAAGAAAATCATTCTTATATTTTCACACTTCGTCACAAAGCTAAATTCTTGTTCCCCTAAATATATGTTGAAAAACCAAAATTCTTTGGAGCGGGCCTTGTTTTACTTATCAAAGTAAAAAGCAGGCCCCTTTATTGAAGTGTTAACAACCTCTATTGTGAAAGTACAGGTGTGAAGGAAGAGGTGGCCCACCCACTCTAAATAGACGGCCGATAATTGACACATGACACCCACATGTACACGTGGCATGTACAAGAAAATGAATGGAAGATTAAAATTTGTATATTTAAACTTACGGGGTTGATGCAGATATCGAAGAACAAATTGCGCCAGAATTTCGCTCCTACGACAATGGTCCAAATTTCTCATGCAGCCCGATGATTTACGCATTTGAACCTATTTACTCGGTTGAGATTCACTCCGTGGCAGTCTCTTGATTCCGAGTGGGGTTTCTCCACCGAAAAGAAACCATGCCACGTGGCCCGTCAGAAACAAAGACAAAAGATACGGTCTCGGACTAGTCAACCGCCCA
This sequence comes from Eucalyptus pauciflora, assembly GCA_007663325.1. Taxonomy (NCBI): domain Eukaryota; kingdom Viridiplantae; phylum Streptophyta; class Magnoliopsida; order Myrtales; family Myrtaceae; genus Eucalyptus; species Eucalyptus pauciflora. The sequence continues at coordinate 1,684,092 of VMYD01000077.1, forward strand.
CACCAATCACATCACAACTTCACTTCAGACAAAATGTCATCCGGCACGTGGAGATTTTGATGTTTGACGCGTGTACATACATACATACATACATTTACACAGGGAAACAGAGAGGCTGAGAGATGCCATCGCCCAGAGCACCACCGTCGACGTCGATGATGGAGAGATTGCTGGGCCTCCTCAGGATCCGGGTCGAGCGCGGCGTCAAGATCCAATGATGATCCCTACGTCGTCGTCAAGATGGCTGTACGCATGTCCGCCTCCTCCTTTAGTCCCTCTCCGTTTTTACCCTCATTTTTTATCTTGCATGCAACACTTCACGTACGATGATTTGACCCTATTTTGGCCAAGTTCCGATTTTGGGGGAACATGAAGATAGGGGCGTGCACTTAGATCTTTTCGGTGACTTGGGTCGTTGCCCAAATGATCCGATTGAAACAACTTAACTAACGATATCTCATTGATGCGAATTCCATTCCTTATAGCTGCTTCATTTCATGATTATTAAGTTTGGCGTTCACCTTTTATCAAATATCAATGGCTCTCCATTTATTCCTAACAACAACCTTGACCTTTCCTCAAGTTGCACTGCTATCTCTGTTTCATCAAATGTCTCAACTGAACGAACGAAGTGCTGGATGGAGAGTCTCTTTGTAGAGATAGAATTTCGGTCCAGTTTTTGTACAAAGCACCGGAGAGGGAATCCTCCCCACAGTTTTTTTCAACTGTATTTGATGAGATTATTTCGGTCCTCAATAGAATTTGCATTGCCTCTTGAAATTTGCATGATCCTGTCAGGAGTTTCCATGCGTTTTTTGCCTTGATAAGTTCTGTATCTGCTTTTGCCAATGAAGACATCGGTACTTTATCTGCGTTAGCAATTCACTAATGAATTATTTTTCACTAGATCTTGCCTTAGTAGCCCCGATTGAAGAACTTGCCACTCATAACTACATTTTAACAAACTTTGCTAGATCATCGGAGTCGCTTCTTCACCGCATGAGACCTGGAAAGTTTTTGTAAACTCTTTTTCGCCTTTTTTCAGTTCCTTTAATTGCCTTGATGGCGTATTATCTTCCTGTCCTGCGGATGAGTAACCTTCAAACGTCATTCTTCACCCATTTTTGCCTTTGGTTGTTTAAGACAACGATCCGATGGATCCAATTAATCATTCTGTTCAAGCCTTTGAAGTCTACTACTACCCTTTCAGAGAGAGGGTGGGATATATCCATGTACTCTCTCTTTCTATGCATATGTGCGTTTTGCTCACTTTTGATTCATTCCTGAAGTTGAGGCCAAAGGACCACAAATCCTTCCATGATGGTACGGGCTTCTTGATGTCACATCGCGCTTCACTATTCCTGTGAGAGGAGATTACTTGAGTTGGACATGCTTCTATATGGCGGTTTGCTGTCAAAGCTGTTACTATTTGAATCGATCTCCCTTATAAATCCTCTAGTTAAAGGGGGAATAGATGAGGCAGAAATTGAAGAGCCCGTCTAATGAAGAAGGATGTTAATCCTGGGTGGAACAGAGATCCGACTCTCTCTGTTTCCAATTTTACCATTCCAGTCGTGTTGGTAAGTTCTCTCTCCCTCTCTCCCTTTGTGACTTAAGTCGGATACATATGAATTATTTTCATGATGCCCCATCCCCATTGGCCTCTTTGTTTGCCGGTCTTTTCGTTGCCAGTGTGCCTAAGTTACAAACTATCGAAAGTCGTCTGACCGCATCTTTGGATGATGTATCTTGCACTAAGACCGGTTTTTATGTAAAAGACGTCATCATTAAGTTTAGCATACTTGCACACAACTTTAGGGGTCATGCTGAACCATATTACAAACATGTTACATTAGGTTTCGTTAGTTTGTATCTCAACTTACCAACAGTTCAGATATACTCAGTGTCCATGCAAATTTCATATCGCACGAAGGGAAATGCATTAAAGGATGTAGTCCCAATGCTTCTTAAATTTTCCCACATTCATTAACGGAGTGTGAAAACAAAAGTAAGAGTTTAATTGTGAGTTGCATATTCATTGGCTCTTCCGCTTTTTGTGTAACTAGCCGTGGAAAGGACATGAAAGCGAACAAGAGGCCATGTCTTTAGAGTGCTGAGTGGTGACGTATGTGTCGTTTAGCACAAGACCAGCTGCTTTCTTGGCTTGGCTTCTTTAAAGAATGGTTACCTCTTTTCTATTAACCGTATCACTTTTCACTGCCCGTCTCACATTTGTAATGTTAATGTTTCTCCTGCTTATTATTTTTTCAAAGGGTATACATGCAAGTTTCTTTCAATGCAAATTTCTCAGTCTCTGCCTCATCAGTCTTCTCTCAGTTCGGTCATTGCAGACAGTGTAGCTCTTGATATGGTTAGACTTCCTTCTCATCTAGAATCGAGGTTGTTCTGACACCATTCCAATCGCCCTTACGATCCACAGCGTGATATGAATAGCCTAGCGCGGATGAGAGTAGCTCATAAAGTAAATGCCAATTTTACCACTCTTAAGAACTCGGCAAGCTCCGACCCGATCCATCGTAGCTTGCATGTAGGAACCTGTTTCCAGCTTAGGTTATTTAATGAACACTTGATTCGTCAACCTGAAAGAAATTAAGATGGTGCCATTCTGCATTACTGAAGTTTTTCCTGAATAGGGGAAGATAGATGTTGATATATCCTCGTGGCAGACAGTTTATGACCGCAACTCGTTCAGCGAAGATGACAAAACGGGAGATGATGAGTTCGACATAAAACCTTTCATAGAAGCTCTCGAGATGAATCTGCAAGGCCTTTCCAGCGGTGCTGTCATGACGAGAGTGCAACGTCTTAGACGAAACTGCCCCGCTGAAGAAAGCTGCATCGTCTGGATCGAAGGACGGGTTGTCCAAGACATGTGCCTCGGACTGAGAAATGTCGAGTGCGGAGAAGTGGAGATTCAGCTCCGGTGGATCGATCTCCCCGATTCCAAGGGCTTATAAAGCACCACGCGCTTGCCCCGTGATGCGGTTGCCCCGTGTTCTGTACTCAAACAACCTCTCTTGTTCATACCATCCTGCAAAGTGAAGTTGATGCATCTGTACTTTTGCCCCCTCGGGACTTCTCTGTACGTGCTCGGTGAGGTAGTGACGTCGCACATGCTCCCGTCTCACATGATCTATAGGTTAAGCTATTCGAAACAACATGATCATAGCGCGATACGCGGCGATTGGATATACACAAGAAGCACTCGGTGCAGCCCTATCTCTTGCCATTTCTGGCAATCTTTGAACTTGCTTTTGGGGATTTTCGCTCACGCTTTGGAAAAATTTCTACTGGAATTAAATCGTCAGATTCTCTCTCTCTCTCTCTCTCTCTCTTCACCCAGTTTGCAACACTTGATCAGGTTCAAAGAAAAATGAGAATTCTGTCGAAGTTCCGTTCGAGTAATTATCCATCTTTGTGCTCATTTAACTTTCCAGTCATGAATACATACATATGGGGTATCTTAAGCTAGATCGAATTGTTAATTATTAAGGCAGGTTTATGCAATCGACCAAAACTATAAAGACACCACTGATATTTTAAGCTAGATTGCTTGCCTATTATCTTCTAGGCAACTGTACTTTGCTCTCTTTTCTCTTTGTTTGTGTGTGTATGGGTGTTCAATTTGAGTATTTGAATCGAGTCAAGTTCGATTATCTGATTTTGTCCACTCAACTCCACTTGATTTTAACCTATTTGAAGGACTCCATTGTGATCCACTGATAGAAGGGCATATCTGCCGTTGCAGGTTTCTTGACCTCCAACAAGAAGGTGAGGTGCTAAGAAGTTTATACTGAAGAACCTCATACACTAAATTCCAAAGCAAAACGAGCAACTAAATAATTGGATTGGAGAAGAATTATTAGTCAAAAATGCAGCATGACGAGGTTATTTGGCAAGTCATTCAGCACAACCATTGCAGTTATATGGCCAAGTGATTCGATTAACCCTAAGTGATCTCACCTTATCATATTACTTCTCCTTGACAATTTGGGCAAGAATTACCTTAATTTGATCTTGCAGGATTACCACTGGAATATTTTGTTGAAATGAATACAACGTAACAGGGATTTGTAATAGGAGCTCCTGCTCTCTAGCTAACAGCCATTATGCTACTATCCATGACCGTAATGATACTATGTGAGTGAGGCTGCAGAGAAATTACGAGAAGGTCCTTGAGATTATTGATGAGCATCTGGTATTGGCAATTTAGCTTTGCAGTGAAACAGGTTGCTTTGCTTTGTTCTGGCATTTCACTAATTGCTTCAAATCCTCTGTTGGCAGATGTATTGGCCAAAGTTTCTTGTTCATAAGACCAAGCAAAGGTTGACCAAAATGACTCAAATGCGCATCCGAATGAGGAAGGTTGCTCTGAAAACTAGGTTCGAAACCCTTCATGCATTCAGCTGCTCTATCATAGAACGTGTTTTCATGATAAACCATATCTCTTAATCTTCTGTTTTGCTATTTGATGGCACTTGTCAGTTTGATCAGTAATATGGCGATTATAGTTGTTATCTAGAATTTGTTGTCTAAGATGTGAATGTAAAAGAACTATTTGTTCAGGTGAATGCTTTTGTGTCAGATTTGGGAATATGAATCTCTTGTCAAACAAATTTATCTTAGCAGCAAATATTTACTAGGTTCCTCTATAGTTCTCTTAGTAAGGTTTCACTACAACTCTCTTAAGTCGATTTCAGCAGTATGTTTATTTTCTCCAAAGTTTCTATACCGTACATATCTTATGTGTTGGCTTATGTGTATCATGATTGTAAAATCGCAATTCACAAGGTCATAGCATTTGCATTTTTGAAACCTCCTTGTTCAAGAACACGCCGTGGACATTGCTATGACCAATGTCTGGACTGGTCCTTCGGGGCATCTCCTCTGTTTCAGCTTTATACTTAAACATGCCTTTCTTTTATAATAGGGAAAAGATCATGATGACACCGAGGAAAGAAAAAGAAGAGAGAGGCTAGAAGGGAGGAAAAAGCAGAAAAGGCGGCAGTTTTGGATAAGGTTTGTTGGGTTCACCTTTACAGCCATGGAAGTGCTTCACCCAGTATATCATCCAAAATTTTCACTTTGTGTTGGCTCTGCTGCAGAGTGTTGATAAAGAGCTATTAGAATGCCTAAGGAAAGGAGTGTGTGGTGATATCTACAATAGTCCGTCAAAGAGTATGGAAAAGTCCTTGAGATGCATACGTTGCAGGCTGCCTATGAAGATGAAGAGGAGGTATACTAAATGAACCGATGTTATTTTTGTTGTTTGAGGAGGAACATGCGGCTCTGTTAGAAAAGTATTTCTGTATGAAAAATGTAGAAGTTTTGCTTCTTGCTAGAGTTCGTCATTTGATGATTTTATGCAATCTTGATTCTGGAATTAGCAGGAGCCTCAGATAGAGTATGTGGAAGGTTACGTTGATCTTGAGGAAGAACTAGAAGATGATATTCAAGATTTTTATGGTCTTGATATGAATAGAGTTCGCGCAATTGGTGACAATGATGAAGGTTCTTTCTATACATAGACACATATTTCAAGAGCTGTTAACTTGTTTTTCCGTTCTTTATGGTCTCTTGCTGTATTTACGTTATGCTTTTCTTCATTCCCTTTAAAATCACGCGAGACAATAAGCTTCTAGAGGACTTATGTGCTTCCTGGATCCAAGTAGTGGAAGCTAATGAGTTTTGGTTCGGAAGAGAGGAAGAAAGGAATCCTCCTTGGCTTTGAGAAATGTTGAGAAAGGTGATGCAGGTTCTAATCCCAATAAAAGAGCCAAGGTTCTCATTGAGGTGAGTGCGTGATTTTAAATTTTCAGATCTGCTGTCAATATGAACTTTGCGTATGATAAGCATGTGCTGTGTATTAGTAGTGACAAATTTAAGTTCAGCTTTGCAAAGGAATGAGAATTTTCTATTAGTATTGACAAATTTATAGTTCAGCTTTGTTTTATACATGGAAATCACTTTGTGCAGAAGTGGTGGGTAGTCTTGCATACTAGAGTGGCATCATGCCGTGACCAACCTACATCCTCTTCCGATGCTTTCTCATCAGTCATATACACATCATGATTGTGGTCGAGTCTTCGTTTTTTTTCTTTGGGTTGTCTCCTTCTTTAGCAGAAATGAAAGCTTTTCAGGTTATGATTCCAATAATTTTGATGACATCCTCTTTCCTGAGGACCGAAGTGGCAGAGGGACTTAAACCCACTCCTTCGAGACTGTCTTGATAGGATCATGCCATGCACATGTGACTGGATGGGCTACTTTTTCAATGCTGACGTCTAGTGAAGGATGCGAGGGATGGTGCTTACTACTGTTCTGTGCAAAAATAGCTTTGATAGTTTATGGTGCAGTAGCAGAATTTCTGGTCATGTTAACTTTGATTAGGCTATTAAGAGGTGCATGTTTTGACGTTTTACACTGGGGTCTCCTTCGATCTCATCTAGTGTGCTGGGATGGCACAAGTCACATATCTTAGGATGTTTTCCCATCGCATGAACCAGCGCAGGTGGGGTTCTCCATCTGAAGTTTTGAGGGGGGCGGTTGAGCACATACCATGTAGTCAGGATAGTTAAATGAATATAGTCTCCGTCATTGGGTTGAAGGCAAATTCTATTTATGGCTTTTTTTGGCCATCTATATGTGGTTAGCTAACTTGGATGGGAAATTGTTCAGTTCATCATGGAAATGGCTTGTTCCTTTCGTAGGTTGGTATTGAATTGGTGCTGTGTCTTAGTCCAGGATTACTAACCCCACTGTAAGCAGTAAATGCCCACGTAGCATTCAATTAGTTTCTTGGACTCTTCTTTGAGATTTCTGCCTGGCATGTCACAATGCATATTCTTTCGAACAACAACGACAACGATAATGACGACCATAATAACAAAAGCTGATTATTATTTCTGCGCTTGTGCTTTATATCATCGTGCGCACTATTTATAGAAAAATCTCATGCCAATGTCAGTGTCTGAAACCCATTCTTTTGATTGGCAGGTTGAGCATGAGAACACTGATGAAAGACAAATTACAGTTCACTGAGGGCTTGCTCTGTTTCACTTCATAAGCCAGATGGGGGTGGCTGTCTCGTCTTCGAAAGTGTATACAACCTAGTACGATCATTCGCTAATTCCTTTGAAACTTTTGTTAGTGTGGACCTAGAAATGCTTGCAATGCGAGAACTCTTATACTCGTTATACCCTTAGTTCTGCTACCTCTACTGCGAGAACGGTAATATGGACATGTCATCATCGGGATGGGGCAATATGCCTCTGTTCTTGCAATGTGAGATCTAATTTTAGAAATTTCGTGATTTTCTAAATTCGACTTTTACTTGATAGTGCGGAATTTGTGTACGATGTTGTATTAGTCCGGGTAAAGCATCCGATTTTCTAATTCGATTCTATTATTTGCTCATAGCAATTCTATAACTAAGAGATTAACAAAGAGGATGGCATGTCGGGCTGCTTTCTCACGTGCTCTTAATCTCGATCTAAGATTTATATCAAGGAGTTCTCGAGCAACATTTCGCCTTGTTGGCTCATCACATGTGAAAATCTAATTTTTTCATGCATTTGAATAAAATAGAGAAAGGACTCTTATTGAATTCCATGAACAATTACTGAAGCCATACCCGGCCATCACTATCTAAACACAGGCCGTGACAATTAAGATGGCATGGGTTGATTAAAATCTTTATTTAAACGATAAAGGAATAATTTGCGAAAGTGCTACCAATCAGTTGATATATTTGCTGAGTCGGTCGCGACGTAATTACATGCATAATTAGATTAGAACCGAGGGGTTTGCCTTTTGTGTGGTGTTGGTGAACCTAGCAATTAACTCTATTGGTGGGCCAAATCTCATTGATCAAGCTCAAATTGTTCCGAACTCGACAAGCTTGGACCGCGTCGGCCCACGAACACACCTCTCTTCTTCTTCATCTCCCTCTGTCCCAGTTCCTCTTTGCATCGAGAAGGGAAGCAGTGTGGATTTTCCTGCAATTGGGTGACTTCTTCTAGTTTGGAGAGCGCAAAATCGTTAATTGATCTCGGTACATCTTTGAGGGGAAGTATCTTGATTAGACTCTATTTGTTGACACATTGTTAGAATAAAAAGGTATGTGTAGCTTGGCGTACAATATTTGTGACTGTGAATCAATTACGGTAGAGACCAAAGTGATTTAAGTAGTGGACACTAAACAAAGAAATTTTACCTTTCGTCATTCTACGGAGGTGCAACGTGTTCAACTAATCGACATTTTCTTTAGTCAAGAACTTGAACAACCGTGGGTTGTGGATTCACATAGTTGTTGGCACTTAAATTATTTAATGAAAAAAAAATTAAAAAAGAGAGAGTGAATAATAGTAAAAGGACCAAAAAATGAATAAATGCGCGTGAAGCCCATCTCGCATACCGACCATTTCAGCTAACTAGAATAGAAGAAAACCTAGCTCATGCGTAACTGGCCTATGGGCTCAAGCCCATCACTGGAAATTCGCTTTTTAAGCCCCAATGAGGCCCGGCCCCCCCTCTCTCCCGCTCTCGTACCCAGGTTCAAAAGAAACCGTCTAGAATCAAGTGATTTAATTCAGTCCAATCCGTCCGGCCCAGTATCGATGAAGAGGGCCCATGGGCCGAACACTGCAGTGCCCGTCGCCCCCCTGAAATTGACAAAGACGCCACCACTTTCGACGGAGGCGAATAAACCCAGAACGACGGAACAGAATCCTCAGCAAAATCGCGAAATACCGCTCCAGTTCGGACTTCGGAGGGCCGCTCCCTCTTCGATCGCCAGATTCACCGCCGGCGATTCATGTCGCGGTACGTCTTCTGTTGATTCGCATGCATAAACTTGCTCCTTCGAAATTCAAATCGCACAAACTAAAGTGCGGTTTCTGGTGTTTCGAAGCTGTCTTCAAGTGTTGGAATTCACTGATCGCCTGCTCATTCGTTTAGGGTTTGCTCGCATTCACGATTTTGGGTTGCTCTTTAGTTCTTATGCTGCTTTATGTCTTCTGGGCTTTGAGTTACTCGCTGTGTTCAAGTATTGGAATTCACTGATCGCCTGCTCATTCGTTTAGGGGTTTGCTTGCATTTACGATTTTGGGTTGCTCTTTAGTTATTATGCTGCTTTATGTCTTCTAGACTTTGTCTTATGATGATTTGAGTTACCGGCTGTCTTCAAGTGTATCGCCTGCTCATTCGTTTATTTCAAGTGTTGGAATTCACTGATCGCCTGCTTATTCATTTAGGGTTTGCTCGCATTCACTGATTTTGGGTTGTTGTTTAGTTGTTACGCTGCTTTATGTCTTCTACCTTGAGTTACTCACGTTTCAAAGTTGTCTTCAAGTGTTGGAATTCACTAATCGCCTCACCATTTTCCGTTGCTCATTCGTTTAGGATTGCTCGCATTCACTGATTTTGGGTTGATTTTTACTTGTTACGCTGCTTTATGTCTTCTACCTTGAGTTACTCATGTTTCAAAGCTGTTTTAAGTGTTGGAATTCACTGATCGCCTCACTGTTTTCCGTTGCACGCATTCACTGATTTTGGGTTGCTTACGCTGCTTTATGTCGCTTTGTCTTCTGATAATGAGCCCCTAATCAATACGTTGTTTTGGAATGAAAAGCTGCTGTGATAACAATGTCTCAAGACGACTTCACCATCCCGCACCAATTCGTCGACGACGACCATTACAGGAGGGTAGTCAAGAAGACGAAGATGTGAGTGATTTGTATATCTTCAAATTGATTGAATTATAATTTCTGTTTTAAACTTTCGATCTCGTGTGGTGTGCAGTGATGCAAAGAACACAGCAGAGGCATCCCAACGATATCTGCATAAAATAGATGAGGAACTTTCGATGTAATTTGACTTTTTTTCTTTTTTATATGTTTTCCTGATTTTGTCTAATACGTCGAGCTCTTAAATGAGTGAAATTCGTAAAAAGTTATAATTTTTCCATGCATCCACGTTATTTCGTAATTCTATGTTGCACAAATCACTTGTTTAACTATTTATGGGTTATATAACTGAATAACTCTGGAATATCGATGTTTAATCCAGATGAATTCGTTTAATTAATTAAGCCGATTCATGTTCTATTTCATTGTTTTATTGAACTCTTGTTTTGCAGCGAGATGGCTGATCTTAAGGCCAAGATTGATCAAATGGGCTCGGAGATTGATCCGAATGGGTAAGTTTAACAAGTGATACATGTAAGTGTGGTATCGTTAACTTTTGCTTCAATATAATGCTTAATATATTTTTTTGCCCTCTTTAGACAACAGCTAGAGGAATTTCAACACCGCGCTGTAGAGGTAAGCGAGGAATTGTATTGAATTAGTCGACTTCAATAATATGAGATTTTATTTGATTTGACAATGTTATGCAATACGAGAACAAATTGAAGAACGAGAGCGGGAACTTCAACAAAATATATAAGGATGAGATTTATGGAGGTAACTTTATTTGTTAGTCCCTTTAAGTTTATGAGTTTTTCCAAATAAGCTAGTGATATAATTGATTTGGTTATGTTGGTCATCTATTTTTGCATAGATGAGTTTCGTAAGTTCCAAGCTGAGAAGCAAACTTTCATGGCACGGCTTGTCGAATTAAGAAAGAAGGAGAAGGATAAACTGGCAACAATTCATGATCAAATTGAGCGATTGAATAACAACGTCAAAAGGAAGATGATGGTAATTTAATGGTTTTAGATATGCTAGTGCTTTTGGAATTGCTCGATGCGTAACATTTGGACATTTTTTTTTTCTGTGAAATGCAGGTCATGGAGGATTGCACGACTTTGGTGACGTTTCAGGCGTCAATGTTAGATGAAGAAGGGCATCGGGCGTCAATGTCTGTGGAAGAAGGGGGTCAAGATCGCACAAACACAACAACGACAGAATCTTAAAGTCCTACCCTCGCTGCTGATGTAAAGCTGGTTAGTTGTTGATTTAAGGGAACCATTCGGCTTTGTTGTAAATGCCCCTGCCTCTGATTTCTACTTGTTTTTGGAACATTTAGAGGATCTGGTGCCATGACTTCTTTGGCTTGTCTAAGGATTTGATTCCTACTTAAAACACAATCTTTTGTTTGATGACTTTGTTACTTTTGTTATGAAAGTGGAATGCGAATTTGCCTGTATAAACTCAAGGTTCAATTAGAGCAGAAATTTTATTTGGGGATTGAGGGTTGGTCACGGCTCAAAGTGGAAAACAAAATCAATTGCTACATGTGCGAGATCGTAGCTTTCCTAAAGCCTTCCACATTCGTTCTATAGGTTCACGAGAGATAACCAAATGTGTCTTTGGCTTATTAGCAGGAGCTTGCACAGGCAACGCTATCCGGTGCTTGCGAACCAAATGTATCTTTGGCTTATTAGCATTAGTTCAAAAAGGAGTTTTTCTTCCTCAAGTTTTTTTTTTTTCCTCATATTCGTTCTTGGTCTTCACAAAGAGAGAGAGGTTAATCACATCATATCAGTTTATATATCCTTGACTATTCCTACTTATATCACAGGGATTTTTGGCAACTCTGGCGATATAAACTCGGGGGAGTACTAGCGCGGGGACTCACCCCTTAAGTTGCGCAACGTGACGAGTCGGGGAATCAAACCCTAGCCTTTCGTGTAGCCAGTGTGCGTCCTAACCAACTCGCCCACCACGGGGTGGGTACATCACAGGGAGCATTAGATATTGACTAAAAGTAAAAAGTAACATGTGAAATGCTAACAGAGAAAAAGGTTAAGTAAAACACAAAAAATCATATGTTTTATCTTAATGTACATTTTTAATCGGAGTAGAATTATCGGTTTAAATGTACAATGTAGGTATTCCCTGTGTATCTTTCCAGGACCTTCCCAGGACCTCTGTATATTGAATCTGAATTTCACCTGTACCAAATGATTTCACCAGGAAAGGCAATTTTCGTCTTCAAGTACAATTCAAACCCCAGGCGTTGCTACCCCTATCCCAAATGCCAAGCCGTGGCGCCAACTCGGCCAATGTCCAGTTAGAGCCGCACAAAAGGGACTGCTTTCGCAGGAATTTGACCCTGCTTATCCATGTGGAAAGAATGGAACTTGTCCATGATAAATGACTCAACCAGAAACTCACCAACCAAGAGGACAAACTTAAAACTGCATTTACATATAAATGCAATACGTCATCTTATCAAAAGAATGATCCATCATATGAGCAAGTGAAGGACTTATCAATCTAAGAGTCCCTGATCCAATCCGTTCATGTCTCATACCGTCGATGCTACAAACTCCGGACTCATGTGCCGGAACCAAAAAGTGGGAGTTACAATTAGCGGATTGCCCAAGAACAGAAGAAAGGAAGCAAATTTCTCATTTTTCATAACATAAATAGACGCAGTTCCTGGATCCCAGCAATAGTCAAACCAGATAAATAGCTTATACACAAGAAAAGACAATTTTTGCAGCAGTCCTGAAAAATCGTGTCTATAAAACACCTCCTTTCCTTCGTGTCGGTTGGACGTTTATTACAAAGTGAAACAATGATGAAAGAATCCCAAAAATTTTGGTAAGACATATATTACCACCAAATATCACAAATCTTGGAGGAGAAAAAATCAAGAATAATATGGACTCGTCTTTTTCTACAGGTGGCTACACTTGGATACAGAACCAATTAGCGAGCATTCGTTTAAAAAGCAGAAAGCATGCTCCTGAATCTAACAGGATTTCGGTTTAAGCCTTAATCCTTGAGGACTCCCCCCACAGCACTCTCCATTCTTGAGTACCATTCCCCAATACGAGTGTGCTCCACCATATCTTTACCAGACCTCAAATATCCGATCAGTCTTAAAACACCAAAGACAGCAAGATTGGCCAAATTATGCTTTGAGCCCCCTGTAACAGCAGATATTATGATGAGTAAACATCTTGACCACAAAAGTCCAGACATTATTATGAGTAAGGTGCATATGATCACAGAAAACCTTTTGCGCAAATGAAACTTTTCTCCAGATGTCAACCACCAGCTATATCAATAAAAGCTTTATATGAGTCGCATAAAAGGTTTTTACCTCAAGCATTATCATAATGTGCTTAAAAGGGTCGGCCACACAAAGCATCATGCCATAAGTTCACGCTTCAAGAATCGTTAATTAATGAACATTTCCTAAATCTTATGAAGGACGAACTTCCCACAGTTTTCAAGAATAAGAGAGCATATCTTTTATTGCCTACATGCCATCCCAACTTTTTAATGTAGGTTAGAGACATCATCTATACACCAAATCGTCTAAAATATCCAGATAGCTCACAGTGGAGATGCTTTTATTAGTACTTTCTCAGAAGGCAGAACCTTTGTCCATCATCTCTACAGGTCTAAGGCTAATAAACATAATAAAAATCTTCTCACAAGAAATTGATCTATTAACATTTCTTGCTTAACAAATGTATAATTTTGAACCTTATCATATTCATTTCTTTGAAGCCATCCCAGCTTAAAGAAAAACTAGATTGTATGCATGCACTATGCTCATGTGCAATAATTTCATTACGCACATCGTTGTAAGGAATCAATAATAAAGTCAATAACTGTCATTGGGTGGACAGATAAAATACTCAACATTGTTTTGTTTTTTTTACCACTATATGAATTATTCTAGAAAGCAAAGACTAAATGAACATTGTACTTTTCTTTCAATAACTTATCAGAGTATTTATTCAAAAATTTAGAAAAAAAATATGAAAGAAGATGCAATTGATTGTTGCCTTGTAGGAACAATTACAGAATTTCACCAAGTGCACCTTTTAGTATAAAGCGGGAATCCATTAGAGTTGGTTACCTATGTGAGGTGCAGAACAAATAAAACCAGTGATGCAAGTAAAGCAATCAATGCAAACGCCAGTGACCCATCCAAGGTGAAGTGTGACAAAGATGATCCAGAAATGTAAAATCACAAAATCTGCCTGCTTTCACAAAAAAAAACCCCTTTTTTTATTGGCAGGGGTAGTTACCTCACAACAGTCTTGCAAAATGCAAGATGACTACACTACATGCAGTAAAAATATCTAATACACAATCTATCAACAGAGGTCAGTAGATGAGTAAAAGACTGACATAATTATTAAAGAAGCACGTTTCAAGCAACTATTCCATATCTAGAGTGCATACCCAAGAACTCCCTGCTGTTTAAGGCATCAACCCATGTCTCCGCAGCATCATAGAGGGCAGCACGGAAATATTGTACTTCTTCAGGTTCTTGGATACAAAGTACATTGCAGCAGCTCCAGAATATTTTACCGTAATTTTCTCGGTGAAGCTGAAATTACCTGAAATCACAGAACATGTAATCTAGTCACCGATACAGCCATTTCTACAATAAGATTCTTACAACAAAATGAAAAATATTATCGACCAAATTATCGCAAATAGATGGATGACACTAAACACCCACCTTGTACATGTTTCAAAAGCAATACCAATATAGTGAACTTTGAGTATTCGACATTACAAACACCAAAACAACCAAATTAGATTTCAAAGATTGCAAATCACCTAATCAGCAAATCAACATAACCAAGTCCTTTTTTCCTCACATTCCCTCAATATATACATACATATATATATATATATATATATGCAGCATGATCATGTGAAACAAAATTAAACACATTTAACAATTCAAATGGTGACATCACCTCAGCAGGCCAGAGCACATAACATATATCACTCCATTACAATGTCCGTATATCACATTTCAGCTTTCTAAGACATAATAAATCAACAATTTAAGCCAATCCAAGCCCGTGACTTCATTTTATGTATTTATGATCACATTATGATGATTATTACATAAACATATCTACTTTTTACATATATTTAAGCCAATTACCATGTGGCCATATTTGAGCAAAACAACCCTGTGAAACCGATCCAAAAGGCAGGTACCGTTGCATTATTTTGCAATCATCCAATGACACCTACATCTCATTTCCAAATCATGTGTATTCCACCGATCTAGAGTGTGTGAGGAGTTGTTCACACGTGCTTGAGTAATTATTACTTAGATCTTGTAACCTCTGATTGGTTCGTATGGTGGAATTCAGCCAGTAGGCTGTTAACGCGGGAGAGTGGACGTAGGCTTGTCAAAGCCGAACCACTATAATCTTTTGTGTGCAATTACTCTCTTTATTTTATTTGTGATAGAATTTATTACACATTGGTAAAATCTGACCATTGCACATTCTGTCACCAAACATTGTGCTTTTGCAATATTAGTTTTAATTTCTTCTATTTTCTGTAATGTCACCTAATCACCCCCTCTAGGTGAAAGATCTAGCCCTAACAATTAGTATCAGGGTTTGGTTGCTCATTGTTTTTGAAGTGTTGAATTACTTCTCTGCTAACAATATATCAACCACTGGGGGTTCGCCCCAGTGGCCACCCTTCCATCTTGGAAGGGGGAGGTTGGGGGTTCAAATCCCCACATTCTCAGGGGGGATTGGGGTGGGGAATATTTCATTTCAGGAGTGGGTTTCGACTCCCACGCCCTGCAAGGAGGCAGGGCAAAAGTCTGAGAGTGAGTGTTAGAATAGGATTATAGTAGGACTGACAAAAAAAAAAACAATATATCAATGGTTAGTAATATTGCACTGGGACTTATGGAAGGTCAAAGTGACACAATGCCTCCATACTCCGATGGAAAGGACTACAACATGTAGAAGAATAAGATGAAAGCATTAATTAGATCTAAGGATCCACTAGAGTGGGATGTAATTATGAGAGGCATAAGACCCGAAGCTTCTTTGTCCAAAGAAGAAGGCAAAAAACCAAAACTCACATCTTTATCTAATGCTAACATTACTAATAGAGAAGCATTAGATGATAAAGTAGTTTATTCATTATATTATGCATTATCTCCCACTGAGTATAACTGAATTTCTTCATGTGAAACAGCATAAGAAATTTGGGACAAGTTCCATATGACGTACGAAGGAACTAATCGGGTTAAGGAGTCAATGGGCTAGCGTATCAAGGGAAACCTATGTCAAATCCTCTGAAAGTAAACAAAATACTTTGTGGACTTTCCAAGGAATGGAACAACATCAAGATATCTATTCGCGAGACTCAAAGGATCATGCTGTTGTCTATAGACGAACTCGTGGGAACACTTCAATCATACGAAGTGGAACGACTAAATGAGGAAGATCTCAATGGTAAGAAGTCGATTGCCTTAAAGTCTAATATTGATTATGATGTTTTATATTCTGAAGACGAAGAAGATGATGATGAGGAGATGAAGTTGTTGATCAAAAGATTTCAACACCTTATGAGAAAGAGAAGAAACTCCGAAGAGAAGGAGCCAACAAAGAAATCAAGAGAAAGAAAATTTTATAAGAATTGAGATGACAATGAAGGTAAGGATTTAGTATGTTTTGAGTGCAGGAAAAATGGTCACTTAAAACCCAATTGTCCTTTATTCAAGAAAAGAAATGGAAAACTTGAAAAGAATAAGAAAGTTTTAAAAGCTAAGACGTTGAGGGACACAAAGTCTGAATCTAGCGATGATGAGATCAATGAGAAAGGAAATTTATGCTTAATGGTGGACATTAAATCTGAAGAAGATGAGGTGATTTATTCAAATCCTATTCTTGACAATGATGATCTTTATGAAGAGTTATGCATGGAACATGAGAAAGCATTGAACGAGATCTCCGATTTGAAAAAAAAGAAGTCTCTAAATTGAGACGACAAGATATTACGAATGAGAAAAGTATTAATTAGTTGGAAAAGGAGCATTCCTCTGTCAAGGATGAGATAAATATTTTGCAAAAAGAAGTTGATTCTTATAAGGAAGAAATTTCAAAAGTTTGCAAGAATTTTTCTTTTGGCTCGAAGACATCAAAGGATGTTCTCTCTATACAAATGTCATACTATAACAAATTTGGCCTCGGCTTCGAAAATGCAAGTGAAATCAAGAATGATTTTCCAAAGGTCAAGGAAAGATTAAAGCGCAGGTTGCCAATCCAGCATTATCGAAATCATTTTGGTAAGCTTTGTCAAGCCTATTGAATCTCAATATTACAATTGCTAAAATTGTGGTGATTCTAGTCACTTTAAGCAAGAATGTCCATTTAATTGGATGAAATCCAAGTTTATCAATTGGAGATTTGATGCTTTCTCTAACCAGAAAGGACCCAAACAAATTTGGGTACCAAATGATAGATGAATTGCTCTTCTCACGGGCAATAAAGAAAAAAGAAAGAAAATTTGGTAAGTAAAGGTATGTTTTTAAATTCTCAATTTACCATGATTTTTTTTTTTTGAATATATATTCTCATTGTTTGATATCTTACCTTCATGTTGTGCTTGATTTATATGATGTGTTCTATAATTGGTTGTAATTGAATATCTTTTATGAAAGAATTGTGTGATGCATTTTGGTGGTTCATGAGATAGGATCAATAATATATATGTGATTGTTTGATATCTTGCTTAGAGATAATTCAGATATTTGGACTGATTTTATGTTCTTGGATTGTACCATGTGTTGCGAAGCCAGAATTTTTTAAAGAAAATATTATTTGATTATGCATATTGTTCAGTGATGATCTTTCTTCCATTAGATTATGGAAAGAATCCTTGGATATTTTATGAAGTTTTTCTATTTTGCGTCAAACAAAAGGAAATGATCCACATACGTGGATACCAAAAAGAATTAAGTTTACTGTAGGCAATTACACAAAGGAATCTACGAATCTAGGTAAATCATGATGCAATCGAAGAAGAATCTCGAGTGAGAATTTTTTTTTAAAGGGAAGGTATATTCAGCACATGCATATTGAGAGAATTGGTGATATTTGTTGCCATTTTCATAAGATATCGCATGGATTTAATGCTTATATCATCTACATTCATTTTACGAAATACGTTAAAGTTATATTGTTTATATGCATTTGAGATTTATGCTGAAAGAAGAATCCTTTTAATCTTGAAAAATATGATTACATACTTTTATATATTTGGATACACTTGCTATATTTTAGTAGTATGTATTATAATTAGCAAGTTTAATCCACGAATCAAAGGAAGGTATGTCCGTGATAATCTCTATATTTTCCAAAGATTATCATCTCTTTTACAAGAAATTGCAAGTGACAAAAGAATCTTCCATATGAAGATTGGAAAGCTATATCCGAAAACTGTGGAGATTTTCTACTATTTTTGAAGGCTTGTGAATTCTCCTCTTTGCCAAAATTATCGCAATTTATTGAGCAAGCCCCTAATGCATCGTACGAAAGGGAGAGAAAATGCAGGGAAAAGCAAAACGCTAAATGCAGCATGAAGATTTTGAAGATCTTTCATGATCTTGCTCAGGGAGCTATATGGAAATAATGAAAAGCATTGAAGATCCAGAAACTGTTTTTTTCACAGGAAGCTACAATTGTTCAGGAGGAGCTTGGTTTTGAGGAGCAAAGAAGAGAGGATGCTAGAATGCTGAGGGATCTTGAAGTTGAGTTAAATGCTATTGCTATGCATGTGCTTGATAACACTGAAGACAAGATATTCCTCAAATCATTGCTTAGCATCAAGAAGAACATGCTACCATGGCTAAAGATCTAAGAAATCTCTAGTTGCTGTTTGGACATCAGAGAGAAGAAATGGATAGAAGGCTGAAAAGAATTAAGCGTATTGTGGAAAACATGCAGTATTATATCATGGTCCAACTACCTCCTGAAGCTAAACCACCCTCTCCAATTCTAGACCCAAATCAACCATCTTCTTCCAAATAACTTTCTATGCGTGTGTTATTTTATCTAAGTATGGATTGATTTTTACTTGAATTTTAGTGTGGTTTGTAATATTTGCATTTTGGGATTGACTTGCGTACTATGGATGCATTATAATATTATGGTTTGCCCAATATTCTTCTTGGTGGCTGACAAAAAGGGGGAGAAGAAGACCTAGTAGAACTTGCGGGTTTTATACATCATTGCACTTACAAGTTTATTTGCAGGATTAGTTTTTGGAAGACTCTGAGCACGAAAACTTGAAGGGATTGGTTAAAGATTCCTTATCTTTATTTTTTAATTCAAAGCATTATCTATAAGAATCTCGCTCAAATTCTTTCTATTTAAATATTCTTATAGCTTGACTGCACATTATTTAAAATCTAGCTACAAATAGAGCTATTCAATTTCAAATACTCTTTTAATATTTAAATGTCTTACTTGGAAAGTTTTGTTATCATAAAAAAGGGAGAGATTATTGAGAAAACATTCCCTAAGTAATTTTGAATTGACAAAACTTATCGGGAGTGAACACTTTGATTCTCATGATAAGTATTTTTCAAGTGGAAAATCTGATGAGATGTGATCGAATGTTATCAATTAGAATCAAAGTTGTGGCTTAATTTATTCCTTCCATATATATTCCGTCAGACGACTAGGAAGGAGACAATATACTCGTGCAACGGCTAGTCGTGATTCATTGGATTCTTTGTCTTACATATAAGGAGTTCCAAAGGAAAGTTTTCCAAAATATCTCCCCAAGATTTGGATTTCTTGGAACGTTATATTTGAGACGAAGCATTCTTTCCAATTTGAAGTATTCAACCTATGGAAATCCAAATTGTTGTATGGGCGACTGAATCTATAGGAAGCTTCATTCTCGATGACCTTCCTCCTGGAGATATGTCCAACGGTCAATTTAGATAAGGAGGAGTATAAAATGAGGTCTCGAAACTGAAAGGAATAAGATTGCATGAGAAAATTGAAGTTTATAATTCCAAAGTTTGAAGGGTATTTTTGATCAAATATATTCGTCTCTATGAGCAATATTATAAAATCAGTTAGAGGTTGAGAGTGTGTGACGAGTTGTTCACACGAGCTTAAGTAATCATTACTCGGATCTTGTAACCTCTGATTGGTTCATATGGTGGAATTCAACCAATAGGTTGTTAATGCGGGAGTGTGGACGCAGGCTTGTCAAAGCCGAACCACTATAATTTTTTGTGTGCAATTTTCTATCCCTCACTCTCTTTATTTTTCTTGTGATAGAATTAATTGCACATTTGTAAGATCTGGCCACTGTACATTTTGTCAAAAGATATACTTTTGCAATATTAGTTTTAATTTATTCTATTTTCCTCAATATCACCTATTTATCCCCTTATAGGTGAAAGATCCAACCCTAACAGCTTCAAATTGAATAAAGCTTTATCATCATTGATGTAATTCAAATTACTAAATAGAACGACTTGAAAAGACCGGAGCAATCTTGACAGAGGGAGAACAAGTCGATTGGAATAGGAAGTTCGTGGTGACTTGGAGGTATCAATAAATGGATAGTTATAGTGATCGATCGAAGGCACATATCTAGAATTCCAAATTTATATGCTCGAAAGGAAATCCAGTCAATCATTCATTATATCAATATGATAAATCATTTTCTAATATAGGCGATCCTATTCACGGACGCAACAAGATTATTGGAAGATTTGGTTGCATGGGTGACTAGATTTTCGGTGATTTTGTTGCTTATCTAAAATGGTTAAATTGATTTTCTTGAAGCCTAGACTATGTGAGAAGATCAACGCATGCCAAGGTGACTATGAATTACGACAACCGTTTAAAAAAAAAAACACCTTTATTTCCATATACACTTGTTGAGCGAGAAGATTAATCATTGAGAGTGATAAACTATTCATAATCTCTTTTGAGAAGTGTACGATTGTGTAGTGCTGCGTTAAAAGGCTACTATTGTAACTCCTCAAAGTACTGCTAGTGGAATCCAACCTGTTATTAGTCTAAAAGAGTAAACGTAAGCTTGACCTAAGTTGAATTAATACAATAATTTATGTGCAATTCTCTCTCTCTACCGAAGTACATTATCGATTTGATAAAACCATCGCACCTGATATCATCAGTTTAATCTTGCTCATTTCATTGTTTGTGCATATATTAACTTGATTCTTTTTATTCCGCAAAAATCTTTCGAGTTTCGTGAATCTAACTTATTGACCCCTTTAGATTACATATTTAGCAATAACACCAGCCTCTCTAGATCCGAAGAATCGAGATCTCGATCTTCTCTCTCGAGGAGTAGTTCGTTGACGGCGACAAAGGAAAGGCTTGACGTGCTACACCAAGCTCCACACAGGCGACGAGCTTCGCTTTGTTGAGCTCGGCCTGTGATTGAGAGAGATCAGGGGTGACGTGAGAGCAGAGAGAGGACAAACACACTATAAGAGAGTGAAGATTGAGGTATGTGTGCCGTCATCATTGGAGCCGGCTTGGTGGTGGTGCTCGCCATGGTCGTCGTTCGTGTGGAGGTCCGCTGCCTATGGGGTTGCGTTGAGAGAGGAAGAGAGGGTAGGGATGAGCTTCATTTTAGCAAAAAAATAAGTTGGACAGGTGCCACGATCTCATGACACCTTATTGTGGTAACTTTTGTACTTTCACAAAGTCCTTTAGATTGGTCAACCTAACTACACGGAACGACTCCATCTATAAGCAATGGATGGAAATCAGGAATCTAAAGGATGTGCTGGATGGCGGAGAACGATAGAGCTAGATATGATATAGGGAAGGGAAGAGTAAAATCGTCAAGACCGAGCAGTAACATACGAATTCACTTACACAAAATTTGCCTAAATACTCAGTCAGAATGTAGCCTTCGTTTCTGAATAGAACAAATAGTGCAACGACGTCCTCTTTGTGGTTGATAACATCGCTGAGCTTGGACCCTAACTGCAGCTGGCGCTCGATTTGAGCAGCTGCTTCCTTCGCTTCCAGAGACAGTGCACTGGATTGTGCCTATGGTGAAAATTATTGATGAGATACCAACAACACAATTATTCAAATCCTGGTTTTTGATGGTTTTCGCAGTTCTGTAATGGATAATCAAGTCATTTGAGAATTTGATAAAAGAAAAGGTCATTTAACGAGCTGCAACAGATAGTGATGAATGACTTGGAAATTTGACATCAATGCATAATTAGAATTCAGGGACACACGACCAGAATAAATAATTAGCATCTATGGCATAGCTACCTCCTCATCACAGATGAACCTCGAAAATGCAGGGAAAAATATCAACATCTAATGGAGGCGACAGTGAATTGCAAGTATTGAAGTCCTATAGACTAGAGGTACGAGCATCTGAGACAAAATGATCTCCAGGCAAATTTTCTGTGGTGCGTCCTAGCCAACATAGGATACAAGAACAGCACCCTCGTATTCATGACTGAAACGTAGAATGCGATAAACAGATCAACCATGATTTTCCTAATCATTTTACAAAGCTTTTCAACCTTAATACACTCAAATGCTTGGAAATCTGAAATATCATTGGCAGCGGCTAACCAACAGCAGATATAAGTACATAAGAAGAAAGATACAACTCTCGCCTTTTTCAATGTTCCATCGAGATAGAGCAGAGTTGGAAAAAGTGATTCTTCCCCCATTGACCTCCTTCACTGAAGGTGCTTGACCACTTAGTAGGTACTCACTGAAAACCAAACCTGTCCAGAATATACAGAACACCACCAAACACCACCCTTTAGTAATGTAAGGAAAAGACAAATTGTGAGCTAGGATATCAGAACTTGTTCTTTCTACTTTTACTTTGAGTCGATTCAATGATCCCTCATCACTCAATTTTACAGATTAGCAACTTGGATGAGAGGTGTAATTGAGAAGTACGAGCTGGAAAGCTTACCAAAGAATTTAAATATGTAATCATCATCTGAAGGTCTATGATCAATAAGAAAGGGTTAAACCGGAGCTCAGTAAACACATGAAAAAGTTTCAAAAGTGACTTCTATGAGGACCATGGCTAAACAAATATTTGCAAGTTAATCAAGCCAACTTGACTTTCAGCTTCATAGGAGAATAATCCAGTTCAAGTCGTCCACATTGAGCGTGAAAGTCAAATTTGCAAATTGATACTAGTTGGTTTGCAAGCCTACTGAAACATCAAAATTTGTGCATCACTTTTTTATTTAAAATTTTATTATACATGGGTAAAGGAGCACCCTGAACATTTTGTAAAATATTGAATGCCAAGATTAAGGGAAGATTGCATAAGACAGGAATAAAACCAGTAATGTTTTAAAATACCAACATGTTTAGATAGTGAGTATTGCAGGAAAGTGATTGTGATGACCTCAATCAAGGACAAGATGGAAAAAGCTCATACAAAATGGTTTGCACATGTTGAAAGATGGCCTTCAGATGCTCCCATTAGAAAATGTGGTTACTGAGGAGGTGCATATAGAAAGAGGCAAAAGAAGAACTAAGAAAAGAAGATATAAATTGTATCTTAAGTACTTGATAGAAAAAGGGACTAATAGTGACAAAGAATTGCAGTCGACTCCACTTGGTGAAATGAGCTTTTCAACCAAAACAAGAAAATGAGATCACTTATTGTAATTGATATTCGAGATCCTAGGCTCCTAGCTCAAAAAGAGCTTAATTTTCATAACACAATAGAATCAAGCACACTTCAGTAAATATAAAATATCATTGATTCATTTCAAGCAATGGAAGAAACTCCATCTGCATAAAGTCAATGCTAGTAATTTAACGTGCGACAAGACTTGGCCTGAGGGCATGGCTGTTTTTGACTGTCTAATGCAAGTCCTTTCACTTGGGAAAGTATAATGAAGGTTTATGGTCGGGGCAAAATTAAAGACCTTACTCCAACCACAATGGTAATAAATTCAAAGTGACAAACTGCTACGGCATTCGTTTGTCAAAGAACATGCCATATAATTGTTTAAGGCGAACATGGCCGGGCAGTGTACCCGAAGAATTCAGACTAGCACTTGCCTCTTCCATGTGATGACAACATAGTTGAAGACAAACAAAAACTAGATATTTTTCTAAGGATCCATAAGCTATAATCGCAATCAAGTATGCAATTCTATAATGTTTATCTCGTCAATCTTTTGATGCCTCCAAAGAAACCTGTCTATCTTAACTTCTAAATGACTAGATCATGAAATAACCTAATCAACAGAAGAGGACGTATTCTTTTCTTCATTGAAACAAAGTTCATTATAATTCACGTATACAAACAAAAAGATAAGGGCTTACTTCCACGATAAGGATCTAAAGTCCTCAGATGAATCGATTGGTATGACTTAAGATTGCAGAACATGTGGACCCAAGTCACCACAGTAAAAGAAGCAAGTGCAAGAGGTGTTGAGGAGCCTATAGTATTCGCCAATGCTATACCAAGTATGATACCAATAGACTTGCTCACCATTTCTTGTGACTCACCCTTGGCAATTACCTACAATCGACACTAACATTCAGATCTGAACACAACTCATTAGCTATGCACAATGATGTCAGCACACAGATACAGATCAATAGGTATATATTAAGGATGTAAGACCACTTGAAGCAGATATTTTTACCGAGATAACAACAAAACAGACAAAGCCACTAGAAAATGCACTCACCTCAGCGAAGTTCCTCTGTGCAGAAAAGCCAGCACAAAAGCAGCTCCAGGTGGACGCCTGAGAAGGAACAATTCCAACTTTCAGTGACTGTGTGACATTATATCATCTCGGTATGAGAACAACATGAAATATGCAAGACAAATAAGATAACCTTCCCTTATTACCCCAGAGGGAAACAACAATGCCAAGTCATAAGCTCCAGCACTTATGAGTTGTAATTAGGTTATCGTTAAAAGAGAGAGAATACTTATTGATGATTATATATTAGCGAGGAAAAGGCAAACAAAGTAGCAATCGATCCAATCACAAAAGAGACGCCTTAATAACTCAGAAAAGTTAGTTACGAATAAATTAAGAGAAAAGAATTCTCAAGAAAGGACTTAATAACTCATCGGAAAAGTTAATTATGAATAAATTGAGAGAACAAAAAATCTCAGGAATGGAATCCAACTTTGGTGAAGATAACAGGCTGTAATTGAAGTAGCCCATATACATTCCCAGAGGGCTCAGGCTCAGCACAACTGCTGAGAGAAACGCAAATAACGTAAGAGCAAGTCGTTCTAAATTCTATAGAAACAAAGCAAACACGCACAATGTTCAAACGTGGGACAAAAAAGTTAATAGAGATGTTCAATATATATAGAACAGAATAGTCAATATTGTAGAAGGTCCATCGAATTATTTCTACAAGACACAGACAAAAGGATTTTATCATTAAAATTGAGATGGCAGGGAGAATAAAAAACTCAAATCTTTCCAATTATGTGACTGAGTGAATGGTCACAACTCAGAATTCCTGGGTTCTTCTAAAGTAATTTTACTTCCTCCAGCACTGGACAAGCAAGATCAATCTAAGAGCAGGAAGCTTAATCTTCTATAGTGATTGTCTGAAATGTTAGAAACAACCCTCTCTCGAAATATTAGAAAAGGAGGCCACTAATTATCTTGAAAAGAAAGCACAACTTTATAACCACCTGAATGAGAGCAGCTGCTAAGCATCCCGCTCCTACAACAGCACCAATGAAAACAGAAAGATGTGGGAAAGCAGGAATCAACATTTCTAATCCAAAGGCAGGATTTTCCAACGAATCGGCAAAAAAGCCTCCACCCCTCTGGATGGACATCAAAATGTCATCCAAATTTCGAGAGGAAAATCTTGCTGAGATGTCCAACCCCATCCTTCAGCACCCAATTCACAGCACAGCTGCAGTCCTAGGAATAGCTCCTATTCCTAAACCAACAGCATAAAGCAAGCCTACACAAATAACACGTCATATGTACATAACCGCAAGGCACCCAACAATTGCAACAAAAACACTTTTGTCATGTTGCTGAGCAAATGCTGAAGGGGATGAATATAGGAAAAACTATATTATGCCTCACGACTAAGTGGTAAAGACTTGCAACGTTTGATTTCAAAAATCTACACTTTACATCTTTGATTTCCTGCGACAAACTTTTGCACATGTCTGAGGAGAAAAATTCAAACCTGTTGATTCTTGTGATTTAACGTCAGTTGGTTTGTCCTTTAAGACCCTTGCTTGCTTGCCATCGCCGGTGAAAAGTCTCTCAAATCACCGGCTATATTGGGGGCATATTACATTCCTCACAATCAGTCCGAATGGAAGATTAGTGATTACTAATTACTCTCCTCTTCCTTTCTCTCCTCCATTTCATACGCAACTGAGACCTAAGCTCAATCCCACGCCTCTAAAAAGTTATTCAGAATAAATGAGCTTTGTTTTCATTTTGTAGAAGCAAATGAGATTATCTGGCTAAACCACCAGAATTCCTAAAGCGATAGTCATGAGGGACGTCTCCATAACTAGTTACAACTTTTTTCCAAGGAGCATTTACAACGATGTGTGATATTTGCAATTGCCCCAATGGGATGCAAAAGTATACTCTTTCCTACATTAGATAGGCGCTCTAAAAGCATCATTGCCAAGTTACAAAGTAACGCACAGCTTTAGAGCTATTTCAAAGAAACATGAGCACTATGCCACTACCCGTGTGGCAAGAACACCACTGATTTGACTCGCAACGCCTTGAACTCCCCTCCAAAGAGAATAATTTAAATAATCACTGGTGCTGTCAGGAAATCCTTCAGGAAGCATCAACCCCATGAACAAGCCCCTGCACTGATGGGGAAAACACCGGGAGTAACAATTTCTCATCTCCGACACCGAAGCCACCCAGCGAAGCAACCACGAAAGCGTCCAAGTTGCGAGGATCACGGATGAGCTTCGTCCACTTGCCTCCCCTCACTTCCCAAACAACACCTTTCTCTTCTTCCTCCTCCTCGAGAGCCGTTCTCGCCAGCGCCGAAGCAGGTATTCGAAATGCGCAGAAATGAGAAACAACCGAAACAATGATGAACAAAGCCGATTTGTTCACGGACCTGCTCCTGCCGGTCAGCGCGCGGGAGCAGAGAAAGAGAAGGAGAAATCGACCAAGTGGATCGCCTCCGCCGCTGCCATCGTGATTCTGCCACCCAGAGAATCCACTGGAACCGCCGAAATTGCGTCGCCGCAGGGGATAGAGGGCTCAGGGCTTCTGGGGAAGCAAGTGCGAAGGATTGGGCGGTCAAGTAAGTTGACTTCAATGACTTGAGAGGGCATAGCGGCAATGAGTGGGAGCGTTTTGGTCCGGCGCCAGGACGAGGAAGGACCATGTATTTGATAATATGTGATTATATTTGTCTTTATCATTGTGATTTATTAGAAGGTGGATAGGATAAATTCTTGGAATTTATATCCTATCTTACTCAATCATATCCTAGCTAAAAATCAGTATGACTAAACATACTAAATAGTGAAGGTGCGTATTTTCTATCCCTCTTGATCAAGACATTATATGTTCTGCATCGGCTCAATTTCATTAGATGCTTAAAAAAGACATTAACGTAAGATTGTCGTAGCTGTGCACATATGATACTAGCGTATTGACTTTGATGTGTTGTGTACAAATCAGAAACTCTAATATGAGAGAGCAAGAGAGCAAAACGGGTCAACCACACAACTTGCAACGCCTCAAGGCCTATCAATCTCCCCTTGCAAAAGGCAAACATTCTCTCATTCCCTATCTTTAGCTTTATAAAGAAAGAGCTCCCTCTTATTTACCGAGAGAATTTACCTGCTCCAATCAAAATCTCCATTTACTTTTCGAGTGAAAGAACAATAAGAAACCATAAGCAATAACGAATTCTTCGAAGTCTATCGCCTTCCTATCATTGCTACTTTGCTTTTTTGCCGTCCTCCAACTCACCCACTACGACGCTTGTTTCTTCGTCAAGGAACAGGTCTACTATGATATGTGAAGGGTGCAATTCGCGACTAAAGAAAATACATCGCTGCTACATGATTTTATTGAGTCCTCAGGCAGTAATTTTTCCGATAGGGAAAACAAATGCCTACATATATACCAGCAAGGAACTTTGCACTTTCACCTAAATGATGCAACCTGCTAGGTCCTACTTAACAACAGCAATCCCCTCGCCCCCCGCCCCCAAAACTCTTCGTCTGCTGGCCCTAAGGGAAGGGGGGAAAATTAAAGAAAATAAAATAAAATAAAAATAAAAATATTATTAAAATATTATTTTTTAAAATGCCATGTCAGCGCCGGCCGATCAAAATCAGCCGAATGGATTGAATTGACATAAATGCAAAAGGTTTAAAGCTAATTGGCTAAAAAAAAATTGACTAAATTGACATTTTTGGTAATTCTCCCTAGCAATGACAACTAGATTGCTACGTCAATAATTTCTGGCGAAAATTGATCAAGAGCTACATTAGAATTTCACGCAAAGTTTTAGGACTAGATTGGCAAAATCAAAAAGTTTTAAGACAAAATTGACATTTCTATAATATGTTTATGATTGATTAGACAATTTCGCTCGCAAAAACTTTCAGCATGAAGGGTATATGTTTTTCTTAAGATGCGACAAATGCGTGCAAATCATCCTATCCACGTTCCTTGAATAAGGGATGTTTCACCCGTAGAATGACCGCAACGACATTGTCATCGGATAATCTTAACGTTCATTCGAGGGGCTTCTATTTTGCCAAAAATTTGAAAGCAATTTTAAGGATTTCGTGACAATCACTTTATCAGTTTGGGAAAAAAAAAAGAAAAAGTGGCCAATAATAACTTGATGCAAATAATTAACAAGGCAATGCAAGCAGGAAAAGAGGTGGGACGCTCGGAGTGGCAAGTGATTAATCAAACCAGTTTGATGCAAACTCTTTTCTTACTGGGCGCCTTCATATGCCTAAATGCAACATCAGTAGCTTTTGATCCCTCGAACTTCATTCAATTCAGCAAAGTGATGAATAGATCCGGGAGTTCGTCCTTAAGTGTAGACATGTAGTTCTACCAGAACTGTTGATGAATTCGATGCCTAGTCCCGTCGTCCACGAGCACAGATTAGTCTCTCTCTCCAACTCACATTTTATCTCTCGGCCTGTTGAGCTGCCGAATTAGAATCTAAGAAGGCCTCTCATGGACGCCTCCTAATCAGTGTGTCCACTTGGCAGATTTCTACTAAATGCCTATAATATAAAGGAGAAGGATACGAGTCGTTGAATGTCCGGTTAAGTAATCAGCTGACCGTCCAGAAGTTGCATAGTACCGGACAAGAATACTTAAGTTGCAGGTAAGTTGCAGGTAAAGCATACACGGTCCTCATAAGATTCAACTATCGCCAGCAAAAGAATACATAATCTTCATTTATGGAGGCACAAGATTGGATTTCTACAGCAAGCAACAAGCTCAACAGAATACGAATTGTGTGCACCTTTCATTTTATCAAATTAGTCCAACCCCACAGAACTGCCTAACATGCCGCCATTGTCCCATCTAGCTAATTCGAACAACTTAGATCAGCTGGCAGTTGCAATAATCTTCTCTACTCTGCATATAGTACTAGTACAGTCGTTCATATGATGAATGCTAGGCTAATACGAGCGCAATTTTCTATTGCTAATAGAACAAGTTAATTGATTGTTGGAAAAGAAAGGGCGCAATAGCAAACAGAAGGAGAAACGTGCGCCACCATTGCTCAATTGCCTTGCAACAAGAACTGAGTCTAGCCCTAAATCTTCATGTCGAAAGACGTGGAAGAATGTCTGGCGTTGTGCTTCAAGCAAAAGTATATCAGGCACCACCATAATTACATTATTACATGTCCAACAGTAGAAGTGCAAAGTAAGAGATTATTCAATGTCCTTTTCTTATTTATAATTTATGATAGCTTGTTCATGTCGCCAAACCCAAAATCTTCATGTCGAAAGACCTGCCTGGCGTTGTGCTCCAAGCACAATTATACTAGGTTCTCCCTTATGGTGGGAACCTGAGGCGTCCATAGACATAAGCAAAGTGTCTGCACCAACACTCTGAATTCTTCTTCAACCTGCATCCCGAAAAGAAGGTCCATATGTACCCGTTATAGTGCACATCCACAGAACTGACTCAAAAAAAGCAACCCGTATTTTGAACAAATGACTTACCTCTTTTTGTATTTTCAAGGACTTATCCAGTTTGGCGACCTTATCAGCAATTGCAGATATCATAGACTTCTCCTTCTGTCCTGTTATGAGCAAGTAATAGACTTAGTATGACAGCAATAAAATACCAGTCGAGTTCGATTCAGTTCTAAGGGATCGAAATTAATAGAAGATAATCTGAACTCACTTATTTGTTCATATTGCACGAAGAGCCTTTCCTTCTCCTCCTCAAATTTGGAAAAAATATCTATGGAAGCAAACGAATGACGATATGATGGAGCAAGGACATGGCCAACATAACCAACCATGCCATCAGATGAGCCAAAAACATCCTATTGGGAAAAACTCGAAGAAAACTCAATCATGGTCATTAGGTATATTTCTTTTAAGATGAAGGTGCATATGTCACAAGCTAATCTATTAGGGAAATATACAGTTTTTCAAGCATCCTCTCAAATTGCGAAACCTTATCTCTATCTACATTTTCATTGTATTATTAAGGTCCCAATGTACATGGTTTTTGCCTATAAACAACTTGCAACCAATAAATTTACCATCTAAAGCCTGCAAAGGGGCTTGCTGATGAGAAGCTTTATCCTCGCAAAACTTCTCGTTAAGTTCATGGAACTTGACGGTTGCATTCCCGACACTATTTTCACACTGCAAATCATCAACGCATCAAGTGAATTCTCTCTAGGAAAAAACCAGGTCACCAAGGTAGACCTTGTTCAAAAGAATAAAAATATTATATTTTTCCTCACTTACTTCTCCGAAACTCTGTTGAAGTAACTCCACAAGAGATTGACTACATAAAGAACGTATTCATTAGATATAAACATTATACCGAAGCAAAGTTAACAATTGCATGCATCGATTTGAATTTACCTGTTCTTCTCATGTTCTGACTTCAATTCATCATACATTGACCTGATCTGAGACATCAAACTATCCAGCCAAGGACAAATAGCAAGAAAGTAATAAATAAGAAATGATCAGGGGAAACCTCAAGAAAAAAGAGTTCAATATACCGATGCAAAAAGAGTTTTTGTCATTGGAATAGAACATGTATCTGCTTAATTAATTAAACAACCCTATGCAAATTGAACAAATATGGTAACCCATGATTAAGCTAATATAAGCGTATGAGAAAGCAGGTGGAGCCATTTAAGCCTCAATCAAGGTTGTCTTTTATCAAATGATAGGTATAAAGAAAAAAGCCAGGCGATCATGCTCTCACACGATATCTGAATCCGAGAAGAAAATGAAGCAAAGGATTCAGTATTCTCCGAAGATTAATGTTATCAGCATGCTTATTATCGAGTATTCAACTAGTGGAGTCTGATTCAGCCTGCAAAGGGAAAGATAAGAACAAGCATCCCGGACAGCAATAGATAAAATCTCGAGAGTATGGTCAATAAAGAGCAATGCAAACTCGATGTCTATTGAAAGGTGAATTGATTCAACACTTGAGCTCTTAAGCTTAATCAGAACAAAATTTCGCCGCACTCGCCGACTAACATAATGAACCGACATGCATTCAACTTTACCAGTCACTTAATATTGACAATACTGATAAACTTTGAACAACTAGTAAATTAAATCATCAGTTAACTCAACAAGTTCTATAGAAGTTACGTATCGACAATATCAGTAAAATTTGATAGGCACAGTTAAAATTCAAATCTTAACTGGTCAAGCTAATTTCATTGATGAAAGCTGCCCTGGGACAAGCACCTGTGACGTAGTAGATTCGGAGACTAAATGCACCAACTGCCAGCAAATGTTTGAGCGAGAGAAGATTTTCTCTCAGGACTTGGATGGGATTTCCAAAGTATCCATCAGATTGTTCCGACAACTTTTGGGGGCCATATTTCTTTTGATTCTGTATAACTTTTCGAGAGAAATCTCATAAAAAAAACAAACTTTCTGGGAACTTGGCTTCGGAAAAGAGACTAGATTGTATATGAAATAGTGTGAACGGGCTACAGAATTGGGACTTTCACAAACTGCAACCTGTCGGTGAAATAAAGACTCAATCCATCGGAAGAAAATCAACCCATCAGTGAAATAAACCCACCGAGAGCTCAATCTATTGGATGAATATCAAGCAAAAGATAAAGGCATACCAAGTTGAATCACCTCGATATACTCTCTACGTTCTTCTTATAGAACCTCCGATTTTGCTCTACCATGGACTTTAACCGGCTCATATGACTGCACACTTCAAATTTTTACCTCAGATTTCAAATCCAGAGTGCAAAAACAGAAATTACTTCAGAACTTACGCCTCGATCGGTTCATCGGAGATATCAGAACCCACTTCGCTCGCCTTTCTCTCCATATTTGGCAGAGAGCTTGTGAATCGCAAAGCTTTAGAAGAAGAAGGGCTCTCGACCGCTGCTATGGAGCCTTCGAGGGTTCCGGCCGTAGAAGAGCGCGCAAATCTGCTTTTGCGTCATGTTGGGCCGTATATTGACACGACAGCTTCCTCTTCAAGGTAGCCAAAAATGAAGCTTCTCGTAGATTCTACCACCCATACATCAGTTCAGGTTTCCATAGGTCAAATACTTTAAATTGGAAAGAATGTTTCGCATCAAGTCTAACTGCTTGACACCATGCCAATTATCCAATGTGGGAACATTGAACCATGAAGGTTCTCATTGGGATTGTGTTGCTACACCTCAACATTGTGATTCATTTCTTAAGATATTCACTAAACACCATAATAGATTGGGGGCCCACCAATCTACCATCGACGCAATAGAAGCCCGATACCTTCACCTGGGGAGGAGATTGCTAATAAGAAGCCCAGGCTACCGTTGGGATCACATTGCTACACCAAAACGTTGTGATTCTTTTGTTGAGATATTCACCAAACACCGAAATAAATTGGGAGCCCACCAATCTACCATCGATGTAACATAATCCCAATACCTTTATCTAGGGAGAAGATTGCCAAGAGGAAGCCCAAATCTGAGCCCCTCAACATATCCAGTTAGATCCATATTCACTCAAAAACTTAAACTGAAGAATCATGGGCCAAATAGGATATATTAACTACCCTACACGCCACTAATTATTTAAGATGAGACTTCTCTTATATAACCCATATGTAAATCTTAGGGTGCATTTGGTAGCATTATGTTTCCAAGAACAATTTCTTTTCGGAAATAGTTTTTTTTTTATTTCTATTTCGTAGAACAGTTTCTAAATAAAAGAATGTCTTATATTCTCGGAATAGAAAAAGAAAAGGAATGTATTTGATATGATCCACAAATTTTTTTTGAAGTAAAATTTCTTTTAATTTTTACTAATTTTTTGAGATTTTTCTCTCTTTTTTCCCTCTCTTTTGTCAGAAAAATTAAAAAAAAAAAATTATTTTTAGAAATTGTTCTCAGGAACAAGTAACTTTTTTCTACTTCTTGATTATGTTCTAAATCTATTCCCTAGTCACTTTTCTAATCCGAGGAATAGAAAAATTAACTAATATCACCAAATGGAGCCTTAGCAACCAATGTGATTGATGGTTTTGTTAACTTCTAAAATATTATAAGAGATTCTCTCCACAGAGGGGTTGAGCCTCCAGATATGGGAACACATTTCCAAACTTGGAGGCTCGCCACTACTTTGATGGTCGTTGAGGCCTCAAAGATCACTTAGAGCTCGTCGACGTCTCAACGGTGGCTGAGGCTGGGGAGTGGGAGGGCAGCGACGCATCGTTGTGGAGTGTGAAATGCACAAGATAGACTAGGCGGGGTAAGGTGTCTAGTGGATGTGACAACAGTGGTGATGCAACATAAGCCGATGGCATAGTTTGAGTGGCTAAGTAGGCGACATTGGGGGACGATTGACGACAGTGGGGATGGTTGGCGACAAAGGAGAGAGGGAAGGGGGGAGGGGGGTTGGAAGGAAGGAAGGGAGGGAGGCGTAATGCCTGAATTTGCGAGATTAAAACCGGTATTATCAACATCCAAATAGTTATGTGGCACGATCTCACTACGGGGATATGAGACGGGGATATGAGACGACTATATATCTGCATCCCTCACACTTATATATGCACTTTCATGGCATCTCTCAAAGTGGTAGAAGTAACATTTTACATACTAGTAAAAATAGGCATGTGTTCTAAATATGAACTAAAGTTGATATTCAACTAATTTTGCAATGTGCTATATTTGTATCGTTGAAAAACAGAAAGATATTATTGATACAACGTGATGAAATTGTATAATTGTGTGTAGAAAGAGAAAACATTCAGATTTGAAAATTGAAGTACATGAATCTTGAGAGATCAAATATCATTATCAATTTATGAACTTATCCATTGACTCAATCGCTATAAGACAACTAGTTGATGATATCTTTCGTGATTAAAGGATTTTAATCCCTTCAAAATAGGAGGTCATCTGTGTTCTATATAATAATATTATTCAAAGATAAACAGATAAAAATTTCATATATATAATTACTTTATTGCAGTGGTAGATATTAGGGGTTTTAATAACCAAGTAACTCAGAACTCGATTATTGTAGAATAACCAATAAGAGGTCATAACCGTTGGGACTTTGTTTCGAAAACAATAACACGTGAATAGGTAAAATTGAAATCAAAACGATTCACAGCAGAAGTAATAATGCCCATACACGTATCTCCTTGACATTATTCGTGCATTTTAATATATATAAAAAAAAAAAAAGACATGTAGAAGTGAAGAGGGGGCTAATCACATTACCCTTATACTGTGTTCAAAAAGTTTGGTTATGACATTTTTCAAATTCTGACTATGAACGTATGGTCTTCTTGTATCATTGGTTCTAATGATCTTTAGATCTCGTTTAGATCAAGACCGTAAACGCTTGGTGTCTGCATAGCGTTGGATTTGACGTTCTTCAGATCTTGACTACAAACATCTTATCTTCTCATGGTGCTACACGTATTTTGGTTTTGATATTCTTCAATTCCAACCCCACAAATGTCAACTCTCTAATTCAAACACACCACCAATCTTTTGAATGGGAGAGAGAAATTGAAAGAACTCACCACAACAATCATGCTATCAATTGCTATCATGTGTGACTATTTAATTGATCACTACCATCACTCTCGTCGATCATCTCTATGATCCACTCTCTCAATTGCCTCTTACAACCAGTTTTTTTATCACATTAATTCGGCTCATTAACTCTAAAACTGTTTAAAACATTAATTCGGCCGAACGTCTGAACTCGTTTTAGACTTTGAATTTGGACATAAGTTCTGAAACCATTTTAGACACCAATTCGGGCATAAATTCTATAACCATTATAGAGTACTATTCAAGGCATTAATTACAAGACTTTATTCTGAGCATTAACTTTGTAACCATTACAAAAATTTAATTTGACCATTAAGTATGTAACTATTTCAAAACATTAATTAGTCGTTTTAGTCTAAAATCGTTTTAGATCATTAATGTGACTGTTAAGTCTGAAACCAGATCCTTAATTTAGCTATTAAGTCTGAAACAATTTTAGATAATTAATGCGGTCATTGATTCTAAACTCACTTCAGATAATTAATGCGGTCATTAATTCTAAACTCACTTTAGATAATTAATTCGACAGTTGAATCTGAACTCGCTTCAGATCTTTGATTCAGCCGTAAAGTCTAAAACCCATTTTAGAACAGATTTTTAGCACAACTCAATCTGATAACCTCAATTGCAAACACATTTGCAATATTGTTTCTCTCATTCAAACGTCATTCTAATTGATTGTGATGCATGACATCACTAGGTTCATCACTGAGCTGGCAGTAAGATTTGTATTTACACATTAGCACAATCAAGAAAACTGATTCTCGATCAATCTATAATTCCTACAAACCATGAGTGAAACTGGCAATATGTCATGGCTACCCAAATAATATAAAATGTTTCAAGAACATAATAAACCCGTCAGCCTTGGCAACTGTGTAATTTGATCATTCTATCTCACCATACCTTGATCGAACAAAGGCCATGGAATTATTTGTCAAGCCACCAATTCGATCATATGCCCAAATCTATTGACATGTATTCTTCAAGACATGAATTATTCATTCTTGGTTACAACCTCGGACGAGGATTTTAATACAATGTCACGATGAAATCACATAGGACATCGATATTCTATCTTTTATATCTACATATATAATAAGAAGACATATTTCATATTGCACACGCATATGCCTTCATATGTGAACAAATTATGACCATCAAATACAGAGACGGTTCAATGCGGCGTAAATATTCGCACTTGTGAACCTTAGCTACCCAACATACAAGTAAGTATATTGTTTTAATTTAAGGAACTTACACAAGACCAAAGCATAAACAATTAGTCATTGACCCCACTAAAAGCTTCCATGTTACTAATCGTTTTATGCATGTCACGTTCATTGAAATTGTCCGAGTCAAGCACCTATGTTCTAACTCGGATATCATAATACCCAATGACTTGTTACTCATCATCCCTAAAAGATCTAATACATATCACATCCATCTCAATAGAATCATCAATATCCTTGTAATGATTCATTGATCGAAAACTGTTTAAAATTCAGTGTAACTGTATCTTTCACGTGTACTCTTAACACCTAAAGAATAGGTCTAGTCATAATTGATCTTATGTACTCATTCATATGGGACGATGACTGAATATTTCTTTGTCATTCAATAATGCAACTTAAATCCCTAATATGTAACTATTACTGAAAGTGCTAGTACAAACACCTAAAGGGGGTGAATAGGTGTTTAAAAGAAATCTTGACAAATAAATGCAAAATAAAATAAATCTTGAGCAAAGTCTGAATAAGGATAGAGTCTGATAAACAAGCCACCAGACTTCTGGTAGATGTTTAGAATATGTTATGCGATGGAACATACTTATGAAATAACTTGTAAGTATGCAACAAACTTAAATAAGAAGAGTTAAGAGAAGAGAATCTTGCACACAAAATTTTTAGTGGTTCGGCTTAGATCAAAGCCTATGTCCACTCTCCCACACTAATAGCCTTCTTTCTGGCTGGATTCCACTATACAATCAACAAGAGATTACAACTTTAAGTACAAACATTTAGTGGTAGATCACACTATATCACTAAGTCATTCATTTGATATTTCTCTCACGATCACAAACGTTTAAGCTCAGAAAAGACAAGTGTATGATCGAATTCACTAAGATTTTGGAATTATAAATTCTACGCTCCATCTCTTACTTGCTCATTGATCATTGATCTCCTTAAATACTCCTCAACTTCCAAACTAGCCATTGGACAGTATCTAGAGAATCGTCTTCCAATCTACCCATCAAACAAATATGTATTTAAAAAATTTAGTAGTCGTTGAGTGACAGAAGTAGAATTCTAAATTGATTCTAATCGCCCATACAAACAAAATCTTAGTTTCCATAAGTAGAGTTTCTTCGTATAGAAAGTTCTTGTCTTCAAGATCCAATTATCAATCAATTAGAATGAGTCAATAAAATCAATATTGATGTAGAATCCAAACCAGATGACTAGTCGTTATATGTTTGGGGCTTATGTTACGTTCTATCAAGTTGTCTCGTTCTTAACATACTTCATTTTGAATCAGTTACGTTCTGAACTTGTGTCTCATTCTGGACCTTGTCACGTTCTGGACTAGTGTCTCGTTCTGGATGTAAAGTCTAAGAGTGTTCTGTCGGAAGTAAAGTCTGAGTGTCTTCTGTCTGAAGTAGACTACAATCTAGACGTAAGTCAGAACATATTCTGCTTCTAAATGGATTTACTCTTAAGGTTTGAACACAGTCTGAATAAGTTCAGCTTTAGCATAGAGTCTGTCTTCTGGTTCTTCCAAGTATAGACTTTGATAAAATCATTTACGCATTCTATCATCTGCATAGTCTATTATTCAACCATTAAACACGTTAATAGCCTTTGATTTATTTTGTCATCTTCAAAACATCATAAGGGATTTTCCTAACAATTACATGGTTGCTTTAGGGCATATAGTTAACAATAATATTTGGCATGGCTTGCTTGCCCCATTTGGCTGGTCTAAGGTCCTTATTGTTTATGTACAATCTTGCTTGCAAGGGAAATGAATGTAAAAAAAAATCTAAAAATAAATAATAAAACCTCAAGTATCGACATTGTTTATTGGTGGTGAAAGCTAGCGTTGACATAGTATTACATATATTTAGAGGGGAGAGATCTTACATCATCTAGTTCCCTTAGAAAGTATTTGCTAGAAAAATATGGGATAAGAACAATATGAGTACCAAAACTTTCATATGGTGCTCACTTGAGTACATTTTTTTTCTTTCGCTCACTTGAGTGCTACATCGGAGTAAAATCGATTACTTGAGTGTCAATTCCAACAAATCATCCTATGTGGAATTTTTTAATTTTTACTTTTGTTTTTTTTACTTTTTTTCTTTAAGGCCGACAAGGGTCTTGCTGGCTGCAAAGGCCTTGGGCGAGGCCGTTAGGGCCTTTTCCTACTCTGGGTGGCCGCGAGCGAGGGCCCTCACAGCCACCCATTGCTGGTGAAGGCCCTCACCAATGGCCGACGAGGCCTTAACGGCCTCGCCTAAGGCCTTCACAGTCGACTCTAATGTAGATAGTTTTTAATAATTTTTAATATATTTTCAATTTAAATTTAATTTTTTATTCTTTTTTTATTCTTTCCTTCTTCTTTTTTCCCCAAACCCTAGCCGGCGAGGTCGCTGTCATGCCCCGATCCTCGGTCACGTGACTATCCTTCACTTGGTCGATTTTAAAAGCAATATCCCAAGACATATCGCCGACCCATTCATAACAAATATGCACATGCGGAAGTAATTATAAATCCTCGGACAATAAAACAATGTGATAGAAAAGTAAGGCCATATTTTTAAAACCAACATCAACCTTTTTATAAACACACGGTTTTCTTTACACATCAGGTAACTTACAAAAATATCGGCTTAATCAAAAAGGGATTGTCCTATGACTATCGAGTCAAACAGGTTTGTCGATTCTGTTTCCTTCACCCCAACTCCATGACTTCTGGTCCTCCATCAACATCATCTATGGACCTAAAATTGGTTATACAATAACTAGTGAGACTATGTCTCAGCGAGTTTTAATTTCCTAAGACTTGATTAGGAAACCAATACATCTTAGGGCTAACATGAGTCAGAGGACTTACCTTGGCCTCAATTCCATCTTGCAAGTCAAGGTTATATACAAATGTCTCATATCACATCAATCAACGAATCAATCAATTCACGACATCAGATCAAAGCATTAATCAATCGACCTAGTCGATTACGAGTCACTTAGACCATTCCCCGATCATTTCATTTAGTACTATCTATGAATCCGATCAACATCTAGGATTCCTCAATCAATAATAAAATATAGATAGTACCATCCTATTTCCAGATGACATATAGAGTCATCGAGCGGGTATGCATAACGTTCTATCTCCGAGACAACATATTGAGTCATCGAGCCGTTATAAGATACATGTGCTTAACGTTCTATCTCCAAGACGACATATAAAGTCATCGAGCCATTATAACACACCATTGGGTCATACCGTCCTATCTCCAAGCTGACATATAGAGTCACTGAGCCGGTGTACAAACAATTCATTCTCAAGATGACATGAGAGTCATCGAGCTGTCAAATCATATCGTCTTATCTCCAAGGCGACATATTGAGTCACCGAGCCGGTATACACGCAATTCTTTTTCAAGATGACAGGAGAGTCATTGAACCATAATAGTATAACGTCCATTCTCCAGATGACATACGAATCATCGAGCCATTATAGTATTTTTGTTCCGAAAACACAATCAATTTGACCCTTTTTATCTTACTTGATAAAAGTACACGTGTGTGGGTACACAGTCGGCCTTAGCCAAAATACAATAATTTCCTTTAGAATTTCCCACCATTTTCAACAGCCCATAAACATATTTTTGGTGCTGTGAACCGACGCCTGATAATTACCAACTAATTACCACCTATTAATTCATTTAGGATTAAGTCCTAAAAATACATAATTAAATCAATTCAGCACAACGTAAGGCTCAAATAAAAAAACGGACTACACCACGACAATCAGCATAAAATTTCGGTTGTCGACTATCCCAACCTAATTTCCGAAAAATAAATAAATAATTAATTAATTATAAAAATTAATAAATAATTGCAATAAATCCAATTTAGGCCCGTAATGCCTAATTGGAGCCCGAGACGGGTCGAAAAAAATCCCGAGAGACATTCAATAAATAATAGAGCCTAGGGGAATACATGGTCCAGGTGGGCGGGCCTAGAACCGAGAACCGCCCGCTAAGGACCGGTTCAAAAAATTGGAACCGGGAACCACCCGTTGTTGCATAGATCCACCCGGGAATCGGACCGCTAGTCCGGTCCAGTTCCCGGGTGGATCCATGGAACCAGTCTCACCAATAATAATATCGTTTTCCAAATCTCGCCATGAGTACTTTATATATCAAGTAATAAATATATATTTTTTTTAAATTGAACCGGCTTAATTAAGGGTACAATTTTTTCTTTATTTGATTGGAAAACACTACCAAAGAAGAGAAATATGTTTTTTTTCCTATTTTTGAATCATTTCATTGAAATCTAAAATATTCTTTAAGTTCAAGATTCTAGATGATTGTCATATGTAGATCATCTTTTCCTTTATCATCTAATAGTGTTCAATCTCTTACAACATTTGCTTTACTAATTTTTTTTTTTTGTAGAAACAATTCCACCGATACTCCACATATTCTTGAACATAGTGTCATATGTGAGTCCCGAAAGTATCCTTTGAAGGAGCCATTTGTTGAGTTGTTAAAAGGCAACTTACACACTTTACTAAATTCTTACTAAAACATGGAAACCATGAGAGGAGATGGAGCTCTAAAATTTAGATTTGCTAATTAGTAATTTCAAAATTTATTTTAATATTAAAAATAAATATATATTATAATATAATCGGTCCGGTCTGGTCCAGGTGGGCGGATCCTCCCATGGAACCGGGAACCGAACCGGTATCCACCGGTTCCCATAAATTGGAACCGGGAACTGGATCGGTTCCTTCAAGAACCACCGATTCCAGGCGGTTCCGGGCAGTCCGGGGGGGTCCCGATTCTTTTGCACACCCCTAATAGATCCTATTTCTTGCTAACTACACTAACCATTTGTCTAATATGCATTGCAATTGACTAATATTCACTAATATAATCTAATCTAACCATTTAATTTTACTTAATTAACACTAATCAACTCTTAAGTATCATTAGTCTACTAATCAAGGATTAGTGAGCTAAACTCACCCGTTTAACAATCCGCTTAGATTGAAACGTCAGGAACGTCGCAAGTGATGTTTTTCTCCAAAGTAGGCCTAGGGTTCGGGGCCCGAAAACACCTCAAAGCGGGCTTGGAAGCCGCTATGAAACCCACTATTTTCCCCCTCTGATTTGAGCTGCAAACAAGAGAAATGAAGCTGGTTTGGTGTGGGAGTGGCGACGGTGGACCGGTGGATGGCTTGGAGAGGTAACCGGCTGCCAAACGGCGAAGAAACGGGTTGGTCGGAGCTCCGGCGAGCGGGTGGTTGGCCGGTGGCTCCTGGGGGTCTTGGGGATCTCGTTGGAGGTTGGGATGGGTAAAGGAATGGCTGAAATGGGAGAAAAATGAAGAAAAACGCGAAACAGTCCACTCGGCAGGGCTCTAGACGGTCCGGCGACCGGTAACTTCACGCCGGCGTACCGGACGACCGGAGGCTCCGTTCGGGGAGAGGTCGGGCTTGATGTAACGTTCTGGAAGTCATCATCACGGGGATGGGTGGCTCGTTTGCTGATTCATCCGAGAAGTGGACTTTTTACTCGGATCTTTGGCGAAAGGTCGGCTGGAGCAGAAACCAGCATAAGTGAAAACAGAGGGGAAAACGGTCCGGCGGTTTTCCTTATTGTCTTCCTTGGCTGTGGTGTGTGAAATGGAGGGGTAGAGGGGATGAGGAGGCTGTCTTGGATGGCAATGAGAGAGAGAGAGAGAGAAGGAAGAGTTGAGGTTGGAGAGAAAATATCTAGGGGACAAGGGCTCCACTTGCCTCAACTTTCCATCCCTCATGGTCTCCTTGACCATTTCCAGCCAAGTATGGCTTCATTGGCTGTCCATGAGCCACCAAGGCTCGCTTCTAGAAGTCCGAAGTGGTCCAAAAGTCGCGGGTGGTGGGGGCACACGAATTTGGTTCGGTTTTTCCTCAATTGGACCTTAATTCAACACCAACCGGGCTCAATAAAATTAACCAACATCTCACCAATCCATTTGGCATTTTTCCTCACCCATACAATCCACTTGCTTCCCAATTTTGCGAAAAAAATCGATCCCCGGCATTTTCTGAACAGTCCTAAGCCGACTTTTTCTTAAAAAAATCTCAAGTTTCAGAAAAATCTTCTGAGACTGAGTTGTGGGTCCTAGAATTTATTGTTACATGATAGAATCTTCAATTTCTGAAATTTGACTCAAATTGGCGGTTAATTTTCATTTGGCGCATTTTTAGCGTGACCTAGGCTACCGGGTAGTTTTCAGAACTTTTTAGGGCAAATGACCCATGGTCAATTTTCTTCAAGTCACAATGAACCCACTCGATATGTTGACGACTCTCGATTGTTGTGAAAATCTTAAGAATTCAATTGCGGACACAAGGTACCAAAACGATAGTAAAATCAAGCTAGTGTCGATCGACGAGAATTTTCCAATTTAGTGGAGTCATCCACAATCGGCCACACATCTTAGTCGAACCGACCTATCTCTGATCTCAAATTGATTTTATATTGTGCCGTAATGACCTCTAAAGATGAGCACGGTCAAGAAGTTGAGTCCTGGTCGAATTCTCAAGTCTATTGCCTTAAAATTCCTTAATGGCTCACCTAGACAATCTAGTTATCTCGAGAGTGATTAGCTCTGAGAACAGCCCTATAGGCGCATCGATGAAATGCCCAATTAATTAAATAGAAAACAGGGTTGAAAATTTGGGATGTCACAGTTGCCAATCGACCATCGTTGACCACAAGCAAGGGCGGCGAACCTCACCTAGGGTGGGCGAGGGTAACTCATTAACTCCGAAACGGTTTCAGAATCAACGTCGATTCAGACTTTGAAGGAAGTTCAAACTTTACGGTCAAATTAATGCTTTGAAATGGTTTAAGAGTTAATGAACTGAATTGATATTACTAAACGGGATCTAAGACTGATAATACAGGAGACATAGTGATTGAGAGAGGATCATGAGATGATTAATGAGATTATAGAAATTAATCAAATTAGTCACACACAAGAGTAATTGCTAGCATATTTGAAGTAGTGCACTCCCTCAAATTTTTCTTCTACCATTCGACGCAAGATTTATGGTTTATCTAGCCTTGAGGTTCAACGTTTGTGAGGCTAGAATTGAAGAACATCACAACCAGAACACTTCGGGCATGTTACGAGGAGATCATATGTTTGTGGTCTAGATCTAAATAACATTAGAACCGGAATATATCAAGGACGCTACAAGGAGATCAGACGTGTGTGGTCTAGATATGTAGAGTGTCAAAACCAAATTGCTTTGAACATGATACAAGGGTATTGCGATTAGCCCTTCTTTATTTCTACATGCTTCTTATTAAAATGCACGGACAATTTTTGCTTCCACTGCCAATTTTTTCTTTTTCTTTTTCAATTTTAGATATACATGTGTTCATGTTTTTCAAAACAAAACCCAACGGTATGCTTTAGGCATATTATGTGCTCTTATGGAGAGTAATGAAGTTAACAAGTACTTTAAGGGCTTATTTGTTAATTGGTCAAATAGTAACTCATTATATTCTTTTGTTCCCTGAAACAAAAAACAGAACAAAAATCAGTTCGATAACTTTTGTGTTACTGGAAATAGATTTAAAATAGAATCAAGAAGTACCAAAAAGTTGATTATTTGTTTTCGAGAACAATTTCATAATTAAGCCAAATTTTCGTTTTTTTTCCCTTTTCTTTTTTTTTTTCCTTCTATTTTCTTTACTTTTCTCTTTTTCTTTCTCATTGCCGATCGTTGGCCATGGTCGGCAATTGGCTGGGTGAGGTTCAACAATCTTATTGGAGCCTCCCTTGGCCAATGCGAGGTCCGGCGAGGCCGAGCCTTGCCATGCCTCATTGCTAGCCGTTGCGAGACTTGACCTTGCCATGGCCAGGCGAGGCTTCGACAAGCCTCGCTAAACTCGCCCAGCCGATCCCAGGCATCATGGCCAGGGATTGGCTAGATAAGAAGAAGTGGAATGGAAAAAGAAGAGAGAGA
Source organism: Eucalyptus pauciflora (assembly GCA_007663325.1). Classification (NCBI taxonomy): domain Eukaryota; kingdom Viridiplantae; phylum Streptophyta; class Magnoliopsida; order Myrtales; family Myrtaceae; genus Eucalyptus; species Eucalyptus pauciflora. The sequence goes on from VMYD01000077.1 coordinate 1,728,412, forward strand.
GGCGAGACTTGACCTTGCCATGGCCAGGCGAGGCTTCGACAAGCCTCGCTAAACCTCGCCCAGCCGATCCCAGCCACCGTGGCTAGGGACTGGCTGAGAGAGAATAAAAGGTATTTAAAAACTCAAAGAAATTCTAATTTATAAAGAATTTGAGATTTTACCAAATGCATTTCTATCCCGAGAATAGAAATCTTAGACAGTTGCCAAAAGCTTTCAAATACTCAAAAACTCGTCCAGGACAGAATAAAAAAAGAATAATTTCTAAGAAGAGTTGTTCACGGGAACATAATGATTACCAAACATACTCTAAATTTGTTTCTCTGTCAGTATAGCTTTTTTTGGAATACACCAATCATTTGTTTGTGTCTCTCTGCATCTTAATTTAAATGGTGTTTTGAGTATCTGCCGGAAATTCCTGAATACGTTGCTCCTGATACCGTTGAGAGCCTCCTCAATATCTTCCTTGGCCTTCGGCTGGATTTTCTCTTTCTTTTAATAAGTATGACAAGAGACAAGCTTTTGGTGGATGAGTTTGAAGACCATTGCTTCCATGCTTGAAAAATGTGATAAAAAGTGGACTCTGTTTCTCAAAGTTGGAGCCCTTTCTATAGTCTAATGATGTTTAGTGAGCCCGTGATGCATAACCGGAAAAATCACCGCATAGCCCCTCTCTGTCTTTTTTTTCTTTTTTTTCTTTTTTATGTCAAGTCTCTGCTAGATAACGTTCTTGTGAATGTATTCTAGTTCCGTATTTTACTTCTAAACTACGAGCCACTACCTTTCTCTTTGCTTGGTCATGTTGGGCATGTCTTTCCCTCGTATCAGTTTTTTCTGGATAAACCCTGAACTGTCATAATATCACATTGAGAGGTTTCCTTTCATAGGACCTTACGATTTATTTTCCGACGATTGCTAATATATTTGTGGGACAATTCAATCATAGAGTCCTCCATGAATTATTTGGTTTACCAAGCTCCGTTGTTAATACGCTGCTCTATCAACTATTAGTACGACTGTCCAGATATTGAGGAATTTGTGTCATGAATCCGCGAGGATCAATATTTTGGGCGGCAAGAAACCGGATTTCATCTTAGCTTTATAAGCATAATTTCTTCTGTAAAACTTATACGTTTCATATTTTCTTCCATTTTTTGTTTTTGGTGTTTGGGGATCAACAAATTCGAGGGAAATATGTAAGCCAGCCATTGCTTGTGATTAAGTTTTTCATTTTTGAATTGTGGATTTAACCTGAAGCTAACTTCAAGCTCCAGTTGGGAAAGTCCCGCAGCAATCTTCGGCTTTTCCACATTAGGTGTATGTATCTTTTCTCCTTATAGTTATCAAAGTGGAGTCAGTTGAGAATTATTCCTTATAAAACGTTAGCTTCGGCAGCATTTTAGGTTAGTATGTGATGATAAGATTTGTTACACTGCTCATGTCCTTTTCTTTTCTGTCTGCTGCTTGCTTATGTTTTGCGCTTCTCGAGGTAATTATGGCATTCATTTTGTGGCAGATGCGATTTCTTGAACTTTGATAGAAGTATTCGATGCTAAAAAAATAAGGAAGATGGCCCCAAACAAGTTGACATGATTAATGTCGAGATTAAGAAAGGAGAATCGATCTGCCCTGACAAAGTCCTTCTGTTTGTGCTCTGCTGTGTATTTTATCGACTCCAGCAGCAAGAGCTTCAGAATAGAGGAAGTGACCAAGTGCAAAGGTGAACTCCAAGGAGAGATGCAACGCGGCCCATGTAGAATGAACCAAGAAGGTAACGCTTCGGCAGAAGCAGTGTCCTGGTATCACCTCGTTTGCTTTGATTGTTTTGAGTGTTTCCGGAGAAAATAGATTGTATTAGTTGTGTGAGATTATTTTGATTAGTACACTCGTACCACGGTTTAGTATAATGAGTGTATCGCAAGTTTTCTATTGCAATTCTCTAGTGTTACCACCACAAAGCTTCCGCATACCGTACAAGTTATATCAAATCAAGGTTGCATACTCTACAAGTACCGCATCTCCAACCAGTTCCCTGGCACTGCCGCCGCTTCCATCATTTCCATCCACGTCAACCCCAACGTTGTCTCCTTTGACAGCTCCCAGCAGCCCCTTGGGACCAAAGCCTCGGCAGCTAGGGCAAGCTGCGCATCACCGTCCGCCACTCCAGCACCTCACGGTCAGATGTCTTCAAGGCCTCGGCATGGCTCTCCCCACAGCCATCGAACCTGACCAATGCCGAGATCTACTCACTGCAGTCGTTGCGGAAGCCAACACCGAGGGGGTCCAGCTTCAACCATGCCGACCTCTTCCCCATCGCTGCGAGGCTCGGATAAGTAAAAACGAGAAAGACTTTCAAATTCAGCAGAGTGAAGACACCAATGCCAGAGCATAGACCTTGAAGAGAAACGAGGGGTCTATCTCAGTCTCAACTCCTCATTCAACTGCAGAGGTAATAGCTCAATAGGCAATTATGGATCATTATCAGCAGAAACCTAGACAGAACATCCTCATAACACATCTGTCAAACTGACAGTCGAGTCATAATATTGTAGCAGAAGTCACAAGTTTCGAGCATTAAGAGAGTTCAGTTCCATTTAATTATCAGCTGTTAAAGCAAAATCATGCGATAGTAAGGACGAGGTCATTTTGGCCTTGGACGATTCATTGTAACTTAAAGGGCCTTTGGGATCACGTGGAGGACCCACGACAGCATCTGGAGTTCGAAGAGGCAAGGGCCATTCCACCACCGACAAATATTTGTGTGCCCCCCGGTTTTCATGTTCGTCCAATCAGGCCAGAAAAAAGTATGAACTGAACATCTGCAATAAAATCTAGTCTTAGTAATGAAGTTGTGAACAGAATTGATAACCTCTTTTACAATCAACACAAAAACGAGGTTCGGAATTTCACAGTGAAAATGGTGGGAAATCAGAATATTATAAAAGTAAGTGTTTGCCTAAACTTATTATTTTCCTCTCGTTGATTTGCTTCCTCACTTAAAGCTGAGCTGGTCATAAGAAATTTGCTAGGATTTCTAGTATATTCTCTTAATTTGATTTACTTGTTTAAATTTATTGGGATAGGACCGACATCAATACCAACACCATATTATATGACATCTACTTTGGTGTCGAATTTTTTTTTTCCAAAGATCGTTTAAAAGCAAAACTCCTAAAAAATGATTGTTTAAGCCACTTCCAGGATTTAGCTTCCCAGGATAATGTGGGATTATTTTAATAATAAAAGGCTCGCTCTAGTCACTAAATCGACCTTCATAAAAAGGTATTGGCACTATAAAGGGTTATTTATAAAGTTTTGATACTAAATTGATTGTTTATAATTATGGCATCAAGCATTTTAATATCGCATGTCGCCCAATTTATTTTCCAAGCAACATCGTTCACCGATTGTTCACAAGTTGAGAATTAGGGCTAAAATAGTCCCGAACTTGCCGGGCCATTAAATTCCATTTTCACAAGGATTGAAGCTACTTTGCTCAATCTCAAAATAGAGCAAAGTCATTGAAGAAGCAAACATGAAACTAGGGAAGGAAGGTGAATAAAATTTTGCTCACCTCCTTCTCTTTTTAGGTGGTAAACAAAATTATCTTTGGTGGGAGAGAGAGAGATTGCTCCATGATTTTCCTTTTTAGTCTAATAGAAGAAAGAAAAATGGAGGCAAAAATGAATATTTTAATTTTGCAATTTTTGCTAGCAAACCCGATGGGGATGTCAAATAGATAATTTCCAAAGCATCGTGCTAAAACTTATTGAACAATCAATTTAATTCCAAAATTTTACGAACGATGATTCCAATGTTAACTTTTTAATAGTTGTATATTTTAATGATTTCAATGAGCCACGTTATAAATTCATAATAAAGATTTCTCGTGAGGTTATTCGATAAGTGATGTCACTAAAGCGATCGCTATTTAGAAATTGTAGCATTTAAATGATTATTGGATTAGAGGCCACAGGACAAGATCGAAAGTTGGCACCATCATAACTTTGCAGACTCCTAGATATACAAAGGTACTAACGTGCAGATTCCACTCACCGAATTTATCTTTTCCTTTTTATTTTTGTTTACATTAAATAATAATAAAATGTACACTAATTGCTAATTTTTGTTTGGGTTAATATTCTAAAAAGCTCCAAATTAGTACACATACATGACAAATTTACCATAAACTAATTTTTTTACCACTAAAAACTTCAAATCGGTACATATTTGACAAAGTTACCACAAACTGATACATTTGTAATAAATTTCTCTTTTAGTTTTCGTTAAATTTTACTATCGAATTGCTAAATTGGATGAAAGAGCTACGTTGAAGATTAAGATGAAGCAAGAGTAACAGGAGCGTTGAGGGTTTTTGGATAAGTTGACAATTGACTAGTGTGCCAGTTTAGGATTTTATTCTCTGTTTGTCATAATTGTACAATTTTTGTATTTTTTATGGTATTAATCTAATTTAACGAAGGTTATATTTGTCAAAAATATACCAATTTAGAGTTTATGACGGTTGAACAACTATTGTTTTTGGGCAAATTTGTCACAAGTATACTAGTTTGGATTTTTTTTTATGGTCATTTGGGGTAAATTTGTTATAAATGTACAAGTTTAGGGTTTTTTTGTGATCAAAAGATTAATTTTTTAGTAAATTTGTCACACATATATTAACATAGGCCTTTCAGGATATTAATTCTTTTTATTTTAATAAGGAAATTAGATGAGGAAGATACATTAAAAAATGAACAATACTCTTCTCTTGATCACTTTTCATCAGATGACATGTGCTTCTGACATGTTCATGCCCACTAGGGAAATAATCAAGTAAATTTAATTTAGCACGTGGATTCAATCTATCTGAGCAAATTTAATAGATGGTTTCAATCTCAATTTATACCAAAAGAAAATTGTATGAAAAGCTCATAAATTATGCTAAGGAAAATCACACTTGTATGGTAAAAGACATAATCGTAATTCAAAGTAAATTGAAATTCTAACACTTTGTAATCATTGACTATTAAATTAAAATCTAAATCTTATACTTAAAAAATTGAGAACGTTTCTGAATAAGCTCGATTTAAAATACTGAGACAGAATTGCAAGTTGAATATTTTTTATTAGAAATAATATTAACATATAGATTCACATACAATTTTCAAAATATGGATAATACTTTAAACTTTGGCATGAAAAAAAAAAAACAGTTTTTTGCTTTTGCTCGATCCAAACAAAGTTTCATTCCACAAATAATTAGTTTCATCCCCACAAAAGTATCTTCTTTTTTCTAAATCAACTCTAATGTTTTCAAACATTCTTGCACACACATCACCTATATTTTTAAAAATTTCCCTAAATCTACCAAATTTAATTTCTTTTCACATCGTGAAGTGCTGTGCTCTTTTTCTAGTTTTAAGATCAATAAACCACATGATTCTCTGAGTACAAGAATATTTACATGTGGCAAGTATCACAACAAATAGTACAACCGACGTTGGCCATTAGAAACACGAATTTTAATATATATATATATATATATTACTTTTATGATCAGTTGGATCTATCACATCACCTATAAAACTAAATGCCATTAGAGGAATTATTTTTCCTTCTTTTTTCTAAAAGATATATTTTTTTTGGTAAATCTTTAAGATATTAATTTGTCATCTAAAATTTACATTTTCAATACATTATAGTGCACTCATAAAAGCACTCAAGGAGGTGGCTTATTTTCGTCCGACATGACGTTATAAGACCATCACATACCTGAATTTTGATGTCCATTTTCTTTATTTGATTATCACATATATGGAGTTATATCAAGAACTTATTATTTCCTTGGCGGACCTTTTACGATTTAAACATTTTGAAAAAGACAATTGGTCCAGCAGGCCTATATAGTCTATTATTCTTTCTCTTGTACTGAAAAATTGGAAATGAATCTTATTTGGCAATTTTGACCTCATGATCCGTTCATTCCCATTTCAAAGATCAACCCTTTTCAAAAATCATTTTCAAAAGGGGTATATTAAGATAAGGACAATGCGGCACGTATTAGGAGCCTACTGAAAAATCTTTAGGATTCGTCAATCCAAATATCTAGAATTTACATATATGGCTCTTTTACAAGATTCTTATTTAAAATTATCATAATTTTTTTTTCATATTATCAATTTGCATCGAAGTGATGGAGACAAATCAAAAGACATCGACAACGACCGCGCCCCAGTTTCGCGCAGCGACGAAGTGGACGCTGTCGCTGAGCTTACTCAACTTCGCACGTATAAAATTCTTTCCTGCCCGGTGTCATTCCGAGTCTCTTCTTGTTCCACTTCTGCTACAATTCGTCCGCTTTGGGAGTTTCTTGAGTTTTGCATTACTTCCAATTCTTCTTGTCAGGATCAATATCTTCCCTGTTTTTTCTTTTCCAAACTATATTAAACTGTGCGAGCAATCTGTGTTAACCGTTGCGCTCTTGGAATTAAGAAATGGGCATCATGTGAGTTCTTTTCGCCGATTAAGCTCATGTTACTTAAATGGTCACGCTGATTGAGTTGGAATTTTATTACGGGACTACATTAACTTTGGTCCATCAGTAATCAATATTTCTTATGAAAGCTTGATGTGAACGTACATTCAACTGAGGTAAAATGCTATATTCGGGTGTTGATCACCACTTAAGTTTTGGGGTTCTGTTATCATCTAACTTAATTTTGTACACTAACCTTGCAAATCATGACGTGAGGTTTTTGGTAAGTATTATCAATGATGTTTGATTTGTTGCAATACGTATTGACCAATTACAGTAACGGTACATTCCTCCCTTTTCTGTGTACTGAAGTATGCATTCCTTCCTTATCTGATTGTCTGTTCAATTTAGAACTGGTTTCCTGTGACAGACGTCCTTATTTAACTGCATTACTTGACAGCAAACTCGGCCTCTGATAAATGCTTTTGTGAAGCTTGGGGGAAGCCAGTGCGACTCCCCTATAGGATGAGGGAAAGTTAAGGGAAACGTTTCTCTGTATCGTTTTGGTTACCTGATCAGTGTAGCTGATAGTGCGTAATGATTTGGTTTTGTATTCTAGATGATTATTTATAGTTTGATACTGCATACTGACTTCCATTATTGCTAATTTTTTTCCCATTTCCTTGAATGCTGGTGTTACAGCTTTGATCGTGTTATTATCTCGTGCTGATGATATAGAATAACCTGTTCTTCAGTTCAGCAGGCATTTGTAAACGTTTCTGAAGTTTCTCCTCATGAAATTGCTGATTACATTTTGGCCCTTGAATCATTGGAATTTATGATCTTTGTTATATTTTTTGTCATGATATTGCAGAATTGGAGAGAGACAGTGTTGTCATCCTTCACTCAAACATTTTGCCGTCACATTTGCAGAACTTAGAGAAGCATCTAACAGGCAATAAATCTTTCCATCTTTTATGCAATGCTAATGTCATGAAAGTTAAATGTATCAGAAGTTTTTACTCTGGTATTTTTATTTGCTGACTAATTGTTCAAGAACCAGTTTATTCTGTTTCTCCTTTTGTAATTTGTGGCTATGAACAATGTTAAATGACATAAGTTTTTGTGTATCACTCAATAACACCTACCTCCACTTTGATTCTGACCAAGATCGTTATTTTTCTGAAGTTTGAAAAGGAAAAGGATACTTTTGATCTTTGTGAGTCATATCTTTCAAATGCTATGTAACTGTCTAGATAGGTACCACCATTCTTTGAAATGGCTACGATTTGAAAGCGAAATTGCCCATACCATATTACTCAAGCTTGGTGCTAACTAGGGCACAAATGCACCTCTTTAGGTGGTCTTCCACATATAATCTGGCATCTTCTGCGATTCAGATTTTTCTAAATGTCATATGGACAGTGTAAACATGTCATCTTTGCATGCATGTATATGCATCTGTATTGGGTAGAAATGGAAAATGATCTCCCTGAATGATTTTTGAAATGGGTATGGGTAGTTAATGAGTTAGGTCAAGGTGTTAGTGTAGAAAATGTATGGCATTGAGCAATTTGGAAGCCAAGTAGCAATGTGGAGATTTTAGATTCCCTTTATACTGTAAATGAACATGGAGTAGACACTGTTTCAGAATCCTGGTTACTGTTGCCTGCTTTTGACAAACTTGATCCGTCTACTTCATGCAGAAAATGCTGAGGTCGCCTTTGTAGTAGATGCGTATGTGTCGAGGGGAACATTTGAGCATATAAGTGGAAAGTTCGTGGTAGTCTAATTTTCTCTTTTTGACTATACTGCAGTCTGCGCATGTAGAGCCACACTGTCTATTCGTCTAGTTGGTTAATAATTAAGCTGCTTTTGATTTTTCTTTCTTCTCCCTTTGCTTTTCCCGTTGTTGTTCAGATCTCTTCATCAGGAAAGTCAGATGCCATTGCTAGGGCGAGGCCTATCCTCTCTGGTTTAACCTTTCTTCCTCTCTTGACATTAGCTAACTATTTGGGTTATAAACATATAACAACTGTTTATTGGATTTTGTTGTGTACGCAGCAATGTCTGACAAACTATACATATTTGATGGAGAAATTGGAGCAGGAAGGTCTACTCATCTTGACCTCAGAACACTTGCATATTTTGATGAAACATTTACTTTTGGTTATTAAAAGTATAAATTTATATCCTGCGGTAGATGATGTTCTTTTCGTGCTGTTAGATGAAATATTTGTAGAAATTCTATAAATGTCTCTAACTATGTCCTGGATGAGCTTCACTGAGCAGTAAATGGTGTTTAGAGTCCTTTATTTTGACTGACAGACGTATTACACTAAGTGCAGGATTTACATTGCAGTAAATATAAGTTGGTTAATGATCTGCTTGAGGGAATTCATCTGGTTGCTGCAGTAGAGGCATTTTGTTTGCACGTCAAGGCTGGTATTCATCCTTGGATTATCTATGACATTATTTTCAATGCTGCTGGAAACTCATGGTGAGAGCATACCTTTTGTGATTTCACTTCTGGCAATCATAAATATAATTGAGTACAATGTAGCACAGATAAATGACACTATTGAGTCTCATCTGTTCTCTCTGTCATTTTTCTGTTGCAATTTTGGAAAACATATATCATGGCACATTGCCCTGGAGATCACATCAGGCAGTCATTTCAAGTATCTTTTGAACTTTCTAAAGGATTGGGATCGTCTCAATTACTCGACTCAATATAGACAGCCTGGATCATGCCGTATTACGTTGAAACCCAAATGAGTGGTTGAGATGCAATTCTAGGAGATGTGGCATGAATTCTAGAAATCCTAGTTATTTTCTTCATAAGGATCCAAGTTATTTCAAATGTTTTGTGAGGCCAGAAACTATGGTACCTTAAGGGCTCTAAGTTTTATTACCCTAAAACGTGTGAGTATTCTTTCCAGGCAGGATTTTCCAAAACCATGTTCCTGGACTATTAAGGGGTAATGGAACTGAAAATACCTCCTGGATTTCATCACATCCCCATAACTCCTCCAGCTGAACATGGACATCAGTTTATCCTGGTAATCATTTTTATTCAGAAGTGGGTACAACATTGGGGATATGTAATAAAGCTGGATCTAGTCTCTTATTTGGGCCCTCAATCTATTTCTATGACATTGATTGCTTAGTTTATCATTCTGCTTATGCTATTACTCTGGTATGTATCATTGCATGTTCTGTGGCACATATTTTTCCCTTATAGCGAATTTGATCTTATAGATGTCTAAATTGTTTTGATCATATCAAGGAAAAATATTGGTAGAGTGTCTTTAATCTCTATTTGGTTGTGAGGTGCCGGTCGTCCAATAATTTGTTTTGGACGACTTGAGAGTTTGTGTGGTAATTACTTGTTGAAGAGGAGCTGACTAGAAACTATTATCCTGTGATTTCAGGGTACTGTTCTTAATGCGGCTAAGTTGCAGACCTTTCCTGTCCCTCTGCTGTCAGTAGCTCATCAGCAACTTATTCTTGGTACCAATCTAATGTATCAGCTAGTTGTATAGTGTTTTATCACTTCATATTCTTATCAGTATGCCACAAGCAGCCCATTCGATCTGTCAATCCATGTGAACTCCTTTTTCAGCTTCTGCTCATGGTCACCGAGGTAAGGGAGATGTGAACCTTGTTAAGGTTAAGAAGTATTTCATAGTGCATAACATTTTCTTTTTCAATACTTGGATGACAGTCGCCTGTAAAATTGCACTCACTGACTGACAGATTCGGGAAGAAGTATATGGAGTAAACATTATCAGCACAGCCAATGAAGAAAAGTATTTTCTCAAACAACTAGCAGAAGAAATTGCTGCAAATTCAGACACTGTCGGTCGAATTGGTTTTATTGGTCTTGGTGCAATGGGATTTGGCCTGGCAACTCACCTATTGAAGTCAAATTACTGCGTTTCTGGATTTGATGTAATTTCTCACCTCTAGCTTTCTCCACGGGTGGTGTTGAAAAAGTCCATTGCTAGCCTAGAGCAGAAACTAGGCTCATGAATATGTTACTATCATCTTATATTAGCCGTTGATGCCTCTGTTTCTATATATGCACAGATTTTATCTGTTCAAAATTCTTCTCACGGACATCCTCATAGTGAGAATGCGAACTTTATAGGGCCATCATTGAGTATGCTCTATCGTAGTATACAACAGATATGTGGTGATCTATTTTAGGAGCTATTTGTGAAATCAAGTGTCTAAGGGTCTTAGGAATGTAAAACAGTTTTTTGTTCCACTAAATGCATAAGCAATGAAATTTCACGTTTGTGTTGGAAATAATTGGTTTTGTTTTATTTGGGAGCAACATTTTGCCTTATTGGTTTATTCCGTTTCCACTGTCGTGAAGATGGTTAACCAATTGCTTGCAAGAGTTCATATTGCATCATCAGCTGAGGCAATGGCTTTTGGAGCTCGCTTAAGTCTTAACACAAGAACATCTTTTGATGCGATAATAAACAGCACGGGAAGTTCGTGGTATGTCATTTAAGAGAAGCTTTTATATGCTGTCAGCAGCAAGCAAATAGAATACTGGAAGATAAAGTTCTTGCTTTGGCTGCTAACATCTTGCTTTTCTGTAGAATTAATCTACCGTAACAATCTATTTTATGAAGGAGCACTTGATTGCAATCATACAAGTTATATTCAGTTGCCACTATTGCCTATCCAAATAGATGAATAAAAATCAGAAAACCTCCTCACTGGCTTCTGGCAATCACTTCCCGCCTTGTTCATTCATCCATTCCTAAACCCATGCATTCAGTAAAACGGGTTCAACTGTTCCGTTAGGACATAAATAATTTCTGCACGGTCCTCTAATAGTTCAAGCTTTGGACCTTTCAATATAGCATTAGCTGCACACTCCCCCTTTCACCCATTTTTTCCCTTCTTTGCACATCTTGGGTGTCTAATAGCTTATGCTTTTATGTTGGATTTTCTAACATGTTCTTGTCTTTCGATAGGGAAACTTAACCTAGGGCTTGGAGCCACAGAAGTGTTTCTGAGAATATGGAACTGCATTTACTCACTCGAACGGGCACCCATTCCCTTGTCAGGTTAAAAGATGCTTGATCATGTGTTCTTGTCCTCTGCATGATGTTTGAAAATCAGTTTCCCCACATGCTGGAGAACGATTATAAACCATTATTGGCACTCGATATATTTGTGAAGGATCTGCTATGGCATAAGTGTCTTGCTCTTTGCAATCTTTTGAAGAACTTGTGAAAAACTACATGGACAATCTTATAATTTCTCCAGGGTATTGTTTCTCGTGAATGTTCATCACGTAAAGTCAACTGTTGCACACCAACTCTACTGTATAGCTGTTATTTTCTCTATCGAGTTTGAAATAGTTCAAATGCTTATGTAACTGATAAACAAAATAACGGTCATGGCTGCAGAAGATTTCATTTCATCTTCGGTTTGCTAACCATTTAACCTTATGGTGGCTGACTCAGGTGACCAAGGAGAACGAGGGTGAAAAGTATTGTCTACGGAACATGGCTTTTATATTCTTCTCGGCATGGATTGGTGCATATTTTTAGCTTTTCGGCTTCTGTATGTCCGCAGTGATTCGGCATATGCTTTACTCAGTTGCTTTACTGTTTTGTTATTCATATTCGTAGTCTTCCATTAATCTTATCAGCCAGAAACCTTAGTTTTTACCCGGATTTCCCAACTGATTATTCTATGAGAAATTTCAGAATGCTCGTTGGAATGATTTGATTTGGGGTTTAACAGTTCAATTCTGTGGAACTTCCATGTGGATGTAACTACACAGTAGGCTGACCTCCCAAGTGTTCTTAGGAGCTTTCACAAACCTGCACATTCTCCTTTTTCCGCCATTTCACTTGCTTAGCTATAAAAAGGAAAAACAAATTAAGCAAGAGAGCCTGGGGATATCAGATCGTTCTTAGCGCCTGCTTAGCTGAATTCACATTCGGGTAAAAACTCTCCCATCGTCAAGTAGTTTGCTGGGAGCCAGGTTTTTCACCTCATCTTGTACAAGTAGAATGAACAAGGAGGGTTTCATTTACCCTGCAGCTAGAAACAGCCGAGCCAATCCAATTTGGTTACTTCTGTCGTGATAAGTCATGGTGAGAAGTTGAAGTATGCCGATCTTTTTAGTTTTCTCTCTAAGCATGGCATTATCATTAGCTTATTGTCAGCACGATAGGCTTCTCACTTGTACCACATGAGATACCAGAAGGAATCTTGAAGAATTCTTAGACCCATGTTTAGCTCCGGCGATAACTACTTGGATCTAGAGGGACCTTCAAAACAACATTCAGATAATTTCAATGGTCAAATTGCTCCATCTAAAAGTTATGCATATAGACTGCCCAGCAACAACACAGGAATTCTCCCCCCAAAACCCCTTTGGATGTTTTAAGGTTACAACAATCTAATAAGAAACAATTTTAAGGAAACTGAGCTGCCTAAGATTACAAAGCTGCTATGCTGAGAGAATTCTCCTTATCATCCAAACTGAATGATCTGACTCCACCTGAAGCCTCCTTTGCAACAAAAACGACTTCTTCTCAGTCCTCACATAAGAGTTCCTAGTGGAAAGCATATATCCACCAGATTTTTACCCGATCAAGAACTTAGGATAGAAAGTAGAGGCAAAAGGGTAGAAGCAGGGACATGAGCCGGCCAGACAGAGGTGCAGCAAGAAGCTTCTTATGAGATTTACATGCATACAAGTAGAATGATCAACTATGAAATTCCAGTTATCTAGATGGTTTCTCATAAATGAAACATCATGACACAAACTGTCAAAAATTGACCAATCTCCCACATACCTAAGAAACCAAGGGCCACTTTCTCTATTCCAGAAGTATGCAGTCAAATGGCAAGGAAAGTTACAGCAAGCAGCTTGCGCAGCCTTAAGGATTCGTCATCTTTTGGGAGGAGATCCCGTATCATTTTATATCCTTAACACAATGCCACACCTGCTTCGAAAATTTCACAACTTCATCTTTTATCGGTAATGTTATGGAGGAAAATGCTCAGCACTTTTTAAGGAAAACCAGATTGTGCCATTCTCATTCCTCGTAGTAGACTCTTTGCAGTCTCTTTCTCCTGTATTGTAAAAAAAAAAATGGAAAAGATCAATCAATAATGCTAGCAAGCAATATGGTCTTCCAATATACAGCCAGAGCAAAGTAAATAACTTACTGGGCCAGTATAATCAAGAAGACGTGTGCAATACACCTCTGCCTCCTCAAATCTCTTCTGGTCTTTGCAATGTGTGGCAAGAAAAAGCAAAGCTTCAACCATATTAGGTCCATCCCTCTCTTCAGCTTGCATCCGCTCCAGATCCTTTTTGTAGTAAAAAGCAGCTTCTTCTAAACGCCCAAGTTCACGATGCAACTTTGCTAGCTGATGAAGAGCAATTGCTTCCCTGTCATTAGAATTCGCTGCCTTCCTGTAACACTTGATTGCCTCTTCTAGCATGTGAAGTTGCTCAGTTTCATAACACTTAGCCATAGCAATCCATAAGCGAGAATCACTTGGCTGCAAGAATACAGATTTTCTGAAATAATGGAGAGCGTAGAAAGGCATCCCCATCATCTCATAGGCCTGTCCTAAACCATACCAGGCTCGGTATTCACATGGATTTATATCTACAGCTCGCCGATAGGCATCAACAGCTGCTGGAGTGTTATTCATCTCAACGTATTCATGACCCATAAGAGTCCAAGCAGATAAACAGTTCTTATTCAATTTAAGGGCCCTCCTAAAATACATAACTGACTTCTCATGTTGGCCTTTCAAGCTATAATAATTTCCAATTATACAACAAGATTCTGGTCTGTACTTATCAGTCATGAATACCCTGTGGGCAAGATAACTCAAGGCAGAAAAGCATTCCTTAGCATAGAGTACATTGGAATACATATCCATGTCCTCCACTCGGTAAGGATCATTTCTCAGGAGTTCTTCAAATATCACTTCTACTTGTTCAAATTCCCTTAGACTGTACTGCACTTTTGCAATTTGTGCCTGTATGTAATTACTGAAACTGAAGGTGCCTTGCAGATACTCGTATTTTGCTAAGGACTCGTTATGCATTCTGAGTTCTTGATATGCACCAGCAAGAAAGAAATCCTTCATCCAATGGTTATTGAGAGGTAGACTGTGTAATATGTCGATTGTAGTGCACAAGGATTGTAACTCTGACCATGCACTCCAGTTCCAAGGATAGCTATTCACAGATTCCACAAGAAGGTTACGTGCAAGGTGTTCATTGCCTTTCTCTTTAAGAACAAGACCATACAAGTACAACCCAAAGGGATCAATGGACCCATTCTTACGTAGCATTGACAACTCCCTCTCCAGAGAAACCAATTCCTTGTTAACAGCATCACTCTTACCTAAGGGCCCTTCAAGTTCTATATTCTCTTCATCTTTCCGCTTTTCTCCAGCCTACATAAAACAGATGATAGGTACAACTTATAAGAATGCTTAAGTGAGACTATGGACAGTCAGGACTTTCTTCAAATTATGCAGCCTCCAATGCAATGTATGTTTGCACAAGATCAAAATGGCTAATGAAAATCTGTGCAGAAACTTGGAGAGGCAGCGCCATAAAGCAAGCAGGTAATGCCGTTGTTCTCTAGGTGCCAAAGTATAAGCAAGTCATCCAGAGAAAAGTGAAAGTCATCCAGTGATTTGTCGAACAGTGGTAAATTCATACCATACAAACCTTAAGCTACATATGTTGAATTTTTTTTATCACAAGAAACTTTTAAATCTCCATAATATCAATTTTCACCTATATACTTCAGCATCCAAGCATGTCTTAGGCAATGAAGATTGTAACAACATGAACTGCTCATTGTGACGTAGCCACGGTCAACATGCTTATTATAAGTGCATAAGTCTAAACTAATCAAATCTTTTGTTGGGTGTGTAAGTTGATTATTGCTTTGACAAACAGACTCAACCCAAGAATACCTAAGACCTAGAACATATCTATCAGGTTGTTGTGGATAATCGTCAGCACAAGGAAAAGAGAAATGAAAGGATATAACATGTTGTGAAATAGCTCTCGACAGAAGTCTCGAGTGACAAACCAGATAAAGAGCATAACATTGTAGGAAGACGGCTTTCTTCCCAGACTGATCCCGAAGCACATGAGCAGCCCTCCTATACTCGCGGCAGTCAAAGTAAGACTTGGCCAGAAGATAAAAGTCACCATCAACTATGTCATCTTCCTCCATGACTGGAGTACTCACATACGACACCCCAGCAATTGGCGTCGACGTGATCTCATTGTTGCGGAATCTCCTGTGGATACTGGAGCTCCCACGCTGGAATCTGGTGTTTGAAGGTGTGAACTTTACTGGGTCTAGCTCGATTCCCACTAGTTGTTCCGCCGCCCTGCACATAATTATACTCTTCATGAAACTAAGGCGAAACATATTGAACAGAGAACGAATCCAATTTCTCCTCCATAAGATCAAGTAACTCAGAGCAGATAATGATAAAGAACATTCATGCTGTGCATCTTTGATCATTTACAGGGTTTTACCCACCCTAAGCTTCTAACACTAGAAATCGGTGCGTGCAGCTCAAATTTTCGCAATTGGAGAGTAAAGCTCACACTTTTGGCAGTTCATTCCACTAATTCAGAAACCACATTACCCAAAACAAGTCTAAGAATCAAGAAAGTGGACAGCACCCACCGATGTCGGAAGTAAAGGCAGCAACGTATGACCCCATAAAGCATCTTTTTCTTCTTCTTTTCAACACTACCGTCTCCCACGTTCTACCCAACACCGAAGTGCTTGAAATCGGGTCTAGGGTTTTCAGGACGCAATACCATTTGGAAGCAGAGTAGAGGCAGCGATCGCTGAGCTGGCGGACTGCAATCCGGAGCTCGTTGCGGCAGATTTCCTTCGAACCCATCGAAACTCTCTCGAATCGCGGAACCTACGACCTGCGCGCGACCGAATTCAGTGGAGAAAGAAGTTGAGGTCCTGGTTCTTGGCGGTGCCGAAGCTTCTACGGAGCGGCGGCAATAGGAGTGGCGGCCGCGGTCGTCGGCGGCGACGAGGAAAAGCGGCTGTCTTTCTCCGTCGTCGTCGGCGGCGACCTCCCCCACCGCTTCCCCCTCTCAACACGTTGTTCGCGAAGAAGTCGAAAGAGACACTGTAGTATGGGTAATTTTCGGTCTTGCCCTTAATTTGAATTGAATTTGATATTCTAATTTTCTTTTCTTTTCTTTCTTTTTTTTTTTTTTCCTTTTTTGGCTTCTGCGCAAAATGTAATTATTAAAAGCACAAGGGCTATAAATTTTTCGTCAACATGATTTCTTTTCTTTGTTCTTTTTTTTTTTTTATTTCTGCACAAAATGTAATTATAAAAGCAATAATGACTATAAATTATTTGTCAATATGGTTTCTTTTACTTTTTCTTCTTTTCTTTTTTTTTTTTCGTTTTTTGACTTCTGCGAAAAATTTAATTGTAAAAGCCACAAGGGCTATAAATTATGTCAAAATGGTTTCTTTTCTTTTTTCATTTTTTGGCTTTTGCACAAAATGTAATTGTAAAAGTTACAAGGGCTATAAATTATTTGTCAACATGTTTCTTTTTCTTTCTTCACCTTTTTTTTTTTTTGTTTTTTTGGCTTCCGCGCAAAATGTAATTATAAAAGTCACAAGGGCTATAAATTATTTGTCAACATGGTCCCTTTTCTTTCTTCTTCTTCTTTTTTTTTCTCGTTTTTTGGCTTCTACGCAAAATGTAATTCTAAAAGCCACAAGGGCTATAAATTATTTGTCAACATGGTTTTTTTTCTTTTTTCTTTTTTATTTTTATTTTCGTTTTTTGGCTTCGGCTCAAAATGTAATTGTAAAAGCCACAAGGGCTATAAATTATTTGTCAACATGATTTCTTTATTTTCTTCTTCTTCTTCTTCTTTTCATTTTTTTGGCTTCTGCACAAAATGTAATTGTAAAAGCCACAAGGGCTATAAATTATTTGTCAATATGGTTTCTTTTATTTCTTTTTTATTTATTTTCTTTTGTTTTTTGGCTTCTGCCCAAAATGTAATTGTAAAAGCCACAAGGTCTATAAATTATTTGTCAACATGGTTTCTTTTCTTTCTTTCTTTTTATTATTTTATTTTATTTTATTTTTTCGTTTTTTGGCTTCTGCGCAAAATGTAATTGTAAAAGCCACAAGGGCTATAAATTATTTGTCAACATGGTTTCTTTTCTTTCTTCTTCTTTTCTTTTTTTCATTTTTTGGCTTCTGCGCAAAATGTAATTGTAAAAGTCACAAGGGCTATAAATTATTTGTCAACATGGTTTCTTTTTTTTCTTTTTCTTTTTATTTTTTCGTTTTTTGCCTTTTGCACAAAATGCAACTGTAAAAGTCACAAGGGCTATAAATTATTTGTCAACATGGTTTCTTTTCTTTCTTCTGTTTCTTTTTCTTTTTCTTTTTTTCGCTTTTTGGCTTCTGCGCAAAATGTAATCGTAAAAGCCACAAGGGCTATAAATTATTTGTCAACGCGGTTTCTTTTCTTTTCTTTTCTTTTTTTTTTTCGTTTTTTGGCTTCTGCGCAAAATGTAATTGTAAAAGCCACAAGGGCTATAAATTATTTGTCAACATGGTTTCTTTTCTGTCTTTTTTTTTTTTTTTTTGGCTTCTGCGCAAAATGTAATTGTAAAAGCCACGAGAGCTATAAATTATTTGTCAACATGGGTTCTTTTCTTTCTTTTTTTTTTTTCTTTTTTTCGTTTATTGGCTTCTGCGCAAAATGTGATTGTAAAAGCCACAAGGGTTATAAATTATTTGTCAACATGGTTTCTTTTTTTTTTTTTCATTTTTTGGCTTCTACGCAGCAAAATGTAATTGAGCCACAAGGGCTGGGAAACGAAGGATTTTAATTGTCTCGCTACGTAAAGAGGTAAACAAACTTTCATTTAAGGAGGAAACAAAGGATCAAAATCCAACCAATTTTCTTTGAGGAAACGACGACAATATATAATCATAAAAAATTTACTCAACTCAATATTCGTTGTATTAAACTCGCCTGGAGATAAGCTCAATATGTTTTCATTTTTGGACTAATGTCGCTTTTTGGGGAAAATGGAAGGAAAGCTTGCTTTTTTTTCTTTTTTTTTTAAATATAGAGTCCATAAAAATGACAAAATTTATCTATTCAAACAAGTAAAAGATGGGTGAATAGAGACTTTGAGCGGGCATTTGAATTTGATGTCAAATTTTCAAATTGTTTTGTATGATTGTAATATATTTGTCATGACTCATGTGATAATTCTTAAGTGGATCTGATTAGAAAAATGTGAGTAACGTGATCTTTTGATATCAATTAGGGATAAGTATAATCTGAGTGAGCGATTCTCATTCTAGAATTGAGAAGCACCCACTAAAGACTGATTTCCAAAAATTGAAATTGGAAACAGTCTATTAGGTTTATGGAACCAGTCCATCAAATTTCGTGCACTCAATGCAATTTCTTTTGACAAAAAGAACTTCCCCATTTTTAATTGTAAGATCAATAAAAAAGATGGAGATTACTTAAGGAATATAACGAGCGCCCAATTGCTCTTGCTTCTCCAGCCTTGTCGCCATTAGGGTCTCCTATTGCAGGCTTTCAAACTTGTCGTGGTTCGTGCATGTTTCAAAACTCCGGTAGTTGTATGTTTTAGACAGCAATATAATGAAGAAAATCATTGGCCATGAATTTATAGTAGTGGAGGAATTAATTGCTTCAAGAGTATTCTCACGTCTTGAATATATACTCCCGCAAAGACTTCCACAACTAATGTGCATTTGCGATCGCACTTTATTCCTTTCCTCAAGGGGCAATCTTCGAAATATCCTGGTGCCCTCCTCTCGAAAAGTCGCCGTTGAACACGAACAGTGTAAGGGGATTCTTACACTGTTCGAGAAAGCTAAAAGGGTGTTTGATGAGATGCCTAGAGAGGGAATTCTTCCTTCTGTTGCGACTTATAATGCCATGATTCAGGTTCTCTGTAAGAAAGACAATGTCGAAAATGCAATTATGGTTTTCAAAGAAGGAAGGGTTATGTGCCCACCTCGATCACTTACAATTTGGTGATTAGGGGACTGTGTCATGCGGGGCATACTTCAGCTTCAGCCACTCGAATTTTCGATATTTCCTTACCTGTCCAATTTCTAATGAATCAAGATAACCATTCGTTCTCGTATAAATAGAGTCGGAAAACGTTAAGCACAAGCAAAATATGCAGTGACCCATTTAGAAGTATTAGGGGAATATTATTGGTCATGGATAGATCACCCAGGTTCGGGTCTATAAGCAGTGACAATTGCCCCCATATTATTTGGAGGTCATATCTAGTATTGAAAAATCAATATACTTTTAATGTCGAATCAGGACTGTGCAATTTATGTCGAGAATGGAGGAGGATGGTTGCGAACCTAATGTTCAGACGTACAACATCATAATTCGTTACTTTTGCGATGCTGGAGAAATAGAGAATGGCATGCACCTGTTTGAGAAAATGGGAAGCGGGGTTTGCTTGCCAAATTCGGACACGTACAACATCCTTGTCAGTTCCATGTTTGTCAGGAAGAAATCGGATGATTTGGTGCTGGCTGGGAAATTGTTGATTGAGATGGTTGACAGAGGATTTGTGCCTAGAAAATTAACTTTCAACAGGATCTTGGATGGGCTTTTACTTACTGGAAACCAAGGTTTTGCAAAGGAAATCCTTAGAGTGCAAAGCAAATCTGGTTGTCTTCCTCGCCGTTTCAAGTTATAGTTTGAGCTCTCTGTTAATCTATACTGAACCTGCCGACGAAATTCATCCCCTTTTCTTAGCTTGAGTTTTAGCTTTCCAGATCTTACACAATATATCAGCGAGCAGCAAACCTCCAGGGGACAGGTTTTGCCATTGTAAGCTCCTACAGATGTAACATATAATCTTTCAACATTTTTTTTTTGAGGCTGTCCTTGTGACCCAGTGGTCAGAATGAGATAGCTGGTAGATGCTGTCCCAGTTATACTTCTCCAGTTGGAACTTGGATGATGTTGTGAAAATATCGATCAGGATTTTGGCAGAAAGAAATCCTGGGCCTAGAGTGCAGGCTTATCATCTCGAAGGTCGAAACTTTGATCCTGTCTACTTGTTGCTTGACATTGTGCAGTCGGCAAGGAAGAGTGGCTGCTTGAATCTGTGGCACTTCCGACATCTTTAGAGCCTTTTTACTTGTAGTAATTCAAGTAAGTTAGGCACATTCTTGCAGAAACACTCTACAGTGTTGGAACTTCTTGTTCTTTTGGTGCTTTATGTCTTTTCTTTTGCTGTACTTTTAGGTGGCATTGTCATCCATTTATGTGGAGGTCAGATTGATGTCCCTTGATAAGGCTGCAAGGTTTTTAAGGGTGATTGACCACTCGAATTGTTTATCAAGGAGAACCCAGAATTCCCTGTTTTCAGTTCTTTGAATGAATGTGCTGCAGCTTAAAATGCTTAACATTCTCCTCCTCCAAGAATGTCAGTATTGCTTTCATTGATGGAAGTGATGTTCATTTAGTTTTAGCTGTCCTGATTTTTATTCTAAGCCAATTTATCTTGTTTATTAGGGTTCACCATGCTACAATACTTCCGCTTCGGGTGTTTGTTGGTGTGTGGTAAATTTAGGAGCAAATCCTTCACTGCTTCTTCAAGTTTGACAGGCTGATGTTTGGGACGGAAGCAAGTGATTGGCTTGAGAGCTATTCTGTGGCTACTCACCTGACAAGATCGTGGACTAGAAAAAAGGACTGAAAGCAATTGAAAGCTGGAATGAGAAGGATGAGATTCAGAGAATGCACTTGGATGACACAAATATAGTGCAATCTATCAGCTTTGCTCCAGTTTGTGTTTTTCTTCTCTGTCACTGAACGTGTTCTTGCTTCTGAGACTTGAGAAAAGGCAAAAACACAATAAGTATTGGGATCATTTTCTTTTATATATGCATTTAGAATCTAATTTTAAATGAAATCTGCCAATTCTAGATACCTTAATGCTTTACATTCTCCTCCTCCATGAATGTCACTGGGAAGGCTCTTTTATGATGGATGGACATTTACAAGGTTGGCTTGTAGTGTCTATTTGCTAAATTATGCAGGAATTTCTTGTATCGAAAACACTGCCGTTCAAATGGACAGCATTGTTGTAACTCCCTGAAATGACTCCATGCAGAATTTCGATAAATGGTACCTCGCTTATTAACTTTGTTTCACGTAATGCAGTCCTTAAAGAACATACTTTGGCGAGATAAGCCTCAGATATGCGCATGAAGAAAATGTAAGGATGCAGTAGCTGGGCATCGAACTAGCTTTACCCAGTCCATCAAGCAACAACATATATCTAATTCTAAGGGGGCAGCCATCCGGCAGAGCTCTGGCTTAATAATGGCAGTGTTGAGAAAGTAGCAATGAATATGCATCAATATGGTCTTCATATAAACGCACTAATGAAAATTTGCACAAGCTTTTGTAAATGAAGTACAGTACTGAAATGCTAATGAGTAGAAATAAAATGATAAACAAGATCCGCGATCTTGTTCAACTTTTTTCCCATCCATTCTATAGTCTCTATACAATGGCCTCCAACCCTTATTTTTAGTAGTTGGCACAAGGAAAACATCCTGAGCTCCCTCAGTAGAGTTCACAGCTTTGAGGGAGATTTATACCATCCCAAGGTTCACTGGATATGTACTGTGTAACCTGCTTCATGCTCAAATAATTATCCAGTACCCTACGAAAAAAGGCACAATCATCTGGTTAGTATGAAGCCATGATCATCAAATTTTCTCAATGCAATGCAAACCTACTGAAATAATGCACTAAGCGGTTACTGTCGCGACCCGATCTCGCCGCCTTTCGATGTCAAAGGGGGAAAGGTCGGATTTAGGGGTACTTGATCATAAGATCGTGAGCTCTCCCAAGCTCGTACCCCGCGTGACAGCGAATTTATTTATACGATCTAGGTATTTAACAACCTAAGAACATACAGGAGTCGCCACTAGCCTTATATATATATTTTGGAGGTCGGCTAGAAAACCCAATCGAGGATTGGGAGAGTTCCCTCGATTCCTACGCAACCAGATATCTAGATTCGGGGACTTGGGTTACGCTAATATAGCTATTAGCGCCCTTTCGGTACCTAACAGTATGTTGTGTTTTTCCTAACAAGTCCATGCATCTCTTTTTATATTTTCGGGATCACCAATTCTAAGCTAAGCGATCACGCGTGGTGGGTTACTTTTATGCTATTCTATTTCTAAAAGAAAAACAATAAAAGAAATCAATCAGAGAAATTGAAAGTGCAAGACATGAAGTAAACAATCAAGAAAAGCAGTAAATCTAATCATGCAATCCTAAAGAATATGGAAGAGAAAACAATCGGGAAAGAAAGGAAACCCGCAACTCGTCGGGTTTTATACAATGCATGGAACCCGAGACATATGTCGGGAAAACAAATAGTACAAGATAATAGTCGGAATGGACATCGACTTCCATCGTCTTCGCACCAAAATTCATCTTTGGAATCCTAATCTAAACCCAATCTAAGAAAAAAAGTGAATAGGTGTGCATACAAATGAAAAAACAATCATCACATATCAAAACAGTCAAAAGCAAAACAGTATGGCGAATCAATCATAAGCAAATCGGAAAATGATGCATGGTAATTAACTTGTTAAGCCATCTAGTCAATGCATGAAAATTATGAAATTTGAACACGACATAGGGCTAAATGTGAGGAACAAATTTGGTTAAGACATTTAACCCTAAATCCATGCGCAAACAATCACACAAATTCATTAACATTGACATGTGACTAGTCATTAGGGAGCAAAATGCATTCCAATTTCAGTTACGACACATCGACTTGATGCATGGTTTTTACATAGTCAATGATCCTCAAATGAGGCATGCCATACATCATTGCAAAGCTTATGATATGCTCTAAGTATGTCTAGAAGGCATCAAGCATCAAATATTCTCTTAAGGAGTTTGATTGAAGACATTTTCATAGCAATACAATCAGTTAAAATCACAGCAGAGATTGCACAAAAACATGGATGATATTCATTGAAATGAAGGCATAAAAAATCTATGAAAATTCGAGTGTATAGAAGGAAATGTCATGATCATCTATCACGAGACATTGAAGTCATACTTTGTTCACGAAAATCTATATGAAAACAGAAAAAACAGAGCAAAAACCCAACATTATAGATTGCAGCAAACCAACGTGACTTTATGGAAGCCATTGACCTTGCTAACGATGACTATTTGATTCAATCTATAGCTTGTTAGAAAGCTTATGAAATTTCCAATGGCACTCATGAAAGATGCAACTCCAACAAAGCACGTTTACTAGCTCAAATTTGAGCACACGCATCAGGTCTCAAACAGGACAGATTCTGGACAGAACTTTAAACATGTGAAAATCATATCAAATGAAATTCAATCAGGGCATATGAACTATCAAATCGAAGCTTGAGAAGTCTATTTTCTATGTCTAGAAGGGCTCGAGGTCAAAAAAACTCATTTAGCACCTCATTTAAGCCAAAACAGAAAGTGACATCAGGCATACGAAATTTCATATCCAGGCAAATCAACTTCAATCGACTTCAAGTTCGTGATCATTGATCATCAATCCACAGAAATTCATTAACCTCAGTAGGTTATATCAATATAATCAAGACAACGTATGATCGTAGAACAAACACAGGTCATGCTAGAAACTATTATTGAAGGATTGAAATCAAAATTTCCAGAGAATGCAAATGACCACAATCAACATATTGATCACCTATATCTATTGCAGCATCTATAATCCATGATTTCAGCATGCAATCAGAATTATAATAGAGCACACAAGACTGCAAATTGTGATTGTTTGATGACAAATTGCCATGAAATTGAAGCACAAGCACGTATGAGTTTACTTGATCAAAATGGCATCAATCCATAACCAAACTAGCCTCAAGTTGGAATCAAATGCATACCCAATCATGGGATATCAAGACATGGTCAGCATCTGGTATATGTAAGCTCGTAACTACTACAATTGCAAAAATGCCAAGAACAGCCGAGGGCAAACCCAACATCATTATTCGCTTAAAAAGCATTCAAAAGCAATATAAATGGCAGACTAAATCAAAAGTTATGACCATTAAAATCTGCTGCCAGAGTATCTACATCAGGAAATGTCAGATGCAAAAGGGCCAGCAACCTTTTTCTGTTTACCTATGCATGACACATAGAGAACTACGTATTGCTAACTAAAAAAAGAAAAAACTCGTGGAGCTCACCATCATGATCAGCATGTTATTACTCGATATTAGCGACGTACCATACCACGTGCAAAGCAAGCAATTCAAGAGAGCATATATATGAGGCAGCCCAGAGAATTGTTTTGTCGACTGATTTCTGATGATTTCTTCTAAATGTTGGTATAGGTGATACAAATAGGCCAATAGCGAAGATATTATCCAATCGAACCGAAGACAGGGCCGAGAGAAAAATGCGACAGATCATGACGAGATAAAGCGATCGAGCCATAGAGAGCAATCCAAGAGAGAGAAATAGAGAGAAAAAGAAATTAAACTACAATAGAGCAAAAAATATACTCAAAACCTCCACTCACGGACTTTTCTGTCACTTATCAGCAGAGCACTACTCAACAGCGATTGTTTCACAAGTTGCATATATCTTGACATATGTAACTAGATACATCACAAAAGACAACTAACGGCAAAAACGAAAAGGGACAGATCAAGCCCGTCGAGAACGTCGATTCACGTAGAGCTAGAGGGGGTGATCAGTTTACTCACCAGTCCGTACCGCCGGGAAGGGGAGATCACTGAACCGTGGTGAATAATCGGGCAAACGGAATAAAGAAACGATCGGAAGCCGTTGTTGACGCCGCCGTCGATGCGAATCTGAGCCTTGTACTTCGAGCTCCTCAACCGGCCGTCCCAGCGAGTCAGATCCGGTGCGCAAGAGAGCGATCGAGAAGGAGAGACATCGATCCGGAGTCAGCCATATCCCCGTCCGGGAGTGAGATCTCGAGCACCTCTGATCGAGAGAACGATCGAGCCTCCGATGAAAACCCTAACCAATCCCACTCCGAACCGAAAACCCCCAACCCGCTCAAGAGAGAGAAAATCTTCAGAATGAGAGCGTCTGATCGGGAAAATCACTAATTCGGCAAACTCTAATCTCAAGAGAAAGCACTGATTTCTGACCGCCGATCTACGATCTCCAATCCCCGCCAATGGAGGAAAACCCTAGCCTTTGATCTGAGCTCGACGGAGAAGGAGCGAGCGAGACCGAGTCTCCGGAGTCAGATCCCCTGAAAGAAAACCCTTGCGGCGAGATTAACTCCGGCGATAATCGCGTCCCCGATAAAAAACCACGCTTCGTCGCGGATGAATTCGCTCCTGTAGGATGTGGGAAGATCGAAGACCCAATCTCCCCAGAGAGTGCGTGCTTTTATCCTTCTTTTGGGCGAGAATCCCTCAGAGAAAAAAAAAAAAAGAGAGCCTGCGGCCACCCACCGAGACCCCTCGTGTGCGTGAATGCCCCCTTTTTATTTTGTTTTCTCTTTTTTTATTCCTTTTTTTTATTGTTTTCTTTACATTCTTTCTTTCTTGTTTTCTTTTCATTTTCTTTTCATTTTTTTTTATGTTTTCATTCATTCATTCATTTTTTTTTAAAATCTTTTTGGCTCTTTATTCTTCTTTTTTTTTATTATATATTTTTGCAAAAAGAATGTTTAAAAATGTCGACAAAAAATCGGGTGTCAACAGCTGCCCCTCTTTGAGTGGGAGCTCGAAGAGGTTCCACTCAAAGATAAAATTGATACCCGAAATTTTTAGTCGACTCGACTTTGAAAATGGAAAAAGATAACAACAATGATAGTTGGTCAGAAATGTACCTGATACTTACCTTTGCTCATCGGGGTATCTGAACTCTTGTTGAGATTTATTCACTTTTGTCTTTGTCCCGTGTAATAACGGGCTTGGATCGAGAAAAATGGTCTTACCGTGTAAGAACGGATTGCGACCGGGAGAAAGGGTCTTACCGTGTAAAAACGGGTTTCGACTGGGAGAAAAGTCTTACTTTGTGGTTTAAGGATGGACCCACAAACCTAGTAGACAAGGTTTAAGCATGACCTGGAACCTAGTGGACAAGGTTTAAGAATGACCTGGAACCTAATGTGGTTTAAGGGTGGACCCACGAACCTAAGAGACAAGGTTTTAAGATAACCTAGAACTTGGAGACAAAAGTTTTAAGTTGACCTAGAACTTGGGGACAAAGGTTTTAAGATGACCTAGAACTTGAGGACAAGGTTTTAAGTTGACCTAGAACTTGGGGACAAGGTTTTAAGATGACCTAGAACTTGAGGACAAGGTTTTAAGTTGACCTAGAACTTGGGGACAAGGTTTTAAGATGACCTAGAACTTGGAATGGGAGAAAGGTCTCACCGTGTAAGAACGGGTTGCGACCGGATGCAATAGTCTCACCGTGTAAAAACGGGTTTCGACTAAGAGAAAGGTCTCACTCGACTGTGGTCTCACCGTGAAAAACGGGTTTCGTCTCACCGTGTAAAAACGAGTTTCGACTGGGAGTGATAGTCTCACCATGTAAAAACGGGTTTCGACCAGGAGAAAGGGTCTTACCGTGTAATAACGGGCTTTGACCGGGAAAAATGGTCTTACCGTGTAATAACGGGCTTTGACCAGGAAAAGGGTCTTACCGTGTAATAACGGGCTTTGACCGGGAAAAGGGTCTTACCGTGTAATAACGGGTTTTGACCAGGAAAATGGTCTTACCGTGTAATAACGGGCTTTGACCGGGAGAAAGGTCTCACCGTGTAAAAACAGGTCTTGACCAAGTATGATTTTCAAAATTGCTGGAGAACCAATCTTGCGAAATAACATTGATTGTCAAATCCTTTCAGAGAAGATTTTAACAAAATGAGATTTGATTAACCATCTAAAGGGTTAAATCAAATATGCCAAGTGGAAAAATCCTAATCAAAAGAGGTCTTTCACACTAGCTCTCAAAAAGGGCTTTTGTTCCCAACCATTGATATGGGAAAACTGTTTAAATCTCACTGGAGAAGTCTCACTCAACCTATGTCTAAGGCTTTCGGAAACGTTCACAGTGAATACAATCCATTGATCAAAAGGTCTTTTGAAGGGACCGTAATGATGGCTTAGTCATGGGCTTACACAAAGGGTATGCATTTTGAGGCCAAGAAATGAATATTCAATCAATATCTTCATCGGGTTTACAAGTCAAGAACCTTGAAGATAAGATAAGATAGGATTGCTTCCACTCCTTCTAGCGGTAGCTCCTATGTGATATTCTCATTTCAACTTGAACCATCCCAATCGGAAGAGACTTCGGATAAGGGTTGTAATGCTGGTTCAGGTGAGGCTTAGAAAAGGCTTGAAAAATTTTCAAACGTTGAAGGGTTAAAAAGTGAGTGATTATCTTGGCATCATTACCATCACACGACTTTTCAAAATTTTGACTCTTGAAATTTAACCTATCTCGAGAGTCCTTTTGGTAATTTGTTTTGAGACATGAGAGCTTTGCTCTCTGTTCTAATAACATTGCTTGCAATACATGTTTTTTCTTGCAAGACATCTCTTTTGTATTTCAACGGATGGTCTTTTGTCATGACCATTGATTTCGTTTTTCTTCGCATTCTTGCTTTTCTTTGCATTTTTTTTAATGGACATTGGCCTTGCTTTTACCAGGCACACTGCTTTTTCATGCCCCCTAGTTTTCATTCTCTTTTGAGCATCTAGGACTCTCGAGTGGCATTTACCAATATTCAATTTTGTTGGTAAATCATGTGCCTTGCCCCAGTGTGGGGAGATAATCATCACCTGGGGTTATGAAAGAATTGCATAAGGCTCAAATTGGCTAAGCAAATGGTACTTGTGTTTGTGGTAATGAACGGAATGCTCTTCGTCATCTTGGGATGCTTCGAGTTTCGATAAGAAATCACCTGAAGCTAACACAAGAAGATTGATACAAGTGAAAGCAATAACATCTTTCTTGATCTTTTGCTCCATAATTTCCAACCAAGACCTCCTATTTTGCCCCAATGTGGGGTTGTTCTTGACAGGGTTATTTTGGAAATGCTCCCTATTTGGCTCAAAGTGGCTTGCAAGGGATATCAATAGTGTTTGGGATTGAGAAATGAAATGCCTTTATCATCTCAAATCATGTATTCACCGTGAATGAATCCTATGCCCTAAGACATGGTTCTTTCCACTCAATTCTCTCAAGGAGTGTATAAGGACGTGTTTGGTAAAGGGGTTGCCTCTCGTCATTTTAGGCATTACCACCTGGCATAGTTAACAATCATTTTCAGGTTTTCCAAAGCACATTTTGGTTAAATTCAACTCATTAGGGAATGAAAATGTAATGAAATTTTGCTTGAAATGACATTTTTCTTTGACCCTATTGGGGAGACTTTTGAAAATGAGGTTGAATAAAACTCGTGGACAGAACAGGCTTTGCCCAGCACAAGAGTTTACTTTCAGAGTTTTAACCAACTCTAGAGTTCTAACTGACTCTTCGGCATTCTAAGGGATAGGGTCACCTCTAAGTTCTAAAGAAGATGACAATTTTTGAAAGTTCTGCATTTCTGAGATGAACTTCTTATGGACATGTAGAATCTTCATCAGAGATCCTGCAAAATGAACAAACAATGCAGATGCAATATGTATGCATGCTATGAATGATGTAATTATCCTAAAGTGGCTCGGATTCAATCCAACAGTGGCTCAAAGGCTTTTCAATTTATTCATGGAGCGAATCTGAGCCATGCAAATGACCATGGTGATATGAAATGTCATGCTCGAGATACAATCGAAAAATGGTTAATGAATGCAATGCATATAAATGTCATGAAAAATTTGTTTTCAAATTCAAGTTTTTGAAGAAATTTATTGGGAACTAGCCCTTATGTCATTGGACGTCCTCGTTCCACTAAAACATTTTGAAACTATAGATCGTGTGGAAGCTCAGGCCTCAAAGCATCATCATAGGACTGATTCGAGTCTCACACGTCTATTAATAAAACGTGAATTTTTATTAATATGCAAAAATTGCATTACAACGTTGATTATCCTGGATTCATAGAGTTTGTGATCCAGATTATTACAAGTAGAAATGAATGGAATTCCCTCGCAGGGGAGAAATGAATGGAATTCCCTCGCAGGGGAGAATTAAATGGAATACAACTAAAAATGAAATGCAAGAACTAAGAACGTCCCTTACATAGTGGGAATTGTGGGTTCTTCATTTCCATCGATAATGCCAACCATGTTGACATCTTCAGAATGCTTTGGAAGGGGGTTTTGTTAGACATTTGGTGCTGAGTCCTTAAAGGTGAGCAGCTCTTTATCCAGCAAATTCTGAATCTTAGAACGGAGCACAAAACAATTATCCACATGATGACCTTTTTCACCCATATGGTAATCACATGTCTTGTTAAGGTCGAATCCAACAAACTTTGGTGGATTATCCCTCGGGATCTCTTTTGCAACAAGATGACTTTCGATCAACATTGGAAGTAGATGTGACATTGGTCTAGGCAACGGAGTAAATTGCCTTTGCGATCAAAGTTTCGAGAGGAATTCCCTGTCTCTATGGCAGATCTATGAGCCTGAGGATTATATGGCTTCTGATAAGAGGAGTTTTGTATATAAGCAATCTCGACAGTCGATTCTTTATCCCTCTTTGGGGCATATCGACGATTTGTGGTCTCAGTCAACCTTCCTTCACGCATGATCCCCTCGATGCGTTCACCCAACTCCACAAATGTGGCAAAGTTCATACAAGTATGGTTGTACATTTTTTCGAAAAAATCACGGGGCATAGCTTGAAGCAGCAATTTCATGGTCTCTTTCTCAGACAATGGCGGTTTTACTTGAGACGCGGTGACCCTCCATCTTTGAGCGTAGGCTCTAAATGATTCGGTTCTCCTTTTCTCGACCCGGACTAATTCTTCTCGAGTCGGAGCAATTTCAGTATTGAATTTGTACTGCTGAAGGAATTCATCAACGAGATCTTCCCAAGTACGGATCTTCTCCATGTCCAACTCTATAAACCATGTTAACGCAGGACCAACCAAGCTGTCCTGAAATGAATTGATCAAGAGTGGGGGATTATCTGAATAACGGGCCATCTTGCCCAGATAATACTTCAAATGAGTCTTAGGACATCCGATGCCGTCGTATTTCCTTGTGAACTCAGGCTCCTTGTAGTATTCGGGGACACTAACTTTAGCAAAGGGAGAAAGTTTATCAAACCCCTGTAACTGATAGCCTTGCAGCATGCAAAGGCGCTCCTCAATTTTCGCAAGACGCCTTGCATTTTCTTCATCGAAGTGCGAAGTTGGAATCTCTTTGGAGGGAGGCTCTGGACCAATAACTATTGGGATTGCAGTGGGAATTTCTTCAGTAGGCCCTTTCCTCACAGGCTCTACCATCGGAGCTTCAGCGGGCGCTGTAGGAATATTCATGGTAGACGAAGCAGGAGTTACAGACGTCAAGTTTCTGACTTGGCTAGAGAGATCAGCCAATAATGCCATCATTTGCGCCATTTGATTTTCCATATTAATGACACGGGCTCGGGTGTCTTCGTTCTCCATTTTTGCTTGGCGGCGAGTACGTATAACAAATCTTTCTTCGGCCGTCGTTCAAAATCTCCTGTAAAAAGAAAATGACTTGGATTAGTACCAATCAAAAGAAACCATTAGAGTACAAATCCTAGTCAATTTTATATTTTCTTGAGATGAAATAATGATAAGAAGTGTATATGATCCCAGTATCATATAACATCCTCTTATCAAAATTTCTTCAAAAGAAATTATACAATTGAAAAGGAACGACGACAAATATTTAATCAGAATGCCCCCTTTTCTAAAAATTACATGAAAATGTTCATGAATTTCATTCATTTCAATCGAACAATTACAAGGGAAAACAGAACCTTGCTTTCTTGAAGCTTACAAAGTGGTTCAATTTTACATGTAATTTTTACATGGGATATGAAAATGAATACAAGTAAACCTTAATAGAAAGGAGGGAAACACAAAGGAAATCCTTTTACAAGAAAAGAAAATGAAATGAAAACCTAATGACTAGATGGGATCCTGCGGAGACGCTTGTTTTCATGGGCGAAGCATTCCCCATCGATTAGGACACTGTCTTCTTGCTCTTGAATATGAGCTCGCCAAAAATCTTGAGGTTCGGGAATATCCGGCAACTGAACCTCGAGCTCAGGTTCTACTTGACGATATATGTAATCGATGGTAGCTTGATGAGTCTTCATCTCTCCTTCCAAATCAGCTTCATCGACGGCAACCATGTAGTCTCGATGTCTTGTGTCGAGATTTTTCCATGGAGTTTTGAGATTCCCAGGCACGGGGAGCACGTCTATTTCGAGTTTACTTATCTAACCCTAAACCTAAAGGGGCACCCATGATTAAAACATATCATCGTTGGAATATAAAGTGCATAATTGAAATATGGAGAGCAAAAATATAAGAGCGATAAAAAAGGAACGATCTTTTGCCCACCAAACACATGGCAAGCACAAGTCACATGTCGCATGAAACTGTGAGGTGTCGACACCTAAGGTGAGGGTGCTAAAGGCTCAAGGTCCTCATCCCAAATGATAAAAATAGTTTACCCACCGCTACTATCGTCGGTCAGTGCTATCTTTATCAGTTGGGATAAGCGGGTTTATGTAAGTAATGGATTACCATGAGTATTCACTCGCAGATTCCACCCATAAACCCTCCTAAGGTCCTAGATTGGGCGATCGGGGTTTCAGACCGCGGTTGTGTGTGCGGTGTCGTGCTAAAGCTTGTAAACATGCATTTAAATTTAAACATCCAGCACTTCAATATAAACTCTCTTACATTCATACATCCTTACACCACCTGCAAAACAAAGGGTTTACAAGCACGCCTCCCCTTATAACTCCCACCTACAATACCATTTAACACAAGGTTAGCGACCAACCTGATTTTCCACGCGACTTTGACATGCAGGCGATCCTACACGAGACATGTTAGTTAAAACACAACAACCATTTTTAAACAGCTTCAAGTCCTCTTAATCTAGTAACCAGTCCCCAGTGGAGTCGCCAAGTCTGTCGCGACCCGATCTCGCCGCCTTTCGATGTCAAAGGGGGAAAGGTCGGATTTAGGGATACTTGATCATAAGATCGTGAGCTCTCCCAAGCTCGACCCCGCGTGACAGCGAATTTATTTATACGATCTAGGTATTTAACAACCTAAGAACATACAGGAGTCGCCACTAGCCTTATATATATATTTTGGAGGTCGGCTAGAAAACCCAATCGAGGATTGGGAGAGTTCCCTCGATTCCTACGCAACCAAATATCTAGATTCGGGGACTTGGGTTACGCTAATATAGCTATTAGCGCCCTTTCGGTACCTAACAGTATGTTGTGTTTTTCCTAACATGTCCATGCATCTCTTTTTATATTTTCGGGATCACCAATTCTAAGCTAAGCGATCACGCGTGGTGGGTTACTTTTATGCTATTCTATTTCTAAAAGAAAAACAATAAAAGAAATCAATCAGAGAAATTGAAAGTGCAAGACATGAAGTAAACAATCAAGAAAAGCAGTAAATCTAATCATGCAATCCTAAAGAATATGGAAGAGAAAACAATCGGGAAAGAAAGGAAACCCGCAACTCGTCGGGTTTTATACAATGCATGGAACCCGAGACATATGTCGGGAAAACAAATAGTACAAGATAATAGTCGGAATGGACATCGACTTCCATCATCTTCGCACCAAAATTCATCTTTGGAATCCTAATCTAAACCCAATCTAAGAAAAAAAGTGAATAGGTGTGCATACAAATGAAAAAACAATCATCACATATCAAAACAGTCAAAAGCAAAACAGTATGGCAAATCAATCATAAGCAAATCGGAAAATGATGCATGGTAATTAACTTGTTAAGCCATCTAGTCAATGCATGAAAATTATGAAATTTGAACACGACATAGGGCTAAATGTGAGGAACAAATTTGGTTAAGACATTTAACCCTAAATCCATGCGCAAACAATCACACAAATTCATTAACATTGACATGTGACTAGTCATTAGGGAGCAAAATGCATTCTAATTTCAGTTACGACACATCGACTTGATGCATGGTTTTTACATAGTCAATGATCCTCAAATGAGGCATGCCATACATCATTGCAAAGCTTATGATATGCTCTAAGTATGTCTAGAAGGCATCAAGCATCAAATATTCTCTTAAGGAGTTTGATTGAAGACATTTTCACAGCAATACAATCAGTTAAAATCACAGCAGAGATTGCACAAAAACATGGATGATATTCATTGAAATGAAGGCATAAAAAATCTATGAAAATTCGAGTGTATAGAAGGAAATGTCATGATCATCTATCACGAGACATTGAAGTCATACTTTGTTCACGAAAATCTATATGAAAACAGAAAAAACAGAGCAAAAACCCAACATTATAGATTGCAGCAAACCAACGTGACTTTATGGAAGCCATTGACCTTGCTAACGATGACTATTTGATTCAATCTATAGCTTGTTAGAAAGCTTATGAAATTTCCAATGGCACTCATGAAAGATGCAACTCCAACAAAGCACGTTTACTAGCTCAAATTTGAGCACACGCATCAGGTCTCAAACAGGACAGATTCTGGACAGAACTTTAAACATGTGAAAATCATATCAAATGAAATTCAATCAGGGCATATGAACTATCAAATCGAAGCTTGAGAAGTCTATTTTCTATGTCTAGAAGGGCTCGAGGTCAAAAAAACTCATTTAGCACCTCATTTAAGCCAAAACAGAAAGTGACATCAGGCATACGAAATTTCATATCCAGGCAAATCAACTTCAATCGACTTCAAGTTCGTGATCATTGATCATCAATCCACAGAAATTCATTAACCTCAGTAGGTTATATCAATATAATCAAGACAACGTATGATCGTAGAACAAACACAGGTCATGCTAGAAACTATTATTGAAGGATTGAAATCAAAATTTCCAGAGAATGCAAATGACCACAATCAACATATTGATCACCTATATCTATTGCAGCATCTATAATCCATGATTTCAGCATGCAATCAGAATTATAATAGAGCACACAAGACTGCAAATTGTGATTGTTTGATGACAAATTGCCATGAAATTGAAGCACAAGCACGTATGAGTTTACTTGATCAAAATGGCATCAATCCATAACCAAACTAGCCTCAAGTTGGAATCAAATGCATACCCAATCATGGGATATCAAGACATGGTCAGCATCTGGTATATGTAAGCTCGTAACTACTACAATTGCAAAAATGCCAAGAACAGCCGAGGGCAAACCCAACATCATTATTCGCTTAAAAAGCATTCAAACGCAATATAAATGGCAGACTAAATCAAAAGTTATGACCATTAAAATCTGCTGCCAGAGTATCTACATCAGGAAATGTCAGATGCAAAAGGGCCAGCAACCTTTTTCTGTTTACCTATGCATGACACATAGAGAACTACGTATTGCTAACTAAAAAAAGAAAAAAACTCGTGGAGTTCACCATCATGATCAGCATGTTATTACTCGATATTAGCGACGTACCATACCACGTGCAAAGCAAGCAATTCAAGAGAGCATATATATGAGGCAGCCCAGAGAATTGTTTTGTCGACTGATTTCTGATGATTTCTTCTAAATGTTGGTATAGGTGATACAAATAGGCCAATAGCGAAGATATTATCCAATCGAACCGAAGACAGGGCCGAGAGAAAAATGCGACAGATCATGACGAGATAAAGCGATCGAGCCATAGAGAGCAATCCAAGAGAGAGAAATAGAGAGAAAAAGAAATTAAACTACAATAGAGCAAAAAATATACTCAAAACCTCCACTCACGGACTTTTCTGTCACTTATCAGCAGAGCACTACTCAACAGCGATTGTTTCACAAGTTGCATATATCTTGACATATGTAACTAGATACATCACAAAAGACAACTAACGGCAAAAACGAAAAGGGACAGATCAAGCCCGTCGAGAACGTCGATTCACGTAGAGCTAGAGGGGGTGATCAGTTTACTCACCAGTCCGTACCGCCGGGAAGGGGAGATCACTGAACCGTGGTGAATAATCGGGCAAACGGAATAAAGAAACGATCGGAAGCCGTTGTTGACGCCGCCGTCGATGCGAATCTGAGCCTTGTACTTCGAGCTCCTCAACCGGCCGTCCCAGCGAGTCAGATCCGGTGCGCAAGAGAGCGATCGAGAAGGAGAGACATCGATCCGGAGTCAGCCATATCCCCGTCCGGGAGTGAGATCTCGAGCACCTCTGATCGAGAGAACGATCGAGCCTCCGATGAAAACCTTAACCAATCCCACTCCGAACCGAAAACCCCCAACCCGCTCAAGAGAGAGAAAATCTTCAGAATGAGAGCATCTGATCGGGAAAATCACTAATTCGGCAAACTCTAATCTCAAGAGAAAGCACTGATTTCCGACCGCCGATCTACGATCTCCAATCCCCGCCAATGGAGGAAAACCCTAGCCTTTGATCTGAGCTCGACGGAGAAGGAGCGAGCGAGACCGAGTCTCCGGAGTCAGATCCCCTGAAAGAAAACCCTTGCGGCGAGATTAACTCCGGCGATAATCGCGTCCCCGATAAAAAACCACGCTTCGTCGCGGATGAATTCGCTCCCGTAGGATGTGGGAAGATCGAAGTCGGATCCCCAGAGAGAGTGCGTGCTTTTCTTCTTCTTTTGGGCGAGAATCCCTCAGAGAAAAAAAAAAAAAAAAAGAAAAAAAGAAAAAAAAAAGAGAGACCTCGGCCACCCCCCAGAGACCCCTCGTGTGCGTGAATGCCCCCTTTTTATTTTGTTTTCTCTTTTTTTATTCCTTTTTTTTATTGTTTTCTTTACATTCTTTCTTTCTTGTGTTCTTTTCATTTTTTTTTATGTTTTCATTCATTCATTCATTTTTTTTTAAATCTTTTTGGCTCTTTATTCTTCTTTTTTTTTTTTATATATATTTTTGCAAAAAGAATGTTTAAAAATGTCGACAAAAAATCGGGTGTCAACAGTTACAACTTTGCAGACTCATAAGTTATAACTACCGTATAAGACAAAAATCATTTGGAGGTCAGACTCTCTTTCTCTGCTAGATCATTTTTCTATTCTCCTTTAAGTTGTTAAATTTTTTTGGATGTGTGCGCTGCGAAAGTATGGTTTTGGTATTGATGATAGTTTTTTATTAGTGATGTTGTGTGCAAGTGTATGATATAATTTGTAGTGGATGGACAAGGGATAAACTAGGATAATTGAAGAACAAAGAACATGGGACATGGGAAATAGTTTCATTAGTTGGATAAAATAATTTTACAATAGTTGAAGGAAGTGTTGGTGAGGGAGTTACATGATGTGGTTTTTATGGTTAGCTCCCACCCAAAACATAGAGCACTTGCTCCTTTATATAAGCTGCCAAAGTAGGTGGAGGAAGTCTCTAGACTTCTCTACAAATAGCTACTATTATTTTATAGTAACATAAGATGGAGTGTTCTAGAACACACAAGAGATGGCAGCTTGTAGACTCTTCTAGAATTTTTCTTGAAATTTCTAGAAAGTTTTAGAGAAAATTGATCACAATTTCTAACATAAGTTCTGTCATTCATTTGGTCATAAAGAAGCCGACGATACCATCCTCCTAACTCCCGACCAAAACCACTCCGTTTGTTTCCTCCCCCAAGGGGCCTGACAGAAGCATGGCTGTGAACAATTGATCCACACAATGCCTGCCTAGAAAGCCTGCAATTCACCACCAAGATATGACAAAAATTAAGTAATCCAACAACGTAAATACGTCCCATGTACATCTTTTGGTCATCTAAGGGCCAAAAGTTCACATAAATGTACATTGAGCCTCACCTTGGTCAAGTGCTCACACCTTTCCAAGTCATTTGACAACATAGCAGCACCTAGTCCATGACTGCAAAGCATCGATTAATCGTGAGATTCTCAAATGTCCCAATTTCAAGAAGTCTACCCAGGCCAGAGTGGAGTAACAATTTCGATCACAATAAATGAGCAGATTCTCCACCGTATTCTGAACACTATCAAAAGAATGAATCAACTCGCTGGGTGTCATTTGCTAATTCAATGGCCTCCTGCCAAATGTTTTAACGCAGAGAACAGGTCCAAAGACTTCCTCTCTCCAAATTTGCATTGACGTGGTGACATCAGTTATGATGGTTGGCTCACGGGAGAATCCCTTCCTCAAATGCTATCAATTGTTTGAGATTATACACAGAAGTCAGGAAAAGCATTTTCAGAAGCAGAAGGGTTCGAGCCCTGTACCTCGGGACGATCTCCACCAAAAAATAGTAGCCCCCTCGCTCTTAGCCGTGGAGATGAACTTCAGTATTTTCTCATACTGAAGCCAAGAAAATGAAATTATCATTTCGACATCCAGCCGGCAGATTTGATGCTAAACATTGAAAAGTGAAAAGAACCAGTGGTAATTAAAAATCCCAGACCAAAGCTATTTCCCATGATTTCTTCCAAACATATGGCACTTATGGGAGAAATTATCGCCTTCATTCCACACGTCACCTCGAAAATGATCATTTGCCCCCAATTATAGTGAATGAACGGCGTAGATTATGCCCAAGATACAACTGCTGCAATGGCTATGGGACAAGGGCTACACTTCTCCCAAAAATAAGATAATTGTGGAAGTTATGTATTCTAAATCTTCACTACTATCTACAGTGGTTGGTAAACTAAACCAGGAATTTGTTATGACCGAAAACCCTAGAGAATGCATCTTCACAAATGGGTAAGGGTCGTAAGATAAAAACGGACTCATATAAGGGATCAGATATTTTTAAATTTTTGTTCCACTGAACAAGCTTCTCGATGAACTGAGCTGCAATGCTTTCCTGAAAAAATTGTGATGTACCCATTCAATATAATGCAAAACATATAATATAATGGTTTGAAAGAGAGCAATCACTTCATAAGATATTATGCGCACCTAGCGAACAATTATGGTCATCTGACATCTGACATTTTATTTCATTTAAGCATGACCTTCGTGTGCCGAAAGTTCTCAGTTACTTCTTCGCATGTTATAAGCACACAGTTTTCTCAACTAAAAGATTTTCTCGACTCCTTCCATAAAGCTAGTACAGAGGGTTGACTCGACATTAGTTCCACCTCCATGTTCTTATGAATGGCTCACAAGATTTGACTAGTCAATTCACAACTTCTCTCAATAAATTGATTTAAAGCTCCCGAATCTTCAATAACAACAAAGAAGATTCTCGCTGCATTTTGCTTTTCTTTTTCACATTACATATGGATCTCCAGGTTGATGCATGATATCTCATGCTAATTCAAGAATGCAACCATATGCGTGATTAGGTAGAACGAAGTAAAATCAATCCAGAAGGTTTACCAAGTGCAAGTGCCAGAGGTAGGAAATAAAAGAAACACGTACAAAATGATCTTGCAATGCGGAGATAACTTATACGCACGATAAGTCTAGATGTAGCACTACAAAATTGACCATTCGTCCAAAAGCATCCAAAAATTGTCCATTCAGCAGCTGTTTAAAATACAAGTAGTAAGGCCTATTGTCAGCAACATTGCATACATAATCAAGCTTATTCACATAGAAATCACCCAAGAATGAATTCACCATCGCAACGAATTTCTGAAGGAAAATAGCAATTGTATCAGTCTTATTGAGGGGTATATGCTCCATAATGCACCAACCTTTTTCAAGATCAACATCCTCAAACACAACAATGGGGCCTTTTCCACCAAGTTCCAGCGAAACAGGCTGCTAGGTCATAACGTACACATGCCAGAAAGGTTACTCTCACACGAAGACTTTCCTCTATTGAATTCAACAAAGACATGAAAAATAGCTGCACCTTGACAAGTTGAGCAGCGGCGGTCATAATCTTGCTCCCTGGAGCTGAGCTTCCTGTAAATGCAATCTGTTGATAAGACCCAGCTGAGGTGGGGTAGACACATAGTGATATATGTAAAAATAAAATAAAATAAAACCAATTTGCAGAATGTGTCAGAGGAAACTTCACAAAATGTTAATGAAGAGATGATGGGAGAATACAGACCTTGTCGACTTGGGGATGAGATGCCAAAGGAGCTCCAGCTTCATGGCCAAGTCCAGTCAGAATATTGAGGACACCAGAAGGAAGACCCACCTCCCTACACACCTCAGCAAGCTCCAAGCATGTCCTGAAGTTTCAAGAACACACTCAGGTGCATTAAAAAAATAATAAGGAAAATGAGTGAATTGAGTTAATGATGCAAGTGGAGATTAACACATACACAGATGCCAACTCAGAAGGCTTCAGTATCGCTGTGCAACCAGCAGCCAGAGCAGGAGCTACTTTCCAAGTAGCCATCAAAAGAGGGTGGTTCCTGCATTGCATGAGATTCATCGTCATAACCAAGAACTTTTATCATTTTTACTCCATCAAGGAAGACCATTGAACGTTCAGAGCAAGAATTAAAAATCATCATCTCCCAAATGACACAAAAACTCATGTTGCTACCAAAACAGCGAAGTCTAACAAGAGCAGATGAGAATCTCACAAGAACCACAGGCCATCATTTAGTTGCTACAGGCTGATGATAACATGTTGATCCAGTCAATGATATCTAATGGTTAGAAAGAAAAACTATGATATTTCTAGGTGGCGCATCTGGTCAGCAGAATAAAGCACCATTACCATGGAGTAATTAATGCAACACCAACTGGTTCCTTGAGAACATTGCTCTTAAATGACTCCATAGGAAGAGAGATAGGAGCCTTTTGCTTAGCACCCAAACCTTCAGCAAGATCTGCGTAGTACTCAAAGCAACTAGCTACATCGTCCTAGATGGAATTAACAACCATATTAGTGAATTATATGGGAACAAAGTAAATGTTGCACAACCTTTACAAATGGCACCATGTCCCATGCTGCTTCGTCCAGAGGTTTTCCACAGTCAATTGCCTCCAGTTTTCCTCTAATTATGTGGGAGTTACAAGTAATAATTCTTCCACCATCATATAATAAAACAGTGGAATAATGGAGAATTATAGAGGAAGACTAAGGGTCTTCTTTCACCTTCTATGAAGAGGTAGGGCTTCTCACAAGCAAATAACATAGGACATATACTTGCAATAGCAAGGTCTCGCCCAGCCAAGGTGAGGCCAACCTTGCTGTCAATATGGCGAGCTCGCCCTTGTCGGCCAATGCCTCTAGCCAATCGCCAGACCTCGGTGAGAGAGAGAGAGAGAGAGAGAGAGAGAGAGAGAGAGAGAGAAAATTCTAAAAGATCGACACGTCAATATCGGTCTGACGATGTTGGCCGGTTGGCTAAATTTGGCCGAATAGACTAAATTGGCACAATTATAAAAGGTTTAGAACTGAATTGATAAAAAAAGATTTATGACTAAATTGGAAAAATTACAATAGATTTAAAACTATTTTGATAATTTTCCTATTTTTTGGTATTAAACTCAAATTAGTTGATAACTCACTTAGAGAAAAGTTTGATAAATTATTTGATTAAAGTAAATAATTTCATATAAGAGTTAAAAAATTTAAGGTGTTGAGCAACGAGCTTGAGTATAAGGATGGAGGGTTTAAGCTCCTTTTGCTATGAAGGTTAAACTAGGGATGAATGGCAATGGTATTTTGGCTAAGTTGAAGAGAGAGATGGATGTGGATTGATGTTGTCATGTCACTAGAAATCTTTGTTTTTTTTTTTTCCTTTCTTTTCCTTTTTTGGTCATACTAGTCTTTAATATATATATATTCTCTTTTGAAGAGTTGCACCAAGGAATTGGAAAAGTTGACCGTATGGAGTCTTTTCCTTTAATCGGCAAGCACGCAAAGCTTTTTCTCCTTTTTTCCTTCTTTTTCCTAATTAGAGGGTTCATATTGATCTTGTCCGTGATTGCATATTGGTAATAGTGGAAAGTTTCTAAAAGGTGTTGGTGATAATGCAATCAGTGAACTTCCTTTGGACGGTACTTGCCAATACTATATAAAAATCTTATCTTTTTACACCTGGCAAGTGAACAACCGTGCGTTAAAAATTATAAATTGTCGTTATTTGATTGCTTCATAAATGGTTAGACAGCACTTTTCGTCATAATCCCCTCTTTAATTGTTTTTCCTTTTCCTGCCATTTCCTTTTGAATTTGTTTACCTTTGAATATTTAGAGTTTCACAATCAAGACTTCTTATTCATCAGTTTTTCCTTCAGGGAAAATGCTTTTGATTACTTTTCTTCCGCTGCCTAACCATCTATCTCATGGCAAAAAATTTCAAGTGCGAAGCATTTAAGCCTAAGTATGGGGACATATTAATTCATTTTCTCCTTAATAGAAGAATTACGTGATCTCAACGTCCAATTTTCCGTGGTCACAACTTTAATTGCAACCTTTTTTGGATGGTAATGGGCAAACTTTTTTTCCCATTCCTGAATTTCGTGTGCCTTGTTTTATTTGTATTATTATAAAAACCTTATATAATTATACATGAAAGTGAAAATTCTTCTGTTAAACATTATAGATTTTTGTTATTTGATTGCTTAATAAATGGCTAAATCGACACATTTCAATGTAATTCCCTTTTTAATAGTTTTTTTCTTGTCATTTTCGTTTTGAATTTGTTTATCTATGAGCTTCTGGAGTTTTCACCATCAAGATTCAAATTCATTGGTTTTTCCTACGGGGAAAATGCTTTTGTTTACTCTTAACTCCAACATCTAACTATCTACATTATGGCGAAAAATTGGAGCATTGCGAATTTTAACCTAAGTGTAATGCCATTGTAATTCATTTTCTCCTTCATGATAGAATTTGACGTTCATTTTTCCCGTGGTCGTAACTTTAATTGCATTCTTTTTGTTTTATCAGTTTTTCGATATTTGACTCTATCAGTTAATGTTATTGCCTTTACCTCGAAATATAATAACTTTTGGTGTTATACAAATTTAGTCTGGATTGGAAGTTTATTAACTTTTTCTTTTGGTGCGCGATGTCTACCCTCTAAGCAAGTGAAATAGAACTTGGCAAAATCCAAAATTTCGAGAAATAAAATATTTGAAAAAGAGAATGCTCCATACGACCGACCTCCATCCAAACATTTTTCTTTTGGTACCTTCCTCTGAATTTAATGCTACAGAATAAGCGGATGTCATTGTATCTCTCTCTCTCTCTCTCTCTCTCTCTCTGACATCAGTCCATTTTCTTCAACCTCCGTCAACCCAAAATCTTCTAGGGCTCGAAAGGGTCTCGGAACCTCATCAATCGCGCCGCGCCGGACGCTGCACTCCACCTACAGGAGGATGGAGGGAGAGAGAGGGAGGTCATCAATCGTGTCATCAAGCATGTCATTGCGGTCGTTCCCGGGACAACTTTTGTTATTTCCCACTTATGAGGCCCAACTAGATGTACTCTAATTAATTCTGGACAACCGCATCTTTTTCCTGGTCTTGACTTAATCGATTCTTTTTTGATCTTGTACCCTTAACGACGGCAACAAAGTATTGCATCACATTTTTCCTCACTGCCTTTTCTTTTATACAAGTTTAACACTCTAATGCCAAATCCTACTTCTGTAGCATAATTGTTATAAAATGCATAAGCCTCATCATAAGAGTTAAACTCCATAACTATGCAAGTTTCAATTTTCACGTTCTCTAGTATCGTGATGCTTTCATGATTAGCATCTTCAGTTGCATTGTTCATTTCGTCTTCATCACTACCATTATTTTCATTGGCAAAGTTGCTTTCGATACTAGCTCCATCCATCCGAATGAGATGTCAAGAAAAAATTAAGAATTATATGTCTAAAATATATAGATTCAAACTAAAATTCGACAACAACGAATACATCTTACTTTCTTACAATAAGAAAAGTAAAGATTGACGAACCTTTCTCCACAGTTATGAGTTAAATTACAACATCGTACAACAATCAAAATCAAAAATTTACAAGGCAAATACACATTTTGCCCAAAGAAGAAGAAGAAGAAGATGATGATTACA
This sequence comes from Eucalyptus pauciflora, assembly GCA_007663325.1. Taxonomy (NCBI): domain Eukaryota; kingdom Viridiplantae; phylum Streptophyta; class Magnoliopsida; order Myrtales; family Myrtaceae; genus Eucalyptus; species Eucalyptus pauciflora. The sequence goes on from VMYD01000077.1 coordinate 1,772,110, forward strand.
TTCCTATTTTTGAGTTATTAAGTTTTTTTATTTAAAAAATTTGAGAACAATATCTACATAATCTTTTTCTTTGAGTAGAGAATAATATCCACTATTTTAAATGTTGCCACTAAATTCTTAATATATTTCTTATTATTTAAATAGTATTGTAGGATTTGTTTCTTATTGTGTGAATATTATTACTTTGATTTGTTTCTCAATTTGAGCTTGCAATAAAGAATTATTCAAATCTTGGGAAAAAAAAAGGGTAAAAATGAAACTGGTTAAGGAAGCCGACATTTCAAGCTTTTTTATCTTTTAAATTTAATAGATCTATATAATAACATTAGCAATTTCAATATTTTTTACTTGTAATTATTTATATTTTGGTAACTAATTTATTTTTTCTTTCATTTTATTCATGAAAATTGATTGTGCGGGCCCTTTTACAATTTTATCTCTCAATTTAAGCTTGTAATAAGAATATATATATATATATATATATAAAGGTAAAAGATGGACTTGAGTCTTATGTGCACTAATCTATATTATCTGTTTTCGTTCAAGGACGAGTAGGATTCTCACTAATTCTTTCTTGGAAAGGAAAAAAAAAAAAGTGTAAAGGATGGAAACCGGTTGAAAAGGTCAACCAATTCCCATTGAAAATGTGCGGTTCTTAGCTAACTGTCACTCCGTCAAGGACAGTCAACAAAGACTTTTCCTAAAACTATTGTTTACGTGGTGTGGGCTTAAGCTTTGAAAATTGGGGCATCTAATTTTTTCCATAATTGGTGCTGTGTATGCGTGTGAGGTCAAATTTTGGCGACCGAAATAATGTGAATTGAGACGGTCTTGTACAAACTACCACGTTCCTATGCGTTTTTGAATTGCAGAACTCTATGTAGCGGTTGATAATCAAGGTAGAAGAGGTCATTTTAAAAATCTAAGAAATAAGTGCGTTGGAAGTTCAAAATTTGTTGCGAAATATAGTCGAGCTCATCAACTTGGTCCAATAAAAGTCCTTCTAGTGATTACAAATTTTGAAAGTTTAAAGAAATAAATTTTAGGATATGATTACACTTTCTAAAAGTTTTAAAACTCAATTTGGACTTTCGTGACAATTTTTAAGATTTCAAATATACCTATCCCTAAAGTCAAGCCAAAAAAAAGAGGGTGCCCGATCGTTCGTTTGGCGAATCATTCAAGCAGGCCGGCTGCATATAAACTAGCTCAGATACCTCATGGCGATGGCCATGGGACTAGAAAAGTCATATGTACATGTATGAAAAATCTAGGGGGAATCTCATCTAAAACACTCGAGGCCAAATATGATCATCTAAAGTCAAATTAAAGGTTGGTGAATTTTGCATGATTATGAACATGGGTTGGCCCCAAGTTGATAAAAAAGAGAACCTTGCAATGATGAACCTTATCGACCAAACCTATCCACGACCATGCAAATATAAGATTCATGATACCTAGGAATGATTGATTTTGGGTTTCGTACAAGTTTTGCATGGAGACTATCCTACATATTCTATAACCTATCCTATTACAGGTTTCAAGATCAGTTCCAGGTTCCATATATATTATTGATTGAACGATTGTAGTGAACCATCACCTTTAATTACCACCACGCATAACTATAGTGTGCACTAGTCATAACTCATATTTAGATATATGAAGAATATTAAAAATTAATAAAGCAAAAGTTTCAATTATAAAATGGAAGCTTGGACTAGTGATTTTATATTACATACTCATCATCAAAAGCCTTAAAATACTGCAGAATCACGTGAAGATATAGATCAAGAAAAATATAAAATCTTGTTACAAGTTCTAGGTTTCCTATTCATCCAAACATGTTCCTCAACTTTTTGAACTTGGAACTGGACAGATTCCAACGGTTCAGTTTTTCAGTTATAGTTTTTACTATGAAACCATACTTACTCCTAGTGGTACTTATACTAAATTTGAATTTTCAGGCTATCGTGGTAATGGCTTGTTGAGAGTCACAAATTCTTGAATGAATGAATTTCACACTAATTTATAATAGTTTATTATTTAATTTTTTTATAATCATCATCATCATCAGAATAGGTTAAATAGTACCACCTAATCATTTAAAAAAAAAAAATAGCGACATGGACGTCAACATCCGTCACCCTCGTCATTTTAGTCGTTGCAGATCTCTCTCTTCCGTCTCGACTGGCCTCAACCCAAAATATTCTCTGACTGGAAAGGTCTCGGAGCCCCATCATTCTCGCCTTGTCAAACACTGCATTCCAGAGATAGTTTGTGGAGAGGAAGAATGTCAAAACACTGCATTCCACCCATCAATCTCGCCTTGTCAAACACTGCATTCCAGAGTTTGTGGAGAGGAAGAATGTCAAAACACTGCATTCCACCCATCAATCTCGCCTTGTCAAACACTGCATTCCAGAGTTTGTGGAGAGGAAGAATGTCAAAACACTGCATTCCACCCATCAATCTCGCCTTGTCAAACACTGCATTCCAGAGTTTGTGGAGAGGAAGAATGTCAAAACACTGCATTCCACCCATCAATTCGCCGTGTCAAACACTGCATTCCACCCACTCTGAGAGAGAGAGAGAGAGAGAGAGAGAGAGAGAGAGTGTGTGTGGAGAGAGAGACGTGTCGTCGCCGTGACACTTTCCAAACAGCTCTACTGTAGCATAAAGAACGCTAGGGGTGACGTGAGAAACGGGACCCAAAAGTCAAGCATCAGTCTGTCGCTTCGTTCCCGCCTTGTGTAGCCCATCGGTCTATTGCTTATATCTTTCCATTTTCTTCTTCTTCTTCTTCTCTCTTTGGAGAGAACTAAGTGAGAGGGAAAATTTGATAACCGACCATATCTCAAGCAGAGCCCATGAAGTTGAACGGGGCGAGCCCATCAATCGCGCTTCCTTTGCTCGCACTCTCCTCGTTTTTCTTCTCTCTCGCCATCTCCGATCCTCGAATCACCGAAGCAGGCCGCATCTGCGAGAACTCCACTGGGATCGTCGCCGAAAACGTAGTCTCCAACTTCATCGCCGTCATGAGGGAGATGTCCAACAGCGTCGCCGACCAGCGCTGGGTCAACTACTCCCTCACCTCGCCGCCACCGGCAGTGTACGGCCTCGCCCAGTGCCACGGCGACTTGATTGAGACCGAGTGCTTCCTCTGCTTTACCGAAGGCCAGACTTGGAACCCCCCCACCATCCCCAACTTCGGCCGGCTCTACCTGGACGGCTGCTTCCTTCGTTACGACCATTACGACTTCTACAACGAGACCGTCGATCCAACGCATGACATGCTCAAGTGTAGCTCCAATTCGACGGTCCCGGCGGAGAGAGTGGCCGAGTTTTCAGATAGGGTAGACCGGGTGCTGAGGAATGTCTTGGCAGGCGCACTGCTGAACAAGGGCTTTGCAGTGGCTGGGGAGGACGGAGTCGGAGGGGTGGCCGGGGCATATGCTTTGGCACAGTGTTGGAGAACGCTTGACGCCGGCGGTTGCAGAGTCTGTTTGGAGAATGCAACTTCGATGGCAAGAAGGTGCACTCCTAGAGAAGAAGCGCGTGCCATGAATGCGGGATGCTTCCTCCGTTACTCGACCACAAAGTTCTACAACGTCCCCGTTAGCGTAGGTAACAACTAGTCTCCTGATCACTGTTTACCAACGTAAAAGATGGCTTCCTCGCCATTAAAGAAAAACTGAGGCTCTTCTATGTCTACTGTCAGATTTCGATTTTTCCAATTGTGGTTTCCTCATTTTGGTTGATTAAGGCTATGCTCGTTTCGCATAAGATATAACAATTCTAGAAAATGTCTTCTAAAAAGCCACTTTTTCGAAAAATGATAATATTTTTCGGTATTCGGTTGAAACTTGAAAATGAGTTAGAAAATATACTCCACCATTTGGTATAGATTTTCCTTTGAGCACTTCTTTAATGATTTTTTCTTTTCAATTTTTAAAATATCGAATTTTTAATTATTTTATTTTATTTCTTTTTTCCTTTTTTCTTTTTTGGCCAATCGCCGGCCACAGTGATGACTAACAACTGACCTTAGGTGAGGTCTAGCTCAAGTTTATGCTAGATTGGCGAGGCTCGAGTCTTCTCAGAGGTTGACAAGACTTTTGACATTGCTAAAATAGTGAGCTCATCCCTTGCATATGGTTGACCGTTGTCCACTGTTGCGGCCGATGATTAGCCAAGGCAGAAGCAAAAAAGAAAATGAAAAATGAAAAAGAAAATTAACTAAGAATTCATTATTGGAAAAAGTAAAAGTAATTGAGAATTCAATTTTTTTTTTTTTTAAGAACGGAATTTCATTAATTAAGGACCTTAGCCTAAGGACTACAACTACAACATTGAGGCCCAAGCCTGACCTTTAAGGATGCTTGCTCAAGTGCCGAGGCATATAGCACAAGCACCAAGGGTTTGACCTCGGCCTCGATGGAACGAAGCCTTGGTGCTGAGAGCTCGGGTATAAGAACTAGGTCCTGAGCCACCTTGTCAACTTGATCAGGATTATTAGTATTTTTGCTATTAGCACCCAACCTCAATTGACCTAGGTCCAATCTCGACGGACTCGTGCCCATGAGTTAGAAACCTGGTCCTGGCCTCAATGGATCCGGGCCTAGCCTTGATGGAATTAGCCCAAGCGTTGGAGACTCAAGAACTAACATTGGGGTTCCTATATTCAAATGTAGAGTTTCGGGTCAAAGTGTCAATACCTAATATTATTTTGGAATATGTTTTCCGACCTTTTCAAAGGGAAAATCATTTTATTGAATGTAAGCATAGTTTTTTGTTAACTAGAAAAATATTTTCCGTTGACTTATTTTTCTAAATGAATTGGAGAAAGATGAAGATAATGTTTTCTCGGAAAATATCTTCTACCAAACGAACATAACCTAAGAGTGCATTTGTTGGAGAAAAAGTGTTTGCCTGAAATTAGCTTCCGAATTTTCATGATTAATCAATCGAAAATACTCTCTAAATCAAGAAAAATATTCATGTATAAAATTAGGAAGTGAATTCCTAAATTTAAGAAGGTGAAAACACTTTAAAAATTGCTCCTCTTGAATTTTTTAATATTTTATTTAAAAAATCAATTTTTATAATATTCTTTTCGTTCTTCCTCCTTCGCCGATCACGAGGCTTCAACAACTAGCCACAGGAGCGAGCTAGTGCGAGCCGACCTTGGGCAAGCTCAAGCCTCGAAAACCTCACTGCAACAACCCAGGATTTGGCAAGCTTGACCTTGCCCGAGGTTGGTCAAGTTGGCCCTTGTTGAGCCCTGGCGACAGCACCAATGGCCCGTCACAGCCATTGCCAAGGCCCAGTGATCGGCAGAGGAGGAAGAAAGAAAGAGAAAGAAAATGAAAGAAAAAAAGAAAAAAGAAAAACAAAATTATTAAAAAGTGATTTTTTATGAGATTGAAATCATTTTCCAAATGAGATTTAAACATCAAAAAACATTTTCAGTCATATATTACCAAACAAAGGAAAATTAATCATTTTTTTAAAATAACTTTCTGGAAAATATTTTCCTTTTTTATGAAATTTTCTCCAAATAAACACACCCTAAGTATGACTTGATTGATCTTATGATTCGATGCCGCTAGAGTTTTGGAATTTCTAATGAACTCGCTCATCTCAACCTGATGCTGTCTTTATCACTTAGCAGGGTCATCTAGGGTCCGTATCACCATAACAATAATCTCATCGGCTGCTGCGGCAACTTCGCTTGTTCTCATGGGTGCATACATTGGATATAAAAAGTATTCCAAGGAGAAACGAGGTAAACAATTCGGTTCAAATGCGTAAAATGATCATCTTGGTAATTCTTGAACATAAGCTTGATGACACGAATTTCATATTCATCCATTTTCAGTGAAAAATAACATCATGCAATTACGGGCGAGCATGAGTAAGTTTAGCTTATATTTCAAGTACGAGACGCTGGAGAAGGCCACCAACTTCTTTGATGACTCGAGGAAGCTAGGGCAAGGTGGGGGTGGTTCCGTGTACAAGGGGAATTTACCCGACGGGAAAGTCGTCGCAGTTAAGCGGTTGGTGTTCAACACACGACAATGGGTGGACGACTTCTTCAACGAGGTGAACCTGATCACTGGGATCCAACACAAGAACCTCGTTAGGCTTTTGGGATGCAGCATCGAAGGCCCAGAGAGCCTCCTCATCTACGAATATCTTCCTAACGGAAGTCTTGATCAAGTTCTTTTTGGTAAGTAGCTGGTTTTTTATATAACTGTATAACACACTTACACAGTCATCGTTCGATGTCTAGAAGAGATCCACCCATTACGACAAGCGTCTGTTCAATTTGCATTCTTAGTAACTAGCTTCTTGTATTGCATGCAATGCTTCCATCTTATGATTTCAAAAATCTGCTCCATTAGCGTCTTGCCTTCTTCTGTGATGTCTGTCGCACTCCGCTCTACTTGTCTTTCTAAATTAGTGAATAGAATCTGCTGTTGCAGTCAACAATGCGACCCCCGCCCTAACCTGGGAGGAGAGGCTGTACATCATCATAGGAATAGCTGAGGGCCTTGCATATCTTCATGGAGGCTGTGGAGTGAAAATCATCCACCGGGACATAAAAACCAGCAACATCCTCCTTGACAAAAATCTCACGGCGAAAATCTCAGATTTCGGGCTTGCCCGATGCATTGCTCTGGATAAGTCTCATCTTAGCACAGGAATCGCTGGCACACTGTAAGAATGCCTTTTCATTACTAGCCTCCTTGTAACCATAGTCAGCACTTTCAATTTCCTTAATCTGACAAGTTTGGCCTGTCAAAGTGGTTTCGCATATCATCCTACTCTTCACTTCACATCTTCTCTAGGCTAAGCTTGGTTTATATCTAAAAGACGGTCAACAATGCAGTGGTTACATGGCACCTGAATATCTTGTGAGGGGACAGCTAACGGAGAAAGCGGATGTTTATGCTTTTGGGGTGCTACTTCTCGAAATCTTGACTGGTAGGAAGATCACCATATGCACACGAGGGTCGAGCTCGGTATTACAGTTGGTAAGATTGCTTGTCCCTACAATCAGGAAGAACTTAGACCGACATTGACTTTCCTGGCCATGCCACGCAGGGATTATCTAACTTTTCTTTTGATTTTCCCAACAAACCCTATCATTGCTTTCTGCGTTAGGGTCACTAGATATATCTTCAGATATAAGGAAGCCATGGAAATTTCATGATTGCTTTGTAGGTATGGAAGCACTACAAATCGAATAATTTAGCTGCGTGTATTGATCCGGCCTTACAAGGTAAATTCCCTATCCTGATGGCATCAAATGTGGTCCAAATCAGCCTTCTGTGCACTCAAGCCTCCATGGAATTGCGGCCGCCCATGTCTGGAGTTGTTGAGATGCTCCACGATAAAGAATGTGTAGTACCCCAACCGAACCAACCCCCGTTCCTCAATGCTAGCGTGCTGTTCGACAAATCTGGCAGCGGAAGCTCTACATGCACACATGGCTGTTGAACCAGCTCATGGCATCCGAGGTCTTCTTCTTCTCTCATGGCATTTGAGGTCTCTTCCCCTGTTGAACCAGCTCATGGCATCCGAGGTCTTCTTCTTCTCTCATGGCATTTGAGGTCTCTTCCCCTGTTGAACCAGCTCATGGCATCCGAGGTTCTTCTTCTTCTCGGATATATGAATCTAAGTGGGATGCGATTGCTATATTTTTTTTTTTCATAGTTTTACGTCCTGATTGGAGAATCACACCATGTTGGCATGTTTCAATTCCGGAGTCAGTCATAGTTCATGTGATAAAAGGAAAAAAAAAAAAAAAAAGAGAAAAGGGAACAAATGTCCTCCTGTTTTTTCATAGTTTTTTGTTGAAATAGTTTTACGTGGCTTCAAAATCCGCAGTTGTCTCGATTACACTTTGCTGCCAACGCTTCGGCGCATCGTCACACGTCCTCTTCGGCATTGATTTAACGAAAAAAATGATGACGAGAATGAGAAATTCTGCTTTCCCAAAGGTGATGATTGAGAGGGACACGGACTCTGATGAAAGCTATTTTTCCGACGATAAAGGTCAAGATGGCCCTGAACCAAAAGCCTTAGAAGAAGGAGAAAAAAAGAAAGAAATAATATTTGAATTTTTTGACCAAGTCAAAAAGGAAAAGGAAAAGAAAATATGAACAGTGAACAGTGGATGCTCAGCTTAATAAAAAGGGGAGCAAGACACACGAATGGGAAAGAAGAGAGAGAGAGAAGGATAGGGAAAAGAGGAAGGTTCTGCGCCACAGACCTCGTCAAGCCAATTTAACTTTGATTCGCAATTTCCAGTAAGTGATCATACCTTTCGTTCGTCTAATTGAAGTAATATTCAAAGTTGGAGCACAAATTTGAGGTTAAGTAAATTTTAATAGGTTATGGTGCGTGTGTGTATATAAATAATAGGTTATGGCATAAAATATCATAGAACTTGATTTGAGTTTACAATTTGTCCGAAACAAAATTTTGAGGTTTTTGCGCATGATGAACAGTGCACATCCAGCAACTTGGACCCGAATTTCAACAATTTTTTGCTTCATTTTTGGGTTGGCCAAGTTAGGTTCTTGCATTACGTTGAAAAGTCTTTCAATTGATTGTAAGTACGATGGAAACAAGGTTTGGCGCAGAGAGTTATGGCGTGAGTAAGTTTTGCGCTCAAAATTTGCGTTGCAAAGGGCCTTGAATAATCACTTTGGACAAGCGATGTGTAGGCAAGTTTGAGTTGTTTTATTAATGTTTAAGCTTAGTTTAGCTGAGTCATAATTGAGGTAATGTTTTACTTAATTTTAACTTGTTTCTTGCTCATTTGTTATTTAGTCATAGGCATTCCTAGATATGTGGTGCCATCTCTTCTTTAGCCATGTCTTGAAAATGATAGGATGATATATGTTATGAGTTAAAGAAACATTAAATGATTTGATACTCTTTTAAAAATAAATAAAAGTGGTGCTCAGGGCATACTCGATGCATAAAATTGAATCGAGTATTTACTATCCTTTTATCTATTGGAAATGGTAAAGTATATTTTGAACATAACTTGACTTGATTGTTATGAATGCTTTGTAAAACGTTTTGTTCACAAACGTTTTGAGAAACTTTCTATGAAAAACATTTCGAAAGAATTTGGCTGATGAAGAATTCTGGAATTATATGAGAAATGTCTTATAAAATGTGTTCATTTTCCCGAAAAGTCAAGCCAAACCATCCACTGCTTCAATCAAAATCTCCATTTACTATTCAAGTGAAAGAACGAACAGAAACCATAAGCGATAACGAATTCTTCGAAGACTATCGGCTTCCTATCATTGCTACTTTGCCTTTTTGCCGTCCTCCAACTCACCCACTGCGACGCTTGTTTCTTCGTCAAGGAACAGGTCTACTGTGATATTTGAAGGGTGCAATTCGAGACTAAAGAATCGCTGCTACACGCTTTTATCGGGTCCTCAGGCAGTAATTTTCCCGACAGGAAAAATAAATGCCTACATATATACAGGCAAGGAACTTTGCACTTTCACCTAAATGTTGCAACCTGCTAGGTCCGACTTAACAACAGAAACGATGCAATGAGGTTGGGTGCTAAGCTGCCCCCCTCTAGCCGGCCCTAAGGGAAGGGGGGAAATTAAAGAAAAGAAAAAAAAATTATTAAAATATTATTTTAAAAATGTCATGTCGCTAACCAAAATTGATCGTATGAATTGAATTGACATAAATACAGAATTTTTAAAATTGAATTGGTAAAAAAAAATTATGACTAAATTGGTCAACTTTTTTTTTGTAATTCTCCCTAGCAATGATAACTAGATCGCTATTTTAGTGATTTTTTTTTGCGAAAATTGATCAAGAGCTACATCAAAATTGTAAGCGAAATTTTAGGACTAAATTGGTAAAATTAAAAAGTTAAAATGCTAAATCCACATTTCTATAATATGTTATATGATTGATTAGGCAATTCCGCTTGCAAAAACTTTCTGCACATAAAATATATGTTTTTCTTAAGGCGCAACAAATGCGTGCAGATCATCCTATCCACATTCCTCGAATAAGGCAGGTTTCACCCAAAGAATGACCGCAATGACATTGTGATCGAATAATTTTAACGTTCTATTGAAGGGCTTCTATTTTGCCAAAAATTTGAAAGCAATTTTGGGGATTTCGTGACAATCACTTTATCAGTCTGGGAAAAAAAATGGTCAATAATACCTCGATGCAAATAATTAACAAGGTAAAGCAAGAAAGTAAAGAGGTGGGACGCTTGGAGTGGCAAGTGATTAATCAAACCAGTTTGATGCAAACCCTTTTCTTATTGGGAGCCTTCATATGCCTAAACGCAACATCTGTAACTTTTGATCCCTCGAACTTCATTCAATTCAGCAAAGTAATAAATAGATCTGGGAGTTCATCCTTAAGTGTAGACATGTAGTTCTACCAGAACTGTTGATGAATTCGATGCCTCGTCTCGTCGTCCGCCCAAGTCTGGAGGAGAGGGAGCGCAGATTAGGCTCTCTCTCCAACTCACATTTTATCTCTCGGTCTGTTGAGCTGCCAAATTAGAATCTAAGAAGGCCTCTCATTGACTCCTCCTAATCAGTGAGTTCTCCACTTGGCAGATTTCTACTAAATGCCTATAATATAAAGGAGAAGGATGCGAGTCGTTGAATGTCCGGTTAAATAATCAGCTGACCGTTCAGAAGTTGCATAGTACCGGACGAGAATACTTAAGTTGCAGGTAAGTTGCAGGTAAAGCAAACACGGTCCTCATAAGATTTAACTATTGCCAGCAAAAGAATACAGAATCTTCACTTATGGAGGCACAAGATTGGACTTCTACAGCAAGTAACAAGCTCAACAGAATACGAATTGTGTGCACCTTTCATTTTATCAAATTAGTCCAACACCACAGAGCTGCCTTGCATGCCGCCATTGTCCCATCTAGCTAATTCGAACAACTTAGATCAGCTGGCAGTTGCAATAATCTTCTCTACTCTGCATATAGTACTAGTACAGTCGTTCATATGATGAATGCTAGGCTAATACGAGCGCAATTTTCTATTGCTAATAGAACAAGTTAATTCCTTGTTGGAAAAGAAAGGGCACAATAGCAAACAGAAGGAGAAATGTGCGCCACCATTGCTCAATTGCCTTGCAACAAGAACTGAGTCTAGCCCTAAATCTTCATGTTGAAAGACATGGAAGAATGTCTGGCGTTGTGCTTCAAGCAAAAGTATATCAGGCACCACCATAATTACATTATTACATGTCCAACAGTAGAAGTGCAAAGTAAGAGATTATACAATGTCCTTTTCTTATTTATAATTTATGATAGCTCGTTCATGTCGAAAGACCTAAAAGAATGCCTGGCGTTGTGCTCCAAGCACAATTATATTAGGCTCTCCCTTATGGCGGGAACCTGAGGCGTCCATAGACATAAGCAAAGTGTCTGCACCAATTCTTTGAATTCTTCTTCAATCTGCATCCCGAAAAGAAGGTCCATATGTACCTGTTATAGTGCACATCCACAGAACTGACTCAAAAAATGCAACCCGTATTTTGAACAAATGACTTACCTCATTTTGTATTTTCAAGGACTTATCCAGTTTGGTGACCTTATCAGCAATTGCAGATATCATAGACTTCTCCTTATTTCCTGCTATGAGCAAGTAATAGACTTAGTATGACAGCAATAAAATACCAGTCGAGTTCGATTCAGTTCTAAGGGATCGAAATTAATAGAAGATAATCTGAACTCACTTATTTGTTCATATTGCATGAAGAGCCTTTCCTTCTCCTCCTCAAATTTGGAAAAAATATCTATGGAAGCAAACAAATGACGATATGATGGAGAAAGGGCATGGCCAACATAACCAACCATGCCATCAGATGAGCCAAAAACATCCTATTGGGAAAAACTCGAAGAAAACTCAATCATGGTCATTAGGTATATTTCTTTTAAGATGAAGGTGCATATGTCACAAGCTAATTTATTAGGGAAATATACAGTTTTTCAAGCATTCTCTCAAATTGCGAAACCTTATCTCTATCTACATTTTCATTGTATTATTAAGGTCCTAATGCACATGGTTTTTGCCTATAAACAACTTGCAACCAATAAAGTTACCATCTAAAGCCTGCAAAGGGGCTTGCTGATGAGAAGCTTTATCCTCCCAAAACTTCTCGTTAAGTTCATGGAACTTGACGGTTGCATTCCCGACACTATTTTCACACTGCAAATCATCAACGCATCAAGTGAATTCTCTCTAGGAAAAAATCACGTCACCAAGGTAGACCTTGTTCAAAAGAATAAAAATATTATATTTTTCCTCACTTACTTCTCCGAAACTCTGTTGAAGTAACTCCACAAGAGATTGACTACATAAAGAACGTATTCATTAGATATAAACATTATACCGAAGCAAAGTTAACAATTGCATGCATCGATTTGAATTTACCTGTTCTTCTCATGTTCTGACTTCAATTCATCATACATTGACTTGATCTGAGACATCAAACTATCCGGCCAAGGACAAATAGCAAGAAAGTAATAAATAAGAAATGATCCTTATAAAATGATCAAGGGAAACCTCAAGAGAAAAGAGTTCAATATACCAATGCAAATAGAGTTTTTTGTCATTGGAATAGAACATGTATCGGCTTAATTAATTAAACAACCCTATGCAAATTGAACAAATATGGTAATCCATGATTAAGCTAATATAAGCATATGAGAAAGCAGGTGGAGCCATTTAAGCCTCAATCAAGGGTGTCTTTTATCAAATGATAGGTATAAAGAAAAAAGCGAGGCGATCATCTCTCACACGATATCTGAATCCGAGAAGAAAATGAAGCAAAGGATTCAGTATTCTCCGAAGATTAATGTTATCAGCATGCTTATTATCGAGTATTCAACTCGTGGATTCTGATTCAGCCTGCAAAGGGAAAGATAAGAACAAGCATCCCGGACAGCAATAGATAAAATCTCGAGAGTATGGTCAATAAAGAGCAATGCAAACTCGATGTCTATTGAAAGGTGAATTGATTCAACACTTGAGCTCTTAAGCTTAATCAGAACAAAATTTCGCCGCACTCGCCGACTAACATAATGAACCAACATGCATTCAACTTTACCAGTCACTTAATACTGACAATACTGATAAACTTTGAACAACTAGTAAATTAAATCATCAGTTAACTCGACAAGTTCTATAGAAGTTACGTATCAACAATATCAGTAAAATTTGATAGGCACGGTTAAAATTCAAATCTTAACTGGTCGAGCTAATTTCATTGATGAAAGCTGCCCTGGGACAAGCACCTGTGACGTAGTAGATTCGGAGACTACATGCACCAACAGCCAGCAAATGTTTGAGCGAGAGAAGATTTTCTCACAGGATTTGGATGGGATTTCCACAGTATCCATCGGATTGTTCCGACAACTTTTGGGGGCCATATTTCTTTTGATTCTGTATAACTTTTCGAGAGAAATCTCATCAAAAGTACAAACTTTCTGTGAACTTGGCTTCGGAAAAGAGACTAGACTGTATAAGAAATAGTGTGAACGGGGTACAGAATTGGGACTTTCACAAACTGCAACCTGTCGGTGAATTAAAGACTCAATCCTTCGGAAGAAAATCGACCCATCAGTGAAATAAACCCACCGATAGCTCAATCTATTGGATGAATATCAAGCAAAAGATAAAGGCATAACAAGTTGAATCACCTCCGTATACTCTCTACGTGCTTCTTATAGAACTTCCGATTTTGCTCTACCATGGACTTTAACCGGCTCATAGGACTGCACACTTCAAATTTTCACGTCAGATTTCGAATCCAGAGTGCAAAAACAGAAATTACTTCAGAACTTACGCCTCGATCGATTCATCGGAGATATCAGAACCCACTTCGCTCGCCTTTCCCTCCATATTTGGCAGGGAGTTTGTGAATCGCAAAGCTTTAGAAGAAGAAGGGCTCTCGTTTCGGACGTAGAAGAGCGCGCAAATCTGCTTTTGCGTGATATTGACAAGCTTCCTCTTTTCCGAATTTAAAATAGCGTAGCAGCACTGTAGGGTGAGCATCAGTCCAGGGTCAACCCTAGACCGATCCTGGACCGGTCCAACCCTCTTGCTGGTCTTTGTCCAGTTCTCATGGAGACTGGATCGGTCATTGGTCCTAAAATTCATAGACTAGTACGGTGCGGGTCGGTTATTGGTCCTAGAGTTCCGGGTCAATCCAACCCTAACTCTATATATATTATTTATAATTTTTTTATATAGAGAAATTCGGCATTAACAATATTAAACAACTCTTTAGTAAGGAGTTCAAGTAATTTTACATTATTCTTTAATAAATTAAGTTTTTAATATCTTTTACGACATTAATAGTCATAATTTGTGATAGAGGAAAATGTTTTTGTGAAGAGCCTTCACGGTGTCCAGAAAGGGACCTTATAGCATCACCTTCTAGTATTCCTTCTTTTTTGTCTTATTTGTCCTCTTAATCTTCAATTTGCTATAATAAAAAAAACTTCTCCGCTCGCCACTCGACACTCGCCTCGCTTGCTTTAGGTCACTCGTGTCGCTCGCCGCTCGATGCTCACTTGGCTTGTTGCTTCCCAGTCAACATTTGATGCTCATTATGTTCAATACTTACCCCACTTGATCCCCACCACTTACATTTTTTAGCTGACCTTACTCATCACCCAACCCATTCGATCCTAGGTTGCCCATTCAAAGAGTACAAAAAATGAAATAAAAAATTATTGGTTAGTCATTGGTTGACCTTGAAACTAGACTAAACCTATTGGGTCAGTTCGGTCTTCAATCGTTTTTTTAAGGAGTACAAAAAATGAATTAAAAAATTATTAGTTTGTCCCGAGTTAATCCTGAAACCGGACCAAATCCATTGGTTTGGTTCGGTCCTGGGTCCCAAGCTCAAGAGGGTTGGTCCTTAGTTCCAAAAATTGAAGACCAATACTGTGCGGTTGGTTCTAGAATTAGGGGTTGGACCGGCCCAACCTGGACCATACTCACCCTTAGGTAGCACTATGTCCATTTAAATTCATCCAACATCAAAAAGACAAAATTATCCCCAATAATTCAATTACAATTTGAAGTGATGCCCCCATATTTGTTACTTTCCTCTTTTTAGCTTTTTCATTTTTATGTGGGATTTTCTTGCATAATTAAAAAACTTGGATGTCCTTTTTTTTATATTGCGGGTGTCCCTTTTACTTTTATTGTTAACTTTTACTTTCATAGAAGTTAGTTTCGTGGAAAAGAGAAATTTCCAAGAAACTTAATTCTTTTCTATGTTGTCAAGTAAATTTATGAATCCATAATCAAGTGTAATCTGAAAAAAAGATAAAAATAAAATTCTAACATTAATATTTTTTTTTTCACATAGTCACTTGTTTTTGAACTTTCACTTCCATCTTTAAAGATTTTCCAAAATAACATCACAGGTTACGTTATTGACTATGAAACTTTAAAAGATAAAATTTAATTATATTAAGAACAAAAAAAAAATGTTTAAAAATGCTAAGACAACAAATTTTTTATTGAACAAGAATGTATTAATTACAAAATAATCTAAAAAAAAAAAACTTTCAGATCGAATGACTCATTTATTGGCCAAAAACATATAAATCTGAAATTCTTAGACCTATCGGTATCGGTACTAAGACCTGAAATTTTCTTTTGCAAATTCATTGATGAGAAAAGGGGGGAGAAGCAGCATCAAGACAAAATTGAATTTTTCCTTTTTCGAGCTTACTTTAGAGGCTACAAAAGAAGATTGAAAGTTGGCACCATCATAACTTTGCAGACTTCTAGATAGATTATGGTACTAACGTGCAGATTCCACTCACCGAATGTAACTTTGTTTTTTATTTTATTTTCATTTTTGTTTACATTAAATAAAAAAATTACACTAATTACTAATTTTTATTTCGGTTAATATCATAAAAAACTCCAAATTCATAAATCAGTGATAAATTTACCTCGAATTAATTTTTTTACTAATAAAAATCCCAAACTGGTACACATTTGGCAAATTTACTAAAACCGATACATTTATAATAATTTTGCCTTATTTTAGTATCCATTAAATTTTATTATCGAACAACTAAGTTGAATAACACATAACAGTTGACTTCTATACCAATTTGGGACCAACTGAGATATTCTAATTGCTTCACACCACATCAATTCTCCGATATGAGACTAATTAGTTTTTCAATATGGGACTCACTCACGCATGTATCCTAACAATACATGGATCATTCTTCTAATGAGATGGCATTTTGCAGTTAGATGCAATTGCATTTGTAAGTTTGACCACTTGGTGGGTGAGTTTCTAGCCGATTAATAATTGAAAAGGTTCATCATTACTAATTAGACAAGTGATACAAATTCCCAAAAAAATAGCCCCTTTATGATGGCACTGACTAGACATTGGCCAAGTTAGCGTCGTGAATGGGCATTTCGGGGGGACAAAGGTTAAAAGACTTAGTTTGAATTGTGGTCGAAAAAGAAAAATCTTAAGGGTTGGGATAAAATTCGGGATGAGATTATCCTATCCTATTTTTTATGTTTGCTCAAAACAGAAGACAGTCAGATATAATAGAAATATAGTCCAGATAAAATTATTTCATGATGGTGGAATAAAAATAGATAGGATAAATTATCTTTCTTGAATAACAAACTTCTTAAATTAAAAAAATTAAAATGATATTTGAATTTTACATATGAAATCCAAAATAAAAAAAATAAAAACAACTCCATTTTTATGTATTCATATTTCTATTGATATACTTGAATTGGCTTCTATATTCTAATATAAATTCAATATATAAATGTATATTTAGTTTTTATATTTATTACGTATTTTAGGTATATTAATATTGTTTACTATTTAAAAAAAAATTATTAGAGAATGATGGAAGGGAAAAAATAAATAAAATAATAAAAAAGAGAGTAAACATAGTAAAAAAAATACGCAAATAAGAATGAAGCTGGTAAGTTTGTTGTGACTCGTGAGGGACTCTTATCGTCTCCATTGTTGCAATTTTTAGGTTCATTTACACTGATATATCGTTTATATCAAATAATTGATATGATAGGATGTAAATATATATGTTCTATCATTGTGATTTACCAGACGGTGGATATGATAAATTCTTGAATTTTATATCCTATTTTATTTAATTATATTCTAACTATAAATCCATATGACTAAACGTGGCCTTAGGGAAGGTGCATATTTTGTATCCCTCTTGATCAAGACATTATATATTCTGCATTGGCTTAATTTCATTAGACACTTAAAAGAAACATTAACGTAGGACTGTCGTAGCTGCGCACCTATGTACCCCAAACTCATGCGAACAAGACACTAGCGTATGGACCTTGACGTGTTGTGTACAAATTAGAGACTCTAATATGAGAAAGCAAGAGAGCAAAAAAAAAATATCTTACCAGCCTTCTTCTGGGCCGAAATTTATAGTAAACTTTCAATTGTTGATCCAGCCTCTAGATAAAGTTAAACCATTCTAATAGAAAAACAAAAAATGTGCGTGAGACCAAAAGGTTTAGTAGCTGGGACGGACCTAAAATAGACACACCCATAAATTTGTACGGTCGGAATGATGAATGTACCATAGTGAGAGCCATAAGTACGATCACTGACCGAACCTCTAGCACCCCATGGCTCCGCGAACCGGGGACATGCCTTGCATCTTGGACCGAGGGACTTCATTTTCATCTATCGCCTTCTTGAGAAGCTTGAGAATCTCCAAGTTTCCGATCTCCATTGCCAAGTACGGTGGGCATTTGCTCTCCTTGTTTTCCGGATACACCGCTCTTGAGCCTCGACTCTGGAGCAAACGGGTCAACTTGGAGTAACCATTCTTCACAGCCTCATGCAACGTGGTGTTCCCCGCGTCGTTTGCCATGTGCACAATGCTGCCACAGCCAAGGAGGAGCTCAGGCGAGCGGATCCTGCCAACTCTTGTTGCGACGTGGAGTGCGGCGTCCCCTCGGTAGTTGGCCTCGGCTGCGAGCCACTTGTCAAGGATGACCTCGAGAAGGGCTCGGAGGATGCCGGCATTCTTGATACCCGCTGCGATGCAAAACAATGAGTTCCCGGAAGGACCCTGTATGTTCATAATGTCGGACAAAGAGACCCTCTCTTTGGTAGAATACTTTTCAAGGGCCTCAATGAACTTGTTGACATTGCCTACTTTAACAACGGGCGCGGAGCAGCAGAAACACACGTTATTTGAATTCTGCTTGACGTTGTGTTCCATTCACCGACTCTAGTGCTTTCGATCTGGCCCTGCTCTGCTCCCAGATTTCATGATCACCAATATTTATGCTCACATGATCACCGTCCATCTTAAAACTCTGAAACTTCAATATCGTATTCTCCGAAGCTAGATGACGGTTTGTTGAACTCTTTCACGGTGTCTCTTCTCCAATCTTGACTGCACAGCCACAACTTGGAGACAGTTTCTTCTTTAGCTGTCAGTAAACATCTTGTGGCCAAGAGCATTTCTTCGAAAAAGAAAATCTTTGGCGCTCGAAAACATCCACTACAGAGTTCTTCCCTAAACATTCTACTGGATTCATATTAAGAACATCGTTGGTGCAGACTATTCTAAGCAAGTGTTGACACCTAAATTTTACCCAATCATTTAGTAATTAGTTGCATAAGAAAAAAAGCATAAAAAAAAGTAAAATTGCATTTCATGAAGTCGCATTTTTTCGCATCAGTACTAAAAGGGCAACAAGACGCGGCGGCTCGTGGTCGATAATATTCACAAAAAGGCGGTCTCTTTCTTCATTGGTCTGAACACACATAAAAAAAAATGAGGAAAGAAGTTCTTGCACGTCCGTTGTCTCTCCCTCATTAATGCATGCGCATGCACGCACAAATTCGGCGGACGTGCGGATTCTAGAGGAACCCTCAGAGAAGCAAAAATGAGCCCATGATATATTATATAATATGCTCTCTCTCAAGTGTGGGTTGTCAGGAGAAGCAGCGAGAAATTTGCTAAAGGAGGAAGCAAGTATCAAGCAAGAAGAGTCAAAAGTTGCGGCAATCCCATAGAAGGGAGGGACAAGTAGCCGCACAAGAAGCACGAAGAAGAAAGAAGCAAGAAGAATTCAACGTCAATTTGTTTCCCCTCATTAATGCATGCACATGCACGCATGAAATAAGAGACGTGAAAATTCTACAATTTGCATGCAAGAAGATGAAGTAACATTTTTATACTATTATCTTGCTGAAAAGCCATATCGGTGGCCACCATATTTGAAAAAAAGGAAACGGACGTGAACAGCAAGGAAAAGTTGCGGCTGGATCTTTTCACACTAAAGTCGGTTATCTACAAGAGGCGATGGAATGCCTATAAATAAGACCACAAGAAGCCGCACGAAGGGGGGGAGAAAGGAACGAAGGAATTCACGGTGGGAGCTATTAAAAAAAGAGAGCCCGTTGAGAGACACACGAGTGGGGGGAAGGAAAAGATTAAAAAATGGGAGAGGCTCGTTAGGGAGAAACAAAAAAATGAAGTCAGGGGAAGGGGATTTAAAAAAGGAGATGAATAGAGTCTGTCAGAGAAAAACTAAAAAAAGAAAGTGAAGGTGCAGAGGGTGGACGTGAGGTAAAAAGCAAAAGGAAAATAAGATCTACTGTTGATCTTCTCCGTGAGGTCCCCACCAGCCATCGTCACGCTCGCACCCGAGCCGCGATCCCAGCCACCGCGACCAGGAGATCTGCCCCGACGCCACAGCTGCCGACTGTCGCACTCAGCGACCCGTGGCGCCGATCCTTCCCTTCGCCGCTCGCGCTCGCGCACTAGAGGCCGGAGATCCATACCGCCAGAAAGCCCAGAGCCTTACGCCGCTCCTGCTCCGCCGAAGCCAGGTAGACCGCGCTGCTCGTCCGCCGATTCACCTCCGCGAGCACCACCGCCTCTGCCGCGCCGCGACCCAGCAAATCGCGAGCCACCTCCCTCCGCCTGTGCCAGCCTCTGCCCCGACGCCGGCAAATCCCGAATCGCTGCTCCCGCGCCCGAGTGACCGCCTGCGGCTACCCGTTGCTGCCGGAGATCCGTTCGCCTCCACTCGCCTGCTGTGCCCTCCTCCGGTGACCCAGCCCCTCCGATCGGTGACCCAGACCGAAGCCAAGCGAGCAGCCGCCGGCCCCAATCGCCCACCCTCACCAATGGGCTGCGCCTGATCTGCACCGCTGCTGTCCCTGCTTTGTTCGGATCGCAGCCCTCCGCCCCTTCACCGACGAGCGGAGACCCACTCCAGCCGTGCCCGAAGCCCCCTCTTCCGCGCTGCACGTACCGCGCCACCACCGCCCGAAGCCCGCCGCGCCTGAGCCCCGAACCCGAGCTGTTCCGACGAGCACCGCGCGACACCTCAGCCGCGAAAGCCATCCCCTTGCTCCTAGCCGCATCTCCGTCCGCAACCACCGGCCCTGCTTTGTCGGCGACCCGCGCCGCACCATCCTCGCCGGTGTCTTCCCCCTGCCGGAGCTCTGACCGGTGTTGCTCCTCAATTGATTGAGCTGCCAAGTTGTGCGCGGGAACAAAACAAAAAAGAGAAAAGCAAAAAAAGAAAGAAAAGCAATCAATTTAGGTAGTTCCTTTTCTTTTATTTATTTATCTTTTTATTTTTTGTTACTTTTGTTATTTTACCTTATCTGTTCTTTTAGTATAATTACCCCTTAGTGTAAGGATGAAACTACATGTTAGGAAATTGCCTTGGAAACTAGTGATTGTCAGTCCGATTTTCGTGCCCGAAATCCGACTCGCAATTACTTTAAAAATTGACAATCCGATCTCTCGCCCGAGATCCGATTCGTGATTTATGTGAAGTTGGCCAACCCGATCTCACGCACGAGATACGGTTCGTCAATTCGGGGTATTAATATTACTTGATTTGCTCTGATGTTATTTAAATTAATTTTCTAAAAAAAAATGATCAAAAAGATGTAGGTTAGAATTAGGGTTTGCATGTTTAGAATTGAATTTTTATTTTTAATAAAAATGTCAAAAAAAAAATCAATTGTTGTTAGTTTTTTATTGCATGTTTAATTATTAGGCGATTGTTAATTTTGAAAATTAAAAAAAAATGAAAAGAAAAGAGAAATTAGAGTTAGATTTCCTTTTCTAATTTTGTATGTTTAGGGTTGAGATTTTATTTTGAATCATGAAAAAGAAAACAAAAAGAAAGCATATTCATTTAGAATGTTAGTCTTTTTATTATTTATTATTGCATGTTAAATTTAATTTTTGAAATTAATAAAATAACAAAACAAAAAAAACATCATGCATAATTCATGTAGAATTAAGGCATTCTTTGCATGTCATTGCATTTTAGAATAAGATTGCACGTAATTTAATTCTAGATAATAGTTTTTAAGTAGATTGCATTTTTTAGGAAAAAGAAAAAGAAAATAAAAAATGTCATGAATATGTCATTTAGGATTAGATTAATTGAAATGCACGTCATTTAGTTTTTTAGGACCATTTAATTGGAAACTACCTGTCATTAGAATTAGGTCATTTTGTTAGTTTAGATTGCACATTTAATTACGGAGCAATCATAATTTCGAATTTCATGAAAAATGCCTAAAAAATTGTCTTTGAATAAATTAATTTCATTATTTAGAATACATTGCATGCTTATTAAGAAAACACAAAAACATCTCATTTGCATCATGTAGCTTAGGCCATGTTATTATGTCATATCATGTCATATTAGATTACTAGCCTGCATTGCATATAGATCAAGCTCCCATTAAATAAAGTGAAACAAACAAAAAAAAGAACTTGCGTGTTAATTAGAAATTATATCTAAGGTTGATGATGTGAATTTTGATCTAACTACGCATATGCCTTCGTTACTTTGAGGTAAGTTTTTGCAACTTATTTACTGTTTTATCTGGGTGTTAAATTGGTGGTTTGCAAACCTGCATGATCACCTCACATGTTAGGGAAATAAATTAAAATCGATTCAAATTGCTTGCCAAACATTTTTTGAAAACAAAAAGAACGGTACCGAAAGGGCATTAGAGAAATCCAGTGTAACCAAGTCCCCGTACCCATAGTCTTTGGTTCGTAGGAGTAAAGTAAATCTCCCATTGCTTTACTTGGGTTTCTAATCGACCCACCGAAAATAAATTAGTGGCGACTCCTAATTGAAAATCATTTGCATGTTAAGAACTCAAACCTAAGTCGCGAATTGGTATGGGCTTGGGAGAGCCCGAGTTAAGTCTAGGCTTAGCAATCCATTAGCCGAACCCTTAGGTGGTACAAAACCCGCTTCGGGGAGGTCGCGACAGCAAGTAATTCCTAAACAACTATTGGTGCTGTGAAATTGCACAATGTGAACCACTGGGGTTTGCTCCAGTAGCCACCCTTCCAACATGGAAGGGGGAGGTGGGGGGTTCGAATCCTCACCTTTTCGGGAGTTGGGATGGGGACGATATTGTTTCAAGTATGGGTTTCGACTTCCACGCCCTGCAGGAGGCAAAACAAAAGTTTGAGAGTGAGAGTTTGCATAAGAATAGAGTAGGACCGACCAAAAAAAAAAAATTGCACAAGGCGTGAATTTAATATTAAGATGATTCGGAAAAACAAATGCAATTCTATTTCGACCACAAAATGATTGTATTATCAAGTCTGTCTTTCTCAAATTAAGATGGATTTGCGAAAGGCATGTCATCTCCTGAGAGAAGTGTTCTGAGATAATAATTAACAGCAATGAAGTATTGCTTGAAAATTTAAAGAAAACTAAACTACTTGGCTAGCAGTGGCAGAGCGAAGATTGTTTTTTAGTGAGGTCAATAAGCAAAATGCTAAATTATTTTTGAACAGGAAAATTTATGCAGAATTCTGAAGTTTGATCATCTATAAATTTGTAAACATCGACATTTAATTTTTTAACTTAAAAACAAAATTGATCCACAATCTTCATTGTTGTTGAATATATTTCACGATTGAGCTAAGTTACAACATACTAGTTACATAACCGTACAAATACTCTCAAACTAACTTAAGGGCGTCCTTTAAACGTAACGCACGCACAATGACAGCAAATTATATGCACAAAAAAGTCACTAAAAATAATTTTGCAAAACAATTTAGATCATAGCTCCTGCGCATGATTGAACTAGATTACACACCACAATTACATTATTGACGTAACGTTGCCCAAAGCTCGAGTCTTGTTATTTGTGAATGACTGACTATGGGACACTAGTTAAATATACATGATAAAAAAAATGTTTCAATTTTCAATACCTTCATTACACAATACAGAAATAGTGCAATGAAATCCATAAAACTTTTGTATGTGTTGTTGCTTAATAAATAACTCGAAGTACTCATTAATAAGATATAACTGAAAAATACCCTTTTTTTCTTTTTTTTGGTCGGTCCTACTCTACACCTATGCTAACTCTCACTTTCAGACTTTTGTCTTGCTTCCTTGCAGGGTGTGGGAGTCGAAACCCACTCCTGAAACTAATTCGTCCCCACCCCAACCCCTCCTGAGAAGGTGGGGATTCGAACCCCCATCTCCCCCTTCCATGTTGGAAGGGTGGCCACTAGAGTAAACTTCTTCAAATTTAGCTCAATTGAATGTATAGTAACGTAAATTCAATGCTGATGAGAACAATCACACGAAATGAAATTTTGAGAACTCAATTTCAAGTTTTATTATAATTAATTTTGTCCTAGTAACTTGAATTTATCTAGTTGGTTTTTAAGTTTGACCCTTTTTTTTTATTGTGTCGTGGGTTTTTAAAGTTTTTGTGAGGCTAATTTTGTTGTTCAAAAATATGGTTCATTGGAGTAAAAAATATAGAAATTAGTGGGCTCAAATTTACGGACGGCCAATAATAAAAATATCTGCAATTTGACTAGGATAAATTGTCCATGCTACTGCCGACTGAAAATAAAGAAAATTAAAGCGTGAAACTGAAATTAAACTGCTGCAATCGAAAATGAAATTGTAATTTAAATTGAACTTGGAATCACAGCCAACTGGAATCTAATGGCCCTCAACTTATGACATTTAGTAAGACATGGAAATCATATTGACAGGATGCACAGGGAGAGGAGAAGTGAAAAAAGTAAAAAATAAAAAGCTAAAAGTGAAATTGAAAAGGAAAGTCGAAATCAGACCCAGAAAAAAAAAAGAAAAAGGAAAGTCGAACAAAAATTCGGGAAAGTTCTAGCATAGTCGAGGGTGTCATCTTCTTCCACTTCTTAAAGTATTTTAAGATATTGAAGCTCTGCGACGATTTTCTCCTCTTCCCATTAATTTCTTCACGTTCTTTATAGTCATTCCATCGACTCCATCTCGATCCTTACTGCTTATGACTTTCTATATATGTTTTGCTTTAGGTTTCCGTTGATCCTGAGGTGGTTACTTGTAATCCTCTTGTTCATTTAATTTTTTGGGTCTTTTCTTAATGCAGTGGCGCTTTCGGTACCACATCAATGAAGAAACTGTTCAATCAGTCATAAATCTATTATACGAATATCAATTTAGTCTTATACATTCTAATTTTACCAATTTAATTCTAAACATTTGCATAAAATTTCAGGGAAAAGTACCAAAAAAGTCCTAAACCTATTGCATTGGTACCAATTCCGTCATTAACTTTTCAATTGGACCAATTTAGTCCTAAACCTTTTGATATTGGTTCTAATTCAGTCCTTCCGACCAATTTTGGCCGGCCGTTTGCTGACGTTGAAATTTTTATGATTTTTTTTATTATTTTTTCGATTTTTTCAATTTTTTTATTTTTTTTATTGGCCTTTTTCCTTTTCTTTTCCGGCAGTGGCCGGCAAGCCTCTGGTGAGGCTCTCCGGCCACTGGCGAGGGCCGTGAAGCCCTCGCCTGCCGCTGGCGAGGGAGGAGATGCCCGCCGGGCGTCTGAGAGGCCGGCAGGGTTACACTCGACAGGCGAGGGCTTCGCCTGGGTCGGCGAGCCTCACCGAGGCTCACCACCACCTTTAAAAAAAAAAAAAAAAAATCGAAAAAATAATAAAAAAATTAGAAAAATTTCCACGTCAGCGTCCGGCCACCGGCCGACGTTCTCATCAGTGCCGGCCGACCAAAATTGGCTGGAAGGACTGAATTGGTACCAATATCAAAAGGTTTAGGACTAAATTGGTCCAATTGAAAAGTTTATGACTGAATTGGTATCAATGCAAAAGGTTTAGGACTTTTTTGATACTTTTCCCTAAAATTTCAATATAGTCATTTTGGCCAATTTTAGCTGGAAATCACTAATGCAACGCGTGCCACGTAGGAAAATTGGCGATAATTGGATTATCGCATTAGTAATTTCTAGCAAAATTTGACCGGAAAGACTATATTGAAATTTCACACAAAAGTTTAAGACTAAATTGACAAAACTAAAAATTTTATGACTGAATTGACATTTATACAATAAGTTTAGAACTAATTGGATAATTTTCCTAGCATCGATCAACACTACTAGTTCTTGAAAAAAATTAAAGAATGACTCATTAGATATTTGCATTATTCAAATTGAGTAGAGTTGAGGTAGGTAATTTATCAAAATTAAAAGATCTTATTGTATTTAATTTGTGTCGCTACTATAATAGTTGAGGACATGCACTTGCCCTTGTAATTGAATTCTTTTGTCACCAAAAACTGGTATCTTCCCATTTCGAAAGAAAAGAAAAACATTTCCAGGCTTCTGCACATTAGATAGATTCTAAATCACAAAATACTTTTGAAACTTAGATTCTCAAATTTTCTCTTTTATTTAGCAGACTCACAACAGCCTACGGAAAAATAGTGGAATCTAACGCCAATAATTAGTTTAGATGTTCTATATTTGAACATTAGGTGTTTAGTAATCAAACACGAATGATTGTTCATGCAAGACACTGCCTTTATGCCGACACTTTGGCAATGAAAGGAAAAAGAAATCAGCAAAATCTCCAATGCAATATGTGTAGGTAGACAAAGGATTCTTGATCGTGGTATCTACATAATCTAATGCATGATATGGGGATGGAAATTGAAAGCAAAGACAAGGGATGGACCTTAATATCCTAATAACAAATGGCATCTTCTTCTCTTTTTTCCCTCTTTGCTATGAATTTAATGTGATGTCTCGTTCTCAGATATGTTCTATGCAGGGATTAATTCTAGCTATCCACGAGCTTTTACCCCTCGCAGAACATAGAATCTGCACTAAACATATTCATGCGAAATGAAGAAAGAATCACAAAGGCACATCTCAACAACATTGCCACCATATCCATGCTTGAGGACATAAGAATCCATGGGATGAGAAGAATTCAAGTGAAGATGTCAGTTGCTGCTAGATGGAATGGAGAGTATTGGCCCCGAGTCCTGATGAAATTAGAGGAAAGCAAGGCTGAAACTGAAAGCACTTATTGCCATGTGGATTGGAATGACAGAGTAGGTTATGGAGTGAAGTACAAACCAAACAAGTTTGTGATTAACATGCAAATGCAAAATTGCCCTTGGAGATCGAGGGACACACCCGGTATCCGATCTTCTCATGCAATTTGTGCCATACATTTCAAGCGAGAGGAACCTGACAAGTGTATATCCAACTGCGATGAGAAGGAGAAGTAGATACAAACATGTTTGTTCACCTTTGAGCCAGTAAATGGTGAGGTTTATGTTCATGTGAATGGTGAGGCGCGCACACACATATATATATTGGGTATATGATCCCCTACTAGAAGGTAATTCGACTAGTAATTCGACAATAATGGGTATATGATTCCTCTACTAGAAGGTAATTCGACACTTCTGTTATTATCCAGTATTATTTTTTTAATATCTAGAAAGTTATTTGTTTAGAAAAATAATCCAGAAAAATCGACATTAATGTTTCCTGACAAAGGATGTGCAATCCAATACTATCACGAGAGTAACCGACATGGTCAGATTACATCCCTATCAAGGCAAGACATATATCCGTTTTTGACAGAGCTACTTAAAATAAAACTTAAGTTCCAAAGTTAACGTGAAATCTCTCCATTGATATGCCAAATATATTTAGCAAAGAGTCGCTTAAAATAAAACTTAGGCTCCGACGTAGGGATGCCAAATATAGCTTCATAACAGGGTACAGATTTTCATGCACGTCTTCTCAGTTTTTCAATCCTCGCCATCGCTCTTTCACCATCCACATATGGTTCCGCAAGACCTTCGATGACTTCAAGAGGGTACTCAGGCAGCCGCGGCTTGCTGCCTAGTTTGTTGACAAAGGCGTGGTATGGGCAATTTATGGATCAACCTTCTAACAATCGATATGCCAGCTATCCAGAGTACGACCACAAACTGACGGGTTTCGACAATGTGAAGACCCAAGATAACGAAGAGGGCAGTGCTTCCAACGATCAAGGCAACAATGGCCATCCAAGTACGTTTGCTTACGGTCACATAGACACCCGCCATGAAGGCCACAGTCATTGTGCCAAGAGCTGTGACCACTGGTGGCCTTGAAATTTTAAGGACCCGAACCGTGTTACCCTCCGCCCAATGAAGGATTGCTACGGCAATTAATGAGCTGTACAAGCTGATGGTGTTGCAGATCACGAAGACGTCATACATGGGTTTTTTCAACAGTGTAGCATATCCTGCATCTGATCCAGAGCCATTATATCCTCCAGGAACGGAAAACCCAGCAGCAAATGTCATAGCAGCAATGAGTGTCGCCACGACCATACGGGTTTCGGCCATTCTCTTCAGTCTTTCCGATTGCTCAGGCTCCAAATCTCTCCCCGTGTCTAAGCCGTTTGGCTGGGAAATTGCTTTGTAAACGCTTTTGGGTGCTCGAGCAGTTAGTAAGATACCGTATATTAAAGTCTGGTGAAGCGTAATAGAAAAAGAAAATGACCGTTATTATCAATGAAATGGACTAATAATCAAAGATTTAGGATTAAAATAAAATGAAACTCATCTCTAGCTATACACAGGATTGCAAATGCCATTCTTTTCTGAGCTTACTGTACAAACTTAATTCCAGTCGATGACTTCTGAGGGAGTTTATCTGGTCAAAATGGACTCTATTTCCTTTCGTCTCTCCCAGAAAGGAAGTAGCTAAAACAACAGTGAAAAACAAAAGCAGATAAATTGTTAATCCATTCTGTAGATACCATTACCTCACGTAGTCGACCATGTGTGTTTGGTTGCTCATGCGCAATATCTAGAGCCGTCAAGTTGTTGTCGTTTATGAGCTTAAGATCAACTTTACTGTGAACAACAAGACACGAAAGAACCATGCATCGCAACTGCAATGTGGCCACATGTAGAGGCGTATTTCCTTCTCTGTCTTTTGCATTTATAAGCTTCTCAAGCTTGGGCTTTGTGAGTATGTAAGCCACTACGTCAGCCTTTCCATACTTTGCCGCAATGTGAAGTATATTTTGCCCTTCCTTGCGATCTAGCAACTCTTCCGGATTTGGCCAATGTTGAAGTAGCTTACTCATTGTTTTGAAATGACCCATCTTACATGCAACATGGATCGGAAGATAGCCCTCATTGTCAAACTCAAAGGCGCTCCAAGCAAACTTGTCGACCAAGAAATTGACTCCCTCACGGTAATCCATTAATGCTGCCAGATGAAGGGGAGTACCACCTCCAGCATCTTTTAAATTAAACAGATCTTCATTCTGCTCTGACATCTCTTTCAGCATAACTGCATTGTTAGAGAGCGGGAAAAGAATGAATTTGTGTCATGCTCATGACCAAGGGTCTAGTGACTTTACCTTTTGACAATTATATTTTTCTTAAGAGAAAACAAACATGCGATATTACATGGACTACACAATTTAAA
Source organism: Eucalyptus pauciflora (assembly GCA_007663325.1). Lineage (NCBI taxonomy): Eukaryota > Viridiplantae > Streptophyta > Magnoliopsida > Myrtales > Myrtaceae > Eucalyptus > Eucalyptus pauciflora. The sequence continues at coordinate 1,801,006 of VMYD01000077.1, forward strand.
ATCCTTACTTTTGGGGGATAAATCAGTATAGACATTAGAGAATGCTTCCAATTATAGAGACATTCATTTCCAAGAAGTAGTTTACCACACCGGGAGTAATCAAGGACAGGCATGGCATGAGTCTCTTCCTGTTTTAGAAAAGGTCTTTGACAATTAATATAAGTAGTATAGTATCTACAAAGGCTTATACCATGGGTATCGACTACTGAAGTATTCAATTGATGACATTCTTTAGGGGTAAGTCTTGCTACGACCCAAGTCCAAACATATCGTAACCGCCTTCTTTTGGGACAAAATTTATGAGAAGTTTTCAATAATCGATGGAATCTCTAGACAAAGTCAAACAATTCTAGAAGATCAAAAACTGGGAATGAGAGTTACAGGTTGAACGGCTAGTATGGATCCAAAGTAGACACGCATATACAAACAATGTAAATAGTCCGACTAATAAATTTACCCAAGTGAGAACCGTCAGTATAATCACTAACCTATGTTTTTGTGAATCACGGCTCCGTGAACCGGCGACATGCCTTCATTCTGGGAGGGAATAACCTGCCCTACCACATTTTCCATCAAATACTTGAGCATTTCCAAGTCCTCCATCTCTACTGCCAAGTACAGCGGGCACTTGCCCCCCTTGTTCTTCTTAAACACCGATTTCGAGCCCTGGCGCAGGAGCAGGCGGGTCAAGTCGTGGCAACGGTTCTTCACAGCCTCATGCAATGCCGTGTTTCCTGTGTAGTTTTCCATGTCTAGAATACTGCCGTCGTACCTAAGTAGGAGCTTGGCCGTGCGGATTCTGCCCTTTCTTGCCGCAACGTGTAGTGCAGTGTCCCCTTGGTAATTCACCTTAGGGGCGAGCTGGTTGTCATGGATGACCTCGAGGAGGGCTTGAAGGATGTCGGCCGCCATGAGACCTGCTGCGACATGAAGCAACGTGTTCCCAGAAGGGCCACGCATGTCCAAAATGCTGGACAAGCAGACACCCACTTTGTGGGAATATGCTTTGAGGGCTTCGATGAACTTGTCCACGTCTCCATCTTCCGCGGCGGCCTGTAGCTTTTGATTCAAATGAAATTTGAATTTTGCTTGGCGGCGGGTTTCGTTGACCGACTCTAGTGCTCTCAATCTGGCCCTTGTCGGCTCCCATTCATAATCAGCAATATCTACGCTCGCGATATGGCTATCCATCTTAAAACTCTGAAATGCGAATGTCGTCTTCGCCAAAGTAAGACGATAGTCTGTTAGAACTCTTATTGCTGTGTCTCTTTTCTAAGATTAAATACACGATAGAATATTCGGTATTCCTTGAGTGCCTTTTTACACAAATCACTCATCGGTTGTCGCCACAGGCCAAATCAATTCATTTTCTTATTTAAGATGTAATTATCAAATGAGATCCACTTTACAAAAACTCGGTTGGACTGAACTTGCAAAGTACATAATTATGCCCGTCATCTAACTTTATTCATAAACCACAAACGAGGCTTCGAATTTCTTTTTCATTTCTTCTCTCATTTGTACGATACATATTCTCCTTCTAGTCTTGACCCACTTTGCACAAAGTTACTATACCGGACCTGGCATGGTACATGACTGAGCCCCATCCTAACTTGAACAAAAATCATGAACAAACTACGAATATCATTATGAGTTGCTCCCTCTGTATAGTACATATGGTCCTTTTTTTTTTTTTTTTTTTGGTGACCCGGGAACCCCCGAACAGCTGGCAGCCGGCGAGGTAAGCCCGGGGTGACGGTAGCGGAGGACCCACCACCCCGACGTCACACTTAAGATCCCGTGCGGCCAATGGGATTCGAACTCCTCTCCTCCACGCAAAGGATCATGGGAGCCTTATCCAAGGTGGTCATATGGTCATTTTATTCTTTACTTCGAAGGAAAAAAATGTGAGTGAAGAGAGAAAGAGTAAAAAGGAGAGAGAGAGAGAGAGAGTAAAGGGAGTAGGTATACTGTGGAGAGGGATAGGAAAAAGAAAGAAGTTCGTAACACTGTTTGCGATTTTTCTGAAGCCAGAAGTAGGAAATATTCGTTTACTGTGCAGGGTTCGATTCAAGCAACTTTGTGCAAATGGGTTACACTTGACATTTACATCGTAAATGAAAATGAAATGAATTGGCCTGAGTTTCCTAATGAACGGATTTGCAAAAATCTCTTCCGGCACTCTAGGTACACAATATTTTCTCTAAATGCAGAAGAAATTGACTTCCTCGTGACTTTTAGCTGCAACTTTCAACACCTCAACACCTATCAATCTCCCCTTGCAAAAGGCAAACATTTTCTCATTCCCCATCTTTAGCTTTATAAAGAAAGAGCTCTCTCCGAGAGAATTGACCTGCTACAATCAAAATCTCCATTTACTTTTCAAGTGAAAGAACAAACACAAACCATAAGCGATAACGAATTCTTCGAACACTATCACCTTCCTATCATTGCTACTTTGCCTTTTTGCCGTCCTCCAACTCACCCACTGCGATGCATGTTTCTTCGTCAAGGAACAGGTCTACTGTGATATGTGAAGGGTGCAATTCACGACTATAGAATCGCTGCTACACGCTTTTATGGGGTCCTCAGGCAGTAATTTTCCCAACAGGAAAAATAAATGCCTACATATATGTAGGCAAGGAACTTTGCACTTTCACCTAAATGATGCAACCTGCTAGGTCCTACTTAACAATAGAAACGATGCGATGAAGTTGGGTGCTAAGCTCCCCCACTTCTAGCCGGCCCTAAGAGAGGGGGAGGGAGGGGATTAAAGAAAAGAAAAAAAATAAAAAAAATAATTAAAATAATATCAGCTCCTGCTAACCAAAATTCATCGTATGGATTGAATTGACATAAATACAACATGTTTAAAATTGAATTAGCTAAAAAAAAGAAAAATTCATGACAAAATTGATTAAATTTTTTTTTGGTAATTCTCCTTAGCAATGATAACTAGATCACTATGTTGCGAAAATTGATCAAGAGCTACATCAAAATTGTAAGTGAAATTTTACAACTAAATTGATAAAATTAAAAAGTTAAAATGCTAAATCGACATTTTTATATTATGTTATATGATTGATTAGGTAATTTCGCTTGCAAAAACTTTCTGCACATAAAATATATGTTTTTTCTTAAGGCAAGACAAATGTGTGCAGATCATCCTATCCACGTTCCTTGAATAAGGCAGGTTTCACCCATAGAATGACCGCAACTACATTGTGATCGAATAATTTTAACGTTCACTTGAAGGGCTTCTATTTGCCAAAAATTTGAAAGCAATTTTGGGGATTTCGTGACAATCACTTTATCAGTCTGGGAAAAAAAAAATGGTCAATAATAGCAAATAATTAACAAGGTAAAGCAAGAAGGTAAAGAGGTGGGACGCTTGGAGTGGCAAGTGATTAATCAAACCAGTTTGATGCAAACCCTTTTCTTATTGGGAGCCTTCATATGCCTAAACGCAACATCTGTAACTTTTGATCCCTCGAACTTCATTCAATTCAGCAAAGTAATAAATAGATCTGGGAGTTCATCCTAAAGGGTATTTGGCTCTCTCCGGCTCACATTTTATCTCGGTCTGTTGAGCTGCCAAATTAGAATCTAAGAAGGCCTCTCATTGACGCCTCCTAATCAGTGTGTTCTCCACTTGGCAGATTTCTACTAAATGCCTATAATATAAAGGAGAAGGATGCGAGTCGTTGAATGTCCGGTTAAATAATCAGCTGACCGTTCAGAAGTTGCATAGTACCGGACAAGAAATACTTCAGTTGCAGGTAAAGCATACAGGGTCTTCAGAAGATTTAACTATTGCCAGCAAAATAATACAGAATCTTCATTTATGGAGGCACAAGATTGGATTTCTACAGCAAGTAACAAGCTCAACAGAGTACAAATTGTGTGCACCTTTCATTTTATCAAATTAGTCTAACCCCACAGAACGGCCTAACATGCCGCCATTGTCCCATCTAGCTAATTTGAACAACTTAGATCAGCTGGCAGTTGCCATAATCTTCTCTACTCTGCAAATGGTACTGGTACAGTCGTTCATATCATGAATGCTAGGCTAATATGAGCGCAATTTTCTAATGCTAATAGAACAAGTTAATTCCTTGTTGGGAAAGAAAGGGCACACTAGCAAACAGAAGGAGAAATGTGCGTGCTACCATTGCTCAGTTGCCTCGCAACAAGAACTAAGTCTAGCCCTAAATCTTCATGTTAAAAGACCTGGAAGAATGTCTGGTGTTGTGCTTCAGGCAGAAGTATATTAGGCACTACCATAACTACATAATTACATAATTACATAATTACATGTCCGACAGTAGAAGTGCAAAGTAAGAGATGATAGCTCATTCATGTCGCCAGATCCAAAATCTTCATGTCGAAAGACATGAAAGAATGTCTGGTGTCGTGCTCCAAGCACAATTATATTGGGCACCACCATATGTGGGAACCTGAGGCGTTCACAGATATAAGCAAAGTGTCTGCATCAACGTTTTGAATTCTCCTTCAATCTGCATTCCAAAAAAAAGGTCCATATGTACCCATATTGTGCACATGCACAGAACTGACTCAAAAAATGTAACCCGTATTTTGAACAAATGACTTACCTCTTCTTCTATTTTCAAGGACTTATCCAGTTTGGCGACCTTATCAGCAAGTGCAGATATCATAGACTTCTCCTTCTTACCTGTTATAAGCAAGTAATAGACTTTAGTATGATAGCAATAAAATATTAGGCGAGTTTGATTCAGCTCTAAGGGATCGAAATTAATAGAAGAGAATCTGAACTCACTTATTTGATCATATTGCATGATAAACCTTTCCTTCGCCTCCTCAAATTTGGAAAAAAATATATATGGAAGCAAACAAATGACAATATGATGGGAAAGGACTGGCCAACATAACCAAATATGTGATCAAACTGGCCAAAAACATTCTATTGGGAAAAAAAAACTCGAAGAAGTCTCAATCATGGTCACTAGGTATATTTCTATTAAGATGAAGGTGCGTATGTTACACTAATTTATAAGGGAAATATACAGTTTTTCAAGCATTCTCTCAAATTGCGAAACCTTATCTCTATCTACATTTTCATTGTATTATTAAGTTCCCAATGTACATGGTTTTTGCCTATAAACAACTTGCAACCAATAAAGTTACCATCTAAAGCCTGCAAACGGGCTTGCTGATGAGAAGCTTTATCCTCGCATAACTTCTCATTAAGTTCATGGAACTTGACATCTGCAATCCTGATACTACTTTCAGGCTGCAAATCATCAACACATCGAGTGAATTCTCTCTCGGCAAAAATCGCGTCACCAAGGTAAACCTTGTTCAAAAGAATACAAATATTATATTTTTCCTCACTTACTCCGAAACTCTGTTGAAGTAACTCCACAAGAAATTGACTACGTAAAGAACGTATTCATTAGATATAAACATTATACCGAAGCAAAGTTAACAAATGCATGCAGCGATTTGAATTTACCTGTCCTTCTCATGTTCTGACTTCAATTCATCAAACATTGACTTGATCTGAGACATCAAACTATCCGGCCAAGGACAAATAGCAAGAAAGTAATATATAAGAAATGATCATGATAAAATGACCAAGGGAAACCTCAAGAAAAAAGACTTCAATATACCGATGCAAATAGAGTTTTTGTCATTGGAATAGAGCATGTATCGGCTTAATTAATTAAACGACCCTATACAAATTGAACAGGTGGAGCCATTTAAACCTCAATCAAGTGTGTCTTTTGTCAAATGATAGGTATAAAGAACAAAGCCCAGGGTTCATGCTCTCACACGATATCTAAATCCGAGAAGAAAACGAAGCAAAGGATTCAGTATTCTCCGAACATTAATGTTATCAGCAAGCTTATTATCGAGTATTCAACTAATGGAGTCTGATTCAGCCTGCAAAGGGAAAGATGGGAACAAGCATTCCGGACATCAATAGATAAAATCTCAGGAGTACAGTCAATACAGAGCAATGCAAACTCGATGTCTATTGAAAGGTAAATTGATTCAACACTTGAGCTCTTAAGCTTAATCAGAACAAAATTTCCCCGCACTCGCTGACTAACATAAGGAACCAACATGCATTCAACTTTACCAGTCACTTCATATTGACGACACTGACAAACTTTGAACCACTAGTAAATTAAATCATCAGTTAACTTGACAAAGTTTCATAGAACTTACGTATCGAAAATATCAGTAAAATTTGATAGGCACGGTTAAAATTCAAATCTCAACTGGTCAAGCTAATTCCATTGATGAAAGCTGCCCTGGAACAAGCACCTCTACCCTACTAGATTCAGAGACTACATGCACCAACAGCCAGCAAATGTTTGAGCGAGTGAAGATTTTCTCTCAGGATTTGGGTGGGATTTCCAAAGTATCTATCTGACCGTTCCGACAACTTTTGGGGGCCATATGATTCTGTATAACTTTTCAAGAGAAATCTCATTAAACATACAAACTTTCTGTGAACTTGGAGAAATAGTGTGAACGGGCTACAGAATTGGCACTTTCACAAACTGCAACCTGTCGGTGAAATAAAGACTCAATCCATTGGAAGAAAATCGACCCATCATCAGTGAAATAAACCCACTGAGAGCTCAACCAAGGAAAAGATAAAGGCATAACAGGTTGAATCACCTCGAAATAGTCTCTTCGTTCTCCTTATAGAGCTTCCGATTCTGCTCAAAGATGGACTTTAACCGGCCGACATGACTGCACACTTCAAATTTTCACGTCAGATTTCAAACCCAGAGTGCAAAAACAGAAATTACTTCAGAACTTACGGATTGATCCATTCGGGGATATCAGAACCCACTTTGCTCGCCTTTCTCTCCATTGCAGCGTCCCACTTTCACAAGCAGCACTCTATTCACGGGACAACAACCTATCCAAAAGATCAAAAGATCACGCGGCAGACCTTTGATGGAAAGATCAATAAATCACGCAGCAGCTATAATCTAAAGCAACTAACACAAAAGACTAAACCACTCCCTCCCTCTCTCTCTCTTCGCACTACTGTTAATCAATCAGAAGCAAGCCAACCTCTCTATACTCTAGGTATTTTTAAGAATTTTGCAATAAAGAGTCGCCACTAGCCTATTGTGATCAGCTAGAAACCAAGTGAGGCACGAGAGTATGCCACATCTTCTACGCAACAAGAGAATCTAGGGTCGGGGACTTGATTACACTAATTGACTAATTAGTGCCTTTCGGTACTTAATTTTGTTCATTTTAAAAAAAGATTTTTGTCAAGTAACCTAGATTGATTTTATACCTATCTACTAACATGTGAGGTGATCATACGGGTGCACGATCATTAAAATAACAATTAATGACTAGGGAAAGCGATTAAATAAATTACATGGAAGAGCAAAAATTTAACATTAAGGAAAAGATAAATACTAATCTTAACTGGACTAAAGGGGATCAAAACAGCAAAAGCATGCAAACAAGAGTAATTATCTTTGAAGAAAATTAAAACTCTAAGGTAGAGCCCTATGGCTTACTCAATTTTTTTAGCACACTTTAGAATTAAGAAACCTCCATTTTTAAGAAATTAGCTCGGAAAGTTTGTTTTTAAAAATTTTTCAATTGAAATTCTGAATTTTCTGACTTTTTTTAAAAAAATTCTAATTTTTCAATGTATTTAATTAATTTTTTTAATTAAAAAAAAAAACTCGAATTTTCAATATTTTCTGAAATTTTTAATGTTCTCTGAAAACTCCTGAATTTTCGGAAAATTTTTTGAATTGTTATTATTTTTCGAATTTTTTTTTTAACATAATATTATTATATTCAGAAAACGGGTTCAGACCGGGTAAAACCAATCCGGCCATTGAGCCGAGGCAAACCCGGATCCAACCCAGTTGGATTAAAAAAAAAAAACATTTATTTTTGTTTTTTTTATTTTTATTTTTTAAAATGATTTTTGTAATTCCTTTTTTGGTGTTTTCCTCAATTCGTCATTTTCCCTACACACTCTGCTCGTTGGTCCTCCTTCCCGAAGCCAACTCCTATTTACTTTTTCTCTATTTTTTTTACTTTTTCTGTACTTTTTTTTCTCTCCTTTTTTCCTCTTCTTTTTATTATTCTTCTCTGTTCTCATCTTCTCCCCGACGCCTCCTTGCACACCCGAAGCTCCCTCTGCCACTTCATAGTTTTCTTTTATTACTTTTCGTTTTGCTTTATATATATATATATATCTCTTTTTGTCCTTTTCCCTATTTCGGCTTTTCCACTGCATCTTCTCCTTCCTAAAGCCAACGCCAACTCTACAACTTCCTCGCCGAAGCTCCTTCCCACCGGATCTCACTCGCACACTAGCGACACGGCCCTACACAATCGGCGACCCTTCCATCACCTGTCCACCAGTAGTCGCTACTCCACGGAAAGATGAACAGGCGCAAAAGAATAACAACCAGACAAGGAATGGAATGCGGACACTAATGAACAATCCGAACTCCCTAGATATTAAGGAATCACAATCAACCTACGTCAACACCTCTTCAGATTGGGACAAAACGGGCGCTGCTCCCCCAGACTTGTCTTGGGGGCATTTTAACAAACACATGGTAAGCGCCTACCGGAAATAGGGTATTCAACGGTTCAAGGACCCGGACTCAGACCTAAACCCAAACGATAGTCAAGAAATGTTCGGTTTCAACCGTAACAACAACAAAACCTAAATGAAATCATGCTCAATGATCCATAAAGGATTCCTTTTAGACAGGAGCATACTCATTCCAAATGATCTGAAAATCACAACCTAATCCACGTTAACTTAGTTCAAGCGTTTTATCAAGCACGTGGTAAGCACTGACTCGGGAAGAGGTTATTAACTCCTTTTTTTGGACCCGCTCGAGTCTAGACCTAGAGAAATCATCGAGAAACATGCAAAATCGACCACATCAACTTACTTAAACTCAGCGTGCGCATGGACTAACAAAAGGAACAAGACTTGGCTTCCGGTTGGACCAAAACAAGGTGGTGCAGCAAGGGTTCATGCAAACGAGCATCTCATCACGGTGTTCCCTACCCAACTCGAAGACGGCAGGATGCGGGCCAATTCGTGACAAATCGAGCCATAGTTTGCCGCCTTGGTATCTTCGAGCCGGGATCCTCGGGCAAGGGAGGTTTGAACCAAGTAAAGAAACTCACCAGCGACGCGGAGATTCGGGAACGAAAGATCGTATGCTAGAGGGTATTGGCCAGAGGTCGGCGAAGAGGGTTCGAGCGTGGCCGATCTGCTTGAAAACTCCTCTCGTTCTCAAGTTTCACTCTCTCTCTCCAGGTCGCTCTCTGTCTCTCCGAAAACTCCCCCCAGCTCTCTCGTTCCGTCTCCCCTGTGTTCTGGCTACCTCCTCGTTCTTGTTCTGCAGGTCCTCCAATCTCTTCAAGGCCAACGGCAGGCGTGCCTGGCTCCTGCCTTGCCAGCCTGTCGACCAGCCTGCTCCCCGACCCGCGGATCACGCCGGAGCTGCTCCCCCGATCCTCCTGCTCTCTCTGACACTGTGCTGCTGTGCCTCTCCTCCTCTGCAGGTCTGCGCGCGAAGACCACCAGGGGGAAGAAGACAGCTGGGCGCGGGCCGGGCTGAGGGGAGGAAGGGCCTGGACCGCACGAGGGGAAAGAAAAAGGAAGAGATGGGCCACGCGTGGGGAAAAAGAGAAGGAAAGAGATGGGCCGCGCCAAGGCCCGCGCGAGGGAAAAAGAAAGAGAGGCGGACCGGGCCAAGGTCGGATCCGGCCCGACCTGGCCTCTCTCGGTTTTTTTAATAATAATTTTTAAAATTAATTAATTATTTTTATTTTTTTTAGCGACTAATTCCTAACTTTTAATGCTATTAAGTGTTAAGTGAAATGACGAAATTTAGGTATGTGTATATATATATATATATATTGTTTCTTTTAATTTTTCAATATTTTTATTATATTTTTCATTTTTTCTTCTTTCTTCCTTTTGGCCGGTTGCCGGCCCCGACGAGGCTCGGTCTCGCCAGGCCACCACCAGTCGCCAAGCATGCTGATAACATTAATGTTCGAAGAATACTTAATCCTTTGCTTCATTTTCTTCTCGGATTTAGATATTGTGTGAGAGCATGAACCCTGGGCCTTTTTCTTTATACCTATCATTTGACAAAGGGTTAATACCCTAAAAAACCCAAAATTTGTACACTTGTGATAGATTTACCCAAAATTATTTTTTTTACCACAAAAAACCCCAAACTAATATATTTTTAACAAATTTACCCCAAACCGGTACACTTGTGACAAATTTACCATATGGTAGTTTTTATTGAATTTTATTGTCAAATTATTAAGTTAAATGACACATAATAGTTGACTGGTATAATTTTACGCTCTGTTTGTCACAATTTACAACTTTTGTGATTTTTTTTTTGGTTATATTAATCCACTTTAGCGGAGTGTATATTTGTCACCAATTTACCAGTTTGGGGTTTTTTGCGATCGAATAAATTAGTTTGGGGTAAATTTGTCATAAATGTACCAGTTTTGGGTTTTTCAGGATATTAATTCTTTGACAAAAGACACTTGATTGAGGTTTAAATGGCTCCACCTGTTCAATTTGTATAGGGTTGTTTAATTTATTAAGCCGATACATGCTCTATTTCAATGACAAAAAACAAGTGTTACTTAGAAATGTTTCCGGGAACAATAAACAACTTTTTTCTACTTCTTATTTTTGTTCCAAATTTGTCCCCAGGAATAAAAATATTACCAAACGTGTTTCTATTTTTTTTTTTTGTTTCCTGGAATAAAAGAATAGAAATTTTTGTTCTAGGGAACATAAACAAAAATAAACAAACAGGCCCTAAATAAATATCTAAGAATACATGTCATGTTTTTACAAAATACCAAAATTCGAATGATCTAGAAACATGCCCAAGAAATTCTACGAATGCTAATCTAATAGGTACATCACACACAATGAACATAACTTATTTCCAAAAATTAAATGCGGTAAATTGCAGGCTTGAGTTTCCCGTTGAATCCGACGTCAACGAAGAAGCGGAACGTAGTTTTCTTGTTGTTCTTCTTAAAACAGCTCACGCTCATTTATTGCGACTCTTCCCTAGTGTTTTGAAAAGACGTAATTGCTAAGGCAGTTACCTCCGCCAAGGCAGTTACTCGTTGTGGGTCATGGGCTGGGTTAGCCCAACATGGGCGGCCCATCCATAAACCCATAATCCATTAAAATATTTTTGTGACTCCACTGCTATATAACACCGCCCCTGCTCGTGCCACCATCGCATTGCTCAACGATTTATACCTTGCGCTTGTCGTTGCACTGCCCAATGCAAATAGAAATGGCATGGGCTTTGACTTGTATTACTTTTGGTCTAGAAGCGGAGTTTGAGGAATTTACAAATGCTTTAATCTAAGAAATTATGTCACAATTTAGACAATAAGTAACAAAATGGTGAGAATTTCGTTTGATCAATCGCTTGCATATGAAACCATATATCTTCTCACAAATGCCATAGGGACCAAGTATAGTTAAAAAAAAAAAATGAAGATGTCTTATTATTTTGGAAAATAGGAAACTTTATATCTTTATGTTAATGACATTTATTCAACTCATTGATAAATAACTACGGAAGTTTGTCCTAGTGGCCATGCTAAAAACTTTTGCCATCATGCTCTTCCAGCTGAACCATGCTGCCACGACAACAGCCTTCAGGGCTTCCTTTACAGAGGACATGATGTTGACGAGATCTTTTTGGGGCTTACCCAAGCATCCAATTATGCCATTGGCAGCTTGGTGTTCACGACTTTATGAGGTTCAAGGAGCTGCATCTTTTTCACAACAACAGCCTTCATGGCTTCCTTTTACGGAGGACATGGCGTTGACAAGATCTTTTTTGGGCTCACTCAAGCATCCATTCACGCCATTGGCAGCTCGGTGTTCACGACTTTCTTAAGCCCCTCGCGATGCATTCCTGTTGTAATTGAACCAAAACCTCATCAAGAACGACACAACACTACGAGGGAAAAGCAAAGGCCGTTGATTCAAATGCAAGCCTGTTCCATACTACTCCAGCATAGATGTAGATACATAATTTACTTGTCTCTACAAATACTAGATCATACAAACCCATCTAAAACTGAGGGTGTTTTTTGTGCATCACTCCTGGCCATCGACAAGGATTGATATAGTTGATGAATGTCTATACTCATGGTAAAGTTATAGTAAAGTTATATCATGGGTCTTTAGCTTTTTCATCAAAATCTGGTCATTCGAAAGAAGCCTTGGCTTAGCTAGTGCAAATGAAATTTGACATGCGGGTACTCTAGAAATGCGCAGTTCTATCTAAAAGTTCGTCTTGGTATTTAGCATAGCCATCTTCAAATTCCCCATGTTCGGTAATCAAACTCATATCATCCTTTCTAAAGAGACGAGGCATTCTATAGCTAATAAATACATCCACAAAGAGCAGAGCACGAAGGGGGACAAACAAAGGCCATTAATATCAAATGCAAGCGATTCCACATTGCTTCGACACAAAATACATAATTTACTTGTATTCGCAGATATTTGACCAAATAGATGTACAGGTGTCTCATACATCCCCGGAATGAAAATGTTTTTTTGATGCATCGCTCATGTCCATTGACAAGGATTGATACAGATGATGAATGTCCAAGTGTATGGTGAAATTCAAACTCAGAATGAATGGCTTCCACATAAGGAAATTTTTCTATATGACAACACGATGTGTTATTGTCGACGATAAAGCTACACGCCTAAAGTCTTCAATTGTAGACCATAAAGAAATATTTACTTGTTAATCTGGATGTGGGAAATCTCATGTCACGCCATCTAAATCGCGTGCATTTGTTATTTACTTGGTATCAACCAGATCAAATGGAGCTTCATCTGTGTGCTTTAAGCGGTAGTGTAAGTCCAGAAACTTCCGATATTATGCTTAGTGTTGATGATTGTGCTCCTTTTGTTCTAACTAAAGATGGGTTGACAATCATTTGGTGCATGTATTATCACCAAATATCACAGGATTATCTCCGAGGCTTTCGAGTCATTCGATCATATCACGAGTAATGGTAAGATATGCTTATGATTTTGATGCGAAGTTACAACCGATGATTCGATTTACCTTCCTCGCCTAGATGATTAATAAGTTTGGCAGCAAAAGAAGATGATTGTAATTCGTATGCTTTGCTTATCTGGTAGGATAGGAGGATATATTTTTTATTGCTTCGCTAGGAGGGCAACAAATACTTCTTCACCTGGTCTCGGTAACTGCTCATGTGTACGACCCAGGAGAGTGTTTAGCTAGCAAGACTACAAATAACAGTAATTGCTGGATGAGCAGAAAGAGTCATCAAACTTTTGTATGCAAGTTTCTATATGATCGACGCCTAAGAGATTGTAGTCCATATGTGGATATGAATGACGGAGCCAATCACATGATTTTCTTTTGGCATGTGATTTGTCATCGGTATTTTTTGTTATTGCCATTATAGATGCAATTGAAATAGAATCCATGGAGCAAAAGCCATGCCGATTTGGTCACTATCTGAATATGCCATTTGATTTGCTGTATGAGTGCGTTATATAGCTTGGCTCTTTGATAATATGTATCCTTTCACTTGGTTTTATTGAAGGAATTTCATCTAGAGTTCTTGTCTATGATTAATATTATTCTGGTGGAAATAACTCCTAATGATTTAGATAGTTTGAAAATGCTTAATTTGGAAATGAGATGAAAGCGTCATTGAATGATTGCAAAACTAATGCATTGGTGCCAGCCTTTCGGACCGGATTCACGGGTTTGTTTTACTTAAATATGCCCATATGGTACTTGGCTCAAATATATAAAAAAATTAGATGTGTTTATGTAATTTTCTTCATAATGTGATCATAAATACGTAAAATCAAGCCACGAGCTTGGATTGGCTTAAATTGTTAATGTATTATGTCGTAGAAAGTTCAAACGTGATATACTGACACATTGTAATGGAGTGATATATGTTATGTGCTCTGGCCTGCTGAGGTGATGTTCCCTTTTGAGTTGTCAAATGTGTTTTCGTTTGTTTCATATAATCATGCTGCATAACAGGAGAACTTTTTTTTTGTTTTTTTGTGGAGGGACGGCGAGGTAAAAAGAACTTAGTTACGTTGATTTAGCTGATAAGGTGATTTGCCATCTTTCAATCCAATTAGGTTGTTTTGGTGTTTGTAATGTTGAGTGCTTAAAGATCATTGAATTGGTTTTGCTTTTTCAAATCCAATTAGGTGGGTGTTTAGTGTCATCCATCGATTTGCAATATTGTCGTCAATAATGTCTTTCAGCTTGTTGCAAGAGTCTTACTGTTAGACTCGCCGTATTGGTGTCTGGATTTACACAATATGTGGCTCCAGGTGATTTCAGCTTCATTGAGAAAATTACGGTAAAATATGCTAGTGCTGCTGTAATGTACTTTGTATCCAAGAACCTGAAGAAGAATATTTTACTTATCTACTGACCTCTGTTGATAGATGGTGTGTGACATGTATTTAGTGCATGTAGTGTAGTCATTTTGCATTTTGCAAGACAATCGTGAGGTAACTACTCCTGGCTTTTGCACTGATTGCTTTACTTGCATCACTGGTTTTATTTGTTCTGCCCCTCACATAGGTAACCAACTCTAGGGGTGAGCATGGTTCGGGTTGGGCCGGTCCGCCCCCTAACCCTTGGACCAACTCGTACGGTGTTGGTCCTCAATTTTTGGGACCAAGAACCAACTCTATTGAGCTTAGGACCGAGGACTGTACCGACCCAATAGGTTCGGTCCGATTCTAGGGTCAACCCGGGATCAATCAATAATTTTTTATGTCATTTTTTGTACTCCTTAAAAAAACGATTGAGGATCGAACTGACTCAATGGATTTGATCCGGTTTCAAGGTCAACCTAGGACCAATCAATAATTTTTTTTTTCATTTTTTATACTCCTTAAAAAAGCGATTGAGGACCGAACTAACCAAATGGGTTCGGTCTAGTTCCAAGGTCAACCTAGAACCAACCAATAATTTTTTTATTTCATTTTTTGTACTCCTTAAAAGGGCAACTAAGGATCATGCCGACCCAATAGGTTCGATGATGAGTGATGTCGGCTAAGAAAGGCAAGCAGTGAGGGTCAAGTGAGATGAATATTGAACAGAATGAGCATCGAATGTCGAGCGGAAAGCAACAAGCCAAGTAAGCATCGAGCGACGAGCGGCACAAGTGACCCAAAACAAGCGAGACAAGTGTCAAGTGATGAGTGGAAAAGTTGTTTTTTTATTTATTTTAATTTTAGCAAATTGAAGACTAAGAGGACAAATAAGACAGAAGATAGAGGATGATGTCATAAGGAGCTGTTTATGCATTTTTGGACGCCATGAAGACTCATTACAAAAACATTTTCCTCCTTCGTAAATTATGACTATTGACATCGTAAAATACATAAAAAAAATCTAAGTTATTAAAGTATAATGTAGAATTACTTGAACTCCTCATTAAAGAGTTATTTAATATTGTTGATGCCGTTTATTTTAAGGTTTTTTTTATATAAAAAAATTATAAGTAATATATATATATATATATATATATATATATATATATATATATATAGAATTAGGATTGGTCCGGATTGGACCGACCCGGAACTCTCAAGATCGATGACCAATCCGTACAATGCTAGTCCAGGAATTCTAGGACCAAGAACCAATCCAATCTCACTAGAAATCGGACCAAGACTGACAAAGTTGGGCCGATCCAAGGTTGGTCCAGGGTTGACCCTAGACCGATGCTCACCCCTAACCAACTCTAATGGATGAGCTAAATGTCCAAGGGGATAAGCTTTTGGACCTGAAGTATGCAATATATCGTTTAATTTGTAAGAGAGCACATATCATTGATCTTAGTAAAAGGTGCTTTAGATGCACGTGGTTCAAAGTTAATGCTAGATAAAAAGGGTTTTGGTTATGGTTTTCCTTGCGATGGTTTAGGATGAGGCGGTACTTGTGATATTCCCGCTTGGGATGCATTTTATTTGGTAGTTTTCTAGATGTTAAATACCATTGGACGGGTTACTTTTCATTGGTGTTAGAAACACATCACATCATGGCAAGTAACTTTTCACAGTTTAATATTTAAGCCAAAATTCCCTAGTCTAACCCTAAAATTTCCCATTTGCTCATCATTTGATTGCTACTCTAATATTGTAACGCAATTTAGTTCTAAAGAGAAAAAACATAAAATTGGCCGGAGAAAAAGGATGAAATGGTAACAATAATTATTTTAACCACCCGCTTTATACTGAAAAGTGCACTCGGTGAAATTCTGTTATGTTCCTACAATGCAACAATCAATTTAATCTTCTTTCATGTTTTTTTTTTTTCTAATTTTTTGAACAAATGTTCTATTAAGTTATTGAAAGTGTAATAAGATGTTCATCTAGTGTTTGCTTTCTAGAAAAATTCATATTGTGGTAAAACAAGAAGTCGAGTATTTTATTTATCTACCCACTAAAATTCATTGATTTTATTACTGATTCATTACAACGGTTTATAAAATGAAAGAATCGCATACACGAGTAGTGCATGCATACATACTAGTTTTCTTTAACCTGCGGTGGCTTCCAAGAAATGAATATGATAAGGTTAAAAATTATACATTTGTTGAGCAAGAAATATTTATGGATCAATTTGTTTCGAGAAGAGTTTTATTATGTTGTATATGATAGGGTTCAAAATTATACATTTGTGATGCAAGAAATGTTAATAGATCAATTTATATGGAGAAGAGCTATATTATGTTTATTTACTTTGGGCCTGTAGAGATGATGGGTAAAGGTTCTGCTTCTGAGAAAAAGTACTAAAGAAAGCATCTCCGCTGTGAGCTATCAGGATACGAGACAAGTCGGTGTATAAATGATGTCTCCAACCTACATTAAAAATTTGGGATATGCTCTCTTATTTTTGAAAGCTGTGGGAAATTCCTTCTTCAGGAGATTTAGGAAATATTCATTCATTATTGATTCTCGAAGTGTGAACTTACGGCATGACGCTTGGTGTTGCTGACATTTTTAAGCACAATAGAATGATAATGCTTGAGGTGAAAACCCTTTATGGAACCCTTAAAAGCTTTTATTAAAAGCTTAAGATGATAGCTGGACAAAAGTTGTAAATGTGCAAAAGACTGTATATGATTTTATGTGTGACAACCCAGACCCGGGGCAGTACGGAGGGACGGACTAAAGATCGCTTCGGCAGTACGTGGGCGAGGCTAAGGACATTTCTCTTGTCCCACATCACTTAAGGGGGGAGTCCTGGGCCAGTTTATAATGGCTTGGGCCCCTCTAACTTGTGTAACGTGTTTTAAAGCCGTGAGCACTCAATGTCCAAAGCGGACAATATCACACAGTGGGACCATTTTGTTATAAATGGTATCAGAGTCGACTCCTGAGTGTCCAAAGTGGACAATATTACACAATGGTGCCCTATTTACTCATCTTAGTATTTGCTGTTTTCGGGGGGCTTAAAGCTTAATTTGGCCGATCTCGCGCTGTCTTTGGAGTTTTAAGACTGATCTGTTATTTGAGATCCGGTAGGGATACGGTGGAGCACACTCGAATCGGGGATTGGTACTCAAGAACGGAGAGTGCCATGGGAGAGAATCCTGAGGATTAAGGGTTGAACTGGAGTCCTGTTACATTAAGGAACACGCTTTCTGATTTTTTAAACAAGTGCTCGCTATTTGGTTCTGTATCCAAGTATGCCCAGCTGCAGAAGGGAATGAATCCGTAATATTCTTGATTTTATTTTTCCTTCAAGATTTAAAATATTTGGTGGCGATATATGCCTTACCAAAAGTTTTGGGATTCTCTCATCATTGTTTCACTTTGTATAAAATGTCTAACCGATGTGAGAGACTGTAGGTATTTTTATATACATGATTATTCAGTACTGCTGAAACAATGACCTTTCTTGTGTATGAGCTGTATATCTTATGGACAGGGATGGATCCGAAGTGAGAAAATGGGGGCGAAAGGGAAAGAAAAAAATGGATTAACATGCAGTAATTAAAAGAAGATAATGGATCCCACGGACCCCCTAGATCCATCCTTGGTTGTGGTTTCGTTCATTCATCCGGCCATACACCCACATATCTGCGCACGCATGTGAGTGCACATATTATATTGGCAAAAATTTATTTTTGTCTGTCGTCTTGTGAGAATGTTGTATGAGATTTTTCGGACTCTCTAAGTCTCAAATTGGCTTGGCAAAATATTGAGAGTGAAATAACCAATAGCAATATATTTATATGTTAGTTTTTCCATCAGACAATATTTCCTATGTCGGCCGATCAAAGCTTTGTTGGATTAGTTAGTTTTCCCAGTTTCTCAATACAAGCAAGCAGGAAACCTATTTTTGCAGCTGTTGAAAAGTATGTGACGTCAACATGTCATTAGTTAGGGAAACCTAATTACTTTCATTTGCCCATGCCATACCAGGCGCTTTAGATTTATCCCAAACATAATAATCGAAAGTCTAAAATTTGCAAGATGGTAACAAAGTAATACAATTAACAACAATTTTAAAAAAGAAAGTAATAAATCACATGACAATTGTTGCTTAAAAAACAAAGAAAAGTTTATGTTTCGTTCTGTTTTTCTTTTTACTTTTGGCAACGAAACAACACAGCTGCGGTGCCCCTACTGGAGCCTGCCGCCATCGTCGTCTATTATGGCTTAACCTCAAACAGCACCATCACTGCTAAAACTCAACCGGCATTGGCCACCACAACACAACCATGTCCAACCCAAACTTCCACACGCCAATCCTGCCGCAAGGCTTGAGCTTCACCCAGCCACATACCAGTACTCGAAACTCCATCCGAACTCGATGGAGTATCAACTTTCCTGCTCTAATTTGACTCGAGTAGAACATATGGATACTCAAGCTAGACTAGACTCAATCAACTTATGGATGAACTCAAGCTCCAGTATAATAAACTCGAAAACTATGTAATACAAAGACTCTTTCGTAGGACAGCAATAAAAATATTATTCTGAGCATCACACAGTTACAGAGACTTCATTATGCAAAGTACTTACTGAAAAATGTATGGAAAAAAAGTTGCTTAGAAGAACAATCATCAGCATCAGGAAACTTCATGGCACGAGTTGAGGGAAGCGTAAAAGCAGTACCTTACGAAAATCCTCAGTTGTGTGGTGAGCGACGTCCTCTTCCAGCGACTTCTAGTATAGAGCATAACAGGCTTATCTTGCCAAAAGAATTTGCTGCGGAGAAGCTTCTGCAGGCTATTTCCATGAGAACCTGATTGCTTGAAGTCAATCTTTTTGTCGCTTCATTCGTTAAGTACGCAGCCAGATCAAGCACCCAAAGGACACACCAGCCTCTGATGATGTGGAAATTACAGAAGGCAAAGAATTTAGAAAATGACATGTCATTTTGTACCTGCAATTTTATAAACAGAACGTGTAATCACGAATCGATAATCAACAAAAACATAGGAACGAATATGGATAAATCCAAGAGAAGAGGGACATGTCACCATGGGATGAATTCAAATAATTAAAGAGAGATCAGACCTCTAAAAGATTGTCCAATTTTTTGACGAGGTCCTCACCATAAGTCACAGGCATAATGTTGCCGAATCAGCTTCCTCTGAGCCGCATTTTTATGAGCCAATATGAATAGGATCAACTTATCACAAGTTCCCCATCCTTCAAGATCGTTCATGAGAATGATCGAATAAGAAAATGCTAAATTAGATGACAAGGGCGACTTTTTCTTATCTTTTTTTTTTCAAAATCCCAATGATGTCGCAGGCTCAAGGTACATAACAATTTCGTAACTCGTACCTGTGAACAACATATTGCAGCTCCGTGAAACATACTCTGTACAAAGAATCGTGTATCTTTCATTTGATCTCGGACCATTCATCAACTGAATGAGCTCAAAGAAATACTGATCGCAGAAGCGATTGAACCAAAAAAAGCTAATATTTACACGAAGAGAAACAATTAAAGACAGTTTGAAATCAAAAGGAAATTGTGATGATCGAATTCTTTTCGCATCTCCAGATCGCTTCTGGATCCAGAAATAGCTCGATCTAAACAGCCGATCATTCTCTCGTTTCGAGAAATGTAAAGTTCTTTGCGTAATTTGATCTAACCAAATCATACTCTTATCTGCATTTGTTTTCTTTCTTATTTTTCAATTTTCCTTTTAATTTATGATGTTGCAGATTGCCACGTTCAACTAAAAGAATTTGGGGGAACTTCATAAAACATGATGCCGGCTTATACCAATTGCGCTCCAACACCTTTTGAGCTTATCAGATTTTCTAGCGTCAGCGTTTACTATTTTACATAAGAAAGCCAAATTTTGTTCGCATCATCGGACAAGGAATGGTAACAAGAAGTAAATTGTAAGAGCTACAAGAAATATCATGATCACGTTCTTTGAGCCCATTCTTAAGGATTGGACGTTGCAGTTGTAATCCATCTATTCATGATTGAAATTACAAAGGCTGAAATTCGCAAGCGTTTTTGAGCGATTAATGAACCATTGCAAGTATAGATAATGAAATTGACAAAGCTAAACAAAGTATGGGAGACAGCTTGCCACCCGGGCTACAACAGAAATACCCAAATATCTCAATAATTGAAGCAATTAGGATCAACTAATTCTTCCAATTTGATGCCCTCCGGTGCGCTTAACATGATTGAGCTCTGCGTCGATATCGCTCGAGAAAGTAGTTGCATGCTTGGACGATGCTCCGGTTTGGGACTCAAGCAGGAAAAAGCCATCTTTGTCACAAAAGCCACTTCCCCTAGCACATTACCTTCCGGGTTTGGAATTCTTTGATCTAAAATATCTTTCAGTGGACAAGAAGCCATTGAATTGCTTGACGATGATGATGATGAGGACGCAAGAGATGATATGAGATCGCCCGGGTGTCTTCCCATAATTACTTCCAATGTCACCACTCCGAAGCTATAGACATCGCATTTCTCGTTCGGTTTCATTGTGTATGCAAGTTCTACATAGAGAAAAAGAGTAAATTTTTTTCTAGCTTTTATACAATATTCACGCTTCGTAAATCTAAAGTGATTTTGTCCATTAAAAAAGTATCACTACGCGCCGTCAGTGCTAGAGAAAGTTCTCTTCTTTTTGTTTTATTTTTCTTTTCTTTTGGGGGTGGGGGGTGCGGAGCGGGGGACGAAGGGGGTTTGTGGTGTTGGCTATTTTAAACGACTCTTTTTCGATTGTTTATCAACAAAGGAAATTCTACTTCACTCATTTCAATGTAGAGGCTACTGAATTTTATATTTTAAAGTATAAATTGATACATTCTTTAGATTCCAATGGGTTTTCGAATTTTCATTTCTTTAGCAAAAAAATTCACTTTACTAATTGGTGGCCTGAATCTCTACTAATCTATAATTGAACCTTCAAATTTATGAATAGCTTTTGGATTTCATCTCTGGTAAATTGAAATTTAAAGCAAGGTAGGTAAGGATGAGGATCTTGTATAAGCATTGTCCTATCTATAAAATGAAGTGTGCTGATATTTTGAAGAAACCAACTTACCTGGAGCTGCATATCCAAAGGTGCCTCCGAAGGAAGTCCAATTAGAGGCATAAGGATTTAGAACTTTAGCCATGCCAAAATCAGAAACGTGAGCTTCGTATTCTTCGTCCAGTAAAATGTTCTTGCTCGATATGTCTCGATGAATTATAGGAGGTGAGCATTCATGGTGCATGTAGGACAAAGCATGAGCCACACCTTTAACAACTTTCACTCTCTTATTCCAGTCAAATCTTATTATCCTCTCTTCGATGCTCAATACATCCTTCAAGCTACCAGATTCCAAGAACTCGTACACCAAAAATGAATGTCGAGAACTGGAGCAAAAGCCATATAGCTTGACAATATTGCGATGCCGAGCCCCAGTCAATGCATGAATCTCCCTTTCGAATGCTTTTCGACCCGCCATTTCGACATCTAGTGCTTCCTTAAGTTTCTTTACAGCAACAGTCTCACCTGTTTGTAACTGGGCCTTGTAAACACACCCTTGTCCTCCGACACCAATGCAATATTTGGCATCAAACTCCTCCGTGGCTTCAATAATGTTATCATAAACCATTCTTCCATCAAAGCTCCATACTGCCCACGGGTTTTCATTGCTTCCATCAACCGGACTAGCCTCTGTTTTCCTTACTTTTTGGCATAAAGTACTTGAAGCTCTCACAACAAGAAACAAAGTAAGTAGGCATCCTACAGTAGGAATCAAAATTAGCAGCAACTTTTTAATTTTTTGTTTTTTACATGTGGATATTGTTGTTGTACAGGGATTGAGACCGGCAATAAATCCACATAAGCCTTTATTCCCTCTCACAACTTCAATTGTAGCATTGCGAAAGGCTAGAATGTTTGGCAAAGGACCCTCCAACTCATTATACGATATGTCGATGGAAGTCAAGCTTGCCATATCCTCAAATGTCGACGCAATTAAACCCGAGAGCTGATTGTGGGAGAGATTGAGTGCTTCCAATCTTTGCAAGAGCCCAAGTTGTCTAGGTATTCCTCCCGTAAGCAAATTTTGACTCAGATCAAGAACTTGAAGAGATTGAAGCTTGCCGATCTCAACGGGAATACTTCTGTCAAGACTGTTTCTACTTAAATTTAAAAACAAAAGCCTCGAGCATTCCCCAAGTTGTTTAGGAATTGAGCCAGTTAAGTTATTTCCGGCAACATTAATTCTTGACAAATCGGACAATGTTCCGAGTTCTCGAGGTATGTAGCCTACAAGTTGATTGTCATAGAGGGAAAGCTCTAGAAGTGACTTCAATTTTCCTAGATCTTTTGGAATTTCCCCAACAAGACTATTTGAAGAGAGGTCAAGTATATGTAATCGGCTCATGTTTCCAACCTCAAAGGGTATCACACCTGAGATTCGAGTGTTGGAGATTTTCAAGCTGGTCAGATTGCTATATTCACCCAGTCTAGGTGGTAGCTCACCGTAAAATTTATTGTTGCTCAACTCAAGATAATCTAAGTAAGGATATGTCCCGAGAGCATCAGATATATTTCCCTCAAGATGGTTATTTTCGAGCCTAACTCTAGACAAACTCGTGCAGTTTTTGAGGCCTCGCGGAATTGGACCAGTGAAGTGATTGTTACCGGCGGAAATATTTTGAAGAACTTGACCACTGCAAATATCTTGTGGCAATTGGCCGACAAACATGTTATCACTCAGCTGCAAGCTTGTGAGCTTGCTTAAGTTACCCATAATGGATGGAATTGAGCCAGAGAGACTGTTACCTATAAGCACGAGAAATGAGAGAGATCCGAGCATTCCTAGTTCTTTAGGAATAGGACCAGACAACTTATTTTGGTAAAGGTTAAGGACATTCAGATTGCTCAAATTCCCTAGTTCTTTAGGAATAGGACCAGACAACTTATTTTGGAGAAGGCCAAGGATATTCAGATTGCTCAAATTCCCTAGTTCTTTAGGAATAGGACCAAACAACTTATTTTTGCGAAGGTTAAGGATATTCAGATTGCTCAAATTCCCTATCGTTGATGGGATAAGGCCTGTTAAATCATTAGTTAGCAATTCGAAATGTATGAGGAATCTCATTCCTCCAACTTCTGAAGGTATGGGGCCTGAAAGTTGATTGTCGTAGAGGTAAAGATATTTCATTTTACTAAGATTCCCCAAAGTTGTAGGGATGGATCCATTGAGATAATTGGTTGATAAATCAAGTTGAATAAGAGACCCCAACATCCCTATTTCCTTTGGAACGTACCCAGCCAATTGATTATTGAAAAGCCATATCTCTTCCATGTTGCTCATGTTTCCAATGGAAGAAGGAATTGGACCGGTGATTCTGTTGTTCGCTATGTGGAGATAAGTGAGAGACTTGAGCCTTCCTATTTCTTTAGGAATGAAACCAGCAAGCTTATTATCCGAAAGATATAGATAGGTTAAGTTGCTCAAGCTAAATATCTCCTTAGGAATTGGACCGGTCAAATCATTATTCGAAAGATTGAGATCTCGTAAAGATCGCAATAACCCAAGTTGAGTGGGAATATTTCCGGAAAGGTTATTTTGAGACAAGTCCAAATAAGTAAGCTTGGCAAGATTAGCCATGCTCAAAGGGATTTTCCCAAAGAATGAGTTGTTGGTAAGTGTAAGAGCAATCAAGTTGGGCAATTGGGAGAAATTGAGATAATGAAGCGTACCATGTATGGTAGAATTTGAAAGGTTCAAGCTTGCGACGCTTCCGAGAGAATCACAATTGATTCCGCGCCATGAACAAGGGTTGGTTCCATTCCACGAAGACAAAGTAAAGCGGCTCCCGCTGTCTAGCTTAGACTTCCATGTTAGGAGTGCCTCCACTTCCTCATATCTCGTCTGGTTAGTAGCACTAGCGAGGGCCACTAGAGAAGAGCTTCGAGATGAAGCAAGAAAAGGCATTTCCTGCGAAAGCAGGAGGAGGACATAAGCGAGGAACAACATTGAGAGTTGTTTTTGAGATGAGGCCATGACAGGTCGTTTAGGTTATTTGGGGTAGGCTTTCTTTTGTTTCTAGTTGCATATTTGTTGAAATGGACCAAGTACAACTAACGTATTTATAGAAGAAATTGGGACCGTCAAGTCAACAACAAGTCAATAATCACTTCTTTTGGTTACAGGGTTACCTCTCCAGACAGCAGGTGAATTTCGTCGCCATGTTGGGGATGCCCTACCTGCCTTGTAATGTAGGTGGATTAATAGGATTGCATTCCTAATTTTAATGTGCCGGTGCCCGCACGACCAACACTCCTCTAAATTTCTCTCTGTATATTTGTCTTCTTCAAAAGGAGGGAATACCCTCTCAATACTTTACATCCTAAAAGTCTAGAGGTCTAGATTGAACTAGGATAAAACCCTAATAATAACAATATCGATAAGAGTAATAAATTGACAATAATAAAAATAAGAAAATGGCCAAATCACTCACGTGGATTTTCACTTCAACCCCCACCAATATAATATTACCAATTTCTTTTTTTTAAAGAAGTCGTTTTTAATTGAATAACCTAATTTATTTTAGGGTGCGTTTTTGACAAAGAAAATTCAAGATTTAAATTTTTTTAAATGAAAAGTGATTGATTATACAGTTTAGAAAATTAGTCAACAGAAATGATTGACAACAATTAATGCCTTTTTTTTTTTTTCGTTTGAGTGATGAAAATATCACATTTATTTAATTTTATAAGCGATATAAACAATCATTTGTCAGAAAATATTTTTAAAATTTTTATCTTTCCAGAAAATAAATGTACCCTAACTTTTCAATTTTTTCTTTGCTTTTATTACTCGAATTTGGCGTCTTCAAGACTACCGTCCCTCCCGCTCTGATCGGTTGACTTGACTAATGAGCCAGCAATCACCAGCTAAGAGACACTTCTCACGACCCCGCGTCTCACATCACTGAATATAAGTCAACACCTCAAAAATTGAATATCGATGGAACCCAATCACAACTACCTCCATTAATAAATTTTGACTTCGCTGCCGAAACATCATGAAATTCGACAAATGCACAGCAGAGTCCTTTTTTTATTTTTTATTTTTTTTAGAAATACCGATGGGTGTTTTGATCTATATTTGGCCTCCGCTTTGTGTAGAGATCATTATCATAAACATAAAGCCACCATCTAGAAGGAATAACGTGGGGTGTTACAAGCGCAATTGGTTTAATCTTACCCGATCATAAAGCGACGACCATTTCATATGTTTTGTTAGAAATTTAATTTTAATGAGCGGTTAGCGTAGTGGAGAGGATTCCTCTCAAGTATCGTACCGGCGAGGGCAGAAGGTGTGACAGAAGCGAAAGCGACACAACAGTTCACGTCCCACGTGAAATGATAGTGATTTTGGTGAGGACTTCTCCACTTGGTGGAACATGGTGAAGAAGACGACTGGACGAATTCCCAATGTTGATTTAGACACTTGACATCAATACTTAAAAAGGACGTTTACTCCGTCCCGCCACAATTTATGCAGAGTTGTCCAAACGGTACATGTAGAATCATTTAATGCTCTACTTCTCGTGTAAATGGGATGTTCCATGTGAAATACGAAATTCAGATGGAACCACATTAAATGCATGAGGACAGGTAGTTGAACGAAATCAAATGGAAAGAGTAATAGACGAAATAAGGAGTGTCGGAAGTCCACGACCGACTATCACGTGAAATGACAGTGATTTTGGAGAAGACTTCCCCACTGGGTGGAACATGGCGAAGAAGACCGGATGAATTCCCCATGTTCATTAGACACTTGATGTCAATACTTAAAAGGACTGCACTCCATCCTACCGTGATTTATGCAGAGTTGGCCAAATAGTACATGTCACGACCTCTTTTTTCCGTTCGGGGGAAAAGAAAGAATGGTTTAGGGGTATTTGCCTAAAGAGGCGGACCAACGGCCCTAGACTAGGCGCGGGCTCTCCCAAGCCCATACCTCGCGCGACATTGGATTTTGTTTTTTAATTCTTAACAACCTATGTATTTCTAGGAGTCGCCACTAGCCTATTGGGGTCGGCTAGAAACCAATCAAGACACGGGAGTGTTGTCTCAATTCCTACGCAACCAGAGATTTCTAGGAACGGGGACTTGTTTACGCCAATGTTTCTATTAGCGCCCTTGCGGTACCACTAACTTGGAATGTTTTAATCTAAATGGCCACACAATCTTGATTATCAATTATAATCCTTACAAAACAGCTAAGCGTCCATGCAAATGTTTTTGTAGTTTTTTTTTAATGTCTAGACTAATCCTAACATAATTTAGAAGAGAAATTTACACTCAAATTAATGAAAAGCGGTGCATAAGTAAACATCCAAGAAATTGAAATAACTTGAAAATAAATGCGGAAAATGAAAACCCGATACAAGTCGGGCAAATAATATTACATGGCCTTGTTATCACGCCCCGGGACAGGACCCCCGTGAGCAAAATGAGAATTTAAATATGCATGGAATTACTCTAGATGCATGCAAATTAAATCTACGCATAATAGATTGTTTACAAAAATGGTTCTAAAATACCAAAATATCATTTAATTAGGAAAAATGACTTTATAAAATTAGGAAAATCTCCTAGATGTCATTTTTGGCTTAATTTGATAACATCCAACATTTTTTGATATTTTTGAAATTTTCATATTTTTCTTTTTTTTTATTATTTTTTTTTAAAATATTAATAATAATTCCTTAAACCGATCTATGCTAACATGGAGTAACACAGCACATGAATATCACAATAACCGGGCTCAAATCGACCGTTTCAAGATCGAAACTTGGTTTGCGCATTTCATCGAACACTTGGCGTGCATTAAATCACCCCAAAACAGCTTCGCGGGTCATGTTTGCAGCCTTCAATCTTCACCCATGAGCAATATTATGTGGAACTAAAACATCAAGATTATACTACCACATGCAATGAGCAATATTAGATAGAAATCATAGCCTACAACACACAAGAACCCATCTAAAATCGTCCTCAAATACACGGGTTTGAGCTGATTTTGCAAATCTGGGTTTGAACCCAAGTCAAGCAAACAGGTTGCATGCCCATGTTCAAGCCCCGACACTTATCACATGCAAGATCTAAGGGAAACAATACTTAATCCGAGTGAAAGTAGGTAACATGAGCTTTCAAATGCAACAAAAATCATAGAGAATGGCCCACCGAAAGACATCAAAACGACCTCTCCAAGAAGCACACATGCAAAACTCTTGAAGAGATTCCAACACTTAGAAAAATTTCCACCTCGAAAATCAGTCCTCCGGACTAGTTTTCCTCTTGATTTTCGTGATCAAAACATGTTCCAAATTAAACCAATATACATCTAGGATGCTTACCTTGCTTCCTAGTTTCCCTTTCAAGTGACTCTTGGCCAAGGAAACCAAGAAATTATCCTCGGGAGGCACGTGGAAGTTGGCTTCTTCAACTGGAAAACCAGATCTGCAAAGAAAGAACTGATAACGAAGGTTTTCATTAACCTCCAAAATTAGACTCCGTGACCTTTTTTGTTGGAAAAATAAACACCAAACAAAGCTATATGTATTCTACTTTGGTTTTGAACTCATGGTTTTCCTCATTTATCTCTCAACTTTCTCAAAAAACACTCGCTTTCTCTCACTCGTGACCAACCGGGCTCAACACTTAGAAAAATTCAGGCTTTCTTTGGCCCGCCAGGAGGGTAGTTTTTCGGGGGGCTTTAGGAGGCCTTCCCGATCTCCATTTGGGACGTGCGACCTATGGTTGGAAAGATATTTGAGTGAAGTTTCACTCTCTAGTTGAAGGTTTTGGCTAATGTTGGCTGTAAGTTTGTGAAAATTGCACTTTTCTCTCTCAAGGTCGGTCTGGAATTTCTGGGTTTTTTTGCTTTCTGGAGTTGCTTCTGAAGGTGTCTTTGGGGAACGATTGCGAGCTCTCTCCTCTCCTACTCGTCTTCTCTCTCTCCTGCCCTGAAAGAGCTTGCTTCCGTGATCTTCTCCACTGAATTGGAGGAGTTTTGGTCGGTCTTTTGTCCACCTACCAAGCCTGTCCACTGAGCTAGTTCACCCACTCTCTGACTTAGCCAATTTTTCCAATTTCTGCAGCTGTTGAGTGTCCGGATTTGGTGCGATTTTCCCGTGCCTTCAGCAGCTTATCCCTGGCAAATTTCCGTCCACTGGCACTACTCATTATGGCCTTCAATCACGTGCAAAGATCGGGCTAGATAGGCGGATGAGGAGGATATGGTGGGGCCACCAAGTTGCTTACTCAGCAACTCCGAAAATAGACCAACTTGTGGACTGAGGTTTGTCAGCTGGTTTAGGTGCTTTAATCCATCAATTTGGCTGCGATTTTTGATCAATTAGCAAGCTCATGCATAGTAGTTTAAGATCTCGATCAGATTTCGCAATTTTGCCCACCCAATTTTGCAAGAAAGTCCCTCAAAATTGACCATTTTCTTATCCGAAAATACACAAATCAATACAAACTTGGTCTTTTTGGCCCGATTTGATTGATTCGAGTTGGCCCAAGTTCAATTTCAACTTAATTGGTGACCAAGATGATGATTTAAGAGTTCGGGCAAAATTTTGCAAAATTTGCGAATTGGTCCCTCAACTTTTGGAAATTGCATTTTGGCCCCAATTTGTCATTTTAATTCCAATCTGACCTCCCGGGCTTGGCTAGTCACATTTAGATCATTGGCCCCAACTTTTTTTTTATCTTTTTTTTTTTATCTTTTTTATATATTTAATTTAATTTTTTTTTAAGGAAAACCATATTCCATTTAAAACACTATATTAAATGCCTAGATAATCTATATGCAAGAAATTAATTTGAAATATTTTTGTGGAAAAACAAGTTCCCATTTTTTTGGAAATGATTTTTGGGCAAAAATTTAAGTGTCAACAGTACACATAGAATCATTTAATGCTCTACTTCGCGTGGAAATGGGGTGTTCCCTGTGAAATACACGATTTAGATGCAACCACATTAAATGCATAAGAATAGGTCGGAGAATGGACTAAATGGAAAGCATAAGAGACGAAATAAGGAGTGTCGGAAGTCCGCAACCACGACCTATAGGTCATGAGATATTCGATTAGATAAAAGTTCTCTTGCAAGTCTAAAGTATTTGGGAATGGATGAAAGAATGAAAGGTGCTTGGACAAGACAGTGATTATAATCTTATGTATGCAGATTGCAATGTTTTCTACCACGTATATGGTCTCCAGCAAGCATTGTAAGCTTGTTCCGGTCAGCTTACCCTTTTTTTATGTCTTCTTTTGGCATCGACATTTCTTTGGTGTCTTTGGATTCCTTGTATTCACATTAATCTAGCTTTATTGCACACGCGTATTGAGAAAAAATTACACTTCGGATTGCTTGATTAATTTGTTTGAATATTAAGTACACACTTGATAAAGAATTCTTGAGGGACCTCAGCAAACTGTTAACTGAGTTATTGGATACGAAGGTCAAGAGCATTCTTAAAGGAATATTCCTATGCTTATACCCATAAGAAAAGTCCAAACTGTTTTACTGATCTGACTCTCTATTGAAGTATTCCACAAAGGCTTGACTTGATTCTTTGATCGGATGAAAAAACATTACTTGATCTGCCAACCTCATCTAGATTGTGTTGGAAAAAACATCTTCAAGTGATTTTGATGATGCCCAAACTATACTTAGTATATTATTTACTATGTTGTTTGTAGATGTTTGGATCAAAGGACTACGCAACATCCATGGTGTGATCCATTGGAAAAAAGCTTACAGGTGTCCTATTATAACAACGACACCAGTCAACCTAAAAAATCAAGTGATGATGATGTTTATGTCGAAGTAGTAAAGATCAAGTTGATGATGATGTAACAACCAAGTACATCAAATGATGTTCGTTGGGTTAGCTAAAGAGCCATTAAAAGATTTGGATTCACATAGTAGCGTAATTAGAATAAAACATGTATTAGAGTAGCCAGGTTGTCTAACAGGTTAGTCAAAGACAATAGCAATTACTATTTTTGATAAGTTTGCAGAAGTCCCAAAAAAGAAGTTGTATGGGCAGTATCTTCCTAGATAATAGCTCAACGGAAAACTCTTTAACGGTCACCTACTTCCCTAAACCAATCCTCAAATGATAGATTGAGGAAGAGTATAAAAGAGAAGGCTTTAAGGAACCAAAGGAGAGTGCGTCACATAAAAGATCAAGTAGCTTACATACTGTTGTTCTTAGCTAAAACGGTCTTACTATTTTGACAATCGTACTATTTTGATTGCCGTGCTGTTTAACAATTGTGCTACAAGTTAAGTGTACATGTGTAAGAGCAGCAACTGAGTCCAGATAGTGTGATCTATCACGTGAAGTATTAGTGCTAGCCAGTTGTAACTTTCCAAGCAAATTGTTAGTGGAATCTAGCCCATCTTGAGGTTATTAGTTTGAAGAGTAGACATAGGCTTAAGGATAAAGCCAAAACACTATAACTTTTTATTTCCCATTGTTTTTCATCTTCTTATATACTTTGGCATACCGTTAGTGAGTGTTTACATAAACAACAGGTCAAGGTGATTTTTACTTAGCAATTAGCTAATTTCCGCAAAAAATTATCAAAGTTTGAAAACAACCTATTCACCTCCCTTCTAGGTTGTATTGTTAACCTCAACAATTGATATCGGAGCTCTGTTGTTCATTATTTAAAGTGTATTTCTTTAGAGTACCAAGATTCTTTATTATGGTTGACATTGGCAGCTTCTTTACTAATGATGTTCAAGCTCCCAACAAGCCACCATATTTCGACAGAAGCAACTATAGCTACTAGAAAGAAAGAATAAAGTCATACATTGAAGCCGTAGACTTGGATATGTGAAGAAATGTCACCTCTATCCTCTCTTTTGGATGGCCAGAAGAAAAGGTTCTCTCTTTCGAACGACAGCCAAAAGTCTTGATTTGGAGAAAAAAAAAAGGAGAACAATTGATTTATCTCGCTCAAGGACACACTGTGCATCAAAACATGATCTATGTGGTCTAACTCAAATTGCTAGTCGTGATAGTATACTCATAAAGGAATTTTCATTAGAATACCAAGACTTCACTGGATATCATGTACTTTTTCTTTTTATCTAGAAAGTGAAGCAAAAATGAAAAAGATCTATGGGGAAGAAACTTTGATCAATTCCAAGAAGACCAACACTTTCTGAGGTGCAAATTAGGTTCATTGCTTCACTTTTCACATCCCTCCTCTCTAAGGGTGTGCAAAAGAACTGAGAACCACTCGGTCCACTCGAAACTGGACTAGACCAAAGCTAGAACCGATGATTCTCATGAGAGCCAGTCCAATTCCCGATTCCAATTTAGTGGAATCGATGAGTACCAATCCGATTCCCGATTCTAGGCATGGAACCACCCATCTATCCACGTGGACGAGACCGGTATATATAATTTGAAAAAAAAAAATTCTATCACAATTACGTAATTATTTAGTAGCTTTTGATCGAATATATATATGTAATCGTCTCCCATCCCAACGTCAATGTCTCTTTTTCCATTTCGAGTTGACTTTCCGCACATTACATGTCTTGTTTAAAATTAACAATACTATAAATTAGTACAAGAATGAAGCTAGAAGGAACCCGAAAAGATCTTTCAATATTCAGGGGTGAATCAATCCTCGTAAAGTCAATCAAGTGTTTTGTTGAAGCAAAGTCATAATGAGCTAACGGAGAGAGACAGCTTTAAAGTCTAGAGGGACCAAGAATTTCACCTACTGAAAAGTTTAAACAAAGACCAAGACTTTCAAGGAAGGTTTCTGTCCACAAGTGCTCTGTTCAGGTAAATAAACCATGACTTTACTGGACATCATGTACTTTTTGTCCACAAAGTGGAGTAGAAGCAAAAGAGAGCAATTGAAAAAAAGACAAAAACTTAGCAGGACGCAATTGATTTTGTTGCTTGCTTCTTCCATCCCTCCTCTTTCATCCCATGTGAATGTTTTTGTTTTTCTATTACTAGTACAATTTCCTTACGCGTTACACGCCACGCTTAAAAATTGACCGTCACTGTAATTTCCGTCCAACTCTTTCATGCTTAATCCTACCGTGATTTTTTCATTGAGTAATTTCTCTTGTACTTGTTTATTAGAATTATTTCTAGATTTCCATGGTTCTTTTCAAATTCAAGTTCAATAAAAGAAAAAAAAAAGGAAAAAAAAAGGAAAAATAGCAAAAACTTCAAGAAGGAAAGAAATAAATGGTTAATACCACTAAAAACCTAAAATTGATATACAAGTGGTAAATTTACCCCAAACTAATTTTTTTACCATGAAAAATCTAAAACTAGTACATATATGATAAGTTTACTCCAAATGATCATAGAAAATCCCAAACTGATACATCTATAACAAATTTACCACAAACTAATTTATTTGACTATTAAAAACTCAAAATTAGTACATTTGTGACAAATGTACTATTCCTTAAATTGGATTAATACTATAAAAAATCACAAAAAACCATAAAATTGATATAACTATGACAAATGAAAAGTAAAATTCCAAATTGGTACATCAGTTTACCATTAGGTATTATCCAACTCAACAATTTGATAATAAAGTTTAAACGAAACTATTAGAGAGTAAATTTATCATAAGTGTACTAGTTTGGAATAAATTTATCAAAGATGTGCCAGTTTGAGATTTCTAGTGATAAAAAATTAGTTCGGAATAAATTTGTCATAGGTTTATTAGTTTATGATTTTTCGTGATATTAACCTGAAAATAAAATAAAAGCAAGAATGGAACAAGAGAGCACCACCGTCCCCCGGCCACTGCCATGCCGTTACCATCAGCAGTGCTACTTAATGTCACCTTCATGGATAGCATTTCCTTGAGATATTATTGTTAGAACAGTTTAAGAGTTTATAACTGTGTACCCGAACTTTTTTCCTTTCAATCAAGAACCTTAATTTTTCAAATGCGGCTCAATCTAAGGCATTGGTTAAATAACTTTGCCATGTTATATGGTTTTGCTTATGTGACTCGCTTACTCGACAAAAGCTAAACATAATAAGTGATGTGGCCTCTCAACCTCAAATTGAGTGATCAGGAAAGAAAAAAGTGTGCTGACTTAGATCATCATAGCATCTAATATATCTCAGCTGATGTGGCCAACATGGACAACTGACAACTATTTAATGGTTTTAGTATAATATCAACATTTTTCATTTGCAGTTTTACTAGAGGCCTTGAGGAACGTTCGAAAAATTGAGGTAATTTACTTAACAAAAAAGAAATTAAGTACTTGATTACGAAAAGAGTAATAATTAAGATACTTGTGCATCATTATCTAAGAATATATCATGCGTTGATTGGTCTAAATTCAAATCTCAAAGGCACTTTTGTTTATGCGAAATTGATTTTACAAATTCATCCTCTCAATTCATTGCTTGGCCTCACTTTGATGATCTCTTTTTAAAGATTTCTCATTCTTTCATGCGAAAGAGAATAATAAATAATTTTGTTAATTTCAAGCTGTTGCAAAAAGATTGCAGTAGCTATATGTCAAGCCCATTCGAAGACTATAAAGTTCTCGATGTTGATCTCCTTTAGATTTTCTGCAACCATTCGATCATAAAGTATTGCTCTTGATCCCTTTTTTTGGCCAATTCCCTTTCCCTTTGATCTCCTCACCAAAACTAACAACGCATGTGCAGGGAATTTGGCCAAAATTAGATCGAACCAGTTTGAACACCAATTCACTCGCTAAACCAGCAAAACAAACGCATTTCAAAATTGGATCCGCCCAATTTTAGAGTCTCACAGGTACAGAACTAGGCTTTTGGCTGCTGTTGCACATGGAGGGACTCTAGCTTTGAACTCCCATGGACCACCGACACTTCACTTTACCACCAAGGTCAGTCGATTTATGTGTTCACGGGCGATCAACAACATTACATATATATAATCATTTGCTCACGACACAATCACCAGTTCACACCTAGTTCAACCGCTTGGACCACAAACTGGCAACCTAATTGCTACTCTGACCAGCCCAAGTTTGAAAACATTGGCACACAGCTCCAACCCTTCTTAAAACAAGTAGTTATGACTATCTTACATAAATCGAGTCATAATGCACGCACTACTTTTTGCCACGCAACAGAAGATGATAGCAAGTGATTATAACCAATAAACATTGATGTTCCTCTTTCTCCTTGATCGTATGAGATCCAGAAAACCTTCGTAGTGCTCTGAATGAGGTTGATGCTCAACCTCCACGGTACATTACTCCTGTCGTTGCTCTAGTTGGAGCCAAGAGTGATGCTTGACCTTTCCCTTAAAAATTTTGTATTTAACGGTAAGTTTTTGCTTTGGGGCATCGCACAATCTTCAATTTAGGATGGTAATAAATCTTAGTCAAGAGGGAAAAAAGTTAACACCTACTGCTCTTAGGAACCTTTTATGCTCTTAGGAACTTAGTCAAGCATGGCATGCTATTGGGAGCTCATAGGACCTTGTCAAGCTTAAGAAGAGATCTAATCCCCGCAATCAAAAGAAATGAAATCTATCAACCATTGGATTTTGATATAAAGCAAAAACCAGAAAATGATGCAGTGCAATATGTTTAGCTAGCAGTAGCAGTTTGATTTGTCACATACAGTTTTGGATATCATGGTTTATATACACAGGAGAAGAAATCTAGCCGCAACATTTGGAAGCAAATCACTCAACATCATCTCCAGTGAGTTTGTTAAGAATTTTCTTTTGATTAGCAAAAGAAATTTATTGCACAATGGCGTCAAGCAGATGCTAGCCCGCATAACAAATCATGCACACAATTCATGTTATGAGGTAAAAGAAAGAATTCGCGTTAGTAATGTCATTTCCACACCACCAAAAGCCATGGAAAGCCATCTATCATTCAAACTAAAAAACCAGTCTTCCTATTTTCAAAGGCTCTCCTATTTCTTTCTTCCAAACAAAACAGTAAGCTAATGAAATGAATCAACGATAAGTACAGCCCAACATAAACAAAGAATTATACAAACTACTTAACATTTGATGTCGGGTTCTAAAATCCAACAAAGGAAAGTTCTCTAGTAGAAGTAACACGAGTTTGCCATAGTTTTGTGGAGATTTTGAACAGAAATTGCAAGAGCTATGGAAGAGGCAATCACATAGAAAGCAAATGAAAGTATGTTGGAAAAGACAGTCTTAGATATTGTGGACCTGAATATCCATGCACAGCAATGAACAATGCTGGAGGGTGAGCTCAGCATCTAATTTGTGACAACAAGAGAGAATGTCGATCATCATAGGGGAAGATAGGCTATGTTCTTCCTGATACCTACTAGCCAATCATCTCTTTGACCCAACAATCGAGATTCAAATGCAGGGTGGCAAGTTCATCTTCCAAAATAGCAGATTATTATTGCAGCACTCATTAAGTCAGTCAGACCAATAACTGAGAATGAACTGGTCACCATACTTAGGCTGCTTCGGATGTCTTTGCTAGCAACAAGGCGAGCTGAGAGTTGCCAAAAGCATTATCCACACAATCTTTCTGAATCATAGATTTTAGGAGTTCAAGTGGCAATGTTTAGGACTAATGAGGGATGAGATGGATCAGTTCACTATTAGTTAACCTGGTTTATAGATGTAAGCAAAGCTTCTCTAATAAAATCTGTACAAAAACTCAAAACTTTGAACTTGTGAAGAAGAAGACTGAAAGCAAGTTATCTTGACAACTCGAATAAGAACGTATGACCATAAAATGAATCGTGAGACTTGTATATATTGTCAATTTGATGTATATCCATGAAGGAGCTGTCTCCGACTGCAATATCCTCCAATTCACTGATGGCTTCTATTTGGTTAAGCTGCATAGCGATGCCTCCATCCTCAGAGCTACTATCTAGAAAATCATTATCTTCCATATCTTATAAGTCCATAAAAGTTTCTATCTTTTTCTTCCTCCCCATATAACCAATAAAGCTTAGGACCTTTTCCTTCCAAATAACCAGCGGACATTCCTGAATCAGCTCCGCACCTTCATAAGCTCCTGTCAAGAACACAGTAAACCTCTTCCCCCTCTTAGAGACAGAAAACACCATAATGCTTCAATAGGAGTCTCATCCGCTTCTGAGCCATCACAAATTCTTGTCGAAAGCGAGCGAGGTGATTGATTACCAACCTCTTTTCCAATGTGAAGCTAAGTAACTCGTGCATTTCTGCAATGGCTCTCTCATTGATTTCTTTCAATCCAGCTTGAAGGCCACATGCATCAGCATAAGGAGATAAGTAAGACCTTTTTCTGAAAGTGCTCAATCTTCCCTCCATATCTATACACCTTCTTGTAACTGGCAGGAAACTTCAAGGGGAAAGATAGGGAAAGCAATCCTGGAGTACGAAAGGCAAATTCCGATACCCCCAATATAGGTTTCTCCAACTTTGTGATAGCCCAAGCAGGATTCCACTCTACGAGCTCGAGATAATTGACCTCATCTGGAGATTTAACCACTTTGAAGTGCTGTGGATACTCATGTACCCACTTGCTTCTAAAATCAGCTGGCAAACCAAAATCTCTCCTGATATGAGCAATTTTATCCACAGGAAGCCATTTATCGACTAACATCATCAACATCCTAGCCATGTATTCAACGGCCGTGCCAGAGTGTCCCCTAATCAATCTCTCCCCTTCCTCTAACAAGTCTTCAGCTTCTTTACTCAATTCCAAACCACAATACCCCCTTCTGATCCTTATACAACTCAAACAGTTTTGGTGACTTCCAAATAAATTCCACTATACCGTTTGGCTTGGGTATAGATTCAGCGACCTCATATGGACTATCATCTCGGGTTCCTTCTTCAACATTTCCATCAAAACCAACACCTTTGACACCACTTCATGCTTCTCAGTGGTAGTTTCCAGATCATGGACCCTCTTGTCCTTGCTCCTATCTTGCACTCTCTTGCTGGTGGTCATGAATCTACGCTGCGATCGGTTAAGTAAAATCTCGCCAAAACTCCAGTTTCTTCTCAGGGTAGGCAAACGCACTAGCAAGGTGACAAAGCAACCAAACTCTCTTGCCGCACTCCATTCATTGGAGGAAGCTACGGTTTTACCAATGATTTGAAGACGGGTCATCTCAAGATGGTAGTGCCTCGCCCCAAATTCAAGAAACAAGCACAAGAAAAGCAAATGCCTCTCACTCAGGACAAACATCAAACGGCTTACGTGCAATGGAACGAGGAACAACAAGAGCCCAAGACAAAAACATTCGAAAAGATCGCCGTAAATGCGCGATTACCAACTCTCTCGG
This sequence comes from Eucalyptus pauciflora, assembly GCA_007663325.1. Taxonomy (NCBI): domain Eukaryota; kingdom Viridiplantae; phylum Streptophyta; class Magnoliopsida; order Myrtales; family Myrtaceae; genus Eucalyptus; species Eucalyptus pauciflora. The sequence goes on from VMYD01000077.1 coordinate 1,838,947, forward strand.
ATCACTCGATCAGCATCAGTCTCAACTTCGACAGAAGCTGGTTGGGATTTCAGGCGGGGTTTGTGCGGAGAACGAAGAAGAAGAAGAAGCAGCGAGGCACGAAGAAGAGGGAACGGGCGGTAGAGACAGAACGGCTTGCCGTTTTGGTTTTTGCGTTTCTCGTCGTGAGAGAGATGATATTTTGAAGTTCAACGATGTATGAATAATCAAACATCTGAGCTTCAAAAGTCGATCGGATAAAATATATTTCGAGGTTTCATTGAGGCATTTTGTCGAACAGCCCGGGTGCCCTACCAAATCCTAAAGCCTCCGGCTCAACCGAGACCCGAATTTGCGCCGGAGGCATCGACGCACAACATACAAGGACTATGGAGACAAAATATAAAGGCGACGAGGGCCGGAGCACGCGTGAGCCGGACGGCCATGAGCTCCGGCCCGGCCCGGCACGCCCGAAACAAAACGGGAGCAGAGCCGAGCCTACCTATCCGGCTTGAGGACGTCGCCGGAAAGGTCGTCGGACGGTCACTCTCCGTTCGCCGTCTCTCTCCTCTCTCCGAACGAACCTGGAGCGTTCTCTCCTCGCCCTTCAAAAACCAGAAAACCCGCAAGCGCTCCTTCATGGGCGTTGGCTCATGTGAGCAGAGGGGAAGAATTGACTTTGGGCTGGGCACGGGCTAAGGAAAAGGAACGAAAATCAAAAGAATGGGCTCACGGAGAAATAAAAAGATGGGTTGGGCGCATGGGCTCATCTGACTCAGAAAGTCAGGCTCTCTTACCCGAATTGTTGTCTTTATTTATTTGTTATTATTATTCTTATCTTTTCATGATTCACATATTTTTTGCTTTTTATCTTTTTTATAATTTTTTATATTTTTGCAAAATAAATGGATACATTAACAAAAATTCGGGTGTGAATATTAACAATATGTTATTCTTACTAGCCCAATGACTGTTATGCAATCAAAACCTTTCGAAATCCTCTTCGTCGATCTTGCTTCTCTCTCTTCGCGCTTGTTTTGATTTTTTTTTTCTTTTTTATAATTTGATCTATATGCTAATGTTGGTTCCCATTAAGCACCATGTTTCCCTAAACCATACTAAAAATTGCATGTCTTGGAGACCGAGCCCAATTCCTCCTATGCAAAATTTTTGATATTATATGGTATGTATTGATGATTTCTCCCATGAGTATCGAATGTATCCATTGAAGCGAAAGTTAGATTTCCTTGAAATTTTCCCATGGCTTCGGAAATTAATTAAAATCGGCTAGCATTTTATGGCGTTCAAATTGAATGGTTGTACTAATTGGACAAGTTCTAGGGATTTAATGGCACATTTTGAAAATTTCATAACTCAAATGCACGTTCACGACAAGATTTAGGATTCTTAGTACACTGATCCCAATAAATTACTGAGAAGTAATTGTGTAACACCCTTTAATTAACTTTTAGAATAATAATATATTCTGGACCATAAAAAATCAAATAACACATAATTATAAATTATTGTGAGACCCACTCTTCCAAGAATTTATGTCTAACAACAAACTATTATTCTCAAAGGAACTCAAATACTATTATACTAACAAAGCCTCACAAGACCAATAAAGCGACTCATCAAATAATCTATTATACTCAAAGAAACAATTCGCCAGTTTTTTTTTCCTCGAAGCTTAAACAAACAAGCATTAGCTTTTGAAATTATTGAATGCCAATTGAGAAACAGCATCTCATTCGTCAAAGATAGGTTAAGAAGCTACCAATGTCCATTTCTCAGTTTGTTTTCTATTCTATTTGAGCCCATAAAAAGAGTTGGAGCTAAATTTGTTTTACAAATGTTCCCTAAACCTTAACGCAATATGCAGTTTGATCCTGAACTTTAATTTGTTCAATGTGGTCCATCAACTTTTAATTTATTCAATGTGGTCCCTAAATTTTGGTATGTATTCAATACAGTCCCTGAACTATGTGAAAATATTCAATATCGCCATTCCATTTATTCAAATTCAAGGACCATACTTGTCATTTTCATATAATTTATGGACTAAATTGAATACGTACCAAAAGTTAATGGAATATACTAAACAATTTAAAAGTTCAAGAACCACATTACACATTAAATCAAAGTTCATGGATCGTTTGTATCATTTTCCCTTAGTTAAATACTACATCTCGTTAATTTACTTTCAAAGGAAAGACGGCTATAGGCAATTTGCATGAGCTAACATACCTTCCAGCTCAAAGTGCAATCAATTTTACCAGCAATAGATGAAGCAAATTTCGAGTCATTAGTTTGCGATAATGTCTTGTTTTATGTTCTATTTGAGTCCATTTAAAGAGTTTGAGCTGAATTTGAACATTGAAATGAACCCGAATAAATAAGTGAATGATTAGTCAAATGAGACTTTTACCGAATATGATATAGCGAAATGAGACTTATCAGTCACCTTCTCCATCTTTCCAAGGTCCACACCTTCAAACTTCTTCGATGTCAGAATCAGCGATATTGTGAACGTGAAAGGAGCCAATTAGATCTATTACGATTCAATGCGGCCTTTCTTCACTATGACATTTACGTAAGACTCATCAAACTAAAATAACGAGCAACAGAATTCTGATGTAGCCAGTTTATAGTTGCACCTCGTCTTGATGTCGGCTTCTTTGCGACCGAGCCATAACGTATCGACAGCAAGTGCAATGGCCTTGAAGCCAGCTGTTTGAGCTCTCCTCACAGGCTGAGCTACTATATTTTTGTCTCTATAAACCTTATTTCATGAACACTAACATCGCTGGTTAGCATTTGACCACTCAAATTTTTACAGGGCCAGATCAAACCCATGTACTGAGAACTGTAGCGTGCACACTGGGCTTACATAAAGCTGGAAAAAGCAGGCAGCAGGTCCAGGGGAAGCACTTCCTGAACACGGGAAGTATTCCATGAAGATAATGTCTGGCGCAAATGTGAAGATTTCATAAGCGAAGCTACATGAATACATATCAAAGTGTCCTAAAGCCAAAATTGTTAGGAGATTTAGGGTCCGTTTGGTTGAATGAAAATTTATTTCTAGAAAATTTTTATCCAACTTTCTGATGTTTAAATGACGAAAAACTAATCAAATTATGAATAATATTTTCCATAAACTGAAAATAACAAGCTTAGTTTGGAAAAAAAAATAACTTCCTCTCCTTGCAAAAAGGACATAATTTTCCCTAAACCAATAAACAAATGAAAATTAATCCCCCGGATAGATATCAGAAAACCAAGGCAAGAAGTCTACTCCTCTGTAATATAAGTCAAGACCTAATAGCAAATTACAAGCTTCATTACGAAGGACTGGACTTTCTTCTGCTAATACAAGATCTAAGTTAGCGTAATTTGCTCTATTGTCAGTGCACTGAAAAGGGAAAAGGTGCTTGAGTGTGCTCTCAGCTCACTCTCGATAGTTGAGTATGTTGACAAAGTGGGGCAATCATGATAGGCATGGATATCTTGAATCCCACGATAGTGGTAGTCAATGCATATCTTGCTCACATTAATCAGTGCACAGGTCGGTACCTTATCTATGATATTTCTTTAGAACTCAAAATCTTGTCACTTAGAAAAGGCTGCCAACATGAGAGATCGAAAACGACAACCACAATGGGGATAGTTGATGTCAATATCGACCGTCACTATGACATTAATTTTGAGTACTTAATTTGAATTTTTTGCAAGCCTAATCTCAACCTAGATTTACCAAAAGCTTTTGTAGATTTGCGCACGATCGTATTGGTGGTTACATTTAGGTTTAGCGTTGAGCAATTTGACATATTTTCAACCCAATTTTCTTAGTTGGAAACTTTATCTCGACAACCAAACGCAGTGTGAAGTTTCTAATTGTGTGGTCAATTGTTTTTGTCACGTTTGTTAAGAACCCAATAGAAAAATAAAGAAATGCTACTTTATATGACGCTCTAGTCCACAAAAGCTCAATTCTTCTTCTTCTTATATATTAATTGTGAAAAAAAAAATGATTTAATTACCTGTTTAAGGATAACATTTGTGTTTCTTGACATTAATTTGCGTGGCTTATTTATTTGTATGTCCTTTGATATGTATGCCATTCAGTAAAACTAAACGGGTCAATCAAATGGCTTATTTCTACTTGATTATTCAAATCATAGTCTAATAGTACACTATAATATTCATCTTATTAAACATTATACAAATGTAGTATATATTTATTTCTACCGATCCAACGAACCTTATAAACCAGAATTTTATATTAAATCGACCCAAATGTCCACATGGTAGGTACAAGAAAATAATTGGTATACTGAAAATTACCATATTAAACTCACAAGTCTGAGAGTGAGTATTAGAGTAGTATTAGCATAGGACCGACCAAAAAAAAAACTCACAAGGTTTGCACAATTGTCACAGAACAAATCGCATGTACAATTTCGACATACAAAACCGATTCAATATCTCATGCTCTTGATTTGCAAATGATTTTATTTTATTTTATTTTATTATTATTTTTTATGACCCTGAAACCACCGTACAGCCGTCGGCGCAAACTAGGAGAAGCACTAGCGCGAGAGCCCACCTCTGATGGCACTCCACTTAAGTCGCGTAATGGGAGCGCGGAGTTTCGAACCCCTCCCCTCCCGGATGAGGGGGCAAGGCGCGAACCAGCACATCCACCGCGGGATGGGTTGCAAATGATTTCATTCGTGCCTTATCTGATCTACAATATTATCATAGCACTTGGTTAATGGAAAACCTCAAATTAGTATAATTATGACAAATTTATCACAAATTAATTTTTTACCATCCAAGAATTCCAAACTAATACATCTATGATGAATTTATTCTCTATTAATTTTCGTTAAATTTTAATGTTAAATTGTTGAGTTGAATGACACACAACAATTAACGAGTGTACCAGTTGAGGAGAGTAGTGTGTTGTTTTTCGTGATATTAATCTAATTTAACGAAAATTAACTGATGATAAATTTATCGAGAACATATAAATTTTGGGTCATTTGTAATAAAAAATTAGTTTGGTGTAAATTTATAACGAATTATAAATATACTAGTTCGAAATTTTCTAGAGCATTAACCATTTATTAACTCCGAATTTAATCTATTTAAGGATTATTATTTTTGTTACATTACGTGGCCACGTTTGAAAAATCAGCAAAAACAAAAGTTGACTGGACAGGATCGGCCCCACGTTCAACCTCTCCCACTCATCATCATCTCCCAACCAGTCAACGCTCCCTCAAAATTGCCATCCAGAACCTTCCCCCGACCGCTGACCGGAATTGCCGGCCACCTTCCCCCTCCCTCCCTTCTTCTCCCTCCGTGAAAAGAGAGACCGAAAAAACTCCATCTTCGTGTCCCTCTCGAAGCAATCCGGCCGGCCCTTCGACCGTCATCTTCTCCAGGATTCCCCTTCTCGAAAGATACAGAGTAACGAGAAACCAATCCAGACCCGTTTCTGAATTTTCTGAATTTTCCCGCCTCCGGAAAAGGACGGATCAAGAATATCCCGCGAAAGTCAAGCCAGGTGGTGCCCCACCAAGGTCGGGATCCCTTTCCGGGCCGGTGCGATCCGAATTGAATATGATTAAACGTTACTGCAATCGCACGGCGTTGTTGGGTTTCTGGCCTCTCTTTAATCTTGAATTTATTCGTTTTTATTTTTTTATTTTTTTTCGGAGATGCTGACGTTGTCGCGTCGCAGGAGAGAGTGACTGGACGGGTCCACGCGTATAAATAGGGGAGACCGGGGAGAGGGGAGGAGATGTCGTCGCCGAGAACACCACCGTCGCGAGGGGGCCGATCTCCGATGTCGATGATGGAGAACCTGCTGGGGCTCCTCAGGATCCGGGTCAAGCGCGGCGTCAATCTCGCCGTCCGCGACGTTCGATCCAGCGATCCGTACGTCGTCGTCAAGATGGCGAAACAGGTCGTTCTTCCCTTTTTCTAGCGCCTGCTCTGATTTCGCCTCCCTTCGCATGCAGCGGCTTGAGATGCGGTGATCTGACCCTTGTTTCGGCCGCGTGTCGAATTAAGGGGGGAAATGGAAATGTGGGTGTGCTTTTGGATCCCTTTTGGTGAATTGGGTCGTCGCCCGCTGATGCGATTGAGGGGGGAAATTAGCTGGTGATGTCTCGCTGATTGATTGTTTTGGGTGAATTCTGTTTCTTCTGGCTGTTCTGTTTCGTGATTATGGAGTTAGGCGTTAAACTTTCATTGAAGAACAGTTAGTCTCCATTTACTCCTGCCAACAACCCTTGAGCTTTCCTCAAGTTGCATTGCGAACTCTGTTCCACCAGATGTGTCATCTGAACGAATGAAGTACTGAGCAGAGGGGCGAGATCTCGATCCAGTTGATGTATAAGCAAATGAGGAGAGAGAAATTTTCCCACAGTTTTTTTAACTGTATTTGATGAGATTTTCTCACTTTTCATGGAGCCTGGAGTCCATAATCTTCGTTGCCTCTTGAAAATTGCATGATGCTGCCTTGAGTTTCTTTGCGTTGCCCATAACGATTGGTTCTGCATCGATTTCTACTGATGGGGATATTAGTACTTTTTTCCATGTTGGTGATATGTTAATAAATCATCTGTACAAGCTTTGACCTGCTGGTCATGCTAATAGATGATTTTTTCACTAGTTCTTGCCTTAGCAGTCTCAAGTGAAGAACGTGCAATCTTGCTTACACTTTAATGAACTCTGGCGAATCATCAGAGTTGCTTCTTCACTGCATGGAACCTAAAAAAGTTTTTAGCTTTTTTAACCTTTTTTGAGTTCTTTAATGCCTTGTTGGCATATTATCTTCCTGTCCTCCAAATATTAACCTTCAAATGTCAAACCCACCTTTTTTTCTTCCCTTTTGCTGTTTAAGACAACGATCCAATGGATCCAATATGAATCGCTTTTTCCCATACCAGGCTCAAGCTTTTGAAGTCTACCCTTTTGTAGAAAGGAAGGGTGGGATATATCCATTCTACTCTTTTCTTTCTGAATATAAATGCATCCTGCTCACTGTTAATTCAATCCTAAACTTAGGTCAAAGAACTTCAAATACTTTTAGTCTGGGCTTCTTGATGTCACATCATTTTTCACTATTCCTATGTGAGGAACTTACTTCAGTTGGATATGTTTTTATATGGTGGTTCATTGTCAAATGTTTTTTATTGCATTGATCTCTCTTAGAATTCCTTTAGTTAAAGAGGGATTAAATGATGCAGAAATTGAAGACCCGTGTTATAAAGAAGGATGTTAATCCTGAGTGGAATGAAGATCTAACTCTCTCTGTTTCAGATCCTACTATTCCAGTCGAGCTGGTAAGCCGTGTCCATAACTAAGTTGGATAGATATGAATTATTTTTTCAATGCTCTTTCCTCATTAAGTTTAGATGATGTATCTTGTATTGAGACTAGATTTCATATAAAAGACATCATCATTAAGTTTAGCATACTCGCATGAAATTTTATAGGGTCATCACAAACCATTTTACAAACGTATTACATTGTAATTTTTTTTTTTCTGTTTTTCAACTTACCTACACAGCTTAGATATGTCAAGTGTTCATGCAAAAGCCAGATCACATAAATGGCAATACATGGAAGGATGCAGTCATAGTGCTTCCTAAATTTTCTCACATATGTTAGTGGAGTATGAAAACAATGAAAAAGAGACTTCACTTTTTATTTGTTTATTTATTGGCTCTTTCACTATTTGTGTATTTAGCTGTGGAAAAGACATTAAAGCAAAGAAGTCATGGCTTAGTGATGCTTTTTAGGGTGCAGAGTACTGACATATATATCATTTAGCGCAAGACCGGCTGCTCTCTTTTCTTGCTTTCTCTACCTTTTCTAACAGTATCACGTTTAATCGCCATCTCATATTTATTATGTTCATCCTGCTGAATAATTTTTTAAAGGTTTTAGATGCAAGTTTCGTTCACTGCAGATTTCTTGGGTCTCTGCCTCATCAGTATTCTTGAAGTTCAGTCTTTACAGATGCTGCAGCTCATTATACAATTAGATTTACCTCTCATCTAGAATTTGGGTTGTTCTCAAACAATTTTGATTGTCTGTAGGATCCACAATGTGATAGGAATAGTATAGGGCAAATGAGATGACCTCATAAAGTAATTGCCATTTTTACTACTGTTAAGAACTCGGAGAGTTCTGACACCCATAGCTTACGTGTAGTGTCCTGTTTCCGCACTTCGGTTCTTTCATACACTTTCAATTCGGCAATCTGAAATAAATTAAGATGGCATTATTCTGCATCTGGTTATCATTATAGTCTCAAGTTCAGTTAATGAAGCTTTTTCTGATTAGGAGAAGACAAATATTGATGTTTCCTCGTGGCTTCAATTTTCCAGGCCGTATTGTTGTAAAATGCAGCAACTACAGCAATTTTTTATCTCTCTCTCTCTCTCTCATATTTTGTTTGGATTCATTCTTAAGTGCAGACTGTTTATGACCATGATACGTTCAGCAAGGATGACAAAATGGGAGATGCTGAGTTTGACATAAAACCATTCATAGAAGCTCTCAAGATGAATCTGCAAGGCCTTCCCAGCGGCACTGTCATTACAAGGGCACAACCTAGTAGACAAAACTGCCTTGCCGAAGAAAGCCGCGTTATCTGGAGTGAAGACCGGGTTGTCCAAGACATGTGCCTCAGACTGAGAAATGTCGAGTGCGGAGAAGTGGAGATTCAGCTCCAGTGGATCGATCTTCCTGGTTCCAGGGGCTTATAAAGCACCTTGATTCTGGCCCATGTTCTGTACTCGAGCCTCTCTTGTTCATACCATCCTGCAAAGTGAAGCTGTTGTATCTTTTTCTTTTGCCCCACTCGTGACTGGATTGTATGTGCTTAGTGAGGCGGTCATGTCGCCAATGCTCTCGTCTCACATGATTTATGGTTAAGCTATTTGAAACAACATGATCACGGTGTGAAAAGTGGTGACTCTGTATTTGCAACTTGCAAGCACTCTTGCAGCCTCATGTCTTGCTATTTCTGGCAATCTTTGAACTTTCTTTGGGGATTGTTTTACTCATGCTTTGGAAAATTTCTACTGGGATTGAATCATCGGAAGCTTACCTTCGGTTCATGTCTCAGTAGGGCTATGATGGTGTTGAGGAGCTTTTTGTTCACAGGTCAAGCGATGCAATGGGAACTGAACTTTTAGTGCGCAGATTGATCTTCCTCCCGAAACACCGCATGAAATTTCTGTTTCTTCATGCACAAGGTCATTAGAATTTGAAAACCGTCGCACTTGACTGTGCATCCTATAAAGTGATAAATTTGCTCTGGTTAAGGTGCATGGAGAATTGTATGCGAATCAAAAGAGAAATCACCGAGGCATGTGTCACGGGCCGATTGATTGGTTCGTAACCACGCGGCAACTCAGGCTCTTTTGTATCACCTAAGCCAAGCCTAGCTCGATCAATCGCACACACCCGGATCGTAGAGAGAGAAAGCCTCTAGAGAGAGAAGCTCTGAAAAGAAAGAAGCTTTATATTACTAAAATAGTTGGATAGATACAAATGAGGGGGAGAGCACCCTTTTTATACTTGAGACCCTCTGATTACATTTGTTGATTTAGAATTCATCCGACGGACGAGATCCCACCGCCTCAACTACCAACAGTAATGGTGGCTACTAATCACCGACACTTATGACAGGAGATTACCAACTACCGACATAAATAGCTAGAGACTAATTACGGTATTGCCCGCCCTTGGAAACTTTAGGAAGAAGGCTCATTGGAAATCCGAGCGAATACAGGAGGTCCTCCACGGAGGTGTCACGGCCGTCTCTCGGGAACTTCTTGGATCGGCCTTCTTTCGGGCCGTGACACATGAATGTGTGTATCGCTGCATTTACAAGGGGTGTACCGGATCTATTGATTATGTTCGGATTGTATCGCAAGTCGTCTTTCTTGTATTAAACTGATTAGTCCACCTGCTCAATTTGGTTTAAAACAAGCCATCAATGCCCCGACAACGCCCAGATTACGGGTTTCACCAGGAAATGCTTTCTAGTACACGATCTACATCTAAAAGATTTATGCCGAACAAGAATCAGATACAAGATTTCATGCTCGACAGGATGATTTGAACCACGAAATGCGCGCTGTCGATGCTCCTGAAATTACAGAGGTCTCCTCTTTGCGATGTGTGAAGTAAGCGTGGTGTTTGGGGGTATTTTTAGTTTGGAGTGACTCCCATGTCTCTCCTTCTTAAATTCACTCCAAAAGCCACGCAACTTTTCCTTTTCATGACTTATAAATATGACCTTGACGTCGCATCAGTTCTCCTTTTCTTGTTGTTTTCACACTCGATTTTTTTGAAAATTTATTTAAAAAATCGTATTCTCCATGGCAATAAAGCAAAGAGAGAGAGAGAGAGAGAGAGAGAGAGAAAGGTCTTACTTTTCGGAAAGAAGACTATAAAATCAAACAAGTCAGTGCTGCCTTGGACTGAGGTGCGTCGACCGCCAGCAAGTTAATGGCATTAGGTACCGGACATCTTCAGGGTCCACGTGAAGGACAAAGAACGAAAAGACAAAGCGCAAGCCGCTATGGCCTCGGCTATATATAAGATGCTTTGAAAGCTTTTTTCTCCCCAGTTGCCTCCATTTGATGTGCTTTGTATAGCCGCACAGGCCAACTTGCCGTGTTACATCGAGCCATCCCTTGACTTGACCCCTCCTCAAATCCATTTAGAAATATCAGATTATTTATTCCAAAGAATCTTAAACTTATTGTATGGTGGTCGATTTTGTCATAGATATTTCAATTTAACCAATTTATTTCTAAAACTTTTAACGATTTGTCAATGTAGACATTTCAACCAATTTTGGCCGAAAATCGCTAATGTGAATGATTGTTAACTGCGAGACACGAGCAAGGGTCATGAAGCTTCTCGTGGCATATTTAGTATTCATGCCAAAGATTTCCAATCAAAATTATCTAAATTGGCAAATTATCAAAAAGTTTAAGATTAAGTTGACCAAATTGAAATGTTTAAAATTAAATTAGCTATTTATAATAGATTTAGGATTTTTTGAATAATTTTACCATGTGAGATCTTTTTATGTTTACTAGCTATTAGGAATTTACACACAAGCACTCATGAGTTAATACATTAAGGGTATGTTTAGTAATCATTTTGTTATCAATAACAAATTCTGCTTAGAAATTATTTTTCCTAATTCTATTCCCTAGACGAGTTTCCAAGTATGTGAAGGCATTTGATAACGATACAAAATTTCTATTCTCGAAATAGAAATGCATTTGGTACAACTCAATTTTTTTTGTAAATTAGCGTTTCTTTTAATTTTTTAATAATTTTATTTCATTTTTCCTTTTTTTTTCCTTTTCTTCTTTTTCTTCTTCCTTTTGCTCATCGCTGGCCTCAACCATGACCAGCAACTGGCCGGACGAGGGCGGGCGATCTTGCGGGGCCTCAGTGAGGTTGAGCCTCAACTTGGCCAGGCAAGGGCGACCCTCGTCGACGGCTAAGCAAGCTCAGCTTCAACGGCCATCGCCGAGGCCCACGACCAACCAGAGGAAGAAGAAGAAGAAAATTAAAAGAAGAAAAGAGAAAAGAAAAAAAAAAAAAAAAACCTTGATTCTAGAGACTAGAGTTGTTCAAGAGAACAAAGAAGTAACTTTTTTTTACTTCTTCATTCTGTTCCAAATCTATCTTTGAGAACAAAAAAATTATTAAATGGATTTTGTTCTTTTTGGTTCCGAAGAATAAAAAAATAAAATTATGCATTATTTGACACGTTACCAATTAGGCCATAAATTTGCACAAGGAGGAATGGCTGCTAAGGATGCGTTTGGTAACGTTTCTGTTCAAAAATTGTTCCAGGGAACAAAGATAGAAAAAACTATTTCTGTTCCGAGGAACAATTTTTGAATAGAAAAACAAGTTTGGTAAACTTGTTCCTAGAATAAAAAAAGAACAGAAACACGTTTGGTAAATTTGTGTTCTTTTTTTGTTTCTTTTATTTTTTTAATATTTTTCCTTTATTTTCTTTCTTTTTTCTTCCTTTTGGCCAGTCGTCGGCCTCGGCCATGGCCAGCGACCGGCCAACGGGGGCTGGCTGCCTCACTCAGCCACGGCGAGGCTCACCGACCCCCGGCAAGGCCGAGCGTCACCGTGGTTGGGCGAGCTCAAGCTCGCCCAAATCCAGCGAGGCCGAGCCTCGCTAGGGGCCAGCGACGCTCCGGCGAGGTCGCTAGCCCTCAACGGCTAGTCGCCGGTCATGGCCGAGGCCGATGACCGGCCAAAGAAAAAAGAAGAAGAAGAAAAAAATAGAAGAGAGAAAAATTGTTTCTCAGAAGTGTTCCGAAAACAAGAAACAATTTATGTTCCAAATTTGTTCCCGTGAACAAAAAAATACATTTGAAACAAAAATGCAAACAAACGCGTTTCTGTTCTTTTTTTGTTCCAAAAAAAAAACAAACAAACAAACAAGATTTGTGTTCATAAACAAAAAAAAAAAGAAACACAAACAAACACCCCCTAACTTGTATTGTACTTGGACTTTTAGTTACATCCACTACATCAATTGAACGAGTTAGTCTAATAAATTGCGTCGATCACATGTCAAGCTACGACCCCCATCAACACTGCAGGTTTCCAAACTTTACCCGTCTATTTACATTTATAATTCATGCAGTGAGTCTCTATTCAATGTTTTCTCATCGTAAAAGGCGAAACTGCAGCAAAGGTAGCTAGTAAAGATAATGTTGCTACCATGAACCCTTACGCTGCACATGCATAGATTTCTTTTATTGCCTACGTATATATAATATAAGAGAACTTTATTTCACCAGGAATTCCTATCCTACACTATCGAGTCTTGAACTGCAGTCTCTAGGTCACCTCTCTCTCCTTTCTTTGTTGTCGATGCCATCCTCGCCACCGTCGGTCTCTCTCTGTGTTGGGTTAGGCCACCACAATCAACCCCGCACAAGGAGATAGGTGGGGGGCGGCTCCCCTCGCATCTTCGCGAGAGAGAGAGAGAGAGAGAGAGAGAGATCCAATTGGTACAGATGGTCGAGCGGTGACAGTTGATCGACGCACCAAGCGGTGACTAGTGTGGCGCGCAAGGCGGTCGTGCGGCGGTCGCTGCAGAGAGAGGTAGAGAAAGGGAAAGGGGATTTGTGTTGAATGAGGGCTTCCTACTCTTGAGAGTAAAGTTTCACAAGTCAAGTTTGCACATGGTAAGTGAACAGGGTGCATCCGCTTTTTCGACATCTTTTTGTTCCCTAAAAAGGAAGAGAGGGAACAGAAGAGTCAAGGAAAAGGCAGAGCCAGCTCAAGCAAAGCCAAAGTGCCATTCCCAAGCTCTCTCAAGAGCCTGAATCTCATGCCATTTAACCCCCTCCTCCTCCTCCTCAAGTTCACCGTCCAAACGTCTCCCCCTTCTTGATCAACCCCGCGAGGCACGATGATCACGGGGTCGGACTTCTACCATGTCATGTCGGCGATGGTGCCACTGTACGTGGCGATGATCCTGGCCTACGGCTCCGTCCGGTGGTGGCGCATCTTCACCCCGGACCAGTGCTCCGGCATCAACCGCTTCGTCGCCCTCTTCGCGGTCCCCCTCCTCTCCTTCCACTTCATCTCCTCCAACAACCCTTACACCATGAACCTCCGCTTCCTCGCCGCCGACTCCCTCCAGAAGCTTCTCATCCTCCTCGCCCTTGCCCTCTGGTCCCACCTCTCCCGCCGCGGCTCCCTCGACTGGTCCATCACCCTCTTCTCCCTCTCCACCCTCCCCAACACCCTCGTCATGGGCATCCCCCTCCTCCGCGGCATGTACGGCCCCTACTCCGGTGACCTCATGGTCCAGATCGTCGTCCTCCAGTGCATCATCTGGTACACTCTTATGCTCTTCCTGTTCGAGTTCCGCGCCGCCCGAACCCTCATCTCCAACCAGTTCCCTGGCACTGCTGCCGCGTCCATCATCTCCATCCGAGTTGATCCTGACGTCGTCTCCCTTGACGGATCCCGGCAGCCCCTTGAGACCGAGGCTGAGGTCGGCAGTGATGGCAAGCTCCGTGTCACCGTCCGCCGCTCCAGCGCCTCGCGGTCAGACATCTTCAAGCCCGCGGCATGGCTCTCTCCACGGCCGTCAAACCTGACCAATGCTGAGATCTACTCACTGCAGTCGTCGCGGAACCCAACGCCAAGGGGGTCCAGCTTCAACCATGCCGAACTCTACTCCGTTGCTGCGGGGCTAGGAGGCGGTGGGAGGGGATCAAACTTCGGGTCTGCTGACGCGTACGGCCTATCAACAACGTTCGGGCCAACGCCGAGGCCATCAAATTACGAAGAGGATAAACCAAGGTTCCCATATGGCAGCGGAGGCAGCACGGCCGGTAGCTACCCCGCCCCAAATCCGGGGATGTTCTCACCAAAGAACAACGGCGGGAACGGAGGGAAGAGGGCCAATGGCCAAGGAGGGAAGAGAGGGGCTGAAGATGGTGGTGGCGGTCGGAGGGATCTTCACATGTTTGTTTGGAGCTCAAGTGCTTCTCCAGTTTCTGATGTGTTTGGGAACAACCATGACTTGCCCACCGGTGCAACTCATGAGAAAGGTAAAATGTTCTTCCCTTTTGTGATTCTGTTTCTAGTGAATTCTGTTTGTGTCCTTTCATTGGGTAATTTGCGGTGAATCATCAGTGGATCAGAATCATATTAAAGAAGGTGATCAGCTGGAGAGAGATGAGTTCAGCTTCAGGAACAGAAGGCCGGAGAATGTCGAAGCGGGCGGCGGGGATGCGATGCCACCAACGAGTGTGATGACAAGGCTCATCTTGATCATGGTGTGGAGGAAGCTCATCCGGAACCCTAACACCTACTCCAGCTTGATCGGCATCACTTGGTCCCTCGTCTCGTTCAGGTTACATCAGTTTGAAAAACACTTCCCCTTGACTCTTTGGCTTCTGGGGTCTGCAAATTTGCATGCTTTTCTGACATATCTTCTCATCGGCATCCATTTCTTTTCCTTCTCGTTTTGGTTCGTTTAGGTGGCACATCGAGATGCCCGCAATCATAGCCAAGTCCATTTCCATACTGTCAGATGCAGGACTTGGCATGGCCATGTTCAGCCTTGGTCAGTCAACTTTCTCTCAACACAACTCTCTCTCTTTCTCTCTCTCGACTTTTATGTTGATTACACTTTCTTTTTTCTGGGTCACGCCCCATTCCTCCATCATTTATGCAAGAGAGCACGCTTTAGATTTTTTTCTGCAAGAACAAGCAAAGTGAAGCGTGGGGTGGGGTGGGGTGGGGAGCAGGAGAGATTCTTGATGTACCCGGCACACGTGGACTCAGTATGTCTAAAGCCTTAAATCAAGGGCTGAGTCCATGCAAATAACGATGTGGTTAGGGTTTTCTGTGCGTTACAGGACCGAATATTCGCCTTCTATAAAGCTTTGCACGTGCAGATTTATCGACTTCTTTTCTTGGATCGGGAAAGATATGTGGGGTGTTATAATGAAGTGGCTGACGGTGAGGTTTGATGAATGAATGACAGGTCTGTTCATGGCGTTGCAACCCAAGATCATAGCTTGCGGGAATTCCGTCGCAACTTTTGCTATGGCCGTCAGATTCCTCACCGGTCCGGCCGTCATGGCTGCTGCCTCCCTGGTAATCGGCCTCAGGGGCGATCTCCTCCGCGTCGCCATCGTACAGGTATGTCCCATACTCACAGAAAGCATCAAACAGATGCAGCGTATGAACTAAATAGAATCTGAACCGCCAAATTTAGTGCTGAGCGGTCTCTCTGTAAGAAACTTGATTGGACCTATGTAGATCTCTTTGTAAATATTCTCTTACAGAATTTGTCCATGCTATGAACTAGAAGTGCTTACAATGCCCTATACAAAATGTTACAGGCAGCTCTTCCTCAGGGGATCGTCCCCTTCGTCTTCGCCAAAGAATACGGCCTACACCCGGACATTCTTAGCACAGCGTGAGTACTGTATTCGTACTTGTAATTGCCATTCTAATTTCACTTTTGCTTGGCTTCTAATTTATGCAATTCCCTTTCTAATAAGCCACTTGATTGATTATATGCAGTGTCATATTCGGGATGTTAATCGCCTTGCCGATTACACTCGTCTACTACATTTTGCTGGGCATCTGAAGAGCGAAGAAAAACCCTAGAATCTCCAAGAGATGATGAAGAATTTGGCTTCTTAATTTGATCGCCAGTCCACAGGATCCTGCAGAGAACATGGAGAACAAATCATAGTGCAGATCAAGCTTTCTTCTCCAATGGTATTTCTAGGAAAATTGTAAAATCATGGTTGTAGTTAATAGAAATTATCTAGCCTGTTTTTTTTAGGTATAAAGAGAAATCTAGGAGGAGGGAACGTTATCCCACTCCAAGGTCAAAGCATGCCACAAGCCTACATTTAGGACTTACAGATCGTCTGCCAACAAGGAATGCTGGCAGTGGGAATCGAACCTACGCATGGTCGATGCAAAGTACTTTATCGTTACCAATTACCTCCCAACATTGGCTCCTTTTCTTTTCTTCATTTTAATTTGGATCGATGTGAAAAGCTAGGAGACATAAGGGAGGAAAAATAGGAAAAGGAGATAGGGAGACAGAGAAAGAGAGTGCTTATTATCATGTGATTACTCCCTCTGGTTTTCTACATTTAAGAATTGGTATGCTAAAGCTTCCCTATTTTGTTCTCCTCTCCATTTCTTGTGCTTTATCCAAAGGGTCAAACCAAAAATAGTATGTCTATGTTCGAAACGATATTAAAACTTGGAATTGGGATTGGGATTGGGATTGGGATTTAGGTTTCTTGTCAAATTAGTTAACAAGAGGTGATAATTATTTCACGTGAGGAAGGTCTAGTAGTATTCGGGTGAGTTTTCAAGCATCTCGACTAGTTCCTCCCTGAGCAATCCTAAGAATGCACTCCCTCACATCGGTCTATTGCATTCGGTATTTTACTCTCGAAATGCTCCCAACAAGACTTGAATCCAAGATCAGAAGGAGATGAGCAAACT
This sequence comes from Eucalyptus pauciflora, assembly GCA_007663325.1. Lineage (NCBI taxonomy): Eukaryota > Viridiplantae > Streptophyta > Magnoliopsida > Myrtales > Myrtaceae > Eucalyptus > Eucalyptus pauciflora. The sequence goes on from VMYD01000077.1 coordinate 1,856,017, forward strand.
CCTTTTCCATCTAAGCCAACACCTTATTGGTAAGGTGTGAAAGCAAAGTAACTTTGCGGATGGATAGCCCAACTCCCCTTTATGCAGTGACCTTAAAGAGAGCTAATCCGGTTTATCTTGTCTCCGACTATACCCTACAGGGTAATTGTTGCATCTCTTTAAGCATCATGCGACGCTATAGTAAAGCAAAATCGGCAGGAGGACTAAACTTTAGATTCATCTATGAATATGGTAAGGTTTGTAGCTTGATCAAACCCTTGAATACAAGTCATCGAGTCAACATGTTGGGCAATGGGATCGGTCAAGTTCATCCAAAGCGCAAAGGATCACTATTGTACCGCAATCATGTAGCGAAATGCTTTGATTACATTAATGGACTAATGGGTTGTCATTTAAGTTGGGAAGAAAGGGGAAAAGGGAGATTGTAATCTTGACAGACACCAAAACATGGGACCGGAGAAATTAGGGCAAAGGAGTGTCCAACATGTTGGGAAGATGCTCTCATGGAGACTGTGTGCTTTTAGAAAATGTCCGTATACAGTGCAAACGAGGGTCCATTCGCCCATCATCATCTTGCCCTCTGTTCTTGACTTTGTTTCCTTTTCACTGTTTTGGACTGTCGTTAGTGGTCTGGTGTGCTTGATTAGATACGATATGTCTCTTCCACGGGTGATTTCGATGTCAATCTCGAGCTACTTTATTTAAATTACCATGAAAATGTCACCCTCTCTGCATAAAGTAGGCTACTGATGTCATGTTAGTTGATAAATGGGGTCGATGGTTGTCAATTTTTTGCATTAATGAATTGTATCTGATCTTGTATAGTGACTAATCTATAAAATGACTAATGGACCATTATCATATTTTTGTGCAGAAAAAATGGGAGAAGGTTTAATTAAGTTTGGGACTTACTTCACTCATTGCTAAAATGCAGCAAACTTTTCATGGACGAACTTGTCACTGTAGCCCTACTAGGTGCCGGTGGGGAAGCTCAAAATCAACTTATAATGAAAATGAAAATAGATCGGAGAACATGACATGTGACCTTTAATTTGCAGATCAAGTCTTTTCACCTGATCAACCACCAAACTGGCGATCGGACTCTTATTATCATAGGGAATAAATGGGCATATTCAATTTAGCCCTTTGGGAGGTTCATTGCATCTTCTTGGCTTTCAAATTGTGCTACCCACCCCCACGCTCCCACGAGCATAATCATTACCATTGCCATTGAATTTAAAATTTCATTCTAAGTGAAGTTTGCAAATAGAGAAGCAACCACCCAATAAAAAAAGGTCATAGGGTGACAGTGCTTGCATGGGGCCTTGACGAGAGCATGGCATCACCAATTAAGATGTCTCCATTCATTGCAAAAGTTACTGAGTTTCCCCTTCCCCATGATCGTCGATGGAGCTCGTGAAGAACATCTCCATATCCTGCTTCTTGCGTCCCTACCATCGCAGTTGGTGGTCAGTAATGCTGTTGTCCATCCAAATTGATTGCCAACTGCGAAGTATTTTCATTTTTCCATTTCTTTTTTTATTATTAGAAATGGTGGAGAGGCACGGCCCTGGAACTGCCTTTTGAAAGTTATAATATAGATTCGGCACCGACATGGGATATTTCAATCGAACCATAGTGGCTCGACCCACTAAGAGCTTGAACGTTTGAGATTGCGAGAGTGTTATTGCAATCCAACTGGCATACTACAAACCGGTAAGTTTCTTCACACGAGGTAGCAAATGCATGTCCAAAGCAAAAGTTAGCAGGAGATTCACTCGTAAAAAGGCTCAAACTTAAGATCTCATGAAAGACAATGTGACCCCTTCACTATTATACCGCCAAGCTCGGCAGTAAGTGCCCGACGTTATAATACGAAGAAAGTAGAGAAGTTCACAACATTTGGAGTTAGGCAATTTGTTTAGGTGAACATAATCGACCATGATGGGATCCTTGACCTCCAGCTGATGTCGCATTCCATCCAAACCCTTCGCATGAAAAGGAGTAATCGTAAGATTTATGTTTGATAGCGGTTGAAGTTCATCGAAAGGCCCCAAATGGCATAAACTAAAGATTCATTGTCTAACGACGACATAATGTATCAAGAGTGCCCAAGAATCTCTTTCGTTATACACATTCGCAGAATACTTTTCTTAGGCCTAATATCCTAAAAAACTCAAACTTTAGCTCTTGTCCCAATTTTACCTCACGTCTTATAAAAAAATCACCAACTTTAGACCATGTCCTAATTTTACTCTAAACTTTTTTTTGTCTTGTAAAAAACCCTCAACTTTAGGTCCAATATCAATTCTACCCTAATTTTTTTTTTGTCTCATAAAAATATCCCAGCTTTAAGTCTAATTTCAATTTCACTCTAATTTTTTTGTCTCATAGAAGATCACCAACTTTGCTCTCCATTAATCCTTTCTCAAAAATCACCCTTTTTGATTTTGCGTTTGTCAATTTTTTGAGCTTGAGAGTGTTCCATTTTCACGGTCGGAGAGATCACACCCAAGATGCTCGAACAGCTCATGCTTGAGAGTTTTCCATCTCTCAATTGTCAACGAGAAATTTTGAATGAAGGATTAATGAAGCCAGATTTGTGACTCAAATAAAAGTTTGTGGCTTTTTATGATATTGTAAAAAATTTAGGCTAAAATTGGGACAAGACATAAAGTTGAAAGTTTTTCATAGGATAAAAAAAAAGGTATAAGGTGAAATTGGGACATAGCATGAAGTTGAGGGATTTTTTATGGGATAAAAAAAAGTTTATGATAGAATTGGAACTAAAGCTAAAGTTTGAAATTTTTTAAGGTATTAGGCTCTTTTCCTTGTGTACAGTGTATTAAAGGATCGAATAAGATTATACCTTCGCATGACATACATGAATAGTAAATAGGAGACACTATGATTTAAATACCGAATTTAAAATAAAAATGTAAAAAAAAAAAGATCACGCAAAGCTCCTATCATTTATGGAGATATTATGCACATGAGACGGGGAGGATTAATATGTCCCAAACCATGTACGCACATGTATGGGACCTGTGGAAGTACGTACAGACATCATTCCAGACATTGCACTAAAACTTAAAGTTTTGGGCTGTGGTTAGGGGTCTGGTGTGCTTGATTAGATATGATATGTCTCTTCCACGGGTGAAAATGCTCTCAATCTCGAGCTACTTTAGTTAAATTACCATGAAATTGTCACCCTACTGATGTCATGCTAATTGATTAATGGTGTCGATTTTTGTAAATTTTTTGCAGTAATTAAATGATTCAACTTGTATCGCAACTGTACTATATAATGACCAGTGGACCATTATTGTATTTTTGTGGGAAAAAAGAAAAAAGAGGCTTTCAAATAGGTTTGGGACTTACCTCGCTATCAACTAAATGAGCCTGTCACCATAGCCCTACTAGATGTGAGTGGATAAGTCAAAGGTTGAACACCGATACTTAGGTTCATCCTTCGAAAAGTTCTTCTAAAATCGAAAATAGGCTAAAAATCAAGTCTTGAATCATTCGACCAACCACTCGATTAGTCACTAGAATCGTAATAATATAGGGAATAAATCCGGATATTCAATTTAGGACTTTAGTGTTGAAAACTAACAAATTGGATATTTCTATAATAATAAAAAAAAAAACATGTGATATTATATATAAATAAAATAGATATATCCAAGAGGCCAAAAGAAGAAATAGAAGAAGGATAGGTGGTGACAATGCATGCATGGGGCCTCGAAGAGGGCTTGGCATCACTAACCAGGACCGTCTCCATTCATTGCTAAAATGAGTGAGTCTTCCTTTCTCATCATCATCGATTTCATATCGTGCTTCTTCTGTCCCTACCATTGCAATTTTTCTGGTTCAATGATGCCGTTATGCATCCAAGTTGATTACCAATTTTAAATTTCTTTTTCTCCCCAAGGGACAATTTCCAGAGCTGCCTCTCCTGGAGTTACCATCAAGATTCAATACTTGTTTAGAAAATGTTTGAATTGAATCATAACTACTTATTTTATTAAGAGCTTGAAGGTCCGAAATTAACAAGCATGGTACTGTACTCCCATTGGCATACTCAAAACTAGTAAGTCTCTTCATAAGAGATAGCAAATGCCTATCCAAGATAAAACTCGAACCCATGATCTCATGAAAGATAGCGTCTTCACCGTGGACTACCAAGTTCGGTGGTAAATGTCCAACATCATACCCTGAAAAGCAAGCAGGTGATTTGTTCGGTTGAATTGAATTGATCACGATGAGATCCTCCATCCCAATTAGTATTTTCACTCGATCTCACCGTCCATCCAAATTCTTTCAATGAAAAATGATTAAGTGATGTTGTAATATCAATAACTAAATAAGTAAAGTTTGAAGTTTTTCGAGAGACATGAAGTTTAGAGAGCACATAAAAGCTTCTTCCCTTGTGATACGGGGTATTCATAAATCGAATTAGATTTCACCCAACACATGACAGAAGTAAATTCTAATTTGGAGACACTATAATTCCAACACGAAATTTCAAAAGAAAAAAAGAAGAAGAAAAAAGGTAAAATGGGCCCCCCCAATTGAGATATAATGCACATGAGACAGAGAGAATTAATATATTCTAAAGCATGCACGCACTCGTATGGAGGATCCCATTGCCCTTTAAAGTACGTACAGACATCATTCCAGACATTGAACTACAACTAAAGGTTTTGCAAGACAAATCAAAAGGCAAGCAAAGCTGTGTCCTCTTTCTTTATCCTTTTTCTTTTCCCTCTTTATATGGATAGTCTCTCCTCCACAAGCCAACTTAATTATTATTTAAAGAAAAATATTTGATAACGGTCTTAATTTATTATTAAAATATCAGTCTATTTTAAACAATAAAAAATTAAATAACTAATTATAAATTATTATGAAGTCCACTCATTTAAAAATTTATAACTCACAATAAACTATTATTCTCATAATAATTCGAAAAATATTATGTTAGCAAAATTTTTATTTAAATTGCGCATATGATAGCAGTATATCATATGAATAAAATTCATGAGTAATACCTAAATCAAAAAGGAAAAAGGAAAAGAAAGGAAGAAAGGATAAAGAGAAACCCTACTTGATGTTTCCCACTAGTTTGTGTCGGGCCGGCCATTTCAACGACATCGCTTTATGGACTTTTGTACCCCTCTCTCTCTCTCTCCCTTTGTATATTCTTAGCCCTAGGAGATTCATAGTAGATTTATACAGGGAGAGATAAGGATATACGTAGAATATCTCCCCTAGACTAATCAGACATTCTTCTGCAATTTTCTAGACCGAGAATGATAAATTATATGAATACACGTGAAAAGTTGAGCTAGACCCACTAGGGTTTCCTTAAGAAGGCAAGAGGCTTTCCTTCCTCCAATGCAAAATCATCTTGCCTTCGAAACATAGCAAAATTTGAAGTTCATATAGCCCAAATTGTCATTGGAGACGCGGTCATCGCCTCAATGACATCGCTTTTGATTGCAATCTTCCCACTATGAACATCAAAGGAAACCCTTGATGTTACTAAACTTCTTTTATCGTTATGCGAACTGATTATGACAAGCTGAGCGTCTAAAAAAGTCAATCGCTCTTATGCGTGGGGCCACGTTCGTTTAGCACGTTCCCCTTTCACCCCCATCAAGTCGCCAAGTGAGAATAGAAATTGATGGAGAACTTGCGTGTCTTAAGCGTCAAAATGACCTTCTAAGCTGAGGTAAAAAACAGTGCACAAATCGCCACGAATCCGTCAAGAGGAGAAGCCAAAGGGAATGGGGAATCGAAATTAGTCGGGGCATCATTGAAAATCGGAAAAGGATGGCCATGCGTTTTTCACAACTGGGCCACTGTCATATCAGCTACCGACGGTATTGAATATGCATGCCTCGTAAGGGCAATATGCCATTTGATTCGATTGATTTGCCCTTGCGCGCACTTGAGGGAAAAGCAGTCCAGTGGTTTGGAGCAGACACCGGTAGTTGTCAAGCATGAAAATGCAGTCAATTATAACAGAAAAGACAACCACTCCATTTCAAAAATCAATTTCTGTCTTAGATAGATATTTTTATTTTTTATTTTTTGAATAAATTTCTAAATAAAAATACGTGTTTGATAATGATATGATTTTTTTCTCAAAATATAAATTTATTTGATAAAAACACAAAAAATTTGCCTTTTAACCGATACGAACAATAGGCGATCGGTGGCAACTAGGGACCAGCAATGGTGGGCGATGGATGATGGCGATCAACGGCACGTGGGCAATCAACTAATAATGAGAGCGAATAATGAAAAGAGTTTTTATTTCTTATTTATATTTAAAAAACAGAGAAGTATGACAATTCTTACTTCTTAGTTTTATTTCAAACTTATTTCTGGATTAAAAAATTATTTTAGAAATAGAAAAATGAAATTTCGTTACCAAAATGAATTTATTTCAGATCTATTATCGAGAATACAAAAATAGTTCTTATCAAAAATAAAATAGCTATCATGAACAAAAAAACTACATTTGCTCGGTCATTTTATCATAGTGCCATGGGAAATTTCCAAGTAAGGTTATGAATTTTACGTTCAATTTCCTCGATGGAGCCTTTAAAGTGAATTCCATCTTAAATAAGACTTTAGAGTAAATAATATAGTTGTACAACACATCTTCGTCCCATGAGCACGTGTAACTCGCAGGACACTTTCCGCGACAATGACAAGCATTTTCCCTAGGGAAATCGTTGTTGTATTTTCGTCGTTCTCCTTCTTCTCTTTCTTCTTTTCCTACGCACGCCTCCGTCTTCTTCGCCCTCACGCCTCCGTCTTCTTCCGTTCTTATCCTTCTTTTCACTTTTTATCTTCTCCATCTCCAAACGCCGTGTCCCAGCCGTCGTCCCGCCTCTAGTGCTACCACCGTCGGGCCCCGACCACAGAGCCGGGCCCCACCACCGCAGCCGTGGTGGTAATCGACGTCATGCGGCCACATTCGAGAGAGGTTGCACGAGGCACATGACTGCATCGGAGCAAGTAGGGTGGCGGACCTCTCTTTATTGCATTACGGGCCCGTTTGGTTCAACTTTGGGGAAATAGCTTTGCATTTTCCCAAGTATCTTAGACTGAATGGGCATTTTGTAAATGCTAGTGTGTTTAGACACTAAAAATGTGTATATTTTGCAAAAGTAGCTTTAGGTTGAAAAGAAAAAGGAAAAATAAAAAGAAAAGAAAAGAAAAAAGGGAGGAGATCAGCTCGATGGAGAGGGGAAAATCGTGGGGGGAGGTGGCTCTACAGTGGTGCCGGTGGCGATAGGGAGGCGGCTAGTGGCAGAGGTCGCGCGACCTCAGGCGAGGCTTCCCGGCGGCCAGATCTGGCCGCTCGCAGCTGAGCGTCACCCATCAGCTGAGCTTCGCGGTGGAGTAGCAAGGCCGAAGAAGACAATGAACAATGTCGTATGAGGGCAAAAGAGAAAAACACAATTATAATGAGGGCAATATTGAAAAGAAAAAAAAAAAAAAAAAACTCATTAAACCTTCTTGTATCAGCATTCCACAGCATTCCAAATGCTAGTATTTGGCCAAAGACACCTCCAAATGCTGAACCAAATGCCTAAAATATTTCCCAATGAGCTTTCAGGGCTTAAAGCCCCCTCGAAATACTGAACCAAACAGGACCTACAATCTCAAAATCAAACTAGGCTGAACCTCGACACTAGGGCCATAAAGTGGCCGCCTCAGGCAAACGCAGATCTATGGCCATGCAGGCCATGGCGAGGAAAATGACACGCACGTGAAAACTTTGCCAGCAAAGATTCGGTCAGCCGGTGAACCGAGACGTGTTTTGAACGAGGTCTGCTATGCGGTCACTCTGTAAGGCTCTATTTAAAATTGTCCCCGATGCCAACCACGACGGGAATCGGTCCAAAATCAGATACTGTTGTACTATGATTAAGTGGAATTATAAAAAGTTCAACGAAAAAGAAAGTTAAGAAAGGGAGTGGTGATTAACGGACTTCCGTCGGTTCGCCCAAGTCCTCCTTGATAAAATCAACCGGTGCTTACAAATCACGTGGACCCTTTGATCATCTCTCGGCCCATAATGATCTGGTTTTGGGCCTTTCTCACGTCTATTTTCTTTGGCATCGGCTTATGAGGAATCATTCTTCGTGGCCCAATAACTTGATTGGGCCGCGTAGAAGACACTCTCATCACCATCTCCTCTTATTCATACACCTGCAATGTGCGGTTATGCGAGTTCCACGGCTCGAGAAAGACCGGGCTTTTCACCAGTCTGGAGGGGGTTTCCAATGGTGGTGTCCGGATCCCAGCATGGATCAAAGAATAGCTCCGCCTTAGAGACTCTAATCGGGGTGTGTTATAATAAGAGTGATGGATGGTGCTAGAGCTGCAGGGTAGCTATAATTAGGAGTGAGCATGATTTCGGGATAGAATCTAGAACTCATCTGATTCTAGGTTCTAGTGGAACTCGATCCAACTCCCGGCTGCTATGCGATTCCGTTCTTTCCTAGCTCCCGGGTAGGAATCAAACCAAATCAAGTTTGGGAACCGGAGAATCGGATCATGTAATCCTAAAATAGAAATTGATATATATTATACGGTATTCGTAAGGGTCGTGAGGCAGATTAGAGTTCATGTGATTCATGATCTTTTCCTACTCATACCCCAGAAAAGCTGTTTATTGCTTAAGTTTGAGATCGCTTGCTTCGTTCGCTTAGCTTTTACACTCGGCTTTTTCAATTGGCAAAGCTAGCGACACCCGCTCAAGCAAGAAGAAGAAGCTTCTCCTCAGTTGAAGCAAATGCAAAAGGACGGCTAATTGGTAATCCGAGTGTCACTTGCAAAGTATAATATTCTAATGAGCAAAAGGAGGTTAGAAAGTTACATTCCATCAGTAATAGTGACGGCATTATATTGCCTTCATTTTCGTTTTACTTTTTACTAACAAAAAAAAATAAAAGGAAATTGATTGGTTCTCGAGTAAACCCCGAAACTGATGACAATGTAGGTTATAGGTTTCAGGGTATACATAATATATTTCAGGTTCCAAAAATTGAGAAACTGAATCCAATGGATAAGTTTCAACTAAAACCTCGACCAACCCTAGAATTGCAAAATCATCAGGGTTATCACATTTCCCACATGGGAAATGAGAGATATGGAATTTGACTCCTCGCCTTTTTAGGGGTTGAGAGTGGGGATATTTAGTTTTCGGTGTAGAGTTTAACTCATGCTCTACAAAAAGCAGAGCAAAAGCCGAAAAGTGAATCGGGAGTTAGAGTAAGATGCTAAAAAAAATTGCAAGAAAAGAATTTTTCTATTAACTCCTTACAATATTCTCGTATCTTACCTTTCAGATATTCAAAAATAGAAATGGTCAAAGGTGATACTTTGGATAAAAAAATCACATGATCATCAGCAGTCAGGGCAAGCGGGCATGACTCGATGTAAATCTAACCCCTGTATTAAACGTACGTCAACGTAAATTATTCATCATGGGAGTATACATACAGAACTTGGTATGGTCTCTTCGTTTTCTTCCATATAATAACTCTGAAACCCTAATTTGTTGGAGTTTGGTGGGGCACAACATTATCTTCATGGTACCACCCCATTCGGTGGTTGCGTTGGTATGTGTTCATACCCTCTTCACGGTAGGGCGAGAGTTCGAACCTCCAGATTTGCATAATGCGCATTCATCAGTGGACTTAAGTGCGACGTCATGGTGGTGAGTCCTATGTTAGCGTCGCTCCAGGTTTACGCCGCCGGCTACCAACTGTACGGCGGTTCCTGAATTTAAGTTTAACGCCACTAGAGAAGTGAGCAATCAAGGTTATGAAGCAACTGGCACGCGTTTTTATAAGGTGCAGCTCTCTGTAAGCGAGATCGTGGCAATACAAGAACACGGACACAATTTTTTTGAAGGTAAAAGAGCGTGACTACAACTGCAAGACTGCTCAAAGATAATTATGGCACGACCATAAAATAAATAGCACAAATCAAACAAATTATATTTCAGTTCTCTTTACTTTCCGACACCGTACTTTTATCTTTCAGACTTGTGTCATATTTTTTTATGGATTTCACGTCATTGATTAAATTTCAACATAGTATCTTTGTGTTTTCAAACTTCGTTGTCAATTAATTCCATCATATTTTGTTTACGTTTGGTTTCATTATAGAGCCTGTACTTTTTAAGTTCTCTCATCGATTATATTCCAGTACAGTTTGTGTTTGTACAATTTTGTTCGAAGTAAAGTTGTTGATTTCCTTAATACCTATGATATTTTCTATTCAGATTCGACACGGAACCAGTCTTTTTCAAATGAGAACTTGAGAACTACTCTCGACAAAAGGTATTTCATCACAAGAGAAGTTCTTGCAAAATAGGTCCAGATCACGATATGGATCGAAGACTAGCTCCTCCTTAGGAGACTCTTATCGGGGTGTGTTATAGTTAGATTGATGAATAGTACGAGCACTGTAGGAGAGTTAAAATTGCGAAAAAAAAAAATCCCATTAACTTTTTATAATATTCTCACATTTTATCTTTCAGCTATTCAAAATAAAAAATTTCAAATGCGATACTTTATATTAGAAAATCATATGATCATCGGCGATTAAGGCAAATGGCCCTGACTCGATGTAAATTTAATCCTTGAAATAAACTTACGTCAACGTAAATTATTTATCTTGGGAGTATGCATATGGAAATTCAATTTCCTCTTCGCTTTCCATATAATAACTCTAAAAACCTAATTCGTTGAAGTTTTTATTTTTTATTTTATATCAAAATTTGTCGAAGTTACGTGGGCAAAATATCATCTTCTTGATTCGCTGAAATCAAAGCAACTCCACGCATCTCGAGGGGACATCTTCTGCCTTTGTTTAATATAAGTTCTGAGCTTGGGAAAAGATAGAAAGGATCTCGAGGCGCAATGACAAGTTTGAGGCCATTAAGAATCCGTTTGATGATATTTCTATTTTGAGGAATGATTTAATATATATATAAAATAATTTTTATTGAAACAATTTTTAGTAAAAGAACGTGTATGATAACTAGACAAAATTTTTATTCTTAAAATGAAAAAAAAAAAAATAGGAATGTGTTTGGTATAATCCATAATTTTTTTTAAGTAAAATTTCTTTTAAGTTTTTAATAAGTTTTAAGATTTTTTTTCTTTTGTACTTTTTTATTCTTCCTTGCCACTGCTCGTTGGTCGACTGTCGCTAACTGCTGCTACCACCACCGACTGATAGTCTATGATCAATGGTCGAAGGCGACAGCGGCCAACAATGGCCGGACAACAAGGGGCAACAGAGAGGGGTGACAGGTGGCAAGGAAGAAGAAGAGAAAAAAGGAAATAAAAAATAACTTATTTTTAGAAATTATTCTCATGAACAAGAAGTTACTTTTTTATACTTCCTATTCTTATTCTAAATATATTCCCTAACCACTTTTCTCGTTTGAATAATAGAAAAATTAATTGGCATTGCCAAATGGATTTCTGGTTTTTTTTTTCTATTCCGAAGAGCAAAAGAATAAAAAAATAAAAGAATATAAACATTGCCAAACAGGCCCTAAAGAACTGAGTGATCAAGGTTTTGGAGTAACTGGCACATGTTTTTAAAGAAACAACCATCTAAACTAAGATCGTGGCATCATGAGAATATGGACACAAAATTTTTAGAGGTAAAGGAGCATGGCTACAATTGCAGGAGAATTGTTCAAAGATGGTTATGGCACAACCATTATAAATAACACAAATCAAACAAATTTACTATCTTTAAGTTATCTTTACTTACCTACACTGTACTTTTATTTTTCAGACTCGTGTTGTCAATTAAATTTCAACGTATATCTCTTATCTAGGTATCAAATCGTCAACTAAATTTTAATATAGCATTTTCGCCTTCTCAAACTTTGTTGTCTAACTAAATCCTAGCATAATATTATAACATCTTACCTTTCGGCTATGCAAAATAGAAATCATCGAAGGCAATACTTTGGATCAAAAAATCGTATCATCGTTGGCGATTAGGGCAAGCAGCCCTGACTCGATGTAAATGTGATCATTGAATTAAACTTATGTCTACGTAAATTATTAATGTTGGGAGTATGCATATGGAAATTGAACTGTCTCTTCATTTTTCATACAATGACTTTAAAATCATAATTTGTTGAATTTTTTTTAGTTAATACTACGAAAAACTCTAAACTGGTACATTTATGATAAATTTATCCCAAAAATCATAAATATGTACACATTTGATAAATTTATCATAAACTAGTACATTTCTAATAAATTTACCATATCAAAATGTTGAGTTGGATAATGCGTAACAGGTGACTCGTGTATTAGTTTGAGATATTACTCTCCATTTGTTAGAGTTGTGTGGTTTTTTTGTGATATTAATCCAATTTAACGGAGAATATATTTGTTGCGAATATATTAGTTTGGGATTTTTGGTGGTTAAAAAAATTAATTTTTAGTAAATGTGTTGCAAATGAACTAGCTTAACATTTTTTGTGGCCATTTAAGATAAATTTATCATAGGTGTATCAATTTAAAGTTTTTGATAATAAAAAAAATAGTGTGGAATAAAGTTGTCATAAGTGTATCAATTTAAGATTTTGTATGGTATTAATTTATTTATTTTTGGATTATAAATTTTTAATTTTTTTTCCTTTTTTTGGTCGGTTTCTGTTGAAGTTAGGTGGGGCACACAATATCATCTTCTTGATTCGCTGAAATCAGAGCAGCCCCACGCATTTCAAGGGGACATCTTCTGGTTAACCTTTTTCTTTTTTTTCCTTTTTTTTTTGTTTAATATAAGTTTTGAGCTTGGGAATCGTACCAAATATATTATTGCATGGGGATCTATCATCTCTTTTTTGAAAAGAGAAAAATAAAAATACCAGATAAATTTTGAGCTTGGGATATGTACCCAATATATTTTATCCATGGGGATCTATGAAACTTTTTTCAGAAAAAAATAAATGAAATAGCAAAATCAGATCTACTATTTTCTATTTTTATATAAGAAACTCTTACCAATGATTTTCTTTTTTCTTTTTTATTTTGTATGGTCCTTTTTTTTCCCTTTAATTTATTTTGAATGAAGCAGATCATCTCTCTCGGTAGGCACTCATTAAGCATACTTAACATTAGCACGACCAATTCACAAATCGCGTGATGTGCGAATTATAGTTAGCAATCGATTTCATCCACTTATTTAAAGGCTTACTTTCACTCCTCCCAATCATTAAATCACCAAACTTTATCGTCATATCTCTCGATCCTCTATTGACATATCGAAACAATAATTTTTTATGCCACAAAATTTTATGCAAATAAAATAATGATTTATTTATGGAAAACGACATTATCTTTTTCCGTGATAACGACATGAATGGTCCTAAATTTTAGTGTGATGCGGTCCTTGAGTTTTTAATCTATTCAATGTGATTCATAGATTTTGGATACATGCTCTAACTAATCAATGGACCAAATGAAAATATTTAATGTTATTCCTGAACTTAATTAATTGAATGTCGATTTCGAATATTTTTATATAATTCAATGATTAGTTGAAACATATATAAAAATTCATGAACTACATAGTACAGACTAAAAAATTCATATTCCATTGCAAATGAAATCAAAATTCATAATTTTTTTTTTTGGCTTTCCTTTTTTTAGCTACCAAACGCACCCACCCAAATAATGCACTTGGCCTTTTCCCTAAATTTCAGGTGGGCCCGGGGAATCGGGCGAATCATTGAATCGGGCGGCAACGGACAACCACATGCGGTACGCGGAGATCGGAGACCATCCATTAAAATAATCACGTGGGTGGCCGATCTAAGGGGGGACCCACTGAATCATTTGAGTATCTCGGGCACAAATCGCAAATCACCACTCCAGATCTAATCCCGCTTTAAGAAAATAATAATTAAATCTTAATTAAACAAAATCATTTCCTTGTTCTGAATTATTTTCGTTCTTTAACTCCAAGAAACTCGTGGGCCCTTCCTTGCTATTTATAATCATGCATTAAAGAACGAGTCAATCATGCAGTTTTTTTCATCAAAAACCTCATACCGACACTCCACGACACACCTACCACACACTAATTTTCGTCTCGTTGAAAATCCTAAATCGAAAATCTCATTATACATTTATCTCAAATTAATTTTGATCTCATGAAAAATCTCGAACCAGTACCCTTGATCCAAAATATACCTTCCACATCATATCCCAAATAGTAGACTTGCGTTGAGTATACAATTTTGGATTATTCACAAGACCAAAAATTGTTTATGCCGATTGCAATTCTTTGAGATGAAAATTAGTTTGAGTTAAATGTATTAGGAGGTATCAGTTTGGAATCTTTAATGATCAGTCCGTGATTCTATATGTGTGTGATCTTTTTAAGTTGATGGGGATGTCCAATAATATATCTTATCAAAATGGTTATAGACCGGTTTCTAAAGCCATAAATGCTTACTTGAGTTATTATATGAGTGAATTATATTCACTAAATAATTTAGAATGGTAAAACCTAAAATAATATGGGTGTTCAATGGATTTATAATTTATTTAGACACTATTCATCTCTATAACTCTCTCAACCTCACTTGATCTCATGCTCGCTCGCTCATCATCCTTATCTCAGTCTAGATATGAGTTTTCCTAAATTTAGTTAATATGGGTTAGGTCGAATCAAATATGAGTCGACTATGCATGATAATAATCAAAGCAGCTTAAATAGGTCAATTAGAGGACTATTTTCGACGCGATTCATCCATCCAATGGGTGCCCCGTTTATTCGGCATGTGATATGATTAGTCAGTACGTCACACATGAATTTCTTTAATCTTACACGGACATGTGATCTCAGGCAAGAGATTCGCGCTCTCGCCAAGCAGCTGATTCTTTTCTTAATTTTAATATCAGGATCAAGGTACGCTCGGAAAAATCTACGACTTTAATACGGCCCGTATGCGGACAAAAAAGATTCGGTCCTCTATTGGGAGATTGTTTATTGTCGTCATTCCCCGGGTATGGCCAAGGACGATTCTTTTTCTTTCTTATTTTCCTGATTAATAATTTAAAATTATGATTGGCGACATTTCAAGATTTTAGGTGGGGCGGGGAGAAATACCGACGAAGGTTGGTGGGTGGATGGCGACGGAAAGCACGTCACGTGGCGGGATTCGCCGATTCTCGTGACCTTTCTTCCCCGTCCTTTTTGCCGCCTTCGGGCCTTCGCGGCTTACGGACCAAAAAAAAAAGAAGTTTGTGAAAAGTGGATGTATGAAGGGATGTTTCGTAACATTATTGGATGGTGAATGTAACTCGCTTATTGAAACGACAATTTATTGTCTTTTGTGCATCGTATAAGATCGCTTAAAGATGAATTGTTTGATGGTAAGAAGTCTCGTGTCAGACTGGCTGATGTTAAGTTTACATAAAAAGAAAAAGTTTCCAAAAAGTTACCGACAAAAATATTATTATTGGACGTTGAATGTGACCCACTTATTGAAACGACACTTTATCGTCTTTTGTATTCCATAAGATCATTCAAAGATGAATTGCTTGATGGGTAATGTGACGGCCCGAGCGGCGGTGCGTAGGGAGGAGGGATGGCGGTGCATCCGCGCCTCGGTCCTCGGACGTGCGCAAGGAAGGAGTCCCTCTCTCTCTTGTCCCACATCGCCTAGGAAGGAAGTTCTGGGCTGCCTTATAAAGCAATGGGCTCTTTGACTGTATATACGCATTTTTTTGGAGTAGTATGGGCTGTTCCAAAAAGAATAAAACCGTGAGGACTTAATGTCCAAAGCGGACTTACAGGTAAGAAGTCCGGCGCATATGGACGTATTGAGTTGCTTGTGAAGCTCCGATTGCTTTAGTATTCGTAAATATTCCGGGCTCGTGGATTACTAGAATGAATTTTCAATGTGCGGGACTCGAAGTACCATGTGAGATCCGGCTTCGTAGGCCATTAAAAATAATCCATCTCGCGTTTTCATGATGCTAACCCGGTTTCTCATTCGCGTTTTACTTCGGCAGTGGCTTTCCATCTGCGACATTTATGTATTCCGCATCGCTTGCACATGGGTCAATCAATGGATCTTTGCATTAGCCGGTTCCCGTGAACCTTCCTCCCCGCCCTATTCGCCATCTTTGGCCCTTCGCTGCTTCCCGAATTGAAAAGTCGATTGCTAATATAATGAAAAGACTTGACCAAAAAGAGAAAAGGTTTCCGAAAAAGTTACCCACTAAAAAAAGTTCACGGAAAGTTGATGTATGAAGGCACGTTTCATAATATTATTGGACGTGGAAGGTGACCCACTTATTAAAATGACACTCTAATCATCTTGTGCATTGCATGGAATCGATTCCGTCATCCACACTTAAGATCACTCAAAGATGAATTGTTTGTAGGTAAGAAGTCCTCACTCCGACCGGCGCATATAGATGTATTGAGCTGCTTGTGAAAGTTCCGATTGCTCTAGGGTCCATAGATATCTCGGCAAAGGCGGCTCGTGGATTTACTAGAATGAATTTTTGATGTGCAGATTCGAAGTAAATACGTGGGGATCCGACTTCGCTCTCCATTAAAAATAATCCAACCTCGTGTTTTCATAATGCTAACCTGGTTTCTCATTCGCGTTTTACGTGGGCAATGTCTATCCATCCATGACGTTTTTGGTATATGGGTCAATCAATGGATCTTGCATGCGTCCAACCTCTTTCCACTTAATGATTTAAGGTTGTAAAAGTTAATATTCTAATATGGTATTAAAGCACGTCCCTTTCCCAGAATATGGTCCTTAATTTCTGTGTCTAGCTAGAATTGCTATTATCAATTATTGGCAAATAAATTAGTGGAAAGAGTTAATGGCAGATAGCTTTCGACCAAAAAAAAGAAAAAAAGGCAGATAGTTGAGCATAGAGGACACACAGGCCTCACATTATTTAATAGGACCCAGCACCTAACATATGTCAGCGTCCTCCATGTCAGAATCACATGATGAAAAGGTGGAACATCAAATTCCTTGGAAAAACATATCGTGGTGTGAGAACCTTTCATGGGCTATCAAATTCCTTGCCGGCAAAGACTTCTTTCATAGCATTGCTCGGTTCGGATTTGGTGCTTTATGCCATTTCATTTGGAAAAAAAAGGAATTCAATCATATTTCGTGGAGACTGCTCGGCCATTCCAGCCTTGAAGAACCACTTGATCAAGGTGGTTAGAGATAAAGCTTTACTTTTCTCTAACGTTCTGCCTACTCCAAGAAACAAGCGACTACAAAGAAGTTGGGGCTTCGACCCATCTATCTTCAGCTCAGCTCCTTGCGAGGTCCCTTCCGCCCGTGTGCTACACCGAATTTAGTATAGAGGGTCAGCTTTGGGTTTGTCCAGCCGTGTGGCTGTTTTGCTATTATCTTTCTAGTTTTCTTGTTGCTTCTGCTTCTTTCTCTCAGTTTCTGTTGTCCTCTGGTTTTTGATTCGGTGCTCTCTCACTATTCCTGCGCCTTGCAGCCATAGTGTGAGTTTTGGTTCCGAATTTTTGTACATTTGTCCAAAGCTTATATAATTTCTTACCTTTACCAAAAAAAAAAAAGGTGGAACATCAAGAGAAATCACATTCGTGTAAAAATAGATCAAGTGACTACGTGAAATTCATGGTTATCCCAATCAAATTCAAGGATTTTCTTTTTTTTTTAGTAGGGTAAATTTTGATGTTCGAGAAGACATATAACTAAAAAAAAAAAACACAACTCTTAACACAACTTTTCGGTGCTAGACTTCGTAGATTTTCGTAATTCTTTATCATCATTCTATTTTTATTGCAATTTGGAATCGGATTATTAAGTGATAGGCCATTGAATTGAGTTGAATTCTAATAAATTTGAGAAAAAAACAAATAGATATATTATTAAAATGGAGATCGAATTTAATGACCAATCAAATTAATTGAACCGATTTTTTTTAATTGAATTGAATTAACTCATGCAATTTCCAATATATCAATGTAGAAAGAAATCTCCCATCCTCCTCTCCAAATATATATATAAGAGAAAATTAATTTGAATAAATCGTTTGTAGTGATACTGTTTGGAGATGAGTCTCAATTTTAAATCACTCCTAAAGGTTTCTTGCATCTTATATACGACCCAAGATGTTATAAGCTCTCACACTAAAGGCAGTGTCTATGTCAACACATAATGCTTGCTAATAGATTTGATCAATTCGTAAGTCCGAGCTTAAAATATTACCTACGCCGGCCCATCGCAAAAAAAAAAAAATGATATAAGCAAAATGCAAGTTGGATGAACCTGGCCGGCCTTATGGTTATAAGGAATGTAAGGGAGAAAAAGCTATAGACTTTAGATGGCACATTCTTGTTTGGAGCCGGGTCCACGTGGATCAAGTTCGCCATAGTCGTTTAATCATGTGAATCTCACATGTTGGTCTTATGTGATCAACAATTTTGATTGCTTTTTGTTCATGGATACAGGTTTTGATGAGAGTTTTTCTCATTAGAGAGGTCTTTCTAATACTAATTGGAAGCATAATGTTTTCATCCGCGTGATATTGGAATATATATTTTTAGTACTAATTATTAATTTACTTCAATCCCATTTCACATGAATCTTCCTCTTTTGAACAACATACATGTGAAATAAGTTCATATTCTATATTATGGGATTCAAGGAAAGCCATACGTCATCGATGAGCTAGGCATGAGATTCGTGTTCTCGCTAAGCAGCTGATTAGATATAGGATTAAGGAGATTTATTTTTTTAATTAATCTTGCGATTAAGACGAGGTTGGGAATATGAAACATATAGGACTTTAATATGACCCGAATGCGGACAAAAATGATTCCACCCACGCATGAGATTGTTTATTATCATCATTCCACACATATGGCCAAGAACGATTCATTTTCTTTTTCATTATTAATTAAAATTGCTCGGTGACTTTTAGATCTGTCAAAATGTGTTATAAACCCATTTCTTAACTCATATTTAATGATCTAAGTTAGTATATATGTTAATTATATTCAGTAAATGGGTTATAGATATGTTACAAATGGTAAAACCCAAAATAATATAGGTGTTAAAATGGTGTACAACTTACTTAGACTCAACCTATCTTGATGACTATATCTTCACTTTCTTTCACCTTCATTCAAGTCCATACTCACTTACTACGTGCTCTCATATCAGTTTGGGTACGAATTTTCGTAGATTGACTTAAATATAAACGTGTTTTAGCAATATGAGTTGAGTTGGATATTAATTGGCATGAGTTGAGTTTGGAACATAAGTCAATAATTTTGTATTACATAAAAATTGGTCAATTTGAGTTAGACTATTTTCGACCTGACTCATCGGTTTTAACATGTCTAAATCGTACATACATCTAACCTGCCTCCACCTAATAATTTTAAGTTTTCATGTTGGAAATTTTAACATCGTACTGGAGCATGTTTGCTCCCGATTTATTATTAATCACTTTATAAAATGGTCCTTAACTTTTGTGTTTAACCAGATGTACAATTTTTTTCAAACCAAAAAAAAAAGAAAAAAAGATGTACTATTGTCAATTATTGGCGAATAAACAATTGGAAAGAGTTCGTGGCCGATAGCTGCGTATATAGGACAACATAGGCCTCACCTTATTTAATGTGACCCCCCATCTAACAAATGTCAGCCCTCCATGTGCGAATCACATGATAAAAATGTTGTACATCAAAAGAGTTTGATATTCGTGTAAAAATAGATTATGTGACTCCGTGTTCAAGTTCAAGTTCATCAAGGAATTTTATTTTATTTTTTTGGGTAAATTTTGATGTTCAAGAGTGAGTTTCGACTCCCATGCCCTGCAAAGAGGCATGGCAAAAGTCTGAGAGTGAGAGTTAGAATAGGAGTAGAGTAGGACTGACAAAAGAAAAAAAAAGACATTTAACTTAAAAACACAACACTTAACTCATTGACATATACTTTATGGCGCTAGACTTGTAAATTTCACAATTTTTTTAGCATTATTCTATTTTTTATTACAATTTAGAATTGGATTCCTAAGTGGTAAGCCAATTGGGTTAAATTCAACAAATTTGAGGAAAAATCAAACAAAAAGAGTATTAAAATGAAGATTAAATTAATAACCAATCAAATTGGTTCAACCAAATTATCTCGTACAATTTCCAAAATACTAATGTAGAAAGAAACCCACCCCTCCACCTTAGCTATTCAAATAATTGCTTGAAGTCGGACTATTTTCAAAATGAATCTCACTTTTGAATCATTCCATAAGGTTTCTTCCATCTAGTATGCAACTCAAGATGTTATAACTTCCCACACTTAAGGCATTAGTGCATTCTTCTACATCAATATATATCTTTTTTTAATAAATTTAATCAATGAGCAAGTCTGAACTTAAGATATTATTTAGGCCCCCTCATCATGAAAAATCATATAACTTCGTCTAGACTTGCCCAAAAGTGCTTCCAGGTCATTCTAGTGCAGGTCGATTGGACAAGCCTATTAGCTACCAACCCATGATCATGTTTGTCTAAGCATTATGATTCAATTAGACGTGCGATTTGCTCCATCTCCGGCCCTCCTTCACTAAATGTCACCATCTTAGAAGCCTGCTTGGAGCATGACTTTATTCCACTAGAACCTACACCGTCATGTGTCACACATTTACTACAGTTTAGTTGGCACGTTTTTGTTTGGATCAAGGTTTTTTTTTTGGGTCAGTTGTTTGGATCAAGGTTCACATGGATTATATTTGTCATAATTATTTGATCACGTGAGCCTCACATAAAGGTTCTACATGATAATCGATTGTGATTGCTTTTTGTTAATGAATGTGGGTTTTGATGAGAGGTTTTCCATTGAGGTACTTTTAATACTAACTAGGAGCATAACCGTTGCATTATCTTTTTTTTTTTATGTCCAATATTGGAATATATATTTTAGTAATTATTAATTCAATTCTATCCCACTTCACATGAATCTCCCTCTTCTGAACAACATAAAAGTGAAATATCTAGTTCGTACTGTATATTAAAGTGAAATTTACGAACTCGATAACGATTAGAAAGTTTCCATTTGTCACATGCAATCCATGATATTATTGTGTATTTTCATAGAGAAAATAAGAAAAAATCATCCAAGGGAAATGAGAAACTCAAAACTGATACACATGTAATTCCTAAATTAATTCTTTGACCATAAAAATTCTAGTAATAAATTTACCCTCTTGTCAATTTCCGTTAAATTTTTTAGATAGATTATTAAGTTGGATAACACATGATAAGAGTTTCACAGATATATCAGCTCATGGTTGTTCGTAATATTAATCAAATTTAGTAGAAACTAACGGATAATAAATTTATCACAAATACATTAATTTAGGTAGTGATTTGAGATAAATTTATCACACTTGTATCAGTTTGGATATTTTAGTAATATTAATCTTAAATATATATATATTTGTTGAACTATTTGCGCAACAGGTCTTCGACGAGAAAATATTGGAAAGAGAGAGAGAGAGAAGAGGCGAAGGGAGAAGGGAGGAGGAAAAAACGGTAAGACTTTGGCCGGCTTTTTGCTATAGCTAGGGGTGGCGCTGGGTCTTCCCCCCCTCTATAAAAGCGAACTCGTGCGGCCAATGCCTCACACCATTCCCATTCCCGCATCGTCGTTCTTGAGACGCACGGCAGCAGCGAGAGAGATCCCGTGGCTGATGCAGCAGAGAGGGAGAAAGCACGACCACAGATCCAGGAGCTTCTCTAGGTGTCGCCTCGCCATTCAGGGCTGCAGTTGAGAGCCCCCCCACCCCGTAACCTCCCATCTCATTCTGCCTCCAACCTTCCTCTGCCACAATGGCTGCTGCTCAAGGTACCGCTCCTCTGGCCTCGCTCTGTTTTTTTTTTATGTTTTTTCCGTTTGTTTTAATGTTGATGGAGTTCTTGGGCTTTGGATCTCGTCAGGAGACGAACGCCAGGTGCAGAAGAGCTACTGGGCCGAGCACTCGGCGGGCCTGACCGTCGAGGCCATGATGCTCGATTCCCAAGCTTCGGATCTCGACAAAGAAGAGCGTCCTGAGGTAACCCATCTGCACTATCTCTCTCTTCTCTCTTGAAACGGTGGCGGTTTGAGTTTTAGTCGTGTGGATGGAAATGGGCTGTCGTCGGTTTTGTGGTTCTGGTGGCGACGCCCGCGTAATGTTCGTCGGAATTTCCGAAGGCAATTGTCACTGTGAAGGTTTCGGTTGATGTATCCATTTGGTTCTTTGCTTTAGAGACAAGGATCCTCTTCCCCTCCTTTTATCTCCCTTTGTTTTGTTATTATCATTATTATTATTACTACTGTTGCTGCAAAAATCGCCAATGCACCCTGGAGGCTGTTGGACATGTTGCCATTGGGCGGGACAGCTTCAAGCAGACGATTTTTACCGGACAGTACTCAATCCTAGGGACTATAATAATCCCCTTGCAGGCGGAGATTTTGCCATAACTTGAGGTTATTCTTTTTCTTTGGGAAAAGGGAAGGCAACTTTATTCACTGGGCTCTGTTATACGCATCATACAGGCATTTGAGGATTGGGCTCCCGTTGCTCCATTAACACTTAATGGATTTGGGTGGAACTTTTCCATCCCTTATACTTTAAAGGATAAAGAATCTACTTCTGTCTCTAATCCTGGTAACACCGCAACTTTGCTTTCACAACCCAAAAAGAATAAAGAAAGAACAATACTTGCTTGTGTTGAATTGAACTACAATGTGAGATTAATCATCTTCAATTCCTCGGTTTAATAATATGGGGAAAGAATAAACGTGTGAATATTCACATAAAGAAAATACTTTACTCGAGCAACTCCAGCAGCAATGCTCACAATCAGCCAAGAGATGGGCTTTTCTCCAGGTACCTCAGTAGTTAGGCATTCCCATATTTGTTGATTTGAGGTGGCAGCCACAACGGTAGTCATGTCCAGCTGGACCAACTTTGCTGGATAAAAGAACGCTATGATCACCATTAACCATGCTGAGTGGGATATTCAACAGTGTTAAAATGGAGCAAAATGCCTGCTGTCTGCTTTATTGCTCTGTGTTGCTTAGGTTCACATGATTTTTACCATAAACTTATATGGCTGGTTGGGTTGTAGATCCTTTCTTTACTCCCACCATACGAAGGGAAAACAGTTCTGGAACTTGGGGCTGGCATTGGTCGATTTACTGGTGAGTTAGCCCAGAAAGCTGGTCAGCTTTTGGCTCTTGACTTCATTGATGATGCAATCAAGAAGGTAACGTGCCTCTAAAATGAAAAGCTTTAGATAATGCATTTCTTAAAGAGCATACTGTACTCTATTGCGTGGATTGTCTGAATGCATTTTTCAAATTTTGTTTTACAGAATGAGAGCATCAACGGGCATCATAAGAATGTCAAGTTCCAATGTGCTGATGTGACATCCCCGGATCTGAATATTGCAGAAGATTCTGTAGACTTGATATTCTCAAATTGGTTGCTTATGTACCTTTCAGACACAGAGGTGATAGTTATTTTCTTCATGTATTCTTTCCCTACATAAACTGTTGATAACAGAGCATGCCTGCAGTAAGAAAGTTGATTACCATCATTTACCATGAAGTCAGTCCATCTTGTAAATATACTATCAGGGATACTTTCCCCTGGACAGAACTTTTTGTTAGTAATCATCGCAAGTTCTATATGTGATCCAGTGTAATGATTGACTACATTTTGTATTTCTCTTCATTTCTCTGTGGTTAGGTAAAATTGAAGAACGATCTTTCTGAATGTTTCCCTTGAAAATATCCTTCGGTTATTAGACTCATTTGGCTCCCCATTATGTGTAGTCATCATGGTTTGTCTGCTTGTACATGTTGTACAGTTTAGTGCTCCTAAATGTTGAGTAGCTCTATGTTATTAAATTTAGGCATGACTGCTGCCTGTATGGCTATATGTTGACTATGCTTTTGTTTGTGCCACCTTTAACCCGGTGCTGTTGTTACAACCAGTTTTATACTTCTCTTTGTGTAATATTCATAGCTGAATAGGTTTGTCCCTTGTTGTCTGAAGTAAAGAAGGATTATATCTTTTTCCCTCTACATTCTTTAAACATGTGTTGTGTTGTTACAGGTTGAGAATTTGGCTGAAAGGATGGCCAAATGGTTGAAGGTTGGTGGATATATATTTTTCCGTGAATCTTGCTTCCATCAATCTGGAGACTCTAAGAGGAAACATAACCCAACCCATTATCGAGAACCCAGATTCTACACAAAGGTTTGTCCTTGGATTAGTTTTTTCGATGCTTCTAAAAGAGAAAGACATTGATATTGACAATTTATGTTCTGACAGATCAGAATTGCTACTGGAAAGATCATATTGCTGAAAAAAAAATTCCAATTTGCATCTCAAATTTTTGTTAATCTCATCATATTCTGTTTCTCCAAAAAGCTCCCTCTGTACAAACCATATTTTCAAAAAAAAATTATTCACTATAGAAACAGGGGGGAGACATGACGTAAATATGTTTTAGACTTGCTTTGATGCATGATTCCGTTGCACAAATTCAAGAAATTTTTCAAGGGATTTGTAGAACTTTTCTAGTTCCTCTATGCCTGGTTCCAGTGTACATATTTTGAATGAACTTTATGTACATGACAACCACCAATTTTTGTTCCAGAAACAATTTTTCTATTCCAGACCAATTTCTGGAACAGAAATCCGTTTGATAAACTTATTCCGTTTTTCTATTTCTGGAATAGATTTCTATTCCAGAAATAGGTTTGGAATAGAAATCAGAAATTAAAATTTTCCACTTCTGATTTCTGGAACAGAAATGAGAATCGTTCATCAACCGGTCCTTCATCCGTTGTCGCCGACCACCGTCCGTCAATTGCCGACCGCCCGCCGGCCGCCACTGCCGCCGGTCGCCAAATAAATTATTTTTATAAATATCATTTTAAAATGAAATTTATTCGAATAAATAAAATGATATTTATTTTTATTTTTACGAATAAATATTTATTTTACGAATAAATTAAAAAATCCTTTAAAATAAATAAATATCATTTTAAAAATAAAAATTATTATAAAAATATCATTTATTCATTTTTATTTTTAATTTTGAATTTTTATTATAAATCTTATTTTTATTTTTAATAAATAAATTTAATAGAAATAAATTTATTTATTAAAAATAAATTTAATTAAATATCATTTTATTAAAAATAAAAATAAAAATATTCATTTTATTCATTTAAAAATAAAAATAAATTTATTAAAATAAATTAAAAATAAATTTATTAAAATAAATTAAAAATAAATAAATTATTTTTATTTATCATTTTATTTTTAGTTTATTAAAAATACATTATTAAATTTATTTAAAATAATTTATTTATGATAAATAAAAATAAATTATTTTTATTAAAATAAATTTATTTTTATTTGTCTTGAGTGTTTTGCCAAATAAATTTATTTTTATTTTTTTATTCATTTTAAAATAAATTTATTCGTAAAATACAATAAAATAGAATAAATAAAATAAATTTATTTTTAAGGATATTTTAATTTTAAAATAAAATGATATTCTTATTTTATTTTTTATGATTTATTTATTTATTTTTGTTAATAAATCATTTTTATTTTTATTTTTTATATTAAAGGTCGCCGGTCATCGCCACCGCCGTCCGAAAGGAAGAAATTTTGTGTCGTTATCAAACGGTTATTTTTGCTTAAAATTTTTTCTAGAAATAGAAATAGAAAAATCTATTTCTGTTCCAGAAACTATTTCTAGAACATAAATTTTGTCATGCACCCCCTTAGTTACTTTTCCAGAATCCATACTAGATATTTTAGTGGATATGTTAGTGGGTATTTTAGTTTGTTCACATTCTATTGCAGGTTTTCAAAGAATGCCACATTCGTGATGCATCTGGAGATCTGTTTGAACTTTCTCTTGCTGGTTGCAAGTGCATTGGAGCTTATGTGAGAAACAAAAAGAATCAGAATCAGGCAAATGATACTCACAAAACTTGATTTTCAGCTTTTTGATCTTTTTGGTTTTTTCCAGTTACAGCTTTGTGGATAGTAGATATGATAATAACACAGGCAACATGATCTTCGATGCAGATTTGCTGGACATGGCAGAAAGTCAAGTCAGAGGACGATAGAGGCTTTCAGCGATTCTTGGACAATGTTCAGTACAAGTGTAGTGGCATACTACGTTATGAGCGTGTCTTTGGGCAAGGCTTTGTGAGCACAGGCGGGATTGGTATGCTTCAGGGAGAAAAAAAAATCTATTTTAATATCCAATTTTATTTATTTGATGTGAAAATTCAAGGAGAACTTACTATATTTAAAAATAGGATGAATATCTGCCTCCATTCCACAAATGTTTAGAAAGTGGAAGCTTTCGCCTAGAATAGTTCTGTACCTATCAGTCCTTTGATGAGTAATCATGAGTGAAGTGATCTTCGTAGGAAGCTGTATCACCAATGCTCTCAGATGTGACATAGTAGTTTGGAACATTAGCTTTATGATTTCTAGGGGGCAGTACCAGTTTGACACAGAAAGGAGAGTGCTTCAGTTTGACGAATGCATAGTAATCAAACAAATGTCACTAGATCTATTTCTTTACTTAGTTATTTCCATGTTGAGACACCTTGGCTTCCCATGAACTTGACCAAATTTGATGGATCTCTGGCATTACTTAAATGTGAGGTCTCTCTTTGGTCTTTGGTTAATTAATTTAAGCACTATCGTTTATAACAGATACAACTAAAGAATTTGTGGCAAAGCTGGAACTCCAGCCTGGTCAGAAAGTTTTAGATGTGGGGTGTGGCATTGGTGGAGGAGACTTCTACATGGCAGAGAATTTTGATGTTGAGGTCGTTGGCATTGATCTTTCCATAAATATGATCTCCTTTGCTCTCGAGCGTGCCATTGGACTCAAATGCTCTGTTGAATTTGAGGTTGCTGACTGCACCAAGAATAGTTACCCAGATAATACATTTGATGTGATCTACAGTCGCGACACAATACTGCATATTCAAGTAAGTTTTCTTTTCCAAAGTAAAAAGAGTAACTTCTCTCTCTCCCAAGACTCTAGTAAATCAAGGCACTTATTTATCTATTTTCGTCATTTACATTTTTTAATGCAATTTCCATGAAGTCACTTGATTTATAATGATTCGTGGAGAAACATTTTGGTTGAGATTATTTATGGATGCGGAATACTTCTTGTTAATTCGTCGCCTCTTATGTAGAAGTATGCATATGCCTCCTCAGTGCTAATTTCAAGTTGTGTGTCATTTTCAGGACAAACCTGCCCTATTCAGGTCCTTCTTTAAGTGGTTGAAGCCTGGAGGTAAAGTTCTTATTAGTGATTACTGCAAGCATGCTGGAACTCCTTCACCAGAGTTCGCAGCATATATCAAGCAAAGAGGGTATGATCTCCACGATGTAAAGGCATATGGTCAGGTATGCTTAACATAAACATTGTGCTTTGTACCAACTAAATTATCCTTAACAAATCAAGCTTACTTAAATTGTTTTTTTCTCACTATATGCAGATGCTTACGGATGCTGGATTTACTGAGGTCATAGCCGAGGATCGTACTGACCAGGTCTGTATAAATTTCATGTGTTGCCACATTGTGCAAATTGTTTTCCATTCTGACACAAATCCCATACTTGTGCTTTCAGTTTATTAAAGTTCTGGAGAAAGAATTAAATGCTGTTGAGAAGGACAAAGATACATTCATCAGCGACTTTTCTGAAGTATGTTCTCCATAACCTTCTTGTTTTCTTTGCAAAAAGCCTTGGATTAACTTGCTATGGTGTTAAATTCTGTTTCCTTGGCGGTCCTAAAAAATGCAGGAAGACTATAATGACATAGTTGGGGGCTGGAAGGCCAAGCTGATGAGGAGTTCATCGAGCGAGCAATGCTGGGGTCTCTTCATTGCCAAGAAAAAGTGATGAGTTGGTTGCTAAAATAAGGCAATAAATTATCTGCTCAGTTAGTAGATAGAACTTCAATGGTTGTCGGTGATTTCCTCCAGCTCGTGATGGGGCCTTTTCGGTCACATCCCTACCCTTGGTCTTGCTTGTCGTTCAGTTGATCCTGTCTTTTGAATGCTGTGTACTCTTCTTTGGATTTTGATAATAAGATATTGTCTGGACTGATTTAAAGTCGCCATACTTGCGGCCACATTGATATTTGATCTTGATTTGGGGTGATCTCTTGATATATGGTGCTCTCGGTAGCATAATCCACTTGGGGTTGTTGAGGATTATTATGAGCATTTGACATTTGAGCTTTGAATTGTGCTTCACGTTTTGGAAAATGACGAGTCATTGGTTCATCCATGAAACCAGTGGCCAATTACACGATGATGGCTTCTGTTCTTTCCATTATGTCATTAGATCAACATTCAATTTCTTGAGCTCGATTTGATTCGACCCCTAAAAGACTTAGGATCATGCAAGAATTGTGGTTGCCTATATGCGAGTTAAGAGCTCAAGGAGGAAAGTTTGCTTCCTTTCAAATGTCATGACCAACGACGCCCTCAAATCATTGGATGTTGTCGAATGTTACTTATCAGACACCATTGATCAAGAACAGTACGATGGACTTACACATGTTATCTTGGGTGGATTTCATGTGTTTTCTATGGTTAAGCTTGGAACCAAAGTAAACCCTTTTCATTTCAAATGCTCATGTAAATGACAATACGCCCACTTCAAGAGGATTGCGTGTAGGTACATGAATACATGCTTATGCCTTTGAAGAGGACCAAGAACATCAGAAAACAACAAGCCTTCCAAAAAGAACAAAACAAAAGGAAAGAAAACAACATTGGGCCTCGGTCCAATACATACTAGCAAAAGGATAATTCACATTTCACCTCACAAGGTGGAGATATAGGAAAGCTCCAGACTTCCATGCAGCTACTGACCTTGTGGTCATGTTTTTGTTTTTTTATTATTGCATTCTACGGGGTGGGGGTGACGTTCTCACTTTTCCGAGAAGCAATAATTGTTCAATTATCAAGATTTGACACTTTTGTGTAATATGCATTGGAAATTAAAATGTGGCAAGAATTTATAATACATCTTTTCAAAGAATTAAAATAGACATATGTAGATATCATCTAGTCATTCGAAATGCAAAATTGCCTATTTACTTTCAATCGATTCAAGCCCATCTCATATCTTTAAAAAGATTCACCGATCGTCCTCGTGACATTTCAACACGAAAAAAAATTCATCAATATGGACAAAAGGACATTAGCTTTGTCGTTTGGTCCTAATTTTAGTTTGAGAAAATTATTGAAATAGTTCATCTTTTGACCTAAGAAGTTAAAAAAGAAAAAATCACTACATAAAAATGGTCTGTGTACAATTCCTGCAACATAATTATCATATCTAAAATCGAAGGAGTCAACAGAAAAGAATCGGGTATAGTGTTCGTCCAAATGAGCATTTTGTATCCATGTCGCCTTCTAATGAAATAGCTTTCATATTTTTCCTAGAAAATGTACAATCTAATACAGCAAGTGCTAATGATGATGATCCCGAAGACTCAATCGAAGACTCCAGTGAGATGCAACGTAGCTGGGAACAACATTGAAAGGCTAAGGCTCTCACATCCGAGCAGACCGTCACTATTAATTTAAGTGACACTGAAGAAGCCAAAGAGGTGAAAATTGGAGCGAGTCTCCCCAAAGACAAGGCTGAGCGCCTAATTCGGTTATTGAAGGAATATCAAGACATCTTTGCATGGACCTAAGCTGACATGCCCGGGCTAGACCCATCAATTGTGGAGCATTGCCTACCTACTAATTCGGACGTGCCACCTAAGAAGCAGAGGCTGCGGAGAACTAAGCCCGAGCTCTCAAAGAAGATAGAGGAGGAAGTGATGAAGCTCTTAAATGTGGGATTCATTGAAGTCTCACAATACCCCGAATGGGTGGCCAACATTGTACCAGTAATGAAGAAGGACGGTCAGGTTCGAGTTTGTGTTGATTATTGAGATCTAAACAAGGCTAGTCCGAAAGATGATTTTCCGTTACCACACATAAACGTCCTTGTGGATAGTACTGCTGGTTTTGAACTATTCTCATTTATGGATGGTTTTTCCGAGTACAATCAAATAAGGATGAAGGAGGAAGATAAGGAGAAGACTGCATTTATCATCCCATGGGGAACCTTTCATTATAAAGTTATGCCCTTCGGACTCAAAAATACAGGGGCAACTTACCAGCGAGCCATGATAGCATTGTTTCATGACATGATGCATCAAGAGATTGAGGTCTATGTTGATGATATGACTGCAAAGACTCGACCTGGAAAAAGCCACGTCGAGACCTTGAAGAAGCTGTTTGATCGACTCCGTGAGTTCAAGCTTCGACTAAATCCCGCTAAGTGTGTGTTCGGAGCAACATCTGGTAAATTACTTGGATTCATTATGAACAGTAAAGGAATTGAAATCGACCCGGCTAAAGCTAAGGCCATTTGTGAGCTGCGACCTCCGTCAATGGTGAAAGAAATCCAGAGCCTTTTAGGGAGGTTGAATTACATTGCTCGATTCATTTCCCAACTTTCTGAAACCGCCAAGCCGTTCTTCAAGCTCCTAAAGAAGAATGCACGAGTCAATTGGGATGATGAGTGTTGAGAAGCGTTCGACAAGTTGAAGTATTACTTGATGAATCCACCGATGCTTGTCCCGCTATCACTGGGGCATCCTTTGATTCTCTACCTCACCATTCATAGTGAGTCATTGGGTGCAATGCTGGCTCAGAAAAATCCTGTCGATAAAAAAGAATGAGCCATTTATTATCTGAGTAAAAAATTCACGGTATTAGAGCTGAAATATTCTGATATGGAAAAGACTTGTGCCGCATTGGTGTGGGTATTGCATAGATTGCGATAGTACACGTTGCATTACCAAACGTTCCTCGTGACTAAGAACAATCCTATCAAGTACTTACTTGATCGACCAGCTTTGGTGGGTAAATTGGCTAAATGGCATATTTTGATCTCAGAATTTGATGTGCAATTCATGCCATAAAAGTCGGTTAAGGGTCGAGTGATTGTTGATCTATTAGCCGAGAATTCAGGAGTCTCAAATAATGATGACAGTTTCCTAGATGATCGTGTCTTGAACATAAGTGAAGATTCATGGACAATGTTCTTTGATGGAGCCGTGAACTTGTCCGGTTCTGGTACTGGAGCAGTTTCGATATCCCCAGATGGACAACACCATCCGGTAGCTGCAAAATTGATATTCCCATGCGCTAACAATGTAGCCAAGTATGAAGTTTGCATCATCGGGCTTCATGCCGCAATTGAAATGGGTGTGGCCAAGTTAAAAGTGTTCGGAGATTTAGTGCTGATCATACTATAGACCGTAGGTGAATGGAAGACTAAGGATGTCAAATTGCTCCCGTATCATAAGTATTTAGAAGATATGGTAAAGGAATTCGACGAAATTTCATTTGAATATTTGCCAAGGTCTCATAATCAATTTGCAGACACACTCGCAACTTTGTCTTCTATGTTGCAAGTCACTGATGGGTTAGAGGTTGAGCCTCTGAAAATAGAGGTTTTGCCAAAGCCGGCTCATTGTATGATCGTGACTAAAGAACCTGATGGAAAATCATGGTATTACGATATCATGAATTACATTCAAAAGCAGGAATTTCCTAAAGGAAGTACTTCGGCTAATAGGAAGTACATCACGAAGATGGCCTCGAAATTCTTCATCAATGGTGAGAATATGTACAAGAGATCTTACGATTCGGTCTTGTTGTGGTGTGTAGATGCAGCCCAAGCCACTCAAATCATTCAAGAAGTACATGAAGGAGTATGTAGCCCTCATATGAATGGACACATGTTAGCCAAGAAGATCATGAGATCAGGCTACTACTGGCTCACATTGGAAAGTGACTGCATCTAGCATGTGTCATCATTGCCAAATTCATGGAAATAAGATAAATGTTCCTCCAACTAAGTTGCACTAGTTTTCCGAACCATGGCCTTTCTCGATGTGGGGCATTGATGTGATTGGCCCAATCAACCCTAAGGCTTCAAATGGGGATCGATTCATTTTGGTGGCAATAGACTATTTCTCCAAATGGATCGAAGCTACATCTTTTGCAAGTGTCACTGCTCACAATGTTGTGAAGTTTGTCAAACGTAACATAATTGCTCGCTATGGTGTCCTTGAAG
Organism: Eucalyptus pauciflora; assembly: GCA_007663325.1. Classification (NCBI taxonomy): domain Eukaryota; kingdom Viridiplantae; phylum Streptophyta; class Magnoliopsida; order Myrtales; family Myrtaceae; genus Eucalyptus; species Eucalyptus pauciflora. The sequence continues at coordinate 1,888,329 of VMYD01000077.1, forward strand.
CAATCATCACCGACAATGAAACAAATTTGAACAACAAACTTGTTGATAGGTTGTTCAGTGAGTTCAAGATCAAGCATCTAAATTCGTCCCTTTACCACCCTCAAATGAACGGGGCTATTGAAGCGGCCAATAAAAACATTAAGAAGATCTTTGCTAAGACAACCAAGGATTATCGAGATTGGCATGACAGGTTACCCTTCGCATTGATGGTGTACCGAACATCGATCCGCACTTCTACTAGGGCAACCCCTTTTGCTCTAGTGTATGGCATGGAGGTAGTTTTGCCTGTCGAAATGGAGATTCCTTCTCTGAGAGTTTTATCCGAAGTGGATTTGTCGGAGGCAGAATGGTCGCAACAAAGATTTGAACAGTTAAACTTGATTGACGAAAAAGGACTGAAGGCTCTCTGCCATGACCAAACATATCAACAGAGTAGCCAAATCTTTCAACCGAAAGGTGCGACCGAGATATTTCGAGGTAAATGATCTTATTCTAAGGAAGCTGTTACCAATATTTCCAGATCCTGGGGGCAAGTTCGCTCCAAATTACAGCAGTCCTTATGTGGTGAAGAAAGTACTTTCGGGAGGTGCCTTGATCCTGGCAGAAATGGATGGTCGTGAGTTTTCCAATCCAGTTAATTCCGATGCTGTCAAGAAGTATTACCCATGATAGAATTTGCCATGTCATGTTTTAAACTGCAAGCATTTTTATGTTGAATAAATTGCTTCAATGAGTTGAATTATTCAAATTTGTTGTTCCTTGGTGAATTGTGTGAAATAAATTGAATGTGTCAAATGGGATATCCTGGAATGATGAAAGGCGAGCCTTATTCCATATGCTATTCCATACACTGACCCCTAGTGAGTTGTGTGAAAAAATTCCATGCCCGCAAGGGAAAGGTGATCTCGCAAAGAGTACGTCAACCAAAGTGATAAAAGGCATTCTTTTCTCTATTACAAACACTACAAGTGATCCATTGCTTAACCCCTCTGAGCCCCATACGCTTATAGAGATTCTTTTTAAATTATCCCTGTCAAGAATCATCCCACATTGAGACAAATTTGAAATGAATGGTAGGAATCTTGTTGCTTGCACTTGCATCAATCTTTGAGTATTGCTTTTGCAGTGTAACTCATACGGTAATTTGAAGTGCCTTAGGATGATGAAGAGCAGTTATTTCTCTATCATATACATTTTTATCCATTGCATAGCCCACTTGAGCTTATAAATTCATTTCATATTAAACCCACTTGGTGATCATCCCCCACACTGGGGCAAGACAAAAACATTCAAGTGGTAGGAACTAGATTGTTGACAAAAATAGAGACTCTGTCTAAAGAAAATAAGTAGAAAATGGAGCATGAAAAAGCAATATGCCTGGTAAAAGCAACGCCAATGCTCAGAAAAAAAAAATCAATCAAACATTGGTTGAAGTCGTATCCCTAGCAGAGCGATACTAAAAAACTCAAATGCTATTGCAATCAATGGAGTTATGATGTGAAGGAAATTTTCGACGGTGGAGAAAAAATTGATGGAAATGTTAAGATGATCACCAACTTTGATCCCCTAAACACTTTTTGAGCCTAATGATCCTTTCGTTTCTCAACCCATGAACTAAGCCTACGTTACGTCCCTTGCAAAGTCTCTTTAGATTAGGGCATTGGAATTAACGTAAAAGTTCACATGTTCGAAAGCATCACTCGAAGAAGTGCGAGTAAGATAATTTCTGCCTCATTTCGTATGTTTCTTGATTGGTAAATCCCAAAACGATTGCGAAATGTTATTTTTCAATAGCCTCGACTCAAAGAGTCTCCCTGGTTAAACCGTTGACCAAGCCCATATTACGGTCCTTGTAAAAAGCCTCTCAGATTGGTAAGGTCATACCACTTGTGAGATTGCCCAGACTCTTGTTTGGCATGATGACAGTGAGATAAAGTGATTGTCAAAATCCTACATCAAAGGTCAGGATAAAACAACCCATTTTAATGAGGATGAGTGAAAAGTCTTTTCAGACTAAATGATCCCTCATTTGACACATCCATGACGCTCATGCATTCAGATTGGAATTTTCTTTTGAAATCATTCCTGTTGGAATTAGGTGATGCGAGATTGATGAACCTCCATTGAATTAATGCATGCTTGCGATTACAAATGTATGTTGCCTCTCCTATGACCATGTTTTGCAGGAGACATATCCCTGAGGATCTAAGATGTTACCAAGTAAGTATATCTCTATCCATACTTTAAATACTTGTCGTTGCACAGGTATACCGACACTCAATTGAGTTGTCCCCCCCAAAGATTTTTCTCCAGATTCAGTCTGATTAAGGCGACCGAAGAAAGGTTCGGGTCTTAGCCAAGCAAAATCTCATTTAGGCAACTGTAGAATGGTACGAGTCTTGAAAGGCAAATCCCCGTTTAGGCGACCGTAGAATGGTACGGGTTCTAGACAACATTTATTGCTCTAACAAGCGACCGTAGAATGGTACGGTAACTGGAAAAACAATTTTTCGTCAAGGCGACTGTAGAATGGTACTGGTCCTAGACAAAACCTATTTCCCTATTCAGGTGACTGTAGAATGATACGGGTCCTAGAAAGTGAATCTTTGTTTAGGCGACCGTAGAATGATATGGGTCATAAAAGGTAAATCCCCGTTTAGGCGATTGTAGAGTGGTACGGGTCCTAGACACAACAAAACAATGACATACTGGGCGACCGTAGAATGGTACGAGTCCTGGGAAAGCAATTTCTTTGCGAAGCCACGTCATTATTCTGGGCAACCGTAGAATGGTACGGGTCCTAGACATGTAACACCAATCTATCTTGAATTACTCTATCCTCCTTAAAAGGTAAGTTATTTCAGGTAGGTTCATTTATCATTTGTGTTTCATCATATAAATTGCATTCAAAAATGGAATTCATTTTCCAAAAATCATTCAATACATGCGCATGGTCAAAATTTAGGTCTCAATTTGTTTTTGAATGCAACCTCTTCGAGCTCACCTTAAAAAATGGGCAGCTATTGACACCTAAATTTTGGCAATTTTATTTATTTATTGCATAAAAAATAAGGGATTAATTTTTAACCCCTTATATATATATGTGTGTGTGTGTGTGTGTATATTAATTGCATAGCATATTAATCTAGCTGCATTTGTTTGTAATTTGCATTTTGTGCATTTATTTATTGGACCAATGGCAGATGGGTTGAATTAGTAATTTTGAGTTTTAAATTAACAAGCCGGACTAAGCCCATGAAACGAGCAAATTGGCCCGAGCCCTTTTTTTTTTAATGACCAAAATTATCTAAATCGAGATTTGATATGATATTGCAGTGGTTTTTAGAATTTAAGAAAATCGGGTTGCAATCTTATCTTTAGTCTTTAGTTGATAAAATCGTTGGGAATATTAAGGAGATAAGGAAAATAAGAGGATTTTTTTGTGATCGAGAGGTTATAAACTATCTTCATGTATATTGAAAAAAAGCGAGATCAAATATTCTACGAAGATCACCTATTTTTACCTATAAAAACAACATGTACGAAGAGAGAGTGGGGGGAATTTTCTTGGTTTTCGAAATCAAAATCCACAAAAAAGGGAAAAGATTTTTGGTGCTTTAGGGAGATGTCCGTGGAGTCCTCGTGAGAGGGAGAGAAGCACAAAAAAGGGAAAAAATGGGAAAAGTGAAAAGAAAAACAAAAGGGGCAGAGGATTGGACAGTCATTGTTCAATCGTCTTCTCCACGCTCTGCTCCGTCCGCTCGCTACTCCACACCGCTGGCAACGCTCCTGCCCAAGCCGCTAATCATCCTGCCATGCGCTCGCGACCCCGCCCCACGCTCGCGACACCGCCACCGTTCCGACAGTCGCCCGAAGCTCGGCCTCACCGATTGCCGTTCGAGAAGTCCGACGCCTCAGCCCGTCCATCTCCGCGAGCCTAGGCTGCTCTGCCAGCTTTGCACCCAATTGCGACCCAACGCCACCGGAGCCCTCAATCAGCCGCACCGCCGAGCCGATATGCCCTCTGTTGCAGCCCACTGTGACCCGCAACCTCCTACTCGCCCGCCACCGCGCCGGAGTGCCGCCCGATCCGCACCTTTGCAGCAACCGACACCGCCGCGCCTCTGCACTCGCGAGCTCGCCCCTCCACCTCGCCGTGACACCAGTAGCCACTAGCCCAGTCGTCCATGACCTCCCTTGCCGACGCCGTCGCCACTACTGCTCTCTGCCCCACGAGCGACGCCCGCGACCCAGTGCTACACCAGCAGCGCTGAAAGCTAGAGCTCCGTCAATGCCGCGCTCACCATCGCTGCATCACTCGTGCCCAGCAACCCTGCGGTCCACCTCTACAACCAATGCCAGCCCCTGCCGTACCCGATTCCGCCAACTGTCCGAGCCTGACTAACCCGACCCAGATCTGCTCCGAAGACCGCTTCGCCTTGGTCGCTCGTCAGTCCCGCAGTCGCGACGCCCACGCCAAGAGTTTTCTGCTCGCTCGCCAGTCCTGGTGTCATCCTTCCCTACCGAACCTCCGATCAGCCGCCCTTACCGGAGTTCCCCTCCCTGGTCGACCAATTTGCTGCCCCCCTTTCCTTAGGTTGTTTATTTTTTTTACTTTTATCTTTCATTTATGTTATTTTATTTTATTTACCTTTTTTAAGTTTTGCTATGATTGTATTAATTGGAATATTGGGAATTGATTTTCGTTTTATTGTAGGCATTATTGGCGGGGGTTTTCCCTAAAATTATTGTAATTATTAATTTGACCCGATAATTTGACCCGTAAGATATTGGTTCATTTTTTTAATTATATTAATTATTGGGGTTTGTTGATATTTTAAATTGTTAAATCAATATAATTATTAATTTCGATTCGTAATATTTCGGATCGGATTTTTAATTATTTTGAACTCTTTGTCGTGATATTTAGGGTTAGAATAATCGTTAATTTGACCTGTGAGACAACAGGTTATTTTTTCGATTATCTTATCCTTTATTTGATGAATGTCTTTATTATTTTAGATATAATATTGCTTGTTTTGAAAAAAAAACATTAAAAGATTAAAAAAAAAAATCTAAATCTTGCATCAAAGCATGTAGGTTTAATAAATTAGACATGTAGGTTTAGTAAATTAGATTTTTTTTAGGATTATATTTTTAGGATTGCATTTTTAGATAATTTTTTTAGAAACAAGTTAGGGCTGGACCTAAATAATTTCTTTTTTAAATAGGGATTTTATTTTGAATTTAGAAAAAAAAAATATAAAAAAAATGCATTCATTTAGGATGTTAGTTTTTGTTTAATTTAAGTTGCATGTTTAATTATGTGACAATTTTAAATTTCGAATTTTATAATAAAAAAAAACATAAAAAATATCATGCATATCTCCCGTAGAATTAGGGCACTCTTTGCACGTCATGGCATGTAAGGATCGCATATTATAGGTTTAGATAATTTCTCCCAAATAGATTGCATGTTTTTGTTAGGAATAGTCATGCGCACGTCATATAGAAGTAGGTTCATGAGATTGTTAATAGGTTCATTTAATTAGAATTTGTTTGTTAGTAACATTAGGTCATGTAGTTAAAATGCATGTTTTTATGAAAAATTCTAATTTCAAGAAAACCCAAAAAATGATTGCGTGCTTTGTGTGATGTGATTTATAATATTATAACATCTTACCTTTCGGCTATGCAAAATAGAAATCATCGAAGGCAATACTTTTGGATCGAAAAATCATATCATCATTGGCGATTAGGACGAGTAACCCTAACTCGATGTAAATGTAATCCTTGAATTAAACTTATGTCAACGTAAATTATTAATCTTGGGAGTATGCATATGGAAATTGAATTGTCTCTTCATTTTTCATATAATGACTTTAAAATCCTAATTTGTTGGAATTTTTTTTTAGCTAATACTACGAAAAACTCTATACTGATACACTTGTAACAAATTTACCCTGAACTAATACATTTCTGATAAATTTACCATTTCTTAGTTTCCATTAAATTTCACTATCAAAATGTTGAGTTGGATAACGCGTAACAGTTGACTAGTGTATTAGTTTAAGCTTTTACTCTCCGTTTGCATTTTTGTGGTTTTTTATGATATTAATACAATTTAATGGAGAGTACAATACTAGTTTGGGATTTTTTGGGGATAAAAAAAATTAGTTTTGAGTAAATTTGTTGCAAATAAACCAATTTAATATTTTTTGTAGCCATTTAAGGTAAATTAATCATAGGTACATAAATTTAGAGTTTTTTGTGATTAAAAAATTAGTGTGGGATAAAATTATTATAGGTGTATCAGTTTAGGGTTTTGCATGGTATTAATTTTTTTGGATTATAAATTTTTAAGTTTTCTCCTTTTTTGGTCGGTAATTATGTTGAAGTTAGGTGGGGCACAATATTATCATCTTGATTCGCTGAAATCAGAGCAACCCCACGCATCTCAAGGGGACATCTTTTGTTAACTTCTTTTTCTTTTTTCTTTTTCCTTATTTTTGTTTAATATAAGTTTTGAGCTTGGGAATCGTACCTAATATATTATTGCATGGGGATCTATCATCTCTTTTTCGAAAAGATAAAAATAAAAATACCAGATAAATTTTGAGCTTGGGATATGTACCCAATATATTTTATTGCACGGGGATCTATCAAACTTTTTTCAGAAAAAAATAAATAAAATAGCAAAATCAGATCTACCATTTTCTATTTTTATATAAGAAACTCTTACCTATGATTTTTTCTTTTTTATTTATTTTGTATGGTCCTTTTTTTCCCCTTTAATTTCTTTTGAATGAAGCAGGTCATCTATTTTGGTAGGTGCACTCGTTAAGCATACTAACATCCGCGCCACCAATTCACAAATCACATGATGTATGAATTATAGTTAGCGATCGATTTCATCCACCTGTTTAAAGCCTTACTTTCACTCCTCCCAATCATTAAATCACCAAACTTCATCATCGTATCTCTCCATCCTCTATTAACATATCGAAACAATAATTTCTGATGCCACAAAATTTTATGCAAATAAAAGAATGATTTATTTATGAAAAACGACCTTTTCTTTTTCTGTGATAACGACATAAATGGTCCCTAAATTTTAGTGTGATGTAGTCCTTAAGTTTTTAATCTATTCAATGTGATTCATGAATTTTTGGTACAAGTTCTAGTTAATCAACGAACCAAATGAAAATATTCAACGTTATTCATGAACTTAATTAATTGAATGTCGATTTCGAACATTTTTATATAATTCAATGATCAGTTGAAACATATACAAAAAATTCGTGGATCACGTCGAATAGATTAAAAAATTCATATTTCATTGCAAATGAAATCAAAATTCATAATTTTTTTTTTTTTTTGCCTTCCTTTTTTTTATCTACCAAACGCACCCACCCAAATAATGCGCGCTTGGCCTTTTCCCTAAATTTCAGGTGGGCCGGGGGGAATCGGGCGAATCATTGAATCGGGCGGCAACCGGACAACCACATGCGGTACGCGGAGATCAGAGACCATCCATTAAAATAATCACGTGGGTGGCCGACCTAAGGGGGGGCCCACTGAATCATTTGAGTATCTCGGGCACTAATCGCAAATCACCACTCCAGATCTAATCCCGATTTAAAAAAAATAATAATTAAAGCTCAATTAAACAAATCATTTCCTTGTTCTGAATTATTTTCGTTCTTTAACTCCAAGAAACTCGTAGGCCCTTCCTCGCTATTTATAATCATGCACTAAAGAACGAGTCAATTATGCAGTTTTTTTCATTAAGAACCTCAAACCGATGCCCCACGACACACCTACCACACACTAATTTTCGCCTCGTTGAAAATCCTAATTCGAGAATCTCATGATACATTTATCCCAAACTAATTCAAAATCTACCTTCCACATCGAATCCCAAATGGTAGACTTGCGTTGAGTATACAATTTTGGATTATTCATAGGACCAAAAATTGTTTATGCCAATTGCGATTCTTTGAGACAGAAATTAGTTTGAGCTGAATGTATTATTAGGAGGCATCAGTTTGGAATCTTTAATGATTAGTCCGTGATTTTACATGTGTGTGAGCTTCTTCTTTTTTTTTTAATTAAAAAGCAAAGTTGATGGGGATGTCCAATAACATATCTTATCAAAATGGGAGACCAATTTCTGAAGCCATATATGATGACTTGAGTTATTATATGAGTGAATTATATTAACTAAATAATTTAGAATCGTAAAACCTAAAATAATATTAGTGTTCAATGGATTCATAATTTATTTAGACATTACTCATCTTTACAACTCTCTCAATTTCACTTGATCTCATACTTGCTCGCTCATCACTCTTATCTCAATTTAGATATGAGTTTTCCTAAATTTAGTTAATATGGGTTAGGTCGAATCAAATATGAGTCGAATATGCATGATAATAATTAAAGCAGGTTAAATAGGTTAAGAAACTAGTAGGCCCTTCCTTTTTCTTTTTCTTTTTGGTCGGTTCGTAGGCCCTTCCTTGCTATTTATAATCATGCATTAAAGAACGAGTCAATTATGCAATTTTTTTCATTAAAAACCTCAAACCAACGCCCCACGACACACCTACCACACACTAATTTCGCCTCGTTGAAAATCCCAAATCGAGAATCTCACGATACATTTATCCCAAATTAATTTTGATCTCATGAAAAATCTCGAACCGGTATCATTGATCCAAAATCTACCTTCCACATCATATCCCAAATAGTATACTTGTGTTGAGTATACAATTGTGGATTATTCACGAGACCAAAAATTGTTTATGCTAATTGTGATTTTTTTAAATAAAAAAGCAAAGTTGATGGGGATATCCAATAATGTACCTTATCAAAATGGGTTATAGACTAGTTTCTAAAGCCATAAATGATGACTTGAGTTATTATATGAGTGAATTATATTCACTAAATAATTTAGAATGATAAAACCTAAAATAATATGAGTGTTCAATGGATTTATAATTTATTTAGACATTACTCATTTCTATAATTCTCTCGATCTCACTTGATCTGATGCTCGCTCGCTCGCTCGCTCATCACCCTTATCTCAATTTAGATATGAATTTTTCTAAATTTAGTTAATATGGGTTAGGTCGAATCAAATATGGGTCGAATATGCATTATAATAATTAAAGCAAGTTAAATGGTTCAATTGGAGGACTATTTTCGACACGATTCATCCATCCAATGAGTGCCCCGTTTATTAGGCATTTGATATGATTAGTTAGTACGTCACGCATGAATCACACATGAATTTCTTTAATCTTACATGGACATGTGATCTCAGGCAAGAGATTCGCGCTCTGGCCAAGCAGCTGATTCTTTTCTTAATTTAATATCAGGATCAAGGTACGCTCGAAGAAATCTAGGACTTTAATACGGCCCGAATGCGGACAAAAAAGATTCTGGTCGCTCTTGGGAGATTGTTTATTGTCGTCATTCCGCGGATATGGCCAAGGGCGATTCATTTTCTTTTTTTTTTTCTGATTAATAATTTAAAATTATTGACTGGCGACTTTTCAAGACTTTAGGGGGCGGGGGGAAATAGCGACGAAGGTTGGTGGGTGGATGGCGACGGAAAGGACGTCACGTGGCGGATTCGCCGATTCTCGTGACCTTTCTTCCCCGTCCTTTTTGCCGTCTTCGCGGCTTCCCGTGTCGAAAAAGGCCGATTGCTAAGTTCATGAAACGAATTACAGAAAAAACAAAAAATTTCCAAAAGGTTACCGACCGAAAAAAAGAAGTTTGTGAAATGTTGATGTATGAAGGGATGTTTCATAACATTATTGGATGGTGAATATAACTCGCTTATTGAAATGACAATTTATTTTCTTTTGCATCATGTAAGATCGCTCAAAGATGAATTGTTTGATGGGTAAGAAGTCTCGAGTGGGACCAGCCAATTGCTAAGATTTTTTTTTTTTTGTCAGTCCTACTCTATTCCTATTCTAGACTCACTCTCAGACTTTTGCCCCGCCTCTTGCAGAGCGTGGGAGTCGAAACCCACTCTTGAAACTTACGCGTTCCCACCCCACCCCCCTGAGAATGTGGGAATTTGAACCCCTCACCTCCCCTTTCCATATTGGAAGGGTGACCACTAGGGCGAATCCCAGTGGTTGCCAATTGCTAAGTTTACACAAAGAGAAAAAGTTTCCAAAAAGTTACCAACAAAAATATTATCATTGGACGTTGAATGTGACCCACTTATTGAAACAACACTTTATCGTCTTTTGTATTCCATAAGATCATTCAAAGATGAATTGCTTGATGGGTAATGTGACGACCTGAGCGGCGGTGCACAGGGAGGAGGGATGGCGGTGCATCCGCGCCTCGATCCTCGGACGTATACAAGGAATGAGTCCATCTCTCTTTTATCCCACATCACCTAGGAAGGAAGTTCTGGGCTACCTTATAAAGCAATGGGCCCTCTAACTGTATATACGCATTTTTTTGGGTAATATAAGCTGCTCCGAGAAGAACAAAACCATGAGAACTTAGTGTCAAAAGTGGACAATATGTGTACAATGGAGACCCAAGACCTTACAGGTAAGAAGTCCAGCGCATATGGACGTATTGACATTTCGGCAGAGACGGCTCGCGGATTACTAGAATGAATTTTCAATGTGCGGGACTCGAAGTACCATGTGAGATCCGGCTTCGCAGGCCATTAAAAATAATCCATCTCGCGTTTTCATGATGCTAACCCGGTTTCTCATTCGCGTTTTACTTCGGCAGTGGCCTTCCATCTGCCACATTTATGTATTCCGCATCGCTTGCACATGGGTCAATCAATGGATCTTTGCATTCGCCGGTTCCCGTGAACCTTCCTCCCCCGCCCTATTTGCCATCTTTGGCCCTTCGCTGCTTCCCGAGTTGAAAAAGTCGATTGCTAATTTTATGAAAAGAATCGACCCCAAAAAATAAGGTTTCCGAAAATGTTATCGACTAAAAAAAAGAAGTTCACGAAAAGTTGATGTATGAAGGCATGTTTCGTAATATTATTGGACGGCGAAGGTGACCCACTTATTAAAATGACACTCTTATCATCTTTTGTATTGCATGGAATCGATTTTGTCATCCACACTTAGAGTGTGTTTGTTTCGCGGAATACATTTTCATGGAAAACATTTTCCTTATTTTCTGAAATTTGGATTGCTTAGGAAAATGAGTCAACGGAAAACGTTTTCCTAGTCAACGGAAAATGTTTTCCTAGCAAAGCTTAAATTCAGGAAAATGATTTCCCCTTTGAAAGGACCGGAAAACATTTTCCGAATCCACCAAAGTTTAGATTTGGAAAACATTTTTAAAATAAAAATAAAAATTTCGAATTTGCTTCTTTTTCTTTTTGCTTCTTCTTCACCCGTCACCAGCCACAAGGACGGCCAGTGAGCTCTGGTCTCACCAGATCGAGCGATCTAATGGCCTTCGACAACAAGGCTTGAGCTTGCCCGAGGTCGATGAGCCTCAAGCCTCGCTAAATCAGGTGAGCTTGTAGCCTCCAGCAATGAGGCTCAAAACTCGCCAGATTGGGCGAGCTCACAGCCTCTAGCGGCCAACTGGCGAGCTTGCCGCCTCTAGCGACAGCTAGAGCTCACCCCTTGTAAGCCAGCTGGGAACAAACTGCCGGAGGAAGTAGAAGGGATGGCATAAGGAAGCTGAGGAGTGAAGGACAAGAAGAAGGAAAAAGAAAATAAGGAAATAAAAAGAAAGTAAATAAAAGTAAATAAAAAACAATAATATTAAAATTTTGAAGTTTTTAAAATTAAAAATTCATTTTTTTTCCTGTGATGAAGTGTGAAATTATTATTTAATGGGATCCAAACGGCAAAAAACATTTTCAATTATACATTGCCAAACAAAGGAAAACAAACCGTATTATTTGAAAATGCTTTTCGGAAAAGCATTTTCCTTTATCATTGAGTTTTCCGTGAAACAAACGCACCATATTTGCCATCTTTGGCCCTTCACTGCTTCCCGATTTGAAAAGCCGATTGCTAATTTTATGAAAAGAATTGACCAAAAAGAGAAAAGGTTTCTGAAAAAGTGACCCACTAAAAAAAGTTCACGGAAAGTTGATGTATGAAGGCACGTTTCATAATATTATTGGACGTGGAAGGTGACCCACTTATTAAAATGACACTCTAATCATCTTGTGCATTGCATGGAATCGATTCCGTCATCCACACTTAAGATCACTCAAAGATGAATTGTTTGGTAGGTAAGAAGTCCTCACTCCGACCGGCGCATATAGATGTATTGAGCTGCTTGTGAAAGTTCCGATTGCTCTAGGGTCCATAGATATCTCGGCAAAGGCGGCTCGTGGATTTACTAGAATGAATTTTTGATGTGCAGATTCGAAGTAAATACGTGGGGATCCGACTTCGCTCTCCATTAAGAATAATCCAATCTCGTGTTTTCATAATGCTAACCTGGTTTCTCATTGGCGTTTTACGTGGGCAATGTCTATCCATCTATGACGTTTTGGTATATGGGTCAATCAATGGATCTTGCATGCGTCCAACCTCTTTCCACTTAATGATTTAAGGTTATAATAGTTAATATTCTAATATGGTATTAAAGCACGTCCCTTTCCCATAATATGGTCCTTAATTTCTGCGTCTAGCTAGAATTGCTATTATCAATTTTTGGCAAATAAATTATTAGAAAGAGTTCATGGCAGATAGCTGAGCATATAGGACGCACAGGCCTCACATTATTTAATAGGACCCAGCACCTAACATATGTCAGCCCCCTCCATGTCAGAATCACATGATGAAAAAGTGGAATATCACGGGAAACGACATTCGAGTAAAATAGATCATGTGACTACGTGAAATATATGGTTATCCCATTCAAATTCAAGGATTTTCTTTTTGGTAGGGTAAATTTTGATGTTCAAGAAGACATATAACTAAAAATAACACAACACATTGATATATACTTTTTGGTGCTGGACCTCGTAGATTTTCATAATTCTTTATCATTATTCTATTTTTATTGCAATTTGGAATCGGATTAATAAGTGATAGGCCGTTGAATTGGGTTGAAATCTGACAAATTTGAGAAAAAAATCAAATAGAGATATTATTAAAATTAAGATCGAATTAATGACCAATCAAATCGATTGAACTGGATTATCTTGTGCAATTTCCAATATACTAATGTAGAAAGAAATCCCTTGTCCCCCTCTCCAAAAAAAAATTTAAAATATATATAAGAAGATAAATGATTTGAATAAATTGCGTGGAGCGACACCATTCGGAGATGAGTCTCACTTTTAAATCACTCCTAAAAGTTTCTTGCATCTTATATATGACCCAAGATGTTATAAGCTCTCACACTTAAGGCATTGTCTATGTCAACACATAATGCTTGCTAATAGATTTGATCAATACGTAAGTCCGAGCTTAAAATATTACCTATGCTAGCCCATCACGAAAAAAAATAATATGAGCCAGGTCCATGTGGATCAAGTTCGCCATAGTCATTTAATCCTGTGAATCTCACATATTGGTCTTACGTGATCAACGACTTTGATTGCTTTTTGTTCATGGATACAGGTTCTGATGAGAGTTTTTCTCATTAGAGAAGTCTTTCTAATACTAATCAGAAGCATAACGTTTTCATCCGTGTGATATTGGAATATATATTGTTAGTATTAATTATTAATTTACTTCAATCCCATTTCACATGAATCTTCCTCTTTTGAACAACATACAGGTGGAATAAGTTCATATTCTATATTATGGGATTCAAGGAAAGCCATACGTCATCGATGAGCTAGGCATGAGATTCGTGTTCTCGCTAAGCAGCTGATTAGATATAGGATTAAGGAGATTTATTTTTTTAATTGATCTTGCGATTAAGACGAGGTTGGAAATATGAAACATATAGGACTTTAATATGACCCGAATGCGGACAAAAATGATTCCACCCACGCATGAGATTGTTTATTATCATCATTCCACACATATGGCCAAGAACGATTCATTTTCTTTTTCATTATTAATTAAAATTGCTCGGTGACTTTTAGATCTGTCAAAATATGTCATAAACCCATTTCTTAACTCACATTTAATGATCTAAGTTAGTATATATGTTAATTATATTCAGTAAATGGGTTATAGATATGTTACAACCCAAAATAATATAGGTATTAAAATGGTGTACAACTTACTTAGACTCAAACTATCTCGATGACTATATCTTTACTCTCTTTCACCCTCATTCGAGCACATGCTCACTTATTACGTGCTCTCATATTAGTTTGGGTACGAATTTTCCTAGTTTGAGTTAAATATAAACGTGTTTTAGCAATATGAGTTGAGTCGGATATTAATTGGTATGAGTTGAGTTTGGAACATAAGTCAATAAATTTGTATTACATAAAAATTGATCAATTTGAGTTAGACTATTTTCGACCCGACTCATCGATTTTAACATGTCTAAATCGTACATACATCTAACCTGTCTCCGCCTAATAATTTTAAGTTTTCATGTTGGATATTTTAACATCGTACTGGAGCATGTTTGCTCCCGATTTATTATTAATCACTTTATAAAATGGTCCTTAACTTTTGTGTTTAACCAGATGTACAATTTTTTTTCTAACAAAAATAAAAATAAAAAATAGATGTACTATTGTCAATTATTGGCGAATAAACAATTGGAAAGAGTTCGTGGCAGATAGCTGCGTATATAGGACAACATAGGCCTCACCTTATTTAATGTGACCCCCCATCTAACAAATGTCAGCCCTCCATGTACGAATCACATGATAAAAATGTTGTACATCAAAAGATTTTGATATTCGTGTAAAAATAGATTATGTTTTTTTTTGTTAGAATTATGTGACTCCGTGTAATTCATGATTACACCCATACAAGTTCAAGTTCATCAAGGATTTTTTTTTTTTGGGGTGTAAATTTTGATGTTCAAGAAGACATTTAGCTTAAAAACACAACGCTTAACTCATTGACATATAGTTTATGGCGCTAGACTTGTAAATTTCAAAAAAAAATTAGCATTATTCTATCTTTTATTACAATTTAGAATTGGATTCCTAAGTGGTAAGCCAATCGAGTTAAATTCAACAAATTTGAGGAAAAATCAAATAGAAAGAGTATTCAAATGAAGATTAAATTAATAACCAATCAAATTGGTTCAACCAAATTATCTCGTACAATTTCCAAAATACTGATGTAGAAAGAAACCCACCCCTCCACCTTAGCTATTCAAATAATTGCTTGAAGTCGGACCATTTTCAAAATGAATCTCACTTTTGAATCATTTCATAAGGTTTTCTTCCATCTAGTATGCGACTCAAGATGTTATAACCTCCCACACTTAAGGCATTAGTGCATTCTTCTATATCAATATATATATATTTTTTTTTAATAAATTTAATCAATGAGCAAGTCCGGACTTAAGATATTATTTAGGCCCACTCATCATGAAAAAACATATAACTTCGTCTAGACTTGCCCAAAAGTGCTTCCAGGTCATTCCAGTGCAGGTCGATTGGACAAGCCTATTAGCTACCAACCCATGATCATGTTTGTCTAAGCATTACGATTCAATCAAACGTGCGATTTGCTCCATCTCCGGTCCTCCTTCACTAAATTTCACCATCTTAGAAGCCTGCTTGGAGCATGACTTTATTCCACTAGAACCTACACTGTCATGTGTCACACATTTACTATAGTTTAGTTGGCACGTTTTTGTTTGGATCAAGGTTCACATGGATTATATTCATCATAATTATTTGATCACGTGAGTCTCACATAAAGGTTCTACATGACAATTGACTGTGACTGCTTTTTCTTAATGAATGTGGGTTTTGATAAGAGGTTTTCCATTAGAGAGGTCTTTTTAATACTAATTAGGAGCATGAAATATATATTTTAGTAATTATTAATTCAATTCTATCCCACTTCACATGAATCTCCCTCTTCTAAACAACGAAAAAGTGAAAAATCTAGTTTGTACTATATATTAATGTAAAATTTAGGAACTCGATAACGTTTGCAATCCATGATATTATTGTCTATTTTCATAGAGAAAATAAGAAAAAATTGTCCAAGGGAAATGAATACGTAAAATCACTTAGATAGGCAATTTTTAAGCAAAAACAAATTGTTAAATATTAATAAAAACAAGAATTAATACCATGCAAAACTCAAAACTAGTACACGTGATAAATTTTTTACTACAAAAATGCTAGTGATAAATTTACCTTATTGTCAGTTTTTGTTAAACCCAGATGTATTGATTTATTATTGTTTGTGATATTAATTCAATTTAATGGCAATTAACTGGAGCTAAATCCATCACGAATGGGTGACGATTTGAGATAAATTAATCATAGTTATACTAGTTTGGATTTTTTTAGTAGTATTATTTTAATAAAAAAATATATAGGTTTTACAATTTGCTAACTGGTCTTCGACGGTTGCTAAGGGCACGTTTGGTAACGATTCTGTTCCCGGGAATAAATTCTGATCAGAAATGATTATTTTTTATTTTGTTTCCGAGAACTGATTCTGAATAAAAGAACGCGTTTAGTAACTGTACAAAATTTATGATTCTGGAATAAAATTACGTTTGGTACCGTGTTCAATGATTCTGTTCTAAATCAATTTATATTAATTTTTATAATTTTTTCCTTTTTTTTTTCTTTTTTCTCCTATTCTAATTCTTCTTCAAGCTAGTTGCCGGCCCTCGATGAGACTGGCCCTCGTCGGCTCGGCCTCGCTGGCAGCCGGGCGAGGCCCACCTGACCATCGGTAGGGTTGGGCGAGCCTCGCCAGTGGCTAGGCTTGCCTCCGGTGAGCTCGCCGAACTGGTCATCGGCAATCGACGGCATCCGACGGTGGCGGCGGATAGCGGTGGCGGTAGGCGACGGCGGGCGGCGGACGGTGGCAGGTGGTGGCGGTGACCGACGGTCGCGAGATGGCGGTCGATGAAGAAAAAGAAAAGAGAAAAAAAAAGAGTTTTAATTCTCAATTTTATTCCCGAAATAAGAATCAATTTTTTTTTTCTTTTTCGTTTCAAACTGATTCTGGGAACAAATTTGTTCCGGGAAACAAAAATTTTACCAAAGCGATTTTCGTCCCAAACTGATTTTGGGAACAAAAAGTCAAAATCTGGCACAGTTGGAATGGTAACCAAATAAGTCTAACTGGTCTTCGACGGCGGAATAGTAGGGAGAGAGAGACAGAGAGAAGAGGCGAAGGGAGGAGGAAAATGCGGTGAGGCTTTGGCTTTCTCGGCTTTGGCTGTAGCTAGGGGTGGCGATGGGCCTTCTCTACCTCTATAAAAGCGAAGGCATTTGCGACCAATGCCTCACCCCATTTCCATTCCCATTTTCCCCGTCGTCGCTCCCGAAACCCACGACAGCAGCGAGAGAGATCCCGTGGCTGATGCGGCAGAGAGGGAGAGCGCACAACCGCAGATCCAGGAGCTTCTCTAGGTGTCGCCTCGCCATTCAGGGCTGCAGTTGAGAGCCCCCCGACCCCGTAACCTATCATCCCATTCTGCCTCCAACCTTCCTCTGCCACAATGGCTGCTGCTCAAGGTAACCCGCTCCCCCGGCCTCGCTCTGTTTTTTCTTTGTGCTCGGAGATTGTTGGGTCGGCGTTTGTTTGTTTGTTTGTTTGTTTTTTTTTTTTTTCCGTTTGTTTTAATGTTGATGGAGTTCTTGGGCTTTGGATCTCGTCAGGAGACGAACGCCAGGTGCAGAAGAGCTACTGGGCCGAGCACTCGGCGAGCCTGACCGTCGAGGCCATGATGCTCGATTCCCAAGCTTCGGATCTCGACAAACAAGAGCGTCCTGAGGTAACCCATCTGCACTATCTCTCTCTTCTTTCTTGAAACGGTGGCGGTTTGAGTTTTAGTCTTGTGGGTGGAAATGGGCTGTCGTCGGTTTTGTGGATCTGGTGGCGACGCCCGCGTAATGTTCGTCGGAATTTCCAAAAGCAATTGTCACTGTGAAGGTTTCGGTTGATGTCTCCATTTGGTTCTTTGCTTTAGAGACAAGGATCCTCTTCCCTTCCTTTTATCTCCCTTTGTCTTGTTATTATCATTATTATTATTACTACTGTTGCTGCAAAAATCGCCAATGCACCCTGGAGGCTGTTGGACATGTTGCCATTGGGCGCGACAGCTTCAAGCAGACGATTTTTACCGGACAGTACTCAATCCTAGGGACTATAATAATCCCCTTGCAGGCGGAGATTTTGCCATAACTTGAGGTTGTTCTTTTTCTTTGGGAAAAGGGAAGGCAACTTTATTCACTGGGCTCTGTTATACGCATCATACAGGCATTTGAGGATTGGACTCCCGTTGCTCCATTAACACTTAATGGATTTGGGTGGAACTTTTCCATCCCTTATACTTTAAAGGATAAAGAATCTACTTCTGTCTATAATCCTGGTAAAACTGTTCAACTTTGCTTTCGCAACCCAAAAGGAATAAAGAAAGAACAATACTTGCTTGTGTTGAATTGAACTACAATGTGAGATTAATCATCTTCAATTCGTCGGTTTAATAATATGGGGAAAGAATAAACGTGCGAATATTCACATAAAGAAAATACTTCACTCGAGCAACTCCAGCAGCAATGCTCACAATCAGCCAAGAGATGGGTTTTGCTCCATGTACCTCAGTAGTTAGGCATTCCCATATTTGCTGACTTGAGGTGGTAGCCACAACGGTAGTCATGTCCAGCTGGACCAACTTTGCTGGATAAAAGAACGCCATGATCACCATTAAGCATGCTGAGTGGGATTCAACAGTGTTAAAATGGAGCAAAATGCCTGCTGTCTGCTTTATTGCTTTGTGTTGCTTAGCTTCACATGATTTTTACCATAAACTTATATGGCTGGTTGGGTTGTAGATCCTTTCTTTACTCCCACCATACGAAGGGAAAACAGTTCTGGAACTTGGGGCTGGCATTGGTCGATTTACTGGTGAGTTAGCCCAGAAAGCTGGTCAGCTTTTGGCTCTTGACTTCATTGATGGTGCAATCAAGAAGGTAACGTGCCTCTAAGTGAAAAGCTTTAGATAATGCATTTCTTAAAGAGCCATACTGTACTCTATTGCGTGGATTGTCTGAATGCATTTTTCAAATTTTGTTTTACAGAATGAGAGCATCAACGGGCATCATAAGAATGTCAAGTTCCAATGTGCCGATGTGACATCCCCGGATCTGAATATTGCAGAAGATTCTGTAGACTTGATATTCTCAAATTGGTTGCTTATGTACCTTTCAGACACAGAGGTGATAGTTCTTTTCTTCATGTATTCTTTTCCTACATAAACTGTTGATAACAGAGCATGCCTGCAGTAAGAAAGTCGGTTACCATCATTTACCATGAAGTCAGTCCATCTTGTAAATATACTATCAGGGGTACTTTCCCCTGGACAGAACTTTTTGTGAGTAATCATCGCGAGTTCTATATGTGATCCAGTGTCATGATTGACTACGTTCTGTATTTCTCTTCATTTCTCTGTGGTTAGGTAAAATTGAAGAAATATCTTTCTGAATGTTTCGCTTGAAAATATCCTTCAGTTATTAGACTCATTTGGCTCCCAATTATGTGTAGTCATCATGGTTTGTCTGCTTGTACATGTTGTACAGTTTAATGCTCCTAAATGTTGAGTAGTTCTATGTTATTAGATTATATCTTTTCCCTCTACATTCTTTAAACAAGTGTTGTGTTGTTACAGGTTGAGAATTTGGCTGAAAGGATGACCAAATGGTTGAAGGTTGGTGGATATATATTTTTCCGTGAATCTTGCTTCCATCAATCTGGAGACTCTAAGAGGAAATATAACCCAACCCATTATCGAGAACCCAGATTCTACACAAAGGTTTGTCCTTGGATTACTTTTTTCGATGCTTCTAAAAGAGAAAGACATTGATATTGACAATTTATGTTCTGACAGATCAGAATTGCCTCTGGAAAGATCATATTGCTGAAAATAAAAAAATTCCAATTTGCGTCTCAAATTTTTGTTAATCTTATCATATTCTGTTTCTCCAAAAAGCTCCCTCTGTACAAACCATATTTTCAAAAAAAAATTCTTCACTATAGAAACAGGGGGGAGACATGACGTAAATATGTTTTAGACTTGCTTTGATGCATGATTCCGTTGCACAAATTCAAGAAATTTTTCAAGGGATTTGTAGAACTTTTCTAGTCCCTCTATGCCTGGTTCCAGTGTACACATTTTGAAGTAAATTAGTTACTTTTCCGGAATCCATGCTAGATATCTTAGTGGGTATTTTAGTTTGTTCACATTCTATTGCAGGTTTTCAAAGAATGCTACATGCGTGATGCATCTGGAGATCTATTTGAACTTTCTCTTGCTGGTTGCAAGTGCATTGGAGCTTATGTGAGAAACAAAAAGAATCAGAATCAGGCAAATGATACTCACAAAACTTGATTTTCAGCTTTTTGATCTTTTTGGTTTTTTCCAGTTACAGCTTTGTGGATAGTAGATATGATAATAACACAGGCAACATGATCTTCGATGCAGATTTGCTGGACATGGCAGAAAGTCAAGTCAGAGGACGATAGAGGCTTTCAGCGATTCTTGGACAATGTTCAGTATAAGTGTAGTGGCATACTACGTTATGAGCATGTCTTTGGGCAAGGCTTTGTGAGCACAGGCGGAATTGGTATGCTTCAGTGAGGAAAAAAAAAGTCTATTTTATTATACAATTTTATTTATTTGGTGTGAAAATTCAAGGAGAACTTACTATATTTAAAAATAGGATGAATATCTGCCTCCATTCCGCAAATGTTAAGAAAGTGGAAGCTTTCGCCTAGAATAGTTCTGTACCTATCAGTCCTTTGATAAGTAATCATGAGCAAAGTTATCTTCGTAGGAAGCTGTATCACCAATGCTCCCAGATGTGACATAGTAGTTTGGAACATTAGCTTTATGATTTCTAGGGGGCAGTACCAGTTTGACACAGAAAAGAGAATGCTTCAGTTTGACGAATGCATAGTAATCAAACAAATGTTACTAGATCTATTTCTTTATTTAGTTATTTCCATGTTGAGACACCTTGGCTTCCCATGAACTTGACCAAATTTGATAAATCTCTGGCATTACTTAAATGTGAGGTCTCTCTTTGGTCTTTGGTTAATTAATTTAAGCACTATCGTTTATAACAGATACAACTAAAGAATTTGTGGCAAAGCTGGAACTCCAGCCTGGTCAGAAAGTTTTAGATGTGGGGTGTGGCATTGGTGGAGGAGACTTCTACATGGCAGAGAAGTTTGATGTTGAGGTTGTTGGCATTGATCTTTCCATAAATATGATCTCCTTTGCTCTCGAGCGTGCCATTGGACTCAAATGCTCTGTTGAATTTGAGGTTGCCGACTGCACCAAGAAAACTTACCCAGATAATACATTTGATGTGATCTACAGTCGCGACACAATACTGCATATTCAAGTAAGTTTTCTTTTCCAAAGTAAAAAGAGTAACTTCTCTCTCTCTCAAGACTCTAGTAAATCAAGGCACTTATATATCTATTTTCGTCATTTGCATTTTTTAATGCAATTTCCATGAAGTCAATCGATTTATAATGATTCGTGGAGAAACATTTTGGTTGAGATTATTTATGGATGCAGAGCATTTCTTGTTAATTCGTCACCTCTTATGTAGAAGTGTGCATATGCGTCCTCGGTGCTAATTTCAAGTTGTGTGTTATTTTCAGGACAAACCTGCCCTATTCAGGTCCTTCTTTAAGTGGTTGAAGCCAGGAGGTAAAGTTCTTATTAGTGATTACTGCAAGCATGCTGGAACTCCTTCACCAGAGTTCGCAGCATATATCAAGCAAAGAGGGTATGATCTCCACGATGTAAAGGCATATGGTCAGGTATGGTTAACATAAACATTGTGCTTTGTGCCAACTAATTTATCCTTAACAAATCACGCTTACTTAAATTGTTTTTTTTTCTCACTATATGCAGATGCTTAGGGATGCTGGATTTGCTGAGGTCATAGCCGAGGATCGTACTGACCAGGTCTGTATAAATTTCATGTGTTGCCACATTGTGCAAATTGTTTTCCATTCTGACACAAATCCCATGCTTGTGCTTTCAGTTTATTAAAGTTCTGGAGAAAGAATTAAATGCTGTTGAGAAGGACAAAGATACATTCATCAGCGACTTTTCTGAAGTATGTTCTCCATAACCTTCTTGTCTTCTTTGCAAAAAGCCTTGGATTAACTTGCTATGGTGTTAAATTCTGTTTCCTTGGCGGTCCTAAAAAATGCAGGAAGACTATAATGACATAGTTGGGGGCTGGAAGGCCAAGCTGATGAGGAGTTCATCAAGCGAACAATGCTGGGGTCTCTTCATTGCCAAGAAAAAGTGATGAGTTGGTTGCTAAGATAAGGCAATAAATTATCTGCTCAGTTAGTAGATAGAACTTCAATGGTTGTTGGTGATTTCCTCCAGCTCGTGATGGGGCCTTTTCGGTCACATCCCTTCCCTTGGTCTTGCTTGTCGTTCAGTTGATCCTGTCTCTTGAATGCTGTGTACTCTTCTCTGGATTTTGATAATAAGATGTTGTCTGGACTGATTTAAAGTCGCCATACTTGCGGCCACGATGATATTTGATCTTGATTTGGGGTGATCTCTTGATATATGGTGCTCTTCGGTAGCATAATCCACTTGGGGTTGTTGAGGATTATTATGAGCATTTGACAATTGAGCTTTGAATTGTGCTTCACGTTTTGGAAAATGACAAGTCAATTGGTTCATCCATGAAACCAGTGGCCAATTACACGATGATGGCTTCTGTTCTTTCCATTATGTCATTAGATCAACATTCAATTTCTTGAGCTCGATTTGATTCGACCCCTAAAAGACTTAGGATCATGCAAGAATTGTGGTTGCCTCAAATCATTGGATGTTGTCGAATGTTACTTATCAGACACCATTGATCAAGAACTGTATGATGGACTTACACATGGTATCTTGGGTGGATTTCATGTGTTTTCCATGGTTAAGCTTGGAATCAAAGTAAACCCTTTTCATTTCAAATGCTCATGTAAATGACAATGCGCCCACTTCAAGAGCATTGCGTGTAGGTACATGAATACATGCTTATGCCTTTGAAGAGGACCAAGAACATCAGAAAACAACAAGCCTTCCAAAAAGAACAAAACAAAAGGAAAGAAAACAGCATTGGGCCTCGGTCCAATACACACTAGCAAAAGGATAATTCACATTTCACCTCACAAGGCGGAGATACAGGAAAGCTCCAGACTTCCATGCAGCTAAAAGCGAGAGAAGGGAGAGAAGAAAAGGTAAAGGGAAAGGGGGGTGATTGGGAGAGAGAGAGAGAGAGAGAAGTAAGTAGAGAAAAATTTAGACATTATTCTTCTGCAATTACTGACCTTGTGGTCATGTTTTTGTTTTTTTATTATTGTATTCTACGGGATGGGGGTGACGTTCTCACTTTTCCGAGAAGCAATAATTGTTCAACGAATCATCAAGATTTGACACTTTTGTGTAATATGCATTGGAAATTAAAAATGTGGCAAGAATTTATAATACATCTTTTCAAAGAATTAAAATAGACGTCGGTGGATGTCGACCGGTCATTCGAAAAGCAAAATCGCCTATATACTTTCAATCGATTCAAGCCCATCCCGTATCTTTAAAAAGATTCACCGATCGTCCTCATGACATTTCAAGACGAAAAAAATTCATCAATGTGGACAAAAGGACATTAGCTTTATCGTTTGGTTCTAATTTTAGTTTGAGAAAATTATTGAAATAGTTCATCTTTTGACCTAAGAAGTTAAAAAAGAAAAAATGGTCCGTGTACAATTCCTGCAACATAATTATCATATGTAAAATCGAAGGAGTCAACAGAAAAGAATCGGGTATATTGTTTGTCCAAATGAGCATTTTGTATCCATGTCGCCTTCTAATGAAATAGCTTTCATATTTTTCCTAGACAAGGTACAACGATTGTCCTTAATCGAAAGAACGTGTATAGACGAGGACGATTTGGAACTTCTAGCAGGAGTCACGAGAACCACTGATGCCATTCTCCTGTTTCTAGCATGCTCAACAAAAATACAACATTTTGTAGGGCAAAAGTTGTGGAAAAACTCCAATTTATGCCAATCGTGACATATTTAACTTAAGTGTTTTTCTGTGATTCCAAAAATCTAATACTTGTACTTATATGACACATTTACCTATCAAGAATCTGTCAATTAGCATGGGTTTTGGAAAGCAAACGGCGTCAACACAGTGCCTATGTGATTTAAGTAAAATAAAAATAACATTTTGACTGAAAAATCATTTAATAGAACCTTGACGGAGGATAAATATATCACATAAGTATAAATTTGGGGTTCTTTCTATCACTAGAAAAAATTAAGATAAGTGTGTCCTAGTGAGCATAATTTGGAATTTTTTAATATTACAAAGAAAAATATTTCAGGGTATACTTGTCATAGCAAACATAATTTGAGATTTTTAGTAGCGTTTTCCCTATAAATTAACCCGTGAACACGACTTTCCAATCGATATGGAGAGCCTATTAGTAATGGGCCAACTAATATGCAGACGGTTTCAAGACCACTTGTGGCTTTCTAAAAGGCGAAATCACAGCGAATACTTCCGTCATCCAATTTGCCAGATATTGGAAGCTAATTATATATACTTTTCTTTTCTGATGAAAAATGTACGTTTAGATAAAGATCTGCTTTTTGTGATTTTGCTAAGCATTTTTTTTTATGTTAGCCTTAAATATATTACTTTCATGCAATATTTAACACCAAAAATCCCTATACAAATGTACGGGCGAACTTTTCAAGGATAAATAAACTTGGAAGCCAAATTTAGAATCAAGGCTTTAGGGAATTTTCAAATTAGGAATCAAGAGTTACATATTTAAATCCCCACCAAATACATGCAAAAAATTTCGGATCAGGGCCAGCTGCACAGGTCGAAAAAACTAGAGCTTTGTGGGATTTGTTGTGAAATTCTCTTCCGCGAGAGAATGTGTACCTGTATGCTGATGTTAAGATGAATGAAATCACATCTAGCACACATGGATGATCAATTGGGTCACTTATGACTTTGACTTCGAGCATTTCAAGATTGAATCGTTTTGGAACTAATTTGTCGGATTTAGCAAGTACTCAACAACCAGCAATCGTGCGTGAAGTGCTGTGGGAGATGGGCCCCTGCGCTAGTGCTCCCCTTGGTTTGCGCCGCTGGTTGCCTGCTGTACGGTGGTTCCAGGGTCATTAAAAAAAAAAAACAAGCACTCATGCTGTCTCCCGCTAACAAGTCCAAGCCCACATCTCTGTCTCCCCCATCCCTAGTGGACTTATAAAATGAATGTAGAAGGATACTTCAAAAATGGGAAAATTGTTCAAAAAGTTCTAAACCTATTGTACGGTGGTTAATTTAGTTATAAGCTTTTTAATTATGTTAATTGAGTCGTAAGCCTTTGCCTTATGAGGATTTTGCTAATTTAATCCTAAACTTTTCGGTTGTGGGGATTTAGCCCAAACCTTTTGATGATATGTCAATTTAGTCCTAAAATTTTTGATGATTTGCCAATATAGTCCTTTTAGGCTAAATTTCCAAAGAATAGGTTTAGGATTACATCAGCAAATCTTCAAAAGGTTTAAGAATTAATTGATAGATTTAGGACTAAATTGACACAATTGAGAAGTTTATGATTGGAATGACTACTGTACAATAGGTTTAGGTATTTTCGGATAATTATCTCCTTTAAGAACACCACGATCTTCCCCAATGCAGTGATGGATTTCGTTTTCCTTCTTGAACCTCTCGACCAACCTTCAAACCCCAAACAAGAACTTCTTCTATAATCGAGGTTTGAGTTGGATTTACCAATTTAGCCTTAAACCTTTTAACTATGCCAATTCAGTCCAAAGCTAAGCATTCAAAGAATATGTTTAGGACTACATTAGTAAATTTTAAAAAGGTTTATAAATGAATTGAAAGATTTAGGGTCGAATTAACTATTACGGCTCAAGGGATTTCTAGACAATTATCCCCTTCAAAAACGCTGTAATCTCTCCCATTGTATCCTTCTATTTTGTCTACACAGACAACTCACGTTCCCCTTCTCGTCCTCCTCGTCCGACCAAGAACACCCAGTGGACAGCAGCAACGCAAGGTCCGCCTTCGCATGACGACGAAGACGTCGGCATGTGATCTTCCTTGCACGTAATGTGGACCTTAGCCTAGCTCGAGTCGTGCTGTCTGATTGCAATACCTGGATCTGAAGCCGGACCCATTTCGGGCGCATGCATGATGCAAGATCGGGGAGCTGTTGATTCCATTCATATCATTGATGCTCCTGCTTACCCTGTGGCACGACAAAACCTAAACGAAAAGACACAAGAGACAGAAGGGAGCATCAAAAATTAACTCCCCTTTGGTCCCGAAAATAATTTCAGCAGCCGTGCAATTTAATTTTCCGGGATCGGTACACGAAAAATAGCATTTAGCTATTCTCCAAATTATAAATAGCTCGCTCCGGGAACATAGTGTCAGTTTTTTTTTTTGGTGCGGCTTATGACCAGTCAATTCATTTCGCTTTACTGTGGTGGCTCGCGATGACGTCGTTGCGTGTTCCATGTGCACCCGCCGTGCTTTCCTTGGTAGAACCCAGGAAACATTGGTTATATTGAGCTGGTTCGGGACATACGGTACATTAATCAATGCACACTTTTCGGCCGAAAGATTTTGGATACGGAAATCGTTATCATATATCGATAGTGATTTGACTATAAAAAATAAAAGCATATACCTATATATGTATATTGTATGGTGAAGAAGTGACATGTGCACAAATGTTAATCGTACTAAGGTGTCGCCTTCAATTCAAGAAGACTAATGTAGAGAAGTGATGCAAGCTCACGTGTGACTATGACCCTAGCAATGTACACATTTATTGGTTACTGCAAAACCCATAAATGCGGTGCCCAGTAATTTATCAATATGACATCACCAAGAAATTGAATTGTCATTGGCTGCTCTGCTCCTTCATGGACCAAATTATATATCGCACAACAAAGTGGGATTGGCCTTACCATTCTGATTAAGAAAACCATGGCAAAGTTAACCTAATAACAGTTTGCAATTTTGACTAATCGATAATCACGGTTTTCATTTTCCCTTGCTGCATAAATAAAGCGAGTACAAAGTGGGCCAATAAAAAAAAAATCATGGTGGAGGAATGTTCTGGTTGGATTGAGCTGGATATATAGAAAGTCGCTTGGTAAGTAATTTGCTCATCCAAAAGGGAGGGGGGGACTAGGTTTGTTCAATCTGAAATTATGGAACAAAATATTGCTTTGCTACATGCTCTGTAACCTCATTAATTATCCATTTTCTTTCCTATGAAGTAATTGGGGTTTGCAGCACCAAATGCGGCGGCACTCCAATTATGTAGCCCAACATTAATGGTAGTACGGCCTGGAGTTAGCGAGGTCTTCTTCATGTAAGACCTGCTCTTTTGGTCATATCTAGTTCTAAGTATTGTTGTAAATAGATTTATGAAGAACTTTGACAAGTAGGGCCAATTGTGGAGTGACGTAACCTAATTTGGACCAGATTTCATCGGCTAGCTTCTTGGTAGAAATTATATCACGATGGATGCATTCAGTCAATATCTACAACGATTTCTATAGGATCGATACAGAAGATAGAACATATTTGTTCTTCCGGTGCAATTGCATTGGAAGTAGAATTGCACCGGAAGTACATGGCATAGTATCCTAGCAGAACATGGAATTTGGTGTCCTGTAAGAGGATGGAATGATGAACTTCAATGGATGATCGGGGCTATTAGAGACAAAGACTTGGCTGCAAGGCTCCTCAAGGTATCATTCTTAGCAACTATTTATTACATGTGGATGGAGCGCAATCTTTTACATTTTCAAAGCAAGTCAAATGATATTCACATTACTTCGGCTAAGGTGCGTAAAATCGTTAGAGATAGAACTTTACTCTACTAAAATTTTAGACCTTCCAAAGCTAATGTTGTTTTGACTACTATGTGGAGATTTTCTATCTCCATCTTTAGTATTAGTTCTACTTGTAAGGCTGGGATGCCCCTAAGCTTCTGTATTTCATCTGCTAAACTTGCATTTTACACCCAAAAAAAAAAAAAGATTCCAAAAGATGTTAATTGCAGATAAGATTAATTATGGAGAAAAAAGAGAGATGGGTTCGCATTCACATATATAAGAATTATATAGCAACAAGAATATATATAAATATAAGGTAGATGTCCCTAGAATATCTTCTTAGATATTCTGTATCTAAGGAGAAACGTCTTAGAAGAAAGCAGCAATTGAAATATAAACAATGTGATTGATATAGGTCCAATATAAATGATTGTCAGATAACAAGAAATATAAATATAAACAACGTGAGTGAAATATAAATACACACAACGTAATTGCAGTGTAAATAGTTGACAGGTTACAAGAAATTGAAAGATTGCAAATGATCGTGAGAGGGCAGGGAGATACAAAAAGTGTGATCCATTAAGCACAATTGTAAGTTTTGCCGATACAAGTGAGAATATATGCCATTTTATAGCATAATGTGATTGCTACAATATAATACATATTACGCTACAGTTTGTTATCATGATTTGTCCTTTTGATTCTTTATTGTCGTGATTTACATATATTTTTCGAAGAGTTGGATTGAGCTTGATTCCTAGAGATTGGTGATGGGTCTCCAATAATGCTAATTGCATCAAATTCAAAGTAAATCTGGCGACTTGGGATCGTATAAGTTTCCCCCATCTTTGGGTGTCCAAACATGGGGATGATATCAAGATGAACCCATCATTTCATTCGATCAACGAGGATCAGATCCACAATACTTTTTCCCCTAGCAGTCTCCCAGAAATCTCCTTTAACAAACTTGCATGCCAACACAACCGATCATCTCCAAGAACCTCTCATCCACCAATAGGCAGCTTGGCAAGAGTCCCTCCCAAAACACCACATGAAGCCAACGTTCAAGAAAATAAAAAATCTGGGTGCGGGCTCCTCAATGGTTTGGAGGGGGAAGATGGTTTCGTGTTGAATTGCTGATATGGTCACCTTTTTGGCTCAAGTTAATTACTAGAAACTTATCAATGACTTGTCTAGGTGTGCTTGGATCGATCAGATGAATCTCTTCATGGTGTTCTCAACACACTATCGTAGCATGATTAAAAAGAGAAGAGTTAATACTATTAAACATCCTGAACTGTTACCTCCATAGTAAATTTATCTTAAACTAATGTTCATTTGGCAAAAGAATATCTCAAACTAGTACCTTGTGACATTTTGTTTTCCTTGAACCAATTTTTTGTCTTATTAAAAATCTCAAATCAATACCTCTAGCCAGATCGACCATACATTAGCATTTGGTTCAATATCCCATAAAATTGCATACGTGCCACAAATGTGGTGGAAAATGACAAATTTGACATGAAAAGTCCATGTGTTAGTATTCACATTAGTATACGTAGATTTTTAACATCCGATCTGTCATTCTCCATGTTGGATTTGTCTTACAGTCATCTTCCACGTGTGTTAGTACATATACATTTTCACGGAATATTGGACAGAATGCTGAAGGGTGATAGATTTGGATAAGGGCACCAGTTTAGGATTATTATTATTCTTTTTTGCGAGGCGAAAATTAATATAAAAAAATTCTACAAGGCATCAGTTTGCAATATTTAATTGTCCTGATGTGTAGCTAATTTTTTTTTTTCAAACTAGTTTTAGGAACTGATAGGATAGAGAGTAATGTTGGAGGGTGAGGAACACGTGAACTTACCTTGAGAAGAGAGAGATAAAATTCTCGTACTCGATTTAGAAGTACGCTGGTCCCTCTCTTGGATCGGCGTTCCCAAACGAATCTGCAATGGTTTCAAAATCAAACCTCTCCCAGATGACCGACACAGCAACTTCCCTATTTGCCTGATCCTCCACTTTGAGTTCCGAGAAACTTACTATTGACGAACACACTTGTGAGGAGGACCATCTTATCGTTTCGGAGTCACCAAAAGATCATATGTGCCCAGGTTCGGGTCTCTCGGGATCCCCATCTGCCGCAACTGGGGAGCCACATGCGATTTGTCATTTCGGTGTTCCGGCCATTAGGCTCTACGTCGATTCAATGAAACACGAGATATTCACGCTCAAACAAAACGATTTACCGATCGAACTGAACATTGTGTTAAGTTAGAAATCAAATCGAGTTTGTGCATGCAAGGATGGCATTACATAAGACAAAAGAGTCGTGTCAAGGAGCACCTCCGGGGTACTTTTCAATCATGCTTATTCTGGACTAATCCAGTTTCGAAAGTATTGATTGGTGATGTTGGCACAATGAAAATTGCTCATGGGCCTCCGGTTCATATAAAATCATATAATAAGCTGGGATCAAATCTAGATGTGAGGACCCTTTTGTACCTTCATGAGACAACTCTAATCCAACCCTAGTACATAGGCATGTTTCAATTAAAGTAACCGGTTCCTCGGCTTCTCAAAACATCACCGCCAATAACTCTTAATTGTCCTCTTCGGCTTTCCCTTCTCGATGGGAATGATCATTGGTGGCATGTTAGGGTTTGACCAGCCAATTGGGCAAGGGCAAAGAACCCTAATGATTAATTTTGGTGGGTGTGTCCACCGCCGGATTAGGCCTTGGCTGAAGAGAAGGCGCTTGTCAAATTGCACTATATCCACACAGTCAACATCCTAGTATTCCACCTCGTCATCTCAAAAGGTGCTCCTAGACATTAGTTAATAAGCTTCATAAGTACTAGATTCAACACTCCTGATAAGGAATTATTGGTTTTGTAGAATATTTTTCTCACCTATATCACAATATAAAAAAAAAAATCACTAAAATAAGTAAAATGAGGTTTAGTGAAGGGCACCTTTTGATATTTCTAGGGATTGCTCTTTTAGCCCTTTTACAATTTGTTAATGCAGAGTGCATTGATTAATTTGTAGTTAGCTTAATTATCCGCATTAATTGATATGTAACCAGCTATAGTACAGCTAAAGAAGGAAACCACTAAATCAATCTAGAGATTAGCTCGGTACGGACATTAATATAATGAACAAAGAAGAAGGGCCTATAAGAAACAGTTGCGTGGATCAGCAAGCTACAGCTCCCCAAGTAATACTAATTAATGCCAATAATAATTGACATGGTAAGTGGAGACAAATCTCCCTTTCTATAATTAATTAAAATGAAATTTCTTGTATGAAATTAGAATATTACGACCTGTTGACAAAGTTCCTTGCACATTTTCTTCTACCATAACATGGAAATATAAAATTCTGCGACATAGTTTTCATCTAGTATTCGATACGATAGTCTTGTTAACGAGTTTTTTTCGAAGTATTTTTTTTTAAAAGAAAATTGAGAAACCGACTGCATCACTACTCTCAAAAGAGTGACAGTGCAGTAATCGTGCATTTGCACATTGTCCCAAGATTTGTCCGGTTTCCATGAAAAATCAATTATTCATGCAAATCACACCGAGTGAGATTTACCTTAAATAACAAAAACTTGCCCTAAGTAAAAAAGGGAAAAAAAAGAGCCTAAAATTGGTAATGACCAAGATCCAGATAATCACAAATATGAAACAATATACATTTGATCTAAATCTTATATTACATTTTAAGGTGACATTTCTTTTCTTTTGTTTATGTCAATCTTTTACCACATTTTAAAGAATTACATTTTCATTAATGTAATTCCTTTCATACGAGTTTAAAACATGAAAGCCAAAGTATAACAATTATAATACGATGTGCAAGTACAATATACTTGTGTGTTATTAAAGTTAATAACGGACTAGTAAACTTCCTTTCTCGAAAAGAGAAACTAAATTTTTTCTTATTGCGTGGATGAAAGAACATAATCGTTGCATATGTGACATGAAAATATTAAAATTTTCAGAGTCCACCATTTATATCATTCTCGAACTTGATGTTTACTTTTCTCATTTATCAATTCTGAAATTTTATTTTTCGTTCTCTTTTTTTCCCGCAATATTGACCTATAAATTATGTGATATGAATTCCAACATGTTTGATACTAGCCTTTGATTTTTAAAGGATTTGGGTAGTGTTTGATAGTTAATGTATCTCAACAATTTGAAACCGATGCTCCATTTGTCGACTCTATGCAGAACAGAGTGTGAATTGATATCGTTACTAATTGGCTGTAACGATGTCGTTATGCTTCACGAATACTTGTTAAGACATACTTGATGAATATCATTTTTATTTCTAAAATTTTAACTACATATAATATGACAAAACGGTAAATGAAATAGTTGTAAGTTTTCCTTGAATAGTTAGTTAAACATTTGTCGTGGAGGCACTTACTACAAAATGCTCATTGAAAACTTAATAGGGTAAATTCATAATTTGCTCCATGCTCTGTGAACATTTAGCAATTAGAGATATCGCGGGTTATTTTCAAGACACTGACTAAACATATTCTATTAAGAATTTTTTTAACTTTAAGATGTTGTTATATTCCCCGCAAAAACTGTTAATGCAATGAAACTATTGTGTTTCTTGATTAAATACTTCATGAATTTTCATGATGCTCACTTTTACTAAACTCCGTTACAATTATGAACAAACGTAATTGCATTGAGGGAAAGCCATCAAAACGTCATTTTACAATAATATCCTTCAGACTTGGGGCCGGGACGGTACTTATGTAGAAATTAGTTTGAATGCTCCAGATTTGACATTAGATAAAAGAAAACTTATGAAGTGATTTATAAGAAAAATGACCTATCCTCAAACTCCATCTCTTGAATACTTCATATGACAAATCTCGTTCATATATTAATGGATCGGGTGGCTACATTTGCCCCTGACGAGAAAACAAAACATCCGAGTCCTCAAGTAAAAGAGAATGTGTAAAATCAAGAATTACTATCTCATCGTACAAGAGACGGCAGGGCTACTAAACATTCAAATCCATGGGTTTGCCCCCACGTTGTCTTTTTTATCGAACTCTATTACAAACACCAAAACAATCTTCTGACACCCCTACCATCATGCATGATATCACCATCTCAGTCGAGCCACTGCACTTCACCGTACACGTGGCCAAGTATATCACCAGCGCCATCATCATCACCATCATGACTTTGTTGGTTTGGATACCTTGATGGGGAGTTTCATGATTAAATCTTTACATCATTTCACGCATTTCTTGACGTATACACGGCATAGAAATTATTGAATGTGCAGTGTGTGCTGCAGTCAGCCACTGAAGAAGACATCAAATCTTTTGGCCCCATCACCTCTCTCTCTCTCTCTCTCTCTCTCTCTCTCTCTCTCTCTCAACCAAAACTTCCAATTATATAACAATGATGATATGAAATTTCTTTTTGGTTTTCCCTTTCTTGGCTAGAGAGAGAGAGAGAGAGAGAGAGAGAGGACATTGGACAAATAAGATGGACATTAGGACAAGGCCTTGGTGAGTTGGAAAGATGAATATTGAAGAGGGGGCTTTGAATGAGGGAAGAAAAGATTCGAGGTGAGGACGCAATCTCTGCATGGAATAGTGATAGCTCGTAAAAGAGAGAGGAGGTCATTTCGTTCCTAGTACCACTATGTGACGCAAAGAGGAATGATAACCTGTGGCGTGGAATATCTAACAGACAATGAATAATTAATTAGGAGGGCACAAAGAAAGAAAAAGATACATTCTCATCGACGATATGATAGTATTGGACAATCACATCACCAGACATAGTCCTAGATTCGTATTTTCCTTTGAATCGTTCTTCTGATTGATGGATTATATATATATTAAACACCATTGGTATTTATTTTTAATTGAGTTTGCATGTGAGTGATATCTATGTTTACAACTTGTCGATTAAAAAGTCGGTTTGAGGAAGCTTTTCTTCCGATCAGGAATTGAGAAGAACAAAAGCTTAAGACTGTATATAGGAGGGGAAGATGAAAGAGTTATTAGGATGGAGAGTATATTTGGCCTAGCTGTTGAAATGTCAAAGAATCTCAATTTCTTGGTCACAACAAAAACCCTAGACATTAACCGTGTTTCTTGGCCAAGAAATGCGAATGAGATATGATGCAATTTCGTAGAAAGGACATATTGTGCACTCGAGGAAAAATACCGTTGAACCTTTGACCCGAGGACCCCTTGGCCGAAGCAGGGCGATCAAGTTCAACAAGTTTTGGATCACTTTAGTTTCAAATCTACCCACACGTCTAAAAATCACCACTAATTTACTCCAAATTATTAACATTAGAACTAGTTAGAAATTCATTATTGAACTCGCATTTTCATCGGCACCCTCACCTTGTAAAAAACACTAGCAACCTCTTGACATTTGATAACATTGACAAAATTAGTGGCAATTTCTTGATGCGTCATTAGATATGGAATTAGGGTGAAAGTTGGGGATTTTTTTTATGAAATAAAAAAAAAGTTTAGGATAGATAGAGTGGACCTAAAATTTAGGGTTTTTTAGGAAATAAGCCCCCTAACTTCAAACCCAACTGACATACCAAACCACAAATCGTCTCTCTTATTCTAACAATATTCTTCATCTCGATTGCCATGATAATAAGATAAATTATTCAAAGGGCTCCGACCGGCGTATATATACGCCACATTCAATTGCAAGGGGGATGTAGCAAACAAACAAGGACTCTTCTCTTTTTCACGGGGAGAAGAAGAACAAATACGCCAAACCGCAAGGGGGTTAGTGCAATTTCACCCATGAAGCGAGTACGAAATGTGAAGGTTGTCTCCTAGTGTAGGAAACATATGGAACACAAAAGCGTGTGGTGAATTGAAATTGAAATAGTCGGACAAAAGAAGATGTTGGAAAAGGGCCAATGAACCGTACGATCTGGTCAGAAAGAGAGATGTGAATTTCTTGTTCTATTTTCTGGATTTTGGCGAAAAGAAACGTATTTTGAAAATTCTGCTAAAAATTTCATCTTTTGTTCCTTGTTCGGCTAGAGAGAGAGACAGAGACAGAGACAGAGAGAGGAGAATAGACAAAGGAAAAGGCAAGGAGCAGAGAGGGGAAGAGGGGCAGTTCGGATTGAGAATAATGGTGAAAGGCACGAGACATGAGAAGACCCATTAATATGAGAGAGAGAGAGAGAGAGTGATGACTGATGAGAGGGTTATGCTGGGCTTATGCCGTATATTTCTCTCTTCATAATTCACTCTCTCTCTCTCTCTCTCTCTCTCAATCATCGTCACGTCGTTTTTGGTTCGCTCCTCCCGATAATCCCCCCAGAATTCCACGCCTTCCCTCTCTCTCTCCTCTCTCTCTCTCTCTTTCCCTCCCTCTCTGCCTCGAACGACAGCTCTAGGGCCTAGTCAACCTCACGTATGTCCGTATGCTACGTGCTCTCTCGTTCTTGAGTTCGAGCAAATGTGTTGCTCGCACTAACTTCTAACTCAAGAACGAATTAAAACCGAGCCAGACAACACCACGATGTTAAATGAAATCTTAGGTGCTTCCCTATGCATGTTCTTTAAGGTTATATGTACTGTTCTTTAATAATTCATGAAGATCTGATATAATCAAAAGCCTCTTGTTTCGATGAGAGGTGTAAGTAAACTTCTGCTCCAAATACATATATAGGGTAAATGATCGACTGATCATAGCAAATCTGATGTACTTACCATTGATTTGAGAAGGCCAATAATTATAATCCTCGAAAAGTTATAGGGTAAAAGGGTGTATGTATTTATTCTAATACAGCAAAGGTACATGCGCTATATTTCCATATTAAATTTTTCCTACTTTTGTCTTTCCCATATTAGACCTACTGGCTACACCTACGCACATCATTCTCTCTCTATCCCCCCCCCCCCCTGTTGGTCCAGTCTTCTATCTCTTTCTAGTGATCAATCCCCTTCCCTGAAAATCTGAGAAACTCAAATTCCCTCTCTCTCTCTCTCTCTCTCTCCCCTCAACTGTTCAACCCCAACGAACCACCCATTTTTTTCTTATATATTATAATGGCTGCAGAAACCCTCATCGTCTCCCTTCGTAGGCACAGCAACACATTCCATATTTGAACCATATCTACCTTTTGAAAGTGAGGGCTCTACCGTTTCTGTTTTGTTGAACTCCGCCCACCTCATAAAGCTTTGGACCCTCCATACCCTTCCATTCCCCTTCTTCACTCGAGCCCATAACACTTCACTTCACTCCTCAAAACCACAAGAACCATCCTTTTCCTTTCTCCCTCTCCCTCTCTCTCTCTCTGTCGCTCTGTCTCTCGTGTGCAACGAAAAAGCTTCTAGTTTCCGAGAAACCCTAGCGTTTCGGCATTGAACTGTTGCTGTCGAGAAACATGTATATGATGGGTTGTCATGATGATGGAGATCTGTACATGGCCGAAGCCTTCAACGGCCGAAAGCTCCGGCCCCTCATGCCGAGGCCGGTCACCAATCCTTCCCCTAATAACGGCGGCACCAACGCTGCGCCGCCTTGCTTGAGCCGTATCCACGGTGCCGACATTTTCGCACTGAATCACCATCTCGGTATACATTGATCTCTTCTCCTCTTTCGTCTTCTTTAGCTTTTCATAGAATAAGAAGCGTGTAATCTTCTATTCATGCTTTTGACTCCATAAGTGATGTTCATGATTAGTTCCAGCTTATCAATTTGCTTTTTTCCTCAACTAGAAGCACTGGCATTTTTTTGCAGCGACTATGGCCGAGCAAAGCAAAAGAGAGTTCAATTCGCCACAGGTCGTGGTGAGCTCGCGGTGGAACCCCACACCGGAGCAGCTACGGACCCTCGAGGAGCTATACCGGCGCGGGACCCGGACCCCCAACGCCGACCAAATCCAGCAGATCACCGCGCAGCTCCGCCGGTACGGCAAGATCGAGGGGAAGAACGTCTTCTACTGGTTCCAAAACCACAAGGCCAGGGAACGGCAGAAGCGCCGCCGCCAGATGGAGGCAGGCCCTGAGGAGCCGAACCGTGATGCCGAAGAATCAGAAAGGAAAGAAACAGGTGACACTGCGCTCCCGCATTGGGCTCTTGAGTTATAAAGGCCAAAGGGTCATTGCACATACAGTTCATGTTCATGTTCTTGTCTATTTTTCATAGCATTGGAGTTCCCTTCATTCCTGTTGTTATCATTAATCTATCATGAGAAACCTGGTTTTTTTTGTTTGTTTTTTGTTTTCCGGGTGAGGGTCACATGGAATGTGGGAGACAGGACTAGAAGAGAGAATTATGGGGTTGTTTTAGTCCTATTAGAGTCTTCTGATATGTTGCTTTTTGTGATATATTCTGTTTGTTGGGTTGTGATGTAAAGTTGTGTTCTTTCTGTTTTTCTTTTTGTCTACAGGCGCGAGTAGGACAGGGCTTGAAGTTGAAGAGACCAAGAACAACTGGGCACCCCCTATAAACTGCAGTACACTAGCAGAGGTCCTTAATTTCTCTCATCTTTTTAAGTACTTTCTTTGTTTGTAGTCATAAACTTCTTTCATACTGCTCAAAAAAGACCATTCTCTCTTAAATTTGGAACATCCTTTTTCGAAAGGGGCCCCATGAAAAGCCATTAAGGGTTACTTATGTTCATATGATTAGGAGATAATTTAAGCTGAGAGACTCATGATAGAAAGGAGATGAGAAAAAGAACGTTTGTTTTAAGGGATAATGCAGAGAAGAGAAGGTGAAAAAGAGAGGCTTTTCTTGTATTTGTTGGGAAATGAAAAGAGTCGTCCAAAAGCTGCAATCCTTCCTTTCTGTCGGGGCAGCTGCTATGAAACTTAGCTGGGCTTTCTGGGGGTCTGTGCTTCATTCATTCACCAATTCCGCTCATCTCATTCTTGGCCCCTCTCTCTCTCTCTCTCTCTCTCTCTCTTTCTGATACAAGCACGCCTAATGATATACACAGACATGTATCCATTTTCCTCTCTCTCTCTCTCTGCAGATCTTGATACATTGCAAGTCTGGGAAAATGAAATATACTTCATATCTTTCCTTTACCCAGAAGAGAAAAGCAGAACATATTCTATCGAAACTTCAGCATAAGTCAAACCCATGGTGCAGTGGTTGTCCCTCCTTTTCCTTCCCTAATGATAGCGTTCATTTTCTCTAAAGAAGTGCGCGATATTATGGATAAATATGATACGGATAACTGAATACACCTCGGTTTTATAAGTCAATCTCAGCGTTACCTAGCGTCATTGTTTAAAGATATAATGAAAGCTTACGCATCATTTTGGCATACCGATGGAGCAAAATACTTGGTAAAAAAAAAGAGTTGGAAAAGACAGTACAAACCCTAGGCATAGCTAGTTAGTACAATCCTCTGGCCTCTCACGTCCAACGTCAAGGGTCCTTTCTGGGACTCGAATGGTACACTCAACTTAGATTCCTCGGTGGGGGCAAATCATGAGTGGTCTCCTAATTTCTGTCATTTCAAATCGGTTGTTGGCATGCACGTAGTTTCCAAGAATTGTCCATGTGTTTCGGCCCAATTAAATCTTGAAAGCTAAGGAAGTTTTTCTTCATGAATTATTTTTTTTCCTGTTTTTTTCTTCTTTGCAGGAACCCGCAGGAGCTACGACTCAGAAGGCACCAAAAGCAGGATCGGCAGCAACTTTGGCAGAGCGTAGAACGAGATCGTCGTCGTCTGATCAGTGGATCAAATTCGACGATGGAGAATTTCAGTGGACGAGAAGGCACAGCGCCAGCAACTTTCTGGAGAGGAATGCCACGTGGCAGACGGTGCAGCTGTCCTCTTGTCCTCATCCCACCCACCTCATAAATACCACAGCCCCGTCCACAGTCGCACCGCCTGCCGCCCCAGCTCTCCACCCCGCCGCCGCTAGGGCATTATCGATGGACCCTAACAAGATCCTCAAGGCTCATGAACCCAGGAGCTTCTTCGTGTCCTCGCCATTCCGAGACGACCCTGATCTGGTGAGCGGCGGCCGAGAGTGCGAGGAGGACTCCCAAACCCTTCAATTGTTCCCGCTCCGCAGCGGCGACGACTTCGACGGGAAGAGCACCAGCCCTCCATCCCATCATCAGCACCAGTTCTTTGAGTTCCTACCTTTGAAGAACTAGGGCATGTTGCATGGACTTGTGGTTCTAAAAGCCTGTGCTCAGATCATGATCATCTCATGGCGTTTTGTGCTAGGGTTTGATTCCATAAGAATTATTATTATTATTATAATGTATGGTATGATATGACGATCTCCGGTTTGAAAAGTGGGGAGAGTACAGATGATGTTGACCCTTTGATGCTTTACATTTCATG
This sequence comes from Eucalyptus pauciflora, assembly GCA_007663325.1. Classification (NCBI taxonomy): domain Eukaryota; kingdom Viridiplantae; phylum Streptophyta; class Magnoliopsida; order Myrtales; family Myrtaceae; genus Eucalyptus; species Eucalyptus pauciflora. The sequence goes on from VMYD01000077.1 coordinate 1,927,736, forward strand.
GGAGATGCGATGGAATATAGGGTGGGTTTGGAGTGTGAGAGGGAGGCTAAATATTACCCTAAAGTGAAATCGACCCACGTTGGTTCTTTCAATGAAAAATGAACTATATTCAATGAGAATTTGACTGAGATGCGTGTTAACTTTGACAGGGTCATACGTTGTCCGAAAGAGAGAGAGAGTATTTGTGGGAATTCTATTTGAGAAATTAAGAGATTGATGTGGAAAGGGAGCGTCTGAATGGGGAATCTGGATGTGAGAGATCCATGTGATATTGAAGTGACTTAGGAAAAAGGCTGGTCTGCTTCGTGGGGGTAGAGGTTTGTTCTCCATTGCATTTCGAGAAGAAGAGTGGCATGTTGTTCATCAATTATTGCTGAAACGAGGGCCTGTGCAGATGGAAACGGAAAACAAGAAAGCGGACAATTTCTTCCCCGGTGAAAAGGACATGGAGACGAAGCTCCACTATCATACATTTTGTTGATTATGTCTTATTCACTCAGAATTCAACCAACCATCGAGGATAGAAAAAAATCTGAAATTTGAAAAGTGTTCATGTGCCGATTGGATTTGACATTCTGATATGATACCAGAGTCGGGTTTTACGTTAATTTTTTCAAATTTTATGTGTCATTCCTAATCCCACTTGCGCGTGAAATAGGGTGTTAAAGTATCCCACATGTATTATCTTCACTATTCATGTGCTCTTTACATATTTGTCCCATTCAAAATTTCACGTGTCATTTCTAATTCAACTTACACATGAGAAAGGACGTTAAAACATCACATATCTCATTCATATACTCTTTAGATATATCGTCTCCCTCCAAATAAAAGTTTATACTTTTGGTTGAACATTCTCAACAAGAAGGAGCTAAACTTGTTAATTTTGTATATGGTCATAGGATATGTTGAAATTAAGATATCCATGTTGATTGTTGAATCAAACGTTGTGGAGTGATGTCTTGAGGAAGTGCTGATCATTGTGAATTCTGACCCCCCTCTTCCATAGTGTTGTGTTTACGATGAGAGAGCCAGGTTTTGCTGTCGGTGCACCTAGCTTTTGCTCATCTAATATTTCTGATCTTGAGCATGAGCAAGTGAGTTGAGATTTCGCTTGCTTCTTCACACAAAACCATAAGGACCCGAGTCATGCCATAACGCTTCTTCTTCAAAAAGATCGTGTAAACTGATGAACAAAGATATCTTTACATTTCTTCTAATGATCAGATTTCGCCCTTAAGCTGGTGCATCGAGGACTTAAGCTTCTTTGCAGACCATATTATTGCATGGCGTGAAATGGGATGACAAAAATATGTTGTTTTGTGAATGTACCATAGTGAAAAGACATTGTCATTACTAGAGAAGGTGTAAATAATAGCTATGAAATGTCCTCTTTCGTCTTTAGTAAATTTTAAAGCCGTGGTAACATGTGTACCCAAATTCTAAATAGGATCAGGTTAAGCAAAACTCTCAAGTCCTGTAACTCAACATGCGTCCAAGCAGACAAATTTTAGAAAAGAATTAGGTCAATTTACGTGGAATCGAAAATTTGATGAAGCCTAGTTAAAGCTGGAAAATAATACTAGTTAGCTTAGCAATTAAAAATACATAATATACCTCGATTATGACGGCATTACTAATGGAACCGGATGGTTTACATGAACATGAATGCCAAACATTTTTATAACCCTAGACTAGACTACTTGTGGAAATATAAAATCACTTTATGTGATGCAGATACACGTATGACTAGGTTACTAGATATTTTCATCTTTAGCAATAAATTGGGTAAGGTAAAATTTAGGGTTTGCGAACAGAATTGACTGAGGTAGACCTCAGACTGCCAAAGAAAGTGACCATACCTAAGACTGCTCCACATATGGAGACAGGCCCCAATCGATGGACCAGAAGTTTCCTCTTACATGAAATGCCCACAAGACATCATGTGACCCCCCTTCTCCCTCTCTCTCTCTCTCTCTCTCCCCCCCGTCCCTCTTGTAATAATTTGGTAATTATAAATTAAATATATTTCCCCTCCATAAAATTTTAAAAATTAAAAAAAAAAATGTTGGAAATGTGTCGATTTCCTCTTTCTTTCTTCCCCATCTATATCATGAGGTCATCATAGATTCTGTCTCTCAATCCTTGTCTGACAGTGCAGTTAATGTCTTGGGTGAATACTTTTGTCTCGATCTTATTCATAATTTCCCCTGTCGCTGTCTTTATTAGACATCATAAACCCCTGCTCCTGTCTTTTATTTTTTATTTTTGGGTGTGGCCAGAAATTCCATGTGAATGATAGAGAGTTCAAGGTGGAAAAAAAACGTAAATCTGCTGGTGGAATGATTTGGTTTGGAAAGGAATCATCCAAGGTATGTTTTTAGATGCAAGTATCTTTCCATCATGATAGGCAAGTAAATTCCTAGTATGTTTACTGAAAAAACATAGTTATGATTAGTGATGATTTTGGTTGAGAAAAATGCAAGATCATGATTACCTCAAAATTTAGAGTAAAAATATCATGTAAATATAAGTTAAAATTTTTTAGTGTCATGAAAATATAATTTGAGATAAATATATCACATGAGTATAATTTTAACATTTCTTGTGTCACAAAAAAAAATGGAATAAATATGTCAAATAGGTATAGATTTGGGGCATTTTAGGAAACAAAATTTTTTTAAGGTAAATATGTCATTGTAGGCATAGTTCAAGCTTCTTTGTTGCCTTTTCCCTTTATTTTTAGTAGGTATATGTAGCAATAAAGAAATTTCATGCAATTTTTTTTTATATCTTTCCCCTCTTCTTTATGTATATTCTACTCTTGGTTGGATTGAGAAACTGATATTCACAACTAATGCCTAATGCTATGAAAGTCAATGCTTTGTTTTTTCTTATAATTTATGGGCGGCCATATAAAGTTGATTGCCTCAAGGCTCATGAAATACCTTGCAAGCCCGATAAATGGTTAAGTCTAAGCATTTGGTTGGTGCAAGTGATCTTGACCTAGACCATACTACATGCGATCTGTGGAATCCGAATGAGTGATGTTTAAATTTGTAGTTAGAAATCTCCCAACGCTCCAATCACCCACGCCCTTAAAGGATCATGAAACACCCTGCAAGCCTAATGAATGATTAAGTCTAAGCATTTAGCCCGTGCAAGTGACCCTGACCCGAGACAAAGTGCATGCAATATGTGTGATTTGAATGGGTGATACCTAAATCATGAGTTAGAAATCTCCTAATGTTCTAACTAATCATTCTCTCAAAAACTCATGAAACACCTACATGACCAATGAATAATCAAGTCCGGCCATTTAGTCAGTGTAGACACCCGACCTAGAATATTATGCGTGCTTATTGATGGGAGAATTGTAACAATTCGAACAATATCGAATTAATGGTAAATCAGACTTTGCCCCAACCCCAAATTTTCTGCTTTCTCTTTTTCTCTTGTTATTACGTCTTTTTGCGGCTATCACTTTCTTGATAGTGAGAAATCATATTTCTTCATATAACTTATCATATAGGCTCAAGTCCTTTTTGGGCTTACAACTCATTGGGCTTCCTCCACATGGGAGTGAACCCAGCTAACACTTATGGGATTTGAACGAGTGACGTCTACATCTTGAGTCACAAATCACCCGACACTCCTTCTGACCACGCCCCCTGGGAAGTCGAGCGTCAATGCTCCATGCGTGCATAGTGCTCTTTAAGACATAAGAACAAATGTTCAAAACTGAATAGAAGAGCAACGTAGCTTAGCGTGCTGTGTACGGAAACCAACTTTGAAGTCGCTCGGAAACCAAACCATATGATACATGTGTCCATAAATTGCAGACGAGACAATAACAAGAAGATTGCATTTTCCATCTCCCTTTGAAGAGCCGAGGCCATGCATTGCGCCGGGCCCAAGCCCTCTGCACGTCGGTCTGTTCCGCGAAGTCATGAACACAAAGTGTCTCCTTTTCTTGTGGGGGACAATCCAGCTGCATTTCAAAGCAGACATTGTTGAAAAGGTAAAAAGTGAAGTAATAATGCTAGTTGTACCATAAATGATGTGCGGAATTAGTGTGTATTCGGTGACATAGCAGTCTGTAAACGAGGATTCAGACGAGGTGGGTCATATTCAAACGGGCAATAAAAACCCACCGCATAATTTGATACATCAATTTGATTAAATTTACACATTGATCTTAATATATCTAGCACGTTTTGAATTGAAAATACGCTTCACTAATGGCTAATGCTTCTCAATCATGTCATTTTAGGGGTAAAAGAAACCGAGCTCTCATTCTTGCATTCATTTCGAAATCAAACATGTTCAAATCAATTGTCGAGTATGTCATGCTCGCTTCACTACTTCACTAAATCTTACCCATCTCAAATAAGATGAGCAATCCCCATCTTCTTGCGACTTGTTAAGACCTGTCAAAATGGATCCATATTTATGGGTTGAGTTGTTATATTACTTAGTTATATTTAGATAATGGGTTTAGAATGGTAAAATCTAAAATAATATTGACGCTAGTATTGTTCACAATTTACCTACACATTACTCACCTTTATGAATCTTTATCGCTTTTACTTGATCTTGCGCTTGCTCGCTCACTCTATGCTCTTCCATTAGTTTGAGTATAAGTTTTCCTAAACTGAGTTAAATATGGAAGCGGCTTAACCATATGCATTGGGCATTGGTTGAGTTAGATATGATTTACCAGATTTATATTGTATTGAAATCGATCAGGTTAAATGAGTCAACTTGGACCGGATCATCTATTGACCTGACTCGATCTATCCATTTGGCAGGTTTACTTGTTATTGCATTTTTATTCAACTCTTCCAAGCAATAAATTAAAAAGTGGCTATAAACGTTTGTCTTAGGACTTGACCATTTCCACGAGCGTACGCTCAACGTAGGTCAATTATTGCAATCTAGGACCACCTCAGGGAAGACTTTACAGTACAAGGTCAAAGCAAGTAATCAATTGGGCTGGGCCCTCGGGAAAGGGGTTCTAGAAGTTGGGCTCTATTCGGGCCTCATTAGGCTTTTGGACTTGATGGGCCTCCTCAATTTGGGTACTTTTGGGCCTATCTTTCCCCTCGAAATACTCTGCTAACCACATGGATCGAAATCAGATTTTTCTCTTGTTAGTGGTGGCCATCTTTCTTGGAACTAAAATTGGCCCGATCGCTTGTGTGTTTTAGCTCGGTCCATGCTTTTGGACTAGATTTCCCCCACCATTGAATAAACTAAACTATTTCACTTTATAAATTATTTTTTGGGGCAGAATTTTTCTCTTTGAATGAGGATCCTTGCACAATGCATGTGATATAATATTCTCATCAAAATGCATTCTTATCTTGATAAGTTAATTTTTTGTATTTTTTTTTTTTTTTGCTTTCTAAATGAGGAACCTATAAAATGCATATCATATAATTGTCCTCTATAGAATGCATTCACATAAGTCTGTGCGTATGATCTCAAAGGTAATTCGGCACCATAAAAAAAATCCTCCCTAACCAACAAAAAATAATTAAAAATTAACTTTATAATAAAAAAAAAAGGTTTGAACCGAACATGTCGGAGAACTTTTTGCGACATGGAGAAACTATCGTATGATAAACATAAAAATCCTCCCTAACCAACAAAAAATAATTAAAAATTAACTTTATAATAACATGATGTAATCGAGAATGTGACTTGATATTTTTTTTTTAATTAAAAATTCAAGCAAAAGGTGGAGAAAGTAATTCATCACCTAAGATATCTTCTCTTTAATCGCGGATCCAAAAATCTCCCTTTTTTTAAGGGACGGTTCAACCGACCATCATGGGCCTTTTTTTTTTGTTCTTTTAACGCTAACCGACAGGTGCTTCAGTTTCTTAACCTCGACGTGGATCTACGAGTTACTTATGTTTTCGTCCTTTTTTTTATGTTTGAGTTGCAAGATTTTTTGGGAAACAAACGACGTCGCGTGTAATGTACTCGATCCCTGTGCCTGGCCATTAGACGACAACAATTCCAATGGAGGAATCTCACTCCCCCATGTCAGATTCGCTGCCAACAAAATTTTAATAATTGTCTCCCTCTTCTGCACCGGTAAATGGGCTAATCGCGTTAACAATTCCCTTTAAGCAGATCGATGTGTTATGTATGGTCATGTCAAACGGGGATCGGATCCAGGTGGGATCGAATCGAGAATGATCATATTCAAATTAACTCTTTATACTCATACTCGATTTTACTTATATTCAACTCAATTATAATATTTAAATAATAAATCATACATTCATTTTATAACTTAAATTTTTAAAATAATTAGTAGTGAAGTTAAAGGTCTCGATTTTAAATTTTTCCACATCCCATTTATCTTCCTAATTAAATTTCCACACTTATATTAAGTGTGAGAGGGAGTGTTAAGATATCTAAGTAATATACTACGCCTTCATCTAGCGACTTAAGTTTTTAAAATAGTTGACTGTAATCCTATTAAATTCTCACATGGTGACAAAGCTGAAGGTCCAAGCCTCATTTATCTGATTATTTAAATTTCAACGCCTAATACTAAGCAAAAGACCAGACTAAATAAGAAGGGGAACGTTAATATATTTAAATAATAAATCACATCTTTATCTAGAAGCTTAGATTTTTCAAATTAGCTGGCAATTTCATGTGGTATTAGAGTTGGAGGTCAGTAGTTTGAATGTTTCCAAGCATCATTTGTCACCCCATTTCAATTTTCACTTCTAATACTAGACAAAAAAACCAAACTAAGCATAAGCAGGAGATTAAAAAAATTGTGGAAAGCCCATTTGTCACCCATTAAAATTTCAATGCTTAGTACTAGGTAAAAAGATTAGACTTAGCGTGAGAATGTGTGTTAGAATATTGTGGAACCACTACCACGGGAGGAACTTTGAAATGAAGGAATTTTCCTTTTCCCTTTCAGGCACTTTTCTTTCACTGTGTCATCGAGCTTAGTCAAGGGAGAACCTAATTGCCCCAACAAGGGAACTCATCCTACCACAAAATCCTAGCCTTGGAGCACAACATGGGAGAGTGTTAGAATATTAAGGGACCATTGCTGAGGGAGGAATTATGAAATGAAGGACTTTTCCTTTCCCCTTTCAAGCAAGTTTCTTTCACTATGTCATCAATAGGGGAATTCATCCTAGAAAGCCTTTGATTCGTAGTACATGGGACTGCCCTTTTTTTCGCTCCTCTTGCTACCATGAAATCCTAGCTTGGGAGCACAACACCTAGCTGCTCTATTTCCAACTTCGCGAGTTAGTGCCATCCCAAGTCAAGCATAAAAAGACCATACTATGTGCGTTAGGGAGTGTTAGGATATTGTCGGATCACTGCCAACTGTTCTAAAAGTTTTGTTAGATGAATACCTGATTTTTTATTCTGACGCTCCACCTCACGTTTAGTATTAAAAGCTTAGCCTAGTCTCTTTGCCTAATATTAAGCATAGAAATTTAAATGGAGTGACAAATGGGCCTTAGAAAGATTCAAATTCAGAATCTCCAACTCTGATACCATGTGAGATTTTATGGGATTATTGTCAACTGTTATAGATGAAAGTGTGATTTAATATTTAATTATTTTAACACTTTCCCTCGCATTTAGTTCGGTCTTTCTACCTAGACCTAAGTGTGGACATATTTAATTGATGAGGCAAATGGCAAATGGGGTCTCGAAAGATTCAAACTCAATACCTCCAATTCTAATATCATGTGAGATTTTGGTAGGATTACAGCCAATTATTTTAAAAGTTTAAGCTGTTATATGAATGCGTTGTTTATTATTTAAATATTTTAACAGATTCAATCCATACTACTAAATATTATACTCAAATCTAGGTGAAAGCACAAGTAAGCGTAGAGGTGATCAGTTCCTGGTTCCTAATGGTGATCGATTCCCAATTCCCAAAATTAGGAGCCAGGGACTGGGTTGGTTGGTCTTAAGACTAGAAATCAAATCGGATTGCCGATCCAATGGAACTAGTCATTTTTTTTTTTTAATAATGGCAACCAACCTCCAAGAGAACATCACAAGCTCCCTACGACATCATGCATACTCTCCAAGACCTGCATTGTCATCTTGGCTTTGCTATGTTTGTTATCTCTTGGCAACTCGATTGATTTCTTCAACTTGTATGATGTTTTCAACTTTGGCAACTCCAATTCTAAGGTGGGCATTGGCACGCTCTTTGATAAGGATGGGAAGTGACGATGTCTGATCGATTTGCTCTGGTTCGATTCCCGATTTGATTCCCCATTGGAACTGAGAACTGAACCGTCCAAACACCGATTCCACTTTTAGGAACTGAGAACCGGGCCGACACTCTTGAGAACCGAACCAAATCGATTGGCTTGGTCCAGTCTGAGCGATTTTCAATTTAGACGGTCTGTCTTGCATACCCCTAAGCAAGCAAATAGATCAAGTGAGGCGAGTAAGAATCATAGAAGTGAATTAGGTGTAAATAAGTTATGAACACATTTAACATCCATATTGAACCATTTATGATCTTTTTTAGTATAACTAACACTATTAATAACTCAACCCATCAAATATGAGTTAAGAAATGGATCAATAGGTTTAGTCCCATTCGAGTCCAATTCGAGATTAGCATGGCCTAATTAAGATATCAGCCATCGGGATATCTCTCGCACGAGGTATGTTAGAGCTAGACGGAATAGAACGAGCGTTTTATCGAACTCGTGATCACGTGAAAACCAGCGACCATTCATCATTAGGCTGAATCGTCTGATTTCATATCGGCCGCTAGATCCTCCGCCAGACGGTGTTCATAGTACCGTTGATATTCCCTCTTTTGGGTGGGTCCCCCAAGCTTTCATTCATCACGAGCTCGAAGGAATCCCTATGTTTTCCATCAACGGCTCTGGTCGACGTGGAAAGCACAAGCGCCCCCCGGTCAACCGCTCCGATTTCGGTGCTCCCATTTGTCTCCTGAGTTACCCAGTACTATGATATTTGTTATTGTTTTGTTTTTCTATTTGCAATCTAAAGCTTGATCAGTCCATTGTTAAGTTCCATGTGAAAATCTGGAACATGAATACTCCAAATGGTGTGGGAAAGGATCATCTGGATCATCTAATAATATAGTCATCTTTACAATTTTCTCGAAGTTCTGCATCCTCAGACCCGTCACCACCACCACCAAAAGATATCAAATACCATTTTCTCTTTTTGTGAACTTTTGAAGCACAAAGTGCAGAAGTGAAGAGTTGTATTCATTATAGGAGGTCACAACACGACATGACACGACATGACATGATTTCATAATCGAATCGCCTTCTAATAAAGAAGCTTACTTATCGTCTCTTATGTAGGGATGTCGACCGACTAATAACAGGTTCCTTCTTGAAGTCTCGATTTTAGGATTTCATAGGAAAATAGGACTTGTGTCACCTATGTAACGAGTGCGATGCACGTGTGGCAATGTAAGACAAATCACGTCTCTGGTTTTTTCTACCTATTGAATTGAGAAAAGACCAAGGATGGCGTAGGTTTTTTCACTTTTGCAACCCTAAAATGCGTGATTGCCGTAACTTTAAGCGTGATTGCACATGGGCGACGGGGGCGCAAGCACACAGCTTTTTCTCGCTACGGAAGACGGACGAGCATCGTGGATGTGGGTTTTGTGCATGCAGGCAGGGGGACGCTTTGATTCTCTTCGTCACATGGAACGCCAACGCCAACGCCAATCGCCTCCTTCTTCCTTTCTTTATCAGCATTTTCTTGGTCCTTGGATGCAGACAACTATACTCCACTGACCCTCTGACGTCCTCGATTCACGAGCCAAACTTTCGTGCCGCTCTCTGTTCCTCTCTCTCTCTCTTCCTCACTGCAAAGTAATTGACAGGGGAGAGATGAAAGAAGGGTCATCTTTAATCACAGCAGGCAGACCCCACGACTTCTACCCTCTCCGTTTTATATCATTATTCACCTCGCTCGGGGGGGAAAAACGAGCAGGAAAAGAAGGGCGAGCCATTAAAGTGAAAACCCTACTGATGTTTTTTCCTCTCTATATAAAGGCACTTCCTCAGTAGGATGTGAAGAGAGTGGAGAGAGCCGAGTGAAGAAGCTGCTTTACTTGAACTCTCTTTTTTTTTGTCTCCTTCGTTTGCACCGAGTCTGCTTTGCTGATTTGGGGGGTGTCCTCCTGAGCTCGACAACAATGGCGGCAACGCTGAGGCCTGTGCTTCCTCTGCTCCTCCTGTTCGCGCTCCTCTGCTTCCACATTGCAGGTATACCCACATGCTCTCTCCCTTTCTCTCTCTATCTTCCGTCTCTCGGGCCTGCTGTCTCCACATTGCAATGCAGGGGAGGTACATGCACTCACTCTGTTGACAGCACTGTAGAAACCCATCATTCTTTCTCATAGGCATTTTCGGCTCTTGCCTCCATTTTAGGGAGATTTCTTGAATGCCATTCTTGAACCACGAAGACGAGACACATTTTGGGGAAAGAACTTAGATCTGTAGATCTCTTTTTAGCCATTTTCGTTTTGCAACAGGGTGCCGAGAAAGAGGGTCGCATCGAGTAGCATCAGGCGATCGAAGTTTCTTTCAAGAGCACGTTCGTTTAGGCTTTTGCTTTAGGCAAAAAGTACGCTAAACAACTTGAGATATCTAGTGAACTCGTGCTCTTTATGTGCCAATGTGAAATCTCAGAAAGTTCATTCGGTGTTTGAATTAAAGTAAATTTGCGAGAGCCGAAAAGTTCCAAAAAGAAACATTAAATTACAAGTCTCTCCAAACATTCCCTAAATCTAGAAGCTCAAATTTGTCGGTAGTTTCATAGGATTCTTTGAGAAGTTGTGCTTTTTTCACTTTCGATGATGCAGAATGAGTGGTTTTTCAAGTTTTGTATCCACTTGCATTGTGACATCTGGACCGTGTGAAGCATGAATACGTGTATCGACACTCCGAATTCTATGAACATCGAGGCTTGATGCAGATATTGCTGGTTCTAAACAATCCGGACCGCCTCATTTGCGACTTTTTAAATTTTAGCGGTTCGCAAGTGAGATCAAAACGCTGGGCTGTGCTGAACATCCTGCTTTGCATTGTTGTTGTGCAGACGAGGCGTCGGCAACAACCGTAACCTTCGTCAACCGCTGCACGCACCCCGTTTGGCCGGCCATTCAGCCTGGCGCCGGCAAGCCCATCCTCGCCCACGGCGGCTTCACCCTCCTGCCAAACAAGGCCTCCACGATCCGGATGCCGGCCCTCTGGTCCGGCCGCTTCTGGGGCCGCCACGGCTGCACCTTTGATGCCAACGGACACGGCCGGTGCGCCACTGGGGACTGCGGCGGCTCCCTCCAATGCAACGGCCTTGGCGGCACCCCTCCTGCCACCCTCGCTGAGATCACCCTGGGCAACGACCAGGACTTCTATGATGTCAGCCTCGTCGATGGCTACAATCTCGCCATCTCCATCACGCCATTCAAGGGCACTGGGAAATGCAGCTATGCAGGTATAATGATATGAGCTCATTATATGTTCGATATGCAGAGCGGTGCTCTAGCTGTGGCTAGGATGATGTTCTGCGAATTATATCCTGCGTGTCAAAGTAATTATATCCTGGTTAGACGACGAACATGTTGTCTAAGCACATTCAAGCTGAAACGATATGTTCTTGCTGCTCGCAGGTTGCGTGAGCGACCTGAACACGATGTGCCCGGTGGGACTCCAGGTCCGGGGTCACGACAACAGCGTCATGGCCTGCAAGAGCGCTTGCTTCGCGTTCAACTCCCCGAGGTACTGCTGCACGGGGAGCTTCGGGAACCCGCAGTCCTGCAAGCCGACGGCCTACTCGAAGATCTTCAAGACGGCCTGCCCCAAGGCCTACTCCTACGCGTACGACGACCCCACGAGCATCGCGACCTGCACGAGGGGGAACTACATCGTCACCTTCTGCCCTCACCACCGCCGCTAGAGAGAGGGGTGGCCGCCCCGGCTTGTGTCCGTCTCGTGTTTCGACTCACACCCGGTCCGACTCACACCCGGTCCGACCGGAGTCGGGTATTGCCTAAGTATAGCGATTATATATTGTAGTCGGTTAATGTGATGGTGAGAGGAATCTCGGTGGGGGTAGTTGGTATGGCTGTTGCTGGATATTGGAGTTGTGTTGCTTTTAGTAGGTAAAGATGATGTGCTTTTTAATTGGACTTGGGCACTACACTACATTAGTATATCACAGAGAACATCAGTGAAGGTTGTGTTGAGAAAGTGAGTGGTCGCTTTTGGACCGTGGTCACTGGCTTGGAGGGAGTTGGTCACCAAACTCCCATTTATTAGTCGCTTTAATTGCTGGAGTTCTGATTGCTTCTTGCTGCAAATGGGCCTGATCTCGCCGGCTCTCGATCGTTGATGCGCATATCATTGACATGCATGGGACGGTAGAGAATTGCAAGATCTTGGTCCATGGACGAGTCTTGTAAGCATTTTCGAAGTCATCTGGCCGTGGCCATAAATTGAAAAATCTACAGTATAGTTTTAAGCCACTCTACTTCAAAAGCTAGTTCAAAATGTAAGGTTTTTCTTTATTTTTATAAATCGTCATATTTACTTCAAACTTTTTTTTTGTAATACAAAAAACTCTAAACTTTCTTTCGTGCGACACATTTACCATAAATTATAGGGCATTTTAATCTTTTTTTCTTCCCTTCGCCGGCCATGGCAAAGTCGGCGGAGGGAAGTTGGCGTCCGGCGTCGGGCTGCCCTCGCCGGCATCCGGCAAGGGTCGCCCTTGCCTGGGCTAGCTAGGGCCGCCCTCACCAACATCGGGCGAGGACAGCCCTCGCAAATCCGGTGAGGGCACCCTTGCCCGACGCCGGCTCAGGCACCCTCAACGCCGGCGAGGGAGGCCCTTGACCGACACCGACGAGGGCCGCCCTCGCTTGCATCAGGCGAGGATGGCCCTCACCAGATCTAGCGAGGGGTGCCCGACGCCAATGAGGGACACCCTCGCTTGTGTCAGGTGAGGACGGCCCTCGCCCGACGCTAGCAAGGGCCGCCCCTAGCCAGCCTAGGTGAGGGTGGCCCTTGCCCAACGCTTGCATGGGTGGCCCTCGCCGAACATCAACTTCCCTCTGCTGGCTCCGTAATGGCCGGCGAAGGGAAGAAAAAAAGATTAAAATGCCCTATAATTTATGGTAAATGTGTCGCACGAAAGAAAGTTTAGAGTTTTTTGTATTACAAAAAAAAAGTTTGAAGTAAATGTGTCACGATTAACAAATTTCGGGATTTTTTATGTCACAAAAAAAATTTATGATAAATTTGTCTCTTTAGATAAAGTTCGTGGTTTTGATGATTTTTTACCCTAAAATTATTCTAGGAGAAAGGAAAGAGGAAAAATGGGTCTTGATGGGGTCGGCTCGAGGAAAAAGGTATTTTGCCTAGACCTCGAAAAAGCAGAATTGGGCCCATTCTAGCACGTGCTAGATAGGCAATTACATCGAGCGGTCAAGTCTATTATTAGGTCTAGCAGGAATATTTTGAAAAACTAAAAGCGGAGAAGATAAAAAAGGATTTGATTTCAATCTGGATTGACTACCTGCCACCGAAAATCCCGATTGATAAGGATATATTAATCTTAATTTTTTTTTGTAATGTGAAAAATTTCAAATTTTTATTTATATGACATATTTATCTTTCATTAAAATTCTTATATAAACTCTGAAAAGCAAATTATGTTAATATGTTTTAGTTGAAAAATCATCTAATACAAGTTTAGAGTTTTTTATGTTACAAAAAAAGTTCAAGATAAATATTTCATAATAAATATAATTTGAAATTTTTTGTGGTCTTTTTCCAAATATTTAATATTGAAGTTTGATGATATTTTGACAAATTTTCAAACAATTCCTTTTCTTCTATAATTTTCGGGAAAAGAAAAAGGCATATTTGACATGTCAGAATTTTGGGATTTTGACAATTCAAGGGCAATTTAGCATTTCTTTTGGGCCCATTAAATGACAGATTGCGACATATCAAAGCGGGCCAAAAAGGACACAAAAGGAATCCTCACTTTAATGAGAGGTGACTACGCCTTTGCGGCTTGTCTGACTTGAATTGCGTCAATAATTTTCAGATTTATGTTGCTTGGCAAATGATAATAACCTGTTGTTACATATGTCATGGTTCTTTGTTTGCCAAGACTATAACATATGAAGGATCTTCCTAGACATTTGATTATTTTCTGTTATGCAACATCGTCGTATTCTTTGTTTTTTCTTTCTCTTTCACCTTTTCCTTGTTTGCAAAAACTCAATGGCCTACAGGTGTTAGTTGAGTTCAAAAATAAAAATTAAAAAAATAATGAAAATGAGGATTATCGTCTTGCCCCATTCGCTGGGTCGTGGCATATCTTAATCTCAAATGCCAATCAAGCCATAATCTCTAAACTTATTACCGAAATTCGTGCTCTCGCCATCTTCCCTGCCAGCTCAACCATCGACTAAATTAGAGCCGTCGCACCACCCCCAGCACTGCTCTAGCATTACCGAGCGCCGCCGGTTCTCCGCCACCCTTCACTCCCATTATCCTCCATTGTCTCTCTCTCATATGGACACAACGTGTCCTTTGTGTTCTATTGTCTTCAATAATTTCGGATGGTGAAATTTCGACAATTATGGAGACCTCACCAATTATGATAAAAGTTATAGGGTAATAATTTTTTTTTTTTTTAGAAAATCATCTAGTTAGGTCATATTGCCATTAGTGAGAGTTTGTTTGAACAAGAAATCCAACTTATTCTCTTTATTTATTGATTATGAGACACGGATTTTTTCCACATTCAATTGGTAGCTTTTTATAAGACCCAAGATATTGACAGCGAAATTGAAATGGACGGAAGGGTTTTTAGTTATTATTATTTTATGGAATCAAACAAGGCTGGCCCAGGTAAGGCTTCGCAATTAACACCACAATGTACCTTAAGAAGGACGACTCCAGATTAGGATGAATTCTTCTACGGTCTTGTACGGTCGTGGCCACTGGGTGTTTCACGCGACCAGGCAACGTGTGGTCCGACCGACATAGCCCTTGGCCCATTGCCACAGACAGACCAAATCTCGTCATCTTCCGCGGTCGCCTCACAGCCAATGAACGTGGGTGGGCCGTGTTCGACTATATGTCTAGCTGACACAGAGGGTGAGCTAGTCGCGTTTGTCTACCGACGTTACGAGATGAATAACACGAGCAAATCAGTAGATAACAACGATGTCTTGCGATACTAAGGAAGAATCGACCAAGTTGGTCGAGATCACTCAAGGAGATTGCCAAGATCTTCACCCAAAAAATTAAATTAATGAGTTATGGGTCGGCGAACTAAGATAGATTAATTGCTCTAAACTATATTAATGTTATAATTTTATTTAATATGATCCCACATTCAATTTAAAATTGCCCACATTAGAATCTAGTTGCTGATAACTATGGAGATTACCCATATTAGGATTTGCATGGGCATATAAATAAGTCATCTAAGCCAAACCCTCTCATTATTCTTATCATTTTGATTATCTAATAATTGGATAAGACACCATCGACATGAGAGAGCAATTGGTTAGAAGTGTCTATTCACGATCATTTTGTTCTTAATATCATAAATGGCTGGAAGTTAGTATAAAATTTACACGTTTCTACATTTGATCTTGATTATTGAGATTATGGTTTTCCGCAAAAATTGTCTAACATTTGGTATCAAAGCTTGTTATATCTTTGCCTTGATGATTTTCGTGGGGCTTTTTGATTGAATTTAAAAAAAAAAAAATTGGGGCAAAATCTGACTAAGAGAAAAATTGTTGATTTCGGCAAAATTTGGGTAACTCACCTCCCGTCTTCAAATGAGTACCATTGTAGCACCATGGGCAACAAAAGCCTTAAGGTAATTCAACATTATGGTGATTGTCAAAGGTGAATTGCGTAGCGGAACTTGTAGTGGCGGAAGGCACGACTAATATGAAGAACAATGAAATCGTGCAAAGAAGACCTTAGGCGCGTGAGGCCCATGCACCCCGCGGGCTGGCACAAGCACATGAGACCCATGCACTTGCACAATGGTATGGGTGCGTGTGACACATGCCCGTCGGTCCTATTGCATGATTTTACGATTCTATCCTTGGACAAATTAATTTATTGTTTTGCCCTTGGTGGTGTTGATTTACTATTTTGTCCCTACATGCAATTTAGTGAATGTTTTATGCATGTAATTAAATGTCTAGTGATCCGTGTATATTTAATTAATTAAAGATCAGCCACAACATCTTTGATTATATTAAATTATATACATTAGAGTCTTTGGATCACATATAGCCAAAGACATTAATAGTGATTAGTTGCCTTAATATTGTGAATTTTATCCCACAGGAATTTTAATATATTAATGTGATTAACTAGGATGAAATATCATTTTATATTTCTTAATTTACGCAAAGGGATTGAGGAATGGAATATAATTTGATAGTTTTATCATGAAGTAATTATGAATCTAATTAAATTAGAAATTTAGCTCACAAACAATTTTTGATATTATGCGATTCATATTTTATAACATGTTTTGTATTGGTAAAACATGATTTAAGTTTGTTTGGCTTAAATATATGATACAAATTTTTCCTTATGATAATAATGCAATTTTACCACCTATGATTAGTTCTAGTATAATTGTTCTACGGTGATAACTATTAAAGAATGGAGGGAATTAATTCTTCTCCAATTGGGGTGCATGGATATTGATTATGTTGTATGGTTAGATGAACCACCTACTCCTACTAAGGCTTGCACTTAGGTAGAAGTTACTCTTTATGTACAATGGGAGCGTTCCAACCACCTCATTGTAATACACATAAAGCAAAATTTTCTACTAACATTCGTGGTTCAGTCATTTAGCATAACAATATCAAGGAATTGCTAGAGGTTATTGATGCGCAATTTGAATCTTTAGAGAAAGTGCATGCCATGATCTAATTATGAAGTTCTCGTCGTTGCAACTTACCAATGTAAGAGTCGTACGTGAGCACATCATAAAAATGAAGAACATTGCAACTTAGCTGAAGAATCTAGAGGTTGGGATATCAGGATCATTTCTTGTATACTACATCCTAAGCACTCTCCCATAAGAGTATACCATTTTCAAGATCTCTTACAACATGTATAATATTAAATGGTCAATTAATGAACTCATGACCATGTGTGTTCAAAAGGAAGAGAGGTTGCTCATGGGAAGGGAAGAAAATACTCATGTGGTAATACAAGATAAGTATAAAGCGCAAGGCATACAAAAGGGAAAAAGGTAAAATACCTCTCTAAGCTGGCATTAAGAAAGAATCCAAGTGCTTCTTCTATAAAAGGAATGGGCACATAAAAAAGGATTGTGTCAAATTTAAGGCTTACCTCAAGAATAAAGGTAATGCACTCTCATGTATTTGTTATATCTAATATAATTGATATAGGTCACAACACTTCTTCCTTTTAAGAACCAGCGGAAACCAGTGGGAAGTGAACTGAGTATCTATTCAAGAAACAAGATTTATTCGCGTGTGGAAGCTATTTTAACATGTAGATTAGTTCTCAATAGTGTTTGTTTTGAATTTAGAAAGAACTTTTTATATTCCTAATTTCTCTAGGAATTTAATTTAAGTTTCAAGATTTGTAACATTAGGAACCCTTTAAATTTTTAAGTTTAACATTCAATTTATCGTATAAATCTAAAATTATTAGGAGTGGTATTTTGTATGATGGTCTCTTTCAAATTAATATACAAGACAATGCCATCTATAATGCATTGCACATTCATGATAATACTGGCATAAAGCAATGCATTATGAATGACGATTCCTCTAAGTTGTGGTATTGGAGATTGGGACATATCTCCATAGATAGAATTAATCGATTAGTAAATGATAGAGTATTTGGTACTTTAAATTTGATTGATTATGACATTTTTGTGGACTTCATAAAGGAAAAGTAGACCAACAAGTAAAAAAAAAGTGCCAAAAGGAGTACGGAATTATTAGAAATCATACATATAAATATTTATAGTCCAGATATGGACTCAAATGATCAAATATACTTTATCTCTTTCATAAACGATTGTTCACGATTTATGTATCTGTATTTACTTCATAATAAGCACAAAGTGCTATATACTTTTAAGGTATTTAAAATCGAAGTAAAGAAATAACGCGGCAAGCAAATTAAGTTCGTGAGATCGGATAAAGGTAAAGGATACTATGGTGGATAAATTGAAGATGGACAAACACCTGGTCCATTTGTGAAGTCTCTTGAAGAGAATGGGATTACCCGATACACTATGCCTAGTTCTCTAAACCAAAATGGTGTAGCGAAACAAACCGAACTTTATTGAACATGGTGCGGAGTATGCTTAGTTTAGCAACTTCAAACTTCCTAAGTCCTTGTGGAATGAGGCTTTTAAAACGATAGTTTACATAATAAACCGAGTTCCGGTCAAGACTGTCCCTAGGACACCTTTTGGGTTATTCAAAGTTGGAAACTGAGTTTACGACATAACCATTTAGAGATGCTCGTTTGAAGCAATAATCTGCAATCCATAGGAAAAGAAATTAGACTGAAAGACTATAAGTGGGTGTTTTGTTGGATATGCCAAAAAGTCCAAGGAGTACAAGTTTATTGTCTATACCACACCACTAGGTTTATGGAAT
This sequence comes from Eucalyptus pauciflora, assembly GCA_007663325.1. Classification (NCBI taxonomy): domain Eukaryota; kingdom Viridiplantae; phylum Streptophyta; class Magnoliopsida; order Myrtales; family Myrtaceae; genus Eucalyptus; species Eucalyptus pauciflora. Next base: position 1,946,463 of record VMYD01000077.1, read on the forward strand.
CGAGAAACACTAAGTTTCTTAAGAATGACATGATCAGTAGGAGCAATCAATTCAAGAACCTTATCCCTAAAGAAGATCATTCAAATACTCAACCTTCCACTTCAGGTATTAGATTTGTTGTTATTTACAATGCCCATTTTGTTCAATCAACCATTGAACCAATAAATAAAGATCCATAACCCGCTAATATTGATCTGGTAGATCAAACTATTCAACAATTACTAGAAACCGTTAAGCATCTAGTTGAACAACAGATTTCTTAGGAGAATGTTGATACAATATTAAGAAGATCCATTAAAATGAAGAAATCAATAATCCCTAGTGACTACATTATGTATATGCAAGAATTTGACTATAATGTTGGAGCTGAGAATGATCTTAAAACATTTTTACAAGTCATGAGTTGTGATAAATCCAATTTGTGGTACAATGCCATGAAGGAAGAAATGAGTTCTATGGTATCTAATGAGGTTTGAGATTTAATTAAGTTGCTTGATGGTCTGAAGGACATTGGTTGTAAATAGGTCTTCAAAACTAAAAATGATTCATTGGGCAACACCGAGAGATACAAAGTTAGACTCGTTGCCAAGGAATTTACTCAAAATAAGGTAATTGATTTCACTAAGACATTTTCTTCTATATTTAAGAAAAATTATCTTCGTATTATTTTGGCATTGGTTGCTCATTTATCAAATGGTTGTGAAAATGACGTTCCTCAATGGAAAACTAAATGAAATGGTTTACATGAAATAACCAGAAGGATTCTTCTCTAGTGTTGGTGAACATTTGATATGTAAGCTTACAAAGTCTTCACACCGCTTGAAACAAGCATCCCGCCAATAGTACTTGAGATTTTATAAGATTATCCTTCATTTGGTTTTGTAGAGAATATCATGGATCAATATATATATCAGAAAGTTAGTTGGAGCATGATTTGTTTTCTTGTCCTATACGTGGATGACATTTTACTTATAACTAATGATAAGGAGTTGTTACATAAGGTGAAACAAAGTTTTAACATGAAGGGTATGGGTGATGTATCTTATGCCATTGGCATAAACACACAGAGATAAACCTTGATGAATATTAGTACTCTCTCAAGAAACCTTTATCAATAAAGTTTTAGAGAGATTTTGGATGAAAGATTGTTCACCAAGTATAGCACCCATTGTGAAGGGTGATAGGTTTAATTTAAACTAGTGCTCGAAAAACGATTCTCAAAGGAAACAAATGAAAAACATCCCATATGCTTTTGCTGTCAGAAGCTTGGTTGTGGGAATATTGGGAAAATACTAGAGTAACTTAAGTATGGATCACTAAAGAGCTGCAAAGAAAGTGATGAGGTACTTTCAAGATACAAAGGAAAACATGCTTATATATAAACGGACTGACAGCCTGGAGGTAGTTAAAATTCTCAAATTCAGACTTTACTAACTATGTTGATTTCCATAAATCTACATCGGGATACATTTTTATGTTTGCTGGCAAAGTTATGTTCTAGAGGAGTGCAAAACAAACCTTGGTTGCCACTTCCACTATAAAGGAATAGTTCGTTTTCTGTTTTGAGGCCACCTTATATAATGCGTAGTTAAAAAGTTTCATATCAAGTTAGAGTTGTGAATTTTCATCGCTAAGTCATTGAGAATGTTTTGCGATAATTCAGTTATAATTTTCATGGCAAAGAAGCACAAAAATTGTAGTTGAAATAAACACATCGACATCAAGTATTTAGCCATTAAAGAACGTGTTAAAGAGAAAAAAAGTTGTCATAGAATACTTAAGCACTGAATTAATAATAGGTAATCATTTAACAAAAGGCATGCGACCAGTAAGTTATAAGGATCATGTAGTCCGAATGGGTATTGGTCTAATCATGTAAATTTTTCTTTATATGAAAGAATTTGTAAACTTTTTATTTATTTGCGATATTTTTCTCAATACAGTTGTATATATTCAGTTATTCTGAGAAAAACAATCATGTTTGACCTAGAATTAAAATAAGGTTTATTCATTATGTTATGTTATCACATATGGGCCGGTGAGACATTGTGGTACATGGAATATAATACTCCTTCTAAGAGAACTTATTGCCATGATTCATGTGTTTATCTTCGGCATGAAGTTTTGTGGATTTGGTTCATGATTTTGTTCATAAAATATTGGATCAAGTGAGAGAATGTTATAATTTTATTTGATATGATCCCACATTCAATTTAAAATTGTCTAGATTAGATTTCATTGATGATTTATTATCCAAATCTAGTTGCTAATAACTATGAAGATTGCCCATATCTACTAAAATTAGTCTTGACGGAAGACTAAATATCTATTAGGATTTGTATGGGCATATCAATAAGCCAAACCCTCTCATTATTCTTATAAGATAATTGGATAAGACACCATCAACGTCAAAGCAGCAATTGGCTAGAAGTGCCTATTCACAATCATTCAAGCTCTGCGTATCTATTCTTGAGGTAATTAATGGATGGAGGTTAGTACATAATTTACACGTTTCCACATTTGATCATGATTATTGAAATCATGGTTTTCCGCAAAATTGTCTAACAATTAATTTATAGGCCACTAATCAACCATCGGTTACGATACCATTAGTTGAGAGTGCATAGCAAAAGCCTAATATCTTCACCCGGGGAAATCGCCAAGAGGGGGCCCAAGCCCGAGCTTTCAACATGCGTAGTTGGACCCACCTTCACTAAAAAACTTAAGTCAATGAGTTATGTGCCAATTAAGATAAATTAACTGTTCAACACCGTATAAATTCTCCAATGTTGAATATCAATACATGTACTCCTAATATAGCCAAACGGCAAGCCATATATAACTACCCAATGTATATAGGAAACTGCGATTGTCCGTCAACAAGAACATAAAGAGGCAATACTTGAAGTTGATTTTCCTCGCGATGAAAAACTTCGTATTTCGACTTATGGAGAAGAGATCTAGCTTTTATGGGGATAATGTAAGCATTCAACTCTCTATTTTTGTCTAAAAACCCAAAATCATCCATCTAATTTTCTCTGATTCAAAAGAGTCCCTCTACTTTTAAAAAAGTGTCACCGTTAGCTCTTCCATCATAGTTTTTCAACCGATCGGTTTGTTGCTAATATGGACTGTCGGATTGCTGACATGAATGCTGAGATACATGTGTTATGCAATGATTCGCTCAAGATTTGCTCGCCATTTGACGATATTATGGATCCCAACCGCACTGTGGGGTCGGGGACAGCATGCCAGGCGGATGGGGCTCGAACATAACACCTTCAGTTCCCCTCCCACCCAGAAGTAAGGAAATGTTGCAGTCCGGAGGCATCATTGGGGGTACGTCGAATGTAATCGAGGTTTCTAAACTGATTGGACGTGGCCGACCATCGAGGTCGTTGGATCGAAGATAAGAGAGAGCATGCGGTACGGCAAACCCAAACCCCGCGGGGGCATCATTATCATCAACGTGTTAGGCGGGCCATCGAAATTTGAAGAGGATGAGGACGGAAATGTCAATGATCCATCGATAGAGGCTCTCTCTACCGAGCTTTCTTCCCTTCGGGGAGAAGTTCGTATGGTCGAGATGCAACAAGGATTTGCGAATTACACTGTAATGCGTTGTTTAATGCGATGTTTATGTAGACATTTGAACTCTGATGGATAACATAGCTCTTTTATTTATGCCCCTTGAACCCTTCCTGATGTTTATCACAGAATGGGAGATAACGTGAACGAGAATGCATGTGTTGCTTAATTTTATAAATGAACATTCTTGCGGTGGGGTTTCTGACTTTTTTTTTTTTTTTGGTTGAAGGGCTTCTGACTTAAAAAGTTATTGATTTCTCCAATAATTTGTTCAGAGGAAGTTTCTCAATCAAAATGTTTTATCTAAATAGACGAGGCTTTGTCATCATGAAAAATAAGGAGATTATCCAAATTTCGATTTTGATGATTACAAAACTCGCTCAAACAATTTGTTGATTATTGACAAGTATATATATATTATTTTATATATTTGAGTGTTGTTTGCAAGAGTGGCTCAATCTTGAAGAATAGGGCAGGAACCTGGCTCCTGGAGTTTGCAGTTAAAATTGTTCACCTAGTTCAATGGATGTTCGGGGCTTTTTTGACTGAATACCCAGAAGCCTTGACAGTCAAATTCTAGCAGTTTGGAGTGTGTCTAACGGCTAGTTAAGCTTATTTTATAAATATTAAAAAAAAAAAAGGCTGCCCATAATCTTAAGTATGTAGAGAACACTGCAGACAATTGCAAAAGATTCTTCTGTGCACTTTGCAATCTAAACCCTTCGAGTGATTTTACCAAAGAAAAAATAGATAGTGAAGCATTTCTCTATAACTACTCTTTTGTTTGTATGCATATCATGTGTTTGTTAATTTGCCTCGACGCGTATTCTACACATTTGGGCTAAAAGTACAGACCGGGCATTGGCACGACCCCTCGCATAGAGGGGGCTGTCTCCAAACAAGCCAAGCTGCCATGGCTCGGTGATCATCATTGGAATGAGATATTTCTTTGATTCAACATCATTTATTCTAAAGAAAAAAGAAAAAGAAGAGAAAATAATGAAAAAAAAAGTAAAAATAAGAAAAAGAAAGAGAATAGATTAATTAACCAAAAAAGACTCAACGGTCAGGATATGCAGCTGTTTTTTTTTGTTTTTTTTTTTTTTCAGAAAGTGGATCATATAAAACAAACGGGTAGGATACGCAAACATTTTTCTTCGGATACGGGTAAGACGCCCCTTCCTTTACGGTCGCCCGCTTATAATAGGAGGGAGCATTGTCCGAGTGGACAATTCTCACCTTGGACCTAGGAACCACCCATTAATGATCGATTTCAAAAAATTAGAATCAAGAATTGCCCTTGGTTCTATGGATCCACCTGGGAACCAGACTACCAGTCCGATCTAGTTCTCGGGTGGGTCCATAGAACCGGTCCCCTAATCCCTACAAAATTGCGTTTATCAATTAAAATCAAGTTGAACCTAGTTTCTATTTTAGAGTACCGAAACTTGTTCGGCCTTATATTTGGCTCTTAATACGATAAAGCACCACAATATTTACGGACATCTCCAATCGATCCTCTCTTTCCTTTTCGTTCGTTTATTTTGTTTTGGTTGAAAAAGTAAGTAAATGGATATTAGAATGAAAAAAAAAACAAGTAAAGGATTAGTCCTATTACATAGTCAAGAGATAAAATTAGTAAATAATATTTAATAACTACAAATATAATAAGTTAAAAAATTAATGAAAATGAGGATCAGCGTCTCACTCCACTTGTCAGATCGTAGCATATGTGTTGGGATTGACGGATCCCCGAAAACGGATTCGACACTTAAACCGAACCCCTAAACGAACGCGGAAGACAAGCCCGTGAATAATCATGTATCACCGATCGTAAAGCACACCACGGATTCGAGCGTACCTTGTTAGCCACAGATTAGACACCGATGCCGTAAAGAGGAAGAGAATTCAGCCATGTTCGATCCGATGACGACAATTCGCCGTGAAGGGAAGAAGAAGTCGCATTTTGCCTTTGTTCTTCTTCTTGAGAGGAGAGGGAGAGAATTAACGTACTTATGATTCCAACAGGTGTGTTCTCCCTCTCTCTCATCCCTTTTATATGTCCTCCATCCACGGGCCTTATTCCTGTGGGCCGGGCTTTTAGGCCCATCGTGGGCGGGCCAACTTAAGCCCATATAATTAAAACCATCATCTCCCACTCGCACATGGTGGCCCAAAACCAACATGGGCGGATAGGCCCAACTTAGGCCCATCAATTGAAAATCCATCAACTCCCACTTGCATGGTGGGCCGAACAGAATCTTCTTTTCCTCTTTCAACATTCATACCGGTGAATAATCCGTACGACCAGCATACTTTGAGAGCTCGTTGCTATACATCTGTTAGGAATATATAGCAGCTCATATTGTGCATCATTTTCCGAGTAAATTTAGTATGCAGTACCCTAGATCGATTGATCACATTTATATCTCTCTTGATTTCTTTTGAACAATGATATACTTATTGTATTCACAATTATGATTATCCCAAAGACAGTCAAAATTGGTCGACCAATGAATACAAAACCACAATGTGATTCTCCAAATCCGATCTTCCTCTTTCCTTCAAACTCTCAATTTCAGTTCAACTTGCTTTTCTAGAAATGTCCCATTAGATCGAATCAACTCATGACCATTGGTAACATTCTAAGATAGCAAACACTAAATAGAAATCTTGAGAATAAGTAGGAGTCATGAGGGCACTAAAATTGAGGAACTCTATTCCTCAAGAGTCTCACACGTCATAAAAGTTGAGATCAAACTTTTGCTACTCTTATAGGTCATCTCATGCATACGTAGTATGAAATACGTATTACGGTATTAACTCATTTCCCATGGAGCGTATGTCTACACCATCAATACCGTACAGATGATAGTTCAGACATACCCAATGTCTAACTTGAGTTCACGTATTTACTCATTCACAAAATTCATCATAACTCACATCTGGCATCTTAGACAGATAAAGTAAAATGTGTGGGTTATATTACTTTCGGACATCGTAACTACTATGTCATCATCTTAACACTCAGTTAAGGCGACATACGTATTTTAAGCTTGAGCTCTCGATTATCACCTAGATAATAAGCTTAAAAACCGTCTCATCTCTATTTATCACATAGTAAATAGAGGCGATTACCCGTGTGAGTGGGCTAATCTCTTATCTATCCGACATACTTTCTCAACATAAAGTAATGCACTGAGCATTAAGATGCATAAAGATCAAACAAAGATTCATAGGCATTAATAATGAAACAACACTAATTTATACATGTGAACAACTCAGGGAAATTATAATTCAGTACATCAGACTCTACGCAATCCTAGAGATTTTACATGACCACAAAACACATCTCTAGGTATTGGCTTTGTCATAGGATCTGCTACCATTCTATGCGTAGTTATGTACTGTAAGTTCACATCCTTTTGTGCAACCATATCTTTGACAAAGTTATACTTGGTATCTATATGTTTGGTCTTGCCATGATATTTTGGATCATTGGTGTACAATATAGCTACTTGGCTATCACAATTAACTAATAAATGGATTTGCAGCTTTCTCAATAACACCTAAATTATCCAAAAATCTCTTAAGCCAAACTCCTTCTTATATTACTGCTGATAATGCCACGAACTCAGCTTCCATCGTGGACAAGGCTATACACGTTTGTTTCTTATTGCTCCAACATATGGTGCCATTATTCAATAAGGAAACAAACCTAGAGGTAGATTTCCTTTCGTCTAAACCTCCTCCCTAATCAGTTTCAGAATAGCCTTCGAGTCGCAGATCCTTTCCTTGATAACTCATTGTATAATCAGCAGTTTCCTTTAGATACCTCAGTATTCTCTTAACGGCTTTCCAATGTGCTGGACCTGGATTGGATTGGTATCAACTCACCATTCCAACTGCAAAACATATGTCGGGTCTTGTACACATCATAGCATACATCAAACTCCCAACTACACTAGCATAAGGAACATGTTTAATTTGTTCCTTCTCTTGTGGAGTCCTCAGACACGGTCTATGGCTCAATCCTTCACCTTTTGCAATAGGAGTGTCTATGGGTTTACAATCTTGCATACGAAATTGTTCAAGAACTTTATTTATATATGTTTCTTGCGAAAGAGACAACGATCTCTTCGAACGATCTCTTGAAATCTTAACTCCAAGAATGTATGCAGCCTCACCCATATCCTTCATCTCAAAATTGGAAGTCAACCAACTCTTGACAGTATGAACAAACTCCATATTGCTTCCAGCAATCAGTATATCATCAACATATAATGATATGATCACAAATTGATCCTTGGATCTTTTGATATATACGCAATGATCCTCATCAATCATTGTAAAATCATATGCCATTATGGCATTATGAAAACATATATACCATTGTCTCGATAACTGCTTAAGGCCGTATATCGATCTCAAAAGTCGACATACCTTTTCTTCTTGGCCTTTAACTATGAAACCAGCAGGTTGTTCCATGTATATTTCTTCCTCTAATTCTCCATTGAGTAAAGCAGTCTTTACATCCATATGATGTAACTCTAGATCCATACAAGGTACTGTTGCCAGAATAATGCGAATCGAGGTAAATCTCACTACAGGAGAAAACGTATCTTCATAATCAATTCCTTCCTGTTGATTATACCCCTTCGCCACAAGGCGAGCCTTATGCCTTTCTATCGAGCCATCAGCCTTTCGCTTTATTTTGAGAACCCACTTGTTCCCAATAGCTCTGCGTCTTTTTGGAAGATCAATCAGTTCCCAGACTTGGTTTGATTTCATTAACTCCATTTCCTCTTCCATTGCATGAATCCATTTTTCCTTTCTAGGGCAATTCAGAGCCTCATTAATATTTCTTGGCTCATCCTCATCTTGTGGAGCAACCATAGAAGTTTCCCCTTTAATGTCAAAACGTCGACGGGGAATACTTTGGCGACTTGTTCGCCGTATGGGAGTTTGTACACTTTGCACATCATTCCCCATTATGCTCCTCTTTGGATTAGATAATGATGATGTCGTCTCATTATGTGGTTGCAATTGAGAATGAATTGAATTCAATTCATCACTTCTCATATTACTCCCACTTGGAAGAACTCCACTAAGATCATTATCTTGATCCGAGGTTTCAAATAGGGAGTTGTCTTCCCCTATTTCGCCCTTCTTAAGAAATTCATTCTCTAAGAATGTGACATCCCGTGATTCAAATTCAATTATACTCCAACTTTCCTGCTCACCTATGAACACATACCATTTTGAGTGTTCCGAGCATCTTATGAAAATACTATTCTTTTCTCTGGGACCCAATTTCCCAAACTTGTGAGAGGACTCATGTGTATAGGCAGCACAACCCCATGGCTTAAGAAAACTTAAGTTCGGTTTTCTACCTGTTCATAACTCATATGGAGTGGAAGTAACTGATTTGGAAGGCACCCGGTTAAGTATATAGGCAGCAGTTAACAACGCATCACTCCAAAAGGTGATAGGTAAGTTAGCATGCGCCATCATGGATCTAACAATTTCCAGTAGGGTTCTGTTTCTTCTCTCCGCAACACCATTTTGTTGAGGAGTATATGGAATAGACAATTGTCTTTTTATTCCTTTTTCATCACATAATTTTCTGAACTCATCAGATAAATATTCTTGATCTCGATCGGATCTCAATGCTTTTATTTTCTTGTCTAATTGATTCTCTACCAGGTTCATAAACCTTTTGAAATAACTTATTGCTTCAGATTTGTGAGAAATCAAATAGACATATCTGAATCGAGTATAATCATCTATAAAAGTGATGAAATAAACAGCCCCATGCCTTCCTCTCACATTCATTGGACCACAGACATCAGAATGGATTAAATGCAGAGGAAATTCAGCTCTTTTACCTTTTCCAAATGGTTTTCTTGTCGTTTTCCCTTCTAGGCAATGCTTACATATGGGCAAATCGACTTTTTCAATGTTGCCCAACAAGCCCTCTTTGGCTAGTCTATTCATACGCTGTTGGCCAATATGACCAAGTCTAGCATGCCACACATTCACATCATTATCATATGAATTAGGAGATGTGAGAAGGGAATAACAAATATTTGCATTAATATAGTCAATATCTAATACAATGAAAACATCCAGAAAATAACCACGACCATAGTAGTTTGTATCCAAATACAAATCTACACATTTATTATGGAAATTCACATTAAAACCTAATTTAACCAACACTAAAACAGACACTAAATTCCGACGAATCTTCGGAGCATACAACACATCATGTAGGAATAAAGTGCGTCCACCACGCATATTCAGTTGGCATGTGCAAATTCCTTTCACTTCAGCTCTGGAGTTGTTTCCCACATAGATCCACTTAGTTCCAGTTGGTACTCGTCGGAATTCCATGAAGGATCCTCTATCCTTCGCTACATAGTCTGTCGCTCCTGAATCCACAGTCCATAGAGGATTAGATTCAGTCAAGAATACAGAACTTGACACATATGCAAAGTTCTCAATTGTACGAAGGGTGTGTACCTTATTTGGCTCGCGACAATCGCGGGCATAGTGACCTTTTTGGTCACAGTTGTAACATTTCACCCTTGAAATATTCTTCACATGAGAACGTTTTCCTCTCTTTTGTTGGTTAATTCTTGGTTTCTTGCAAGAAGGACTTGATCCCTTGCTTTCCCACATATTGAACGAATCAATACGCTTGCGCTTAGAGCTTGAAGCCCCTTCTGAGCTTAAAGCAACACAACAGATATCTATATCCTGCTCAAATGCCTTGAGGCGTAGATCAGCTAGCTCAAGGTGGCGCATAGCATCCTCTAGATCTTTCATAACATGGTCAAGAGCTTTTAGTGCTTCTTGCTTTTCCAGCACATATTGAATTCTCATATTCAATATTTCACAATTATCGCCGTTCAATTTGTCCTCTTTATTCAAATTAGCAATGATGTTCTTATTTGCTGAATCCATCGATCTGAACATATCAGACACATATGCACGAAATATTAATGTCTATCACTTACGCATCTATTTTGCACAAATCCATCATATTAATTAATAATTTTAAGTAAGGTTTCAGAATCAAAATGTCATTATGTTTCCAATCATCCTCCAAAAATCATAACTTAAAAAATTATCATTAATATGATTGTCATATGCAAAATCAATTTTATGAAGTTACAAAAATTTCTATAACTACCCACAGCTAACTACCCACAGCAACCATCAATCACAGAAAGCAACAGATAATTGACATACAATATAATAATAATGCTTTCACATAATCTGTGGCTAACATATAGGTTGCTACAACAATAACAATCAGGTAGTTAACTTTACATAAGATGTCCACCAAGAGCACTAAATAAAGACCAGCCATAACATCTAAAAACAAGGCATCATACAACTTATAGGGAAAGCAGCTATATGGTTCAATTTCTTTTGATTTTTCTCTGTAAAATTTTCAGGCATTCTCGACAGTCACGGAAAAACAGATGGATATCCCTTAGGATTTCTCCTACGCACATTCATTCCTGGCCTAATCGAAGTCATTCCTTGGGTCGCAGTCTTTGTGGCTCCAACCCGATGATATTCATCCACAAATTCCATTACTATCTCCTTATATCTAGTAAATCCTTTGACTTCCCATAGGCGATTCAACACTCCTTGCCATTCTGGTGGAAGAGTGTTCATAAAGAATCGCACCATCTGAATATATGGCATGGGATAACCGTTCCAAATGACTTCTTGAATTTTGTTGTTGACCTCTATGACATGATCAATTATGTCGTCACTCTCTCATCGATAACCATTCAAATCGGCTATCAACCTTGAAAGCCTTTCCTTTTGTTCATCTGATATTGTGCGCACAGATGCGCGCAGCTTACGGGGAGGCATTGTTCCTGCAACAAATGCAGAACAAAAATAGATTACATATAATCCACATAGACATAATTGAAAAAAGAAACACATTTTTTTTTTGTCAACGGTTGTCGGTCAACGGTCAAACGAAGTCAACGGTCAACCGTCAACCGTCAAGTCGTCAAACCGGTCGGACCGGTCGCCTGAGTCGAACGGACCGACCGCACGTGCCGCGCGCGTGCGTGGGCTGACGTCACGCAGACGTCAGCTGGCACGTGCCAGGCCTCCGCGGTCGGGTCGCCGGCGCCGGGCCGGGCCGGCCAACCGACGCGACGGATGACGCCACCCCGGCGACGCCAAAAGTCCGCGGACCGTCGATTCACCAGCCGACGACGCGTTGCCGGACCGACGCTGTCACGCTGGCCGGATCTAATGTCAGCGCCAGTCACGCCGCAGCGCCGGCCGCGCGTGTAGGCGCGTGCGGCGTCCCCCGACGGCATGCGACATGTCGCCGGACTCGTCTCGACGTCGCCTTCCATCCTATGCCATCAGATTTCGATTTTAACTTACGAAAACTCGGAAAAATGGGCGAACAACGCTCGGGTGTCGAGATTTCTCGCCTCGATCCGTACGGCCGAATTGCTTTTGCGAAAAATCAATCAAAAAACATCAAACAAGTCGGGAAAAACGTGAACTAAGGCTCTGATACCAATGTTGGGATTGACGGATCCCCGAAAACGGATTCGACACTTAAACCGAACCCCTAAACGAATGCGGAAGACAAGCCCGGGAATAATCACGTATCACCGATCGTAAAGCACACCACGAATTTGAGCGTACCTTGTTAGCCACAGATTAGACGCCGATGCCGTAAAGAGGAAGAAAATTCAGCCATGTTCGATCCGATGACGACAATTCGCTGTGAAGGGAAGAAGAAGTCGCATTTTGCCTTTGTTCTTCTTCTTGAGAGGAGAGGGAGAGAATTAACGTACTTATGATTCCAACAGGTGTGTTCTCCCTCTCTCTCATCCCTTTTATATGTCCCTCCATCCACGGGCCTTATTCCTGTGGGCCGGGCTTTTAGGCCCATCGTGGGCGGGCCAACTTAAGCCCATATAATTAAAACCATCAATATGTTAATCTCAAACGCCAATCAAGGCTTAGAGTTGTGAATTTCATCGCTAAGTCATTGAGAATGTTTTGTGATAATTTAGTTATAATTTTCATGGCAAAGAAGCACAAAAATTGTAGTTGAAATAAACACATCGACATCAAGTATTTAGCCATTAAAGAACGTGTTAAAGAGAAAAAAAAGTTGTCATAGAATACTTAAGCACTGAATTAATAATAGGTAATCATTTAACAAAAGGCATGCGACCAGTAAGTTATAAGGATCATGTAGTCCAAATGGGTATTGGTCTAATCATGTAAATTTTTCTTTATATGAAAAAATTTGTAAACTTTTTATTTATTTGCGATATTTTTCTCAATACAGTTGTATATATTCAATTATTCTGAGAAAAACAATCATGTTTGACCTAGAATTAAAATAAAGTTTATTCATTATGTTATGTTATCACATATGGGCCAGTGAGACATATTGTGATACATGGAAGATAATACTCCTTCTAAGAGAACTTATTGCCATGATTCATGTGTTTATCTTCAGCATGAAGTTTTGTGGATTTGGTTCATGATTTTGTCCAATAAAATATTGGGATCAAGTGAGAGAATGTTATAATTTTATTTGATATGATCCCACATTCAATTTAAAATTGTCTAGATTAGATTTCATTGATGATTTATTATCCAAATCTAGTTGCTAATAACTATGAAGATTGCCCATATCTACTAAAATTAGTCTTGACGGAAGACTAAATATCTATTAGGATTTGTATGGGCATATCAATAAGCCAAACCCTCTCATTATTCTTATAAGATAATTGGATAAGACACCATCAACGTCAGAGCAGCAATTGGCTAGAAGTGCCTATTCACAATCATTCAAGCTCTGCGTATCTATTCTTGAGGTAATTAATGGATGGAGGTTAGTACATAATTTACACGTTTCCACATTTGATCATGATTATTGAAATCATGGTTTTCCGCAAAATTGTCTAACAATTAATTTATAGGCCACTAATCAACCATCGGTTACGATACCATTAGTTGAGAGTGCATAGCAAAAGCCTAATATCTTCACCCGGGGAAATCGCCAAGAGGGGGCCCAAGCCCGAGCTTTCAACATGCGTAGTTGGACCCACCTTCACTAAAAAACTTAAGTCAATGAGTTATGTGCCAATTAAGATAAATTAACTGTTCAACACCGTATAAATTCTCCAATGTCGAATATCAATACATGTACTCCTAATATAGCCAAACGGCAAGCCATATAACTACCCAATGTATATAGGAAACTGTGATTGTCCGTCAACAAGAACATAAAGAGGCAATACTTGAAGTTGATTTTTCTCGCGATGAAAAACTTCGTTTTTCGACTTATGGAGAAGAGATCTAGCTTTTATGGGGATAATGTAAGCATTCAACTCTCTATTTTTGTCTAAAAACCCAAAATCATCCATCTAATTTTCTCTGATTCAAAAGAGTCCCTCTACTTTTAAAAAAGTGTCACCGTTAGCTCTTCCATCATACTTTTTCAACCGATCGGTTTTTGCTAAAATGGACTGTCGGATTGCTGACATGAATGCTGAGATACATGTGTTATGCAATGATTCGCTCAAGATTTGCTCGCCATTTGACGATATTATGGATCCCAACCGCACTGTGGGGTCGGGGACAGCATGCCAGGCGGATGGGGCTCGAACATAACACCTTCAGTTCCCCTCCCACCCAGAAGTAAGGAAATGTTGCAGTCCGGAGGCATCATTGGGGGTACGTCGAATGTAATCGAGGTTTCTAAACTGATTGGACGTGGCCGACCATCGAGGTCGTTGGATCGAAGATAAGAGAGAGCATGCGGTACGGCAAACCCAAACCCCGCGGGGGCATCATTATCATCAACGTGTTAGGCGGGCCATCGAAATTTGAAGAGGATGAGGACGGAAATGTCAATGATCCATCGATAGAGGCTCTCTCTGCCTAGCTTTCTTCCCTTCGGGGAGAAGTTCGTATGGTCGAGATGCAACAAGGATTTGCGAATTACACTGTAATTCGTTGTTTAATGCGATGTTTATGTAGACATTTGAACTCTGATGGATAACATAGCTCTTTTATTTATGCCCCTTGAACCCTTCCTGATGTTTACCACAGAATGGGAGATAAGGTGAACGAGAATGCATGTGTTGCTTAATTTTATAAATGAACGTTCTTGCGGTGGGGCTTATGACTTAAAAAGTTATTGATTTCTCCAATAATATGTTCAGAGGGAGTTTCTCAATTAGAATGTTTTATTTAAATCAATGAGGCTTTGTCATCATAAAAAATAAGGAGATTATCCAAATTTCGATTTTGATGATTACAGAACTCGCTCTAACATTTTATTAATTATTGACAAGTATATATATATATATATATATTTATTTATTTATTTATTTATTTATTATTTGAGTGTTGTTTGCAAGAGTGGCTCAATCTTGAAGAATAGGGCAGTTACCCGGCTTCTGGAGTTCGCAGTTAAAATTGTTCACCTAGTTCAATGGATGTTTGGGGCTTTTTTGACTGAATACCCGGAAGCCTTAACATTCAAATTTTAGCAGTTTGGAGTGTGTCTAACGGCTAGTTAAGCTTTTTATATATATATATATATACAAGTGTCTGCAGTGTTCTCTACATGCTTAAGATTATGGGCAGCCTAATATAAACAAAGAAGAAATAGATAGTGGATTCTTCTGTACACTTGCAAAAGATTCTTCTGTACACTTTGCAATCTGAACTCTTCGAGTGATTTTACCAAAGAAGAAATAGATAGTGGAGCATTTCTCTATAACTACTCTTATGTTTGTATGCATATCATGTGTTTGTTAATTTGCCTCTCATTTTATGTTGCGACGCATATTCTACACATTTGGGCTAGAAGTACAGCCCGGCCATTGGCACGACCCCTCACATAGAGGGGACTGTATCCAAACAAGGCAAGCTGCCATGGACCGTCATTGGAATGAGATATTTCTCGCTCGATTGAGTACCGTTTATTCTAAGGAAAAAAAAAATAACGAAAGAAAAAGTAAAACTAAGAAAGAGAGAGAGAATAGATTAACCGAAAAAGACCCAGGGCTAATCTTGCTTATCTGGATCGAGCCAATGAAATTCAGTTAAATAAATAAGAACGATGTCGTATGAAAGATCAACGGTCAGGATATGCAGCTGTTTTTTTTTTTCCCAAAAAGTGGATCATATAAAACAAACGGGTAGGATACGCAAACATTTTTCTTCGGAAATCAAGATCGTTGACTGTGCGTAAGGCGCACCTTCCTTTATGGTCGCCCGCTTAAACCGCATTCCATTTCGAGGACCTCCCCCTCCGAAGTTCAAATATTTTAAGATTATATGTTGCTTGGTAGATGATAATGGTAAGGTTATAAATCATGGATTTTTGTTTTCCTAGAGACTATATAAATAAAGGTTCTTTGCGGACATTTTTTCATTTTTTTTTTCTCAATGACTTGCAATAGGGGTGAGCACCGTCCGGGTGGACAGTTCTCATCTTGGACATATGAACCGCCCATTAAGAATCGGTTTCGAAAAATTAGAATTAAGAATCGCCCGTTAATTCCATAGATTCACCTGGGAACTAAACTGCCGGTCCGATCTGGTTCTCAGGTGGGTCTATAGAACCAGTCCCCTAATCCCTACAAATTTGCATCAATTAATATCAAGTTGAACCTAGTTTCTATTTTAGAGTATCAAAACTTATTCAGCCTTATATTTGGCTCTTAATTTCATATAATGACGATAAAGCGCCATAACATTTATGGACATCTCCAATTAGTCCTCTCTTTCCTCTTTGTTCATTTATTTTGTTTTGGTTGAGAATGCAAATAATGGATATTAGAATGAAAAAAAGAGAGTAAAGGATCAATCCTATTACATGAAATTAGTCAATAATATTTAATAACTAGAAATATACATATATGTACATATATATTTGGTCGAAATACTACAAAATAATAAGTAATTGTGATGGAATTTATTTTTTTAAATATATATACCAATCTGGTCCGGGTGGGTGATCAGGCGGTTCCATGCTTAGAACCAGGAATCGGACTGGCCTCCATGAAAACTGCGGGTTCTCATCCAGTTCGGTTCAATCCGATTCTAGGCTATTTGGGCAATTCTCGATTTTTTTGCACACCCCTAATTTACAAGTGTTGGTTGAGTTGAAAAAATAATAAGTTAAAAATATTAACGAAAATGAGGATCGTTGTCTCACTCCACTTGTTGGATCGTAGCATATGTTAATCTCAAACGCCAATCAAGCCATAATCTCTAATCTTAATAGCTAAATCTGCACTCTCACCATCGCACCATCCCCAGCAAAGCTCTAGCATTGCCAAGCGCCGTGAGCACTGCCATGTGCCTCTGTTTCTCCGCTACTCTTCACCATCAGCCCCCCCTCCCCCAAAAGAAAAAAAAAACAAAATCATCGTTCATTATGTCTCTCTCTAGTGGACAGGCACGTCTTCGGCCCTCCATCGTCCTCAATAATCTTGGATGCTGAAATTTCGACAATTATGGTGAAAGTCATAGGGTAATAGAAATTTTTTGAGGATGTCACCTAGTTAGGTCCTATTGTGCTTTATATAGAGCGAGTGCTCGTTCGAATTTGATTATGAGAGATGGGTTTTTCCACATATAATTTGTTGGAATATAATATACGGAAACGACAGGATCTTGCAATTTACGTCAATACGAAATCACCAGAGAAATAAATGATAAATAATAAGGACACTAGAAATTTTATATGATTTGGTCCGAGCATCGGTACCTACGTCCACGGAGAGAGCCAGTAGCAAATAATCCACTATAATTGGAAAATCAGAGTTTACAATTGCTTATATGCTCGAGTGTTTCTCAGACCTAAATTTAACCAAAAACTCAAAATTTTTATAAATAAATAACTCACTTGGACATAAACTCACGGCACGAAATTACCGTGCATTCAAATTTGAAACAAAAACACGCGCGGCTCTCTGCAGCTTGACGTGTGCGGCTTCTATATGCTGCTCCTTTTCTTTCGTAGGGTTATTAAGCCACTTCACGCATGCCAAAGGGGAAATTCGTGTGCCCAAAGGTCAAATATTTGACCTAGGCCCACCAACTCTTTCTTTCGGCTCCACGTGCAGGGAGGTTTGCTTCCTTTCCTTCGTAGCTTTTATATATTGTGTGCCCAAAAGTCAAGATGAAATTTGGGAAGAAACCTCTTTCGACAGGCTTCCCGCAAAGAAGAAATTCGTATCTTCTTTTTATTTCCTCTTTTTGTAATCCTTCAGAGAGTCCGACGAAATTTCTTCTATTTAGGAAATCTTTATCAACAAAAAATTCGATTTAATAAATCCTTATCCGAATTCAAGCTCGAGACATTAATTTAACATAATTAGTAGCTATTCACAGGACCCAATATATAGACAAGAAACTGAAATTGACGAAGGGTTTAGTCACCATTATTTAATGGAGTAAAACAAGGTTGGCTTAAGTCAAACAAGGCAGCTACCTCATATCCTTAGCTTGGTTACAAGGATATCCCCGTCAAGGTAGGGGAGTTTCCTCCATACAAGAGCCTCATTCACTTGTCTGTAACTCAACAGCTCACGAGAATACGTTCCTTATTTTTATATTTTTATACACCGCATTGGTAAAGTATCTTTTTTGAGCTCTTTACCTAGTTGTATTCTCTCATTGTTTAATATCTTAGTGAGTTCGAGGTCCACATTAGGCCCTAGACGAAGCAATTTAATGTCGTATTCGAGACATGTTTTATTCACAAGTCTCCAATCACTATCTTTCTTGAAGCGTGCGAGTCGCCTCTACCCTATCGTTTTTACGTCATTAAGAGTATCGCGACACTGGCCCTCGACCGATCTATCCCACCATAGGAGTAGGCCCCGTCATTGAATTAGGAAGCCTCGTGCTTAGGACCAGGAAGAAGTGTTTGGTCAACTATCATTTGACGGAGTCGAACAAGGTTGGCTAAGGTAACGCTCGGCAATTTGCACACCACGTAGTACTTTTTCTGTAGCACGCCACGATGTACCTTTAAGAACCTGATTGTGATGGATTTCTCAGCTCTTTTCTTCCGTGCCCCTTAAACCCTTCTTGATGTTATCACGGAATGGGAGAGAATGTGTACGAGATTGCAAGAATTCTTGCGGTGGGCTTAAAGTCATCGATGAATCGATGAAGTTTTGTCGTCATAAAAAAATAGGAAAATGATTAACCCGAATTTCAATGTTAATGATTACAAAACTTACTCTAACATCCTTTATTTAGAAAAAAAAAAGAAAAAGAGAAAAGGAAATAATAATAATAATAATAATAATAATAATAATAATAATAATAATAATAATAATTAAGAAAGGGAAAGAGAGAGATCAACGGTTAGGATGCGCGGGTGTTTTTTTTTATATATATATATTTTTCAGAAAGCGGATCGTAAAAAAATTAAAACGGTTAGGATACGCAAATACTTTTATTCAGAAAATCAGGATCGTTGACCATTCGTAAAGCGCACCGTTCTTTTCGGTTCCCCCCACGCGGCTTAAACCGCATTCCATTTCCAGAACCAGCCTCTCCCTCTCTCTCCTCTCTCTCTCTCTCTAGAATTCAAACGCCCCGCCCCGCCCCGCCCCGCATCCATGGCGACCCGACCGACTCCGACCGAAGCCCCGACGCCGGCGGCGGCGGCAGTGGCCCCGCCCCACCTCCACCACATGACCGACGAGGATCTCCGCAAGGTGTTCGACCAGTTCGACTCCAACAGCGACGGCAAGATCTCCGCCGCGGAGCTCTCCCAGGTCCTCTCCGCCATGGGCTCGGCCGTCCCCCCCGGCGACCTCGACCGCGCCATGGCCGAGATCGACGCCGACGGGGACGGCTTCATCAGCCTCCCCGAGTTCGCCGCCCTCTGCCGGTCCGGCCCCTCCCCCGACGCCGACCTCCGCGACGCCTTCGACCTCTACGACCAGGACCAGAACGGCCTCATCTCCGCCGCGGAGCTCCACCTGGTGCTCAACCGCCTCAGCATGAAGTGCTCCGTCGAGGACTGCTCCCGGATGATCAAGTCGGTCGACGGCGACGGCGACGGCTACGTCAATTTCGAGGAGTTCAGGAAGATGATGGCTTCGAAAGGCCCTGGTAATTGACGACGGATCCGTTCCTTCCTGTTCTGCATCTCGCGACCTGATTTGAGATTCCAAATGCTGATTGATTTCTATTCTATTCGATCCGCACAGCCTAGAAACGATACAGATATACTATCATGACTGTTTTTTCGTTATGATTTACGCCTAATCTGGAACGACTATTCGATGTCATTCACATGGACCGTAGTAGATCAGATGCATTGCTTTGTCATGAATTGAATCACTTTTCTCAATCGATTCCCACTTTTCCTTGCTGTTTTTCCGTGAATGAGCGATTCTTTGGTTCATCCCTTCGATCCATTCGTACTAGCAGAGGTTTAAATTTTGAATGCTGTACGATGTCTGATCGAATGCATGTGGAGATCGAGCACCGCATGATTCTTAATCTCATGTGATGTGAATAGAGTCGCCGGAACCGGACTTCGCGCATCGCACGTCGGCCCGATCCGGTCGACCGGGCCGAGCTCCTGAGTTTCGAGCCCAGTTTTCGGGCATCGTTGTCATGGTATCGTCGGAATGGTCATGGGAAGGATGTGTTGAAATGGCCGGTTGGTCACATGGCCGGTTCCGTTTATGGGACTTCCCTGGCGTGCATGCCATAAATGTGGAACACGGTGGACACGATTTAGGCGGATCACAAGCCAATTTCTCCGTCCTCCTTGTGCATCCTATGCTAGAGTTAGGACTTTTTTGTCGCAATGATATGACGGATTCCCAGGGCTGCCGAATCAATGACGACGCAGGATAGCGACTTAGCTTTTGTTTGTTTGTACATTTTTAGGTTTCCATCTTCCTCTCCTAGACCCATCTCGGCCCCCGAATATCGTGCCCGACCGCCTAAGGTCGGCCCGAGTGATACGTGGGTGGAGGTCGGGGGAGGGTCGGGTTTTGAGGTTGGGATCAAAACCTTGGCAAAACACCCCCGAAAAAAAGTGAAATTGGAGGTAGAATGGTGGGTGCGACATTTCGATTTAGTTTGGAGGACGAGGGTAAAAAGCCTTACATGAAATTTCATAAATTTATAATGAATAGTGAATATTATTTATTCGATTGTGGTGGCATGCATGTATTCCGTTCCATTTTTTTTGGTAGGAGTTCCAATGGTTGCATGTGATCTTCTAGAGTTTTGCTATTCAAGCTAATAGAACTGCGGAGGCAAAAAAGAAAAACACAAGTCAGTCTTTTTTATTGAAGGCAAAAGCTAAACACGTCTGTATCATCCTCGCTTCAGATGATTAACTTTTGAAGTGGACGTGCACAAGAGGGATATTTCTCGAAAAAGAAAATAGTGAATTTTCGCCCGAGATTATCAACTTAAACTATGGGTAAATGCTGATAATACTACGTGCCGGTAGTTGTAATTTGAAGGAACTAATTATTCTTTTCGGTTAAGTAAGGATTTCCAATACTGCATTTGAGAAATTCTCATGCACGAAAGCAACAAATCTGGCATTATTTAAATTTCGGGCATCTAGCAAATTAAAAAAATAAAAAGATTATGGTAAGTAGAGTCTCATGGTATTGTTCACATTAACGTGGAATATTAAAGATTTTTTTTAATAAGTCCACATTAAAAAAAGCAAGTTATATGCAACTTATTAATGTTTTGCAAAGGATTTTATTTTTTACAATTTGATTTATTGTTTCGCTTATTTTGTTCTCATCAAACAACTAGGAAAGTAATTGATATATATCCTATTTTGAAGATGAGAGAGACAAATAGTCAATTTGAGGAGCGAGATATAAGTGCAAAATAACATTATATCGTCAATACATAAATCAAATTATAATTCAATGATAGTTTTTCCGTAGTTTGTATGCCCATTATAGTCATCCAGGGAAATTATAGATATAATCTAATAGTAAAGAGACTTTGTTTATTCAATATAAGTAGGTAACGTAAAACAACTAGTGAATTCCACATGGTCAAAAGTTAGTTGTAAGATTGTAAAGCACTTTGGGCAAAATTAGTGTAAGAACAACCTCCGGACATATTTGTTTATCCGGACATATTTGTTTATCCAAGTGGGGTAAATTTAAAGATTATTTGCGAATATCATTTCATGAATAAATTATTATTATTAAATATATCTATCTATGCACTGTCCAATAGATTTCGAAAATTTGCAATGACAGAACAAATCTTTGTTACATTGTTGACAATTCATCTAAAGAAGAAAGAGAAATACCATGATAAAATGAGGGACATGTTTGCGTTGAAGCATTTTTTTATTTTTGGGGAAAAAATGTTAAAAAAGTCTTAAACTTTTTGTATTTGTGCCAATTTAGTCTTAAACATTTTTTTGTCAATGTCATAAATCTTTTTATTTAGTGCCAATTTAGTCATTTCCGACTAATTTGAGTCGGATTTTGCTAACTAGGCGCCGGCCGACTGACATGGCACGATTAACGCTGACGTGAATAATTTTTTAATAATATTTTAATACATTTTCTTTTTCTTTTTTTCCTTATCCTCCTCCTTCCTCCAACCGATGACCGACCGCGAGGGCGGCCTCGTGCTAGGCGGCAAGGCTTGACCCTCGCCAAATCAGACAAGGGTGAGCCTCACCAATTCTATGCGAGGCCGCCCTTGCGGCCTGGGCGGCCTCAAGCTGACCTCACGCTAGGCGACGAGGCTTGCCCTCGCCGAATTTGACGAGGGTCAAGCGAGATCTGGTGAGGTTCGAGCCTCGCCAACCGTCAGCTTTGGCCGGTGGCCAAGTTTCGATGACCGGCTGGAGGAAGGAGGAGGAGAAGGAGAAGAGAAAAAAGAAAAAGAAAGAAAAAAAAAATTCTAAAATATTAAAATATTATTAAAAATTGTATACTTTAGCGCCAATCGTGCCACGTTAGCTGGCTGACACCCAGTCAGCAAAATCCGGCTACAATTGGCCAAAAAGGATTAAATTGGCACCAAATAAAAATGTTTAATATTAAATTGACACCAAAAAAAGGTTTAAGACTAAATTGACACAAATATAAAATATTTAGGAGTTTTTTAACACTTTTCCCTATATTTTGGAGTCTCGTTTATTTCTTATCCAAATAGGGTCCTTTCACTTTCACGTTTTAGTTAGCTATCCCGTCAAGTTCTAGCTCATATAACCCCAAATAATATTCACTGTAGGTAATGTGAGATCCACGAAACTAGCGGTGCATAAACAAATATACTCCATATTCTTTTCAATCCTTGCCCTTTCCTTCAATTCTTATAGGTGACCCAACCAAATTTATGAAAGGATATATTGCAGCTTCCACCGCTACACTTATTCCCTCTTTTATATTTTTGCCTTTAACTAATTTAATAAGACGTGAGTCCCATTCCCATATAAAAATTTACAATAGAAAACGTCACATGAAAAGCTTGCAAAGTTTTATAATAGGTGAAGAATCATCAAATTTGAATTAAACTCTTATGATACTCAAAAGCATTCTAACAAACAATGGTACAATGCATATTTCAACAATAAAATGTGAGTCTTACTCATCAAGTGTTTTCCAAAATAACCAAATTGTCCAAATCGCACAACAAAATCTTAAATTATCACATCTTTTAATTATGGCGTCAAAATGTTAATGACTTGCTCCGGTTGATTCCACCTCAGGGAGCAAGTCATAAGCTTTCTATGCCGCAAAAATCATAGTAATCAGATTTTTAAATATTGAGGTTCCATTATAACTTGTCTGTTTGGCCTAAGTTCCAAAATTTTGAGGTACGTTTTAAAACTAAATCACATCTTCAAAATTGAGGGCACAAGCTTTCTGTTGGTGTAAAAATTGAGTCAACCACACGTTAGACAGAATATTTATACCTGGTCAAAATTCGATCAATTCTTTTTGGATTAAAGTAAATAAGAATTAGAAAATATTATGTTTCTAAAAAAAAATAGCGGCTAAGGCTAACTAACCTGCAGTTAAACTTGAAATATTGATGAAAGGAAAATGCGATTTCATCATTTTACGTCTCGAAAATGCGAGTTTGTATGATTAAGAGTCTTCACCAATATGTTGAAGTTCTTAATGGTTTTGTGTTTCATAAAGAAGATCTACATGTACTAATCACTTTTAATAGGATGAATGGTTTCGAATTCCATACAAGTTCTACTTGAACATGGTACCTATTCGTTGGAATCAGTTTCTTAATTTTTTTGGAACTTATAACCTACCTTTTATACCTTGTTACCTTAGAACTCTAGAACCTACCCTATCATAGGTTCTAAGGTCTACTCAATTTCACTTGTATTATTAATTGAATCATTATAATGAATTATGACCTAGTTGCTGCTACAATTAAAATCGCTATGCCTATGACTCGCTACTTTTGGTCACTAATTGTTTGTAACGTGGCCATAATAACTGAATTTAGGACTTCACAATTTTCTTTTCAGGGAATTGAACCCAATTGGGTAGACAAAAAAAAAACCAATTGGGTATAAAATGACTAAGTAGCTGGGCTGGCCTAGATGGGCCTATACGCATGCTGGCCCCCCCAAAATTTCTCTTCTCCTGAGAAATCCATGTCACAACACAACCCGACTTCTAGTACTCCAAACCAAAAAAAAAAAAAAATCATCGAAATGATAACAAAATTTGAAAAGAAGAAAGAAGTTGAAGAAGGCCTGAAGCAAAGTTGAACTCATGGCATCGGTGAACTTGAGAATGGGGTCGGGGAATTTGTACTCAACAGCTCTACAGATGTGGTTGGCGTGACGAGGCTTCAATGCGGAGTAATTGAAGGAAGTTGAGCTTCAAGTTCTGCAAACGCTTGTGGAGCATGTCTGGATGAGCTTGAAGAGAATACTAGATGTGGTTGGCGTGATGAGGCTTCGATGCAGAGTGATTGAAGGAAAGTGAGCTTCGGGCTCTGCAAACGCTTGTGGAGCGTGTATAGATGAGCTTGAAGACAAGACTTTGGAAGGAGAAGGAAGAGGAAGAAGAGCATAATAAAGTCTAGAGGAGAAGCAAGAGGAGAATGGGAATTTTAATAATGGTGAAGGAGATGGTTCAAAGCATTGACTTTGAGGACTTCCATAATTCCTTCGGCCGAGTCATCTATATTTGAAAGTTCACGATCTTTGAAATTGAACCACTCTGTTTTCTCTTTGGTATATAGAAGGCTACCTATTGTTTTGATGGCAAGAGAAACTCGTGCATTTTTTAACTATATCTTGACCTATCTCCTTTAATCCCAATGTTTCCGCATCTCCAAAAGCCATTTTCTTGAATAAGTCTCATGACTTTTCTGCAAATAAGCCACATAGATTATATATAACTGACTTAGCATCTATAGCCTACACGACTAACAAAGAGCTTCTTTCTCCCCCTTGAACCGCCCATTAGCAAAGGCCGGAGTTTCAACCATCCCATGCGATTCTCATTCCACAAGTCATCCAAAACAAGCAGGTACCTATAATTTTTTCTTTCTTTTCTAGGTTCTACATTTTTTTCCATATTTATTAGAAATAGAAATTGTCTTTTCATATCATAAATTCCCATCCTCGGAGCTAGTTCCAGAAAGAACCTTTTGATCTAATACAAGAAAACAATGTGTGCATCACGAATACTGATTATTTCAATTCTATTTTTTTTGTTGTTCTTTTTTTTTTTTCAATACTATCTACCCCTTTTACTTGTTACTCTACGAGGAAACAATTCCTCTTACCTCTTTCCATCTAATACCTCACGAAGGAGCCACTGCAACTCTTCCGTACTTTTATTCGCAACGCCTTCTTCGGTAGAATTCATATTTTTTTGACTATCACATCCACATCAAAGATTTTAGGATCCCCATGGCACACCCACATCCTAAGCTCGAAACATTTTTTTCACCTTTTCATCACTGTATACCAGATGAGCAAACGTGATTTTTCCCATTCCTCCTATACTGAGGATGGAAACAACCGAAACACTATCTCCGGAGGAGGAATCAAGCAAATGTGTGATGATCTTCTCCTTATCCTTTTCTTTACCAAATATATTTTCATCACACTCAAAAATGGGAGTTATCCTCTCAGTAGGAAGAGTTGCCTCACTATGATTATTCTCTAATGGGAAATTCCTAATTTTTTCAATCTGATCCAGTTTCTTCCTAACTTCCCGAATCTCATCACCCACCTTGAGGCGGTGTGCAAGCTGATTTGATTTAGAGAAGAAAAGGCGCACCTCTTTCATCATCTTGTTGCCAGGATTGACCTTCCGCTTGAGATCTTCAGTTGCGACGTCGTCGAGCAAATCTTGTACATTGTACAGCACGTCCTTGAGATTCTTGAGCAAAGCTTGACCTGGTGGTTGTGCCATTGCTGCCTCTTAGCGTCTCAAAGCAGAGCTTTGTGTCTATCCAACTGAGATACAAGACCAATTTTTTTTTTGAATTTTTTTTTCAAATAACACACTAAAATGCGTTCATTTTTTTTAAATGAAATAATAGTTTAGAATAAATTTATCTTAAATAGGGCCTAAATTAGCAACTTAATCTCAAATAAATGCATAAACTAGAAACACTACATATTTCGTCATTCACTAGATCAAAAATGAAAAATAGAAATTACTTCAATGGATTTAGAGATGTCTGAATCAACTCCCTACTTTCTCTTCAAAGCTTTAGGTCAAGACTATTCCAGTGGTAGAAAAATCGAACCAACTAAACATCAGATTTACAAGTTATACTAGTCAAAGTTCAATCAATTTTAGATTCAAGTAAATAATTCTAGAAAATATTTTTCTAAAAAAAAAAATTGGAGGCTAACACTTGTACCTTATTAAGGTGCGGTTGAAATTAAAATCTCAATTGAAGGAAAATGGATTTTATTGTCCTACATTTTGAAAATGCGAGTCTATATGATTAAGTGTCGTTTACATGTATTCATTAATGTAAAAGAGAACTCAAAAAGTGTTACTCGTGATTTGGGTTAGTAAGTTACCTGCTTCTTCTTTTTCAACGACTCCTCTAGTTTAGTAATTTTATGCACGTGCTTTCATTTCAAATCTATATACATGATTTCATTCCAAATCATTTTAATATTGGATCATCCAAATCATCAATTGTTTTTTTAGCCTCATTTTGTATGTGTCTTATTTTGGAAATTCCATAAGGCAGTCCATTTGGTCCAAATTCAAGAAATACGCAATCCAACGCATTTTTAAAAATTGAATCGCATTTTGAAAAGTTTGGATGACAATCTTTTTCATTGGTGTAAAAATCAAATCAAGCAAAAATCAAATGGAAAGTTATATCAAGTCATAATTTGTGAAGTTTAGGTTGAAGTAAAACATAAGCAGAATATTAGAAATTCTAAAACTCCTCATAAAAGTGCAATTAAATTCTAAAATTCTCAAAAAAAATGCAATAAAATCTTAAAATTTGTCAAATTTGTACAATCAAGTATGCCCATTATATATATTCTATTTTGAAGATGAGAGAGACAAATAGTCAATTTGAAGAGCAAGATATAAGTGCAAAATAGAAATACATTGTCAATACATAAATCACTAAATTATAATTCTATAATAGTTTTTCCGTAGTTTGTATGCCCATTATAGTCCTCAAGGGAAATTATAGATATAATCTAATAGTAAAGAGACTTCTTTTTCTTCAATATAAATAGGTAACATAAAACAACTAATGAATTCCACACGGTCAAAAGTTGTAAGAATGCAAAGCACTTTGGCTAAAATTAGTGTAAGAACAATCTCCAGACATATTTGTTTATCCAAGTGGGTAAATTTAAAGATTATTTGCGAATATCATGTCATGAAGAAATTATTATTAAATATATCTATCTATGCACTATCCAAAAGATTTCCAAAATTTGCCATAGAACAGATCTTTGTTACACTGTTGACAATTCATCTAAAGAAGAAAGAGAAATACCATGATAAAATGAGGGACATGTTTGAGTTGAAGAATTTTTTTATCTTTTGGAGTCTCGTTTATTTCTTATCCAAATAGGGTCCTTTCACTTTCACGTTTTAGTTAGCTGTTCCGTCAAATTATGGCACATATAACCCCAAATAATATTCATTGTAGGTAATGTGAGATAACTAGCGGTGCATGAACAAATATACTCTATATTCTTTTCAATCCTTGCCCCTTCCTTAAATTCTTATCGGTAACCCAACCAAATTTATGAAAGGATAGCCGCTTCCACCGCTACACTTATTCCCTCCTTTATATTTTTGTCTTTTAATTAATTTATTAAGACGTGAGTCCCGTTCCCATATAAAAATTTACAATAGAAAAGGTCACATGAAAAGCTTGCAAATTTTTATAATAGGTGAAAAGAATCATCAAATTTGAATTAAACTCTTATGATACTCAAAAGCATTCTAACAAACAACGGCACAATGCATATTTCAATAATAAAATGTGAGTCTTACTCGTAAAGTGTTTTCCAAAATAACCAAATTGTCCAAATCGCACAACAAAATCTTAAATTATCACATCTTTTAATTATGGCGTCAAAATGTTAATGACTTGCTCCAGTTGATTCCACCTCAGGGAGCAAGTCATAAGCTTTCTATGCCGCAAAAATCATAGTAATCAGATTTTTAAATATTGAGGTTCCATTATAACTTGTATGTTTGGCCTAAGTTCCAAAATTTTGAGGTACGTTTTAAAACTAAATCACATCTTCAAAATTGAGGGCGCAAGCTTTCTGTTGGTGTAAAAATTGAGTCAACCACACACGTTAGACGGAAAACTTATACCCAGTCAAAATTTGATCAATTTTTTCTGGATTAATTTAAGAATTAGAAAATATCATGTTTCTAAAAAAAAATGGCGGGTAAGGCTAACTAACCTGCAATTAAACTTGAAATTTTGATGAAAGGAAAGTGCGAACTCATCATTTTAATAGACTGAAGAAAGCGTTGTAAGGTCTGAAACAGGTAGCTCAAACTTGGTATGAGAGGCTGAGTAAGTTCTTGATAAGTAATGGTTTTGAAAAAGGGAAGGTTGGGGGAGATTTTTTTGCGGCACTTTATCGGGTGATTTACACTATTGTCATTGCTGTCTGTATAGCACTCAGAAGTTGATCACTCTCTGAGATTCAAGAGTCCTCTACCCTCTGAACGTTTCTCATGCGTAGGGTATTCAAGTTTCTGATGAAGGCAACAGTTATTGAGTGGTTCACTGAAGTGTTGATTCCAATAGTCGACTGGTTAACATTAAATAATTTGAAGTAATTTGAATTGTAGTTACGTTCCATTTATCAATTGTTTATTTAGCTACCTCAGTGAGGTTGATGCTTATGATTATTTTTTTTTTAAATTGAGGCTTCCTCGAGAATAAATAACTAAATTTTTTTGTAATTTATGAGAAAAATTAACTATTGACATATTTGCTCGATTTTTCTTCCATCATATCCCTCACTTGGAAAAATTCAAAATAAAACTTTTCAATATTTAATTAGATTTAAGGTATGACTTTTTATTTTTTATGTTCCACGAGGACTGTCAGCATTGTGATTGGGGTGAATTGGCGATCAATGGTGGCTGTGGTGATGTTGGTGAGAAGGAGGCCCATTTGATGTGCTCGCCTTGGCCTCCTTCTTCTTCTCCCAAATGGTGTCGATATGTTCTAATGTCGCCAGCACTTCATCCATCGAGGGCCTCGCTTCAGCATTGCCCTCCTCAGGATATATACAATTGCCACGAAGAACCAATTATATCCAAGCTTTTTTGCGTATATACCTTCCGATCTTAATTTGACAAAGATGGGTAGGGTTATTCAACTTATAATTCATATTTGTGTTGAACCTTTTTTTCTTTTCGATACGAAACAAAGCCAATTTTTTTGTTACCCGGTTTGCCGGATGGAGTTAGAATGGTCAAACGTATCACCTGCCCCCAGGAGTTATTCTAGAACACTCAAGAAAACCTAGGACTCAGAGATACTAGCCGAGGGTCGCTTGCTCCAGTGTCACGACCGTCGCTTAGAACCCTCTTGGTCATCCCTTGCTTCAGGTCGTGACACTATGGTTAGCAATACATTATCATGTAGACTTAATTTATGGATTACGTGAAGCACAAAACCAAAAATGCGGCAAAGATGGCGGCAGAGATGAATCATCTTCCACCGTATCAATTTCCTATCATGTTGTTGTTTCCTTGATGTTTAATTGACTTAGTTTAGTAGCATAAGTGGAGACCGGTAAATTCTCGCCACCTTCTCTGTTTTTTTCTCAACTCGAGAGCCTGCAAAAGCCTCGCTTTTGATGGAATTGCTTACCAAGTTGAAAAGAATTCATGATCAATCAGTTGAAATAAGGAATTAAGAGTCATCCGCTAATAGTCGCTTCCGTTTCAAATTAACAATTCGTTTTAAACTAGCTTTTCCACATCAAACAGCAGTACTTGAAACTATTAAAACCTGTACAACAACACTCGACATTAGACACCAATAGACTCTTCCATTGTATTTCATTTGTGAATGAAATGATACAATGAGGGGGAGGAGACCCCTCTATATACAAGTACAGGGCAAATCGTATCCGTAAATCTCTTATCAATCTAACAGTGGAGATCGTATCTCTCCAACTACCATCTATCTTCGAGGTCACAATTTTACCATCGGACAAGAACGATAGATACGAAAAGATTTACAATCGGAGGGGAATTGTGACATACTTGCCGTAATGTATGGACGGTTAGTTCCATTTTTTTTCAATATTCACGTTAACTCATTCTGTGTCTTGCTTTTGTTAAGATGTTTAGTTTTTAGGGTTCCCTTTATGAATGGGTGGTGGGTTTCTGGTTAAGTAGCCGAGTGAGGCTAGGATTTCGTATGGAATGGTAGTAGTAATTGTAGATGGCCATGGTCTTCCTGTTTACGGTTCGTGTATGTACATCGTATTGTTTTGTCTAAAATCAAGTTATAACTGTTGGTCAGTTCCTGGTGTTACTTCCACATTTTCTGTCACCGTTACAACCGAGATGCAAAAAACAGGATTTATCGAGTAGTAACTCAAAGGAGGAATTTGCCAAAGCTGGAGTGATGCTAACGTGGAGGCAGTTTCAGCACCTAGAATGTATGCCTCGAGTGATTCATGATTCCCCAGACAAAAGTGACACGGCATATGGATTTGCTTATAAGAAGTTAACTTTCTTCTTATGGTTGCTTTTTATCTATTATATCTCTTTATGACTATATTTTTCTCATTTTGTCAGTCGAACAGCTTGTAGAAAGAGATAATGAGAAAGCCCTCTCTATCATCCGCAAAAGGGGGACATTTTTTTCGGCAATTTATCAATGATTCACACTATTGTCATTGAGGCCCCCTCGCCATCCGAGCAAGGCTTCTTAATCATTTTGTGTTTCATAAAGAAGATCCACATGTACTAATCACTTTTACTAGGATTAATGGTTTCGACTTCCGTACAAGTTCTACCTAAACATGGAACCTACCCGTTGGAATCAATTTACTCATTTTTTTGGAACCTATAACCTACCATTTATACCTTGCTACCTAGAACCTACCCTATCATAGATTCTAAGGTCTACTCAGTTCCACTTGTATTATTAATTGAATAATTGTAATGAATTATGATCTAGTTGCTGCTACAAGTAAAACCACTATGTCTATAGCTCACTACTTTTGGTCACTAATTGTTTGTAACTTGGCCATAATAACTGAATTTGAGACTTCACAATTTATTTATTTATTTGGCAGAATTGAACCCAATTGTGTATAAAAAGACTAAGTAACCGGGCTGGCCTAGATGGGACTATACTCATGCTGGTCCCTCCTAAATTTCTTTGTCTCCTATGAAATCCATGTCACAACACAACCTGACCTCTAGCACTCTAAATCGAAAAAAAAAAAAAATACCACCGAAATGACAATAAAATTTGAAAGGAAGTAAGAAGGCCTGAAGCAAAGTCAAACTCACGGCATCGGCGAACTTGAGAATGGGGTCGGAGAATTTGTACTCAGCGGCTCTACAGATGTGGTTGATGTGACGAGGCTTCAATGAGGAGTGACTAAA
This sequence comes from Eucalyptus pauciflora, assembly GCA_007663325.1. NCBI lineage: Eukaryota > Viridiplantae > Streptophyta > Magnoliopsida > Myrtales > Myrtaceae > Eucalyptus > Eucalyptus pauciflora. The sequence goes on from VMYD01000077.1 coordinate 1,978,214, forward strand.
GGAAGGTGAGCTTTAGGTTTGCAAAGCATAGTAAAGTCTAGAGGAGGAGCATGAGGAGAATGAGAATTTAAATAAGGGAAAATCCCAAAGTGCCTTCATTTTCTCAAAAGAGGATTTGGAGTGAAGTCTATCTCAAATAATGACCCAAAGTAGTTATTTAGTCTTAAAGAATGACCTCACTCACTGGTGAACAGATGTGTTTTCGATTCATCTTCCAGTGGCTTGATCAGGGGTATTTTTGTCCATTTAAAAAAAATCAATTGTTTTTTTTTTTTTTTTTGGGTCAATGGTTGCATGGTTCATCATCTTCTTCATCCCCTGTTCGTCTTCTTCTCAAGACCATCAAACTTGGAAAGGGCTAGGAGAGTTGCCTATTTCCTTTTGGAGCTCAACGAAACAAAGGGCCGAAAACTTGAGAGGGAACGTGACAGTGAACTATTTATGTTCCCAGAAATTACATTCCAATTGATTCGGCAGCAAATGGGATATGGAAAAGAATAGGGGAGAAAGCTAGTTGGTAATTTCAGGAAGTCAGTGATGAGAGGAGAAAGAGAAAGAGGGGGAAGTGGGGTGGAACAGCTGGTTATTTTACTTGTCATGTTAAGATAGCTTAAGAATGGGTGACTACGGACTTTATCATTAACAATGTAGACTGTTAGCCAGTTCATAGATAATGCTGAAGTTGGGTGATTACTCAGCATGTCGGATGTTTTCACTGCTCTAATATCTTTCATGGGAGCATCTTTGATTTGTTGTGAGTATCATGTCTTGCATTGTCCTTTTGCTTGGCTGAGTCATCAGCATTCGAATGTTTGGAGGATCTAGGGAGAATATGTAGGCGGCAGAGACATGTTTCAATCAAAGTTTTTCAGCATCGAGCTCAAGGTCACAACCCATAATTGTAAAAGGGCACGGTTAATGAAAATTTTTGTTAAGCCTATTCGTGTGTGTGATTCTTGTCTCCAGGCCTTAGTTGATAATCCATGCCTTCAAATGGAAAAAGAAGGAAGTTGTAGTGAGTCTAGCATAAATATTATAGCACCTCACAACATATTTTACGATGGGCGTCGAGCCCTTGTCGGCCCTCACCCAGCCCTTCCCAAGTTCGATGGTCTTGAGAAGAAGACGAACAAGGGATGAAGAAGATGATGAACAGTGCAATCATTGACCCACAAAAAAAAAAACAAGACAACCGAATTTTTTTTTAAATGGACAAAAATACCCCTGATCAAGCCACTAAAATATGAATCAGAAATGCATCTATTAACCGGCCAGCAAGTGAGGTCCTCCTTTGAGACTAAATGACCACTTTGGGTCCTTATTTGAGACAGACTTCACTCTAAGTCCTCTTTTGAGAAAAGGAAGATACTTTGGGTCCTTATTTGAGATTTTCCCTAACATTCTAAAATGTGTTCATTTTTTTAAATGAAATAATAGTTTAGAATAAATTTATCTTAAAGAAGGTCTAAAATACTAACTTAGTCTCAAATAAAGGCATAAACTAGGATCACTACATATCTTGTCATTCACCAAATCAAAATTAAAACAAAAGAAATTACTTCAATTGATTTAGAGATGTCCGAAGCAACTCACTACTTTCCCTTCAAAGCTTTAGGTCAGGACTATTCCGTTGGCAGAAAAATCGAACCAACTAGACATCGGATGTAAAAGTTACACCAGTCAAAGTTCGATCAAATTTAGATTCAAATAAATAATAACTAGAAAATATTAATCTTTCTACCAAAAAAAAAAAAGAGGCTAACACCGTACCTGATTAAGATGCAGTCGAAATTGAAATCTTAATATAGAAGGAGAAGGGATTTCATCGTCCTACATTTTGAAAATGTGAGTCTCTATGATTAAGAATTGTTTACATACACTCGTCAATGTAAAAGAGCACTCAAAAAGTGTTACTCTTGATTTAGATGAGTAAGTTACCTGCTTCTTCTTTTTCAACGACTCCTCTACTTTAGCAATTTTATGCATGCACTTTCATTTCGAATCTATATACACGCTTTCATTCCAAATCATTTTAATATCGGTCATCCAAATCATCAATTGTTATTATAGTCTCATTTTGTATGTGTCTTATTTTGGAAATTCCATTGAGGCAGTCAACTTGGCCCGAATTCAAGAAATTCGCAATTCAACACATTTTTAGAAATTTGCATTTTCAAAAGTTTAAATGAGAAGCTTTTCATTGATGTAAAGATTGAGTCAATCAAAAATCAAGTGGAAATTTATAACAAGTCAAAATTCGTCAAGTTTGGGTTGAAGTAAAACATAAGTAGAATATTAGAAGTTCTAAAACTTGTCATAAAAATGCAATTGAGTTTTCAAACTTTCAAAAAATGTAATTAAGTCTTAAAATTTGTCAAATTTGTACAATCAAATCTTTCCGTAAACTCCATTTAACTTGGCTAATGAAAAATAATTATGTGATTTTTTTTTTAATTTTATCTTTCCTATGTGGTATTAACATGGTTAAAAAGACGTCGTTTTGGTCCAAAATCGATTTTTTAATACAAATTTTATTTAAGTTATATTTAAAAAGAAAGCTTTAAAAAATACAAAAAAGAAAAAAGAAGAGGAGACTTAAAGTTTTCTTATTTTTAAATATAACTTAAATAAAATTTGTATTAAAAACAAATTTAGACTAAAATAACCTCGTTTTAACTGCATCATCACCAGTTAAAAAAGAAAACATATATTAAAAAAAAACAAGTTAGCAATTTCCAAAAGTTGATGGAAATACTTCATTGCACTTTTTGTAAGTATTAGGAGTCAACTGCTCTTTCATAACAAGTTTTAGAACCCGAAATTTACTTATCACTACAAAAATGATGGCCAACCACATAACGTGGACTAACTCACAGTTATAATTGAAATCTTTATAAAAGGACATTGCAATTTTATCTATTTCAAAAGTGCCGGTCTATATGATAACAATCTTCAGTTGAAATCATAGCCGTCCTATATTTGAAAAAGAGGGTCCATATGTACCTTCACCGTGAATATGCACAAAGTAATTGTGAAATTTCAACAAATAAATTACCCGTTTCTTCATTTACGAATACTCTTGCATTTTAGCAATCTTGAGAACAAATGCGAATATCATAGTCATCTCCCTCGATCCTATTGTCAACAAGTAATAGGCTTAGCAAGATAATGATAGAATAAGAGTGAGCTTTAGAGATTGAGTACAGTGGAATTTTTGAATCATGTTGCATCAAGATCCTTTCCTTTTCCTTCTTTAATTTGGAGGCATCTAGGGAAATAGAGGAGTGACGGCATGACAAGAAAAGAATATGACCAAATAAGCAGCTGGATTAGCCAAGAATATTTTATTGGGAAAAACTCGGAGGGAGTTTAATTTTAGTTCGACGTACCTGTTGCGTGCAATTTTATAATGTAAGTGCTTGTCTATATTTTGTGTTGCAAGTGAAAAATGTCTATAAATCAATACTCTTGGTCACTAATTATTTGTAAATTGGCCTTAATAATCGAATTTGAGGCTACACAAAATATTTATCTTTTTTTTTTCTTTTTTTTTTGGGAAAATCGAACCCAATTGGGTACAAAAGACTAATCAATCGGGCCGGCCCAGATGGAACTGTGCCCGAGCCCGTCCGGCCCATGCTTCTGTTCATCCCCTTCGTTAATCGGTCCCTATCGCCGGCACGTGCGAAACACCCTCCCTTCTCTCTCTCCGCTTGCCTCTCTCCATGCGCGCGTGTAGAGTGGAAAAACCGATACGACATCGACGCGGCAGCGTCCGAGCACCACCAGCAACCCCCCTCCTCGTCGGTGACCGCCACCAGATCCCGCGGCGGCGACCGCCGTCATCCGCCACCGCCCGGCAGCGAACCCGCGCGGTTTTCCGTTCGGATCGGCCGGCGCTCTCCGAGCCATTGACGAGCTCCCGTCGCGGGAGCGGCAGCCGCGACGCGAGCGCGCCTCCGCCGTTCGGCCCCTCGCCTTCGCTCCGCGACTCGATTCCGTCGATTCCGCGAGCTCCGGCCACCATGCGCGTGCCGCATTCTGTCTCTCGTCTCCTTCTCTAGCCTCTCCGTCGCCGCCGCCTCCGTCGATCGCTCGCTCGCTCGGCTTGCATCTGAGCTCGGGGATCCGAAGAGGAGTGTGTTCGTCGCCATGTCGGACTGGTTCACCTCCAAGCTCAAAGCCGCCGAGAGTATTCTTCAGAAGGTAATGTCGATTTTCGGTGTTCCGTTTGGCTTAGCAGCGTGTCGAAAGGTCGATCTGGACTCGAATTTTGACTCCCGAGTCGAGTCAATTCGGTTCCAGATCTCTCCTGATTGCTGTTCGTTTCTCGCTCTTCCTCGTTCCCGTGCTTCAGTTGATGAATTTACCTGGTTTCGTTTGAATGTGAAATGTTCTTTCTTTGAACTGAATTGGCTGTTGATCTGGTGATCAGATCGATCAGCAAGCGGCCGAGTCGCTCCGTAAGGATGAGAGGCCTCAATCTGATGGTCTAAGCGTTGACACTGTGACGAGGACCGGAGGCCCGGTGCCTTTGAAGGATCAATTGAAAAAGAAATCGCCGGATAATAGCGACCATGGAGGTAGATTATTTAGTGATTTTAACAGTAGCGCCATTAGCCAACATGAAAGTAATAAGGGGACTGCGAGCAGCTCGAGCCTGAAACCCAGTCCGACACCTAACTCCAATGTTACTGATGGTGACTGGACCGAGTTGTTGAGTTCGCAAAACCCGCCATTGGCCTCCCCTGTGAAACGTGGCAATGGGTTGCCTGGGGTCGTCGGCGGTAAGAATAACTACAGGAGGCAGGGGAGCTTTGGTTCTAATTCTATGTCGGCAGAGCTGAAGAGGAACCAAAGGACTGGTAATGCTGCTGTGAAAGTGTCTAGAAGGTCAGGCAGTCTCAGGGACAACAGGTTGAATGGGAAACCTGCTGATACGGAAGACTCTGGGTTATCTGATTCTACAAGCATGAGCATGACTCCAGATGTTAATTCAGCAAACAATGGGAAGTCCATGGAGCAACAAGCTTTGCATCAGAAGGTTGCAAAAGGAAATATGATGCTCAAAGCAATGCCCAAGGAAAGTATGGAGAATGTTGGGCAATTGAATGTTGTCCCCCTTCGGGAGAATGTCTCTCGTTTAGTAGATGGCAGTGATTCCACTGTGCTACCAATCAGTGCTGTTGATGCTGCTTCTCAATTGAAGGTAGGATTTAATAGAGATGGTCATGGGGTACAGGGCACTTTGGGTACTTCTGTTCCTAGAGATGTCAATGGGATAAGTGATGCTGGTTCAGCCTCAGAGACTTCATCTGGTTCAGCATCCAATTCTGACAGTGAAGATGAACGGGAAAGAGAGGAGAGAAGAAAAAGAAGGGAGAAGATTCTTGCCGAGAAAGCAGCAGCTAAGGCTGTTGAGGCCATTAGAGAACGTGAGAATATGGTTGCAAGGTTGGAGGGAGAGAAGCAGAGTTTGGAGAAAATAATCGAAGAAAGGGCAAAGCAACAAGTGAAAGAGGTATATCTTTTGCTGGCTATATTATCCGTATAGTTATTGATTTGCTGCTGCTGCTGAAGCTGTTTTAACTTATCTCCTCTATATCATCTGCATATGATTGCTTTTACAATCTTTTCCTGTAATTTGGGGGGATATATCTTCTCTTATGTGGAAGTTACTGATTTCGTCTCCTACTCCTTTCAATTATTGCATGAACAGACTCAGCCCAAGTTCCACTGATCTTTGCGATCCAGTCTTATTAGCTGGTTTGAACTCACCAAACTTTTGTGCTTGAATGATAGAAAAAATGCACCATTATCGTTTGCCAGTTCGTATCAATTGTTTCCTAGATTTGGACTGAAATTACTGGACTCCTCCCAAAACACACAAGCCAAGAAAAAACGAGAAGGAAAGCAAAGAATTTGATACAGTGCCCAATGATGCAACTATATGCAAATAGTGCTGATTTCCTAATTATTTGTCAAAGGATCATATATGCACATGCTTGGCTAACCATCCAAGTACACACCATGTTTCATCGGTTTATTGAAACACATGCTGCTGTAGCAATTTTTACTGTAGAATCAGGCTATGTTTGCCAAAGTAAGGAAAATGGGAAGAATGGAAATTGAGGTGGAAAGTTGAGAATGATTTAAATTTTTTGTGAGAAGGTTGTAAAGGGGAACTTAAAAATTTGTGGCATTTTCAACCCATTTTCTCTTCCCATAGAGTTTCCAAACATAGGCTAAAGTTCTGTTTCAAGGTCCTCTAGCTAATGATATCTGATTCTCTGGCAGGTCTACTATCTCTAAGTTTCTATTTTATCAGTCAGGCTTTTTTCCGACCCTAACTATAGGTTTAACACTTAAGCTTTATCTTGATGTAGGCTTCAGAACTGCAGACAACAATGATGGAGACTATGGAAGCTGTAGATCTGGAAAAGCAGAAACACAATAATACTAGAATGGAGGCCCTTGCACTTTTAGCTAAACTGGAGGTACTAAATTTTAATAGGTGCATTTCCTCAAAATATTCCATTCTCAATTTTTCTGGTCTATAGTGAAAGTTTTGCAGGAGTAAATGCCCTTTTAGTGTGTTGTCTCTAGGCAGATATTTGGTTCTGTCGTTACTGAAGTTGAAATGGGTTTTGCAGACAGCAAATGCTGACCTAGCCAAATCTCTTGCAACTGCACAGTGGAATCTTGAAGTAGAGGTATCATATTGTTCAAGTTGATTTAGTTAACCAAATTTCTTTCTTCTAAGTCTATAGACAATTGACTTAGTTTGCTCATGTAGTTGGAGCAAAGTCTTTTTCCTATTGTAGATCTTCATCAACGGTACTTGATCTGGATGAATTAACGCAATTGTTCTTTGCTGCTTTGATGCATAAATCTGTTTGTGTATTGATTGTCTGATCTAAGTAAAGTTAATTGGACAGCTATTCTTGAAATAGATGAACATTCAACATTTAGAGATCTTGTTAGAAAGTAAATGTGGTGTGATGGATAGTACCTGTATAGGCAACTTAAAATAATTGTTCCATAAACTCGAAGAAATATGAAAATTCTTATGCAAGTTTAAATGTTAATATGTATATATTTTTGAAGATTTTAAGTGTGGGGCTCAGGCATTCTACCAAAGAAACGAAGTTTTGGTCATGAAATAAGAGGCAAATTTGAACCACTAAAAGTATAGGTCACTCCGGATAGACACATTATGTCTGATAAAGGGAAAGTTTGCTGGTCTAATCGGTTGAAGCCATTGTCTGCCAGTTATTATAAACATAAGCAGGATATGGATATAATTGAGAGAGTAGTAACTCAACTGTTGGAGTGGAAATCCGAATTGGAGATGCTAGGGTCCTATATACTCATTGTTTGGTCTTCATAGTGGCTGGAACTCTTAGTACACTTTTCTCATTGACCAGGCGAAGAAGGTGGCTGAACTTAGGCAACAAATTGAGTTGAAAGAAGTAGCCCACGAAGGTATGTTGTCTTAAAAATTCTTGTATGGTGCTGCTGTTCATAAGCCCAATGAATCTGAACTTGAGCAACACGTGGGACCCATGTGATTCAACAGTAGACATCCACTGGCCTCATGTGCACCAAGTTCACACAAGTATTGCTCATGTCATCTAGGCTTGGATCTAAATTCATTAATCGTATTTTCCTGTTTTGCATTCACTGGTCCTTCTGTTCAAATGTTTATCTGACCATTGCTTATGTGAACTAATTTAGTGCTGGTGAAACATTTGCTTGAGGAGAGATGGACACAATTTCACTTCATGTTTAAAGCATTATGTGTCTGATAGGTGTTTGGTTAGAAAGGTATGTTTACGACATAGACATGCATTAGTTCAGTCAAGCTACATTTAGAGAAGGTTTATTTGAAGACTCATGGTTGTGGCAGGGGATGCTCAAGTAATCTTGGCTCCACATGGAACTTATAGTTAGAGGCAGCTTGATGAGTTGAACAGATATTGTTGCACATAAATTGCAATTTAATGAGATTTATAAATGAAGCCATCAGTTCCGTAGTTTTGAGATATCACCTGGATTTGCTATATTCGGCAAACACCTGTTTTCCTTGCCTCAGAGGGGGTTGCATATCTCTCCCTCCTTCTGGCGAAGACCTGTTTTCCTTGCCTCGGAGCGGGTTGCATATCTCTCCCTCCCTCTGTCCGGCTAACACCTGTTTTCCTTGCCTAGGAGTGGGTTGCATATCCCTCCCTCCCTCCCTTCCTCCCTCCCTCGCTCCCTCAGAGTGGGTTGCGTGCGTACACCATATAATCCTATGGCTTCATTCCACTAAATCTGCCCCTCTTTTACTGCAGAACTAAGGAGGAGGATCTCCAACAGCCTTCAGACAGGACCCTCTGGAAAGCAGGTGAGCCATATGGACTAATGATTTGGGGTGCAGGGCCTGCAAGTACTTTCAGCTGTCTGCTGTCCTTATCATTTTACACTGATTTTGGCTTAAATCTTGAGCTTGCTTGCTGATTTGCTTACACAGTTAGCCTCTACAAAGGCATTGGAAGTTGAACGAGAGTTGCTTGAGGCAGAGTGTTCTTTTCTTGCTGACAAAATTGAGAAGTTGGAGGAAAAGGTTAGCTTTCTTGGATGGTATGGTTAAAAAATAATGGCATATTCCGCAAATTCATTACAATTTACATCTGGCTGTCTAAATGCCATGGACTCAGGACTTTCCTAAGAATGACACTGGAGAGATGTCAAAAGAGGAAGTGGGTCTGCTGCATGTTTTGGAAGTTATCAGTCATCATGTAATGTGCTCGAGTAATTTTGGGAAGTCCTAATGGAACGACAGTACAGTTGGTCTCTGGGAAGAAATTTTTTTTTTTTCAAAGAATAAGGGATGCAATCCACATCCCATGGTCTTAATGGTCACACACGAGCCATACCCTCCCCACACCTAAAACATTTCATTTAGTTGGATTAATGACTGATGGTTCAGAATTATGTTACTCTGTAAATAGTCGTATAAGTGATTATAAGTGATTGTCCCGTATATGGCCATTTGTTTTCTCCTAGTTTTTAAGCTTCGCAATTGTGAATCGAATGTTTAAGTGTCGGTCTTTTGTCACATCCAGGCCAAGAATATTGATGCGAACATTGAAATGACAAGGAAGGAAATGGAGGAGCCAACGGAAGTAGAACTTGAGCTGAAGCGACGGCTGGATCAGCTGACTGACCATCTAATTCAGAAACAAGCCCAGGTTTGTTCAAACATGCTAAACAGTTAAAGCGATGAAGATGGTTATAACAGTACCAGTCCATGCCTGAATGTAGTATTCCCGCTTCTAAATGACTGCTTGGCTAATCAATAAGAGTAGGTTTGAAAAGAACATATGAAGTTGCAAACGTCAAGACTTTAGAGAGAATAGCATAGCTCATTGCACATGCACTGGAGAAGACCCTTCAGCTTTTTTAGATGGAAAAAGATACACCAATCCATTGGAATCTGGAATAGATGATATTCCACCGTGTTATCACCCAATGTAGCAGGGAAATCTACCGAGTAAAGGGAAACAAAAATTACGAACCGATGTTGATGGCTTTCACTAGCTCTCTGTTTATTTAGCCCAGCTTTGACTGTGAACTTGTATATATGTGGCGTGCTTGTGGCTCTTCAAATGAATGACCAAATATCTGCTCCAAAGTTAGGTTACTTTGAAAATCACTGCAACTGTTTAATTAGTTTAGTCGGGTAAAAATGCTAAACCACTTAAGCCAATCAGTCAAATCAAACTTTCGCCCCATCATGCAGAAATTCATTAGGTTTAGTGTGTGCTAAGGAACTCGTCTCTACTGAAATTCATTCATTGGTCAGACTCACTGAACTTCTCTGTTACATCAGGTCGAAGCTTTATCCTCAGAGAAGGCAACTCTCGTCTTCAGGATTGAGGTAGCTTACCATCTTGAAGCCTGTATTTCTCATGTAATCAATTAGTCGATTAGGTTGTGGTTTAACGCCTTTCTAAGATCAGTGCTTTCTCATGTCCACAGACAGTCTCGAGGATGCTGGACGAGGGCAATTCGGCTAATAGTATGGACAGCTTCTCCAGCGTTCCCTTGAAGGACATAGAGACGGGCACCTGGGAGCTATTCAACTCAAGGACGAGGCCCTCACTGGAAGCCAAAATCCGGTCCGGGAGGGAGCAACTGCACGTGCTGCTCCGGCAGCTGGACGCCATAATCTTGGCCGGTTCCGTTTTCCTGAAGAGGAACCCCACGGCCAAAATCTGGTCTCTTGTCTACGTCGTGTGCCTCCACCTGTGGGTGCTCTACATCTTCACGTCCCACACGCAGCCGACGCCCGACGCCCAATCCGGTGCCGTCATGTCCTTGGAAAACATGAACAGGTCGGGCGTCTGATATGGCGTGCACCCTGCGCAGGGCGTTTTCTGATTATTTGACGCGGTCCTTTGCCTCTGCATATTTTAGAGGCGCATTGGTTTTATACCTGGTTTCTGGGCCATGCTCATGCAATTTTTCCTTCGTGGCCTCCTTAAATAAACGAAATACGGAGAAATGTGATGTATATTTTCGATCTTACAAAGTATAGAGTGAGCCATGTTAGCTGCGGAATGTTTCCGCATCCCATTTTCATTTTTGTTCTCTCGCCCGTAATTTTTTCCCTCAAAGCCCAACCTCATAATTTTCTTTAGGGATCTATTCAGCGGAAGTTTTAAATCTTGTGACAAAAAAAGTGTAATCAAGTTTTAAAAGTTATAAATAATGTAATCAAGTCTTAAAATTTGTTAAATTGATACAATCAAGTCCTAAAATTAATATTGTGAATTTGACTAACGGAAAATGTTGATCGTGGTATTTTTATATTAATTTTATTTTCCACGTGACATTTTTTATTATTTTTTATTTTCCTTGTGGCGTTATTATTTTTTATTCATTTTTTTTAAATAGATTTAAAAACTAATAAAGAAAAGCTAAAATTTATTTTAAAAAAAAAACCATATAAAAAAAAAAAATAGTAGGGTCGCCGGTGGCCACTTCTACTGTTGCCGCCCATCGTCGAAGGGGCTGATGACCCTTACCAAGCTTGGGCGAGGGCGCCTAAATCTAGGCATGCTGGCCCCCCCGAGGGGCCAACGACCATCGTTCGCCCTAAGCAATGCTTCGCCAATCCTCCACGACCCTCGCTAGGCCCAGATAAGGCCTCGTCAGTCTTCACCAGGGGTCAGTGAGGCTCGCCCATATCTGCGCTAGGGGCGAAAGCATCAGCTCACTATTTCACCGAACCAGTTGCTTCCAAACCAGGCCAGCCGCAAGACAAAGTGGGGAACGGGACTCGGAGGAGAAAGGGATGGGGAGGGGGGAGAGATGAGCAAATCTGAAGATTAATCGAAGAGGGAGGGGGGCGGGGGACTCCGAATTGCGTGGACGCCTACCTTCGCTGACAAAGCACAATTCAACAGCATGCTTCAGAGCACAAGGAGGAGGAGACGGAGGGAATTGTCTGGATAAGGAGAACCTCTATTGACAAGGCTTGCCTAGATTGGGTGAGCCTCACCAGCCCCGAGCGAGGGCCAATGAGGCCTCGCCAGGGCCTGGCGAGAGTTGTCATCCCTCGCTTGGGGCCGGCAAGGCCTCACCTAGGGCAAGCAATGGTCCCTCCCCACCCTCACCCCCCATGAGGGCCTACATGCCTAAATCTAGGCGCCCTCGTCAGACCCTAGCAAGCGTCGCTGACCCCTCTAGCAATGGATGGCAATAGTGGAAGCCCATTGGCGACCCTGCCATTTTTATTTTTTTTTACAGTTTTGTTGTTTAAATAAATTTTAGCTTTTCCTTTTTTATTTTTAAATCTAATTTTAAAAAAAAAAACAACCACATGGAAAATAAAAAATAATTTCAAAATGCCACATCATCATTTTCTATTAATCAAATTGACAGTGTTAACTATAAAATTTAATTACACCAATTTGATAAGTTTTAAGATTTAATTGCACTTTTTATAAGTTTTAGAACTCAATCATGCTTTCATAATAAGTTTTCAGACTTCTAATAAACATCATTTTCTTTGTGGGCCAAGTCCATCGGCCTAATAGGCCAACCGAATGTTGTGGGCTTCGGAGTTTTGGTCCGTTGGGCTCGGCTTAAAGAAATTGGTCGGACTTGGGCTAAAGCCCGTCGACCTAACGCGATTTCTTGCTAAGGATTTATAGCGTGTTTTGGACTGAACGGGCTTCGACTGAGATTTGGGCCTCACCTTGGGCCTAGCCCCGGGAGTTCTTCACGAAATTTTCATGAGACCCGGCCCAAAGAGCGCTATTCAACAGGGCGAGATTAAGTGATAACGATAGATTCTTCATTCGACGTTAAACAAAATCCACATCACTATGTTCATTTTTTATATAATTTCAGTACATCCGGCATTAACTATGTACTGGCGTCTTTGTCATACTGAAACAATTCCGACCAAGATTAGAACCCTAACACGGGAGCAACAACGATATTAATATATTTCCCTCTTCCGTAGTCGTAGTCGCAGCCATAAGTTCGATGTTCTTTCAGGTTTTGACATAGCAAGAAAGCTAAGTATATATACTAATCATACTGGCAGTCGGCCGGCAACAAAATTGTCGGGCCGACATGACTCCGACAAATGATGCGAAAAAGTAGCCAACATAGCACTATTGGCGTCAGGGTGAGCGAGAACTAGCGGACAACAAAGATTAGTGTCCACAATCTCAGTCGGACCACAGAGAGAGAGAGAGAAAGAAAATCAACCGGATGAACATTTTACTGAAAAGCCCCTTTGTTTATTACAGACGTCAGACATCCATGTATGTACCTTAATCTCTGCAAATATGGATACCACCACTCCAAAGAATATATCGCGCTAACCCATCCTCAGTCACACCGCTGCTTCTGATCGACTTCTCTATACCTTGCAAGAATGGCAAATGTCTTGAGAAAACAGTGCATTTATGCACGTAAAAAAGTATATATCCCCTAGGCAATTAAAGCACTGTAGTTGCATTCAAATTTCAGCTGCTAAACTAGATTACACGCTTGCAACAAGATACTGACCTTTCAAATGAAATAGTAGCTAAAGCATAGATGGCGCTACATCGACAACGTCCAAACTTCAGAATAAGTCAACATCCATAAGCCAGACTAAACGTCACGATAATGATACTCAATAAGGAAATTTCTAGAACCTTCTGGTGCTCTGCAAACTAAGATGCTGAACTTCACCCATCACTAGATTTTAGATCTCTTACATTGACCTAGTATTCAACTGCTTCTCAATTTTCGCAGTGGTTTTGAACTGTACCATGTATAGGTAAAGGACGAGGCTATGCGGAGGAGCATACAATGACAGAGTATTATGAATGTCACCCTAAAAATTGACGAAAGATATAGCAGTGCAATTGTTACCATATTCCACTCACTCTTACAAAGAACATTTAAGCTAAGCATATGAAATCAAGTTGTGTGACAGACGTGCAATAAAAGCATAATGGTAAACAAAAGGATAAAAGTTTTACTCTTAGTTACGGAGCAAAGAATCAAAACATAAAAAATTAAAAAACCATACAGAAACAAAGCCTACGTTAGAAAAGCACAATAAGAATATGTGGCTATAAAAGGAGTCACCTAGCAGACGTTATTTACTGACAACACACGTAAAGAGAAATGGATTAGTGGAATAGAAAAGTGCATGATTAACCAAATTGCATCCTTTGTCCAGAGCAATCGTACATGTATGAACATACTGTATCAAGACATTCAACAAATATGCAGATAGAAATTCCAGCACAATGCATTAGAAGAGGGAGTTGCACCACATCTTATGAGTGAATCTATGTGAAAATTTATAGCCTCACCAATTCACACCCTCGTCAAGAAGATTCCGACTGTACAAAGGAAACTCAAAGAGAAAGATTGTTTTGACCCATGGAGGCAGGTTGCCATAAACTGATGGAGGAAGCAGAATGAGAGGGCTGAAGAGAAACAGAGTTTAAACAAGTTAGTTATCTTCCCCAAATCAATCTCAATGTGAGGAAAGAGGAGACTCCAACCTGGTTGTTCTTTTATATATCCTGTATGAAGCCACATTGCCATATTTCTTGTCTGCCGATTCCTGTTGTCATTATATTCAAACAATAAAATAAAAGAATGAAAGACCCAAAATGAGTGTTCATTAAATGCGAGGCAAGAACCAGACCTCAAGTAAAGGAATGCCACTGAGAAACAGAAGCAACAACGTGAGGAAGATTGGCCCGAAAATTACAAGCCACTCAGAACCTTTGAGTACAGGGGTGGAAGCCACAAAGATTCCCCACCATAGTAAGATCTGGATAAAATTATTCATAAAAAGCAAAATGCATGAGCGATCTCAATTGAAAGTTAAAACTAGTAACCAAATTTTATACAACAATCACTTCAATATTCTGTGCTTAGTTACAACTTAAATAGGAATTTTTTCATGGTAATAGCAGGACTCACCTCACCAAAATAGTTTGGATGCCGAGAATAACTCCAGAGTCCAATATTGCACCATTTCCCTTGATTTTCAGGAGAATTCTTGAAGTTCAATTTCTGCTGGTCAGCTACTGCTTCAACCAAAAAACCCAGAAGCCACATAATCCACCCAACTACGTCCCGAGCTTGGAGAGATGGATCTCTGTTGCTTGCATTCACCACAGTTACTGGTAAACTAACTGTCCAAACCCAGACAGCCTGTGAAAAATGGACACCAAATCAACAACCCAGTATGTGGTGTTTAATGCTAAATTGCATCTTTCAAAAATCATGGACCAACTTAAATATGACATGAGCTGGGAAACCTGGAAAATCCAGAAAATCGCCAATTTCCCCAAATTGCTGCGCATCACATCAAATCGCCTGTCTTCCCCCCACTTTAGAATTCTGATGAATTTCAACATGATGTTAATAAAAGGAATAAAGTCCATACCCAGGCTGTATTTCTACAGGAGGATAAAGGTATAGCTTTGTACCAATAACCCATGCACTGGCATCAGAAGAATCAGAGAACCACGCATTTTGATGGGAGGACAAAATCATATAAAAACATTAAGTACATTTATTGGTGCCAACATAGAGCTGTGGATTCACATGTAACATCTCATGGAGACAGAGCCTACAAGTTCAGCCATTCCACTAGAATTGTAAAGCATTCATCCAGGGATTTAATATGTTCAATGGGTGAATTCTTAATGCTATTGAAAGAAAGTGTCTAGGCCTCATAAGAGTGCTTTGCAACAATCAAATCATAGATTCATCATTGGCAGTGCACTTACAACTCAGTTTTTTGTTTTGATTATCCAAAAGAAGAGAGCACATCATGCAGAGTAAATCGGGCAAGAACCATCTCTCTCCCATGTGCAGCGATCGTGTCTAGATATAACTAGCTTACTATCAATTTAAAAGATCTGTAAGTAAATGAAAGTTGCATTTTCCCCTGTTCTACTAGATTCATACCTCATTAACAGAAAGAGACCCAGTCGGAGACCCCAGAATACTACAAGACTTGTCAGGACGACCTGAAATTACATTGTCACAAGCATCTTAAAATTCAGTAAATTGCAGCCACAACAATTGTCTGGTTGAGCAAAAACTCTCAAATTTAGTCCTAGTGAACCTAAAATCCATATAACTAAAATTCCCGATGATAAATAGCAAAGGAATTATTTGGGGAGGGCAAACAGACAGAATTCCACTAGGTTCTGAACATCCTTAAAGGGCTTGCAGTTGCAATAGCACAAAGACAGTCAACCTCAGCAAACAAATATATACTGGAAAAAAATGGTTCCAGAAATGCAGATAATATTTAAGAAGCATCCTCAATTCAGCTTATCTGGTCCTTCTCTCATCAACTTACTCCTAAAATGGAGTTCATCCACATCAGTCCCAAACTTATGCAAAAATTGTGTTTCATCTGTTGAATGGAGATCACTGACAAACAGCTTCATCAACATCTAGGTCCTCCCAATTTAAATTACCTGGTTAAATTTGAAAAATGTGTGCTTCATAATAGTTAATCATGCGTGATAACCTCCTTTTGGTTTCATCACCCTCAGCATCTGCATTTGAGGTCACGTTTACTTCAAGGCTCTAAACATATTCGAGAACGCAATTTTTAAGACTGATTCTTGTCAAGAAAGGAATTGGCGGGTTGCGTGAAGATCCTTTATGCTGTCCAAATTATCTACTAAAAATTATTGCCAAAGAGAGTCTTGAAATAAACCTAAGTCTCATTCCACACTACCCTCAGAAAGGAACGGTATCCTAATTACTACAGTCACGACTCCTACATGCTATCGACGATTTCCATGTCGATATTAGGAGAGACAGAGAGAGAGAGTATCGATCGCACGATCATCAAGAGATAGAGAAACAACCTGTCTGAAATGCCATGTCCCCTTGACAATCAGCGTCAACAGAGCAATGATAACGAAGTTGGTGCTTCCTGAAACAACAAAACAAACACATTCACTGGCTATCCAAGACCAGCCGGCCAGTCACTCGGCTTGAGGCCTAATCCTATCGAAACAGAAAGCGTCGACCGCCATTGCTTCGCCGATGCAACAGGAACTGATCACGAACTCCGCAACAACGCAATCACAGTTTACTTCGCATTCGCCGCTCGCACACCACTCATTTTCCCTAATAACTTCCTCAAAATTTCCACGCCGGTTCACTGACTATTCCGCAAGCAACAGATTCCGCACAACATCCGACCGACGCGGGAAAAGTAAAAAAAAAAAACGAGGGAGGGGCGAGCGATCGATCACTGACCGGCGAAATCGGTGACCTTATCGAACTTGAGGAGAGCGGTGACGACGAAGAACAGCGACTGGTACACGACCTGCGACGCGAACGAGAAGGAAGCCGGAAAAGCAGCCCGGCGATCAGAGCGCGCGACGGCGAACGTCGAAGGAGCAAAAGCCGGCAGACAGAGAGAGAGAGAGAGAGAGGGGTGTTACGGTGACGATGGCGGTGAGAGCGAGGAAATGAGAGTCGAGGACGACGGCCATGGCGGCGGAGCTCCGGCTCCGACGGCGTCGCGAGCGCTATCCTCCCTCTCTCTCTCTCTCTCTCTAGAGACGTTTGAATTTCGGAGACCTGTTTGTTATCCAACCGCGTTCTCCCTTCACCCGCATAGGATATAAGTAGTTACAAAGAGATAACAACTCAAATAATCCCCGCCGCCCCAAAAATAAATGAATATAGTTTCCAGACTTTAATTTATATTCCTGAATTTTTCATTTGTTCAATTTAATCCTCAAACTCTCACCTAATATGTAATGCGATTCTTAAAAAAAATTATTTATTTAATGTGTTCCCTAGACTTTTAGTAGATTTTTAAATTAATTCTTGAACTATAGGAAAATGTTCAATATTAATGTAGGATTATATTGAATAAATTAAAATTTCATGAACTACATTGCACATTAAACCAAAGTTTATGGACCATTTATGTCATTTTCCCAAGTACAAAAGAGATGCCCCGGTTCATTATGATCATGATCCAAAAATCCGTTGAACCCGTTACCGTAATTTCATCAAGATGTTGACAGTAAGAAAAATCACTTTGCACGAGGTAAATCAAACTCGTGACTTTGCAACGGGCGACCGTTTTATCCCCAACGAGTATTTGTTATTTTTCACACATGAAGATGGGTCCATGTTTCGGGTATAAACAGAAGGGCGAGAGATGGGATCGGCATAATTTACCGCTTCAGGAGGCGCTGGTGGTAATTACCAAATTGGTCGTGAAAACGAATATCAATTTAATCCTGAATTTTTCAATTTTTACAAATGAAGCCATAACCCCCTTTTTTTCAAATGAAATTTCAATGTAGTCCTTGTGATCAATTATGGCCTAAAATTGCCAACTCGATGCGCAATTATCATCGGCCATTCTTCATGACATGCTGAAATTGATAGATTTACTCAAAATCACATCCCACGTGGATCGCCAGACGGACTATATTGTAATTTGGTACAAAAAGTTAAGACTTCATTAATAAATTTGAAAATTTTAAAAATTGAATCGGCATTCACACGATAAGTCGGGACCGAATTGGTAATTTTTCACCGTTCAAGATAAGAATTTCATTCCCTAGTGGCCACCCTTCCAACATGGAAGGGGGAGGTGAGGGGTTCAAATCCCTACCTTCTCAGGGGGACGGGGTGGGGACGCGTAAGTTTCAAGAGTGGGTTTCGACTCCCAAGCCCTGCAAGAGGTAGGGCAAAAGTCTGAGAGTGAGTGTAGAATAGAAATAGAGTAGGACTGACAAAAAAAGATAAGAATTTCATTTTATACCTTCCTTGCGGGAATTGCGGTTGAGATTGGTGCACGGATGCTGCACGCGTGGCCAACTGTGCACTCCATCTTGAACTCCCAAGACCTTTCTCGACAAGGACCAAATGCGTGGTGGTCGCTCGTTCTCGTAAAGTTCAAGGAAGGAAACAAAGAACAGGCACGGAAGTCATGTCCATAATTACAAATTGTCTCAATCCGCGAGCACGTGCGGCGCCGGTCGTGCTTTCTCGAAATGGCGACCGGAAGGAACGAGCTCCGGCGATTTTTCTTCCGTGATAGGACAGGTTCATTTGATGGAAAGGGATTGCCTTGGTGTTCGGTTGAACTTACTACTTATCTAACGAGGCAAAAACCAAGTCCTAGTCTATGTAGCACGAACACTCTCCAGAAGCTTTCGTGTCGTGTCCGACACACTCCGACACGTCCCGACATGCGGTCAACAAGTGTCGAAAAATCCGACACGTGGTCAACTCTCTGTGACACGCTCCGACAGGCGAGTCCAGAATTCCGACACGTGATTCCGATATAAACGGGGCCAATTTTAAAAATTTCTAATATTTGAGGGGTCAAAATATAAATATACACAAAAGAAGTAATAAAAGAAGTAGTAAAATTGCTATAAATATACATGCACGGGTCAATTTTTTTTTTCAGTTTTGTTTTTTCAGAATTGTTTTATTTTTTTAAAAAGTCTTTTACTATGAAAGAAGTAATAAAAAATGCTATATATGATAAATAAATAAATTTAAAAATATCATTTCAACATTTTTCTTTAAACAGTGTTTTTTTCCTCTAAGTTTTGTGTATTATTATAACAAATTAAAATAATGAATGATATTATTTAATATTTTTCGTGTGAATTAATTCTAGGCTATTTTTATTATTATTTATTTATGTATTTATATATAAAAATACATTTAATATATAACAGGTCGGAATGTGTCAAAATTCTTTATTTTTAAGAAATGACGTATCAGCATGTCGTGTCGTGTCGCGTGTCCATGTCGGTGCTACATAAGTCCTAATCTCCTTAGGATGCATTTGGATGGACATTTAGAAAACCCCTTCAAGCCTCAAAGCTCTTTCACCCCCAAATTGAATTATTTGGCAACCATTCTTCAAGGGGCTTTCAAGTGAAAGTCGGCCCTTGGGAATGTTGAAAGCTTAATCGTATCGTAACGATGTTACGATTGATCAGTTCACACTCCTCGTCACAAGATTCCCGAACATCGGTACAACCTAAATCGATGCGTAACGAGCATCATGCGTCATCAAATGCAGATAACTATGTTTGCCGAACCACCGGGGTTTCCCGGACTCATGCTTCACCTATCAAAATAGAAATTCACATTATTTGAAGAGAAGGAAAGTTCTTGCACTGAGGCATATGCTAATTTGATCATCAGATCACATCAGCTGTAGATGAAAATGCCCTTTTCAGTAAACTCCAGTAAGTGATCATCTGATGAACTAATTTTCATTTGACAGACAAAAAGGAAAGAATTTGATTATACAACAAGAAATATATATCTGTACAAAGAATTTCACAAACTTGTGGAAGGCAGCAAAACTAAGACAGTGAAAGAGAAAAATCACAATTGCCAATCAATCGCCGTCCGTCGGACCGACCATCCCCAGAAGTTCGATCTTCGTGTAGTTTCCCGGTAATGGAGGACCCGCCTCCAAAAACAACATGGGATGTGCCGACATCGTTCAATTCATGATTCTGCTACTTCGGTCGGACACCTCGTCTAACAAATCGGACAGTGTCATGCTCACTGCTCATCAGCGTGCTTGCCTTGGGATCATGGAGCTAGTTATGGGCTTCTGCAAGGGCTTCAGCGCAGCCATGATCTCAGCAAATGTCGGTCTCAATTTTGGATCTCTACAAATGTCCAAATCCAAACATCAGGCGTCGACTAACAATATAATTACAACCGCAAAAGCATGAGCATCATCATTTCATGTAACTGAAGCTTCGGCCTTATGCTACAGGCCGCTCATTGTCGAAAGTTTCTAATTAAGTGATCCTAGTGATTTCGACATAGTCTAACCAAGATTATCCATGAGAAGGAGGGAACCATTATACCAGGCGAGGGACGGCGGGAAAGACCTTGTTTTTACCATTTGGGGATGAGGAAGGAGGAGGGGAAAAAGTTAAAGTGCAAATCTTTCCTCAGTACATACAGCAGTTCTAATCATACTCACGTTTGCCAGCACTTTTTGATGATATCTGCGATGGCAGGGTCCACGTCATCTGGAATATCGAGCCGACGGTGCTGAAAGCCAACAGCACCAACGACTTGCATAGGATTCATTCCCCCCCAAGGTTGTTGCAGCGTAGACAACTCCCATAATATGACCCCAAAGCTATAGACATCACACCTGCGTGTCATATCACAGATTCAGGCAGGTTTCCTCAGTCGTAAATGAATGGGGATGACCAGAGGGAAAAAATGCGAGTAAATATTTATAAGGTAAACAAACGAGATACTTTTCATCTGAAGGTTCATTTCTCAGCACCTCCGGAGCCATCCACTCTGCCTGAAGTAGTGATGGCATATTAGTCATACAAACAACTGGAACGGAGCATATCAATGTACCAAAGAGTACTTGCATATAAAATGTTTCTGAAGCTTTCACATTCTGGCATAGACAAGATAGAAATGATGGGAGAAAGCATGAAGAGCACCCTGAGAAGTTCTTAGAGGGCACTGACCTACATGGTGACCCAGAAATATGGTTTGCAAAGATGTATCCATTTCATGCATTTAGCAGTTAACAATCAAGAACTCACGGCAAGCAGTAATATTGATGACACGGAAACAAGTAAATTCAGTCTTTACTGATTACTTTGGATCTCCATGTTGCATTTAGTAGCAACAAATGATTTTCTTTGTCCTTAAGGAAAAAGAAAATGAAGGATGAAGGAAAAAGGAAATGACTATGAAAGACGTTGCAGGTGCTTCAAGATTGCCGCCTATAAGGACAATCAAATCAAGAAATCAGTGTCCTCAGCTACTTCTCAAGCAGTATATTAAAATCCTTCAAAAAGAAAACGTCTCAGACTTTTCATAGAGCAAAAGGGATTTTTTTATTTTGATAGGAAAAGGTGATCGAATCGATTCATCACAGAAATTCACCGAGGGTTACCATTACAGTAATATTCATGGGTGAACATTGCATTATTGAAGTGAACATGACCAGTCGAAACATATGGACAGGTTATAGGATCTCAAGGACATAAGAAAAGCAAGACAAACACAAGTATGAAGCATCAAGAGAAATAATGTCAAATGACATGCCAAGTGTAAACATGACTAAAGTCGTTGATGCTGCTCACCGTTCCAGCAGCAGACCTAGACGAGAGGTATGTGCTATGCTTCATCCGAGATAATCCAAAATCGCAAACCTTAAGGATAATGGAAACTCGAGTCATTTATGTAATAGAAACATGATTTATCGTTTGCTTGTAGTGAGAAGAATAAGTCACCTTCACAACCCAATTTTTATCAACAAGAAGGTTGGGAGACTTCAAGTCACGGTGTACTATAACTGGATTACAGTTATGCAAATAATTCATTCCCCGGGCCTGAAAATTATTTGTGAAGATAGATTATGTGCAGGTAATTCAAGTGAAATTAGACCCTCGCTCACTGAGTTTTAATAAAGGACCAGAGTGATAAAATCATACTGCATCAAGGGCCATCCTTAACCTCCTTCGCTCGTCTAATTGATTGTTAGGCCGGTGAAGCAGCCTATATAAACTTCCTCTGCAGGGGAAAAATCCTGATTTAATCCCCTAAGCATAATGATCTTGAAAAGTCAACAACAGAATAAAGCTAATAAAAACATGAAAACAACTAAGGACAGTTCTTAAACTCAGAATGTTTCCCAGAGGCAAAACAATACTAGAACAAACTTCAAGGATCATCAGCACAGGGAACTTAAAGAAATGGCGTGCATAGAAATAAAGGACATTACCATAAACTAACATCAAATATACTAAAAGCTCAATGACCGGATCTCAAAAATCCCTTTATTTACAAACTGGACATGAAAATAACATAATAGGCCAAACACATATCCAATCCCAAGTTATGTAGTATCTTGTTTTATGAACAACTTAAACCAAACGTCAGATATATGTGTTTGTAACATCTAAAACTGACAGGTTCGAGTAACCATAATAAGCAACGCATGTTGTGGGTCACTTCTGCTCAGGGAGGAAATGGAGCATCACTTGTTTAATCACTGCTACAAATCCAGCATAACAACTTCCAGAGAATCTTACTTGAATCTTAAATTGAAACAGGAAGAATTGCAACTTACCTGTGAAGAAACTCTGAAATAATTGATAGATTTGGAGGACGAGTTACAGCTCCCATGAAAAGAACGACATTGGGATGCCTAACTTTCTTCATTATCCGGACCTTGCAATTCAAAAGCAAAGTTTAAGTAGGCTATTATGCCAGTAGCAGTCCTGAAAATTACAAAGTAGGCAAACGATAACAGTAATGTGCAAAACAACGCAATGTCAGCAATAGCTGGCCTCATTTTCTGACTCAGAGAATGTAGGTTGTTGGCAAGCACCAGTATACTGAGATCCATGCATCTTACCGTCATGCTTATTCTTTCGATCACAGTCAAGCTTCCATATTGGACTCAACCCTCTTGCTTTCACAGTGGTGGTCTTCCTTATCTCTAATTGTAATTGTAAAATTCATACTATTTGGTGGCTTTGCCCCAATGTTTTGTTTTTATTTTTCTTAAAGAGAAACCATCTAATGGCTGATTAACCCAAATACAAGAGAGCAGTTCTTGAAAGCTTCACTTCACATCTTAAAACCATTTATGGTCTTGCTGTAGATATGCTGGTAAAGTAAGGCTGCTTTTTTCGTGTAAATTGTAATTATGTCTTCTTCTTCAATGAGTATGGAATGTGTATCAACTTTATCTACATTTTCTTACTAATTTTGCTTCATCTCCTTCTAATCTAGATTATCTGTGGAATTTTAAGTACATATTATCCTATTAAAAATAGGTAATCAAATATCCACATGAAACTTAGTTCCACTTGTTATTTGGATTGGTCCACCTTTATTTGAGCTGTCCAAAATTTTTTCCCAACACTTCTTCAATGGTTGAGCAGATGATCCTAAGCACCCAATGCTTGATTCTGTACCAAATTAGGGTGTATGGTATTGGCTGGAGATGGTCATGTTTTCTACTTAACCATTTTCATTCAGCTAAGGTGGAGTTCACGAGAAGCAGAAGTAGTACAATAAGCAGCAGTAACAGAACTAGTACCTCACTTTTGAACTCTTCAAGCAAGTCACCAGAAACATCCTGGTCTAGGAACTTCTTAACTGCAACTTCCTGCAATTAATCAGTAGAGCAGAGCATATAAGTTTTCTTAGAGTTTGAAAACACACTAAGCTCAATTTAGAGAAAAATAATCAAAGCAATAGAGAAGTAATACGCAGTGCTGTTAGTTATCCCAGATCAAAGAAGTGAAAGGAAATATATATGCAGCACACTGACAGATAATTTGGGAGGAAAAAGATGAAAGATCCAAAAATTCCAAAGCTGAAACCCTATTTAAGTACGTGGGAAACTAACCAGAGATATAAATGCAAAAAAATCCTATCCTTCGATCCACAGAAAGTATTTGCAGGATTTGTTGCAATTGTGGAATTGTTCACATTGAAAAAGATATATAAAAAATATTGGACACCTTCAAATTGAAGCAGAAGAAATAAATAGTGAAGTGAACACCATCTAAAACCCCAAACAGTAAACAAGCTCAAATTAGGTGTAAACCTAATCTAAAAAAGCAGAAAAAATACACCTTATGCATGACTAGTTTCAGCTAACAATAACTCAATCAAGAATGGATTAGGATTATAAGACACAATTAATGCATCATATTTAATTATATTCTACATGTAACTCCCATGGCCTGATCTTTGAGAGCCAGTGCTCTAGTCAGATCCACTATGACTACGTCAATAGAGAAACACTACACCACATCTCAGACTAAAGTGAAGCAAATTCAGAGACAAAGGGATTCAAGACGGCCAGATAACAGGTGATCTAACGACTTTGATGTTAAACTCAGCCCTTCAATATTTAAGTTCATGCACATGATGCATCTGCAATAGATGTGCCTTAGTTAGAAACTCAGTAACTGCATCATTGCACCAAGCATAGAGACAAAGTTACAAGACAAATCTTAAGGCTTCTCACAAGAAAGCAATGAGACCACAATGATAGTAGATACTTGATAAAGAAAAAGAAAGTGTTTCGGTAGACTTACGGTTCCATGCCAGTCCCCACGGTATACCTCCCCATAGGATCCTGTAAAACAAAGGATGTAAACTTAACTGACTACATCCAATTTCTTGTGTACCAACCAAAATTAGAGAACTAAAAAACACCACAATGTTATTGATACAGTTTGCTTGTCAGTACCTAGTCCTATACGCTCTCCCAAAGAGATCTCCTCCCATTGAATCTCGCACTCCGCAACATCATCAAGGGCAATATCTGATTTTGTGCTATCATTACTAGTTGATCTGTCAGAAACCCTCTCGCCTTCTGAATTTACTCCCATAGCATCGCTCTCCCGATTAGCACTCCCTCGTTGCTCATACCCACCAGAATCTGGATCCCCATCACTTTTCACCCCTGCTTCATATTGCTTATTCACAGCCGCAGTAGTTGCCACCACGGCTGCAGCTGTTGCCGTGGCAGCAGCTGCAACAGGAATTTCAAGATTTGAGTCCGTGTTCGACTTTGCAGCAGCAACTACCATGGACGACGCCACCACTGCAGCAGCCGCTGCTGCCGCTGCCGCTACAGGGACATTTTTCACATATACCGGTGGAGTGGCATCGGATTGAGACAAAATGTACTGCCCAGTTGCTTCCCGTAGTTCTAGTGAAGGGTTGAATCCTAAACCTTCCACAGGTTTAGGTTGATCTGATGGACCCCAAGGGGTTGTCACTTTTAAATGCGGTTTATAGGGGGGCAAAGGAGGCAAAAAGCGAGGCTCACTTCTACTATCCTGACCCTTAGTGTCTTGATTTCCAACCTGATGGCTCTTTTCATCCTTATTTCCTATCAGAGGCCTGTCCTCAGCTGGTGACTTGGCCTCAACAGTTGATACATCTAACTGCCCAGGATAAATTTCACTAAACAAGTTCGGTGGAGCAATGACACCGCTTTCAAGTAATACGTTGTGAAGCTTCTGAGCTAACTGTGGGTTCTCTTTGGCAGCATCAATCATGTATTCTGAAACATCTTTCACTTTCATCCTGCGAGCAGCAGGTGAGCTCACACCTTCCGTCCATGAAGGAGATCTTGCATGCGTGTAAGGATAATTAGGCCTTCCTGGGATCTCTCTTCCCCCCAACTTATTCAAATTGGATTGATTTTTCAGGTCTTCTGGGGAATTCTTGGCTCCTTCCTTCACCATGATTGGCCTAGTAATATTCACATCAGCCAGGACTTCACCTTCATTAATGGACTCATTTCCTGACACTGCACTGGTTCCGAACCTGGATCTCTTGTCAGAAGTCCCAAATTCTAACTGCTCTTCATAAGAACTGGTAACTCCACTACTAGAAGAGGCCGCATGCGATGAATCTCCTGACATAGGGCTGACCGATAAGTATGATTCATCGAATTCTGCATGCGAACCCGTTGCATCAGATGGTATGAGAGTGCCTGGATCAGCCATGAGGTCAACTATGTACTCCCTGAGAATCAATTATCAATAGCGTTTTAAACAGGTTACTGTCCATACTTGATAGGAAAAAAAGGACCTCATATAAATGCTTTTAATCATTCTAACATGCTATAACATGCATTTCACAATTTAAAAATGCAAACAGCGTTAAACATGCAGAAAAAATGCACATGATAGATTCAGGATACAACATATATTTTTCTATGTAGAGCAAAGCAAGAAGTAAAGCATCAGCGAACATTCTTGCATCAGCACAAATATGAATAGTACATGTCAAATACCTTCCATCATCAAGCTTTACAAAGTTAATTGCTACATCATCTGAACCTGTATACTGCTGCCCCTTCACTAACCGGCATCGGATGCCTACACCATCAGCCAAAACCTGTGCAAGTGTTTCGAGCAATTCATACATGTTTGAGAAGTTGAAAAAAACATAAGCAATTCCAAATGGAAATTATCTACAGTCACCGGAAAATGGCATAAAAGACCTTACACGATATAAAATTCAAGAGAAGAAAAAAGAATACACATGGGCAGAACATTAACATACTTCAGGCCAAAATGTACCATACAGACACTTTGGTAAGCAACAGTTTAGTTAAAACAATTACTAACAAATGATATAGATTGTGCAAATATGATTATAACCTACAGTAATTTCTCCAGAAAAATTAAAGAAAAAAATACTGTAACTATCACAGATTTATATACTCTAGGAAAGGAACAGAAACTAACTATTACCATACACATGAAAAACAGAGTGTGTACCTTAAACAACAAAGCACGATGCCGAGCCATCCCGATAGTCAAGGAACCAAGAGGCAAAACCATACTACCAAGGGTTGATTTCAAACTATAGCCAAGACTTTGCCATGCTCTTAACATGTTCTCTGGATCTGCAACTGGTCCACCCATGTAGTCCGAAACTAAAACAGCTAGGTTTCGTACCAAATTACTCTGTAACAAACCAAGAGATGCTGATCTTGATCTGACTGCCATCTCTAGGGCTTTCTCTTCCAGTTTTAATAAATTTGAATCTGCAGCTCTGTTGATCAAAACTGCTTCCCAAGCGATATTATCAGATACAGGTGTTCCTTGCAAATCAACAAGTGAAGGCATTCTCCCTGAGGTTGACGCAGTCAGGACCCCATATAGATCATAAAAACCATCCACGATTTTGTCATCATAGCTAAGAGCATTGTAGTTCTGTTAATCATTGACAAATCTACAGTATGAGACGAATTAGAAAAGAATAAACCTAACAAAAAAGAAGAAAATGTAAAAGCAGCTAGAGAACATGATTCTAGATCCATAAAGCACCTCCTAAGGTAATCTAAGTTGGTTATTTTCACTACAAGCACCGATTTAATCAGTTAGATGATTGGTGAAGCGAGAGACAACATAACTTAAGCAGAAAAATAAAGCCCCAAACTTGGGGAAACATGCAGATAGACGGAATTCTTCCAAATAAATTCCACAGGATCACGAGATCTTTGCACTTGTACCATTTTACCAATAAGAGGAAGGATGCCAGTTTCTCCTCGACAACTCTAGATGAAACACCTCATGTAGCTAAGCAAATAGAAAAAGACTAGACTTGAAGTATTCAAAGTGGGTATTGCCCACCCAGCAAGTTAAGGTTGCATCTGAAGACTTATCATAGAATGGACTGAGAGAGACTAAGGTCGTATATCTTTTCAAACTCAGAGCTTAAATTTGAAGAAAGAAAGCCATGTTCAGCAGAATAACAGGTAGACAGGTTTCAGCTAGAAGAGGTAATTCCAACTTCCTAATACCATCAAGCAACCAACATCAATTGAAACAGACAGAGCCCAAAAATCTGTTCCTTCTTTCCAGCTATGATTCTCAAATTCATTTGTTTCTATATATGTATGATAAGGTAGCACTGATCCTGGGAAGTATCAAAGTCAGTATCCAATATGAAATGACTTGGGAACCTCTTCCTACATTCTTGACCTGCCAAGTAGCTTCCAAAAGCTGGCACCAGTCACACTGGAATTGCACATTTTCCCCAGTCCTTCCTGTTGCTACTCATTAGGATTAAAGCTATTCTCTAACAGATTCTGGAAGATTACCACTCCCATAAAAAAAAAAACCCACCAAAGAAGAGAATAAGAGAGAGGTTAAGACGAGAATTTATTCTAAAGTAAATTCAAGCTTAGTTCAAAGCAAGTCTCAGCACAAGAAAACAACACCAATTTTTTTTCATTCTCCACATGATATTCTACATGAATGATTTGGCATTGCATTCTATTGATACACATGAACAGAAGTGGAGCAGATTGTGATTGTGGATCATTATACGGAAAAGCTCAAGAAAAATTGCTGAAATTATTATTATTTTCCAGGGACAAATTCTTTTTGTGCAGACTTGAACTTTTGAACTTAACTTTTTGCAGATTTGATTTGAGTTTGTTTGATGTTTTGAACACTTATAGTCTGCAGCTATCCTTGTGGTTGTGATGTTTATGGATGTGGATGTTTAAATCTTGATGTGTGTCTAATTCTGCTTCTGAACATATTTAGCCTTAAGGTCTGGCACAGTCTGAATAAGTTCAGCTTCAGCATAGAGTTTATCTTCTGATTCTTCAAGCATAGACTTTGACAATATCATTTACATACTCTATCATCTGCATAGTCTATTACTCAACCATTAAACACGTTAGTAGCTTTTGACTTATTTTGTCATCTTCAAAACATCATAAGGGATTTCCTTAACACTTTTCAGTTGCTCTTGCTAATGGTCAGTCAGGTTTGATTAGATAAGTGCCCTAACACAGAACTTAAAATAACAAACGATTACACAGAGGTCCACATCAAATGCATTTGTGCATTTTTCCGACCGAAGACATGTGCCTTCTACCAGTTATTTCTCTAGTAGAGGACACTATGAAAAAGGAGGAGCAAAAGTGAAATGTACATCCTCCGTAGCCAAAAGCTACTTGTCAAACATAATTCAATCCTTCTCTTTTGATGCTTTCCGTTCTCTCTTAAGAAGGGAGCGAAGATGACAACTTACCCAGTATCTATAAGCAATAACCTCGGCTGGAGTATTATCTGGAGCACAAGACCCCAAACTAATCTGCTTGACAGCCTCGATTTGAACTGCCTCAGGATCCTCCCTAGCACTCATCTCCATCGCCAATTGTATTTGATACTCCTCCTCTACATCAGGATCTCTAGAGTTAGACTCCGAATCCCGCAAAGATGCATCTGGATCATTATTCGCTCCACTGACGCTGACAGAATCAGATGGCTCCGTTGGCTCTCCCTTAATCTCATTCGAAGATGATGGGCCACCATGTCCGTGCCTATTAGTAACCGAGTGTAACCAAGAAGAAAGCCCTGAAAAAGGCTTGTGCTCGCCGAAATGATATGTTCGCGCTTGCGTGAGCCTATCGGGCGACGATCCCGCGTCGTAGGTCTTGCTGCCCATAGACGAACTAAGCTCTTCCCTGTCTTCTGTTTGATTCGACATGATGTGGAGCTTCTTGAAAAGGTTCTTCATTGTCTCCTCACCCAGCCGCGGTAAAGAATACTAAAGGAATAGAAGTCCGGCCATAGACATCTCCATTGTCTTGGGCCAAGCATGAAATCTCCCCAATCACTCAAACCACAATCCACTCAATTCAAAAACTAAAAAAAAGAATCTACCCCAAGAGAACAAAGTTGACCTCAGACCAACCCCACACAGTCCAGCGCTCCAAAAGCCATTTTCAACCCAAACCCAGTAAAGATTTGCCCGATATCAAGACACCCAGATGCTTAAACCGCAAGACAACACCCCCCCCTCTTCGCAGACACGTGAAGATTCGCCCCCTAAAGACAATCAAGCTCAAAAGAAAGCAACAACCCGCGAGATGCAAAAGCAGTTGAATTTGAGATTACCTTTGCTAACAATCAAGAAAAGAAGTGCCAGGAGAAGTCCAGAATGAGACAAACGGGCGCATGGAAAGAAGAAGAAAAGAGACTATTCAGCGTGGAAAAGAGGAGGAGCCACGAGCCGGGCATGGACATCGAAGAAGGGCACGAGAGAAGAAGAAGAAGAAGTCGAAAGAAGGAAACCAACAAGTGACCCACTTGAGCTCCAAGAGGCACGATGAATTTCACGGTCCCGGGACACAAAAAAAAATAAAGAGAGAAAACCCACAAAAGAAAAAGTCGAAACTGGTCGGAAACCGATCTCCCTCTCTCCAAAAAGTCTGCAATCCGACGACGAAAAAAACGATCTTTTTTATCGAGGGGCCTTGCCAAGGGACTACATAGCGATTGAATCTAGCTCTACAGACACGGTCGATACATCGAAAACCGCTATGCTTTCTCGCTAAATTTTTTGAAAGAAAAACCAAAAGGGTCCAGAAAAACTCATCTTCCCCTCCCTCTCTCCCTCTCTCCCTCTCTCTCTCTCTCTCCAATAAGTCTGCAATCCGACGATAAAAAAAACTATCTTTTTTACAAAGGCCTTGCCAAGGACTACATAGCGATCGAACCCAATTCTACAAACGCGGTCAGTACATTGAAAACCGCTTCTCCATTAATTTTCCTAAAGAAAAACCAAAAGGGTCCAGAAAAATCCTGACTTTTCGCTAAAAAAATTCCCTCCCCTCTCTCGCTGTTCTAGGAGACTCGCAGTTCGAGAGCAAGCGGTGACTGGGAAGTACGTGGTCAGCCAAGCGTAAATGGAAGACAGAGAGTAGAGAGAGAGAGAGAGAGAGAGGCACGAACTTGTCAGCACTCCCATGTTTTTTCTTTTTTCTTTTTCGCTGTTTTCTATGAATTTGTCGCCGTGAATTCTCGGCTGGCATTGAAGGGGAAAAGTTGGGCTCTGAATGGACAGCCGTGGATCGATGGGAAGGCGTGCGCCAATGCGACAGCGGGCGTCGCAATTTCCGCGGCTTGCCGTTCGTTGCCTCATGATACCCTTTCCACATTTTTGACACTTTTGCCTTAAAAAAAAAGAAAAGAAAATATTACAAATGTGAATGTGCAAATGGCACGTTTTCTCGAGAGTTTTGAGTAAACTTTGTTTCAGATAAAGTCCTAAGTCATCGGCCGGCCAACTTCCACGTAGGATTCACCTTTGCGGTGGCTCGAGTAGGACCCACTTCGGGTTTTTATTTAAAATTTTCACTAAAACATTTACATATTGTTGACTTTTATACTCAATTCGAGCCATATTTTTCTCACCGAATGAGCAAATATTATTTATCACGAAACAATTGAGGGATCTTATTCATTTCAAACATGTTGCGTAGTAGAGATGTCATCATGACAAGATTGGGAGTTTTTTCGACCCATTAGATTGATAAAGATGATCTTTTTCTTTCTTAAATTAGAGACAAAATCCTGATTAAAAAAAATGAAACATCGCATATTTGGAAAATTGCCTTATTCTTTGTCACAAATTTAGAAAGCTTTAAACGAAAAGGGGTATTTCACTTTTCCTAAAGGCATTTCCTTCTTCACATTTTCCATCAATTTCCAAATAAAGTAAAATCAATTAGTCCATTTCCTACTCTTCAAGATAAGAAAATTTTATTTCTCCCTTGCTCTCCTTTCTTCATCTCCTAAAAATTCTTTCACATTGAGCCATAATTTTAGAATTCAGATTTTGCCTCGTTCTCTCATACTATGTAATGGCGAGAACTTAGCTACTATTAACGAATTCTCGTGAATTTCACACATTTGAAAATATTTTTTAATATTGTCCTAAAAGTTTGTGCAACATCGTTCATAAGGCCGTCATGAAAATCCTTGTCAATAGACTTCAACCCCTCCTTGGCTCATTAATCTCTCTTCTTTTTGTTCCGGGTAGGAGATGTGTCAACAATGTTGTGATCATTCAAGAAATTATCCATTCCATAAATAATAAAATAAGTGTCCTCATGCTCCATGCTTATCCAAGTTGACCTTGCTAAAGCCTATGATCATATTGAATGGGACTACATGTATTCCTCAGGTTCTTTAAACTTCTTGAATCTCGGATCTACTTCTTTATACTCCACTTTTCATTTTTTTTTCACGACGGTTTATAGAAAGAAGAAGAAGAGGAGGAGGAGAATTCAAAGCTCATTCACTAAACTAAGAGTCCATTTATTTAAATGAAAGCTATTTGCTAAAATTGCATTTTGACATTCTATTGTTTTGATGATGGAAAACTAATTATTATATAAAAAAAAACGTTTTCTAATGACTGAAAAAAACAAGTTTTAAATTAGAGAAAAATAATTTTCCCTGCTAGCAAAAAGGAAATCGTTTTTCTTTAACTACCAAACAAATTAAAACTAACTATTTTCTTTGAAAATAATTTTCTTGAAAAATATTATTCTTTGTCGTTAAATTTTCAATAAGTGATGTGTTTTGCCAAAAGGGATTAATGTGTTTTGCCAGAAGGCACTTGGATAGATTTTATTTTCCATTAGCTTAAAAAAAAAACAGATTTTTTTTCTTGATAAGAACAAAAATCTTTATATCCTTTGAGACTGATCGCAGAATCATGCCGGGGAAAATCAATGGGGACAAAAATTGTCCTAGAAAAGGTTGCCAAAAGTGGGATGCTTCCCATCCAATCGATTACCGATGACCGGCTAAAAGGGGAATCTATTGATTTTCGAAAAGCCAATACTATCTCCTTTTAGCCCATTTTATCCGGTAAAAGCCCGGTCAATTTCGCTTCACGAAAACCCCCAATATCATTTTTCTCCTTTTGCATCTCAACCACTTCCATCCTTTTTGGCAATAAATAAATTCGGGTAAAATAAATAAAGATATCAAGCCCATCATAATTCGTAATTTGAATTTTTTTAATTCCTTACACACCGATTTTTTTAATGTTTTGTGTTTCCGGCCTTCCATACCCAATTCGATCCAAATATTCTTTGACTCGTGCTGCGGTGGCCCATCAAATTTGAAGTCGGCAGCATTTACATAGGTGGAAAATTCTAAACCATTAGTACCAAATGGGGGCAACCTAACATTGATAAATTAATTTAATTTAATGGCCAGTTGACGGTTGACTAGGGATTCCAATTCTATTGGGCATCCAAGATGTGCCATCTTAGAAAGGGTAGAAATGCAAATGGCTGAAAATGACAATTTGATTGCCTTTATTTTTTCTCCTATTTTCCACAAGATGCTTGCATCCTCCAGTCCCGATTCAAACTTTCAACCAAGCATATTGAGCACGTTCTCTTTTTTTTAGGTTGATTTATCTTAATAGAACTTATGAAACATCGTGATTATATTAGTGAAATTTCAGGCGATCTATAATAAGACGGAATGCACGGTGCTCGAAGTGTCGTAGACGACCATTAAGAATACAAATGAGGATACACTGAAATAAAAAAATTAAAAAAATTTGACCTCATGCAAATTGATCATCTTGGATACGTAAGAAAAATCCTTTTTTGGAAGCGAAAATCATCTTGAATTTTCATTTTAACTTTTTTGCGATTCAAATCTCATGAATATCGTTGAATTCAACAACACCCAAATTCCGAAACCCACAATATCACTTGATTAGATGAATAGAGCCTTTTCTATTATCAAATTAAACTTTACGATGAATTCCGCAAGAGATACCGTCATAATTAGATTCTTTATCCATTTTTTTCTAATCCTATTGAAGTTCCCTACTTAGCAATCTCCCCACCTAATCCCCTTTCCAATGAGAGCATCATGGCCGTGCTGCTGAACTTCTTTTTAATGGTGGGTCCAAATGATCGAGATTAGATATCTCATAATTTAAAATTAATACAAAAGGGTACGATCCAACCTTCAGTATTATTATAGAATATTTGTTCTCATTATTGGTGCTTTTGTCTGGCCGATTAAATTAAAATCCTAAAGGGCGATCAGGACTTAAAATACATTTCTTTTGTGGTCGTATCCATATCTTGAAAGCAACCTTATGAATTTGTATTTTTATCTTGCCCTCCACGAAAACAATAGTGCCCATAAAATGATTCGTAGGTTATGATTCGTGGGATTTGCGCAAATCCTGTATAATGCATTCTATGTCAACGCAGAGTAGTGTGCTTTCTTCCTGGTGTGCATTCAAATATAAAATTAATTTTCTATTTCCTTTTATATTTTTTGGATGAAACACTGAGAGGAAGGAAAAATCACTATCATGAACACGTCAACGCAAGTAAATTCTGCATATTATAATGGGTCATACAAGTCTATAGTGTGTGTGTGTGTGTATGTATATATATATTTATTTTATAATTAGTGGTATTTATTGAGTGGGGCTAATTGGGGCTAGACATATCTAAGCTCAATGGCTTTTTCCTTTTTCTTTTTGGCCAAAAGTTTGAAACTTATTCCGTGTGGAATGAACAAGACCTCAGAAGAAGATAGAAATAAAATACTTAATACCATAAGACCAAAAAAAAAAGAAACTCTAAACTATGCCTATTTTGATGCCAACATCAAAAATATAATTGTGTTGCTAAAAATAGCCGGTACAAGTCTGTGTATCAGCGAAACGGAAAAAAGTTCGATAATAATAATGTCATACCAAGCAAAGTGCAAAATTATCAT
Source organism: Eucalyptus pauciflora (assembly GCA_007663325.1). Lineage (NCBI taxonomy): Eukaryota > Viridiplantae > Streptophyta > Magnoliopsida > Myrtales > Myrtaceae > Eucalyptus > Eucalyptus pauciflora. Next base: position 2,012,872 of record VMYD01000077.1, read on the forward strand.
GATAAATACAGGGTATTTGTGTTGCGCTGATATAAATTCGAGAGTTTCAATGATAAAGAAAATTTGAGGTGTTGGTGTCACGAAAAGGCATCATTTTTGGATCTTGGGTGGTTATTTTTTTCCAAAAAAAGGGGAGTAAAAGCACAAAATACGTGCTCAATTAATGGTATGTTTTTTTTTTCTTTTTGGCAAGGCGGACCACCTTTTTCTTTTTAAGTAGGAAAAGGCAAATATTCAGCGGCTAAAAGATTCCTCCAGTGTTTGTCTCCCTTTTGTAGAAAGTGAATCCCTTTTGAGATGATAAAAATACCAAGAAGACCATATCTTGAAGGTTGGAAAAAATGGCCCGTTAAATTAAGCTTTTCAAATTTTCTGTAATGGGAACAGGATTAAATATGGACTAATTAGGGCATTGAGGATGCTAAATCAGAATTCAAACATAATCCCAAAAAAGTCGAGGATGGCGAGTGTTTAAATCTGTATTTTCTTATAATTCATACTCTTTTTCTTTTTTATTTGTGAACACAATATTTCAATTACCGGGCGCTAATGATAGACAACAACGACATTATATTCATTATAAACTCGTTTGACACTTATCCACATGAGATTACAAGTATAATGTCATGAGATTTTTGTTTGTAAGCGTCTCGAGTACACTTTCCAGTCATCGAATACAAAAATATTTCTTGCCAACATTTTTTTTCTGTTTGATTAATTTTTAGTTTTAGTGAGAGAGAGAGAGGGACTCAAGGAGGGGAGGTGGTCCAAACTCCAAAAAAATTTGGGCCGATAGACTAATTAGTCGAGGTCGGCGTGCGTTTAAAACTACAATTTCTTATAATTCATTTTCCAACTCAATTTTTTTATTTTTCTTTTGCGAATATGATATTTCCATTACCGGGCATTAATGACAGGCGGCGACAGTAGCGTATTCATTATAAACTCATCGAATACCCATCCATATGATCTTACAGGTGTAATGTCACGAGATTTTTGTTAACAAGCGTGTCGAGAGCACTTTCCAGTCGTCGAACACGAAAAATATTTTTCCCCCCAACATTTTTTTTTATCTAATTAATAAATTTAATTCTAGAGAGAGAGAGAGAGAGAGATGTGGAGGGTGGGGGGGTTAGGAGGAGGGACCAGTTTGTTAAAACTTGCTGTGGGGGGCGGCGGGGCCCGGCCTGCCTTGTCTTGGAGCGCCCTTTTTAAATGCGAAAAGCAAAGCGTCCTCTGTGGGTTTATCTCCCCCCTCCTTTATCTTTGGGATGCGTGGCTTTCCCATCGCCACCACAGAGCGCGTCGCGTGAACGCGCTCCATTTCCATATTAACCCCAATCCAAATCCCCAAAAATCCACTATTTTCAGCTTCTTCTTTTTAATACTACGAAAAATTTCAAAGTTGTATATATATACATGACAAATTAACCCAAAACTATTTTTTTTTACTAGTTTTTTTTTTTTTTGTCAGTCCTACGCTAATCCTACTCTAACACTCACTCTCAGATTTTTGCCCTGCCTCTTTGCAAGGCGTGGGAGTCGAAACCCACTCCTGAAATGAAATCTTCCCCACCCCAATCCCCCTGAGAAGGTGGGGATTTGAACTCCCAATCTCCCCCTTCCAGGATGGAAGAGTGGCCACTGAGGCGAACCTCCAGTGGTTATTTTTTTTTTTTGATAAATTAGACTAATATTTCGAAAAATCACAAATCAATGCACTTATAACAAACAAATAAAATATCAAATTAGTATACTCGTCAATTGTCATATGACATCTAACTCGATAACTTTGACAATAAAATTTAACGAAGATTAATTGATGATAAATTTATCACGGGTATATTAATTTGATACGAATAAGGGGAATTACATTTTATTATTTTCTCTCGATACATAATTATTGTTTTGGTATTCTGAGAGGAAAATAGATGTGATGAGAAAATGAAATTGTATTGGATTGGGAGGGAGGTGGGTGGGGGTACAAAGGCCCGGAATGGCGCGTGAGGTGGAGCCGCAACTTTGAAACCTCTCGGGGAGGGCCAACGGGAAGGAAGAGATGGGAAGGAGGAATTTTCTCGGGCTCTGATTGGATGGCGCTTTGAGCCACCGCGTGCGTTTCCCCCCTCTTCTCTCTCATATAATTTATTACTTTTCCTTTTTTCTTTTGTCGCCAATTTCGAGTGATCAATTTTATTTTATTTTAATTTAACTTTTCCCTTTTTCTTTTGAAATTGCCCTCTATGTTTTATAAGCTATGTGGCATCGACACGGACACGCGACATGTGACACGACACGACACGACACGCCGACACGTCATTTCTTAAAAATAGAGAATTTCGACACTTTCCGACACGTTATATAAATACATAAATAATAATAAAAATAGCCTAGAATCAATTTACACGAAAAATATTAAATAATATCATTCATTATTTTAATTTGTTACAATAATACATAAAACTTAAAGGGAAAAAATTGTTTAAAGAAAAATGCTAAAATTATATTTTTAAATTTATTTAATAATCATATATAGCATTTTTTATTACTTCTTTCATAGTAAAAGACTTTTTAAAAAACTAAAACAATTCTAAAAAAACGAAACTGAAAAAAAAAAAATTGACCCCGTGCGTGTATATGTATAGCATTTTTATTACTTCTTTTGTGTATACTTATATTTTGACCCCACAAGTATTAGGAATTTTTAAAATTGACCCCGTGTGTGTCAGAATTGCGTGTCGGAATTCTGGACTATCGTGTCGAAGCGTGTTGGAGAGAGTTGACCACGTGTCGGAGAGAGTTGACCACGTGTTGGAGCGTGTCGGACACGTGTCGGAGTGTCGGACACGACACAAATGCTTCCGGAGAGTGTCCGTGCTACATAGTTTATAAGTAGAAAACATAAAATTATGAAAAAAAATCGCGTTAATATTTTTCGTTAGTCAAATTAGGTAGGGTCAACAAAATGATTCGATTATTTCAATTAGATAAATTTCAAGACTTAACGTATTTCATGAGAGTTTTAAGAGTTGACTGCACTTTCTTGATAAATTTTATGACTTTCAGTGCATTTATCTCATTTATTTATAAAAATCGCATTCACTACAATTAAAGTGGGCTTATTTCCGATAGATCTCTATTTTGATAAATGAAAATAGATACTTTGCCATAGTAAAGTATACATATAATCACTAGCCTCATGTATTTCTCGTGGTGTAGCACATTCATCATTAGTAGATAATAGACTATTTGTGGTTGACTTTATCTATTAGAGATACACCTTATTTCATCATGATTGGTTTTCTTATTTAAAAAACAATGTCAAATACGAGGTTAAGTATCATTTACCATGTAAGAGATGCTTTCACTTCAAGAATGGGTAACCCGATTAGGAATGAAGAAATGGATAGCCGATGTTATTTTTTAAACGGGGGGAAATTTAACCTCAGGTGAGGTGAGCTTGCCGTAAAAAGTAAAAATAACATTTTTCAAGACACTTTAGAAATATAATATTATACGTTTTAACACAGCCACTTGCTTCAAATAGTAAATTCTTAATTTGCAAAGTACATTTAACAATGCTTAACAATTGTCTAACGAACCCTTCAACGTACGCAATGTATTATCAAATTCCATGAAAGATAAAGAATGCGATAGTTGAAGGTTTCAATAGAAGGAATTGATAGAGAATTAGACATTTCAATAGAGTCACGGATCGAAACTTGAACAAATGCATGTGTGACTTCTTCGGGTCCGAACTCAGCTCGGGCCGGATCGTTTCGGGCTATATATAACCGACGAGCCTTGTCTGTCTACCTGAAATTGCTATTCGGAGCCCTCTTGAACGAGCAAGCTCGAGGTCAGGCCTTTTGTCCAGCGCTCCTCCGGTGGTTTCCATGACTATGATCAGTGTTCATATGACTCCAGATACAGTCGAGAGGGACAAGACCGGAGAGACGCGTACCGCACGAAAGTCTCCGGCGGGCAACCGGAGGTTTCGTGCTGGATTAGGATGGAGCCGTGTGCAGAACAGCATTTCGGGCAGACCCGAAAAGCTAAGCTCGCGAGCAAAATAGCATGGCTGGATCGAGGAAACTAGGACTGATGTAAAGGACGAGACATGATCTCCACAGCAAGGGCCAGAGACCAAGGCATTTTCGCTTAAAAAGCGGAAGCTCATCTTGCCTACTACAGCTTCTTTCCACACGATGAATGAACAGGGCTCGAACAATCTGTTCCCTGCTACAGCTTTTCATTTTACAGATCTTATGCTACAGTAGCTTTCCTCGACAAGCACACAGTGCAATGAAGCAATCAAGCATGTATAGATGCCAAGAAGTTAGTTGAAAAAGAGATTCAATCGACCCGTCTCAGCGCAGAATCCACCTACCGGTATAGGTCTATTGACGCCCCAATGGGTCTGTAAAGAATTCAAGAATCATGGAAAGCATGCACACAGTTACAGAGTTGATGAAAGGACACTCAGAAACATGTGACATATACATATGATCACCAGAGTCAGACAGTAACCAGCAATTGAAACAGTGCAGACAACAAAGCAAAGCAACGGCTGCTGATCCAATATTCAATATTATTTCAGGAAAGACGCGAAATGTTGCCCGAATTTGCAATTGCAACAACGCAATACATATCAACTCGAATGAGGAACACTGATTTATCACCTGATTGCTGCACAAAGGAAAAAGAACTACCATGTTCGGGTAAAAATCCTCCCTACTGAATTAACACTAACCAATACTAGGAACTTGCCACACCCCTACACTCAGCTTTACAGACCCTTTTCTCTTGTGAAAGTCTCTGTTAGAACAAATTGTACAGCTAAACTGATCCTCTCCCATCTATTCTGATTCTCACAACAGAGTCCAAGATCTACAGCCATGCAACTTGTCCCTCAGCTAGGCACGACAGAACTTGAGGCTACGACCGGCACTGCGGCGAAGTCCATTGTTGTTATGGCTTCCAACTCTTGAATTGCATCAACAGCACTAATCGAACTAGTCAAGTGAGGCCTCAGTACACTAACTGCTTCCTTGATCTTCGATTGCTACAGAGACACGTACATAATTAGACAGATATAGTCCCAGTTCTTGGTTTAAAAAAAAAAAAAAGGTTCATGCCAGCTTCTAAGTTAGAAGAAATTTTTGACTCACAATATATTCCAATGTCCGCCGAAAATCATCATTGGACCCTGCTGCCAAAGAAGCTCCAAATGCCGCATTCTTTTCATATATAATGTCAGGACAAACAAAAGATCAGCCATTGCATTCATATATTATATTGAATATGACACAATTTGCTATTTTCACCTGCTCAGTGAAGCGTAGCTAATAACAAAAATCTCTTTCCAAACAATGCAGCATCATCACAATCACAAAAATATTAACTAGAAAACGCAACTTGACAAAGCAAGGGATAAGGAAAATTAACTAGAAAATCACACGATTTTATAACATCTTTGGCAATTACTTTTACATAAATTATTGTTCCTCAAATAGCGTAAGTTTCGAGAAACTAAGTGAAGAAAGCAAGAAAATGGCACAAATGGAACAACATGACACAAGGATACTGAGTTCATCCTAGTGTACATCAGCGTTTAGGTTAGCTTAGCTGCTTTTGATAGACACAAAGTATTCTCCAAAACTCTGCCACTTGTATGAGTTTTCCAAATTTGGCAGATTACATTTTTATCACTAGATTATGAACATTGATTGATGTCAATTGTCATCATATAATTCATTTGAAGGTGATTAATACCATCGCATGATAATGTTAATTAATTTTCCTATCTATTCAATATTCTTTTCACAACAGCCATCCAACTTCACCAACTTGTGTAGTTTTATTTTTCCTATTCTCTAATGTACTCTTTATGCATTCTAAATTACTCTTGTACTTTATAATATTGTAGTTAGCTACATATTTTGGGAAAAAAAAATCATTATATCACAAAAGCATAACACACGGCAAAAAACCATTATGTTTTCACAAGCATTTTATCCAATATATATGATTATAAAAGTGACTTAGGAGATAGGCAAATTGTGCATTTTGCCAACTTTAAAAATCACTCCAATCACTAAGCAGTAAGGCAGATTAATGATATTGCTTTTACAATATACAACCATTTTATACCGTAATACCATAATACAATGATGTCCATGCTTAGTCAAAAATATCATTAACTAATAAGGAGGCATTAATCAAGGACAATAAAAGCCTATATATGAAATTCTGGTAGTTATAAATCTAACAACTCTTCACCGCTTTTTTTTTGGGGGGGGGCGGGGCGGGGCGTGTGGGGAGAGGCATAAAACTTGCTTAGAATAACTTTGGAAACCTCTCAATCCAAGCATTGAAGTTCTTCCTTTAGAATGAATATTGGTCCTCAACTAGTGCGTGCTTCAAACTTTGTGAAGTTCTTTTTTAATCATAATGAACATCATCAAAAGTAAAATAGATGATTTGAAACTCCAAATCAGACAAGATGAAGCATTTGACCCAATATGAGCTAAACTATCTTAGGATTGGAAGTTCTTCAGTTAGAATGAACTATGTCCCCTCAACTTGTGCTCCAAACTTCACGAAATTTTATTAGGTACAAGATCAACCGAATAAGACTCTTTTTTTCCCTCCCAAAATTTGAAAAAGAAAAAAATATATATAAATAAATAAATAAATATACTTCCCCAGAGTTGCTAGATTTGAAGGTTAAGTAAAAATCACTCCAACTAGAAACTTACCTATTTAAATCAGATCCAAAATTAAGCTATTCAATGTGAAGTTTCAATGGGCTACACTAGAATTCATGGAAGTCCTTCAGCCAAAAAAGTGCAAAACTTTCATACTATAGCAAAAGGAGAAAGTAAGTTTCTATTGCCTGAGAGGAGGATACCTCAAAATTTTAAAATTTATCTTATGTTTTCGCCTTCAAAAATTAACTATTCTAATAGTACTTTACATACACACCCGTTGCAAAAAATTATAAGTAACCAAGCACTAATCTTAAAAGCAAGCATAGTAAATCTCAATTTAAACATATTCATAATTATTTGAACAAGACTTATGATATCCAAAAGGGAACTATCACATTAGTCATGGGACAGCAATTAAACAAACATAATTTAAATTCATCCAAGCCATATATCGCTTGGAGTTCAAGTCAAACAACTTTTTTTTTTTTGATACCCAGGAACCGCCGTACAACCGGCGACGTAAACCTAGGCGGCGCTAGCGCAGGACCCACCAACACAACGCCGCACTTAAGACCACTAATAAATGCACCAAGTCAAACAACTTTCGTAACCCAAGAAATCATTTTCAAGTTTGCAACTTTTTGCCACCAAAGACAAAAGAACCCCTGCGTTTTATGGTATTCCACTTGTAAATATAAAACCAAACTCCATCATCAAGAGCTCACTCAACTAGTCACTCAACTGGCTCAGAAATGTCATTACTTCACCCACTATCTCCCTCAAAGATACTCAGGACGAAAGCAACACAGCACTAGCACTACTACTCTGAGTAATGTAACCTTAGCAAAATTTGAATTAAGAAACGGCGTACCTTCCTGGCTCTGCCCACGGGTCTTCCTGTGCTCCTCCTTGGCTGTGACACCACTCCCGGCCTCTTCCCCCTGCCGCTACCCGGCGGCCGCCCCCGCCTCTTCCCGAACACCGCTACCGCTTCGCCAGTGGAGGCCACATCAGCAACACCACCGCCATTCTTTCTAGGCCGTCCCCTGGGCTTCGGCCCATTCTGCATGCCATTGGCCAGCACAGCCACCATACTCGGCTTCAGAGGGCGGCCCACCCGGCTCTTCGCCAGGCCTCCGCTCTTCGGCGGACGCCCCCGGCCCCTCTTGGCCGGGACATCCCCAGGCACGGGCACAGGGATGGGCGCGGGGCCGCCATCCGGGCCCTGGCTCGCCGGCACGGGCTCGGCGCCGGAACCCCCAGCAGCAGCAGCAGCCGGCGGCGGCGCGGCGAGCCCCTCCAGCTTGGCCTTCGGCGGGCGTCCGCGGCGCCGCTTCGCCTCCGAGCCCTCGGGGGTGGCCGACGGGGGCGGGGAGGCGGCGAAGTCGCCAGATCCGGGGAGCTTGTAGGACTTCTTGACCATGACGAGGTGGCCGCTGCTCTTGAGGCGCTTGAGGTGGAGGGTCAGCAGGGAGGAGTGGTTGGTCGGCAGGTCGGCGTAGGTCTTCTCGATGAACTTGGCGATGGCCCTCTTGCTCGACCCGTCCCTCTCCTTCAGAGCCCCGATTGCCGCGAATATCATCTGCGCGCGCGCCCACAAGAAAATCAAGAAACCCCATCCCAAGAAATCAAGAACAGCCTCGCTCCCTCGAACCCACCAGAGAGAGAGAGAGAGAGAGCTGTAGAGAGAGAAAGAAAGGATTTTTACTGACCTCAGGGTAAGGAGGGTTGCTGGGAGCAGGAGCGGCGCCGGCGGCGGTGGCGGCGGCCGGAGCCGGGTTCACGGCGGCATGGGTGGAGTGGTTCTGAGCTTCGCTCCCGGCGGGGACGGGGACGGGGACGGGGACGGGGGCGGGGGCGGGGGCGGGGGCCGGGGGGGCCTCCACGGCGGCGGCCGGCGGCGGGGGAGGGGCGGCGGGGGCGAAGGGGGGCGGGATGTAGGGAGGAGCGAGCGGTGGATCCATGGATCCGAGAGAGAGAGATTGCGGAGAGAGCAGGCAGAGAGACGTTGGGGTCGAGGAGTGAATTTTTTTTTTTTTCTTTGGACAGAGGGGCGAGGGTTTCTCCTTTTTTTTTTTTTTTTGGGTGCCCGGTCGGGGAAGATAGGGGAGGTGGGAGATGAGATCGGACGGTCGAGAATGGTCCGGGATGGGGAGGCGCGGATCGATGACGTGGACCTTGCCATTTTGCCTTGTCTTCCCCGTTTATGTTCCCGAGCCAGCCGCTTGGGTAATGATTAGTTTATAGTTTAGAGGTTAGTTTTGTCGCTCAACCTTCCGCGGATTTGAGACACTCCACCCCCGAAATAGTTAATTATTACAAAATAATTTTATTATTAGTACATAATAAAAATAGTTTCCGATTATTCAATTTTTAAAGTAATTAAAAATATTTTAATTATACAGTTTCCTCAAAAAACGAAACCTAAAAATTGGTAACTTAATCAGCAACGGTGAGATGCTCAATCAATTTCAAACCATAAATTTAAAAGTTTTTGTGAAATTATGTGAGAAAAACGGTTGAGTCAATACATGCTCGACTAATTTGGAAATGATCAAATAGATATTGCCCTGCCTCTCGAATAAAGAAGTAAGTAAGCCGAAATCGGTTAGTAATTCAATTGGAAAAAAGACCATAAGCAAGTCAAATTGAGGTCAGTACCTTGATAAAGTTAGTAATTTAATATAATTAAAAAATTATGCTAATAAAACTCAGCAGGTTGTCGCGATAACTAGCAATTTGATAACTTCCCACATTGGTAAGTAAATCAAAACTGAATTGATATATTTAAAACAATTTGTAAATTTATGCGAGTAAAAACGATTAAGTCAATACAGGACTCGACTAATTCGGAAATGATCAAATAAATATTGCCCCACCTTTCGAATAAATAAGTAAGTAAACTGAAACCAGCTAGTAATTCAATTGGAAAAAAGACCGTAGGCAAGTCAAATTGAGGTTGGTAGCTCGATAAAGTTAGTAATTTAATATAATTGGGAAATTATGCTAATAAAAATCAACCAGTTGTCACGATAATTGGCAATTTGATAACTACCTACATTGGTAAATAAATCGAATATGAATTGATAAATTTAAAACATTTTGTAAATTAATACGAGTAATAATGTTTAAGTCAATACATGACTTGACTAATTTGGAAATGATCAAATAGATATTACCCTGCCTCTCAAATAAAGAAATAAGTAAACTAAAATCGGTTAGTAATTCAATTGGAAAAAAGACCGCAAGCAAGTCAATTTGAGGTCAATAACTTGATAAAGTAAGTAATTTAATATAATTGGGAAATTATGCTAATAGAAATCAATAGGTTGTCGTGATAACTGGCAATTTGATAACTACCCACATTGGTAAATAAATCGAATCTGAATTGATAAATTTAAAATATTTTGTAAATTTACGCAAGTAAAAATGGTTAAGTCAATATAGGACTTGATTGCTTTGAAAATGATCAAATAAATATTGCCCTGCCTCTCGAATAAAGAAGTAAGTAAGCTGAACTCGGTTAGTAATTCAATTGGAAAAAATTCATAAGCAAGTCAAATTGAGGTCGGTAGCTTGATAAAGTTAGTAATTTAATATAATAGGGAAATTATGCTAATAAAAATCAGCAGGTTATTGCAATAACCAGCAATTTTATAACTTTGCACATTAATAAATAAATCGAATTTGAATCGATAAATTTAAACATCTTGTAAATTTATGCGAGTAAAAATGGTTAAGTTAATATATTACTCAATTAATTTGGAAATGATCAAATAGATATCGCCCCGCCTCTCAAATAAAGAAGTAAGTAAATAGAAACTGGTTAGTAATTCAATTGGAAAAAAGACCGTAAGCAAGTCATATTAAGGTCGGTAGGTTGATAAAGTTAGTAATTTAATATAATTGGGAAAATATGCTAATAAAAATCAGCAAGTTGTCTTGATAACCGGTAATTTAATAACTATCCACATTGGTAAATAAATTGAATATGAATCCATAAATTTAAAATATTTTTTAAATTTATGCGAGTAAAAATGGTTAAGTCAATATAGGACTAGACTAATTTGGAAATGATCAAATAGATATTGCCTCGCCTCTCAAATAAAGAAGTAAGTAAGCCTAAACCGGTTAATAATTCAATTGGAAAAAAATTCGTAAGCAAGTCAAATTGAGGTCAGTAGCTTGATAAAGTTAGTCATTTAATATAATTGGAAAGTTAAGCTAATAAAAATCAACAAGTTGTCGTGATAACCGACAATTCGATAACTACCCACGTTGGTAAATAAATCGAATCTGAACTGATAAATTTAAAACTTTTTGTAAATTTATGCGAGTAAAATGGTTAAGTCAATTCATGACTCGACTAATTTGGAAATGATTAAATGGATATTGCCCCGTCTCTCGAATAAAGAAGTAAGTCAGCGGAAATCAGTTAGTATTTCAATTGGAAAAAGTTCGTAAGCAACTCAAATTGAGGTCGGTAGCTTGATAAAGTTAGTAATTTAATCTAATTGGAAAATTATGTTAATAAAAATCAGCAGGTTGTTGAGATAATAGGCAATTTGGTAATGACCCACATTGGTAAATGAATCGAATTTGAATTGATAAATTTAGAACATTTTATAAATTTATGTGAGTGAAAATGGTTAAGTTAATATAGGACTCAACTAATTTGGAAATGATCAAATAGATATTGCCTCGCCTCTCAAATAAAGAAATAAGTAAACCGAAACCAGTTAGTAATTCAAATGGAAAAAATACCATAAGCTAGTCAAATGGAGGTCGGTAGCTTGATAAAGCTAGCAATTTAATATAGTTGGGAAATTATGCTAATAAAAATCAACAGGTTATCGAGATAATCGGCAATTTGGTAATGACCCACATTGGTAAATAAATCGAATCTAAATTGATAAATTTGAAACGTGTTGTAATTTTATGCGAGTAAAAATGGTTAAGTCAATACATGACTCGACTAATTTGAAAATAATCAAATAAATATTGCCCCAATGCTCGAATAAAGAAGTAAGTAAGCCAAAACAAGTTAGTAATTTAATTGGAAAAAAGATGTTGAGCTAGTCAAATTGAGGTCGGTAGCTTGATAAAGTTACTAATTTAATACAACTAGGAAATTATGCTAATAAAAATCAGCAGAACCAACAATTTGGTAACCAACGACATTAGTAAATAAATCAAATCTTAATTGATAAATTTAAAACATTTTGTAAATTTACGCGAGTAAAAAATGGTCAAGTCAATGTAGGACTCAACTAATTTGGAAATAATAAGACAGATATTGCCGTGCCTCTTGAATAAAGAAGATAGTAAGCCGAAACTAGTTAGTAATTCAATTTGAAATAAGATCATAACCAAGTCAAATTGAGGTTGGTAGCTTGATAAAGTTATTAATTTAATATAATTGGGAAATTATGCTAATAAAAATCAGCAAGTTGCTGCGATAGCTGGCTATTTGTTAACTACCTACTTTGATAAATTAATAGAATATGAGTTTATAAAATTAAAACATTTGTGAATTTATGCAAGTAAAAGTGGTTAAGTTAATATAGGACTCGACTAATTTGGAAATGATTAAATAGATGTTACCCCCCAAACTAAAGAAGTAAGTAAGCCGAACCAGTTAGTAATTCAATTGGAAAAATATCGTAAGCAAGTCAAATTGAGGTCGGTAGCTTGATAAAGTTATTAATTTAATATAATTGGTAATGCTAATAAAAATCAGTAGGTTGTCACGATCGTCAGCAATTTTGTAACTATCTCCATTGCTTAAAAAACCAAATTTGAATTGAGAAATTTAAACCATTTTGTAATTTTATGCGAATAAAAATGATAAGGTCAATACAAGATTCAACTAATTTGGAAATAATCTTATGAATATTGCTATGCCACTTGAATAAAGAAGTTAGTAAGCCGAAATCGGTTAGTAATTCAATTGGAAAAAAAGATCGTAAACAAGTCAAATTGAGATCGGTAGCTTGATTTGGGAAATTATGCTAATAAAAAGTCAACAAGTTTTCAGGATAGCTGATAATTTGGTAACTACCCGCATCGGTAAATTAATCGAATCTAATTGGTAATCTAAAACTAATTGGTAGCTTAACCATATAACATTTGATGAATAACTCAAACTAAAGTTGGTAATTTTATATAAGAGTTAGTAAACTTATATTGTCGGGACACTAATGAAAATATATATTGATATTTTCAATTAGGAATCATAAGTGAATCGAGTGAGAGTTGGTAACAAAAGCTAATAGACAACTAATCAGAGAAAAGTTGACAAATAACTCGGACAAGGTCGTTAATTTCGAGAGTTAGTACATATAAAACTTTGGTAGATTGTGCAAATAATAATCAATAAATTTAAAAGGGTTTCTAACTCACTGACAAACAATATAATATAAAAGCACTTACCAGTCATATATTCCATCTATTCTTACGAAAATTTACCAAGCATTCTTGTTTTCTTTCTTCAGAAACGAAACAATACACTTTCTCCCTTTTCCGCAAAAGAAACAATACATTTTTTTGCTTCTTGAAGGCTCTAAAAAGGTTCACATACGCATCGCTTGCTTGGAATTTAATTTAAATTCATGTGGACATTTATTTTATCGCAAAAGGAATCATCATGTATTTGGCGCAAATTAAAGAAAACCATCTTTTCAAGTCGCTCCGAAAGCAAAAACAAAAAGAAAAAAATTGTAACAAAAGCAAGTAATTTTAAGGTTGTTTCGAAGCTTGGATAGATTAATTTCTTTTAGTATCGTTTGGTGTTATATAAATAACGTTTGTCATTTTATAAACCACAACGTCGGACCGACAATTTAACATGTTGTAACTAAATCAAAATGAATGAACGCGAATTTTACATACATAAATGCTATATATGGCATGACTGACAATTATCGTCGGTCGTTGCAATGATGGATGGCGTGGGAGAGGACAAGAATCCAGTTTCAGGATTCATCTCCGATGGAAATGCGCATCAATTTGCAACGCAATAATCATTTCTCTCTCCAAACTCAGGTGTGGGCCAACGAACTCGAGACCAATCAAACCAATAATTCAACCAGTCGCAAAAGAAAGCAACCACCATATTCAACCGGCCAATTAAACATTATGATTAAAAAAATAAAATATCAGAAAAGCTTGCTCAGATAATTTATATTTGATTGCTTGTTTCATTGAAGTGGTTCAGGAGTTCACCCAAACCTATGGATCAACCCAAATTAATTTCTCCCTTAAGATAAAAATAAATTGTGAATTATATCGATGGTCTTTCACTCGAGGCTTCAATTAGATTTTTCGCTTTGTGCATTCTCTTAAGGTCATCTCATAGCACATACTCTGACGATACATGTGAAACATGAGGGCTGTCTCTAATGGTTTGATTTGTGCTCGATGCTTAAAAATGAGTAATTCTAGCATTACATGCTCGTTAAAATAGATTCAACTATATCACTTCGTGGTGGGCGAGTTGGTTAGGGCGCATGATGGTCGGGGTTCGATTCCCCTCCTCGTCACATTGCGCGACTTAAGTGGGGTGCCATGGGTGGTGGGTCCCCACGCTAGTGCTCTCCCGGGTTTATATCGCCGGCTGTCGGCTGTACGTCGATTCCCAGGTTGCTAAAAAAAAATAAGAATAGATTCAACTATGTAGGCATTGATAGACTATGATTTTAATAGATTAATCTATACTGTTAGATCAGATTGGAAGAAAGGTAAGTGCAATCTCATTTTCAAATAATGTAGCAACTGACTTTTTGTGGAAATTTAGTACCACATAAGAACTTTATTTATACTTACTATTAATGTCATAAAACAGTCAGCAACGACCATAACAATTTGAAGATTTATTCGCCCGGATTCGTTACAGTTGAAGACCACCATCTAAATTTCAGCAACAATTATAGGTGAACTTACAACCAACGTTACACGTTTTACGCCGAAAAAAGTCAAAGTGCTCATGCGGTTTTCGACAAAGAAAAAAGTCAAAACTCAAAGTAAAAGCGACTTCAAATGGACTTTTGCTCTACATTGGGATTTTGCTGGTAAACACTAAACTTATTTTTTAAAAAGATTGTCGTTGTTTACCTAATTGAAAGAAAGATTGTCGTTGTTGAACACTACCTGAATAAAAGAAAGATTATTGTTGTTTCGATTCGGTAAAGTTGTGTTTGTTTCACGAAAAATATTTTAAAAAAAATCATCACCTGCATCGTGTGTAAAAATGAATGAACGAAATATATTTTCATTATTTTAAAAAATAATTAAACATAATTAAATATTGATAATGAAAATATTTTTAGTAATCATTATTTCAAGCGATATAAGCTACCATGTAATTAATTTTTGGAGTTATAAAAGGAGATTAAATTTTCATATAAGAAAGTAGCATCTATACTAAGGTGAGCACAGGAATCGGATTGGCATGCTGTCTTATGCTCACCTTCTGGGTGGATTGCAGTGTTTCTCAATTCCAAATTTTCATAATTAGGAATAATCAATACCGTCGAATAAGCATCGGCTAACTCTGTGCCAGAAGCCGCGGTAATACAGAGGATGCAAGCGTTATCCGGAATGATTGTGCGTAAAGCGTCTGTAGGTGGCTTTTTAAGTCCACCGTCAAATCCCAACCTAGGTTCGTGCTGCTCTCTCGACGAGGTTTATTGCCGGCGATGCTTGAAGACGAATCGGCTCTTTCCATCCTTGGAGGTGGAATAGTTTTTTCAATTTCAGGTGTAGAACCGAATTGACCAGAAGATTAATGCGAAAAAAAGAAAGAAAAAGAAACTGTTAAAACCCTAAATCAGATCGGTCCAACTTAAGAATCGGATTAATTATGATGGAACGGGCCAATCCGAAAACCGATCGTCCCTAATCATGCACGATCACCCGGTCGTCTCTCACGCGATTAGCATCGCTTTCACGCAAGAACAGGAATTTGAGAGAAGAAAACAATAGAAAAAAAGGGAGGAACAAGTGGTGTGCGAGAGTCCAGCGGAGCTGGAAGCGCGTTATCGGCTGTAGTCCAGCGCACGAGCGCGGGGGGCAGCGACGAGGAAAGCAGGTTCGGGAAACCGATCGAAAGGAAACCCACGACGCCACGCCCCTGCCCGAATCCGACCGTACCCCAAAGGCCTCGCCTTTATATATATACGCGCACACACCTCCCGCAACATTCGCCAATTCGCAGCACGACCCTCGTCCTTCGCCCCCATCGTCAGCTTCACTCTCTCGCCGAGAAGTGCGGCGGAGAGAGAGAGAGAGAGAGGCGACCCACGTTGTGTATGTACATTGCCGCGATCGGGGTAGAAGAGAGAGAGAGAGAGAGAGAGAGAAGTGAAGAGACCCAGTCGCAGATGGTGCGAATTCCAGGCTGCTTCGGCGACCTAGCAAGATTTCGTCATACCGGGTCGTGAAGTTTTCTTCCTTTCTCGTCTCTCGCCGGTTCGAGGTTTTATATGGGGAGTGGAGGTTTCGTTGACGGAGTACGCCGCTGGTTCCATCAACGTCGCGCGTCCGCGTCCACGTCCCTGGCCGGTGGTCACGATCCGAGAGGCGACGACAGCGAAAGGGATTGCGGTCTCGGCGAGGGCAGCGGTGCTCCCGTGAGCGAGTCACGCGCCAAGCGGTCGTCGGCGATAAGAGGAGGAGGAGGAGGAGGGGAGGAGGAAGAAGGAGAGCGAGAGCTTTCGGTCGTCGAGGATTTCGACCTCTCCGGCTTGACCTCCATCAAGGTGCCCAAGCGGAATTACTTCAGTTTCGGTCCCATGGCCGTCGCTTCCCATAAAAAGGTCAGCTTTTCTTTTTACGAATTATGATCCCGTTGAGCACCCTGTGGCAATTTGCTGATTTTACTTGGTGGGTCTGGTTTATCTGTTTCTGTTTGTCGGTTTTGAGAATGGGGTTGGAGTGGGCTTTTACCGATGTAGTATGGATTAGGCTGGTGGGCGTTGTGTCGATACGACGAAAGCTGTGTGATTTATTGCCCCTTTGAATATTCGTTTAATGGGTACGAATAGGATCATCCGGAAGAATCTTATCATGGGCAGTTTTCATTTGATTCCACCGTATTGGTTGACTTCTGATTGAGCAGGAGATAGTTCGCATTGGAGTTCGGGCTCCGTTGGTAGATTTGTCTCGTCCGAGTCTTTCAGAATTCATGATGTGGATCTCAGTTGGTTGAAATTTGTAAGAAAGAACTATAGATTCCTATGGATACCCAGTGGTCATTATAACTGAGAAGTGGGGTTGAAATATTCTTAGATTAATGATTGTTTGAAGGACGGTGATATAATGGCACTTCTATTTTAGGGGGTCCTTCTTGTCATGTATTTGCACTGAGAGATCTGGAAGTATTCAATACCTGGAGACTCATGATCTTTCTTCATCGATTAATTTCTTAGCTTTAACCCCTCTCTGTTGTTTGTCAATCCTGATCAACTTTAACGGTCTTCAATATGCTGGACTGTTTCTATATCCATGGTGTCACCACGGGTGTTATTGTCAGTGTCATAGATAGCTGGTAGGATTTCATAATGAAAGTTGCAAGTCAACCTTACCTTTTGAGAGCGGTCCTTTTCTCATCTGATGTATCTACATTCATTGCTCGTTCATTAATTGATGTATGATCTGTTGAAGTTCATTAGTGACAATTTGGTATTGCATCCAGTTTCATCTTTCAAAAAGCTTTTCTGTAGCATGTATGTAGTACTTAAACTGTTAATTTACCATCACTAGTCTTATCAGACATGCTGCTGCAGAATGTAATCCTTATAATGGTGTGAGAAGGAGGGAGGAAATTTTGTCCTCCCCTTCTGTATATGACTAATGGTTGCCTAGTCTTAATGCAGGGAGCTCTCGAAACAGAATTTTTTACTGAGTATGGTGAGGCTAGCCGTTACCATATTCAAGAAGTGATTGGGAAAGGAAGTTATGGAGTTGTTGCTTCTGCAGTCGATACTCGTACTGGAGAAAAAGTTGCCATTAAGAAAATCAATGATGTCTTTGAGCATGTTTCTGATGCCACCCGGATTTTGAGAGAGATCAAGCTCCTCCGGTTGCTTCGCCATCCTGATGTCGTGGAAATTAAACATATAATGCTTCCTCCATCACGGCGAGAATTCAAGGATATCTATGTTGTTTTTGAGCTGATGGAATCGGATCTTCACCAAGTAATTAAGGCTAATGATGATCTTACACCCGAACATTACCAATTTTTCTTGTACCAACTCCTCCGCAGTCTTAAATATATACATTCAGGTGGGTCTACCTTGTTGTTTTGGTTGACTTCTTTCTTCTAGATGAATTTACATTTTCTTTCTCCCCTAATATTGCAGCGAATGTATTCCATCGCGATTTGAAACCAAAAAACATTCTTGCAAATGCTGACTGTAAATTGAAGATTTGTGATTTTGGGCTTGCACGAGTATCTTTCAATGATGCCCCATCATCTATTTTCTGGACGGTAAGTGGTCCATCCCTACTGAGACAATATATGTTACTTAAAGGTCTTGATATCTTTATAACGTTGCTCTTCACAAGATCCTTCATTAGGTACCTATCTGGTAAATTTCTTATTTGTGTGCAGGATTATGTTGCTACTCGATGGTATAGAGCTCCTGAACTCTGTGGCTCCTTTTTCTCCAAGGTAAGCTGCTGTTGTATTTGCATTGTATATAACATACTGGTTCTTTTTTAGGAAAGATGTTCAAAAATGTAGATTTCACATGCTAATTATTAGAAGTATCTATGTCCGTAGAGTATAATATATTGAACTTTATATATATTTCCTTCTTCATTGTTAAGTTGGATTATGCCCTTTCATATGCATGTCATTAAGAATAGGCACATTACTGTTGCCTTGGGTGCATGAGATTCTATTAATTGTTAATCATTTTATGGACTATCTTGCAAGTTCTCAGTTGTTTTGTTGTTGCTTTCTAGTACACCCCTGGAATTGATATCTGGAGCATAGGATGTATATTTGCGGAGATGCTCACGCGAAAGCCCCTGTTTCCGGGTAAAAATGTGGTGCACCAACTGGATATCATGACTGATCTACTTGGAACTCCTCCACCTGAGACCATTGCAAGGGTTAGTTATAGAAAGCAGTTATAGGTGCATTTTGGATAATAATATTTTGCTTCCTCGAACTTCACTCTTATCTTGTCGCTGCAAACTATTCTGCTCAATTAATTAATTTAGCACCCATTTTGTATCTGTGTTAATTTTCACAAGATTAACATCACCTAATGAAGCAATTGGCTTCCTTCTTTTACCTTAGTTAATGATTTATATCTTGTAATATTGGCAGATTCGCAATGAAAAAGCAAGAAGGTACCTCAGTAGCATGAGGAAGAAGCAACCAGTTCCTTTCTCCCAAAAATTTCCTAACGCAGATCCATTGGCCCTGCCATTGCTGGAGCGTCTACTTGCGTTTGATCCTAAAGATCGTCCAACCGCTGAAGAGGTCAGGCACAGTTAAATGGCTTTCTGAATTGATTGATGAATCTACTCCTAAATTCTGATGATGGAGCAGATGCAGTTAAACATCTGACAGCTGTTTGCAGCTAGCATGCTTTGATTTTATTCTTTAATCAGGTCCTCATCGATATTTTTGTTCTCCAAACACAGGCCCTAGCTGATCCTTATTTCCGTGGACTGGCGAATGTGGATAGGGAACTATCTACTCATCCCATTTCGAAGCTGGAGTTTGAGTTTGAAAGGAGAAAAGTCACAAAGGATGATGTCAGAGAGTTAATCTACCGTGAGGTTTGCTACAAAATCTGAGCACCACTTCAACTTTCTGGTTGCTGTCACCCATCGTTTTTAACAGTGATTTATCGTGAATTCGAAGTATACAGATTCTAGAGTATCATCCTCAAATGCTCCAGGAGTATCTTCGTGGCGGTGATCAAATGAGCTTTATGTACCCAAGGTGTGATCTCTTCTTTCTTTTTTCTCCTTCTATATATATATATATATTGTTTTGTTTTGTTTTGTTGGTTGGGGGTGGGGTTGGAGATGCTTGGGAAGGTGCAGCGATAAGGATTGAAGAGTTTGTTGCTTATTATTCACACATATTCATTCATTTATTTGCTGTAGTAGGTGGCGTGCTTGTCCAGGTCTCTAGATTGAGTAATATTGATTCCAAACCATATATGAGAGGATCTGTGGTTATCTGCTTTGCCTAGTGTCTTGAATTTGGTTTCTTATAGTCTATGGTTTATTTTGATTTTTTTCTCTTAATGTCATGCCTCATATACATGCGCAAGCCATGTATATCGAAGTGTGCATATCATATCCTTGCAGCTTTCCTTATGGTTATACTGTGTTTTAGCAACCATTAATCCTCTGTTGTATTTTTTTCTGTTAATTAGTGGTGTTGATCGGTTTAAGAGGCAGTTTGCACATCTTGAGGAGCACTATGGGAAAGGTGAAAGAAGTACTCCCCTACAGAGGCAGCATGCTTCTTTGCCTAGGTACGTGTATTATGAGATTGAGTATTTTTCTTTTGAGTTTGAGAGATGCATAATCAGATTCATAGCTTGGATTGTAGGTTTAGTTTCCCTGTACCTATCTTCAGCTTAACAAATGGACGCAATAGTTTTGTACAACCCTTTTCAGCTTATCTCCTATTATCTTCTCGGATGACAAATGTGCTATGTAATTTTTAGTGAATGTGACTTACCTTCTGTTTTTTCCCGCCTTCAGACAGAGGGTTTGCCAACCTAAGGATGAAGCTGCTGGACCTAAAATTGATAATGAAAAGCGGAGCACAGATTCTGTAGCTACGACTCTTCATAGTCCTCCGAGGATGCATCAGTCTAATGGTACAGAAAATGGGGACGCACAAAATGGCCCTTACACAACAAACTGCAATGCTCGAAGCTTGTTGAAGAGTTCTAGCATAAGTGCTTCCCAGTGCGTTGTTGTCAAGGGAAGGGAAGCCGAGGTGAGTTAGATCTAAACTTGCGGTTGCTTATGTGAGTTCAATCGCCCTGTGGGGATGCAATCCTATTGATGGCTATAGCCTGTTTTGTTAAATTAGGGGATTGAGATAAGTTTCAAGCATTTTCAAAATCCAAGATGCCTTTGTAAAATTGTATGACAGGTTTTTCTGGGACATTTTGAGAACCCAATATCAATCGATGCATTCTTTTCTTGTAAACTATCATAATTGGTTCTTGTGATTTAGTTCCTACTTTAACTTTTGACCCGCATATTTGAGTATGTTGGAATTGATGCTAGTGTTTAGCTGCCGTTATTTTTTTCTTCTTCCATTTGGAAGGTCATTTGTCTCGTGGAACATCTCTTTCTGCACGTAAATGGTAGTTGGATGTCATGTATGTGTCTGGCTCGAATAGTTCAGTTCTATAATTTTTTTTTTCTGCTGGATAAGGCACATCCCTAGGTGGTTCTTTTCACTTCAACATGTAGTAGCTCAGCTTTCGAATGTGTCCGAAAGATTTTTCTTCCCTGCATATTTCCTGAGAAATCCCTGTAAAAGTTTATGTGCTTACTGGATTCTTCCCTTGTCCTTTTGGGTGGTCTTTGCTAAATTTTCGATTATCCAGTAATCAAGCGTACTTTTACAATTTATGTTAAGTATATCTTACCATCTCTTGCACGTTCCTTTTTCTCCCCCTCTTGCCCCTGTTTCGACAGCAGGCGGAACCAACTGCAGAGGCTGACGATGAGGCTGTCGATGCTTTGTCTCTAAAGGTTGCGGCACTTCATCCATGATCACTTTCATTAACCAATCTCAGAGGAGGTCGAGGGAGGCCATTTTTGGTGCTCGGTCCATCACCAGTTCAGCGCCCAAATCACATGGAAGGGTGCTTCTTGATGATCTGCATTGACAGATCTTCCTCTAATTCAAGCTAATAGAGCTTCAACGTCGGGGCCTCGTCATGGTAACGCCCCCTTCTTTCGTATTAGATAGCTATGCTCACTCAGTACACGTTGTATGACTTATTAACTATTTAGCCCAGAACAGTTCTGCTTTGCTGTATAACAGTAGCTGATGCTGCGGAGAAGCTTTCTTGTGTTTGAAAAGATAGGTGATTCGGTGTTGTGCTGAAAACGAAGAACCTCTGGTGACATTAAACATATGAAAATGAGACTAGCTGTGTTCCACGTATCTTTTGTATGGTCGAATCTATACGTCACCTTTGTTGTTTTCTTCCCAAAATTGGAGGACCACTTGCACATACGCAGTGAAGACAACTACGTAGTACCTACCTTGTAATTTCCTCTCTGTCGTTTCGGCGGGAGTCGTTCAATCATTGCCTTTACTTCCATTTCAAGGCCACTTTGTGAAGGACTTTTAGTGTAACTAATTGGTGGGTCTCAAATGCATATACTAATGTAATAAGTCCTTACTTCAGAAACCAACTCCAAATCAAGTAAAATTATTTAGATCGCTGCTAACTGTTTTACGAAACTTAGGCTAATAGAAGAGAACGTGATTTAACATTTGAAACTTTAACAATATTTCTAAAGTTTGTAATTCTCTGATTTCACAATGGCTAGCTTCACTATGGGGGAGATGTTAGGTAACCATATGGTTGGTTGAAAGAGGTGATGTTCACATTCTAGTGAGGTTAATTCGACGTGGTGTTTGAAAAATTATATGGCCTTAAGAATTGCAAAATTATGTAAAACACGAATACCACATGAAATCGATTAATTAAAATTGTTGATAAGGTTAAAAAATTAGGAAAATTGATATTGTGACTACACATACCATTTCTAAAAGTATAACCATAAGTATTCGTCCTCGATTTATGTCAATTCAGCATATCCAAATATATAAATCGAAAGGTCAAGTATATCAAATTTAATTGTATCGACATTTAATCAGTAAAATAGGTGAATTGGCATACATCCTGTGCTTTTATGAATCAAGACCGAGAATCTAAATATTACTCATAATTGAGGTAATTCTTAATAATATAAGATACTTGAACTTTTCGACTTAATTAATCCCTCCACAAACTGCCCGGTCTGTTGTACACTCAATCATAGGATGTTGGAAATGATGTTCAAGGTTAATATGAGTGAGAGATGTTGTGATTGAACATTGGTTTATTGCCATCCAGACAAATGGTTTTTATTTAGAAATAATTGTGAAAATTATCTTCAACTTTGCTCTTCATATCAAATACCTCCTCAAATTGCAAAATCAACATTTTGCATCTTCCTAACTTAAAAAAGACCAATTTGCTTTTGTGCATACCCAAAATCTACACCTGAACCTCTCCACCACTCTCTTCCCCTACCCTTTCTCTCTCCTCACACGACAGCATAGCACAGCACAGCACAACAACGATCGAGAGCCAGCCACTCCCATAACATTGAGCCATCACTTGACGCCGCGACCCGACCCCGACGTCGACGACGGCACCCTCGCCCTCGCTTGCCGCCGGGACCTTTCTCCCCACATCCCTGCTTCTGTCAGTGATGAGGTTGTTCGACCTTGATTGAGCCCGAGTTTTGGTTTGGCTATGGCCATCAACCTCGGAAGGACCAACGGCAGCGTGCGCGGTGGAGAGGGGGAGAGACATGGCGGTGGGCGTGTCGGATTGAGTAAGCCTCTCGAGCGAGGGGAAAGAGTGTGACTAGGTGTCGAGTTTCTTTTGGGTGGGAGTAGGTTGTGAAATAAAATGGCAATTCGATAAATTATGTACGGGTGAGAGATGCAACTCGAGATTGATCCTAAAAAGTGAGGATGATAATTGTTAATTTCAATCTGACGACGAGGGTATTTAATATGAGAGTAAAGTTGAAAATGATTTTTTGTCAATTTCCCTTTGTTTTACTCATAAGAGATGGAGGAGCAAACGGATGACATGGATGTTCCTAAAGCCTCCAACTACTCCTGATTTTAATCATGGTTTGAACGGTCAAAATAATGCACATGACGAAAGTACTAATGTTCGTATGTAAACTTCATAAAGTTCAGATGACGTGATTAACTTGATATTATTGGTGGTCAAATCATGCCATCATCATCTCCTCCGGTCCTTGTCTAGAGGTAACTGGTTGCCCTAACTCCAAGAAGATAAAAAAAAGAAATCAATCAAGCACGTTGCCTAGGAACATGCATCTTTCAAAATCATCCAAGGACATATCCTAGAAAATAGTTTATAATTTTTCACAACCTACTTAAATTTTTTTGGATGGAGTTGGTGGCGGCCGGCCTTGTCATTTCTCCAATCAACCTCTATTAAATAACCGACCAAGATATATGTCCTCTGATCTTGGACATACGTGCGATTTATTTATTAATTTTGCAATAGTAAATGCTCGCGGTGCAGTCAACAATGGACTAATTTGCCGGTGCTTGATTAATTTGATTTATCGAGTTGTGTGTGTGTGTGTTTTTTTTTGGGTGATTGAGGAACCGCCGGAGACTCCCTTACGGGGGTCACACCGCCCTCTGATGTCCGGTGGCATTGTCGGATGTCGTCGCAAGTCACTATTTATCGAGTTGTGTGTTGTTGCTCAAGAACGTGGAAATTAGTATGTGAGATGCTCATGCTCGGTGCAGGCAGAAGAACGAAAATCGATATTGTCATTGCACTAAATAAATCATGGATTTAGGGTTGGTGGAGAATGGGTTTCATTTCACTTCTTTTTTCAATGGGCCACACCAATGCCGATTTGCCCTTTTTTTTGGGTCCTTTGGGTGCACCCATTAGCAATGCTGATTACGAATAGGAACGATGGATGAAATCCAAGGCATCCACCTCTTCAAATTTCAAATAGGAGTGCATGCGTGGACGTCAAGTGGGGAAAATTATTTAAAAAGTCTTTTATCAATTTAATATTAAAAATTTTAATTTTATCAATTGAGTTTTAAACTTTTTCATATTATGTTAATTAAGTCTATCTGATTAATTTTAATTGGAAATCACTGATATGAATAATGGAGCAGAGTTTCACAATGTGCGCATAGCACATAGCACATAGCACACATAGTAACGTATAAAACTGATATGAGATAGGATTGGATTTAGAAAAAGAAAAAAGACTAATGGTTTTGTTTCTTGGTGTTGCGATTCTCTCAAGGTGTTTGGTATGGGGAAAATTAAAAAAAAAATTCTTAATCTATTGCAATTGTGTTAATTTAGTCTTAATTTTTTTTGGACAATTCAATCCCAAGCCTTTTGCAATTATACCAATTGAGTCCATCCAACTAATTTTGGCTAGTTGATGCTGACTTGGACTCCAACCAAGTTGATGTGGACAATTTTTAATAATAATTTTCAATTTTTTTTCTAATTTTTTTTTTCTTTTGTTTTTCCTTTTCTTCCCCTTTCCTTGTTCTCCTTCATAGTGGCCAGTGAGGCTTCGACAAGGCTTGCTAGCCATAGGTGAGGACCGCGAAGCACTTGCAAGCCACTAGAGAGGGTCATAATCCTCGCTCGGCCTCACCTAGGTTTGGGTGGCCTTCCTGATCGCGAGCAAAGACGACCTTACTTGCGATTGGCGAGGCCATGGCTGCTTTTGCTTGGCCTTGGCCAGGGCCTAATGGTTTATTTAAATAGCCACCTCTAGTCCGGCCCCAACACCGATGGCAACAACCTCGCCTTCACCTACCGCCTGCACCCTTCTCCACTTATCTTTCTTTCTCTCTATATATGACGAGTCGTGACGACGAGGCCAAGTGAGCTCGGCATAAGTCCGCGCCTCACAGTTGCCGAGGCTTTAAGAGGATGGCCTTGAGCTCGAGGGCCACGATCGGTTGTGAACCTTTGCGATAGTCTCGCCAGCCGCACAACCTCTATAGTAGAGCTCGGCCATGGTCTCCAAATCGAGGTCATGATCTAGCCTTGAGCTAGTCTGGCATGGATCAGTGACTTCAGAATCTTAGATTTGAGGTCAGTGATGGTCTCCGATGGAGCAACAAAGGCGCGCCTGTTGGAGAGGTTCGGACATGATGCTGGATGTGTTGGACTGAGTACTTCTCTTTAGGGAGAACGTGGGTGGGTGTTGGGTTTGTCAAGGGTGGGGGTAGTTTGGGAAATAAAATGCCACTTCAGTAAATTATATAAGGGCGAGGGACCTCAGTGAAAATCCATCGTAGAAGCGAGGATGAATAAAATGCCAATTTGGTAAATTATGTAAGAGTGAGAGATGCCAGTGATAATTCATTGTAAAAAGTGAGGATGAATAATTATAGGTTTTGAAATGTGATGAGTATATTTGATACGGAAAGTGAAGTTGAAGATGATTTTTGTAATTTTCCTTTTTTCTCACTCTCAAGAGATGGATAAACAAAACACCCTTTTAAATTATCATGTAAACGTGCACATACAATTTCTATGGATAAACAAAACACGACTGAATGATACTCTACATTGAAAATTACACCTTGACATTTTTCTCTTTTTAAGTCACAAGAGATGTAGAAGCTAACACTAAACTGGGGTGTTGTATAAACCTCCCACTCCTACTTTTAAATACTCGCAAGCATGCAACTCTGATGTGGGATTGAAGCCCCACCTCTGGAGAGTCCAAACGAAACGCCTAACCTCTTATAGATAATTCCATTGGGTTAGTTAAGGTCATGTCTTGAGCTCCAAATTTGATAGTAATACCAAGATCTAAATGGCGGTTTTAACACCCAAAAAAATGCATTTGGATGAATGAAGATACATAAAAAGTGTTGAGTCATTTTTATTTATGATAAGGTGAAAGTAGTGCTTGAGAAGCTGTTACATAGAGTATTTTAGTTCTAATGTTTCTATGGAAAAGCTCACAAAATCCAGATGATGTGATTAACTCGATTGTTCCATGTGTAATTTCAATGTAGAGTATAATACAGTTTTTTTAGGGGACCACCCTTTTACTCACAATAGATGTAGAAGCTAATGCTAAACTCGGGTGTTTTATAAACCTCCCACTCCTACTTTTAAATAGTCGTCCACATGCAACTCTGACGTGGGATTGAAGCCCCACCTCTGGAGAGTCCAAACGAAACGCCTAACCTCTTATAGATAATTAAATTGGGTTAGTTAAGGTCATGTCTTGAGCTCCAAATTTGATAGTAATACCAAGATCTAAATGGTGGTTTTAACACCCAAAATAATGCATTTGGATGAATGAAGATACATAAAAAGTGTTGAGTCATTTTTATTTATGATAAGGTGAAAGTAGTGCTTGAGAAGCTGTTACATAGAGTCTTTTAGTTCCTAATGTTTCTATGGAAAGCTCACAAAATCCAAATGATGTGATTAACTTGATTGTTCCATGTGTAATTTCAATGTAGAGTATAATACAGTTGTGTCAGGGGACCACCCTTTTACTCACAATAGATGTAGAAGCTAATGCTAAACTCGGGTGTTTTATAAACCTCCCACTCCTACTTTTAAATAGTCGTCCACATGCAACTCTGACGTGGGATTGAAGCCCCACCTCTGGAGAGTCCAAACGAAACGCCTAACCTCTTATAGATAATTAAATTGGGTTAGTTAAGGTCATGTCTTGAGCTCCAAATTTGATAGTAATACCAAGATCTAAATGGTGGTTTTAACACCCAAAATAATGCATTTGGATGAATGAAGATACATAAAAAGTGTTGAGTCATTTTTATTTATGATAAGGTGAAAGTAGTGCTTGAGAAGCTGTTACATAGAGTCTTTTAGTTCCTAATATTTCTATGGAAAAGCTCACAAGATGATGTGATTAACTCGATTGTTCCATGTGTAATTTCAATGTAGAGTATAATACAGTTGTGTCAGGGGACCACCCTTTCACTCACAACAGATATAGAAGCTAATGCTAAACTCGGGTGTTATATAAACCTCCCACCCCTACTTTTAAATAGTCGTCCACATGCAACTCTGACGTGGGATTGAAGCCCCACCTCTGGAGAGTCCAAACGAAACGCCTAACCTCTTATAGATAATTCCATCGGGTTAGTTAAGGTCATGTCTTGAGCTCCAAATTTGATAGTAATACCAAGATCTAAATGGCGGTTTTAACACCCAAAATAATGCATTTGGATGAATGAAGATACGTAAAAAGTGTTGAGTCATTTTTATTTATGATAAGGTGAAAGTAGTGCTTGAGAAGCTTTTACATAGTCTTTTAGTTCCTAATGTTTCTATGGAAAAGCTCACAAAATCCAGATGATGTGATTAACTCGATTGTTCCACGTGTAATTTCAATGTAGAGTATTATACAGTTGTGTCTGGGGACCACCCTTTCACTCACAAGAGATGTAGAAGCTAATGCTAAACTCGGGTGTTGTATAAACCTCCCACTCCTACTTTTAATTAGTCGCCCACATGGAACTTTGACGTGGGATTGAAGCCCCACCTCTGGAGAGTCCAAACAAAACGCCTAACCTCTTATAGACAATTCCATTGGGTTAGTTAAGGTCATGTTTTGAGCTTCGGATTTGATAGCAATTGCAAGATCTAAATGGTGGTTTTAACACCTAAAATAATGCATTTGGGTGAATGAAGACACAAGAAAAGTGTGAGTCATTTTTATTTATGATAAGATGAAAGTAGGTGCTTGAGAAGCTGTTACATGGATTTGTTCAGTTCCTAATGTTTCTATGGAAAAGCTCACAAAATTAAGATGATATGATTAAGTTGATTGTGACGGCCAAATCATCATGCAATCATTATCTCCTCCAGTGCTCCCCATCTGGAGGTAGCTGGCTGCTCTAACTCCAATAAGGACTTAAAAAGGAAATTAATGAAGCACGTTTCCCTAGGAACCCGCATCTTTGAGAACCACAATACATAGTGATTACTTTAATCTATTTATTTAATCTTTCTTTTTGCAGTGGAAAATTTGCCAGTGATCGTGGGTTGCTAGCAAAAAGAACAACGAAATTTTATAGTGATGTCTAATAATAAATGAATAAATCATGGACTTTGGGGGAGTTGGTGGAAGATGATGAGCTTCATTTGAGTTTTTTTTTTCTTAATGCCGATTACGAATTTAGTAATCAGGCTGCGATGGGAGGGTAGGTGAGAAGTCAATCTTTGGGGTAAAAAAAGGGGTCAAAGGTAATGAAAAGTGAGTTTTGATTGGTGATTTTCCAAAAAGATGGCCTTCAAGTTAATGGAGACGTCAAAAGTAGAGAAAAGAAATAAGAGACTATGTACATTTTCAATGGCCCTCAACTTTGCCCAGAAATTCCAAAAAAAGAGATAAAAAAATGAACAGAAAAAGCTATGAAAAAGATGAAGGGGGCGTTCCGAGAATCGAACTCGGGACCTCTCGCACCCAAAGCGAGAATCATACCACTAGACCAAACGCCCAGTTCCCGATCGTTGCTCTAAGAAATTGTATATATTTATAAATATGAAAAGCATATCCCAGTATCTAAATCATTTTCTTATTTTTCCTTTCTTTTCAAGCATTGGTAGCTCCTGCCGTGTCTTATATTATTTGTCAAATAATAACGATACCGAGAAGATAAAATTGAATTAGCGGAATTTTTAATTTTTTTTTTCGAGAATAAATATTTATCACGTATCTAAGGAAATTGAAATGGGAGTTGAAGATCTTCACGACCTCATCAGCCTCCAGGTTTAGGGGCTGGTAGATCCAAAGAGGCAACCAAAGTTGTAGATTTCCTAGCAATTTTGCACATTCTCTTGTATATGTATATGTGTATGTGTATGTATATGTATATGTATACGTGTAAGGATTATCATGTTGTGGTGCAAGATAAAAGGGGCATTTTGACTGATGGTGCCAAAAATATTTGTATTCCAGAATTACTAGCATTTTTTTTGTTCAGCCACGTGTATTCCTAAATTTTGGCGCTCATTTATGAAGATTTTGGTGGGCCTCCAGTGGGCCCACCTAAGAAATCCCATAAACCAATAAACCTCCCTAGATGGTTTCGAATTCCCTACCTCTCTATTACCACGTGAGAATAGTGCCTACTAGAGCAACCCTCCGGTGGTGGTCGAATTATTGGCATTTAAAAGCAACATTTAAAATGTTGCATTCTTGATTTATCCAATCAATTTTACCCATGTAGTGGTAAGGGTGGTCACAGTTCGGCTCGTTTTAAGCATACTCCAATTTGAATTTAACTTATCCATTTGTTGGCGGTAGCAATTTTTTTTTTTTGCTCTATTGAATAGGAAGAACATTTATAGAAGGAATTGAGTTGCTCAAGCTCTCCAGACATTAATTCAACGTTCATTGAACCATTATTAATTCCCATAAGCTAATCATGGGCTTTTACCAAAGAATAATAAAATCCTAAAGTGCGTTCGTCATCATTAATTAACCTTTTCGGTCTTAATTTTTGGATGAAAAGTCATGGATATGATGGTTGTGATTAGTAGTTTCTTACTGAATCCGTTATCATGTCAAGATTGGAAACACATTAAACCTTAAAAATGGTTTTTTCCCCCTTGTAAGAAAGTCTTTTACATCCATATTGCCACTAAAATTTCCATAGTCACTTTTTAACCATTCAGAACTAGTTGCCCATCTTTCACAATGTACGAAAGTCTGATTTCCAGATTTCACTTGCACATTATGAAACTAGGGTTCACAAGCATTCCAAGGCATAAGAAAAAGTGGGCCGACAGGACGTTGGATGGGAAAGTAATCGTTGGTCGATCGAATTTTGGTCAAACCTTTTAATACCCAAAAAAGATCCAAGAGCTTGAAACTATATCTAGAGGTCTTGGAATCAAATGGAACTTTTAAGATCTCCAAGTTGTAGTAAATGATCTTTTTTCCTTGAATGTCTCAAGTCACCGAAACAACGTTTGATTCATATATCATGTCTTAGACCTCGGTACAGGCAAAAACCTTAGTTTCGTGATTTTGCAATTTTATCTAGCGAAATTGAGCTTCTTGAAAAGCTCTTGACACAAACAACCCGACATGGTAAAAATCAAGTGAATCGAACATTAGACAAAGAAAAAGTGGGCAAAATTTGAGGTGCTGCAATGTTGGCCTCGGAATTTTTACATATTTCTGTAAAAATGCATCCGGTGGAAAGTATTTTTCTAGACAAGCAAATCAAAAAAAGAAAGTTTTCATCTGATAAGTGAATTAAATTCAATTACCAAAATTAAAAACTATATACATCTCAGTGCATTGATCCTGTCAAAGGAACGATTTTTCGTGCAACAATTTTAAAGCCTAATTTTTGTCCTCTCTCATCTATATAGACATTGCAATTAAATACCTTCTTGGGTGTGTTGGCCAAATTATTAGTATGAAATATTTTCATATATTGGATTCCATGGTCTGAATCATTGTAAGATCAAATTTTCTTTTGGAACAAAGAACTTGTTCCCCAAAAACCAGCCAAGAGAACTAGTTCCGACCTTAGAATTGCTTTGAACTAGTCCTAGGCTAGTTTTCAGGAATCAAAAGTAGATTTCTTCGAAATTGGCTTTGAATTGACTCGATCAAGTCAGTCCCTTGAATTGAAGCAGCTTGTTTGCAAGCCCGTACACGACGAGGGGTGCCACATACAACATTTGTATCAAGCGTCATGAGCCGTCACTGGATGGATGATCGGCAAAAAATTTAAATATTTGATTCAATGCACCATCTTTCAGTCATGTATGAGTTACCAGCCAAGTTGTGAAAAAGCTTATGAACCGATCACCATAAGAATGATCATATTCGGCTGTGGGTTGGTAGATAACAACGTAGGTTCTCTCTCTCTCTCTCTCTTCTCTCTCTTTCTCTCTCTTTCTCTCTCTCTCTCCCCCCGCACGTGCAAGGCCTACCCAAGCCAAGGTCTTCACTCGTCAGACGAGAGTAAGCGGAAACGAGAGAATTTCCAGTTTTTCTGATAAGCACAGACACTGGTTCAGTCCAACTTCGTCTTGACTAGATATCTCACCTACCACCCCACAAACAACCAGGCTGACCTATAGGAATCTGAAAGGGGCTAGAGGAAGTAAGTTAACTGGTGAAAAGAACGAGACAAGAAGGCCAATATATTTTTTTAGCTTTGGCGAACTCTAGAACGATTGCCAAAGCTTGGGACTTGAATGGGGATTGGTAGGACTCGTGATAATGTAATTTTTCTTATGCAGATTCTAAACGGGGAGTGCTCACTCTCACCTACCGGGCCGGCACAACGAGGGAACCGTAAAATATGAATAATTTAGGACAATAATTAGAACCCCGAAAGGCAAAGCAATCATGATAGAAGGTTACAAAGAGAGAGAGAGAGAGAGAATCTCCTTGTATATATAATGGGTGGTTGTGCATGGGGCTCTTGTAACATATTAGCCATTGCCTATCAACTGTGTGTGTGAGAGAGAGAGAGAGAGAGAGAGAGAGAGAGAGAGAGAGAGAGAGAGAGGGTTTTGAAGGCGAATTGCAATGGAAGGTACCAACCAGCAATGCATGATTCTAAGGGTTTTAGTTCTGATCCTCACTTGCAATATTCTTATAGCTTTCTCTGCCGCAACAGATACCAAACGTTTTCATTTCAATGTAAGCTCTCTCTCTTGCTTTCTCTCTAATGTGTTTGTGAAATCACATACGTGGCATGAATAAGAAAGGAGAGAAAAGAAAGAACTTGAAACTTGAGCGGACATGTTCCGCATAATTTCATTCTTAAAACTTTATGTTGATTGGTTTTGGGTAACTCTTATCCTAAAAACTAGCTCAAAGGTGAGGCATTTCCTCGTACTTATAAATTGACCACTAATCCTTTTGAGATAACCCTAACAATATATGATTATGACATTTGAGATTAGTTTAACTTAAAAACCTTACTTTCCAAATATTTTCTGTATCTTAGTTGGAGTGGGAACAAGTGACCCGACTGTGCCACACGAAGTCGCTTTTGACGGTGAACGGCAAATATCCGGGGCCAACCATCGCCGTCCACGAAGGCGACCACGTCGAAGTCAAAGTCACCAATCACATCGCCAAGAACACCACCATCCACTGGTAACATATCAAAGCATGCACGCACATGATTAATTGGTTCTTATTATGTTGGGCTGCACATCATTGTACTTTTCATTCACTTTTTCCTAGCTCATTATTACATGAATATCTCCCGTTCTTTGCTTCTTTTCTCGATCATCATGCTGTTCTGGTCAGTGGTACGAAATGAGCCCCTCGAATCCGACCGGGCCTGCTCCTTTGGCCACCGCACGAGGATATCAATTTTTCTGGCATGCAAGTTGCTCTTTTGTCGCACACTAGCTATGCCAAAAATAAAATAAAATGGAAAGACAAATGTTTAAAAAAGGTATTTCCGACTGTTTTAGGTAATATATTTAGGAGAGAGCCACTCAATTCAAAGGATCTATAGTGCATAGATGCGCATAAACTCAATTAAAGAATTCTTGGCATCTTCTCCACTTAATTTAAGTTAAGATTAAACTTCTTTAAACCGGAAGCCAAAAGGGTTTTGGATGCCTCCAAGGGTTTGTCCTATTCATGGAAACATTGGAAAGTGCCTAAAGAAGGCGGCTTATGAAAATTTTGTAATTCTGCTCATATGAACTCAACCTTTGATTTGAAGCCCTTTCGATTTAGTTCATTTTGAAAAAGCTTATGAATGTTAATGATGGAGGTGGTGTTGATGTTGTCATCTCGGGCATAGGCATGGCGTAAGGCAGTACAGGACGGCATGGGCGGACGGACCGGCCTACATAACCCAATGCCCCATAAAAGGAGGGCACACTTACACCTACAAGTTCAGTGTGGTGGACCAAAGAGGCACCCTTCTATGGCACGCCCATTTCTCTTGGCAAAGAGCCTCCGTGCACGGTGCCTTCATCATCTACCCCCGCTTGCCCTACCCGTTCTCACCCAAGATTGAAGCCGAAATCCCCATCATTTTCGGTAATGCCTAGCTATCTTATCGGATAATACCCTTTAAATATATTTAAATGCGTTGACATTCATCTCAATATGATATGCTTCGGATGACATCGACTCAAATATATTTGAAAGGGTTTTTAATGCCAAATTTGCGAGCTAATAATTAAGATATCGTATCTACTAACTAATCACATTTGACATATTGTTGAAGTAAATCTTAAAAATGACATTAATTGTCGAGTCCACGTTTCTGCTTTTGCACATAGTGCATGTCACATGTAGTTTATCCGTCGGGTCTACTTCTATGTTCGAGAACTTTGACCCACATCCTGCAACCAATGTCCCCTTTGTGTTCGTTTGTTCAGAATTCACGTATGCAAATGAATATGATGGCCAAGGCCTTTTTCACTTTCACTCCCTCGCTCTGAATTGTTTTTTGGTTGTCTGTACTGACTTTTGACTTGGAATTGCGCCTGGTTTGACCCTAAACCATAGGTGAATGGTGGAATGCGGATGTTGATGCAGTGGAGGGTGAAATGATGTATGGTGGTGGCCCTAATTCCTCAGACGCTTACACCATCAATGGCCTTCCAGGCCCTCTCTATCCTTGCTCTGCCAAAGGTATCATAACACTAGTGCCTGCTCAGTGAGATGTTTTTCTTTTGCTCTTTCTCAAAACTTTAGTTCCTTCCCTTTTTTTGGGTGGGCTATGATCACCTAAAGTAGTTTAATCTCCAATTGCTTCCTGCCTCTGCAGATACGTTCATCCAGGCCGTGGAGCCGGGCAAGACCTACCTGCTTCGGATCATCAACGCCGCACTCAATGTCGAGCTCTTCTTCGCAGTGGCCAACCACTCGCTGAAGGTGGTCGAGATCGACGCGGCCTACACGAAGCCCTTTTCAACCCGGGCCATAATGGTTGCTCCGGGGCAGACCACGAACGTCCTGCTCCGGACGAACCGAGCGCCGGACCCCTCAGGAATGTTCCCAATGGCAGCCGCTCCTTACCTCACCTCCGTTTTCCCCTTTGATAATTCCACAACACTAGGCTTTTTAAAATACAAAGGCCCTAATTCTGGTGACAGAAGCACCAAGCCTAGCGTCGTGGTCCCCAATCTTCCTAAAATGACCGACACAGCTTTTGCCACAAAGTTCTTGGACAAGCTCAAGAGCCTTGCAACACCTCAATACCCATGTAGGGTCCCCAAGGCAATCGATAGGAGAGTGGTCACCACCATGAGCCTCAACCTCCAAGATTGTCCGCCGAACCGAACTTGCAAGGGCTACACCGGGAAGCGGTTCTTCGCATCGATGAACAACCAGTCCTTCGTCCGCCCGCTAATGTCGATCCTCGAGAGGCACTACAAGAACCTCACCGCGAGCAAGATGCTAACCTCGACCTTCCCGGAGCGGCCCCCAAAGGCCTTCAATTTCACCGGAGTGGACCCCCTCACGGAGAACATGAATACCGAGTTCGGAAGCAAGCTCCTGGTGGTGCCGTTCGGCACCAACTTGGAGATTGTGCTCCAGGACACGAGCTTCCTTAACCCCGAGAACCATCCCATCCACGTCCACGGTCACAACTTCTTCATCGTGGGGCGGGGTTTCGGGAACTACGATGCCGACGTCGATCCCGCGGGCTATAACCTCGTGGACCCGCCCGAGAGGAACACGGTGGCGGTCCCCGTCAGCGGATGGGCCGCGATCCGCCTGAAGGCGGATAACCCGGGGGTTTGGTTCATCCATTGCCACCTTGAGGAGCACACTACATGGGGCCTTGCCATGGCCTTCGTTGTACCCAATGGGCCTGGCCCATCTCAATGCTTGCTGCCTCCTCCTGATGATCTTCCCTCATGTTGAGATGAAGACATCTATGCAAGCAACACTCGCTATCTTTTTTAGCCCTTCGCTCTGTTTTCCTTTGCTTTGTTGTGTATTAGATTTGTTAGGTTAGTGTCTGTGGAGAGGTTATAATGACGGAAATATAATCTTAGCAAAGAGGGGTTGGTGATTGGGGTTCATTTAAGCATCGTTAGAGAAAGCTTTTAGTAGACAATAATGTCGCCGTAGTAATATAAGTATTGTTATTTAAGGCATGATCTTGTGGGTAGATTGATGGTTTCGCTTCTTACGATCAAAGTTTTGGCGCGTGACTAAAGTTCCTCCATTTTTTAATATAACCGTGACTTAATGAACCATCCTCTTAGTATCATGAATATATTGCCATTAACCTTAATGAAGG
Source organism: Eucalyptus pauciflora (assembly GCA_007663325.1). Taxonomy (NCBI): domain Eukaryota; kingdom Viridiplantae; phylum Streptophyta; class Magnoliopsida; order Myrtales; family Myrtaceae; genus Eucalyptus; species Eucalyptus pauciflora. The sequence continues at coordinate 2,048,659 of VMYD01000077.1, forward strand.
AGTATCAAAGTATTCTCTTTGGTGCACTTGTTTTGCAAAAAACCAATAACTTGCAAAAGCTTTTTCTAACTTCAATCAATTGTATTACTTAATCTTCTTTATTAAAAAAAAACGTACAGGCATAAGTTGTCCTTATAAAGGGAAATATTATCATAAACTTATTTTCCAAATGATATAAATAGTCAAAGTTAATAAAGTTTTGGGAAAATACCACAAAAAACCCCAAATGTTGCCAAAAGTGATAAATTTACCAATTTTTTTTTTTGACATGAAAAATCCCGAACTTTGTCAACTGTGACACATTTACGCCAAAATTTTTTTCGTGACACAAAAAACCCTGAACTTATATCCATGTGACACATATACTATAAACTATAGGGCATTTTGGTCTTTTTACTTTTTAAATTTTTTTAATTTTTATTTTTTCTTCTTCTTCTCTCTTCCCTCCGCCGGCTATGGCGGAGGGAAGCCGTCGTTCGGCGAGGGTCACCCTCGCTTGGGCTGGCTAGGGTTGCCCTCGTTGGTGTCGGGAGAGGGCAGCCCTTGGCTAGGTCGGGCGAGGGCACCCCTCGCCCTTGCCCTTGCCAGATCTTGCGAGGGGTGCTCTTGCCCGACGTTGGAGAGGGCGACCTTAGCTAGCCCAGGCGAGGTTGACCCTCGCCTGACACCGACGAGGGCAGCCCTTGCCGGACGCTGGCTTCCCTCCACCGGCTTCGCCATGGCCAGTGGAGGGAAGAGAGAAGAAGAAGAAAAAAAGAAAAAAGAATAGGACGGAAATGTCATTGGTTGGGTAAATGTGTCATAGTTTACAAAGTTTGAGATTTTTCATGTCACAAAAAAGGTTTAGGTTAAATTTGTCACTTTGAGCAAAATTTGGGATTTTTGGTAGTCTTTCCCTAAAGTTTTTTTTTCCTAGTTATTGATTTTTTGCAAAACAAACCCTATAGATTTGTGCAACAGCATTGATAAGAAAAATAGTTTCATATACAACGTGGGACTAGTAATAAAGAATTGTTAGAACTTATAGAAATCCCATGGCAAGATTCAATTTCCTTTCAATCTCAAGCGTTGCTCTCCTAAGGGCGGGTTTGTCCTCCCTACTAACTCGCTTAGGCGTACTTGGAGAATACCTAAAAGAATTCCCACCCGTCCTCGGTTGGGAGCACCGAGATCATATTTCCACGGGCCACATTGGAGTTTATAAGCCCAAACCAAGGTGGCCCACGACTGAGTTTGTAGGTTGCTTGGGAAGTCCATATGTAAAGATGCCAATGGGCCACATAATCTGAGCCCATTTTCTTGGTCGATTATTTCCATCTCAGCTCGTGACTTAGGGCGTGCATGATAAAATTTCTACTTCTCTATTTCTCTGTTTCTCTGTTCCTCGGAACAGGTTTGGAACATAAATCTGTTTGTTAACGCAATTTGATTTTTCTATTTCTGGAACAGATTTCTATTCTAGAAATAAATTTGAAGAAGAAATCAGAAGCTAAAATTTTTAACTTTTCAATTTCTGTTCCAGAAATTTTATCATGCGCACCCTTACCGACACCGCCGACCTCTACGGTACAACTTGAGTCCATGTTCACTACTAGCCAACAAATTACAGAAAGCAATAGGTTCGTCTTGACCTTGAAATCTATAGAAATGGGGTGTCTGAGGGCATGATTGGTCTATTGCAAGAATTGGCTCCAGCAGAACGTGCCAAATGTGAACATGATGGCAATGAAGACACTTTATCATATGAGTCCTGGTGAGAGACAACATGCTGAAGACATTGAGATTAATTAGAAATTCTCTTGAGTGTAATCCGTGTAAAATCCTCATTAGGGCACTTGTATTTAAAAATAATGTGAAGATGCATTTGTACTTCATTTGTGTCTAATTAAATGAGATTTTTCATTAATTATATACTAATTGGAGTAATCCTACAATGCGCACCCTTACTGACACCGCCGACCTCTACGGTACAACTTGAGTCCATGTTCACTACTAGCCAACAAATTACAGAAAGCAATAGGTTCGTCTTGACCCTGAAATCTATAGAAATGGGGTGTCTGAGGGCATGATTGGTCTATTGCAAGAATTGGCTCCAGCAGAACGTGCCAAATGTGAACATGACGGCAATGAAGACACTTTATCATATGAGTCCTGGTGAGAGACAACATGCTGAAGACATTGAGATTAACTTTTCAATTTCTGTTCCAAAAATTTTATCATGCGCACCCTTACCGACACCGCCGACCTCTACGGTACAACTTGAGTCCATGTTCACTACTAGCCAACAAATTACAAAAAGCAATAGGTTCGTCTTGACCCTGAAATCTATAGAAATGGGGTGTCTGAGGGCATGATTGGTCTATTGCAAGAATTGGCTCCAGCAAAACGTGCCAAATGTGAACATGACGGCAATGAAGACACTTTATCATATGAGTCCTGGTGAGAGACAACATGCTGAAGACATTGAGATTAATTAGAAATTCTCTTGAGTGTAATCCGTGTAAAATCCTCATTAGGGCACTTGTATTTAAAAATAATGTGAAGATGCATTTGTACTTCATTTGTGTCTAATTAAATGAGATTTTCATTAATTATATACTAATTGGAGTAATCCTACAATGCTGTTATATTTGCATTTCTTGTAATTTTTAATCAAATATCGGAGTTGTAAATGCAATTTTTAATTATTGTTCTTTCTAATTTTTATTCAGCCAAAACAATTTAACTTAAATAAAAAATATACAAGGGGCTCAGGCCAACGTTTCGAGGACCGGCACGCGGGTCGACAAGGAAAATCTCTTGCTTGGCACGGCTCACTAGTTAATCCTATCTCAATTTATATAAGGAAATGGTCATTTGAAATTCTAAGTGATATTTTTATACTTTCTTACTAATAAATCCTTTTTATGCATCAAAAAGCAATTTAAAAATGCATATTGAGTATACCGTTTTGTAATTTGACCTTTTTGCTATCGATTTTTTTTTTCATTATACTTAATTGTGTTTTTTGCTTGAAATATCTTATTAGTTCTATTAATATATTCATAAAATATTCAATTTTGTTTTTATTATTGATACTTATTTTTCTGTATTAACATTTTACTTCTATTTTCATACTTTTTCCTTTTTCTAAATAAAGAGAAAAAGAAAGATTTCCTTAAACAAAGAGATAAAAATATGCTGTTACTTATTACAAGTCATTAGCATATATAATTATTGATATTTAATTTTTATTTATGAATCTTTTAATTAAATTATGTTTCTCCATATTCTTACTTTTTCCATTTATTTTGAATTCAAGAGCGAAAGAAAGATTTCCTTAAACAAGACAACAAAAATATGCTTTTACTTATTAGAAGCCATATGCACTACATGTTAACCAAAAATATAATGGACGGTTGTAACTAAACAAAGTTCAGAGGAGCAATGCGTGTTTAACCTAGGTTTTTACTTTTTTTTTTTTTTGTTTCACGAAAAATAAATGGTTTAAAAAATATCTTCTTAAAAATGATCACTTGTAATAAATAAACAAAAATATTTTGTAATATTTTTATCTTCCACAAAATATTTAGACATGACCTCGACATTAGTGCTTGAGTCCACACAGGCTAGGTATGTGACCCTAGTGCCCATGCCAATGTTCTCGGCAACCATACTCGAGATCATAATGCCCGTGCCCATATCTTTGCCAACCATGTTTGAGTACTTGACTCCTCGTCTTGATTCCATCGAGTTTAGGGCTGGTTCCTCGGTGGTTGGGCTTAGGTCCACAAAGGCTGGGCCTAGGTGCCTCAAGGTAAGGCCTTAGACCCTAAGTTCTTACTCTTACAACCAAGTCACTAACGCCCGAACTCGAGACTCCAGTGCTACGGTGCTCGAGTGACAGAGTCTCGAATCACAGGCATGCCATGCTTGGATACTTGACTTTTGTGCGCAAGTCATTGGCACTTAAGCCTAGATCCATAGAGGCTTTTCTTGGGACCTTAATTTGGCGCTTGGGCTTGGGTCCATCAAGGCAGGCCCAAGTCTACAAAGGTCAAGCTTGGGTCCACAGTGTTAGTGTTTGGTTCTCAATGGCTATGTTTGGAAACCTGACTTCCACACACAAGTCATTGGTATTTCGACTTGAGTCCACTAAGGTTGAGCTCGGAGACCTAGTTGCCATGCTTGAGCCTTGACGACTAAACCAAGGTACCTTGCTCTTGTGTTCAAGTCACTAGTGCCTTGCTTGGGTCCATGGAGGCTGGGTTTGAGATAGTGGTGCCCAAACTTGGTGGCTATGCTGTGGAACATGGCTCCCATGCCCATGTAAGTATTGCTCGGGACCCCAATTTGATGCTTGGGCTAGAGCCTTGGTCCATAGAGGCCAAGCTTAGGACCTTGGTGCCTATACTTGAGTCCATGAAAGCCATGCCTAATACCTAGCTCCTATGGCCAAGTTACCAACGTCTTTTGGGTCCATGGAAGTTGGGCCCAAGTCCTAGTCCCTAACAACCATGCTTGAGTACCTGGCTCTCGTGCTGATATCACAAGTGCCTGGGGCTGGGTCGATAGAGGCTAGGCCCAAGACCCTCATCATAAGTCCATAAGGTCTAGCTCAAGGTCTTGATGCTCGAGTACTTGATTCCTATAACCAAGTCATCAGTTTGGCTAATGGACTCTCACCATCTAGGGTGTAGTGTATCAAAGATTGAGTTATCAATTATCCCAAAAGGCTAATGCTAGAGAAAACATTATTGCAAGGCATAACTTTCTTTTCCTCTGGCCGTTAAGATGTGTGATAACACTTTGTTCCGTAATCCTAGGGAGAAGCGACTCTCCATTCACTACCCCCATAGGGATGGTCTGTAGGGCTATTTCTCAATCTTCTTGACTTACCTCTATGGAGTTGAATCTTTCACTCAAGACCTTTGGTTTCTACTCAACCCTCTTACCCAACCTCTAGAGAAGAAGCCAATTTGGCAACATTAATGAGTTATTGGCCCAATTAAGAAATCCCATGGCCTAGCCCTATTTCTCTTGTTCTTAGGTTGCATTCCTCCATTAGTAGGTGAGAGCACTACTATGATGAGTGAGCCCACATATATGCCAAAGACAAAATTATGAGGCTCGATGTGGAACATGCCAAAATAGATAATATTTCGAATGAGTTAAACTAGGGATGTCACAATAAGATCCCAATTCACAAATCTCTCAGTTCAAGAAATGTCTGACTCATAGAAGTACATGGGAAATGACACACCCATCCACCTACTTGAAGGACGCATTTTCAAATATGATCAACATTAACCTATCTTCATGCGTTTGGGCTTGGGTTCACCAAGGTTGGGCTTGGTTCCTCGTCGTTAGGCCCAAGTCCCTTGAGGGCGAGCCCAGGTGCTAAGGTTCTGAACTGTTGTGCGCTAGTAATCGGCTCCCTTGCCCAAGTTACCGTAGCCTACGGTTGGAACCATAGAGGTTAGGTTTGGGATCTCAGTGCTTGTGCTTGAGTCCTTAATGGCCATGCTTGGGACCTCAATGCCCATGCCCAGGTTGCCAATGGAGATGTGCAAGTCTCGGGCAGCCATGCCAAGGTCCTTAATGGCACTCAAATGAATGTTTTTTTAGAAGTTAAGGCTCTTAAGTGGTCGGAAAAAGCTTATAACACTTAAATGGGTGTCATATGAAAATTATTGCACTTGTGGTATCCTTATCCCAAAGATTGAGTAATTGATTCTCTTGAGAGGCTAATGCTAAAAGAATCATTATCGTAAGGTATAGCTTTCTTTTGCTTTGGCTACTAAGATGTGCAATAACCCTTTGTTCCATAATCCTAGGGTGGGGTGACTCTCCATTCACCAACCCATAAATGATCTATAGGCTATTTCTCAATCTTTGTGACTTACTCCTACGGAGCCAAACTGATCACTCAATATCTTTAGTCTCTACTCGACCCCCTTACTCAGCCTCTATAAAAGAAGCCAACCTAGCAGCATTCATGAGTCGTTGCCCCAATAGGGAATTCCCATGGCCTAGTCGTGTATCTCTTGTTCCTGGGTTATGTCCCTCCATTGATAGGTGAGAGCACTACTAAGATGGGTAATCTTTTGAAAAAGTGTCTATCTATACACCAAAAGATAAAATTGTGAGGTTTGGTATAGATAAACCAAAGTACATAATATCTCCAATGAGTTAAGTAGGAATGTGACAACAGGATCTTGATTAGATGATCTCTTTGTTTGAGACAAACCCGACTCATACAAGTACAAGGAAAATGACAGGAAAAATGGCACAGTCGTTGATTTATCCGAATGATGTAGTCTCAAATATAACCAACATTAACCTATCATCATGCGTTTGGGCCTAGGCCCACCAAGGTTTGGCTTGGTTCCTCGCGTCGAGCCCAAGTGCCAAGGTTCTTGATTGTTGTGCGCTAGTAATTGGCCCCCTCGCCTAGGTTACTATAGCCCAAGGCTGGTCCATAGAGCTCAGGTTTGGGATCTCAGTGCTCGTGCTAGAGTCCTCAACGGCCAATGCTCAAGACCTCGATGCTCATGCCTTGATCCCCAACGGCCGTGTGTAAGTCCTTAGCAACCATGCATAGGTCCTCGGTGGCCTTCTCTAGTACTTGGCTTCAGCATGTTTCTTTAGGAAAATTAAACCAAATTTTCTTTTCAAATGATGAAAATTAATTTAATAATTTGTTTTCAGATTTCAGCCAAATATTGGAAAAAGATATGATTTTCTTGAAAAATGACTTTTTGGAAAATATTTTCTAGAAAATATCAATTTTTTCAGCAAAACAAGTGAAGCCTAAGTTTGAGAGAGTTTTGTGTAATTTTCTTCATTTTCTTTTGTTGAAGTCTTAGTTGATTATTGTTAACGCAAAATCCGACTTGAAACATTTAAAGCAAAGTTATGTCAAGAATGGCATTCTTCTCTTTCTCGAGTGACTCCATGCATTAAATCGATATAATAATTTTCAACAATAATGTACTTTAATGGCATCGCTTTTTTCTCGTGGCAAAGAGGCTTTAGGTACATTCAATGGCAGCAGGCTCCTACTACTACTACTAGGCACCAACGAGTTAAGCCACACATTCTTCGAGGAGCCCCCATTGAGTTAAAAGCAATTCACATAAATCATGAGTTCATCATGAATTTGCATAAAAAATAAAGAAAACAATGAAAAGTTTCTCAGGGTAAACTGAAAAGGAGAGAACAGGAGTAACTTTAGGCTCAAGCGCATGCGTGCCCACTTTTAGCTGAGCTCGAATTTTCATTTATCTTTCCAAAAGCTAGCTCGAATTTCGGAGTCTCCGGTAACCCTATTCTGCTTCTTGCATTGTCAGAGGGGAAATGAAATTTTTATGCTCCTTTAGGACCTATTATAAGCAACCTCTCTATACCAAAGGAAATTTTAGATTAATATATTCATGCCATGTTACCCCCAAATTAATTTTTGAATCATAAAAAATCCCAAATTAAAAACACTGGTGACAAATCTACCAAAAACTCAGGGTGAAATTGGGGGTAAGAATTAGGGTTTTAGCACAATTTTGAAACTTGAGGGAGTTTCTGGGACAAAATTAGTATGTATCCCAATCTCATTTCATTTCTTTAGATTTGGCTTCCCCAAATTGACACCGCTTAGGAGACCCATTTTTGTTGAACCTCCATATTAGATCCATCTCTCATGCCGATCATTAAAGTTATTTGTCACGATTGTTTCCACTTCGGCAACTTAACAGTAATATTAAATAGTGGTTAATGCAGAGTATATTAATCATGAGTATATCGGTTTGGTATTATTTGTGGCACGAAAATTAATTTGGCTAAATTGGTCACGGGTGTACTGGTTTGAGATTTTTTGTAATATTAATCATTTGATTGATATCCAATTCCGACTCATTTCTATAGATGAACACAAAATATTTCATCAACACAGAACATCTAACAAGTTATTTTTATGAATGATAGGTTGGAATTATCGTTGACAAACTCCAACCTGAAAGCTCGAGTGATATTGGATATATTACTGATACTCGAATAAAAGGAATTTTACATCAAAGGACTCAATTCATTGTTTGTTACTGAGGAGGCCCCACTCGAATGATGCATCTTTTCATGTTTTTTCTAGTTTAATCTTTTCGAAATTCCAGACGGACAGAAGAATATTGTTAGTGGAATGCCTGCGATAAAGAATGTTGGGTACTAGAGTTATAATTATTAATGACGAAATTCTCTTTTTATATTTCAGATTTTGACCGAAAAAGGAATCTCTGAGTCATGCTACTAAAATCCAAAAGCTTCCGAACCAATTATCTTTGTCTGAGAACATATGAGCTACGACCATGTAAGCAGTTTTTAAGAGTTATTCATCGATATTAGGGAATCCCCAACGCATTGTTTACCTTAAAACTATAGTTTTATATTCTGATTAGTATAAACTATGGTATCTTTTGTACTATGATCACTTACTTCGCCAGAAACCCCCATCCCAAAATCGTTCTTTCACCGAAGCCCTTATCCCAAATTAAAAGGGGATGTTATCTAATCTGTCTTAAACCTATTGAACAGATATCAATTGAGTTCTAAACTTTAAATTTTTTCAATTTAATCCTAAACTTTTGTGCGAAAATTTGAATGTAGTTGTAGTTCCGTCGGCCAATTCTCATCAGAAATCGTTGACGTGACAGTGTGTCATATAGGATAGTTAGCGATAACTAGACTACCATTAGTCAGCGATTTCTTGTGAACATTGATCGGGAGGATTACATTGGAAATTTTGCACAAAGATTTAGAATTAAATTACCAAAATTGGAAAGTTGAGAATTGAATTAGCATTTGTACGTTAGCTTTATAATCAATTAGGTAACTATCCACAAATTAAGATAACAAGAGCAACATAATATAATAGGAACTTATTTATATCTCTATCTAGGATTTTTTTTGCTTTCGTGGTAATGAAAGCTACTTACATTGGAATAATTGCTAGTGCAATATAAAAAATTACTATCTTAGGATACCATCCGTATTTAATTTTTTATGCAGGGGGAATGCTTTCTCTTCCTTTTTTGGCACATATCGAAGCGTGCCATGAAGTCCTGTCACAACCATGGTCAGACTGGTCTGTCCATTCGCCAGCCGATCATGTTGGCGTGGACCTCTCAGGGTTTTGTCTCGAACAAACACGAGTCGAGTCTCGTGAAGAATTGAACAAAAAAAATCCCTGCCTTGGCACCTGTGACTCCCTCGAACACCACTCGATTTGATACAACATCATCCGTCGAGTCGATTTCGCGATTCCGATTTCGGTCCTACCGAGATAGGATGAATGTCGGGTTCATGAAATGTCCCACCAATCTCACGAATTGAATAAAATAATCGAATTAATATCAGGGTTGTTCACAAAGAATTTCATTTCCCACAAAAAAACTATTGTATTCAACATAATCATAGGTCAGTTAATTGGGATGATTGACCAAGAAAAATGATGATTTCAATATATATGAACATCTATATTAGTCTCCATCCTTTTGCATGATTTCTAACTGCGACATAGAATAGTTCGTATGCATAATTACTCTCTTCAAGATAATTGATGTGATTCCGGCGAAGAAGATAAAAGAGATGAAAAAATTAGAATTTGTAAATGGGTGTTTAAACAAATGGGTTATATTCGTAATCAAATAAACTATTTTCCTATACCCACATTGGCAATTGTCAATAAGTGAGTGACGTTTTCAATAGTAGAAAAATGCCATGATCCCATTGATTTGCCAAGCAACAATAGCCACCATGGCCCTTTCATAGCTCAATTTACACCTTCAATCTTAGGCACAACTACAAGGACACACACTGAAATTTGAATTCCGCACTGCACACACTAGTCAAATGCAAGCTAGCTAATGATAGATCTAAACTAGCCCTTTAATCTCATCATTTGATTAATGTTTAACTATAAACCCACATGACAAGATGTGGTCTTTCATGGATATTCAATTCAAAGTGAAAAAGGGCACATGCATTCATCGACAATATTGTCTTTCGATCGACTATAGAAGCGATTGAAATTGCTACAGATGTGATTTCGAATGTTCACGTGAATTCCAACATTCATACCACGCACCAAATAGCAAATTGAAAATTTGTACTCCTTTGCCTTAAAAAAGAATGATGAAACTAATTTCATCACTTAAAAAACAAAACTGCATACTTTCATCCAAGTTGTTTATTTCTTCTTTTTCGACGATACAATGTATTCCAATCTTCGACTTTACTAATTCTTATAAATACATGCAAATCGCTCTATCCACGTGTATTGGATAAGACTCTATTCGTAAAGTAGTGAATATGAGATACTGTGCTTGAGGTATATAATATCTTGCGTTCGATCTGAAATGCTTAATTACTTGGTCAACTTTCGACATTCATCATCCAAAGTTTTTGGTTGACTTTTTCACGTAGGAAACATACTATCATCATTACAGCTAATTCTGTTTTACGTGTACATATATGGCAAAAAAGGTCTCCATGAACATGGCTTAGTATCAAGATTCTCTCCTACCCCATCCAAACTACCCAACACCTTCATGAATGATTTCTCCATGATACTCCCTTCCAACCCCCCTACAAATGACTACTCCAAAGATAATCGGTCAATGCTGTCATTCATGCAATAAATACTCAAATCAATATTTTGTATTTATATCTTAAAAGATTTTTGTTCACGAGGGTTTTAAACATACCCCTTAAAGAAACAAATTTCAGAAAGTTCACATTTTCAAAACTGGCTTTATTTTTTCATATTATGTGTAATCATTGTCTTCAAAATTGAGAATGTTCCTAATTGAGTATGCTTAACAAGTTCGATTCCAAGTTCGAGATCTCAATTTTTTCACAGCTAGATTGCCATTGTCGTTTGAAGCGACTGCTGCACTAAATGCCGCAGCAGCAACTCAAAGGAGTAAAGCAAGGTTTCCAAAGCTTACTCCAAGCCCCACCATCCTGTCTCCTCCTCTCTCTCTCTCTCTCTTCTTTTTTTCCACCACCTTTCATCAATTTACACTCATCATCGTCCCTCTCTCCTTTGCACACAAAAAAGCAGAAGACCCCATTGAAGCTCTCCTTCCTCCTCCTCCTCCTCCCTCCTCTCTTTCTCTCTCTTCTTTTTTCTCTCTCTCTCTACCAATGTCCCTCCACCCACCATTCTTGATCTCGATCCTCATCCTCCTCCTCACCATTCCGTCGCCGGCTCTCTCCACCGCGCACCACCCGGAGACGGAGCCGGAGCCGGCCATTGTCCAGCCGCTCCATGTGAGCCCATCACCGCCCGCCACCATCCCCGCCTTCCCGGAGCAGTCCGACGCCGCGGGCTGCCCCCTGGACCTCCCCGACGAGCTCTTCCGCGGCGTCCGGTCCGCTTGCGGCGGCGGCGGCTCGTGGGGGGAGCTCCACCGCACCCGGTGCTGCCCCGTGCTGGCCGCGTGGCTCTACTCCGCCTACTCCTCCACCGCCCTGGGCAGCGCGGCCGCGGCAGCCGGCGCCGCCGGCGGGGCGGCGGGGGGCCGGACCCCGGCGTACGACATGCCGCTGCTGCCGGACGACTCGGAGACGTGCGTGGACGGGCTCGGGAAGGCGTTCAGGGAGAGAGGGGTCGCGCTGGCGCGGCCGAACGAGACGTGCGACGTCGTGTACTGCTACTGCGGCATAAGGCTGCACCCCCTGAGCTGCCCCGGGGCGTTCTCGGTGAACCGGCGGGGGAAGCTGGTCGGGGACAAGAGCGTGAGGAGGCTGGAGCGAGACTGCCGGAGTGGGAACGGGTTTCCGGGTCTCGGCGGGTGCTCCAAGTGCCTGAAGAGTCTCCACCAGGTCAGTCATTTCAGCAGAGTCTCAAAATTCTTGCTAATTTAGCGCACGATTCTGCGGGTTTCTTGCTACTGCAATTTCGATTTCGATTGGTGGGTATGCCTGGAATGCGGCTGGGGTTGGTAAAGTTTCCTTCTTTCCTCTTTATCTTTTGCAATTTAGGTGGTGAGAGCCTGAGAGGGGCACCATGCAAGAATGTCCGGAGCTTGCCGAGTTAGTACTAGAGCCTGGTTGGACTCTAGGCATTGTGCAATAGGCTAATTGCTCAAGATCGTTTTCCGGGATTGCCCGAAAATGTGATCTTGAATATGCTTTAAGACGTTGCTTCTCGAGCCTCATTTGAAGAAATGAGTAGTAAAGAAACTAGAGAAGGTCGAGTAGTGATGGTATTTTGCCTCAATGATCAAGAAATGAATCAAAATAGTGTGTTGCCGAAGACTCCCATGCTTTTTGGTCTGTTTTGATCTCAATCTGTGCTGGTATAGAAAGCAAATCGATGACTTTGCTTCAGAACATGGTCACATATGAATTGCTAATTCTGACATTGATAGGCGTTTTGGGAACCTCGTGCTTAAGATCTTATTGATCTCGCATCTCTCGCAAAGATGGATCGACAATGCAATTTCTGTTCAGGCGTAATTGTGAAGGGGAAAGAGCTAAAAGAACAAACAAAAGAAGGGATTCAAATGTCTCTGTCATAGCTTGAAGCTTAAGTTTTGTCTACTTAATAGCTTCTTTTTCTATCAGCTTCAGTCGATTGGTCAAGATTTGTTTATTTTTAAGCGACATGTTTCGGCAAATGTTTCTTTTGTCTGTTAGAGAGGCCTCAAGTGAGGCATGGAATTGACTCTGATATCGATGTCGCACCTACTTAGTTGGAGTATTTAATCCTCGATGCACCAAACAATGCCTCCTTTGGAGTCCAATCAGCGGCCATCTCTTCTGTTTGCAGCTCAACAGGAACACTTCAGACTCAAGCAAACTGGAGGAGGAGAGGACCACCAAGATGCGCAACAAGGATTGCCAGCTGATGGGTCTCACGTGGCTCCTCGCCAAGAACCGGACCGCCTACATCCACACCGTCGCCGCGGTCTTACGAGCGCTCATGATGGCCGAGGGGAGCTCCTCCCACCCTCAGTCGTGCACGCTCAACAGCGATGGGATGCCCTTGGCGGTGGATTCCTCGGAGATCTCCGAGAGCTCGTCATTGCGCGCTCTCCCATCACTCGTCTTTTTCTTAATCGCGTTGCTGCTAGCGCTCTCGCTGGTAACCCGCGCTTCGCCGTATGATCAACTGTACTTAATCAACCATTAGCTCACCAGAAATTTGTTCGGTCAAGTACTTCTCGTTGTGTCAATTTCAACTGTTGGTGCTTGTTCTTTGCACTGTGGCATGTGACATTGCCAGTTGCCATTTTTTTGTTTCTTTGTAGTTTTGTGGAATAGATAAGGTCTTCGATCCGAAAGAGCATGAGAATTATCATCATCCATGATATTTTGTCATTTTTATTGCAGTGGGCCTTCAACTTGTAAGAGGTAAATTATGGGTACTCCTTTCTTTATCCTTGGGAAGCATATATCTTTGTGTGGTATATGGCAAGTTGTTCAATAGCAGAAAGCCCAATGTACGGGCTGAAATTGTCTGCTACACAAAAGACACGTAGATAGAGATTCACACGATGACACATAAAAAAAGTAAAATAAAAAAAAAATACTATATACGATGTAGTAGTCCCAGATGAGATTATAATAGGAGTTTGGACAGAGCACTCCTAAGTTCACAAAATAAATCCTACATAAGATTATGTTCGGTCCCAAGTGTTCTCTCTTTTGCAGGTTGAGTATGTGGGGTTTATATTGTACCGTGAAAGCATGAACTAGCGGCTTTTTTGTGATTCTGATTCCTCTTGTATGGGTATAATTACATAAAGAATATCCTGCATCGAATATCTAAAATAAAGAGCAACTAATCATCGGGTTAATTCACAAAATCGAATAAATTTAGTTCTTTGAGTGCAATTGTGTCCAACAATTATAATGAGCTCGATTGTCAATTCTTTATTACCCTCTCTTTCCACGGGGTATTAGGGCTTTTTTTGTGACCTAACACATAACTTCGGAAGTACATGCACTCAATATTTAGAACATTTTCCTTTTTCTCTCCTCAAAATTTGGAGGAATAGGACCATTAAAATTCCAGACTGATACCCCAATTTCATATTTACCTCAAATTGATTTTCGTCTTACAAAAAATCACACACTAGTACCCTAGATCCAAATATACCTTCCACATCAGATGCCAACTACATGTGGGTCAATGACATTGGTTTGAGATTTTTTCGTGAGATAAAAATTAATTTGAAATAAATTTATCGATAGTGCTTAAAATTCAATGTAAGCATATGGGGCAAGGGGTCTTATCTCCAAATTGCTCAGCAATGGATGCCAAAGCTGGAGACATCAAGTGACAAAAGTCAAGTCGCTGCTGCGAGTAGAATCAATGCAAACGCGTTGACATGGATGTCACATTTGCATGGATCGGGTACTCCAACAACGTCCTCACTTAAGTGTGGGGGATCTCATAACGCCACCTCCCCTACAGATCAACTGCCCCATTATTGTGACGTGATGGCCGATCACCTTCGAGAGTTTTTAGTTTCCCATTGTAGGTAGCTCTTTAGTGATCCTCATCATCATAAACGTAGGCCAAAAGAGACGGAAAGAGGGAAGAAAAAGAAGTTGGTATCTCAAATCCAATTGAGCATCAGTCTCGGGGGACATGATGAGTTTCTAGGCGTTAAGTTTTCAGGCCTTATGAGCCCAAATTATCCGGACCGTGGGCTTGAATTTCGGCTCTTTTGGTTTTTCTTTGGGACATGCGTAACATAAGTCCTTAAAGTTACGAGGAAAGTGCAATTGAATTTTAAAACTTACAAAAAGTGCCGTCGAGTCCTAAAACTTATCAAATTAGTTCAATTGAGTCCTAAAGTTAACACCGTCAGATTTACTAACGGAAATTGTTGACGTGACGTTGATGTCATATTTTAAATGAATTTTTTATTTTCCATATGACTTTTAAAAATTATTTTTATTCAAAATCTTTAAAAATTAGATTAAAATCTAAAAAGGAAAAGCTAAATTTATTTAAAAAAACAAAACTGTTCAAAAAAAAAAAAAGTCACCGGTGGAGCTTCCGCCGCTGCCCATCACTAGGGGGCTGGCGACGGTCGCTGGCGCTGGGCGAGGTGGCCGGCCCTCGCCAGGTCGGGCGAGGATGCCCAGATCTAGGCATGCCGGCCCTCGCGAGGGGCTGGCGACCATCGCCTGCCCTTGCCTGGGGTCGGTGATGCTTGCCTCGATTTGGGCGAGCAGGTGTCGTTCAACGAGGCCTTGTCGGACGAGTTCGAGGGGGAGGAGCAGCCGCAACTCGATGAGCTGGTCAATGAGGAGGACGAGGAGGAGCTTGAGGCCGTCACCCGCTCCGCCAGCTTTGCCAACGAGGATGACGTTGTCCCTGCCGCCACCGACGATGCCGACGAGAATGGCGAGGCCGAGGAGGAGGAGGACCATAAGGTTCGGTTGCTTGGCGCCCAGATCTGAGCGAGCATCATCGACCCCAGGCGAGGGCCAGTCAAGCCTTGCCCAGGGCGAGCGATGGTTGCCGGCCCCCCGCGAGGGCCGGCGTGCCCAGATCTAGGCGTCCTCGCCCGACTTGGTGGGGGTGGCCGGCCCTCACCTGGGGCCGGCGAGGGCTGGCCACCCCGCCTGGGGCCGGCGACCGTTGTCAGCCCCTCCGGTGATGGGTGGCGGCGGAAGCTTCATCGGTGCCTTTTCTTTTTTTTTTGAACAGTTTTGTTTTTTTAAATAAATTTAGCTTTTCCTTTTTAGTGTTTAATCTAATTTTTAAAGATTTTGAATAAAAATAATTTTAAAAAGCCATATAAAAAATAAAAAAAATTATTTAAAATATTACGTCAGCATCACGTTAGCAATTCTGTTAGTAAATCCGACGGTGTTAACTTTATGACTCAATTAAACCATTTTACAGTCCACCGGATTCGATTTTCTTTTCGGATTCCGAATTGCACTTTTCCAATAGGATAGACAAGGCTTTCGGCTGCCGAGATGAAATTCTATCATTGGTGATGTGCACCTCTGCCATCCAAAATTGGGTGTCAAGACAAGGATGGCCATAATAGCCACGATCCGAAAGGACTCCTGCCCAGGAATAAGCCGTCAAATTGACAGGAATATCGAATATGCAGTTTTGTGGCAAAAACATCTCTTCTTTATGTAAATTTTGATTTGAGTCGGGGTGGGGACCCTCGTGAGCACTTTTAGGAAATTTCTTTCAAGCCCTTGTGTCCCAAACATCTATTTGTGAGAGATTCCGTTGGTCTATTGTTAATGAGCATAGTGCAATAGACTAGATATGATCGGTTTTCTAGACTCACTTTGTCAGTGCCGGTCCCAGATTTTGGAACTTGGATCCAACTTTGAACTGAATTGGGCCGGTCCTAGGGTAGAACCTGAACCTGCCAATTATTATTATTATTATTATTATTATTTTGATGTGTTTTAATTTTTTTGGTCTATACAGAAAAAAGTTAAAAGACAGGGATAAAGAGACTTCGAGACCATTGCAGCAATAGCTCCGGCCCACGGACGCTTCGTGGTTTTCGAAGCACCTGATCCCTTCACCTTCCCCTGACCCTTCTCCTCTGCTTCGATTTCTTTAGCTTCCTCTCCATTTTTATTCCTCGAGAGCTTTGCATATTCAACCATTAGCAATATTAGGATATTAATATATCTCTTACAGATATTTAGTATATTTCCTCTAATTTACTATATCTATTTTGGTTATACATATTTGATTTAATTTGATTTAATTTTCTCTATTTATGTCTATAAATAGGCTCTCTTTGTACTCTTTTATATATCAAAATATACACAATTTCTTCCTTACGCATAATTATTTTTAAACTTGGTATCGGAGCTAACCTCCTTGAGGCAACCCTAGTTACATCCTCGCCGCTCGTCATTGTATATTTGAGTGACTTCTTCTCGTTTGAGTAAGCACCATGGTGGTTGTGTTATGATGGTGGTTGTGTTATGATGTTAGTGACAAGTTGCCAAGTTGAGTTTTACTTTTTCTTGAAAGTATTTTTTGATGCCGCAAAGATGCGTCTTTGCACAAGAAAATTTTCTTAGTGGTGCTTGGCTTATTTTGCTTGTTGTAGCTATGTCAGTCGTATCGGCTACGTTTGTTAAGTTACTATCTTAGCAGCAAAGTTGACTGCAAAGGGTGCATGCTTTTTGGCTCCAATGCCTTTGATTCTCGACTTTTCACTTGTCGTTTTGAGAAGCTTTGCCGATGTCGCTATGGTGTTGTGTTATGACGTTGGCAACATGTCGCCAAGTCGAGTTTTTCTTTTTTTCAAAGGTATTTTTTGATGCGACGAAGGTGTGTCTTTGCAAGTAAACTTTGCTTAGTAGTGGTTGGCTTATTTTGCTTGTTGTAGCTACGTTAGTTGTATCGGCCACATTTTTTAAGTTACTGTATTGGAAGCAAAGTTGATTGCAAAGGGTGCATGCTACTTGGCTCCAATTGATTGCAAAGGGCGCACGCTGTTTGGCTCCAATGCCTCTAATTCTCGACTTTTCACTTGTCATTCCGAGAAGCTGACACCATCACCGGACTCATAGCCATCACATGAGCAACATATTAAAATCTTCTCTTCAATTGAAGCTTGAAGCCATCACATGTGGCATAACACGCTACCTCATCTCAGATTTGTTGAGTTTATTTTAATTGAAGATTTTGTGACGTTTGGATTATTTTTCAAACTCAAGTTGATTTGTTTTAACTCAACTTGCATTTAACGGGGATATTAACAATATCAGAATATTTAGATATCTCTTAGAATTATTTAAGATATTTCATCTGATTTTTATATTTATTTTAATTATGCATATTTGATTAATTTTCTTTGATTTTCTCTATCTACGCCTCCATATACTCGTTTCTATATATTGAAAGATACACAATTTCTACCTTCGAAGTTAATATTTCTAACTAAAATACCCATTTTCTCCCTCATTTCCCTTCATCAACAAGCTTACAGACAGAAACACCCCTTCCCAAATTGTCCTCTCGCATTTACTCTATCATAATTCGGTCTCCTTTGAAAACTCATCGCCAATTCTTTAAAAGATCGATTTTCAGAACAACAACCAAACACAAAGGGAGGGTGTCATTAAGGAACAAACCTCCAGGAATGAATGGGATTGAGTGTCGAGACTTAATTAAGCTTTTGAAGTAGAAATCTTGATCATTCGTTGCAGAATAGTTGGTTGATTCAAGTACGTTCTTGAATTGATGGGTTGAGAGAAAATCGAAGCTCTAAGATCATTAAAATGGGGGCCTTTTGATGGGAATTTGAAAAAGAGGGAGCTTAGAGAGAAAGAGAAGAAGAATGGAGCGAGAAGTGAGAAAACTGAGAATGGGGTGACAAGAGAACTGATCTTTGAGAGATAATATAGGGTTGGAGATCGGCTAAAAAATCAAATAAATCCAAAATCCACAACTTAATTTTTGGAATCGAGAACTGATCCGGTTCTAGTGTGCATCGATTAGGTAAGACGGGTTCCTAGGTTGAACAGACCCAATTGTTTATCATTATAATTAACTGTTGGGGACCCTAGACTTAAGAGTAATACAAAAGTCTACTCTGTCTTGACTTTTTGACATATAAACCTTTGTTAAGAAAAAATCCGAAGATTTTAATATTGATAAATAATCTCTTATGATTTGTGATTTGATAGATGCAAGTGTTGTTTGTGTTCAGGTGACTATTGATGTCTCAACAGCATTGAAACTATCCTAGGTGCTAAGTAAAAGAACTTGAAAGATTGAAAGGACCTTAAGGGTGAACAAGTTAGAGAGAGTGAGAAGTCCGTGAGAACTTGGAAAAACTAATAGGGGAACAGATTCGTGGACGTCTAATCCACATACGTGCTTGAGAAAAATTGATGGTGTTTGATAAGCAAAACAATTGTCAACTGGATCACTGGGCAGAACCAAATAAAGTTAATAGAAGCTACGGCTTATATCAAACTGAGAATTGCTAATGGACAAGTGACATAATGAAGACCCAAACATTCTTTGACCGTTATTAACTTATTACACATTTAAAGGAATCTAATAGTCAATCACAAATATGGAATTACAGATTTTTGCTTTAAAGAGAATTTGATATTTTAATCATCAGATTGTTGGATAAGGATTATTTTCCTATTTTGGAGACTCTTTTCTTGGAAATGGCTAGACATTAGGAAGATCCGATTGTATGGGCAATCAAATCTTCGGTGATTTTATTGCAATCTACAACGGCTATATTAATCATCTTAAAGGCTATTCAACAGTCAATTTGAAGATCAATGATTTTAAAAGGGATCTCAGTAAGCCAATGTATATAAAGATGAGCTATGAGAATTACAAGGACACTTACACACTTCCTAATCGACCAATTTGGTTATACACTAACTGTTAATCTTTTGATAAGTGCACAAGTGCTGTTATAGTGCGTGTATACTTGGTAATATGATCTACCAGCTTTGAGTAGAAGCAACACGATCTACATCTATAAAATCTCAAGAGCTGCTAGTAAATTCCAGCCTTGTTGGTGGCTGTTGGTTTTGAAGAGTGGATATAGGCTTATTCCAAACCAAACCACCATAAATTCGCATGCATTCATCTCAATCCTCTTTACTTGTTATTTCATTTGTGTGATAGGAGCACAACTCACTAAACCGTCAAATGGGGGAGTTGGATCAAGTTGGTTTGGGTTGGGTCAAAAAAGGTCTGACCCATATCTAGTGACTTATTTCCAACCCATCCCATACCTAGAACATACTTGATATTGACACCTAAATTTTTGGGCATTTAATTTGGGGACTATTATAATTCAAGATTTCAAGCCAATCTCAAGATTTTGAGTTCAAACGAGTTGGCCGAATGTGAGTTTAGGGCTATGCTTAACTTTTCTCAATCCCATTAGGCCAAATCGATTTAATTTCAATATCACTTTGGGCACAATTATGATAATTTGAGGAAGTGAACATGAAACAACACATCAAGATCAACGGGGTTGGGCTTGGTCAACTCGGTTTGGTCCAGTGGGTTGCAACCCAAATCGGCTCAATGGGCTGAACAAATGGAGATGGTTGAGCTTACAAGGTAGTTTAAAGAGGGATAGAATCATTGGGAAGTCTTGGGTCAACCCGATTAACCCGATTTGACCAAGGTTGGTATGAGGCAACCAAATTAACCCAAAAATCAATAATTCCAGCACATAGATTGCTGGTTGGCTCATTCTCTCCCAAATTGCAAAAATGTCATTTTCTCAAATTGTCAAAATTTTAATTCCATGTCATCAATCCTTGAGAGCCCTAATTATTGCCATTCATTTTTCACTTAATTCTAGCTTTATAGTACCATGTCACCCATCCATGTGCATTTGCAAGAGTTAATCACAAGCTTACTTGCTCATTAAGAATATAGTGTTGAGTTGTACAGCTAGGATTAATTCTTAATTTGAAAACTTCCCTCCAAATTTTTTCTCTTAGGGTGCATTTGATTCAGTATTACCAAGGGTCTTTCGGCCACCAAAGTCTCTTGGGAAAATATTGAATCGTTTGACAATCATTTTGAATAAGCTTTCAAGTGAAAGCTAGCATTGGGAAGACTGAAAGCCCAATACTAATATGGACTAGTATTGAGCTTTTAACATTTGATTAATGCTAAACTCATTTTTTCTTCAAAACTACCCTCACAAATTCTTCAAATTTTCGATTTTGTCCCTTGTTTTGTTTTGTTTTTGTTTTTTGTTTTTTTAAAAATTACAAAAGGACCAAACCCTTTTAAATTACAATGGTCTCTGGCGAGCCAGATCTAGCGTTGGTGGCCGTTGGTCGGGCGACCTTCAACAGCCTTCGCCAAGGTCGTGTGACCCTCACCAGAGGTCCTTTGACCTCGGGCGACCTTGACCAACGGCCGCCAACGCTAGATCTGACTTACCAGTGACTGTATCGACGGAGTGTTTGTTTGTTTGTTTGTTTGTTTTTTTTTTAAATTATATATATATATATTGCATTATTGTTAATGATTATATTTGAAAAATTGCATGCATAATTTTTCCAATTTATTTATTTTTAAATAGTATTAATCACTCAAATGACTTTTTAAATGCGCTTTTTATGAAATGGCATTTTTCTCAAAGTTATTTCTCAAATGTAGTTTATCAAACGACTTTTACATTTGCCTGAAGCAGGCTAAATAGCTTTGCATTTATTTCCCTAATGAGATTTCAAAATACTAAACCAAATGCACCTTGAAATCCCTTGGCCTAGTTTCCTAATATAGAATAATACTCTCATAAACTTTTTTATGAAAAAAAAATTCCTCTCAAAACATTCTTCTCTTTTGAACTCTTCCTCTCGACATCTTCATCTTTGTTGGAAAATCGCCAGTTGTTGGATGATCTTCGACTCCTCACTGTTGGCCGTGACTTGCGACCGACTTTAGTGAGGTGTCTCCAAAGTTGCCGTGGTGGTCGTCACCTCCAGTAGTCGCCAAAGGTCCTCCAATTCGGTCAATTCCCGTTGTTGCTTGTTGAAGAGCCCAATCAAGGTAGGATCTCAAGTTGTTCCATCAATTCCAAAGGATTATCTTAGGATACTTAGGTTGATCATAGTGTAAAATCGAAATAATAACTTCAATTTATGATCAATTTTAAGTTTGGATATGATGGAATTTGACCAAAGCAACATGAAATAACATATTTAGGATTGCTCGATGAAACTGAAAATCTATTACATGTTGAGGTGAGTTTAGAGTTTCATATTTCATGTTAGCCAAAGCTTTTAGGATTAAAATCAATGATGATTTGAGTGTTAATTGAGCTTAGGTTGTTGCATGTTGCACGAATGATCACTTAGAACTAAATTGAGTTGATTGATCCGTTCTTAAGATTTGTTGAATAATGTTGATGAATATTGAAGTTTGAGTGTTTGAAGATGAGTTTTAATGTTCATAGTAGCTAAGTTGAGGATGGCCTTAGCTTAGATGAACATTAAGAGCATGTGTTGAATGAGTTTAAATGTTTAAATGATTTTTGAAAAATCGTAACTGTTTTGACCTTATTGTGCTTATTTAATTTTACGAAAATTCTATATAGAATATGAAGATACTATCTTCTAGAGAATTTTATTTAACATTCATACCTTTAAATTTATATAAAGATAAGAAGATTTAGAATTGTAAAAGTTGAATATGAAGTTACTGTAAAAATCAAGTGTTAGGCTTGGAATTCTAGTCTTTGTGTTGACCTTTTGTGTTTTATAAATAATTGATCTTTTAAGGACTATTTACAAAAGCCAAAAAATGAAAGTCGTATGGGATATTGACTTGCAAATACCCAAAATTTTATAAATTTCTCTATGAAATAGGTTGGTCAATTTGAATAAATTAGGTCAATGTTGGAATTGGCCTAAAAAACTATTTCAGATTGAGTTCTCGGGGTAAATTGCATTATTACTCATATATGGAGTGATTTTTCTACCAAAGTTTAAATAATGAAAGTTGAAGAGTGTGTAATGAGCCGTTTCCCCAAAAAATTTGATGTTGTTTGAGATTCTTTTGATATTTTTACCGAATTTACAATAGATGGGTAGGAACATGGCATAATCTAAAGCAGTTGGGTTTAATTAATTTTTCTGTATTAATTGGGCTATAATTGGAAAAAGTGACCTTAACAAAAGTTAAAATAGATACTTTAATCTTTTATTGACACTTGGAGTTACTCAATTTGAACTTCTTCAAGACTTTAATTGGATTAAAACTTAGAAAGTCAGAAATAGGTATAAAAATAGAGAAGGTGACCTTTTGGTCAAGCAGATGCATACTCAATTGACCTTGTTTGTGATTGATTTATAATTGACTGCTCCTAGTTTTAATTAACGATGCATGACCCTTCGGCTGGTAGCTCAAGGATGAGAATGAGAGCTTAATTATTTGCTTAATGACTTAGTATACTGCTTGAGGATTTTTCAAGTGGGGGTTAATAGTCACATTAATATAATTAATTAACCCCTACCTTAATTAGGTGGGTGGGTAATCGAACCATATGATTGACATTAAATTCCCGAATTAAACTCGAATTTTTTGGGAAATGATTGATTGGATGAACTTCTTAATGTTTGGATTAAGTGATTGCATGAATAAATGACACGATTACTTGAAGATTGGCGTGTCGAGATCTCTAAGTGGTGGTGAATAGATTTAGGTTTAATATATTGGCTTAGTGTTAATTATGCTAACTTAGTTAATAAACATAGCAACCAATAACCAAAATAGCTTTAGAATTTAGCAAGTAAAGGTAGAAAAAAAATCAATTTAGACTATCACTTTCTTAAGAAATGAATAGCTTAGACTAAATTAGTATCAACATCCTTATAAAATGAGTAAAAGTTAAGCCCACCTGAATCTACTTCAAAATTAGGAGTTATGCTTCGTCTCTGACATCAAGCTTATGGAGGTTCATGTCTTAAGGCTTACAATAAGACAAATGTAATATTCTTTACCTAACTTGGTATTTCATGGGGATTATGTCTCAGGACTTAGAACAAAGTAATGTATATTCTTGCTTGACAATTATCGAGTTTTCTTTCTTGTACTCCACTTTAAGCATTTTAGTAGTTGAGTGTTTACTTCCCGCACTTTCAATAAATTGATTGTTTTTTTAATACCTTTTTAGCATGTTTAGGATAAGCTTTAGGATCATAATAACCATCTAAAAACCATTGCATGATCATGTAGCAACTTGAAAAATCTTTGGGACACATAATTGGTAACAAAAAATATTTTATCACTTAGATGAACATACCAATTGATAACTTTATAATAATAAATTTATTCTATCTATTTTAGGCTAAGTAGCATTGACACTGACACATGACATGCGACACAACACGACACGTTGACACGTCATTTTTCAAAAAATAGAGAATTCTGACATGTTAGGACACGTTGTATGTTAATTATATATTTATATATACATAATAAATTATCATTTTTATAATTATTTCAATCAAATTAATTGATTCAAATTCGCAATAAATAAATAATTAAAAAAAAAGTCTAGAATGAATTTACAATTAAAATATTAATCCATTATTTATTAATATAATCAATTATTTCAATTTGACAAATATAACTTCATTCTAATAATTCATAAAACTTGGAGAAAAAAATGAGCGATTCTCATTTTGGACTAGCATGTCAGATGTGTCGGAAGAGGAGAAAAAAGAAACTTGAGGGTCAATTTTATATCATGAGAAGTGAGAGCCCGAAGAGAAGAGAGTACTGGATTTTTATTCTTTCCCTATTTATTATTTTTCATATAGATACATTTTGACCTATCATTTATTGAAATTTTTAAAAATCGACATTGGGTGTTGGAATCATGTGTTAGAAACTCGTTGTCCAAATTTCAACTTGAGGGTCAAAGAGCGTCGAAAAAGTTGACTATGTGTCGGATTTTCTAACACGTGTTGACTGGGTGTCGGATATATGTCAGAGTGTCTGACATGGCACGAACACCCCCAAAGAGTGTTGATACTTCATTGATTTTAGGTACCGATAATGGTACTTTATAATGCAATATTTTCTAAAAATATTTGGATTTCTTTCTATTTACCCAAAAAAGGCCAAAAAGAAGGAAAGGAAAATTGTGTGATTCAGAAATTCAAATAAAAAAGTATTGGAAGATGGATACCAAATCAAGGATTTTGTGATTTATTCCTTGATTTTATGTTAAAAAAAGAAGAAGCAATTGTCTTGTGTTAGAATTCTTGAATGTATCCCATAAATAGGATAACATTGAAAGTTTTTTTTTTTTTTTGGGTGGGAGGGTAGGGGGACAATGTTTTTATTTTCAGATCACTTTTCATTGTTGTAGGAGTTTTTCAAGTATTTTTGAAAATAATATGAAGTGGTGATATAATTCATGTTCTTTGATTCAAGATGTTTGGATAAAATATATAATTTTGTTTCTTCTTCTATTATGTTCTAATTTTCTTTTGTTAGGGCTCCGATATAACTTGACCACGGTGATATGAATTTTATGATTTTTTTGCGTACAAGTGATTTCATTTATGTGAGTTATATATTATTGTGCTTAATAATTTCAAGTGACTAGTTACCATTTGAATGATTTGATGCTCATTTATGAGATTGAAAAGTGATAATATACAATTACTCCTTAAAATATATAACCATGAATTAAATGTGGATAGAAATACACCACGTTATTTGTGTAACTTTTGATGATAATGTGATCTAACATACTCATTGTAAGTCGGGAATATTCAAAGATTTTAATGCACTTATGTTTATTTAAATTCACATAGAGATATAGTGGATTAATAAATTAAGTAGATTTGCTATTCTTGGTGATATGATAGTAAATAAATTAGGAAATTCTACTAACACATATTTAATATCATTCTTAAAGGCGTAACAATCTAAAATTCATATTTAGTGGTTATGGTGAAATTAGGAACATATTTATCTAATTGATTTACTACATTTAGTTTCCAAATTTTGCTTTTAAGATTTTTATTTACTTTATTCTCAATTCTATTTTGATCCATTCGATAAATTTTAGAATTAATTTATTTATAATTTATAATTGGTTTGTTATTCATCAATTTCTATCAGACGATATTATTTTCTCATCATTATATTGCTTATTTCATAGGTCCATTTGTATTTAGAATTTTACAAACATCAACCAAATTAGAGCTACTAAAAGAGCACTAATTAGACTATGAGCGTAATCAAGTCCCCATTTCTAGATAATATTTGGTTGTGTAGAAAGTGAGACAATCTCTCCTGTCTCACTTGGTTTTTAGCCAACCTGAAAAGGACAGTGGCAATTCCTGTCTTACATAGAACCCTTTAGGATTAATCTGAACTTCAAATGAATTCAACATTGCGGGAGGTAATGGCTTGGGAGAGCCTAAACCTAATTGAGGGTTGTTGGCCCACATTTTGGGCATCACCTCTGAACCTCATCTTTGGTTGCGACACTAGACCTAAAACACTTTCATATTTAACCAGAAGTAGGAAAACTCCTACCCAAACTAAGATGAGAGTGTAGAGTGAGCGAGTACAAGGTCAAGTAAGGGTGAGAGAGAATTATAAAGATGGGTTTGGTGTAAGTAAGTTGTGAACCTATTTAACACCCATATTATTTTAGGCTTTATCATTCTAAATCCATTTATGACCAATTTACTGAATATTTAATACATACATACATACATACATATATATATATATATATAGACACACACACACACACACACACACACAAAATAATTTAGCCTATCAAATATTGGTTAAGAAATGTATTTATGACCCATTTTGATAGGTCTACCGCTCACGTAGTTCCTACATATATAAATTTGATTCTACTCAATTTCACAAAAAGTTGTCAAGCTTAGTTATTTAACCTATTCACACCCACTGAGTTATATCACTAGCCTCAATAGACTTGACTCCCACAAATGCTCTTTCCTTTCATTTCTTAAGCATGGTGTCTATGATTTCCTATGCAATCAAAAAATGCTATTTTATACTTCTATCTGAAGTAAACATCAATTGTCAAGGTGAAATAATACGATTTAGGAATTCTTTCAATCTATATGCTAGCTAGGGGTGAGCATGGTTCGGGTTGGGCTGTTCCACCTCCTAATCCTAGGACTGACACAGTGTTGGTCCTCAATTTTTGGGATCAAGGACCGACCCCGTTGAGCCTAGGATTGAGGACCAGATCGATCCAATGGGTTTTGTTTGGTTTTAGGGTCAATTCAAGACCAACAGATAATTTTGTCGTTTCATTTTTTGTACTCTATAAAAAGGAAAACCTATCATTACAAATTACATATCTATCGACAATGCAGCGTTGTGCAATCAAACTATAAATACCAATACGTATTCAATAAATTTAAGATAAGGCAACAATATAAATTTCACACATGCCAAAAGTAAGAAATCATAAAAATGATTAAGATCGCTTATAGTGATATGGGACAAGATGGGAAGTTTTTGTAATAATCAATCAATAATACTCGTAACACCATATGTAAAAACGTTATAAATTATATATTGGATATATTATATAATATATATAGTCAGGGTTGATCCGGGTTAGATCGACCCTAAACTCTTAGGACCGAGGACCAACTCGCACAGTGCTAGTCTAGGGATCTTAGGACCAAGGACCGACCTAGTTCCTTTAGGAATTGGACCGGGATTGGTAGGGTTGGGTTAGTCCAGGATTGGTCCCCTAGATCGATGCTCACCCCTAATGCTAGCAGGTTAAAAATGAATTTATCCTGACACTACACAGACTTATGGGGGCAAACTTGGTTTAAGGTGTGTGCCTTATGAGATTTTAGGAGGAGAGTAATGAATATATGATTAAACAGGTAGGGTATCTCACTTGTGCTAAAGAAGTATTCAACAAAATGGACCACCTGGGTCTTCACCATGGGTCGGGCAAACTTGGTTTAAGGTGTGTGCCTTATGAGATTTTAGGAGGAGAGTAATGAATATATGATTAAACAGGTAGGGTATCTCACTTGTGCTAAAGAAGTATTCAACAAAATGGACCACCTGGGTCTTCACCACTTCCCAGCATTTTGTACAAAGAATGGCATGAAATCCATTTAGGCTTGGTGATTTAAGAGGGGCAATCAATTTCAAGACGTTATAGATTTTATACAATATTGGAATAGTTAGTAGATCTAAGTTTTCCTTGGAAATTGTCTCAGGTAAGAGTTCCGTAATTAGAGTATATGGAAGTGTTAGCTTGAGAAAAGCTTTGTATATTAGGCAAAGTTGAAAAGTTTAGAATTAAATTAGCATCCGTATAATATATATAAAATTTATTAGGTAAATTTCGCATCCTATATGAGATTATAATATGAGTTTAAACAAAACATCAATAAACTTGCAATAGAATTCTATAACGTTACATTAGGAGGAGGGAGGGAAGGAGGAAGAGAGAGAGAGAGAGAGAGAGAGAGAGAGAGATATGAAGCACTTAGCCAAGGTGGTGTCAATAAACTCTCTTGGGAATAACTACTTTTGGATGTTAAAAATGGGGTTTTGCAAGTTGAGGATGGGGTTCTAATTGTACCATATAACATAGCTAGCGACTTTTTTTTGCAATTCCAATTCCTCTCACAATTAGGGGTGTGATTATATAAAGAATATTTGACATTGGATCATCTAGTTCACTACTCAATGATTTTAGTTCTTTGAGTGAAATTGAGTCTAATGATAATATGAGATAAATATCTAGTTCTATTTTATCAACTGTCACCTCGAGGTATTAACTTTCCTTTGTGCTTTAATCTTATCATGACTTTCCCAAAGATGAACCACAAGAGGAAAGTTAATGGATTACTGGGTGGGCACTAATGGTTGTATTAAAGAGATGGTGCTGTCACTTAGCACGAATTCTCTCAATTCCATATCAATCGCAACTTGAAGATTTTAATTTAAACATCACAAATTTTATGAAATGTTGACTAAAAGTTGATTTTTTTTAAGTTAATCGAAAAGTCAATCTTGGACTTTGTGACATCCTGATTTTTAGGTTCTGCTTTCGATTGAATGAGTCGGGCTTTTCATCGACGCACCTATAGTTCTTTTCTCTGAGTTGGCCACTCATGGGATAACTAGTCTATCATGTGAAGTTGTTAAGGAATCTAAACGCAATAGACTTGAGAATTCGACTAGGAATCGACTGCTCGACCGTGCTAATTTGCAAGAGTCATTACGGCATTGTCAAAATTAATCAAAGATCGGAGATAGGTCGATTCGATAGAGGTATGTGATTAGTGTGTGGGTGATTCCACCTAATTGCAAAATTCTCGTCGAATGGCACAAGATCGATTTTTCTGTCATTTTTGTACCCTCTGTTCATATTTGAAACCTCGAGATTTTCACAACAACCGAGAGTCGCCAATGTATCGAAGATATACAATGTGGCTCGAAAATAATCGATCCCGGGTCAATTGCACCAAAAAATTCCGAAAAATTATCCGGTAGGTTATGTTACGCTAAAATCGTGCCAGATTGAAATTAATTGTGAATTTGAACCTGAATTAGTTCTGTCATGTCACGATTCATTTTAGGAGCGTTGAATTACCTTCCAAAGATTTTTCTGCAAACCCGAGATTTTTGGTAAAGATTCAAAGTAGGGCTATTTTGGACTAGAAAATTCAAGGTACCGTTTTTTGTCGCATTTTTGGGATTCAAGTTGGACAAATTGACGAGGAAAAATCCTAAGAGGGATGATGACACCTTGGTTGATTTTATAGGGATCGAATTGAGTTCAATGGGAGGAGAATTGAAGGGGAATTGAATCCAAGTTGATGGCCAATGGTCCAAATTCATAGGCTATGGGGGAGACAACATTTTGGACCCATTGGGAAGCTTATTTGGGAAGCCAAGGAGCTACAATTGGGCTGAGGATGCCAGCCAAGGTGGTAGGGCCAAGAACTCAAGTGTTCTTGATATTTTGGTGGCCCCCTCCAAGCTTCAGCAGCTTCTTCTTCCTTCAACAGCCCACTTTATCCATTATAGAGGCTGTTGAGAGCTTGAAGGAAACCAAAAAATTGAGCCAAGCTAGCCCCTTCACTGTTGACCACTGCCGGAGCTCCCTTGCCACTCGTTGTGATGCCCGAGCACACATGTGAGTCGCACCCGTCGTTCGCTTGTCCCGCGCCAAGCTGCACGTTCTTGGCCGTCTCGCGTCGTGCGTCCGTCGTCCAGGTCGTTGACTGGGCCACCTTTGCCGTCCAAGCCGCCGTAACCCTGCCTGGACCGCTGCTACTGTCCGCCGTCCTGCCTTGGCCATTCCAACCTCGAGCAGCCCTCCTTCGGCCTAGTGCAGAACCGAAGCTTTAGCTTCAGGTTGAACCGTCGTGAAGCTTTTCCAAGCCCTTCCGGACCTCCGTTGGTGTCGCCATGGGCTTGGTTGTCGCCCGCCTTCACGTCACCGTGAACTCATCGGAACGCTAAATCGGTGAGTTTACTTGCTAAACTCTGCATAGGGATTTAATGATGCTTAGGGGATGATTAGTTTAGGCTAATTAAGGTTTAGGTGGTTAGTTAGAATGGATTAGTGATTTAATTATCCGTTTGTGCATGTTAGGTGGTTAGAATGTATAGATTAGGGACTAAAGTCGTTGTACTATTTATTGAGATAGGTTCGAAAATTTTCTAGGCGCGTTTGGGCGGTTAATTAAGCATTTCCGGCCTAAGTTTGTATTTTTGGTATTTAATTTGTATTATTTAATTAATTTTGGTAATTATTTAATTATTTAATATTTTCCGGAAATTATACCAAGATAGGCGGTGACTGGAATTTTGTGCTGGTTGTAATGGTGTGCTTAATTTATGCAATTGAGTATTTAAATGTGCAAATTGAGTGGTGATTGTAATTTTGGGTATTTAATTCAAAAATGTGAAATTTTGGTTATCGGGTGTCGGGTTTTGATATCGAAAATGGTTTTTAGGTACTATATTAAATAGTGGGATTTTAAAAGGAAATGTATCAATTTTTCTAGTGTAAATTGATTGTGTACCCACACACGATTATTTTATCGTGTATTTTTAATACGGAGAAAATAGGCCAGGTTCACCATTTTAATTGAGGCATTTGAGTGCAATGCATGGTGTCCTGGGCCGAGATTGAATGGTCGTGTGTTGGTTACGAGAACCCGTCCTCGAAATGAGTCGGGTGGAGGTGCTCCTATATGGGATGCCTTTGGACAATGGAAGCCGATCACAGTAGATTCTGGACCCATGCTCCTTCGGGAAAGCCGTCTAGTAGAGATGTTGCCGTGCTCAATGGGGTGAGACCACGCCTGGTTATGCCAGAAGACCGCCGAACATCGAGTAGGCCGTGCCCGTGGGGCTGAGATCAAAATTAGGAGCGCATGATAAATTAAGTCGAACGCGTCAAATTATGGGACAAAATTGTTTGAGACGGTATGTGACGTATTATAACGATTTGGCCCTATAATCAGGACCTCTGTGGTTGTTTGAGATTGAGTGTGGCGTTCCAGTTATTTGAGCTTGTTTATTGCTCATGTCTGCAATATGAATTGTGCTGACCTGCAGGGAGGAGTAGAGACAAGATAAGTCTTTGTAGTTGTGTGATAGTGTGATTGTGTGGTTAGGACGCCTCTAGGTGTATTACCCTCTTAATCGGGGTTTAGAGCGTGAACTCGCTGAGATTTATATCTCACTCCGTCGTGGGCCCAATTCTTTTCAACACTGTAGAGTGGAGGGCCCGTAATCGAGGTCTGGAGAACTTAGAGTTTAGAGTCTCCTTAGACTTTTGAGCACAAATCTTTTTGTAGATTTTCGTATATGACTCAGTCTGTATATAAAATAGTGTTTTGTTTGTGAATATGTTTTCCTACTTTTCTATCCCAAGTTGTTTACTGTCAGGGGATATTTATTTACGTCCGCATTTGCAATAAAATGAATGGGTTGGCGACGCGTTCTGAGACGTCACAAATTTTATCGACCACCGAGGGATGGGCACGTGCTCGAGGTTCCGGGCGTGACAGACTTATTTGGAAAATGACACCTAAATACAAATGGAATAAAATGACACTTAAAAGACACTTGAAAGATTTTTTTTGGCCGAGAAATGAGCCCTCTTGTGATTAGGCATCTCGAATTTCAAGTTTCTATGCTATTGAATTTGTTCGCAAGTTCAAGTGTCAATGACACAAAACCTAAATTATAGAACTTCATTTCTTAATTATCCAAGAAAAATTGCT
The DNA here is from genome assembly GCA_007663325.1 of Eucalyptus pauciflora. Taxonomy (NCBI): domain Eukaryota; kingdom Viridiplantae; phylum Streptophyta; class Magnoliopsida; order Myrtales; family Myrtaceae; genus Eucalyptus; species Eucalyptus pauciflora. The sequence continues at coordinate 2,080,441 of VMYD01000077.1, forward strand.
TCAAAACACATGATATAAAACCTTATCCAATTGCTCCATTTTTTTTCTTATCTTTGACCTTGGCCAGCAAAATATGTCAATTTCTTGATCTTATGTGCTTGGATAACTAAGGGTCTATGTGGGCCTTGTTTGGTGACGTTTCCTTTCTTTATTTTGTTTGTTTTTTTATTTTCCGAAACAAAAAAAGAACATAAATTCGTTTGATAACGTTAATTAATTTTTTTATTCCCTGGAACAGATTAATGGCCAATGAATATATTTGATATAGAAATAATAAGTAGAAAAAAACTTACTTCTTTGTTCCTAGGAACAAAAAGAGAAATAATGTCATTTTAGAAAAACAAGCTCAATATAACCTAATGCTTGTCTTTATACAATCCACACAAGGTCTAGTCTCCTCACCTGATCCGAGTCCCCATTTTTCGGAATAAAAAATAAAAAAAATAAATAAAAAATAAAAATTTTGGAAAATTTTTTAAAAATAGATTATGAGTAATTTTACTACATTTTAATGTTAATTCTAGTTTAGAATTAGTTTAGCATTAAAAAATGTGAAAATATTTTGAGGAAAATTAGATTCAATATTGAATAAGCTGTTAGGACTTTACTATATGGATTTTCGAATGTCATTTTTTTTTTAGAAACAATGCTAGGTCGTGAAAGCATAGTGACTCCAAGCAGCTTTTGTTTTTCTTCTCAAAAGATCTACACTCCCGTTTATTGTAATGCTGAAAGATTTACTTTCAACCTCTTTGAGTTATAAATCAATGAGACTCTCTATTGCCATTTCTAGCCATCCATCTTTGACTAACCATAATGTTTGATTTTCTTAGGTCATTTTAAAATATCTTGATCAATTAAATCATTATAAAAGTGCAGTTTCATTCAAACATGAAATGTTTAGTCTCTTTATAATTAAATAAAAAAATTGGGTATAACATTTTTTAGGGTTATACCAAACGCATTTTTGTTCTTTTTCTATTTTGGGAATATAAATTTTGTGTAGTTACTAAACACATTCTTATGCTTAAAATCTCATCCGGGTAATATAAATAGGAAAAAACTATTTCTGACCATAATTTGTTCCTAGAAATAGAAATTAACCAAATGCACCCTAATAACTATCACTTTTTTCTATTTTTCCGTTCTTCCATTTCCTAGAATGGAATACATAAATTCATTTGGTAATATCACCTAAGTTTTCTATTTCTCGGAATAGAAAAGTGGCCAGCGAATATATTTGGAACAAAAACAAGAAGTAAAATCTACTTGTTTGTTCCTTGGAATAGAAATGGGAAAAATTAATTCTAAACAAAAATTGTTCCTGTGATTAAAAAATATTACTAAATTCCCCATCAGTGTCTTCTCAAAAAATGGAAAAATACAAAAACTATAACAAACCCAACCCAGATTCAAGGTACAAAGTACCCGCAACCTACTTTTTCTTTGAACTAAAATAAAAACCATTCCATTCTTGTCTGAGGGAGACAATTTTCAAAATGTGAAGATGTGTACAGAAAAAATTATCACGAACCGCTTTGAATATATACAGATCTTGACATTCGAACACTCCTTGTCCACCATGCATATATGAATCTAGATGGTGACTAGTTCTCCAAGGCTATATCATAATTCTACTGGGAACTTCTTGACTGTAACATAGACAATGCAAAGCAAAAGGAAAAGCACAAATGTTGAAAAGAAGTCCCCTTCGATAATTAGGATTCCTAATTATTGGCAATTAAATTAATGATTATTCTTTTGTTGCGTGAGCTTTTTAAGAAAACTGCTGATTCCAAAGTTCTCGTATTTCACTTATATTTTAGTAGTTTCCTTTTAAATAGTTAGCTTTCAATAATTTTCTTAATATTAATGATTATAAAGCATTGTTCTCAATTTATCATGTAGCGTCCTGAAGCGGGATTTTCTTGTCTCTGTCATTTTATCCCGAAGAATCTCAATACAATAGTCCGCTCTTATTTGATGCAGGTACAAGTGGGTCACTCCCCTGTATAGAAGACAGAAAGCACATTGAGAAAAGGTGGCTTTGGCCAAGTGTTTCCTTTGAAATGATTGGCTTTCAATGATCTTCTTAATGTTAAAGTTTATTAAGCATTGTTCTCAGTTTATCATGTCTAGTCCCGAAAGCGGCATTTTCTTGTCTCTATCATTTTATCCCGAGGAATCTCAATACAACGGTCTGCTGTCATTTGATGATGGCACAAGTGGGTAACTCTCCTGTATATAAGACAGAAAGCAAGTTGAGAAAAGGTGGCTTTGGCCAAGTGTTTCCTTTTAAGTAATTGGCTTTCAATGATTTTCTTAATGTTAAAGTTCATTAAGCATTCTTCTCAATTGATCATATCTAGGACTGAAAGTGGCATTTTCTTGTCTCTGTTATTTTATCCCAAGGAATCTCAATAAAATACTCTGCTCTCATTTGATACAGGCACAAGTGGGTAACTCTCCTGAATATAAGACAGAAAGCAAATTGAGAAAAGTGGCTTTGGCCAAGTGTTTCCTTTTAAATAATTAGCTTTCAATGGTTTTCTTAATGTTAGAGTTTATAAAGCATTGTTCTCAATTTATCATGTATAGTCTTTTCTTTTTTGGTCAGAAATCATGTATAGTCTTGAAAGTGGCATTTTATTGTCTCTGTCATTTTATCCCGAGGAATCTCAATATAATAGTCTGCTCTCATTTGATGCAGGCACAAGTGGGTAACTCTCCTGTATATAAGACAGAAAGCAAATGGGGAAAAGGTGGCTTTTGCCATGTGTATGTTGCCAGAAGGATAGGTGGTGGAACCGGACGTGCCAAAAAGATATTTCACTGAAATCGTATGTCACGAAATAATTCTTATCAAAATTTATTTTTTATTAAGAGGAGACGGGTTTTGTGGTAATTTCGAGCATGGGTCATAGCAATGGAACACAAGGAAGTGATACTCTTGAACAGAATTTAATCTACGATGAAGCCTGATGACATAAAAAGCTTTGCTGAAATTTATTGACGATAAAATGCAATGACAAAGATATAACGTTGGAATTTAATCAATGACAAGATATCTAAAATTATGAGTAAAGTACGGGAATTGAAAGATATTTAAATTGTGGAAAAGATAAATTGTGAAAAAGTAAAGATAAAGATTTTTTTTTTGTCAGTCCTACTTTATTCCTACTCTAACTCTCATTCTCAGACTTTTGCCATGCCTCCTTGCAAGACGTGGGAGTAGAAACCCACTCTTGAAACTAAATCATCTCCACCCCAACCTCTCCTGAAAATGTGGGGATTCGAACCCCACACCTCCCCCTTCCAAGTTAGAAGGGTGGCCACTAAGGCAAACCCCAGTGGTTAAGATAAAGATAAATTTGCGGAAACATTGAGTTTTTTCATTGATTGTTAGGCTTTAAAAAGAGTATGACGTGACTATTTATAGCCCACAATCGATTGTTGTGGTTACAAATTTGGAATTCAAATAGATAAATAACTTCCTAATGGCGGTTACAAGAAACTGTGTTATCCACTAACTCCTTTTATCTAGAGTACTTATCCACAATAAGTTATAAATACCCTAAATTAGCAGTAACAAAACATAACTACCCAGTAGTTACATCTTCATGTGCCCATTATCGATAATTTTGTCGATCAACTTCTCAATTCTTGATTAAGCTCCTATCAATAACTGATGTAATCAATGACCTCCTTTGTTAGTTGCCGATTTTTATCAAGTTGTTGATTGTTCTGTTAATTATTGGCCAAACTCTACTCTTATCGATTGATTTTGATACTTGTCAATACTAACCAAAAAACTTATCATTTTGGGTGTCTAACACTTTTTCTCAAAAAAGAAAAAAAGAAAAAAAAAAGAAAAAAACGAGATCATCCACTTGCGAAAATCGGTTTTTATCCTTCAACTTTTGGGCAAGATATTATACCCATGAAAAGACTTTTAATTTGTGCCAATAGCTTTATATATTCCTTTCCGATTTTCATTCCATAACGTGTGTAGTACTTTGTTTACATAGATCGCTATAGTATGATTATCGAGTGATCTTCTCGGACGCTTTGCAGAATCGGAATCCACTTTCTTGCCATACATGTGAACGATATTACTTTACCCTTAAGGTGTGGATACAACAAAAAAGCAATTTTTCTTTTCGCTTTTTGGCATTCAGAACGACTCTTCTTTTCAATCTAGAATCTCTTTGCATGATGCACCATGTCTCGATCTCTCCAAGTTTCTTTTCGCCCCCATTTGCACGCCCCACGGCCAGAAATAGCTAGTTTATTTTTGTACACTCCCTCGCCCTTTGCTTTTAAGCCAAAAAAAGAACACCATGAAAACAGAAGATGCTTGCGGATGATGCACCCACCGAAAAGCCAAAGGAAAGAGAGAGTTGTGCTACAGTACTCCAAACCCATGCCATGCCAACATACAACTCCATCCGGGAACGCCTCATCTTGTCGTCACTATAGTGCAAAGAGTCTAGTTGGTTCCCAAAAAGAGCAGTAGATATGCCGCCGACCTCCACGTATGTATCGCTCGGTCATCTCCCTGCAGTTCCGAATGTGATTTTCGCGGGATAAGCACCGTATCAATGCCTTAGTATTTGTAAAGTCCATTTTGGTGCCAATGCTTTTAGACCGATCGCTTAACTGACTCAAGTGATGGTACTTGACATGACTCACCGGAATAACTTAAGTAGACAACTTTGACACTACACTGATCGTTCATAAAGTTTTGGCATTGAAATGATCATTCTTAAAGTTTTGGCACAAAACATTTAGAAATTGTGTGATGCATTTATGTATTGGACAACGTTTGTTAAGTATATCAATTTTTCACAACTTGAGAAATCAGAGTTAAATTGGTTCGAAAACATTTCCTAGCATTGATCCTCTCAATCAATCAAAGATAAGTAGTCCATTTCTATAAGGCTTCAAGCTCTGTTGTTCAATCTCAAAGCAGGGCAAGATCAGAACAAATGTGAAGTTACAAACCATGGAGAAATGTTACTTCTTTTTTTTTTTTTGGTGAAAAGAAAATATTAAATGAAATTATTTGGAGAGAATGTTTGCTCCATGATTTTGCTTTTTAGTCTAATAAAACAAAGAAAAATAGTGGCAAATTTAGAATTTTTGCTTTTGACTCACGTAGCCATTTTGTCAAATTTTTAATTAACAAATTGAAGCACAAAAATTAAGTGATCAATTTAGTGTCAAAACATTATGAAGGATCACTTTAGTAAATTTTTTAAGTGATTTAGGCTAGCACGTCAAATTTTCCAGCAAACAAAGTAAATGGAGTAACTTAAGCAATCACTATTAAAAAGTTGTGGCATTTAAATGATCATTTCAAATGTTTTAAGATCTAAGTGAGTGCCGTACAAAAATTTGTGAGGGTGATACTATCATTTTCCCCTTTTTTGAGCATTAAAGGGCAGACGTTTATAATACCAACACCCACATTACTATTAAGCCATAGAATGTAAAACCACATCTGGCGAGTGGGACACATCAAGCCCTTTGGTTGGTTTTACTGCTCTTTACCAACCGTCATAATCCGACACGACACACATGAGCTAAGCCCCTAAAGGAATACTCAATGTGGTCCTAATCAAGATTGAAGTAATTTGTGAGTGACTTGAATTCGAGCGACTAAAGTTTGAGTCTAGGGCGAGGTCTTGGATTTGAGCTTCGAGATCCCCCCAGGTGAAGGTCTTAGGTCGAAAGATGAGTAATCCGGTCCGGCCTCTAGATGCTTTTTGTCTCGTGTTTGTCCCAAGGGTTCTTGTTTGAGCAATTTGAGTGTCGGAGTTTTGGTTACGAGCACCAAGGACTTGGGTTCAGTCCTAGGAGACTTGGGTACCAAAAGTCTAAACTTTGCACCCTCAAGATTGGTCGCTTGGGTCCTGGATCCGAGCATCAAGCATTGGGGGTCCCAAAGCCAAGGTCTTGAGTTCGAGTATGTGGCCGAGGTCCTGGGTAGGTTCAAGGCTCTAATTTGGTCTAAGTGTCATGACGTCATGTTTGGAGCCAGGGGTCCAAGGTTGGCATCTCGAGTCCTTCTCTAAAGCTACATTTGATATCTAGAATAAAAATTATTTATCCTATCCTTTGTTTGCTTCCTATGTAAGATAAAATAATGTCAGATATAAAAATGATATAATCTGGATAAAAATAATCCATGGGAGATGTGGAATAAATAATAAATATAGATAGGATTTCTTATATCCAAGATATAAAAATTATTTTTCTTGGATAAAAATATTTCTAAATTAACAAAATGAAAATAATAATTAAATATAAATAATATCTGAAATCTAACAAAAAATTCAAAATTCAAAATAAAAAACTATTTTCCTTTTCATTTATTCCTATTGTTATATAAATTTTAGAATATCTTCATATTCTATGATATAAATTTTATATATGTACTATTTATATTTGTTACTAATTTTAGGTAAAATAGTGTAATTTATTATTTGATAAAAATTTATTAAGGAATGACAGAAGGGGATGCAAAGTAAATTTAAAAAAATTAAAGAAATAAAAAAGAGAGGGAAAATAATAAATAAATGAATAAATAAAAAAGAAGTAGAAGAACCTAAATTTTAATTGAATAAATTTAAACTTGAAAATGATCTTTCTAATTCTTGAAGAATGATTTGCATCAAAGAAAATGAAGCTTTCACGACTCTATATTTCTATTTCATGTTGAAGTTTTACAACTTTTCCATAGTTCTTTGGTTCACGTGACAGATCCATGAAAACAACGAGAGTCAAAGCTCTCTTTCTTTTTTCTTTTCTTGTAACTCTCTAGTTCATGTTAAAAAACCTTGAAAGTAACAAGAGAGTTAAAGCTCTTTGTAAGTCTGTAGTTCATGTTGAAGCTTCACGAAAGTAGCGAAGGAGTCGAAACACCATATGTTTTAGAATTGAGAAGATAAATGATAATGTTTTTTTCTCTTCCTAGATTTGGCATTTGTTGGTTGATCTACCTCGTTGATATTGCCAATGTTCGTTTACAAATCTTGTCATTGTCAAACCTTTGACTTTGGAATGCCATGATGTGCTTTTAAGGTATTTACAATTTGGACTGTACAATAATTCTAGGTTGATTGATGGAGATTATCTTCATTTGTGCAATTGTGGTTTCTTTAGTAATGAATTGTGAGAGATTCTTATCATCTTCAATTGCTCATTTTCAGTTTCATTTACACTAATATGTTACTCATACCAAATAATGAATATGAAAGTAACCAGCTTTATTATTACGATTCACCAAATAATGGACATAATATAATAAAATTCTTGAATTTCTTGTCCTATTCTATCTTATTCTATTTTGATTAAAACTTTGGATGACCAAATGCAGCCTAAGGTTAGTAATTCGAATAATATAAATGGTTGTAGTATCTATGCAACTCAAAGTTGGACTCTAGAAGATCAAACACAATCTTCAAATAGGCAAGTCTTAAAGAAAATATTTTCCATAAAACCGTTCTTCTAAACGATCCAAACGACTACAGATTGATAAATTGTTTTTTGACAACGAAATTCCCATGAAAGAAACAAAACCCTAGTCTGTGAACTTTAGCTAATGAGTTGAGTCAGAAACTCAAGTCAGCCAAAACTTAGATCCGGTCGAGCTCAAACTCGAAAAGATTAGTTCGATCAAGCTAGAAACAAATTTCTGTCCCGAGTTGGGTTCGAACGACATTCAATTTGGGTGATCGCTGGCCTTTTTTGTGGGCTCATGCTCATGCTCATGCCTATGCTCATGCTGATCTCAAGGATCGCAAAAATTTCGTGAAACGGACCATCTCTCTCTCTCTCACCCCCAAAAGCGAGGGGTCAGGATCATCTTTAACGGACGGCCAAAAGGGAACCACATGTTGCACGGTAAGAAAAGGGATGGTGATCTTTATCTCTCTGGGGAGCCTCACACGTGGAGCACTCTGGCCCTCCATGCCTTTTGATGCCCTATGCATGGCCTATAGATTACACGATTCTATGAGCCCGCTCGCATAAAGAGTCCCTCACTGTTCTTTTATAAATATCACAAGCCCTCTGTGGCCAAATTTGTCCATAGAGCCCAAAGTGTCAAGTCTGTGTGTGTGTGTGTGTCTTGCATCTCCTTTGACCACAAAATTCTGTGCTTGTCTGTCTGCGCGGTTTGATCATCTTGAACTGCATTCCCCTGGGCAATCAAAATGGCTTCGTCCGTCGATCCTCTGGTGGTGGGGCGCGTGATCGGTGACGTGGTCGACATGTTCGTGCCGTGTGTGAACATGTCCGTGAGCTACGGCTCGAAGCACGTCACCAACGGCTGCGACATCAAGCCCTCCCTCGCGGTCAACGCCCCCAAGATCAGCATCTCTGGCCACCCGGACGAGCTCTACACCTTGGTACGTCGTCCCACCCGTGTAGCCGGTAGTGCAATCCGGAGGGTAGGTTATTACATGGATCTGGCGCATGCATCCTTCTCGGACGAATTCGGCAAGAATGCATGCACCAGATGCATGAAATAACGAATTCTCATCCTGGAGGGGGTGTTGATCGCATGCATGCATGCATGGCGTCGTTTGAGAGTGTGTTTGGAGAGAGAGGAAACAGCCATGGGGAAAACATTAGCTTCAAAACTGATAAATGCAAGAAGGGTCGTTTTTAATTTTATTTCTCTCTTTTGCGCGCAGGTGATGGTGGATCCTGATGCACCGAGCCCTAGTGAGCCAAGCATGCGAGAGTGGATCCACTGGTGTGTCCACTTGCTCACGTTAATAATACAAACTTATGTGTTTCTTCAGCTCATCTCGTAATTCTGACAAATGTGTCGGAGGACCAAATCCCACGGCTAGTCACAAGTGCTCATTATGATGTCATTGGTCCTTGCTTTGTCTGTTCTCCTAGCCATTCGACTGACTTTGTGCGACTGTGTCATCTTTTGTTTTCTGGTTATCAGGATCGTGGTCGATATCCCTGGAGGCACAAACCCTAACCGAGGTAAAAAAAAAAAAAATTCGTTGAGTTCAATCTCTTTTCTCTCCTTATGGGTCGTCATACGCGAAATACTGATGAGAAATCAGCATGAATTTGCACGCCTCCATGATGCACTTGATTCCTGGAGAATCTTTGTTATGGTTAAAGTCAGTACAATTTGGACATGCAGTCTAGTCTGTGCCTATGTATCTTGATGACGAGATTTTGTGTGGCTGGGCGAGATCAGATTGATTGAACAACTTTTAACTCTGCTTTCTGGTTTTGAGTTTTATAGGCGCACTTTTACATCGAACATGTCAATTTCTTTTTTTCTCAAAATTATATTTCTTATTTGATCATAAGAAAAACAAACTAAGCCTAGCGAATGCAAACTTTCCATGATCTCAACGCCATTATGAAATGAACGATTTCTAATTTCTTTCGTTGAGCAAAGGGCCATTAAGATGCAGAAACCGGATTAACTATTGTGAAATTACCACGTCCTTAAAGGTCTAAAATTTAAAGTTTAGATTCTCAGACGAAGGTGTGATATTATGTAAGTATTATGATCAATAATTAATTATACATGCAATGAGAAAGTGTAATCTCATGAGAATAAAATCGATTTTAAAGGGAAAAGGATCTCTTTGAAAATAACTGGAGGACATTCCAGAAATATCAAACTGTTTAGACATTTAATGAATGATAGATACACGAAGGAGTGATTTAATAATAAAGTATATCCTGATGACATATTTTTTGTGTTTAGCAGAAAATTATCTTAACGTATGTTTTACATTTGACAACTTTGACCATAGTTAATAGCGATTGTCATAAGCGGAGTCTAGTGGAGATAAATCTAGATAGCGGTTCAGGTATCTAATCCCTTGCGCCGCTTCGGTTGTTAGTTGCAATATTTCTTGCATTTAGATATTAAAGATCGTATTGGACATGACTAGACAGAAATCAAACCCCTGAAACTGCTCCTGTCATTAGCTACAAAACCCTTCCTCCATGGGAAGGTAGGGTTATCGGCAGCATAACCCTTTCTTCACAAGAAGGTATCGTGGTTGGCCAAGAAAAGAAAAAAGGGAAATGGTGTTGAATTTTTTATTGAGAAAAAAGGATAAATAAATTTCACACGACAGTATCTGTTTCGTTCATGGAATTCACAAACTGTTGCGTTACATCGCATCGTCTCATGCCCCGTTTTGCGCATGGAAAGTTTGAAAAAGACAGTCTCTGCGTCCAGATACAGATACGTAGGTTCTTCTACTTTCGCCCTTTGTTTTATAGCGCACGTGTACTGCGCGCACACACCACGCGTCGTATATGCAGATTCTTGTTCTCGTTTTGCGTCTCCCTTGCTTCTGCAAGTCTCTATGTTTTCTGGTTTTTCTACGTTGTCTCTACAATTAGTGAAGGGACACTTGGTTACGTGATCAAGAACCAAGTATCATGCACGCTGGCCTGTCTAATCTGGCACGTGTCTGCCACTTGTCATCTGTTTGACAGCAAGACATCTCCGGCTGAGATGTTCTTTTACTGATTTTTCTTTTTTCATATATGTAGAGATATTTTGCATAAAACTTTAAATTGCATAAGATTTAACTTGAAAGGGGAAAAGGGGGGGGGGGGGGGCTGGCTTGCATCTTCAAATGTGAAATTGATTATTTTGTACTAGAAAATGACTCAATAAAATATTCACCTAATCAAATTTTCCCAGCTCATTCAAAGGTTTGTCGTATGATATAAATATGATGTACATAATTAACTTCAGTTTAAATTCCATGATCTTCATCTCTTGGTAAACAGGCTTTTCTTTCCGGAAATCTTTGTGCCTCTAGTACAGTCAAAAGGGTAATTTTTTCTTCCTAATTAGAAGAAATTTTCTCTGACATGTTCATTATCTTATGTAAAAGTAAGTAAAAACAAACATCGATTGTCTTATTTTTTGAGAGAGTTTTCTCCAATTAGGACGATGGAGAACATAAGTCTAATAATACAAATAAATTCACGAAGAGTCTTTTCCTAGAAAATCACTTTTCTTACGAATCTTGATTTCCTTTCAATACGTAGAGATTGACAGGTCTATCCTTCTTCTTCCACTGGAAAGATTATATCATGACATAGCTCGAATGAGCCTAGTTATACACATACGACGAGATTGACCAAGCTTAAAAAAACAATAAATAATAATTCGGAAAGGATGTGAAACCCTAAAGAAATGTATATCGGAAAATATGGATATCAATCTTTTTTCTCATTCCTTCCGTTTGGGCAGGGAAAGAGATATTACCCTATGTAGGTCCACGCCCTCCGGTGGGGATCCACCGCTACATCCTGGTGCTGTTCCAGCAGAAGACTCCCATCGGCCACATCGACCACCCCAACTCGCGCGCCAACTTCAACACCCGCCTCTTCGCCGCGCACCTCGACCTCGGCCTCCCCGTGGCGACTGTCTACTTCAACTCCCAGAAGGAGCCCGCCAACCGCCGCCGCTGACGTCCGGGAGGAGCGCGCCCCTGCGAGGGAAAAGCCTAAACGCACGGGCGGTTGTGGTTATGGAGGCTTAATCAAGCGTTGAAACCTTTTAATGTATGCCGGGTTTGGCTGCGTATTATTGCTATATATATGTCTAGGCGTCCTTATTACTAACAAGAAGTGAACGAAGAAGAGAGGGGAGAGATTAAATTATGATATTTGAAGCGTGTATTAAGCAGTGTAGTCTTCTTGCGCTCTATGAATGTAGGCAATTGAGCAAAAATAGAAGAAAGGAGTTATGTATTTCTATATATATCCAATTATATTATAACTGCACAATGCTATCTAGATGTCGCGGATCTCGTGTTTTCATGTGTCTGTTGCGATGATCTCCAAGATTACATTATTCACTTGGTGATATTTGCTGGATGATATTAACTATATAAGAGTAATCTCTATGACTTCTAAAATCGGTCTGCAGAACTAGTTCATTGAGCGGTGTGCTGCGATGAGAGCAATATTCGATACCACATTATTTGTAGATCGGTAATTAATTGTATCTCTAACTTTATTTGGTGTAGTAGTTAGGGCCTTGTGAAATTGTTTGAAAGGTGCATTACTTTGTAAAGATTGGTCGGAGCTCTATTAGTTTCTTAAATAGCCTTACATCATCGACAGACCCAAAAAAATGGAGTATACTATATATTAATCGAAACAAAACAATGAAGATTACAACCACACTAGAATCATTTAAATATTCTTAATATTTATTAGCTCCTAATTTCAACCTAGTGTTTAGCTCTATAATTTTTCATAAATAATCTTTCAATCTTACAAAAGAATTATATAAAATCTTAATACAAGATCTTCACGGTTTCAAACACTAGCAATGTAATTCATGCGTATCAAGCTCCTTGTAGAATAATCTTCACATAGAAGATATTCCTTATATATAGACTAGAGCTGGATACAAACTAGGAAATCTCTTTTAGAAATCCAACTCCACCTAGTAAACCACCCAAAACAAGAAACCTACTTGAATTAGGAAAGTTTTTCGTGAACTCAACCACTACGTACATCTTTCAAGTTTGAGTCTTGCAGAAACTGTCATAATCATGGACATCATTCAAACACCAATTCCACTTGCACATTTACCCACTTCACAAAAATTTTCAGAGACAACCTCCCCAACCACAGATAGAGTAAAATCACAATTGCGTCTATATTTTTCATGAGATCGAATATAAACCTTATCACCCCAAGAGTGTTGACACTTAAATTTTGGTTTTCCATTTACTTGTTCGCCGCATAAAAAATTAGAGATCGACCATGACCCCTATCCAAAAATGTCATTAAATTGCATATAGATATTAGGAGCAAATTTCGTTTAATAGCATTATGCTCATATAATTGCAAACTAAACGTACTAGTGCAGGGACGCTTAGAGCTTAATTAAATTGATTAGATTAAGCCCATGACAGCACGATAGATGGCCAAACCCATTAGAAAGTTATGGTGACCGCATTTTTACATGCCAAAGTTTTGATTCTCAACGGAAAAGGTCATGTTTCTTTAGACACATGTGGCAATTCTTTCAATCTTGCGTGGGCGCAAGAGTTTTGTCTATTAAAAGAAAAGAGATAAAGGGTAGTGGGTACCATTTGAAGAGATTCGCTGACGATGGTGGCAATCTGAACATACACACTCAATGGCTGAAGAACGTGTACGTGTCGATTTCGGGAGACTACGTGCTGGAATTTTTGGGGACCGCATAGAGAGAGAATGGACCCTTTTTTGCGCTCAAATTTTGTGAAGTACAATAAGACATTGTTCATGAGTTTGACTGGTGGGATTGAGGAGTATCCGGAAGTATTTATTTGATGGAGAAAATGCCGGACTTGTGGATCAAAATTAGAGAGCTCAATGTGCTATACTATGAGAATGGTGAGTACGCATTTGTTCTAAGTCATAATGCATTGAAATTAGGGTTAATGTTCTGAAAAATCCAAAACTGGTATATTTGTGATAAATTTACCTAAAATTAAATTTTTGACCACCAAAATTCCTGAAACTGGTATATTTTTGATAAATTTACCTAAAATTAAATTTTTGACCACCAAAATTCCTGAAACTGGTATATTTTTAATAAATTTGCCCCAAACTGGTATATTTGTAATAAATTTATCATATGTTAATTTCCGTTAAATTTTACTGTTAAATTTCTAAATTAAATGACATGTGACGGTTGACTGATGTATCCGTTTGTGATTTTACTTTTCGTTTGTCACAATTATATAATTTTTATATTTTTTGTGTGGTATTAATCCAATTTAACGGATGATATATTTATCACAAATGTATTAGTGTAGAGTTTTTGGCGGTCGAATAAATTAGTTTGGGGTAAAATTATCATAAGCAAACTCAGTTTGAGGATTTTTGATGGTCAACTATGATAAATTTGTCATAGGTGTATTAATTCGAGATTTTATATAGTCAAAAAATTAATTTGAGGTAAATTTGTCACACGTATTCTAGTTTGAGATTTTTTTTTATGGTATTAACCATTGAAATTTTAAGGAGACCTCTGCAACACTTAGTTCTTCAACTTCATCGAAGGAGTTGAGTATCGAAGATCCAAAGATTTCATTGTGATTTCACAATCCCCAACGTTGTTGTCCTAACCTCTTGTAGTTCCTCGTTAGTTACCACAATCGTCAATACTCCTTCGACCCCGTCAGTATCAGTTGTTGTTTGAGTCGGTAATCCAATTCTAGTAATTTCCTAAGTTTTTTTATTTATTTAATATTCAATTGCCTAAATTTTGGTTCTACGATTCTAACACAAATTGGTTGAGATTTTAGGCATTCTCCAAATAGAAATTTCCCGTTTAAATTGTGTATACAATCAAAAATTCGATCTTTAAGAATTAATCGGGATCTCGATTACATTTATTTCCTAATTTAAATTGAGGTGAATATTTGATTGTATAGAAAATTTATTGTTGACACCTAAAATTTAACGTCATATTTAGTAATTTCTTACTTTAGAAAATTAGGAATTGACCCGGGCCCTAGCAAAACTAATTTTATTAAATTGCATAGTATATAGTTATAAGGAGCATTTGCATTAATAGTAATAAAATTATTATTGATTATTAACTAATTATTATTTAAAAAAGAAAAAACGAGACTCGGCTTGGGCCAGTCGTTCTTTCTTTTTCTCCTCTTCTTCTTCTTCTTTCCCTTTTAGGCCCGACCCATTTTTCCTTTTCCCCTCCAGCCCAACCCTCACATTGCCCATCTCCTCCCTTACGCCCTGTATGTCTCTGCAAAATAGAGTCTCGGTTAAGCCGGAAACTTTACAATTCAAGAGCACACTCCACCCGTTCGATGAAATGCCTTGATGAGATCCAGTTTTCGTTCCTCTGTTTCGGCTATGCTTTTGCTCGGCTTGTGGTCACCCATAGAGGTCCTCGGAATTCTGGTGGATTAGGCACCCAAGCGGCGTCCACCATAGCTGTCACTGGAGCGTCGTCGGTTAGGTGAGGGTCGAGCTTTCGGCCCGGCTTAGCTAAGGCGATGGTTGGAGGCACCCTCGACCGGTCGGAGACGAGTGGCGTCGCTTGCCGCGGCAGTCTCCAACGCAGCAAAATTCCTGCAGGCAAGGGAAGACACGAGCCGGGTCGGGCTCGGCTTGTGGGTTTTGCCGGCCAGGCTTGCGTTGTTTGTGGGCCTACTTATTTTGGGCCAAGTTAATTGTAGTTTTTGGGTGGCTTAGTTTAATTATGAGTTAGGGTTATTTTATTGTGGGTCGGGCTTACTTATTTAGGTTTTCTTTTTTGGGTGGGCTCAATTTTGAGCTAGACTAAGCCCGCATATTAGGCCCAATCCGGCTGAGGGCTTGGTGATCTAGGTCGGTCCCGACTTGGACCGAATTCGGAGGTTCCACCCAAGTCCCTATTTTAGAATTATTTTAAAAAAATTTCGGAAATTTTTATTTTTCTAAAATTAGGAAGAAACTCAAAAATTAGATTTTGAGTAGTTTTCTTTAGGGGTGTGCACTAGGAAATTGCCCGAATCGGGAACGCCCAAACCAGGAATGCTCAGACTGGATTGGATCGGTTGGTTTTGGGCGGTTCCCAAAGAGGGTGGTTCGGTTCTTGGTTCCCACTTTTGGAACCGGTGGCCGATCGGTCTAGTTCCCAATTCCAAGGTGGGAACCTAACCAATTGCACCGACCGAATTGGATTGGTTAATATATAATATTTTAATTTTTTTAAGAAACAAACCCTAATTCCTCATAATTTCTCCCATTTTTCATTTTATTTTTGGCCCAAAAAAGCAAATTTACTAGTTCCACTAGATCGGACCAGAAATTGATCAGTCTTAGTTTTCTTTAAATTGTGCGAAAATCTTTGATAATTTTTTTTTTACTCAAAATAAGGTTCTAAAATGCTTTCATTTTCTCACTTGAAGTCGATTTTGTTTCAAATAAGAACCTAAACTAGTCTTGTTTTCTTAAATACAGGTCTGAAGTGAACTTTGTTTCAAACAAAAGTTAGAAAATGGCCATGTTAGTGGCAAAGAAAGGCTTATACCTCACTAGTTAGTCAAGGGAATTTTCAAATGTTACATTTTTCTTAGAAAATTTTCTTTCCTTTTTCTCTATCTTTTTTCCATTTTTTTTCCAAAAAAATAAAAAAAAAGAATAAAAGGTTAAAACTTAAAAAAGAATGAAAAAAATATAGGCAAGAGGACTGGGAGCCCCTCCCTCGCCTGGATTTTTTTCTTATTTATTTGTTTTTTTGTAAGTGTTAGCCTTTTTTGAGTTCGTCTTTTTTGGAAAAAAAAAGGAAAATGAAAAAAAAAAACAAAAGGAAATAAAATAAAGAAATATAAAGATGGAAATGCCCTTGACCAGGTTGTGAGATTAGACCCATCTTTAAGACTATTATGACCATTGCAGACCCATTTTTTGAGAAAATGAGGACACTAAAGGTTTTTATCTGGAATTTTTCCAAGATTGAATAAGTTCTTAGGCTTTACAACAGAGCTTTTAATGTTCGTATAGACAAAAGTTGAGTCTTTGTTTGCGCACTTGATTGTGCACTTTCAATATTCTTATTGTTGTTTTCATTTTAACCTAGTTAGGAATGAAACCTTAAGACTCATAATTTGTGAGAAGATATTTGGACATTATAGTTGGTGACTGAAAAAGGTTAAGTACTAACCCCAGATTTTCTCTAGTTGTGTAAGAAGTGAAGTATACTTCCATGTCTCACTTGGTTTCTAACCAATCCTAATACGCTAGCGACAACTCTTCATTTGAAAATCTACATAGCATCAATTTGGCTTAACATTGAATTTCTTCACATCGTATAAGGTATAGATTTGGGAGAGCATGTGCCTAATCAAGAGTCATAGGCTCGTCTTTTAGGCAATACTTTTAAACTTATGTCTTTTACCCTCTAGACAAAAAAGGTAGGTCGTAACAACTAGGCGATTTGATTGGGGATATGGAAAATTTCTTAGTGGACTTAGGCCGAATTTCATTTTGTCAAAAAATATTTTTGTTTGGCAGCGATGATACTAGATATGTGTCTAATGTGAATGTTAAATGTTCTTGTGGTTAAGAGTTATAAGGGGAGGATTGATTGTTGACCCCTCATTTAGTAGGTTTGGAGTTTGGGAATGAATGTTTATATTTTGAACTTTTGAAGCGGTGTTTGTTTATAAACTATTATGCATTCTTTAATACTTTAGCACTACATTGTTGTACACACAACCATGCTATCGGACCTGAGCTGCGATAAGATACTTTAGGGTGGTGTTAAGAAAGATACAATCTTAAATGTGACACTGCGATGTAGAGATTGCTTTTCTTTTTCCTAAAGTTTCTTTCTTGGTGTTGCAAGTGTTTATCTTTGTCCACGAGAGTGCGGGACTGTAGGATATTCATTTTGACTAAGCCAAATTTAAGAAGACTCGACACCATAAATGCAAGATTGCGACGGGTCAAATCACCATCTTAGCTTCACTTTGCCAAGCTATCTAGATAGAAATCGAACCTCACTTTTTATGGGCATATCTATGTCATTATCATCGGTTTTTTGTTAAATAAGTTTTCTATCTCTACGCTTTGCAATTTACTTATTTTTCCATATGTTTCAGTCAATCCATGAGTAGTCTAGGTTAGTTGTGGATTTAATACAATAATCATTTCAATTTGGAAGTAATAGTCATTGAGTCTTTTGAAAAAGGAAAAGAAAAGAAGAAAACAAATTTAGAGAATTTAATTCCAATTCATGTCTTTGTTTTCCTAAGCATGTCATAAATCACTGTTTGCCTGAGAAATTTCCTATCATTTTCTAAAAAGGGAGAAGAATGGCATAAAAAGGGGGAACTTCTAAGCATATTTTAGGTTAACCTTGTTTGCTTTTTTGACTCATTTACTTCATATCTCAAAATATAATTCTCTTGGCTTATTACAATATTAAAGCATCTCAAAATGACAAGTCAATTTCCTTTGATGGTAAACCCATTGATTCGATTGATAATCAACAAATTTAGGAACATGCATCTAAAGGAAGACAAAATTGACATGAAGGTAAAGGTGTTCAATGCTTCCTATCTCAAATCCCTATCCCAAGCCGTTTCCTTGTACATCAATGAGAAATTGGGGATAAGACATGAGAAGATCATCTCGCTTTCAAGGTGAAATATGGGGGCAAATCTCACTACTTACTTGTGTGAGATATCAATCCCTAAAGGGTCAAAAGGAGTCCTTAACACTTCTCATGTAAATCAAAGAAAATCACCCTATTTTTAAAAGCAAAAGGGCCAAGAGCAAAAATGTAGCATTCATCAATCGAGGATCATACTTCCAATTTCGTTGGTTGATTCATGTCTTTTTCCTCAAAATAAGGGCAATCCATGGACACCCGCTTCTAAGATAATCCCTCTATATTTAACACTTCTTACAGAGACAATTCTTTGAACGAATGCTCAAAGTCATATTTGATGAATTGATCATTATGAAGTGACGAACTTTCTCGTGCATAAGGATGCTAAGTTCAAACTGCTCATGTCTTTTGAAATGAAATTTTGCATGGTAATTTTGCCTGTATAATTTAACAATTCCACTGAAAGTTGTTAGGACAAACCTATTTAATGAACGCTATGGAATCTATTGAGAATATTAAATGAGACATGTTATAATGATGAAATGTAAGCTTTTTTCCCGTACATGTCCCACATACTAATCCCCAATGAGTCGAGCGAAAAATTCTATGTCGCAAGGTAAGGGGGTTTCTTACGAAAGATATGACAGTTAAGATGATGAGAGACAGTCCATTTCTTTATCCCAAACACCATAGGCAAACCCTTGCTAACCTTTTTGAGCCTAAACACTTGGAGAATTTTTTTTAAAACTATTTTTGTCAAGAACCATTTCACATTAGAGCAAACCAAAGGTAAGTCGGCATTGTAAGGTAAGGAAATAAATAGAATTTTTCTTACTCTCACTTGCATAAATCTTTGAGTGTCTCCGTTACAAATGAACTTACACAAAAATTCAAGCGCCTTAGCATGACCAATAGCATTTTTTCTTATATCCTACACACTTATATCCATTGCATAGCCTAATTGAGCTAGCAATTTCATTTCATATAAACCTAGTCGATAATCATCCCCATATAGGGGCAAGGTAAATGTCACCATCGCTTGAGCATCATGATTTGAAGTGCCAATCGAAGGAGAAGACCTCAATAGTCTAATAACATTGTTTTGTTTGAGCTTGTTTAGGCTAGTTCCTATGGAAAAAAAATAAAAAAAAATAATGAAAAATCAAAGGCATGAAAAAGCAACATATCTAGTAAAAATAAGGTTGATGCCTATAGAGAAAGAGTTGAAAAAAAAGGAATAAGTTAGATGATATGAAAAAATAGTGTGCCTAGTAAAAGTAAGGCTAATATCCATATATTGAAAAATGGAGTAAAAATATTGGGGATGTATGTATTGAAATCTCAGAGTCATCCTTAGTGAAACAATAGTTGTCCTTCAAGTCTAGAGTCAATTACTGAATTCTCAGGGCTAATAGAGCATCTATGAAGACAATTCTTGATGGTGAAAAAGAAGATTGGTGACGATGGTGAGATGATCATCAACTCTATAACCCCTTTACACATTTTTGAGCCTAGAAAATCCTTTCGTTTTTTTAACCCTTATCCTAGCCCATGTTATGTCCCTTAATTTTTATTTTATTTTATTATTTTTTTTTCAGACTATGGCAGTTGATTTAATGTAGTAATGCATATGTTTGTGAGTATCCTCGAAGAAATGCGAGCAAGATTACTTCTATCTCATTTTGTAAGGTTTTTGACTTGTAAACTCGGATATGATTACAGGGTTTTTCTTTCATTGCCTTGACTTGGAGAGTTCCCTCTATTAAGCCATTAACCAAGCCTACATTACGATCTTAATCAATATCCATTAGATAGGTAAGGTCGTATTGTTTGCGAGAAAACTCGAACCCTTATCGACATCATGATGGTGAGATCAAATGATTTAGATATTCCTGCATCAATGGTCGAGAAAAATAGCCTTCCTAAAGAGCAGTGAAAGTCCTTCCCAATCAAAGGTCTCTCATTTAACATATTCAAGAAATTCACGTTACCAGTGAAAATTATCTTGAACAATAATTCTTCCTAGTGAAAATTTGGTGATACAAGCATGGTAGAGCCATTATGCATAAAATTGAATTGAATTGGCAAATCTCAACTGAATTGATGAATCCTCAAATGTGCATTCTAGAATAGCCTTGGTTGACTATCTCTTTGACGAATGCATGCATATTTGCTCTAATTGTGTCTAATAAGTAATATTTCCCTTGACATTTGAGTTGCCTCGTTATTTGTCCAGAAAATCTTAAATTTTCTTTCTATAGAGAATTGACATAGGGAGCTTTCATAGCCCAAGGCACTTCATTGACCTAGCAAGCTTTTACAACCTAAAGTCTCCTCATTGACCTGGTGAGCTTCTATAGCCTAGAGTCTCCTTATCGACTTGATGAGCTTTTGTAGTATGTGTTAGGGAAATCCCTTATGATGTTTTGAAGATAACAAAATAAATCAAAGGTTACTAACGTGTTTAATGGTTGAGTAATAGACTATGCAGATGATAGAACATGTAAAAGATATTATCAAAGTCTATGCTTGGAAGAACCAGAAGACGGACTCTATGCTGAAGATGAACTTAAAACTAAATATGTTCGGAAGCAGAATATGTTCAGACTCAGATTGCAAAGTCTATCGCACTCAGACTCAGATTGTAAAGTCTACTGCTCTCAGACTTTATATCCAAATTCGACAGAACGTAACACAAGCCCCGAAGATATAACGGTTAGTGATCTGGTTTGGATTCCACATCAAGATTGATTTGATTGACTCAATATAATTGATTGACAATTGGATCTTGAAGACAAGAACTTTCTATACGAAGAAGCTTTACTTATGGAAACCAAGATTTCGTTTGTATGGGCGATCGGAATCAATTTGGGATTCTACTTTTATCACTTAACGGCTACCAAATCTTCTAGATACAGAGCTGTCCAATGGGTATATTGGAAGACGATCCTCAAGATGCTGTCCAACGGCTAGTTTGGAAGTGGATGAGTATTTAAGGAGATGAAGGACCGATGAGCAAGTAAGAGACGGAACGTAGAATTTATAATTTCAAAGTCTGAGCGACCTTCGATCATACACTTGTCTCTTGTGAGCTTAAACGATTATGTTCGTGAGAGAAATACCAAAAGAGTGATTTAGTAAGATAGTGTGATCTACTACTAAGTGTTTGCACTCAAAGTTGTAATCTCCTGTTGATTGCATAGTGGAATACAGCTAAGAAGGCTGTTAGCGTGGGAGAGTGGACATAGGCTTGGATTAAGCTGAACCACTATAAACTTTGTGTTCTTATTCTCTTCCCTGAACTCATTTATTTTGTTCGTAATTCTATTTAACTGTTAAAGTCTGATCTTGTTCAAAGTCTGCTGCTATTTAGACTTAGTTTCAAAAGTCTGTTGTTATTCAGACTCAGGTTAAAAGTAAAGGTTTTCACTGCATTTTGCAAAATCTGTTTTTACACCTATTCACCCCCTCTAAGTGTTCTTACTAGCACTTTCAGTATGGAGTATTCTTTTTTGCACGACGAGCTTACGGAGGTTAGGGTATCTCATTGACCTAGCGTGCTTTTGTAACCTGGAGTCTTTCTTCAACAACCTGATGTGTTTTTAGAGCCCGGAGTCCCCCTTTAGTGGCGTGGCTGCTTTCGCAGCCTAGAGTCTCCATCTTCAATGACCTAGTGTGCTTCGACCTAACGTGCTTTTGTAATTTGGTGTTCTTCATTGACTTGGCGTGTTCTTGTAGCCCAGAGTTCTTCGTTGACATGGTGTGCTCTTGGCGAGCTTCTTAGCCTGGAGTCGCCTTCATTGATGTGATGTGCTTGTGTAGCTCGAAGTCCCTTCTAATTGATAAGGTATGCTTCTATAGCCTAAAATCCCTTCTATTTTCAACTAACAATAGAAAAAAGTATCATTTCCATACCCCCAAGTTTACTCTTGTGAACCCTCAGGTAAGTAATGGCAAGTATTCTTTCCAACATCGCATTAGTATTTGCATCATATTGTCTATTATTGCATTACGAAAGGGCGTGGGTTCATTAGGATCCATGTCCCAACAAAAGATTCATCATAAAATCAAAATTTAAGTATCATTTTGTCGTTGAATGTTTGTAATTATAGGTATTCTGCAGAGTATGAATGCTTGTGATTATCCAAGTATTCCTGTCTTTAAATATATGTGACTGTCCAGGATTTTTCCAGAGTATATCTTTGAATATTTGTGATTGTCTAAGTATTCCATTGTCTTCGAATGCCTGTGATTGTCTAGGTATTCTCCAAAGTATGAATATTTGTGATTATTCAAGTATTCCATTGTCTTTGAATGCCTATGATTGTTTAAATATCTCTAGGGTATATGTTTGAATACTTGTAGTTGTATAAGTATTCCATTGTATTTGAATGCTTGTGACTGTTTAGGTATTTTTTAGAGTATATCTTTGAATATTTGTAATCGTCCAAGTATTCCATTTTTTTGAATGCCGTGATTGTCTAGGTACTCTCCAAGGTATGAATACTTGTGATTATCCAAGTATTCCAATATGTTGCCTGTGACTATCTAGGTATTTTTGAGGATAGATATATATATATACTCGTGATTGTCCAAATATTCTATTGTCTTTGAATGCTCATAATTGTTTAGGTATCCTCCAAAGTATTCAATTTTTTTTTTCAGCTTGTGACTGGTCAGGTATCTGTATACTAGTGTTATATGCCTCTAGCAACACCTAGGAACTTCAAAATTTTCTCCCAAAATCATCAGGTAAGGTGATGCCCGGCTACCTGTCACATAATTCAGACTCCATGCCTTGAATTATTTTATCGCTTCCACAAGGTAAGTAGCTCCAAATATGTTTTATCCGCTTTAGCATGCATCATAATATATTGCATTTTAGAATAGGACTCATACTCTTGAAAAGTGTCATTCATATCATTTACATGGTCAAAATTTAGGCATCGATTTGCGTTTAAATATAAATTTTGCAAGCTCACATTCAAAGATGGGTAGTTATTGACCCCTAAGTTTTGACATCTAATTTAGTAATATGTTACATAGAAATTAGTGATTAAACCGATCCCTAGAAAAATAATTTTTATTAAATTGCATAGCATATAGGTATTATGAGTATTTGCACTAATAGTAATATAATTTATAAACAAATATTATCAATTATTATTAAGAAAAAAATGAGACCAAGCCGGGACTAGGCAAGCTTGACCTTTCCTTTTCTCTTCATTCTCCTCTTTCCTCCACCCATTTTTCTTTTTCTCCTTTGGCCTAGCTCACGCACAGCCCATCTCCTCCCCCACGCCTTTGTTGGCGTTAATAATGCTAATGATTGGGAACTCTGGCACGGCAGGCTAGCAGTGGAAAAGCCATGTCACACATGTCGGTTGGATTGAAATGGAGAGATGGAGAGCGAGAAAGGGAGAGCAAGGCTGAGAGTTAAGAGGGTTTGTCCGGCGATGGACACGCTTGAGCCTTGGTCGACAACCCATCGACATTTCCCCTCTTCTCGCACCAAATCCATATTAGGTCCCGATTCTCTTTATTTGTTTTTTTCTTTGGGACGGGTCAATTTCTCGAGGATCCTGGCTCGGAAGCGTGTGAGATGACCGTCGAGCTTGCCTCGAGCTGGGTAGGGACAAGCACTACCGATGCCCTCCCCATTTTTCTCTTCCCTTTCTTGGTAGCCCCTATTTTCCTTTATTTTGGGCATGCTAGGCCCGGCTTGCGGCCGTCCGGCTCATGCAAGCTTTGGTTCCCATAGCCCTTGTATTTTGTTGTAGTTAGTCTCGTTTATCGTCAATCGGCACTATCTCAAGACTCGGTTGAGTCAGAAACTTTTAGATTTAGGAGCATACTCCACCTATTGTTGAGGCGGCCGTGCTTTGCTCGGCTCATGGCTACCGTTGTGGTCGTCCATGGAGGTCCCCTAAGTTTTCGTGGATTGGGCGCCTAAGTGGTGTCACCGTGGCTATCATCAAAATGTTGCTGGCCATGTGAGGGTTGAGTGTTTGGCTTGGGTTGGCTGAGGCAACGGATGGAGGTACCCTCGGCCAGATGGAGATGAGTGGTGTCACTCCCTATGACTGTCTTCGTTGCAGTGAAATCGCCGTAGGTGAGGGGAAGATGTGAGCCATGTCGAGCCTCGCTTGTGGGTTTGGCAAGCTCGAGCTTGTGTCGTTTGTGGGCTGGCTTATTTTAGGCTAGGCTGATTGTAGTTTTTGGGTTGGCTTAGTTTAGTTATATGAGTTAGAGGGTTATTTTATTGTGGGCTAGACTTAGGTTTTTTTTTTTCTTTCTTTTTCGGGTCGGCTCAAGTCTGGCTAAGGGCTTGGCGACTTAGGTCCCTATTTTCGAATCAAAAAATTATTTCTATAAAGAAATATTTTAAAAAATAAAAATAAAAAAATGATTTTTTTTTTCTAAATTTGGGAAAAAGCTTAAAAATTAGATTTTAAGTAGTTTTCTTGAAAATGAGTGAAAATCTTTGATAAATTTTTTTTTACACAAAACTTGGGCAGCCTTTTGGGGCTTTACAATAGGGCTTTCAATGTTCCTAGAGATAAAGGCTAGGTTTTTGTTTGCGCAGTTCTATTTCGATTAGTAATTGATTGTGCACTTTTAATATTTTGATTGTTGTTTTCATTTTAGCTTGATTAGGAATGGAACCTTAAGACTTGTAATCAACACAAAAGCTGCCTAGACATTGTAGTTGGTGATTGAATAATGTTAGTTATCAAAAAGGCACTAATTAGATAATTAGTGTAATCAAGTCCCTAACTCGAGATTTTTTTTTTTTTTTAATTTCGTAAGAAGTAAGGTATACTCTCATGCCTCTTTTGGATTCTAGTTGACTCTAATAGGCTAGTGATGACTCCTTATTTGAAAATCCACATAGCATCAAATTGACTTAATATTATATATCTTAATATTGTGCGAGGTATGAGCTTGTGAAAGTTAACATAGAATCAAGGTCCATACGCCTAACTTTTAGGTAATATGCCTAAACCCATGTCTTTTGCACCCTAGATGGAAAAGGTAGGTCGCGATAGCTATATTGCATGTTATTAATTAAATAATCTTTTTGAAAAACACAAAAATATTGTTGCATTGCACGTTAGATAGATTACATTCACATTAGTTTCTAGTTTAGAATTTGCATAGTTAGTAATAATGTAGTAATTTGGAAATTATCTAATTTAAGATAGGATTTAATCTATATTAATTCCTAGATTAAATTAGGTGATGTTGACACCTAATTTTTGGCAACCTAGTTATTTATTACATTAAAAAATTAGGGATTAATTTTTTAACTCCTAAAAGAATTAATTAATTGCATAACATATAGTTTTAGGAATATTTATCATAATTGCATCGGATCAGGTTGGTGACGGATGAACTCGGGTAAATGGTTTTGAGCTTTATTGAAGTTAAGCCCGCGGTAAGTGAAAGATTGGAGTAACCTTTGTAATATAACCAAGTTTGACACGAATTTGGGAAATATTGAGTACAATTTTCACATGGGATCTTAACAAGGTGTGAAAAACCTTTGAGGAATAATAAATATCTTTATTAATAGAAGATAATCTCGGTCAACTAGGTGCAGAAAAGTGTGATATTTATGCTTCATTATTTCTACGCAAGAATCTGCCAAAATAAGGATTGGGACATATATTTCTTGTTTTAAAACAAGAAAGAGTGCACCGATAAAGAAAATTTCATGCGTCCTACGCATCCCGGGGCGTGAGCAGAAAAGGAAAGAATTCGTGGCCGAAAAATATGAATATATTTGGTCAAAGTTGGGAGTACTCACGCATTTGAGGAAAGGACGGAATAAAATATATTGTGAAGGCCTTGGTTGTCCTATAATTAAAGAGAACGTTAACACCAGGAGGGGGAGACTTCTATTCTAAAAGGCACGTTGATAGATATACACATGAGAGAGAGAAAGGAGAAGGAACTCTCTCTGCCGAACCGAGGAGCCCCCATGTTGTGCGAGGCCCTTTGCCGCAGTGTCACACTCGAGCTCAACCGAGACGTTAATGGAGCTACCGCCTTCCTCGCGCTCAATGGTGGCTTGATTCGCTGCTGCCCTGGCGGGACCGTAATTTCTCCTTGCAGCAATCACTCGAGCAACCCTCGCATCCCCGACGATCAACGATCTGCTGCTTTTGCTTTACCCCACGAGCAACATCACCCCAGGCGACCATAATTGGAGAATTAGCAAACGGTGATTGTTGGATTTAGCATGGCCTGGTCCAAGTAAAAGGCAAGATTCAAGCGGAGGTTTCTGGTCTTGATCTTCGTGGCTTGGGCAGCAAATTCGTTAAATAAAAATCTGGTTTCTAAAGTGGTCCCAAAGCTTCCTTGTTGATCATCAAGACGTGAGCAGCCACGTTTCAGTCCTATTGACAAAGTCAAACCACTGCGCATCACATGTGCCGCACCACTTGTCCTCAGATCACGCCACGAGATGTAGCTATAGCTCTCCAGTCTGGACAATTGCTGACCAGCCTTCGCTGAGCCTTGGTTTTCGTGCAGGTTGTTCTTTGGTTTGATATTAATCCATGTTGTCTTAAAAATTGCAAGTGTGATTCGCGAGTGATACGCGAAGAAACAGAGAGAAAATCGTGAGTGGGAGTCAAGAAAGAGATATTACTCTGCCCTTGGAGAATGAAGGCGGTGATCTAGTAGTAATGCTCGTGAGTGTAGTTTGACCTTTCGGTCAGACACCTACTCACGGTCAAGCTCATCAAGAGCATAAATTCTTCATAGCTACAAGACGAAAGAGGAAGGAGATCGTAAGAGTTGGGGGTATGCGTGGCGATGTGTTGACCTCTTAGAAGACACTGAGCTTGGTTGTTTTTTTTTTTTTTTCCTTGCAGGTCCCGACGCCCACGTCATCAACAATCTCCCTTGTAGTGTCACCGCGACCGATCCTTTGGTGAGCCCCATCGCGCTCGGCTTTTCTTTTGCAGAATTTATTGCGAGTCGCCATCCCAATTTGAAAAGGTTATTTGCGCGATATCGAGAGCTAGGTAAGATTCTTGATTGATTCGAGTTTCTCATATTTTATTGCCTGATCCACGGGATCGTGATTTATGTTGAATATTTGTTCGTTATTGCCATATCCAAAAATATTTGAATTCTCATGAATTCGGGGATTAATCCCTAATTTCACAATGTGCATACGATTGATAGTCCGATTTTCACGCTTAAAATCCGACTCGCAATTGCACGGAAAATCGCCAATTTGATCTCGCGCTCGAGATTCGATTCGCAATTTATTTTCAAAAATTGGTCAACATGATCTCATGCGCGAGATATGGTTCGTTAATTTTTGGATAACAATCTTATCTTATTGGATGTGCTGTTGTGTCGTTTGAGTCGACTTTGTTATCATAAAAAAGAAAATCACAAAAATTGAGTTAGATTAGGTTTATCATCTTAGAGTTATCTTGCATATTTAGAATAGAAGTTTATTTAGAATAGAAAATCAATTCAAGCTGCTTACAAAATATTTTTTTTCGAAATAAAAGAGAAAGGTACCGAAAGGGCGTTAGAGAAATCTAGCGTAATCAAGTCCCCAAAGTCACAATATTTGGTTCGTAGAAGTAGAATGATTCTCCCATTATTTTACTTAGGTGTCTAATTGACCTACCGAAAATAGATTAGTGGCGACTCCTAGATAAAAATCATTTGCATGTTAAGAACTTAAACTTAAGTCGCGAATTGGTATGGGCTTGGGAGAGCCCGAGCTAAGTCTAGGCTTAGTAATCCATTAGCCAAATCATAGGTGGTTCACACCCAAAAATTAGTTGCGACAGGTGATCACAAATTTTAGGTAGTTTTTAGCTTTAAAAGAAAATTAGAAAAAATAAAAGAAAATATTTATGTCATATAGAAGTAGTTTAATCATTGCCATGTCATCATTACTGCATTATAATTGTCATATCATTGTTGTCGTGCCATCATATTGCCATGTCATAATTTCTATGCATCGTATCCATGTTATATGCTTAGGCTCCTAGAGACTAGATTGCATATTATGTTAGATTAGTTTATAATTCTCTTGTCTGTCATAAGAATGAGGTCACATATAAATTGCATTTGGATAATTCATGTCATATGCCATTAGTTTGATAATTCATGCATGTTAAACTTAGACTAAAATTGCATATAGTTTATTTTTCATTAAAAGAAAAAGTGAAAAAAAAAAATCATTGTCATTGCGTTAGAAAATCATGTTTAGGGTGAGCATGCATCTTTAGTTAACATCTTGCAAAGATTGAGAGATTAATTATAGTGAAGTGGGGTTTTTATTTTTTTGAGTTGTTTAGATCTTTTCCCTATTCTTAACAATTCATTTATTGCTTTGATTATTGAGTGTTACATATATGATTTTGCACCTACGTGATCATCCACTGCATGCTCGTGGCTTAAGTTGAAAGTGACCAAGACTGCCGCAAAATATTTTTGAGATAAAAGACAAAGTATTGAAAGGGTGTTAGATTTATCTAGCGTAATTAAGTCTTTATATTCATGAATCTTTGGTTCGTATAAGGAAAGAGCTATTGCATACTTTACTTAGAAATCTAATTGACCTACTAATAACTGATTAGTGGTGACTCTTGAATAAATTGATTTGGATGTTAAGTTAATTACATTAAAACCTAAAAGTTGTGGTTGGTATGAGCTTGGGGGAGAACCTATTAAATCTTTGAGTTTAGTAATCCATTGACTTTTCTTTTGGTGGTTCATTTTTAGGAAGGTCGTGATAGATAGCTATAGCAACCGTTGGCTCTACATGCTATACCTCGCCACAAGTGTCATCTATGTCGATTATTATGCTAGTACCTATTACCTTAGAAGTTTTTGGTTGCAACTCCTCCTTAAGTTCAACATTGTTCAAATCCGTAATAGTACTAAAGACTCGTCAAATGTAACTTCTTTGTTAATAATAGATGAATTTAATTCCAACACCATCACTGATAACTCTACTCACCTTGTGCATAACCTAGGAAAATTCACTTTCTTGCCCTCCCATTGAGCTTTCCATCACTCACTCTAACATAACATAAGCAAACAAAATATTCTTAAAGTAAAATAATTAGCAGTGTAACCTGACCACAATTCTTCGAGAGTTTGACATCCAATTATAGTTGGTAAATATCTATTTATCAGGTTTCTCACTGTACTAAGTGCATCCACTAAGAATTTCATAACCATACTACCGCTAGAGAATATTTCATGGATAGTCTCTGATAATGTTCTTTTCATCTGTGACATCCCGAAATTTCAGCCTTAGAATTCCACTTAAGCTTATGCTTATCAATGGAAGAAGAATTGGGATAGGTGGATCGTTTGATGGGCTTCGCGTGTGGGCTAGGCGTGTGATGGCTTAATGGGCCTAATTTTGGGCTAAGTTTGGACTAGAGAGAGGACGGTGAACCGTGAATAAGGCCCGTGGGCTAGACCTGTGCAGAAGGCCCGGTTAAGAAGGATAAATGCCGAGATTTTTGGCCAATGTTCATCTTGTGCGAATTTGAGTGATTTCGAATTTTCAATGGTGTTTTCTTGTAACCCAATTAGTGATGTTGTGGTGTATATGAAATTAATGGGAACGTAAGATCCTTGGATATTAGAAATTGTGACTCGAAGATGTGTGCAATCCCACTAAGTTTTTGGTCATGTTATTAGTGGAGGATCTTGGAATAAAGTCACTTGATTAATGCTTAGTATTGGAGGTGGCCGAATTCTTTGGGCTAGGAGAAGGATTAGTTTTATTTTGTTTAGATTAAACTTTGTTTAGAGCATGAAAGCCAAGGGGAAAAGGACAAAATCTAGGATTTTCTTGCAATAGGTTTTGGCTTCCCCATGCAAGTTTAAGTTCTCCCCCTTCCCCCAGCCAAAACTTCAGCCCCCAAACCTCATGATGGCCCTAAAATTTCCCCAGCCAATCTCCTCCTTTGCATGGATGTAGTAAGGGAAAAATCCCCAAGGAAAGCCATCATTTTTCCCCCAACTTCTTCTTATTTTTCCCTTCTCATTTGTTATTCTTATTTTTTCATCCCCTCACTTGCCCGACACCTCCCTTTCTCATTTTCTTCTTGTTTCCTTGCTGTTCTTCGAAGGACAAGCGACCAGAGAAGCAGCCAGCCTTCAAAAGAGCTCGAGAAAGCAGTTTTTAAGTCCTAAACTTGGTAAGGGAATAAGTTAGGTATTAAACTTCGACATCCTCTCGACACTTGAGGGTGGAATAGCTCAATCTAGTGGATTTTTGGGTTATAGGAGCTAGATCTTTGGATGACTCTAGCTTGCATGTATGCTGTGATGTGTGAAAAGTATTTTATGTGAATTTTTTGAAGGTTTTTGGTTACTAAGCTTGCAAGAGACGTGCTCATAGGAGTTAAGGTTGGATTTTTCTCAAGATCTGTTTTACTGAACCTCATGTGTTTGTTGTTTTCGTGGGTTGGAATATGCTACGAATTTGGGGTTGCTTTATTCTTGAATTATGTTTTAAACATTTTTATTTATGACATATATTTTACTCAAGATTTTCCGGATTTAAAGGAACAAGATTTCAGCTTCATTGCATGCACGTCAGAATCTCGTTTTATGCTAGAATCCGTGACTTTTTGGTGTTCAAAGAAATTTTATCAACTCTTGAGGTTCAATTTTTGTCACGTCTCGATTCTCGGGCACGCGCCCATCCCTCACCTTGGTCGATAAAAAATTTTGTGATATCCCAGGACGTATCGCCGACCCTTTCATTTTCATATGCACATGCATAAGCAATTAAAAATCCTCAGACAATAAAACATTGGGATAAAATAGTAAGACTAAATTTCAAACTCTTAACAACCTTCACTCTTATATACAAGGTGAACTATAAATTTTAATTCACATTAAACCAGTTTAAAAACAAGGTCTACAAGCAGAAGTGGGGTTCTACAAGTTACGGGTCTCGTCCTCTTCTTCATCATTCTCCACACTCTAACTGGAGCCTTCAGCAGACTGACCAGACTTTCGAGATCTTCAAAATCCAAGTCTACTACATCTAGGGACCTGAAATGGTTATTCAATAACCAATGAGACAACGTCTCAGCAAGTTCTACCCCCTAAGACCCGATTAGTAAACTAATATACCTTAGGGCTATCGATGCACAACCCGAGTCAGAGGACTTATCTTGGCCTCAGATTCCACCTACATATTAGCACTGATCAAATAGGCACTTAAGCAATCACAACACTGGTCGAAGCATCGATCAAATCGACATAGTCCATTACAAGTAAACAAGACCACTCACCGTCCCATTCAATCAATCAATTCACAACATTAGATCAAAGCAATGATCAATCGACCTAGTCGATTACATATCAATCAGATCATACATTCCCACGATGTCTATTTAGTCACTGAGCACACGTGTATTCTCTAAGGCCCTAGTTCACCAAAGTGATGCATCAAATCACCGAGCCCACATGTCTCTCCCAAGATGCCTCACTTAATTCCATGGGCCCACGTGCATTTTCTAAGGCACTAGTTCACCAAAGTGATGCATCAAATCACCGAGCCCACATGCCCTTTTTATGATGCTTGGGGCCATGTGCATTCTCTTAGGCACTCGTTCGCCAAAGTGATGCATCAAATCATCGAGCCCACGTGCCCTTTTAGATGCCATACTCTGTCACCGAGCCACATGCATTCTCCAGGAGGACATATCGAGTCTCCGAGCCACGTGCATTCTCTAAAGCAACCTCTTCGCCAAGATGACATATACAACCGCTGAACTCACGTGCATTCTCCAGGTGATATCCCAATTCACTGAGCCCACATATCTTCTCTCAGTTGACTACAAACTTACTTTAGATAACGACAACCAATACCCAACAATTTCTCAATCAAATAATTAAAATCACATCACTTAAGAATATACCGTAAAAATTCACAATTAAATCTATTCCATACAACGTACAACTCAAATAAATAAACAGACTGCACCACGACAATCGGCATGAAATTCCGGTCACCGGCCATCTCGGTTGAATTTCCGGAAAAATAATTAATTTCGAAAAATAAATGAATAATATTAAAAATCCAATTTAGGCCCGTATTGCCTGATTGGAGCCCGAAACGGGTCAGAAAAAATCCCAAGATACATTCAATAAATATTAGAAACTCTCTACTAGCTAATAACTAAGTCTAACCACCTAACATGCATCATTAAGTCTCTAATTTAATTTATCTAAATCAATCTAACCACCTAATTACATTTAATTAAATCTAACCAACATTTAAGCATAATTAGCAAACTAAGAAGCATTAGTGAGTAAAACTCACTTGGCAAAAGCGGAGACCGAATCACCGCGACGACGACATGACGGCGGCCGAAAACTGAACTTTCGGTTGCGTTGACGGACACTCGGGTCGGGCCTACTAGTCTCGCAAGCCCACAGCAACAGCTGGGCTTGGGCTGAACTTGCTGGGCCTCGTTGAAATACAAATGATGCTAGGCTTGAAACTAAACTGAACTGGGCTTCAAATTGAGATGGGCTGACTGAGCTTGGGCCGAAATGCAACTGAACTGAGCTGAGCTTGATGGACCCAATTTTTTCTTGGGTTGATGGGCCGAACAAGAAGCTTCATGGGCTGCTAAATTGATTTCGCGGGCTGGTCTTGGTTGAA
This sequence comes from Eucalyptus pauciflora, assembly GCA_007663325.1. NCBI lineage: Eukaryota > Viridiplantae > Streptophyta > Magnoliopsida > Myrtales > Myrtaceae > Eucalyptus > Eucalyptus pauciflora. The sequence continues at coordinate 2,113,278 of VMYD01000077.1, forward strand.
ATATGGGCTGGCTTGCATGAAGATGGGCCCACCTTTAAGTAGACTGAGCTGCTATAGGCATAGGCTTGGAAACTGGGCTGGCGTCGAAGGCTTGTAACTCGGTGGTCGACCAAATTTGGAGGAATTCTTGTGGATGGACGCAGGTTTCCTCGGTTGAATCGGTGGCAGCGAGCTGGTGGAGGGGAGATGTGGACGAAGAGAGAGATCGGTGGGCTTCGGTCAGCAAGGCTTCTTGGGGTTGTTGAAGTTGACCATGCATGAGCCGAAAGAAGAGACGGTGAAAGGAGTAGCTTTGTCTGAGTTGCGGGTGACGCGCGGCAACAGCTTCTGTCTTCGTGCAGCTACTGGCATGAGGTGAGGGTCTTCGGTGGAGCTTAATTCGTGGAAGAGGAGTAACGGGCAGTCAACCAAGACTTCAATGAAGAGAAGTGTTGATCGAAGGAGGGCAGGTGGCAGCTTGAACCATTCTCGGTGGGTTGTGGGCTGTTCGAAGGGAAAGGAGAACGATGGCCAAAATAGAAGGGAAATGAAAGAGAGAAAAAAAGTGCAGCATGTTCGGTGGAAGAAAATGAAAGCAAACCAAAGGAGAAAAGTGAAAGCAAGAGTGTGAAGGGGGAAGAAGGTTCGGTGGAGCTGGCGTGCAAGAGAAGTTTTGGAGAGAGAGAGCAGCAAAAGTCAATAGTTATCTCCACTTTCATCATGAATTGGTTCCCCAAAAGCCTACCAATTACTTTCTTGTAATAATTTCCCACAAATATCCCAATTTGATGGCAAATGTTGCACCCCCCAAGCCTAGGTCCGAATTTCATCAATTTTGGGACTTCAATTTCCACTCAAATTTCCTTAATTTGGCGTCCAATTTTATTGAAGAAAAAGCCCACACAATTTCTACAAGTCCTCATCACCAAATGACTCGGTAAGGAGGCCAAAAATCCATTCAATTTGGTCCATCCGAATTTTCGTTCATTTTCGAATTGTCCGTAGTGATTTTCCATAAGAATCCCAAACTCGACGAAATTTCTTCGAAAGACAAGACGACGTCCTATAAATGAACCGTGACATGCTTGAACGTTCGATTCTCGAAATCGAATTCAATTTTTTGTGGTTAAAATCGACCGGATGCGATTTAGTCCGATCTGACCTATTGAGTAGCTTTTAGGGATTTTACCGCGGTTATATCCTTTAACTGCTTCACCCAATAGATTTGTTAACTCATGAGTGATCAGCTCGGAGAAAAAGGATCATTGGCGCGTCAACGAGATGCCCATTTCATATATTCAGGACGGGTCGAAAATTCGGGATGTCACAATTTTCAAAAGCGTTTCTTCATAAAAGTTGTTTAGTATATCTTGAAATTTAATATAGTCAAATTTCAGAACAAATGGCTGAGTTTTGAATTTCAAACCAATCTTGTTTTTGAAAACGTGATTTTTGGACTCATGAATAGTTTTGGTAATTGTTTAAGCGATTTACTATTCCTATTCTAGAAAGAACTGGGTCAAAGTCTTTTCATGAATTTTTTTCAAGTGTTCTTTACAACATATTTAAATTTGAGAATTTTCTTAACTCATTTGGTTATGTTTTTGGATTTAATCCTAGAACCGTGCGTGTGGACTCGATTTCTGTCGATGAGGGCCAGTTGTGGTCTTGTTGCTATTCTTGGTGTTTTCCTTGCTGGAAAATGTATATTTGATGATTTTAGATGATTTTGGTATGCTGAGAACCTATGCTTGATGGCTATGCACGAGTGGTGCTCATCATGTGTGCGAAATGAAATGGAATGGGCTTAGAGGTGGTGAACGGTAATTCTGTTTAGTGCATGCTGTTGCATTGTGATCTTGGCACATTGATCATGCCGTGTGGTGATACATGTGTGTGTTGGTGGTGTTAAAAGTATGCCCTAATGGAAGATTGTGATGTGGTGAAATGTGTGAATGAATCAAATTAAAAGATATTATAATGGCTAGCGTCCCGATGATGACCTCGGGGAGTGGGGATGCCCCAAGCTATGTGGTTTGGGATACCTCGATTGAAGTCACAAGGCCAGTGACCCTTGGACACTAGCATGCCTCAAAGGGAGATGCCCAGGGTTAGCGTCCCTTGGAAGTCCGGCCAGTGACCCGGAAGTGACTCAAATGGATCTAGCCAATGTCTCGGGTTCAATTCGTTTTGAGGCTTGATATGAAATGTTTACACATTGAAATTAATCAACAAGGTGTGTGAGTATGTGTGATAGTGTTGCCGTGTGTCATGAGATACATGAATGGAATTGTGTGTGTCGTGTGATGCATGAATGGAGTACGTGTGCACTTTGCAGTGTAATCTTCATGCATTATACTCACTTTAGCTTGTCTAGTTCGCAAGATATTATTGATACCACATGCTGCCCTATTTGATGTAGTCCATGGTTATCATAATTCATTACGTTTGTGCTATTTTCACTAATGAGTGAAGCTAGGAACTCGTTGTTTAATGCCATGTTTTATTCTTTACCGGGCATTGTTGTTCACCCCTTATTTTTCCTCTCAGATCATTAGCTATGGATGTGACACCTTTGGCAACTTATGGACGCTTGTGTGAGTAGATGGCGTGTATAGAGATTTTGAGCATCGAGATTCTGGCTTTGTTTTGACTCGTTATATTTGTACTGTTTGGATAGATGATGGACACCCTAATCCTGTTCTTATGCGATTTGTGTCCATGTATCTCAACGTGAATGGGAGGTTGTTTGGCCCCATCCGTTGGTGATGTTCTGAGCTTGGAGTAGGAGGCGTGAGTGGTATGGAGGGTTGTAGTAGATGAGGCAAACTACCATATAGAGGAGTTAGGCACCTTTTTGGCCTCTCCCAGATGTTTTGTTCGGGTCATCTTGATGAGTGTATTGTCATGATGTAATTGTTAAAATGTCGTTTTCCTCTTGTAATCCCTGCTTATGATGAATGAATGGAAGCATGTTATTGTGAAATTTGTTCTTAAGTGAAATTTCTTTATATGAAAAGTGTATACTCTTCCGTTTGCTTAATAAAAATTAAACATTATAAATGAAGGTCTAGAGTGACGGCCTAGGATGTCACATCATCACCTCTATAACCTCTTGTAATTCACTAGCACTAGGGTGGTGTCTCACTATGCCTTCATTCATGTAGAATTTGCTTAACAGCTTTGAGCAAGACTCTATGTTACTATTAGTTCGCAAATATTTGATTGTCTTACAAATTTCTTTCTTTTCTTTCTTAATCAAAGCTTTTAACTGCCTCACCCTATCAATGGGACCTAACTTGTGTTATAGAACAAATATCTAGATCTTCCTCAAATAGTCATCCACAACTGTTAACAAAAATTTGACACTCTTCCTTGAAGGAAATCACAATAGCCTAAGGACATCTAAACAAATTTACTCTGTAATCTTTGTGGTTTATTTGACAATAATATTGAACTTCACTCTTTGTTGTTTGCTTAAGTCACAGCACCTATATAAATTCAATTTCTCAACCACATAATCATATAGCACACTCCTTTTACTCAGAACCTTCAAGCTTCTCTAGCCAATGCGCCCCAAATGTATATGATACAATTCAAACTCTCAAACAAGTGCATTCGATGTCTTCATGGTGAAGTCCAATATTATCTCTTCTTAAAACTCATACAAGCTACTATACTCGATTCCTCTCATTATAACCAATGAATCTTGAACAACCTTCAGAATTCACCTTCTAAAGTATCTTGGCACCCAATTGAATTCAAGGCACTCAAGGAAATTATATCCTTTTTTTTTTCAATTCAAGAACATGTCTTACTTTAGTCAATGTTCTCACAATACCATCATATATTTTGATTCTGATGTCACCAATATCCATGACATTGCACTTAGTGTTGTCACCCAATTACACTTTATCATTATTTATGTATTGATAAGTAGTAAATCAATTCCTATTTGGTGTGCAAGAAATGAACAACTAGAATCCATAATGCATCTCTCAATTCTTAACGACATACAAAATATAATCAGTGCTATCTAAATTATAGTTAGTTACAACTGTAACGTCATTTGCAAGCTCAACTTTAATTCCCTTACCATTCTCATTCTTTAGCTTATTGCAATTCCTTTTGAGATGTTTTCTCTTGCCACAATTCCAATAGACAATTCCATCAATCCTATTTGGCTAAATTTGTTCGAGTTCAAACTACTACTACTAGCACAAGTACTAATTCTTCCTTAAACTTCACCTACTAAAGCCTTAGGCACATATTCACCAAATTATCTTCTACAAATGACTTAACTTAAAATCAAATTATGAACCTCATCCAACATCAAGCTTTTTTACCTAGTAAAAGTGAAAATTGACAAATTTGATGGGAATGATTTTGATTTCTTTATGCTTGACTTTGAGGCTTCTCGGCAATATTATCTATGGATGGTCGCACAGCCTTGGCAAAAGCCTCAATAAGAAAATCATGATCGGATTTCTTGGTCACTTTTCATCAATCAATTACAAGATGACCTCTAGAATTCCATTGGTTCGTCAAGGCTTCTCAAAGTTTAAGGATACTCCAAGGAAGAAATAGTTTGAAAGCTTTGGAGATGTTTATGAGGCATTAGTTGTATTTAATTGACTTGTCATTTAGAGTAATGAAGCCAGTCTTACAAGATTAGATATGCCTACTTTATTATAGACCCCTTAGGTTGAAGTCATGGTAGATACGTAAGCTATCCTCTCTACTGTATTTAGAGGAATCACAACAATCATATGAAATTTTTTTGAATTAGGATTCTTGCAACTACATAAAAATTTAGAAGTGTATATCATGTAAATCAATGGATTGAAGCATGTCGTAAAGCCTTCGAAAGCAGTTAGCAAATATTAGTAACCTAGGTTGCACACTGAGTCCTAGTAAATGATGTAAAGTGAGGTTAATTGTGAAAATAATACAAAAGTTAATGGATCTTGCAATCTATGCTCAACACGAGAGAGAGAGAGAGAGAGAGAGAGAGAGAGAGAGAGAGAGAGAGTTACTAGAGAAATGAATGAAGAACGACAAAGAACACCGAAGATTTATGTGATTTGATCCGAGTATTAATACATACTTTATGGGGTTCAACCCCAAAAAATCTACTATGAATCCGTAAAATATAGAGTTTACAATTGCTCAATTGCTCAAGTTTTAACCAGCCCCAGTTTACACCCAAAACAAATCCACAAATATCATCTCATAATTTCTCACATAGAATTTGCTTAGAAAACTCACAGAGAGAAAATATGATAGTCTTCTTGCCTACTCTGTTGTATCTGAAATTAAAGTAGAATTTAATCTCATATTATATTATATACAACCTAACTAAAATAGGGATTTTTTTTTTAATGAACCTACCGAAACTAGGATATATACCTACACTCAAGACATTTTCACAAAAATCTTCATCTTAGCTTGACGTTTGAGCCAAGTCATAGTGCTTATTATTCATTGCATCTCCTACAATGTCCAGACGGATGCCCAACCATCATAGATCTTTATCAAGCTTAGGTGAAGTTTAGACTTGTTTAGAGAAATGAACTCAGTCCACATGTTTGCAGAAATCTCCACTTAAGAAGCTTCTTTAAGGTCATATCCTCTCTTAACACACCGAATCTGACTAAGTAATTTTGGCCACAAATAAACTTGATTCTCTGGTGATATCTTTGACTTTCACTTAACACTGCATCATTTGGGTGTACTGTGTCAATATCACTAACCAGGTAATTAGACCACACTGCTTTTTCATCTCCTTTTGTTGTTATCATGTTTTCAATCTTACTCGTCAATTAAACCATTGTGTCTCTTGATGGCACCTTCCAAATCATGGCACAACTAACATAAGCAAAGGCATAATTGCTTAGAAAACGACCATCTTCAAGTTAACTACTTGACTTGGTTTCTCAGGCCTAGTCACTGCCACACTACTTGAATTGCGTCATCCAAAACATACCCCGACGTTTCTCTTCCCTAACAAGAATAAGAGAGGCCCTTTCTCAACATCACAATGCATACTTGAATTAATCATATACATTTTCCCAACCAAATGTTTAAGATAAAGCCTAGCACTATCCATAATATAACTTAGACAATTAACAATACTAGCATGTGAAGCATGGTATAAGTGCTCCACCTCCATCAATGTACCCAGCGACAATCTAGACAATTTATTGATATATAATAAGAGGAGTACTTATAGAATTTCTCTACCATATGTTGAAGTGCCTTGACACTTTACTAACATAATTCTTTTGAGTTACTCGTAACATTCAAGCAATCTCTCTCTATATCTTCATACTTGAAATTGTCTTTACTGCACCCAAATTATCTATTTCAACATCTATAAACCATTGTCACTCTATCTTAACCACCTCCGTTGACCAACTTGAAGTTTCATCAATTGTTACCTCTAAACAACTATCAGTTGCAATGCAATCTAGTAACTCTGTGGTCGCTATTGTATATATTGCACTCTTAATATAAAACAGAGTAAAATCATCATCAGTATACCACAACATGTATCCTTTTACCCCATGTGTATTGTAAAATCCTCGATTCGCACCCTTATTTAGACTGTGAGAAATGAACTAAGGTTTGGTACATCAATAACGAGGATAGGCCGTGACTCAATTCTAGGGATTGTTCATGAGCTGACTAGCTAATGGGGGCAAAGCAACTCAAGATCATGGTTGCGATAGATCAGAGCATCCTATCATAAAAGGACTGTTCGACCACAAGGATCGCTGCGGACAATCATGTGCCATCATGAGTCAGTCAATGGTCGAGTATAGATTGATTCGGCTCGAGAATATACCAGTCGTGTGTGATGCCGTATGATCAATGTACCGTTCGTGAACGACCTTAATTTGATCTTGAATGAACGTGAGACAGGGTAGACTGATTGATTCTACTTGATTACGTGACAACCAAAGGTTATTCATGAATCGAGTAAGCTGAAATAAAAGGCACGTGTAAAACCCTAAATAGGTGTCGAACACATTTCGAGTCTAGTCGCACGAGCTCTACTAATACTGTTGAAAGTCGCATAGTTCACATTAAAGCCGCTTCCGATTGAAACTTAGACGTAAACCCTAGTCCAATTACATGTATCAATTGTAGATGTTATCGACCAAAAATAAAATTACTTTCATTATAGTCATAATTAGGTGTAGTTCCTTTTATGACATTTGGTCTATGGACTATTTTTATCCACTCATTACTTCAATTTCGGGAATTGTCATGTTGAAAGGCGAATTACTATTTTAAGCCCCAATTAGGGGGTCAGAGTCGATTCTTCATGAGTTGCAAATGAACATTTGTATTCCACTCCTTTTCTTGAGATAAGTCTAAAACCGGGATTCGTTTTGAGAAATTCACTCAAGAACTTCTCAATTTGAGAAATTTTGCCCTCTTGAAATTGAGTTTCAATTGAAGAAATTCAAGTTGACCCTTTAAAGATAAATGTTTAATTTCATCAATCAAGGTCCAATTTTGATATTAGACCTCGATTCATTTTTGACCTAATCTTGTGACTTCAATTGAAGGTCAACTTGAATGCAATTGGTTGTCCTAAGCATAGGTAATTAGTTGAATGAGTTTATCGTAATATTAATTGAAGTCAATTTTGATTAATTTGCGAATTCGAGCGAAAAGTTGCAAAAATTGCCCGTCTTCGCCTATAGGTTCAATTAGGTGTACCTATGGCCTAGGTATGTTATTTTTCACAATATTTATTTAATTAGGTCAATAGAAAACCCATAGATTGTATTACGGGGTTTAATTGGCTTAATTTGATTAAAATCGGACAATTTTTGCTCAAATTGGATAAGTTTTCTCTTCAATTTGGTCCTCTAGAGACCAAATTGCACAAATTTTAAGCCTATAGGGCTAGATGCCATTAGAACTAGCCTGAATCGGTCAAACAGATGTGAACCGGTCTAAGCAGTCTAATTGATCATTGACGAGGCAGGCCGATTTGGCCCTTCCGGGTCATCGACGATCGGTTTCGAGATCCTCACCATGTGCATTTTATTCCCATGCCCTCAAGTTTTCAAGATTTTGCAAAGTGGCCCATGAATTTCATGAATTTATGATTTTGCCCCTAATTAGCCCTTAATCGCGATTCTTGTTTTAAACCTCGATTTTTGCTAATCAAACCCATCCGATCGGTCATAGGACACATCTTAAGTGTGATTAGCCTTTAATGGATTTGATTTAGTCATTAGATTAAAATTTTGATGTTTGGATTGAACTGGGGGTCAAGATCCGCCAATTCGACCATAGTATAAGAGGATTTTTCCCTCCAAGATGCAAAGGGGGTATCATTTGTGAAATATACAAGAAAAAATCTCTAAAATTCTCTCTCTCTCTCTACACCTTTCTCACCCAAATCCTCCATCTCTCTCTTCTCTCTTGTTGTGCTCTCTCTCCCTCGCCGTTGCGCCATTTACCACCATCTAAGGCCCTCGTTGACAAACCTCTTTGCTTGCACCGATGATCGACAGGCACCTTCTCAGCTCGTGGACCTCACCACCACCTCCTTTGGTCGCCAGTAGGCCCTACACGGTTGTTTCTGAGAAGCTGTTAGAGGACTGGCGATCAAACCAATCCCCCATCCAACAGCTTTGACCGGTCCAATCATCGGTCTATTGCTCCTCAACGGGTCTGCCTTTGCCTATTTAATTCTTCAGGTCGTCCATGAATCCTTGATAATTGAAGCTCAGCCATCTAGCAGTTGGAAGACTTCCAATCTAGCCGATTCTTCTCCAGCAAGCAAGGCCGATCCAATTTTGGACCGGTTGTATTCTTGGTTGGACTGACACAGTCCAACCGTGCCTGTTCGATCCATAGGTGATCCGATTGTAGTCCTCGGAGTTCCAACCGCGTTTTGGGGAAGTTGATTTCGTCTGATTGCATGTAGAGTCAAAGAACAACGTAAAGGAAAACTTTTTTGATCTTAAATTTGACGAGGCAAGATCGGTGTAACCGATTGAGGCTAGGATTCAAGCTTAGATTTACATGATATGACTAGATCTAAGATTGATGATGTGATTGAGTGATCTGCTAAAGTTTGATGTTCATTGAAGATGAACTTGAGTTTGTTTGAATGTGATTAGTGTTAATATGCAATTTCGTACTTCTATGATATGCTTACTGTTTTGACTGAAATGAGGTAATAGATGAGCTTTTCTGACCTCGAGTCCTTCTAGGCTTAGAAAATAAACTTCCTGAGCTTTGATTTGATAGGTCGCACATCCTGAACAGATGTCGTTTGGTCATGAAAAACACCTCTGAAATCAATCTATTCTACAGTAGTTTTAGGTGGATTTGTAGTTGACTTTGTTCCAATTTTCTGTTTTGTTATTTTCATATTGATTTTTTGGATTGGATTTTAGAAAAAATCACTTCACAAGATTTGCACGAAATAGTATAATTTACAATATATATTTTTTTCCAGAATTTTTGGAGATGTTTTGATTATGCAAAATCATTAAGAACCAAACCTAGGTCTATCTGCCCTACACTAGGTCCGAATTGCATTTGTGTGAAATTGAGATTGAAGATGAATTCATTTGATTTCATGTCCCTCATGAGATTTCAAATACATGTTGTGTATGTTCTAAAGAGGTATGATTTGTATGATTTGATCATCATTTGGTGTGTCAATTGCATATGTGAATGCATTTAGGTGTTGTCGCGATTAATACATGTCATAACATGTCTTTGTCTTACTATTTTCAAATATGATTGTATGATCAAAACTGAAATTAGATGTCTTCATGAAAAATGTTTGTCATATTGTGTTCCACATGTAAAATTTTTTGTGAGATTTTTTGCATGTCATTAGATCATTGAAATCAAGCATGTTCTGTGATGACTACATTGGAATAGGGGGTTGTCCTGAGCCTACTAAAATGCATTTGTTTGGCTCCATATGTGAAGTATGTGTTACAAGCTTCGTGTCCCTTGAACTTCATTTCGTATTTAAATATCATGCATCAAGGCTAGTTGCAATGGCAAATCATCGAACATGCCTTTCTTAGTTCTAAGTCATTTTGCAACATGGTTGGATCATATGAGTCTTTTGCATCCTGACTTAGGATTAAATATTTTACCCAAATCATTGTCACATCTAATCCATCATCATATGGGAGTTTCATACCATTCATGCATTGTTTAAGTAGTCCTTTGAACTATTAAGCATAAACCACATTCTGTTTTGCAAATGGCTAATTCGCATGCTTTCGCGAACATTGATTTTCGACCTTCAATTTGATCTCGATTGAATTCAAACCCTTATAAGAAGTCATAGAACTCATCTAGGTCTTTCCAATGCCACTGATTTTGTGTGATTTGCTTATCATTTGGCCCATTTTCCATTTTTACCAATTTAGGTTAGAAATCTAACTTAGGTTAAATTCAAAACCCCAGTTTGACCCTTATTGAGTTAGACTTTTGCTATTTTTGTGTGATTATCTAGGTAAAGATTCTTAAGTCAGACCCTTAACGAATTTTATTCATTCTCTTTTGACTATGTTGTGAAATTTTACATTTTTTAGAACTTGTTTACTAGGTCAAATTTCAGTTATAATGGCATGTTACCCTACTGTTTTATGAAATTTCTGATGCAACATCGAACTTCATTGAATTTTTAAAAATTCTTGCATGACTCCTTTTAGAATACTTTCGTAATGAAGTTTGTTTTTTGTGATGTTATGCACGTTATGCAATTTTCTTGGGACGATTTAGCAATGGGTCTTTCACCAATTTTGCTGATTTTTTTTGGCCTTATTGTAATGTTTTGTTGCAAATTCTTGCTGTGATTTTATATTAGGATTTTTTTGGGTGATTTGTGTGTGGAATTAGGATTCAACATTTTCATAAATCCATGGTGTTCATAATTTAGTTGATCAATATCATATTGTTGATGGATATATAATTTGAAATGGTATATTTTTCCTTTTAAGAAATACAAAAAATGAAACAAAAATATAATCGATTGATCCAAAGTTGACCTTGGAAAAAGACCATACCCATAGGGTCGGTTTAGTACTCGGTCCTAGGCTTAACGGGGGCGGTCTCCAGTCTAAAAAATTGGAGACCAACACTGTGTGGGTTGGTCTTTGGGTTATGTTTTGGATTGGCCTAACCAGGATCATACTCATCCCTAGTTGGGAGGTTATAACCTTGGCCCAAGGCAGAAGGGGGATTTAGTTTTTGAGACTTTTAATGCATCCCAACCTGCTTTCCTTGCGAAACTAGATTGGAGAGTATATAATAATCCTGAGGAACTCTGGTTAAGGATCCAGAATGGGCTCTATCTTCCTGAGCATGAATTTCTGAATGCTAGAGAAGGGGAAAGAGCTTCCTAGAGATGGAATAGCACATGTGAAGGTCTGAAAGTCTTGAAGGAGGGGGCTATTCGGCATATTGGGGATGGAAGAAGTGTCCGAATCTGGAAGGATGGTTGGATTCCTAGTGGCAGAGATGTCATGCTTCACACCTTTGCTGAATCTGATGTAGCTGAGAAAAAAGTTGAAGAAATTGTACATGTGGACACAGGCTGCTGGAATTTGACAGATATCCGACATCTCTTAAATGTGCAGTAGCAGAGAACCATTTTTAGTATCCACTTAGTAGAGTGAGGGGTCCAGACAAACTTTGGTGGCCTTGGGAGAAGAGGGAGTGGCATCCCTCTCAGTTAGATCTGCTTATCATTTCCTCAGGAAATGAGCTTCCCTGAAGTCTCATTTTGCAGCTTCCACCTCCGAGCAGATTGACAGTAACTTGTGGTAGAATGATTATAACCAAAAAATGAAACATCTTCTCTGACAACTCTGTTCTGGAGCAATTGCCACCTCAGGAAATGCATTCCTTAGAAGGATCCGTTCATCCCCTAAATCTGAATCGGTGGAGCACCTTATTCGAGTAGAGCTGTTTTGTTTAGTTATTTGGCATAAAGACTGCAGAAGGAGAGAATAACTTCGATTGGCCAGTGGCTGCAATACACTATCTTGGGTATAGGTAAAGGAACACAAGTTTTCCTCAGAAGGCGTGTTTTCATCTATTGGCATGTCTTGAAGGGGAGAAATGAAAGGCTCTCTAATAGGTATTGCCTGACCCTTTGAAAGTCATTGAAAATGTGAATTGAGCTACACTGAATTTATTTAACTTTCTGTAAAACCCAGAGCAAAGAATGAACAGTCCCAAGTTCTCAGGCGAAGGTGTGGTCGGATGGGCCAGTGAATCCTTTTCCCTCTGTTTTAGCTCATAATTTTTCTTTTTTATTCTTATCTTATCTGGCTATATCCCACCCCTTAAGTGAGATTTTTTTATCCGGGCTATATTCAAATCATATCTGGACGTATCCGGACTTCAAACTACCCCAAACGCTGGCTGCATTATATCTGGTTCACCAAACGTTGCCCAAATGTTGGCAAAAGCCTAACGGAGATTGAGTTAAAAGTGAATGTGATGGGGCTTTCGTTGGAGACAATACAAAAGTTGCAATTGGAGTTATTGCCAGAGATCGTTTTTACTTTTACTTTAAGGGTACTACACTCCAGTAATGGAGAAAAAGATATTCCGTGGATTAAATATACAGCGACATGGAGTCACTTGGCTTAAGATAGCGAGAAAGGTTGGTGAAATTTCACATGCACACTTCACTTCATCTCTGATTGATTCCCTAAATTTCTCGCAGGTCAATTGCTCACCATAATAATAATTGCAATGGATAAAAAAACAATATGGAATGTTGATCGAAAGAATGAAACCCCATGTCAATCGACTAGGCATATCTCAAGAACTATATTGCATGAATTCATTAACTATGCATGAATCGCGATCATATCACAAATTGGTTCCTTGCGGAACCATCAATCAAGTTGTCGTTTTTTTGGGGCAACGCGATCCCGTCAGTTGGCATCCTGATTGAGCTTCGGTTGACAGATCGAATCCATCCACGGCGCATCCAATCTGTTCAGTGAAATATACTGACATCGATATCGGGACCCGAGAACTTGCAAGGATTTAGCTCCTCATTAACATAAGTTCATGAAGATTCCTCCGAGCTAGAGCTGCACTTGATTTATGTAAACACAAAAACCCACGCACGCACGCACGCACCCAGAGATACCTGACATAGATGCATTTCAGAAGGCAATTACTGGGATGATTGACCGAGCGCTTGAAAACTGGAGTGTCTTGGTGTCTATGAAAAACCCTTGTCGAGTAAACAGTTCTTGCTTGCACCTCAATTTCGCTGTCTGTCCGACCTTGGTCTTCGCTCTAACAACTCGCTCTCACTTTAAACCTTGCGTTGGTTGTTCATTTGAATCGACTCAATTTGATTCAATTATGGTTATTTTTTTCTTCTGTCTTCCTGAAAACTAGGTTTAGCAGATATTTTGCCTTAAAATTTTGCTTCATTAGCTCTGTACAGGAGCGACATTGCTTGAATTTAATTTGTAACTAATACCCAATTATCCTTTCTAGATCGGACACAGAGGTTTAATCTTTTAAAAAAGAAGAAATCAATTCGGATTAGGAACAAAAGTTATTTAATGTAAAATACTCGAAGCTAACCAAAATTCAACATCTTCTGCGGTCACATAATACCACAATAAATGCTATGCATTAACATGTAGTACTCAGATTGTCAGATGGCATATTTATAATAAATGTCATGTGATGCATGAGATAGTAAGTTCCATAATCTTTCTGATTTTGGTAGATTTTGCGTCCATATAAATCCAATTGATAAAAGAATGAATATTGGGATCGCCAAAGAAAAGAAAATTCCCTCCCTATTCATAGTCGCAAAATGTTTAATCATCTACCGCCTTCTTCAAGCAGGCAACGGGACATGCAAGGCATTCACCTTTCCTACATTGAACCCTAAGTGACAAGTCAATCTTAGTCGGCAGAAAGCTAATATCATGTAAGTACATTCCAGAGCGATCCAATATCTCATTATTTTTTGACCCAAAAATATCAAGCACGTGAATCCAAATTAATTTCAAGACTTCTTAAACATATTTTCTGCTACCAGAATGGTCGTAATGAAAGGAGAACACAGAAATGCAAAAGCACGAAAAATTAGTTCAAAACTTCAGTTCCTAGTGAATGAGTGGCTCATTTCTTCTTCTAGGGCCAAAAAACGTAGAGAAAAGAAAGAGGAGCTCATCCAAAGGAAGTGTCAAATAAACCCTTTTCTATATCTGAGACGCATTCTCGAGAAGATTCATCTATGCGAAGAACTTGTTTCCCTTAGGCAGACGCAAATATAATGCTGTCTTAGTACATTACCTCAGAAGCATGAAAAATAGCACGCGCCAGATGAAGCTCAAGAAAAGTTCAGGGTCGAACAGACAACGAAATAAAGGACCACCCCCAAGCCAACTGTTCACTCGCCAAGAGACTGCATGGAAACCACTCTCACCGATGAATTAAAAGCGCATGAAAGAAGACATTTTTTTCCCATTTAGGGAAAGACTTTCGAGCGAAGTCTTCCATCAAACCAATGGGAACTCTCCAAACGAAAATGAACACAATGAAATTTGAGTAAGGGCATGCCAATGACAATAAAAAGGAGTTTGAACAGGAGCTCATTTTGATCGGTGAGAACTTCACCTATCTTATAGAAACACGGAGGGTTTGACTGTCCATTAGAGAGGAGCATTTGACTTTTAGGTGGGGGTGGGGGTGTCGAAGGAGAGGGAGGGAGAGAGAGAATGGAGGGTTAGAACCTAGATTTTCAAGGGTAGCTGTGCGAGAGAGAGAGACAGAGAGAGTGAGATAGAGTTTATAGGGCTCTCGTTGAAGAGTGATCGCGAGGGCTACCACAGTTTTAAGCCTCGTGTGCATGAAGTCTGCTGTGTGCCCTTTTTCCACCTAACCATTTTGATCTCAACCAATGGCAAACTTCCATCAAAATCTATAAATTTGATCCTTTATTTAAAGTATGTGTGGACATGGACAAGTCCGGGGCAATCACTAAATGATATGGTTTCCTCCGACTCTTCAAAATTGGAAAATTTTCATTGTTGCATTTCAAAAAGGAAAAAAGGACAAAACTTGAATTGGTGCAGGCTACTCGTGCGATGACCTAATTTACCAGCTGCGACAAGTATTAAATTAGGTTGGGAGCTATACCCTCTTTTCCAACAATCATTTTGATCGGTGTCAACAATTTCTTCTATGGAAATCTACTTGTGTATAAATGTAAAAGAAATAGGTAAGACGGGAGTTAAATTTCAGATAAGGGTCCAAAGATGAGTTCATCTGCACTTAGAGTTGTAGGAATATCGAACAATGTATCATGCATAGTTCATGAGGCTTGAAGATCAAAGCCAGACGATTTTATAGACGTTTGTTTCAAAAGCATTATTGGTGTTATAGAAAAGATCGGGATTTCTTAAGTTAGGCAGATAAATTACTTCGAAGGTTATGCTAAAGATCATTTCACACGTCGGAAAGGGATTTGAGGTGTCAAACTGTTCATAGATACTTTCGGCTTATCCTTCTACTTTTCGAAAGATTTTTGCGTGATTTCATCAGGATGAGTTTTGCAATAAACTCAGTAGAATCGAGAGTACTGTACTTCTTGACAAAATCGAGTTAGCACCTGTTTTACCGAAATTTCTTCCGCTACTAAATATCTTTCACTCAAAATCTTTCTTCGACTTTTAATTATAGGAAACCCCATATATGAAATATCATAGGTGTTAAGGAATCAACAGCTTTGATTAGAGCATGACTATACAAACCCAACTGTGTCGGAATCTAATTGACAACAAGGTGTGGGACATACAGATTCTATGATGTAACTAGACATGTCGCGACCTATCCCTCGGGGGAGGGAATAGGTTTACGGGTATTGCCTAAAGGACGGACCTAAGGCTCATGATTAGGCACGGGCTCTCCCAAGTCCATACCTCTCGTGACATTGGAATATTCTAGAGAATTTTGCAAAAAAGAGTCGCCACTAGCCTATTGAGGTAAGCTAGAAACCAAACTCCTATGCCTCGTTTCCTACGCAACAAGAGAAACTAGGATCAGTGACTTGATTACACTAATTGACCAATTAGTGCCATTTCGGTACTTAATCTTGTTCATTTTAAAATAAAAGATTTTTATTAGGTAGTTTGAATCGAGTTTACACCTATCCACTAACATGCGAGGTGATCACGCGGATGCGTAATCATTAAAACAATAATTACAACTACCAAGATCTTAATTGCAGCAAAATTGAGCACGTGCAACTAAACATAATAATATAATATCGCATCAATATACGAGTAAATAAAGGTCTAATTACACTAAGAATGCAAGTCATGACAGTTCCTAATCAAACCTTACATTTTTACTTTCGAAATTTTTTATCTTTTATTTTTAAATAAAAATAAAAAATAAAAAATAAAATAAAATTTCTTTTTGGGGCGAACCGGGTCGAGTCCTGTCTGACCCAACCCCGGTCTGGTTCGGTCGAGGCGGGTTGGGTCCGGTTAGACCGGACCTAGTTTCGGCCCGACTAGGGGTGGGCTAGTCAGCCCGCTCATAAGAGGCCAGGCTCGACCAGATGGTCGAGCCTGTATGTGGCCCGGATTGGGCCCAACCAACAAGCCCAATCCGAATGCAAAACTTACGTAGGCCCAAGAGAAAAAGGCCGAGTGGGCTAGATCAGATCTGGCCCAACTCGACTTGCTCCTCTTCCCCCCCCCCCCGGGCGGTTGACCAAACTGTGACGGGAAGGATGGTGACGGCATCCTATAGGGGTGGCTTTCGAGAGGGAAGGAGGCAGTGGCCGGCGTTGGTCAGGCCACTGGTCGAAGGAGACAAGGGGTTGGTCAAGGACGGCGTTCCGCTGGCCTGTGACCCCTTGCTTCGTGATTGCTCAGTTGCGATAGGGGAAGGAGCGATGGCGATCGGCGCGGGTGGCGTCCGACTAGGGTGCAACGACTTTGCTTCGACTAGGCAGAAACAGAGCTTGGCTTCCGTTTAGACCGTGGCGATGCTCCGGTCAAAAGATTGAGTTGAAGTTATGGACGACGGAGCTGGTTTTTGGCAGGCATTTCGACAAACTAGACGTGCACTAACGGGATCGAAAGCTTTTGGCTCAGCTGAGGCCCGAGCGCGAACTTGAGGAACTAAGGAGACCTACCAGTGCTCAAGAAATGCAACAGGGACGAGCAGGGGGGCCGGAGCTCGCTCGAATTGGTCGGAGGAGCTCCGGCCAACTCGGTTTCACTACACGCACACCAGGCATTCGACAGAATGCCTACCTGAAGGTCCAGAGGAAGTGGCGGCGATCGGCGTCCGACGGGCAGCTCTTTAATGGTGGCAAGGCGTCTCGGGGGCTCTCGACTCTTTGGTTGATCTCCACCAGCCTTGTCCTCCTCCATGCGTTCTCCCTTGCTCACTCCTTGTGCGGTGCCCTGTTTTGGGTTTTCTCCCTAGTTCACCAGTCCCTTCTCGGTTGCCCTCTGCCTAGTTACTTCTCGCCCCCTGCTTCTTGCAGTCTTGTCTTCTCCTACTACTCTGCCCCTTACCCTCACGTCTCTTCTCCTTTGTCTCTTTTGCTTTTCCTGCAGGTTCGCGCGTGAAGATGGCTTGAGGAGGAAGAGCTAGGGTGCAGGTTGGGCCGAGAGGAGGCTGGGCCGAGCCCCGCGAGAGAGAGAGAGAGAGAGGAACAGAGGAGGGATGGGTTGGGCCAAGGCTAGATTCAGCCTGACCCGGCCCTTCTCACGTCCCTTTTTTTTTTTTGGTTTTTTTTTTTTTGTTTAAAAATAGGTGTCAACAAGATGTAAACAAAATGTATTGGAATTTAGTTGACAATGCGGATCTTAGAAGTTACAACTGAGAAACACGCCAAAATTTAATCAACTATGTCAATTTGGAAAATAAAAATATAGTGTAGGAAAGTAAACATATTGAAAGATAGTGAACTTGTTTGATTTGGTTGAGGGGCTATTCAATAGACGAATTGCGATATTTATAGTGGTCGTGTGGTAATTGTCCTCGAAAGATTTTCAGTAGTTGCATCCATCCCAATCGGTTTCCTACGATTGCATCTATATTCTTCACTTCTGAAAGTCTTGTGCTTATGCTCTCATTATCTCATGATATTGTTCTGGAGCGATGTTTTTTCCTCAAAAAGCACATGTTGATTGCTCCATGATCTCAATTGCTTTGTCCCCTAGTGACCTTGGATTTGTAATTGTATCCCGAAGCTCCCTATGCATTCAAAGACCTTTATGGTTTATTGCTCCTTACTCATCAGTACCTCTATCGATAATCATTAACCATTTGTTATTGTATATCAGCAACTATTGGTAGTGATCGTCAAAGCAAGCTATCAATGTGCACTAATATCAATGTTGGTCCCCATGGTTGTCAACAATGCATCATGTGCATGACAATGTTCACACATTAATCATGTGTGCACTTTCGCCTTGCAAATCATACGAGGATGTGTATTGTCCCTCTGACCCTTCGTACTTAGCGTCGCGCAATCAGCTAGCATATAGTATTTAGAGATGTTGCCTTGATTGACCCTACGTGTGACTCGTTATCATTATGGATCGTATTTCTTTGAATAAGCATTTTCTGAATTGCTGCACATTCTTGGAAAGCATATATTAAAAAAAAAAGATTTGAATTTTATACTTCCTTCGTGTCTAGCCTTAATCCCTAACCTCTTGTTTGGTCTAAAACCATTGCCTTCTCTAAGTCTAAGACTCCACTGTTCTCTATGGCTCCTGATTCTCCCATGTATTTTCCTCTAGATTATATTGCCAAGTTTGACAGTTTACAAAAGGATGAACCATCGAGAGCATACAATAGAAGTCCAATACATTCTTCCAAGGATATCTCCAAGAGGGAACCAAAATATGAGCTCTTCAATATATCCAGTTACATCCGCATTCATTTAAAAGCTTAAGTCAATGAGTTATGAGCCAACTAGAATATATAAACTGCTCCACACCACATTAATTCTCTGATATGGGATTTCTCTAACACAACTCACTTACACATGCATCCTAACAATTTTCTCCTCACATGTGAGCTCAGTGTTAGGTAAGCTCTTCTCTTAATTCAGGCATCCTTCTACATCAACTTTCTACGGGCCCACGTAGCTACACTACAATGTTCACCTGCCCAAAAACTGCAGCCATAGGCTTTAATATCATTTGTTGGGAATGCGCAACAGAAATTCGATAACTTCACTTGGGGAGATTGCCAAGAGGGAGCCCAAATTTGAGCCAATCAACATATCCAATTGGACTCACCTTCACTTAAAAGTCTAAGTCAATATGTTATAGGCCAACTAGGATATTTAAATTGCTCAATATCACATCAGTTTTCCAATGTGGAACTTCTCTAACATAACTCACATGTGTATTGTAACATGAACATCAATAAAATTGTTACCTTGATCTTCTAAACATGATTGATGATTACCCCAACACAACCATTCTTGAACCTTGCCTTAAAAATCACTTTTTGAGTCCCAATTTTCCTTATGCCTTGTTTCCCTCAAGGAAGCAAGGAGTTACTTCTAATTCAAAGGTCCTCTACTGTAGATATTTGGACCACCAAGCCTTCACGCCTCAAGGGGGTTTTTTTTTTTTCCTTGAAGTGGATTTCTGCATATGGTATTTAAGGATGAAGGTCAATGATCAAATATAACCAATCACCCTCCACTTATTCACTCCTGTTCATGCACGTCCTTTAATGAGATATCACACTGGTTCATCTCCTGTCGATATGGCTTTGTCGATGATTATAACGCCTATTTACACATGTCCTTTAATACTACACCACATTGTTTTAACTTCCATCAATGCGGTTCATATAAACTGTACTTGTGATCTAAAGACCACATCCACTTACCACCATAGATTTCCTTCTAATTTTCAAACACTTGCTCAGCTCCAGTCATGATTTCTTCTCCTTCTCGATCTACTTCTAATGCTTCTTCTTTCACTAGTGAGTTCATTTCCCTCTGGAAAAGATTGACCAACCTTCTCTCCTTCAGTGATGCCTATATCATTTCCAACCTTGATGTTCAGGAAGAGATCCTCACACTAATGAAGGACGCAGAAGTAAGATTTTTTTTTTTATGTGGGCCACATTAATTAATATTGTAATTTACCATTTTACGGAATTTATCTAATAAGATGAGATAGAAGGTTTCTTAATTAGTCTAATATAGGGCTGGCTAGTATAGGCCGAGTTAAGCCTAGCTAAAAACTCTATAAATAGTACTCAAGTTTCTCCTCTAATCCTGACAAACAATTATTCTCACATAAGGAGCGTTTATAGAATGCTAAAGGTGAGGGGCAGTCTCATTGAGCCAGTAATACAAAAAATAATACAGGAGAAGCATTTGAGCTTTGGATCATTGCAATTCCGCATCATAAATGATGGATTCCAAATCAAGTGCACAAATCTCTTTCACTCATTTAGATGTGTTCTTAATTCTAGATTTGCGGAACTTGGGGTGCTTTTCATGTTTTACAATAGAACCACCTGATCTTCCTACCACTCATTTGTTCCAAGGGGACTTTGATGAGTTCTTGGTTGTTTTCGACCATGGCTTGTAAAGCCTTTAGAGATAGCAAGTCCAAGATGTTGGTGGCTAATAATACAACCTAAAGGGAGGTGAATAAGTTGTTTTCTAACTTTGATGATCTTTTACAAAAATTAGCTAGTCACTACATAAAGATCAGCTCGACCTAATGTTTGAGAAAACACTAATTAGCTATATGTCAATGTATGTAAATGGAATGTAAATAGTGGGGCACATAATTATAGTGGTTTAGCTTTATCCGCAAGCCTACATCCACTCTTTAGACTAACCGCTTCAAGACGGGTTAGATTCCACTAACAATCTACTTGGAAAGTTATAAACTGCTAGCACTAATCTTTCCACAATAGATAGCACTATCTAGACTCAGCTACTACTTTTACACTTATACACTTAATCCTTTGCATAATTTCCAAACAACATTAATATCAAAATAGTGCAATAGAGAGCTTATAGCTGAGAACAACAGTAGGTAGGCTTCTTGATCTTGTATATATTGCACATTCTCTCAGTTCTTCGTGGTCTTCTCTTTTATAATCTTCCTCAATCTATTCGTTAAAGATAAATTAGAGAAGCAGATAATCGTTGGAGAGTTTCCATTGAGCTGCTATCCAGGGAAGATACTGCCCATACAGTTTCTTTCCTTGAACTTCTACAAGCTAACCAAAAATGGCAACTGCTATTGTCTTCTCACTATAGTCTCTGGCTGACTTGTCAAACGACCTAGCTACTTTACTACATGCTTTATCTGGATTCTATTGTTGTACAAATCCAAGTCTTTCAACGGCTACTTAGCTAACCCAACGAACATCATTAGATTTACTTAGTTGTCACATCACCATCCTAATCTTTACAGCTTTGATGTAAACATCATCAATAGCTGATCTTTTAGGTGGACTGATGTTGTTTATCATAACAGGACATTTGTGAACTTCTTACCAATGAATCGCACCACGGATATTGCATAATCCTTTGGTCTAAACATCTTCATACATTATGGTAAGTAATAGTTTGGACATTATCAAAATCACTTGAAAATATTTTCTCCAACAATCTCTGCCTTTTTTATGATGATGAAACTATTCCACAGATGTGAAAGAGTGATAAAAATTGTTTGAAGTAGTTTGCATAATTAAAAAAAAAAGAATCTCCTTAGGATATTTTGTAGTAATGCTTTGGATATGCAAACTTAGGTGATCTTTAGCAAGATAGAGCATGATTGCATGAAACATCTTGTGTGTTCCACTATATTTCATCTTCTTATATACATTGGCATCCAGTTAGTGAGTATCTACATCAACATCAAGTTAAGGTGATCTTTACTTAGCAATCAACTAATTTTCGCAAAAGATCATCTAAGTTTAAAAACAACCTATTCACCTCCTTTAAGTTGTATTGTTAGCCTCAACACTTCTATCTCTTCAATGACTTGTTTGTCTTTGTCCTTGGCAACGATGGGTTCAAAGATGCTTTCCTCTTTAGTTGAGGATTTTTTAGATGAGGGTTAAGAGAGCTGAGAGGGTTGAGCAGCTGAATGTGATGGTTCAGAAAATGGCTTTTCTTAAGCTATCAAAGCTTGTTCAATTTGCAGGACTTGCGAGTTTATGGTTTCAAACTTTAGGAGTTTCTTTAGTTCCGATCCATGGATTTCCATGAGAGTAGCTAAGCCTTTCAAGAGGTCTCCTAAAAGAGATTAGGTAGGAGCTAATGGTGATGGAGTGACCATAACTAGTGGTGTTATAGGTGTACAGTGCATGTATCATTTTCTGTTGGCAGCCGTGATTCTGGTGTTTTTCCCATGCGCGCTCCCTTCTTTATTGTCATGGGCAGAAGGGTGCTCATAGTAGTTGATTCATCAGCTTGAGCCACACTCTGACTTTGAGTGGCCTCAAGTGATTCTTCCTATTGGGTGACCTCCTTTTTAGAGGTTCTAGATGTTTAGCCAATAGTACGAGATGATTTTCTTACAACCTTAGAAGTAGGACAAGTTTTGGGTGTGATGGTTTTTGAATGTAGAGAGAATGTGTGTAAAAGAGC
Source organism: Eucalyptus pauciflora (assembly GCA_007663325.1). NCBI lineage: Eukaryota > Viridiplantae > Streptophyta > Magnoliopsida > Myrtales > Myrtaceae > Eucalyptus > Eucalyptus pauciflora. Next base: position 2,135,920 of record VMYD01000077.1, read on the forward strand.
GAGAGTTTTAAGTAGGTGGTGTAGGAAAGAATACGAGAGAATATGAGCAGTGTGAGTAAGAAAGTAAGTATTGTCTCTTTAAAAATAGGAGTAGTGTATTTCACGTAGAGAGAGTTAACCGTTGTCTTTCAACGGTAACTTTCTTATCCATAATTATTTATTATTCAAATTTAATTGATTAAATAGGTAGTAAAATTATGCTTATAAATTATGTTGAAACAAATGCAACAGCCCTAGATAGAGTGTATAGGTAGTCAAAACGATAACAATAGTACTGTAACGGTAACTTTTTTGAAATAAGACAGTATGTGCATACCTATAGCTTCTATTGTACCCTATGTTTTAGACAGAATTGACACATTATTTGGAGAAAATTATTCCATTGCATTGCATATTCCCAATTCACCACGAATGTATTCAAAGGCTAGCTTATCTAGCGGCTTGATGAAAATGTCTGCTAACTGATGTTTTGATTCTACAAATTATATATAGATATCACCATGATCTGTAACAAAGTGATGCTTTACCTTAATATGTTTTACTCTTGAGTATAAGTTTGGATTCTTGGCAAGATTTATAGCACTAGTATTGTTACACATAATAGAAATACATTCCCCCTCTTCTCTGAAATCACTGAGTTGTTGTTTTATCCAAATAAGCTATGTGCAACAACTTCCAAGAACAATGTATTAAGACTCAGTGGTTGAAAGAGCGACTGAATTTTGTTTCTTTGAGAACCGAGAGATTAGCATGTTACCTAGTAGTTAGCAAGTACCTGATGTACTCTTTCTATCTACCTTACAACTTGTAAAGTCAGCATTCGAGTATCCAAGCAACATAAAATTTGTATGTTTGGGATATCATATCCCTAATTTTAGAGTGGATCTGATGTATCAAATAATTCGCTTAATAACTAATAATTGAGATTCTTTTGGATTAGATTGAAAGCAAGCACACAAGCAGGTGCTCAATAAAATATCAAGTCTAGATGCTGTTAAGTATAGTAATAATCCTATCATACTTTTATATAGTTTGGAGTCAACAAACTTAACTTTCTTATCTTTATCCAACTTGATAAAGCATGGCATGGATGTTTTTTCTTACATTCTTCCAGATCAAATTTCTTTACTATTTCCTTTGCATACTTTTCTTGATGTATGAAGATGCCTTCAGGAGTTTGCTTGATTTGAAGTCCAAGAAAGAAATTTAGTTCTCCAATCAGGCTCATCTCGAACTCATTTTTCATCATGTTTGCAAAATCCTTACACAGTACATCGCCAGTGGCTCTAACAATTATATCATTAAGATATATTTGAACAATGAGCAAGTCTTTACTTTTCTTTTTGATAAAGAGAGTAGTGTCTACATTACTTTTTTCAAATTCATGATCGGTCAAGAATTTACTTAAATTCTTTCATACCAAGCTCTAGGTGCTTGTTTTAGCCATTTAGCGCCTTCTTGAGACGATATATATCACCAGATCTTCCTGATTCTTCAAAACCTAGAGGTTGCTCAACATATACTTTTTCTTTGATATGTCCATTTAGAAATGTACTTTTCACATGCATTTGATATAGTGTAAAATTATGAAAGCAAGTATAAGGTAATAATATACATATAGCTTCTAATCTAGTAACAGGAGCCTGAGTTTCATCAAAATCAATACATTTCTCCTATAGGTATTCTTTAGCAACTAATCTTGTCTTGTTGTGTATAACATTACATGCTTCATCAAGTTTATTTCGAAATACCCATTTGGTTCCTATTACTATCTGATCCTTGAGTCTTGTAACCAGTTTCCATAAATTATTGACTTTGAATTGATGTAATTCCTCTTGCATAGCTTTAATATAGTTCTCATCCTTGAGAGCATTTCCTACTTCCTTAGGCTTAAATTGGGATATGAGAGCAAAGGAGTTTAGCATGCTTTTGAGAGACGGTCTAGTTTTGATTCCTTCGTCCACCTTTCTTATAATTTGCTCCTTAGGATCCTTAGGCTTGAATCTCCAATCCTTTGAAGATTGTCCTTGATTTGAAAGATCAATTGATGGTCGCGGTTGTTGCTGTTTATAAGTAACTGGTGCAAATATTAATGTCCGCATAGTCATCAGTTTGCACTCATTTTTTATCATCCTTGAACTTTAAATTTATAGATTCTTTTACTACCTTTGAATCTTTGTTGAAGACTCGATAGGCCTTACTAATAGTCAAGTAACCAAGAAAAATACGTTCATTAGCTTGTGTATCAAACTTCCCGATGTTATCGTTTGTATTCTTGAGAATTAAACATTTGCATCCAGATACATGGAAGTAATGCAAAGTAGGCTTTCTTTCTTTGAAGATTTCATACAAAGTCTTTTCTACATATGTCTCAATAGTACTCTATTGAGTGTGTAGCATGTGATGGCAACAGCTTTAGCCCAAAAATAAGTAGGTACACCACTTTTGATCATCATGGTTTTGGCTATTTCTTAAAGTAATTGATTTCTTTTTTCTACTACCCCATTCTGTTGAGAAGTGTAATGTTAAAATATGTCTTGAGTTTGAGCCCAATGCGAAATTCCGAATATTCCAAATTGGATATCTGTGGACGTTTGAAATCGAGCAAAGAAGATCCGAAGATCAACTTCCCAAAATTTTGAATAAAATAGGAAAGTCCAACTTTGACTTGGACTTGGATTTTGTTTAAAATATATGGAGATATCTTTTGGTTGAAATTGGCAAGATATCAGTAGAGAAAAGTCCAACTTTTACTTGAGTTGACTGAATCCTAGCTTGATTCGGTTTCCCTCATCCGTGGACTTCTCTGGCGGTGGCAGTGGCCTATATATAAATTCTTAAGGCTTGTTCTATGGTATAGAGGGTTGTTCATGAAGAAGTGTTCTTAAAGCGTTGTCTTGTTGTCGAGTGCTTGGGAGAGATTTTTCTTTGTTGTTCTTGTCCGTGAATTACATCCAAGAAAGATTAGTGTTTGTAGCCGATTAAATCTTGTGATAAGATTTGCGTGTAATTCCTTCGTGAGATTGAGAGATTATTTCTTGAGGAATTTCGGGGCTAAACAATGCGTGCGTTATTGGGTGTAATTGGGGCTTGGGAAACACCGGGAAAGTGTTTGAGTGACTCGAGTGTGTAATCTCCTCATATCACTTGATCTATAGTGAAATTCTATAGTGAAATTCGTCGCTGCTCTCCTTGTGGACGTAGGTCTTTATGACTGAACCACATAAATCCAGTGTCCGATTTATTTTCTTCTTCTGTCTATATTATTGTTCGATCGCTCGTTTTTCGCAACATGTAAGTAGTGAAGAAGTTTCGACTTGAAATTAAAGAAAAGTTGAGGGAGGGAGAACATCATGATCATGGCAAAAGATACTAATTATTTGACGTGAAATGATTAGCATGGCATGTCAATAACCATCGTGATTATGGTTATCTCAGCGTATTCTCCCCAGTCCAACTCATCCTCAGGCTCATGCCTTTCTACAAAGGTCATGTCATGTTTATCAAGTTTCTTGTCTTTCTCTTTCAATAGGCTTTCATGCCTCATTGCCTTTGTTGCCAAATGGAATAAGTGGTTATACGGTTGACCTTCCGATCTGTCTCTCAAGGAAAACTTTAGAAATTTGAAAGCTACATCGACAAAAGACTTCTCTAGCAGCAATAAAATACATTCCTTTCTTTGAGGTCAAATATATTGGTCTATCGATTCATTGTTTTATTGCTTAATACCAGCCAGGTCCGCAGTAGACACATTAAAAACGGATCGATAGAACTAATAATGAAATTGTCTTTCCATTTGTTCCCATGAGAGATTGGAATTGATCGATAGTGTCGTATACCATGTGAAAGTAGTATTGGATAACAATAACTAAAACAATCTTAGCTTCCAAAAATTTGCTTGACTTGCATCACCACACAGTGTGATGAACTGACTAATATGTTCCAACATCGAGTGGCCATCCTCACTAGAAAATAGAGTAATATCAGACATCTTGAAACCCCTCAATAGGGTATCGCATTCATCAAGTCCGGATATGACTTTCTACATACACGTATAACATTTCACAGGTTGTACTCATATTGCCACAATATTTGCTTGAATACCAATTGAGGGTTCTACAGATCTTTTCCAAGAATCAGAGGAGCAGCCTGCCTCACGAGTAAAGTATAAGGTACACTTTGATTGTCGATCACAATGTTTAGCCTTTATGGAGCACATACTCGATTAGGCACTGCTATAGCTTGAGCTACAAGTCATGGACCATGCTGCTCCCTTAGGCGGAGTTAGTGGTCTACCTTGATTGCTGAAAACAACATTGGGTCTACATGGAGCAGGTACTACGTTAGGCTGGGGAATTGTGCCAATTAGTCTGGCATTATCGACCCAAGGTGCTAGGCCAACTGGCCATACATTCTCCGATAATGGCATGGTTTATTAAGCGTTTTGATTCACTACATTACCATTAGTATTACTACCAACGTTGATTTGAGCAAGATTAAGCAAATTGCCTCCATTGGTATGCATTGGCCCACAAGTTTGGGTTGTTTCGGTAGTTTCAGCCCTTTGCAAGATCATAAGATGTGATAGAGGTGGTAAAACCTGTTATATAGTAGCGAAGGTAATCTGTGTAGCAGCTGATGCTAGAACATACTTGGAAGGTGCGGGATTAGTAGGATTGATCTGCATTTGATTTGAACTGCCGGACACTCCTTGTCCATGCATCGGCTCATGGAAGGTGTTGACTATCATTGGTTTGACCACATCGACAATGTGTTGCGCCAAGTGGTTGGCCGATCAATTCTATTGTTCATTTAAGAAGTCTCCTTATTGCAGTCACCATTACTGGGCTTGGCTCCAACCGCCTCCTCTGCTCGTCGGTAAGTTGCCTAGGAATGTCGACATCTCCACCTTGGGCCTGATAAGTGCCGTTAATGACTCAGAACATCCTACCCTTTCGTTGGTACGCAATGGTGCTTAGTCCCACCATCATTATTAGGATCATGTTGATTCCTTGTGCATACCTTCAGATCTTCTCAAGTCAGCCACACTAGACCCACTGGGTGTGTCAAAAAGATTTTTTGCCTAAATTTCTCTGGCGACAAAATATCTTTCACCGAAATTCGTTTATTCGACTTTTAATTATAGGAAACCAGGTTATGCACCAACTCCTTATAGGAAATATCAGAGATTACAAGGAATCAACAATTTTGATTAGAGCAAGATTATATAGACACAAACCGTGCCGGAACTTAGTTGATGACAAGGCTTGGAACATAAAACTATATGATAACTAGTTGCAAACCAGCTATACCAAAATTTAATTGACGACATAGCCTGAGAACATGAATACACTATGATGGAATTTAATCGACAACATAGAACTTAAGATAGAGATACATTATGAAATTTAATCAACGACATGAATCTGGGAAGCTACAACTAAGAAACAAGTTAGAATTTAACTGACGACGTGCTTCTGGAAAATAAAAGTTCCATGCGGGAAAGTAAATATATTGAAAGATAGTAAATTTGTTTGATTTGTGCTCAAGGGAGACTATTCAATAGATGACTAGTGGTATTTATATTGGTCGTGTGGCAACTCTTTTCGAGCAATTTTCGATGGTTGCGTCCATCCCAAGCAGTTTCTTGTAGTTGAATCCATATTCCTTTAGGGATAAGTACACTAAAAGTGCCAAAAGTTGTGTACAGCACTTACTTTGGTGCTAAAAGTTTATTTTGGGTCACTTAAGTGCCAAAAAGTTTGAAAAACAATCATTTTAGTGCCAACGCCGATCTAATTGACTGGAAATGCGACGTGGCACTTTTTTTATTAATTTTTGAAGTTGATGTAGCTCGCCAGAGAGTACAATCAGCATCTAAACAACAAAATGACGCCGTTTAGCGTCTTTCCCCCAAGTCATAACCCTAAATCAAAGAGAGAGAGAGAGAGAGAAGGCATGGCATGGGCTTCTCGTCTTCTGAAAGTGCTAGTATTACCACCTAGAGGGGGGTGAATAGGTGTAAAGACAAATTTAACCAATAACAACAATAAAAGTTACTTTCTCAAACAAGGTCTGATTAACATCAGACTTCTAAGTTCAATTCAACTCAAATAAGATATTATGGAATTTAGCAGGACATAGAAAAATATTGCAACAACCAAATTAAAAAGGTTAAGGAAAGAGAAAATTGAACACATAATTTATAGTGATTCGGCTTAGATCAAGCCCACGTCCACTCTTCCACGCTGACAGCCTTCTGGCTAGATTCCACTATGAAATCAAAAGAGAATTACAGCGATTTGACTACGATCACTCAGTAAATAGTTTCTTTCTCTCTCACTACATCACTCTTTTGTGTTTTTCTTTCTTTGAGTACAGTTGTAAGCGCAATCGATGTAGAACAAGTGATTTGGTAACTTCAGACTTTGGAATTTTAATCCTCACGCGCACACTCAAATGAACTGCATGACCTCCTTAAATACTCCTCCATGCCTTTCTATCTGTTGCCAATTTCTGGAGGAATTTCTTCCAATCAATCCGTTGGACAGAAACAATTAAGGAAATCTTGTAACTGTTTGAAGATTGAGGTGAAGATTCGATGATCCTAGTCGCCCGTACAATCAGAATCTAAGTTTCCATAAGTAGATACTTCCCAAAAAGGATTTTGTCTACGAAATTGATTTCATCAATACATTTAGAAAAGATATGTGAGAATTTTCGCCAGAAAACCAAATATGTCTTTGATTGTATTGAATCATAGTTGGAAGATCAATAAATCTGAGTCTGATTATGTCTTCATTCTAGACTTGGTTTAGTCTAGATTTTCGTCAGAGTAGGAAAGACTTCTGATATAAAATAGACTTTGATAGCATTACATGATATAACACAGAAGTCTAATATTCCTCAGAACAAGAATAAGAATAAGATAAGATAAGGAAAGTTTTGTCAACTTCAGAACCAAATAGGAGTTTTCTCAACATATTCTTACCCGAAGAACAATACCAGCACCAGCACCAGCAGCGACACCAGCACTAGCACAACTCCACCTCCAATTCGTCCAACATTGTCGATAAGCCCAAGCTCTTCTCCTCCTCCCCCTCTCCTCCTCCTTCTCCTTCTCCCTTTAGAAGGACCCACTTCAGCCGCTCCCTAAGCAGAGCCCAATCCACCATCTCCATTTGCACCCTCCTTGTTTCCCTCGCCCTCCTCGTCTTCGCTCTCTCCACCTTCGACCCCCCTTCTTTCTCCTCCTCCTCCACCCTTGCCTCTTATTCTTCCCATTGCTTCTTGCTCGAGAAACAACCTCAGCCTCTCCTTACTCACCTAGTCAAGCAACTATGACGGAGGCCGAGTGATGGTGGCCAAGCGAGCTAGGTCGGCATTGGGCGAGGATTGGACAAAAAAACCCTAATTTCAATCCCCATATGAGCTATGCGGCGTCGTTTTTGTGAGGCCATCCATGTATGACGGCAAAACGATGTCGTTTTCTTAAGGAGGATGAAAAATGACGTCGTTTAAAAGCCATGTCGATTTTTAAAAAAATATATATAAAAGCCACATAATCATTTTGGCCGGAATCTCTCGTCGGTGGCACTAAAGTGATCATTTTTCCTCAAATTTGGCACTTAAGTAATCCGACAAAAACTTTTGGCACCAAAGTGAGCGTCATACACAACTTTTGACACTTCTAGTGTACTTACCCCTATTCCTTCATTTTCAAAAGTCTTGTGCCCATACTCTCACGATCTCATGATCTTGATCTCGAGAGGCTTTTTTCCCTTAAAAAGGCATGTCGATTACTCAACAATCTCGATTATTTTGTCCCCTAATGACCTTGGATTTGTAGCTATATCCCAATGCTCCCTACGCATTCAAAGACCTTGATGGTTTGCTACTCCTTACTCATCGATACCGCTGTCAATGATCATTAGCCATTCGTTATCATATATTGATCATTGATTGGTAGTGACCATCAAAACGCGCCGTCAATGTGTGCTAATATTGATAACTAAATCGATATTGGTCCTCGTGGTCATTAATGATGCATCATGTGCATGACAATATTCACACATTAATCCCATGTTCATCGGGATAAGTACACTAATAGTGCCAAAAGTTGTGTACGGCGCTCACTTTGGTGCCAAAAGTTTCCGTCGGATCACTTAAGTGCAAAAAAATTTGAAAAACGATCATTTTAGTGCCAACTCCGATCAGATTGACCGGAAATTTGACATGGCACTTTTTTATTAATTTTTTAGACTGACGTGGCTCGCCGGAGAGCACAGTCAGCATCTAAACCACAAAAACGACGTCGTTTGGCTTCCTTCCCCCAAATCAAAACCCTAAATCCCCAAATTGAAAGAGAGAGAGAGAGGGAGAGGGAGAGAGAGGAGGCACGTCGTCTTCTTCCCTGAAGAACGACACCAACAGCGAACGGCACTAGCAGCAACACCAGCAGCGTAGCAATAGCATCACCAACAATAGTACCGGCGGCAACGGCAGCGGTGCACCAGTAGCGGCACCTTCGACCCCTCTTCTTCCTCCTCCTCCTCCGCCCTCGCCTCCTATTATTTCTGCCACTTCTTGCTTGAGCAACAATCTCATTCTCTCCTCGCTCACCTGGTCGAGCATCTACAATGGTGGCTGAGCGACGGTGGCCGAGCGTTGGTGGGCGAACAACGGTGGCTGAGCGGCGAGGAAGAAACCCTAACCCTAATTTCAATCCACGTACGAGCTAAATGGCGTCGTTTTTGCGAGGATGTCCACCTATAAGGGCAAAACGACGTCGTTTCTTGAAGAGGATGGAAAACAACGTCGTTTAAAAGCTGAGCAATTTTTTTTAAAAAAAAATATAAATGCCACGTAATCATTTTGGCCAGAATTTCTCGCCGTTGGCACCAAAGTGGTCGTTTTTTCTTCGATTTGGCACTTAAGTGATCCAACGGAAACTTTTGGCACCAAAGTGAGCGCCGTACACAACTTATGGCACCAATAGTATACTTATCCCCATGTTCATCCATGTCGACGATTTGGTTTTCTTCTTTTCTTTTCTTTCTTCTTTTTTTTGTTTTTTTGTGTAAACATCATCATATACAAATGAAACAGCAATACTAGAGAATTAAGAATGTGCACTGTCATCTGATTGACGATGAGATAATTAATAGATGAATATTCAAACAAATAGGATCCCTCCGAAAGACAATGTCACACTCATTAATTAGGAAGTAACTTGTAGTAAACCATTTTGCTCAGTAATCTATTTTTTATATATTCACATTTAATCATCATGTCGTGCTAACCTCCATACAAGAAACTTAAGAGAAGCAGAATCAAATTAGGCAATAACTGGTATCCATGGTTGGCTTTACCAAGCAACTGCTTTTTGCTTCTACATTGGGATTAGTTCAATTGGATAAACTAATTCTCTTGGAAAATGGTTACACAGTCCTCTTCGTGTTTCAAACAACATGGTAAAGAGTGACTAACGACGAATGGCATCGTTGTGAGAATCAATCGATCCTCTTCAACCAATGTAAGCCGTTAGAGAGTGTTTTAGTGTTAGAATTAGTGCCTTCGGGACACTGACTAAGTATTTTTTATATGAAAATAAGTACAGGTTCTCTTCATGTTTCGAACTAATGGTAAAGAGTGATTAATGACAAATGGCATCTGTGTGACAATCAAATTGATTCTCGTCAACCAATTTTAGTACTTAGAGGGTGTTTTAATATTAAATGTAGGATGTTGTTGACAAGTGCCCTCGAACAATTTTAATTTCAAGGCACTAATTATGCATAATCCAATGACTATGGTGCACTGGAGACTATAAAGTTCACTGAATTACTTACTTAACAAGTACCTTTGGACACTCATTTTCAAAATACTTACATATAAATGTTCACATTTACATTTACCGGCCGAATCACTTGGCTATAGAGTTTTAATCGACTCAATTGCAAATAAAGTTTTACTATTAAAGAAAGTTTCTCATAAATATGGGAAAAAGAAATTGATTATGGACAGTGAAGACTTGTTTAGTAGATTATGTAGATTGATTATTCAGAGTATTTTTCCTACCTACCTTGTCACACTTAAGGCGCGCATGACAACTATTTTGTTTCTTTATTTTTCTATTTTTTATTCCCAGGAATAGGTTTGAACAAAAATCTATTTAATAATACAATTTCATTTTTTTATTTCTGGAACAAATTTATAATCCAAAAGTATGTTTCAAACATAAATGAAAAGTAAAAATTTTCTACTTTCATATTTTTAAACAAAAATGAGAAACAAAAACTATTTTCATTGCTTGCCCTCATTACTAACCGGCCACCAACCTGATGCCGCCACCTATTGCCCATTGTCGTCCTTCACGCCCCATTTGCTAGCAACCACCTCCTGTTGCCGCCCATCGATCGGTCGGCTGAAAAGGAAAAAATTTGTGTCGCTATCGAATGAATTTCTATTCCAATTTTTGTTCCAGAAATATAAATTTTATGTCGTTATCAAATGTGTATTTTTGCTAAAACTCATTCTTAAAAATTTATTTATGGAACAAAATGATTGTCATTAGCGCTCTTAGGGAGCGCCAAAGGTTGTCATTAACGATGGCGACGATGTGGTTGGCAGACGTAACAGAGGTGGAAAGAGGGAGGAGAAAGCAAGAGGAGTGCTAGGTTTTTGGTTAGTGATAGGTGGCTGTGACAAAGCATATATATATATATATGGACATGTGTCGCAGTCCCGCGAAGGAGATAGCTGGTCGGAATTGAAACATATTTGGCTGGCTAACTTTCTACATAGGGCAGCTGCAACTGTTGAAAGTATACCTTCCCTTTTGTTACCCAAATGATTAAACTGTTGAGTTCTAGTTTTGGTCCATTGGCAACTGACAAGAAGCAGCAGCTCACATTCATGATCCTCGTATAACGTGGTTAGGTGGGGCAGCTTCAAACCCTACCCGAACTTGTACGCTGCAGCCCGTGACAGAGCAGGAGAAGTTTCCTGATACCGCATTAATTATTCACCGAGGATTCCTCGACAGCACGGCCACACATTTTCGGAATATGTTAGTTGTACTTCAGCTTTCGCGTCTCGATCCTTGGGGGTTGGATGAGTCTTTCGTAGCTAACTGGCTAGATTACCAAGTAAATATATTGATTACGAAGCGAATACATGTAGTTAACGAGGCCGATACGTGTAGTTAACTGATTCGCGATAAGTGCCTCGGAAAATTTCGGAAAAAAAAAATTCAGATCGTAATATTTTCTCAATGGTAGCTCGATAAATTTTATGGGCACTCAATTTAGAATTGCTTCCGAAATCTATGGCATATGCAGAATGCCTTAATCGAAATATATCTAGCCTTAATCTATGGCATGCGGGCCAATCCAGACAAAAGACATTGTTAGGTGAGGAGTTTGACTAAGACAACACATTTGTTAAAAGATAACGCTGAAGTAATTAGCAAGAGAAAGACGTTGGCTGAAAAATGAAGGCAAATAATTAGACAAAAGACTTGAGATTTTTTTGATTATCATAAAAATCCGCCACCAAAGTCGGGTTGCTAAAGATATGTTTTGTGGTAGTAACGATCTCAAGTCCACATAGGCCAAGTGCAAAATCCATTGCCTGGGGCAGCCTCAATGCCCTTGCCGAGTCCCTAGCAATGGGGCTTGGGTCCCCTATAGTCAAACCCTAGTCCAGAACCCCAATGCCCGTACTCAAATCCCGGACAACAAAGCCTAGGTCCTCAACACCTAGGCCTGATTCTACAGAGGTTGGGCCCAAGTCAATTGAGGCTAGGCTTGAGACCCTTATGCATGTACCTAGATTCCCTACGCCCAAGCTTGAGTCCATCGGGGATGAGGCCCAAGACCTCAATGCTCGTGCTTGGGTTCGCGAAACCCAAGTTCAGGTTCATCTAGGTCTGGCCTAGATCCCGACAATCAAGGCTCGTCGCAGGACCTAAACCTGGCCTCGATGGACTTGGGCCTAGGAGTAGGGACTTGAGAATAAGCATTGGGGTCCTGGGCCTAGCCTCAATAGATGCTGGCCTAACCTCGATGGACCCGAGTGTGAACACTTGGGACTCAAGGGCATGGGCATCAGAGGCAGGTGTCGGCCTCAATGGAGTAGGGGACTTGAGCCCAACACTAATGTACATGGGCCCAAGCATTCCACAACTCGAGCTCAGCGTTAATGGACCCAAGGGGACCTAGGCTCGGGGTTCGGGGACTTGGGCATTGGCACAAGTGTCTCAAGCATGACCCAGATGGACCCGGGCGCAAGCCTCGAGGAACTAGGTACGAGCACCTGGGACTCAGCCTTGGCCTCAATGAGGCTAGGGCAGGCACTGGGGATTTAGGCTGAGCCTTAGTGGACTAGGCATGTGTGTCGGGTTCTCGAGCCCAACTTCGATGGAAATGGGTTGGCCTCTATGGACATAAGTTTGGTCTTAATGGACCCTTGTGGACCTAGCCCATATGCCTAGAACCAAGTCAACTGCCAAGTTCTCATGAACAAGTGTTGGGGTTTCTATACCCACGCACAAAATTTCTAATTCAAGCACGAGATCTAGTCATATTTTGGAAAATAATTTACAAATTTTTAAAAATGAAATCATTTTCCAGAATTTAAGTATAAATCTTCCATTAACTCATTTTTCTAAACGATCTAAATGCCGGAAAATAGAAAAATATTTTCCTGAAAAATATTTTTTACGAAATAAACGGAGGTTAAAACTTGCTGTGCTGTGATGATGCATTTAGGTACTAAAACTTTCATTTCATACATTTAAGTCCTAAAATTTATCATTTGTTGTCCAACTTAGTCCTTCAGCCAACTCCATAAGGTTTTGGCAAACGAAAAACTAACGGGAAATTTTTTCATGGCGGCCGCATAAAATTGAAAAATATATATACACTAAAAATGATAAGTGATACTTTATGTACGACTAACAAAAAATTTAAGTACATCAAAGTGGCAAGTTTTAGGATTTAAATGTAAAAAATGAAAGTTTCAAGACTCAAGTGCATTATCATGATAAGTTTTAGGACTTATCTTGTAATTGTCTCCCTAACAAATTCTCGTTATACCACAAAATAAAATGGACAGCAGAAAGAGAAAAGAGAAAGGGGAAATCAAACAATAGAAAACACCGGAGCAGTTCTCCCACGACCAACCGATAGTAGTCCTTCAGCTAGCATTCCATGTCAGCCAGATGCGGTCAATCGGAGTAGAGGGTCTCTCGGTTTCAGCGGAAGACATTCTGGTGAAAGCAAGACAAGTGATATAACAATAACATATGACAAAAATTTCACAATAACTTCGGCAGGTCAATGACAAATTTTTCTTCGACAGCTAATGCGCACCAAGATACTTTCAATTTGGGTGTGGCTACTTCCACGTCATTTTGAATGGAATCATTTTTTTTTTTTAATGTAAAGTGAAAAACGCCCTCATTCAATTAATGCTAATTCAGGCAATAAATAACATTAATTGAGTAATTCACGTACTTTCAATTCAATTTAGGGATGGAAATAACCCCAAAATATTTTTTCCTTTGATTTATTCATTTACCCATTATGAGTTCTGGACCCAAAAATTAAAAGTGTGATTCCATAAGACAACTAGATTTTTTGTTTAAAGCAAAAATTGAATGTACTTAAAATAGCCCATATTTAAAATATTTTTTGTTTAAAATAGCCCATATTTAAAATGGGAGTGGAAATAGCTTGGCCTTAAGCTCGAGCCTTATTTTTGCCTAGGCCAATCTATCCCCGAAAGAAACATGTGATATTCTTTAGGTCGGTTTAGGCTTGTTGCAGGCCAATCCAGCCGGGCTTTATAATAGTTGAACGTAAAAATGCGAAACGGAGAAAATGGGGAATTTTAATATATTTCAATATATATGATGATTAGTTCATAAGCCTATTTATAGGCTTTATTGGATAACTACTTAAGATAACAAGATAACATATCAAACATAATTAATCAATTGTAAACATCTAATATCGCCAACATCCCCTCAAACGTAAGGTTGGAACAAATCGATTTGAATTTGAAAAATAATCCAAATGATGTCCCAAAATCTTTAATCACCATGAAATTAGACATAAGATTGACGACGAGATTACAATATGTGGATCATTTAACGATGGTGAGTCTAATGGTAGTGTCAGATACCAAATTAGAAATATATTTTCTCTAACAATAACTAAAAGATATTTCCAGGACCATTTGAATGACTCTCTAGACCCACTTGGCTCTGTCCAATCTGGGCTACCTTATAAGCAATCATGTGAATAGACTGCCCAAAAATGAAAAAGTTGCTTCTCAAGAATATGTCCTTTATAAAATCCTTTATGAGCTGTGAACGTAGCTGCCGATTGGATGTCTCGATCAGCTGGGTGAGTGACCAGTTCCACTCGCCATTATCTGAAGTCGGACCATACATGAAGCACTCTGTCGCCCACATACGTTGGGATCTGCTTGGCATTTATGATGGTCCCCATAGGTCAATTTTTCTCATTTGCTTCACAAGTTTGTAAAGCTTTCTTTATTCGATCGTACCCACTGTCTTCCAATACAAGTACATGCAAGGGGAATAACAGGAGAGCCTATTGTGGACTCAAATTTGTAGCCTTAGCAACAAGAAAGCAAAAGGGATTCATCTGTAGCATGGGACGATGGATGAAAAGCTTTCCATTAGATTAGATATTCCATACGAAAAAAGAAAGAGAAAATAATGATTTATATGTCTTTCTATAAATGCCTAAAAGAAGCTGCGACTTGACGTAACTTTTTCTATATATTTTCGTATCGTCATTGCACGATGTTTCGGATGACGTATAAAGCATTATATTGGATTCGAGTTGCATGCATATCAGAAATTGATTTCTCAACCTATTATGACCGCAAAGAGCTTGGATGGGAAATGGTTAGGAGGTGAAAAGTGGTCAGCAAAGTAGGACCGGGAGTTAGTGGTCAATGCATAGAGTATCTCAAAGTTTAATGACGATTTTATCGGATTTCTCGAAAGTGACAATCTCGGGGTTGAATAACTCACTCTTCAAAGGGCCCTGCTTCCCTTCATCTCCAATTGAAGAAAACTTCTTCCTACTAGTATTCCAATCGGTGGATTTCAAACTTTGTCATCGTTCATATTTACATATATTAAATTGGTATGGAGTGATGTCCGTAAATTGTAAGGCATCAATCAGTAGTATTGTTGGGCATGAAGTTTCCTCCAACCAGGACGGCCTTCAAATCGGGCACGTTCATGAACCATGGAAGGCGCGTAGACCTAGAGCCGAAGACTCCCAAAATCTCAACTGTTTTTTTCATTCTATCTTTCAAAGTTACTTTTGCAAGAGCGGGCCTTCAAAGATTTGAAAACATGATGGCCCATCTTTTGGAAGCGGCGAAGCAAGTGTTTTCAAGCCCAGAGGAAGTGTCTGTCTGCTGAGTATAGCCAGCCTAAGGTGAGGCCCAAATTGGTAGTGAAGCAGCCTAATTTTTCTTTTTAATTCTTTCTTTAGGAGCTCATGAAAGTATGGAAAAATTCGTTTTATCGGGCCCAGATGGAGTCAAGTAATGGAAGACGAACTTAGAATCAATTAGGGCTTCAGGCCCCCAAAACATTTGGGAAGGAGAAGTCGGTTTCTTGTTTTCTGGTTGCGCTGAATTATTTGGCCAAGTTCCAATGTAAATGCTAAAAGAGAAGGGAAATGCCTTAGCTTCGAGTTTGGTTCGAATTTTGATTTTTCGACCTAATTGGAAATACCCAATTAGGTTTTATAAAGTCTCTGTCAAGTATCTATGTTGATATACAATATCAAGGGTTATAGTGATCTTTGCAGTGAAAACATTGTATGCTTCATTTATATACTCAGTTCTCTCACTTAACGGTGAATCTTACATGTACCTATAATTAGGCCTATCAAGTGATTGGGTCAGGTAAAAAAATTGTTTGACCCGAATTAATCCATTTATATGCAATGCAAATTTAGCGACTCATTCCTAACTTAGCCCGCAACTATACTCAGTATTCATTTTTAGCAATTTTTCTCCTTTAATTGTTGCATTTGAAGAATTGGTGGCTCCATAAACCAGCTCGCTGAGTTAGTGAGGGAGTTTGGGGATCGAATTATGGACAAGGAGTCAAGGCAGTGGTGATAGTCCGACTCAGGCCATTTATAAATAATGAAAGAGGTTTGGGTTTTGGTGTTGATGATGAAGTCTTAACGCATTGGGCTTGATGAAATTTCAACTTGCATTTTTTTGACAAAAAAAAATCCATAATAATTTATCTTTTTCTGATCATATTTTCCAGATCTACACATCTCAGTTGATGAGCAAGTTATGAATTTGCTACACGACAACATACTTGTCAATCAATTATTACAACATCAATTGTATTTTTTTCATCAAAAGGAAACATAGCAATCGGATTCAAATCTTAAAGTATTAGCAATGAGGGAGTACTCAATGCAATTCTATTTGGAGACCTTTCATGAATGTGAACGAGCAAGAAGATGAGCACGGCCACAAATGAGATGTACTGCCGCATGCTACAAGGCTTAAACACCAATTGAATTGCGCAAGAAACACAAAAGGCCCCTTCCCAAATAAACAGTGCACATTCCAATTAATTTTTTTCTTGAACTCTAAAAACCCATCCACCGAAACAAATTACTGCATCGAAAATGCATTTGTATCGGCATTGCCTCCTAAAAATCGTGCTCTTGTTATGTTAAAACCTGACCAAACTTCACTATCACTGGAGATACATGCAAACTAAACCAATGCTTCAGTAGCGCTGCGCATTTTCTCATGAGTCAGCAGCCTCTCTAGGTCCTCTAGCTTCTGCAAATACGCCAGGATGAGCCTTCCATCAACAATCTGCATCCAGTTTTAGCACGAATTATTAAGCTTGAGTTCTCACGACTGCCTATCCAGAAAGGAGGAGAGAGTAATGCCGGAATCTTGGTTGAGCTTCTTTTCAAGAAAAAAAACTCCCAAGGAGCTCATATATTGAGAAAGATAAATGGTTCTCTCATATGTAATGTGGGCCAGAATGTTTACTAGAGCAAATCATGGTTTTCCCTTTGTACCACCTAAAAGGGTGTGTCGAACACGAAAGTAAAAGAATTGGAAGATTCTTAATTATGGAAAAGTCGTGTTTTTCCTCCAACTATCCCACCACACATTTTGATTGGTGGCTTCTAGGCATGGACATTACCTATATTTAATTTTGGTTAAATTTTCATATAAGTCGTGTCTATAACTTGTAACCCCCGTCAAAGATATGGTTGGAGAGAGTTTTCTTCAACCAAAATTGGAGGAAAATATTGCTCTTCGCCTAATAACTTTTTAATGGTGAATGCAATCAACAGTGTACAGTTGTTTAAGGACCACTCAAAAATGGAAAAATTATCCGAAAAATCATAAACTCATTACACTTTTATCAATCATAACTAAACATTTTAGTTATGTCAACTGAATCCTAAACATTTTCATGTTTTATTAATTGAGTCAATTCAACCAATTTTAGTCGGAAATCGTTGATATGGACATCGTCAGTTGTACCACTTAGGACGAACGCGATGATGTGAACAATTTTAGATAATTTTTTTTAATTTCAATGTTAATTTTTTATTTATTTTACTTTCTTTTCTTTATTTTATTTTTCCTTCTTCCTTTGCCAATCGTCAGCTTTTGGTAACGGCCAGCAACTGGCCAAAGGCAACTGCCGGTGATGGTCACCTGAGGCTGGCGAGGGCAGAGTGAGGACCGACTCCAAGGCCGAGCGAGGACCAGGTGACTCCAGGGATGTCAACTTACGCTGAACAAGCCTCAGTCGCCACATCTCTTCCCCCCAAATCAGATGAGGAACCGTTGCTCAAGCTTCTCTCCTTGAAAACTGATTTGGAATCAAATGGCTTGCAAGATGAGTAATCCCGCCTGCACCTCTTGCTCTAGCAGCTCGGTCCTTGTTGGCCTTTGGCGAGGGCAACCCTCACCGGTGGTTGCCTCTAGCTAGTTGCCGAGGCTCGGTGACCAGTGGAAAAAGAAGAAAAAAAAAGAAAAAAAAAACAAAATATAAAAAATTCAAATATTTTAAAATATTACTAAAAATTATCCACGTCAACCATGGTTGTGCCATTTAGGACAATCGGCATTCATGTCATTGATTTGTGGCCAAATTGGCCAGATGAATTCAATTGACACGATCAAAAGGGTTATGACTGAATTGATTAAAATGCAATAAGTTTTTAACTTTTTAGACAATTTTTCCCTCAAAAAATCTCTTTCCCTCTATTTGGCTAGCCATTGTTTAACTTACGAACTTCTTGATCATAATCAATATAGTAATTGAAAGCCAATCCACAAATAATCTCTCTTTTGTCTGTGCTATCATTTTTCCGAGCTAGTGTAGAAATGTAATGAAGTTCAGGCAACCCAAGTCAAAAAAGCACTCTGAGGACTAAACTGATAAAACACAACATAGCTCAGGGACCACATGCGTTTGTTAAATGCAAAAACACGAATTCGTCAAAAAGGCATTTAACTCTTACTTTTGACAATGTACTCCTCAAAATCAAACTCATGTTGGAAGCTTACACCAAGGAAATCGTTTTTCCGCAGCTGCCATCTTCATTTTCCTCAACGTGTCAATGACGCAAATTTTTAATATTTCTTCATTTAATTAACCTAGTAAGTTGGTAATAAGTATATAAACTATTCTAAAGTGCGAACCATGATCTAAGCGTGAATAGGTCCTTCCGATGGAACTGCAAGCAGACATGCACGCGCAGACATGTTCATCTTGAATGGTAGATGAAAAAGTGCTCTCTCTCTCTCTCTCTCTCTCTCTCTCTGTCTCTCTGTCTCTCTCAGTAGAAGGTCGCACCTTATGAGGATACGCATTGGTTGAGCGGCTAAAATCACATGCAACTACCACTGAAGACTTAAAACTGCAAAGAGAAAATGAATAAATGAGAAAAGCTTACCAAATTCATCTCATTTCCTCTTTCAACTTGACGGAATGTTTGGTGGACCAAGGTACTGTTCTGATAGTTCAAAGCATCTTCCCTGCACAACCCCTATTTGGTGTCCGAGAATATGTGGTGCTCTCTCGATGAGCTCGAAGGACCTTCTAGTGTCTGAACTTACTCTGCAAAATAAGGAGGCGTTGAATAGTGCTAAGTATATCAACACTTACATGTAGAATTTATATATCTAAGCTATATGCTGGACTCCGATCAGATGTACAACATGATCCATTTGTTTTAATATCTTTGATGCTTCATTTGATAGTGCATGGAAAATCATCGACTTTCCCTTGTTATGCATTTACAATCACGTTGTTCTGCAAGAGAATTCTGAATCTTGAATGGAAAACCAAAGTATAGATAGACTGACCACATTTTGGGCACAAAAATAATCAAACATCATTGACCACGTCTTTGAAAAATGGTGTAAAGCTAGATGGAAGCGTTAGAACTTACAAGGCGGTTGTAGAGAGGTCATGGAAGATTCGGGGAACAATTTAATTTTCAAATAGAGATGGAACTGCATAAATTAGTTTGTATCCACCCATTGTTTTCTATAAATTCATCTGCTCTTAATTTTAATACTCACTCCACCAAAAATTTCTTATAAAAAAAATGGCAGTTCAGTTGATGACGGTACCTCAATTCCTGGCCAGAAAGATCTCTTTTCTTGCTTGATCTTCCTGATATTTGGCGAGAATAGTTGGTGATAGAACTTCTCGCTCTCCTAACGAGGTCAGGCGGATTTTCCGTCACCGTTGCACGGAAAAGCTGCAAAAAGTCTATTGCAAATCCACTTTGAGTTGACACTTAGGGATGCACTGGGCAGAAATTGGCAAAGGAACATCAACTTCTGCAGGTCTGATAAGAGACTCCCGCCACGAAATGGCAGCTACCCACAAAGAAGCAATCGAACAAAGAAAAACGAAGCCTTGATATGAAGATTATTTAAAAAGTGTACCTTTAATGAGAAGACCAAGATTATTTTAAGCAGATCCCGGTGGTTAGGGGCCATAATTATTACGACATGATGGCCTATAAAGCCTAGATTTTTCATGATAGTCATGTCGAGCACCCATTGTAATTTGTCATCTACCTTAGGATGTAATTTCGTAATTTTAGTAGTTTGGTAGAATATATGATTAATCTGTACAAAAATAACTTGTTCAAACCGTGGATCTCAAGATAAAATGTGTCTTATGGGAGCCACTAGCCCATTATATCATATAAAAAAAGATTATTTGATCTCATACTTATGATCATGCATGCGTAAGTACCGCAAGGTAGTCCGCTAATTCTAAAACCACAATTTCCTGTTTCAGCAAAAGCAACAAGTTTCCGGGGGCACAAGCAGTATGGAAGTACCAACGAGGACTCGCAGGGTCGCTCTCTCAGACCTCTTGTGGTAATTGGTGCAAATTTTCTTTTGCAAGTATATAATATAATCTAAAAAATGGCATGTAAATTTATATATTTTGCTCGTCCTTATCTTAGTGGCTACGATTCGCCACTGATCTCGAGAAGTTTATGTTAATCACCGTATGACGAGTAAAAGACTTGCATGGATATGTAGAGCACATATAGAAACTGATAAAGAGACTTGCAGTACCCTAGAAAGGACATTACGATTCATATTAGTTGCTTAGTTATTAGGTGTCATTGCTATGATGTAATATTTATTTCCATGTTATCACACGTATAGCAAAATGTTTGGCATACAAAATTATATATCTAATGATTTATATGTGGTATTAAACTCATGAATAATGGTGATTGACTATAAATTAGTAATCGTTATATTCCCAATAATGTGGATTACAGGGGTAATTTGGGAAATCGAAGACTATTTTCATCTTATTGCATATGTCATTCATAAAACCGTACGGTGTAAAAGTTATTGCATTACTTAAACCAAGCAACTTAATAAATTTTACAGTTTTATTATATTACAGCGTAATAACTATTATATAACAGGCTTATAATATTATCCCTGTTTTTGAACCGGCTGTAAATGCAATTTTACAGCAAGTGTTCTATTTCTCTCTCTCTCTCTCTCTCTCTCTCTCTCGTGCACACAACTCCTTTTCTCTTCACCCACTGCCGCGGTCAAAAGAATGATTGTCCTGCCCTCAAGGTCATCACCAATTTTGCTTTTGCTCGGCTTATTGAATGGAAACAATCGTGCGACGTTTTCCTATAGCATCCACAAATGGGTTTATAATCATGAATGCAAAGACTTTCAAGAAATTTTCTCTACTCTCACTCGCTAAGGCACATCTTAATAACAGACCGATAGTGGATGAAAATACACATGTGAAAATACACATGTATCTTTTCTTTTCTTTATTTTTTTTAAATGATCTAGAATACGAGCATAGAGGTCTGACTATCGAAATGTTCATAGAACACTCTATAAGTCATATGAAATAGTTAAGTTCGAGTCTTTGGCCTTTTTAAGTTTCCCTACAAGAGCAGTTTGCATGCAAGTGGGAATAGAACAAATGAAATTGGAATTCCGAGTTGGAAATCTCCTAAAACCTCAATTAACTCAGTTACCCTTGAGGGTTTGCTATGCACACTTCTCATTCACCTATCTCTAGGTGCGCCATCTTAGAAAATCAAATGATCAACAGGTCGTCTCCTAGAAAAGGAATCTGTATCATGCACATGCACAGATCGATCAGTGTGCAGAACAAGATTTTCCTGCAAATTAAAATTTAAGATTCACATCAAACACACACCATTACATTTATTACATAATAATGCCTCTAAATCCCACATGCATAGCTCCATCCTCTGCAATATTTGTGGAAGGAGAAAGCATGCAAATAACTTACACACATGTTGGGTCTTTCTTTCTTCACCTAATTATCAGAGTTAGATAAACTTGTAGATAAGGGAAGCACACTAAAACCTCAACCCATATCTCAGGTCATAAAGACTATGTAAACAATCATTTAAACAATAGTAACGTAGTATACGGTTTCCCCCCGTTAATCTCCTTGCTTTGAGCATGCTTCGAGTGCTTTGCCGGACCACCAGACACCCCGGGCTTGAGGTCCAAACGATCACCATCTGGTGATACTCCTTTTCCTTTGATGGAGATTGCTGCACTTGACTGATGAACTGTATTATCCTCAGTCGAGGATTTGAATTTTGCTGCTGATGGTCGGCGGTGAATGATGCCTTTGCTTAGTAGCTTTCGCCGTAGATGAGAGTTCCAATAGTTCTTCACTTCATTATCTGTCCTTCCGGGCAATCTTCCGGCTATGAGAGACCACCTAGAAAGACAATTTGCGGAGCAATATTGCGTCAGCTTTTGGATGAACTGATTATTCCGATGTCGACTTTAGTATGATCAGAACGAATTTGCTTTTGATTTTCTAGGGTTATTAATCACACTAACCTGTTCCCTAGAAGAGCATGGAGCTTGATAATAAGGTCCTCTTCATCCTCACCAAAGTTCCCTCTTTTAAGGTCGGGCCTCAGATAGTTCAGCCATCTTAGCCTACAACTTTTTCCACAGCGAAGCAATCCTATTCGAATCAAAACAAGAGCGTTAACATAACTGACAATTTGTCTGGGTGGCATGATTAGGGTAAGTATGATTAGGGCTAGTGAGGAAGAAAGCGACTTCAAGGGCTTCTCATGCTCTATATCTCAATACGCTCACAGAATCGTACAGACATGCGCGTTTTTTGCCTTACGTTTCTTGTTTTCGGCTTCTTCTATTCTATTAGGGACAGAAGTTTACCTGCAGCTTTTGGCAGGGAATTCCAGTTACCTTCACCGTGCTTTTGGATGTAGTCGATGAGCTTCTGGTCTTCTTTCTCGGACCAAGCTCCTTTGTTGGTGTTTTGCTTGTCACAACAAGGATTCCTCATTTTGTGAGAGAGAGGAGGAGAGAGAGAGAGAGAGAGAGAGAGAGAGAGTGGTGGGTGTGCTCCTGGGAAGAGAAAGAAAGCGGAGGTTAGAGAAGCATATGATTTTCAACTACATAAAAGGTGGGGTTGTGAAAGTAGCACAGAACACAAGGGCACCGTGAAGTACATGAAGTTGACTTGTCAAATGGAGATTTTCTAGATATATCGAAGACATATGGTTGAAAAATCCTTAAGAGAGAGAGAGAGAGAGAGAGAGATACCTGATCCCAGTTGATGGTACAAATCAAGTCCGATTATGCGAGATGATGTAGGCTTAGGATTGATTTAATTCCTTTTTCCTTGAACGATTGTATTTTTCAGGTAAATTCCAATTTTCATGGTGTATGTTTGTATAATATTAAGTATTGTAAATATGAGATTTCATAATAAAAAATTAAATTGTTAAATGAAGATGTGATCTGATGTAGAAATATTTCAATACTCCCCATCAAGTATAAGCTGGACATTTGCTTAATTAGGGGACAAATGAGAGCGTCGAAGATTTCAACTCAAAAATAAATTATTTAAAAATTAAATTATATGTTTCTTTAATAACTTAAGTTTTTAGAACAGTCAGCAATAATATTACATGATATCAAAGTAAAAGGTCCTAAGTTTGAATATTTCGGAATCCTTATTTGTCTCACAATGAAATATTTCCATACATAGTATTAGTAAAAAAGATCAGACTAAACATGAGAAAGAGTGATTAAATATTTAAAACATTAAATGACACATTCCTCTAATAATTTAAGTTTTTAAAATAGTTAGTAGTGATCTCACAAATCTCACAATTTGTGCACATTATATATAATCTAGTGAGGTTGATGCAAGGTTTGGAGCACCGCAAATTCTTTAAAGCATTTGATTGACCCCGAAAACAAGAACTTTGCCTTCACAAATCAATTAATGGTGTCTAAAGACTTCATCTTTTTACGTGCGAACCGCATGTAACATAGCCCCAATAATGGAGGAAATTATTTTTGAGCATCTCCACGAAAATTATTCTGCTGTTCAACAATAATTAATCCTCAATCTAAAAGAAAATGATGTTAATTAGAGAATATTAATAACTAGAATGAACACCCTGAATCAGTCGGATAAATTTCCTAGCCAAAATAAATTGAAAAAGCATTCATTCATCCCATGGAGAAAATTAGTTGGAAAAACTTCAATAGCCATTTTTTTTCTGATGGTAGTCATTTTCAACTGCTTTGCTAGAGGAAAATTATGCATGGAAAATGTGCAGGATAATGAGGAGAATACATAACAATTGATCTCCTTCGGATTCCTTCTGACCTATCTAACCCAACTATGGAATCTCTATGTAAAATAATAGTTTTGTGTACCACATGTTGAAAGACTAAAACTAATTTAAAATAGATATTTTAAAAGAAAAAGTTTATGGGACTCAGGTTGCTTGGCGGAACTGTATAATTCTCTCCATAGCTTCCCATAAAATTCAAAAAATCATGAAGACCCATAATTACATTTCATTAATACTGTTTATAAGATAAATTCTCTTAAAGATATTCGAATAGTTAATAGATAAAAAGGACAAAAAAAGGAAGGGACTTGAAGGATGCATGGAAATGAACTTGTGCCGGCTCCAAAATGAAATCTAACTGTCATTTGTATTCCGAAACCTAATTATACAAAACGGATTTGTGGACCAATGTCTGTGGAAAGTCTTGCGTCACATTTATTATCTTTTCTAAACCTATAGCTTAGCTAGGGTTACATCCTCCATATTCAAAAACCCAAAAAGCGTCAAAGCGAGAACCACGAAAGTAAAATGCGGGTGGCATCAAACGTAAATTGACAAATCAAGAAACGCAAGAATCGCAGAGAAAGGAACATCTGGTGAGGCCCAGCGCCTTTTTGTCTTGAACGGTAGATGAACATTCCCATTTCCCAAGTGAGGTTGGCATTTAATTCCAATTTTGAACGTATATATTATATATAATAATAATTTATCTTTTCGGAGATGAACCGTGGTTGGTCGAAGCTTTTTCAAACCAAATGGACGGGCAGAGTCTCCACCGGCTGTCCATTCACGATTTTCTCGAAGTGACATTGAAAACTGCTAGGCACGAACTGTTCCTAACACCTTCATGTGATGTTGGAAGCTGCTCCTTTGAACGTTTGGTTTTTACTAGGACCGTCCAAATGTCTTTTGACCTTCGCCACGAAAATGTGACGCATAGGATTTCACGAGAACCGTCTTTTTTCCTCGAGCACTTGTCATTAAACGCTCGTAACGCTCTATGGATTTAGTTAATGAGTTCCATCGGAGCATCGA
The DNA here is from genome assembly GCA_007663325.1 of Eucalyptus pauciflora. Taxonomy (NCBI): domain Eukaryota; kingdom Viridiplantae; phylum Streptophyta; class Magnoliopsida; order Myrtales; family Myrtaceae; genus Eucalyptus; species Eucalyptus pauciflora. The sequence continues at coordinate 2,161,206 of VMYD01000077.1, forward strand.
TTAAGCTATTACAAAAAAAAATGTTTAAGTTTTCTAACAATTTGCTCTTGTCCATATCGTTTATAGTTAATGTTTTGAATATCAAATTATTTCTCGTTAGATATGTTGAGTAAGTGTTTTTTAGCTTAATTAAAATTCAAACTACCAAATTAATTGTGAGGCGATGTAACGCTTTATAAATATGCAAATAATCGCCGATGGGCTCAAGCATCCAGCAGGAATCTGCTAAAGATGATTTTAACAGACGATGTTTAATATGTCAAGCATTGATTTAAGCTATTTTATTAGTTCATCGGAGGGAATGCCGAACCCAGACCTAGATTTTTGTTGCAGTCTTTTGGCTCACACTAGAGCATTATTTTTTCCTCTCTCTCTCTCTCTCTCTGACTCCCTCTGACAATATTTCCAGCAAACTTCCATATCTGCCCTTTATCTTCGAAATGGTTTCCTAGTCATTGAGTGACCTTTGAGGACCGAGTTTCGATAATTTCCTAGGATGGCGTTTTATAAGATAATCAAAAGCTGCCCTGACAATCCCCGCCACGTTTATACAATTGCTTGGAATACGTTGCTCGTTTTGATTCTTTTTGACTTTGCCCTTGTGTCTGTATGGGAAGGAAGAATATATAGAGGGGAAGAATATATATTTCCGTATTTAAAGACGCAAATGAAATTGAAGATAACTAAGGTGAAAGAAATCTCTTGAGCCCTTCATGTGAAGAGAAAATAATCGGATTATACTGAAAGCCCAGATGATCTTCTACTCACATTTAAAGGTTCGGTATACTTTTATATGATTTTAGAGCATCTTAATAGCGCCCGTATTCACAGGCTTAATCATGTACATGGGTGGATGTTGAATTTTTCAGAATCGTTAGGCTTAGCTAAAATGCTTTCCTACCCATGCAAAGCTTTTCAAATGGACTACCTCTTGATCAGAAGTCTCAAAGTTTAACTTTGAGACTAAACCCTACAAACCAAAGAAAAATGGGGTTCCTACGTCCCTCATGAACGGTCATCTTGCAATCCACGAATCAAATCGAAGCGCTGATGAAACATCAGGTCACTTTACACGCCACTTGCCGTGGGACAATATCTCCACGTTTCAATTCGTTTAAGGGTCTTCATCTTCAACCTTAACAGGAACGTGTGACAATGAGCTATGTCAAAAAATTCTTCTACCATGTTTCTACTCGTGCTTGCTGTGAGCGAATCGTTTTGATAACAAAAGACTCATCTCATCAGATCAGATGATCTCAAATTGTACCCAGACAATTTTGCCATCAGCTTATAACAGTCGAAAAATTCGAGAAACTAAGTTGAGTAGAGTCTATGTGCGATAACTGTAGTCGCTCTTCGATCAACGGGGGCCCTATTGTGAGTTCGAGATTCAGGTCGGGCAGGAAGCCAGTATTGCTCTCGGGTTTACTCGAGCATTGCAGCACAGAGCCTACGTCTTCTTCTTCCTGCGAGTTCTCGGGTTTGGACGTTGAACTATGGTCTGACCCGAGCGATTTGTTCGGAACAGAGACAGCAGGTCGGGGCCGATGATTGTTTGGATCAATACCCATCTGCATGAGTTTTCTTCTCAAGTGGGTGTTCCAGTAATTCTTCACTTCATTGTCTGTCCGTCCCGGTAATCTTCCGGCAATGAGGGACCACCTGAGTAAACAGAACATGGTTCGTTGCACCGGGATTAGTACGTTTTGTACGAATAGATTGTTCAACAATCAGGAGCACAAGGATTTCACATTTCCAAAACACACACGGACACAAAATTTTTGTCAGTTAAAATATTATCCCATTGGCCACATCATTGTCAAATCATTTAGTTTACTTTTAGTAGACAGTTGAATCATTTAACGTTGTTCAACCGAGAATGCGGAAAAAGAAAAGCTATCACTCAATCCGACAGCAGGTCCCGATAATTTATCCAAGTGTCCTAAAAACTACAGTGGGTGAGCTAACAGAACGAAGAGTTGGAAGCTTTTGGCTCAGTTTGAAAAGGAATACAACACGATGCTCGAGATGACGTTGATAGTTGCACCTTAAGCAGGCCAGACACTTTCTTGTTAGTCTACTGAAACGAAACTACTAAAGCTTCCGTTTTGTTCTGCCATTTGAACTGTCGATTACTAACTTTCAAAGCGACCTTCTAATTTTAGCAGTGAAGCTCTTCAGACTTGACACTTGCGAAGACCAAATGCCAATTTTGTCTAATGAAATACCCAATAATTATGCTAATTATCAACAAAGAATACCAAAGCAAGTCCAGAATGAGCTTTTCTTTCTTCTCTCTTGAAATATCTCACATTGTTTCTTTTGTTCTGGGGCATTTCCAATGGAAAAAAAAAGCTTCCTTTTCCCTCTAATTATGTATACAAGTATATAATCATGAGCAGTGAAATGACTAAACATGCATACGGAAAACCTCATTAAATACTCAAAGACCGAAGCTGTGCATGAAGAGAAAGTGTCATCTCTCTCTTTCTCTCACCTATTTCCGAGGAGTGCATGCAGCTTGATGATGAGGTCTTCTTCATCCTCACCAAAGTTGCCACGTTTAAGGTCTGGTCTCAAGTAGTTGACCCATCTCAGTCGACAGCTCTTCCCACAACGCAGCAAACCTGGCACAACCCACAAATAAAACCCACCAAATAAGCCAAAAAATAAAAAATAAAAAATAAAAAAGAGAAACCTCAACCACACATTACAGTTTTTCAAGAGTTTCGAGAATTTCTTGCAAATAAGGGAAGTGTACATGCATTGCAACATTTTACGTGTAGCTTGGTTTCAGTTGTCTCGGTGCAATTCTTTGCCAATATCATAGATAATTTATACTACATCCTGGCTTGAATTTCTATCTCGTAACGTAAGTTTCTGGGCCCACCGCTGTTTCAAAGCGACGCGGAGAGGAAAAATGCAAAAACTCGGGCACGAAAGTACCTGCTGCTTGGGGGAGAGAGCGCCAGCAACCTTCGCCATGTTTATGGATGTAGTCAATGAGCTTTTGGTCTTCTTGCTTTGTCCACGCCCCTTTGTTCATCGCTCCTTTCTTCTCGCAACAGGGCTTCCTCATTTTCCTTCTCACAGGCCACAGAGAGAGAGAGAAGAGAGAGAGAGAGAGAGAGAGAGAATTCGATAGGAGGGAGAGCGACGCTTGGGGTGAAATATAAGAGAGACTAAGCTGGTCAAACCACAAAAGCTTGGACTGACCGTTGAAGGAAAAAAGTAGAGGGAGACTTTAGAAGAACATGTAGAAGAGTAGAGATAGAGTTGGTGAGGGGACTAACTAATGTACTCAAAAGTGAGTGCATGTCCAAGGTCTGCCACGTAGGCCTCTCTTCCTCTATTTCGATGCCAGCACACCTGCTGTCTCGACAGATGGCTGACAAGTGTTCATCCGCGGGCCCCACAGCAGAATGTGGGAGATGATACGACATATCCATAAGAGGGTATGCTTCCATTTAACCTAATGTCGCCAGAGAAAAAGGTTCTCCAAAGGCCTGGTGAGTAAAAAGCCCATAGGGTTTACACAGTATCTTTGAAAAGCTCATTCTTTTTGAACTCGGGATTAAAGAACTAAATATGGTCCCAACCATTACTTGTCCTTAGTGTTTTTATAATTACTGCATTTCGTACGTACGATGAGGACGCAACAACAAGCGATGACTTTTTAGGGACGGTCGATGAAACCCCGTTTTTGAATCTACTCTTTCACGATTGCTTGTATGACTTTTCTAATGACTAGCCATATTTCAAGTCCACCCCAAGAACACAAATTTGCTCTATGTACTTTTAGTCCATGTAATTTTTGTTCTAGAAAGTTTTTTCTTGTATCTAAACTTTCTCTTTATGGTGCATTGACATATGAATTGTTATTATCTACTTTTGATGTACTATACCAATGATTTGTCATAATATGTATTAATGTTGAAATTCCATCGTCTTTGTAATTACTATATAATACATAATTTTTTGCGTTGTCAGGTGCCGTTTCAAACAGAAAAAATCAATCCATATTGTGACTATAGTGAATTGGTTCCTCAAGCATCATAGAAGCCTTAACAGTTGATTTATGAGACTTGTTTTTTCGCATAGATTCAATTGATAAAATAATATCTCGTTTCCAAGATTTTACATAAAGATGAGTGGCAACATATGCTGATATTTCCAACAACCTTTCATTTACCGAGTTAGCATTATGGAATTATGATGATCCATCATGACGTGCTTTGCAAACCCTAAATCGCTCTTAAACGTTTTTGGTGTAATTCATGAAAGGGTCACGGTCCCAAGGGGATAACCTAACTTTGAAAACCCGTCCTTCGCTTAAGTTATATAGAGAGAGAAATGAGTCGTTCGGGTTTGAGAGTTGGTTAGGTGTCTTTAATTAGAACATGTGAAAAATAGAAATCCTACCACAGACGAAAGAGGCAAATGGTTGTAATAACAATTGGAGATGAGTACACTAAAAGTTCTAAAACATGCCATAAAAGTACAATTAAGTCCTATAACTTTTAAAAAATATAATCAAATCCTAAAACTTATTACTAAAGAGCAACCGAGTTCTAAAATTTTAAATATTGCAATCAATGGAAGGACTTGATTGGATCAATTTGATAACTTTTATTACTTGATTACACTTTTTGAAAGTTTAAAAACTCAATTTTACTTCCACGACAAGATTTAGAAATTAATAACACTTGTTGAAAGTTTTATGATTTAGTTTCACTTTTGTGACAAGTTTTAATACCTTCAATGCAAATATCCCTAATAATTGAGATTGAGGATTCTCATCCGAGTGACTTGAGAATTAAAATTTTCAAGAAGGGACCCTTATAGTTTTGGTACAATGTCCTTACAACTTTTGGCGTCAATTGTGACTTCATCCATAATGACTCAACTCAACTCATGGTCATATCTTGAAATTGGACTCTACCTGTAAAATGGTACCTCAAAGGAAGTTAAAATTCAGAGACCCTAACTAAACTTATAACGTTGGATTGTTTGTGACTTTCAGTTAAGTAGCCTGAAAAAGTAATCTTCTATTCTGCACACACGAAGAGGATCCTAGATTTCTCACTTAGATTCCCAGACTATTATTGAAACATAATATACAAATTAATAAAATATTGGCTATTATAATATTTGGTGAAGAGACCTCAAAACCAGAACTTGGGAAAATACGAGAGTAGGGTTTCCAGTTGCGATTCCTACCAAGCAGAATCATGAGATGTTGGTAGGGCGAATCACATGTTTCTCACGTTGACCGTTAGATCTGAAACAAGTTCTTCACAGCTGAAAACAAAGGAGGATAAGCCGATGGGGCACACGTGTGAGAAGCAGATACAGTTTGATCTTCTTTCGGGCCTCCAGGAGAAGACAGAACCGAAAGTTAATGAGCCGACAGATTGGGATTTGTCCAGTCTCGGGCGCAACTAGAAATGCAGCCGTGACACGTGTCTCTGAATGGATGATCAAACTGAATTTCCAAGGAGCACTTTCCCTCCTAAAGGTTGAGGAAAAGTGAGCATCACGAAAAGTCAACAGAAAGTCAAGACAGAGATTCACAAGAAAAGACCCTCCTCGGCGTCTGGTCCAATCTTTCAAATGCACGAGCCGGAAGAAGGAAGATGCCCAGAAAAGGATGGTTCCGGAAAACTTGCTTATACCTGACATTCTTTATCTATGAAAGAATATTGACACAAGTATGCAACAAATACTTCACATTTCTCTTTTTCTCTTCACCAGAGATTACTCTTTCAATCCATTCTCTTTTCTTTGCATGCAACTCAATTCAATCATAGTTTTGGGCCATAACATATTACAACCAAATTTGTAAAAACTGAACATGGAAAAGCTATTTGTTCCATTTCCGACTTACATTAGCTACCGTTCAACAAGTACCCTAAAGCATTCTCATCGACAAAATTGAGGGAAAGGAATTTTCTTACTTGTTCTTCAACTCAACAAGATCAAGCAATAATCTAGACTAAAATACATTTACCAAGGTCATTGCTGATATAAAAAAAATTCAAATCACCCCGTGTTGGTGCAATCAGTTGGGGCATTTAGGATTTTGAGTTCAAGAACTAAAGACCACTCGTTCCAATTACATTATCTACTTGCAAACTGCTCGAGTCAGCTTCATTAACAGTGGCCAAAAATTCAATTTTAACTAGTTCATGGGGATTGAGGGGTGTTTTGTGAGCTTAACTAACTCTTCATGCTTGGGCCCTTAATTTATAAAAGAGAAGATAAATCCAAATCAACAACCCAACAATGATTTGACTAGTTGAGGTAGATAAGAACGTGCAACAATAAGTACATAGAATGAATCCAAAGACGTAAATCTCAACTCATTATGTCGATTGATGGAATTCTTTTCATCTTCAAAAACGCTATGAACTATGAAGACTTTGTTGTCAACTCATTATGTCGATTGATGGAATTCTTTTCATCTTCAAAAACGCTATGAACTATGAAGACTTTGTTGTAATTCAGGTCGACGACAAATTTCACGGGCTCATGATTTACTTATTTAGATGGCTTTTCTCATCATCAAAGGGAAAAACCTAACCATTTCAATAAAATACTGTGCCTCAGAACAGATGGAAAGTGCAAACATAATTTGTATGCCATAAAATACTTTGACTAAATTCAATCATATGAATTATCTTTTCAAACTATGCTAATTTATAACCATTTATTATGTACATGAACTGGTCAGTCCTCTTGTTGATGGGTCACGGGGGCTCTTCTGACACATCAGGCCCTCAAAACTGTCTAATTTTGAAATTTCATCTGTGATTTTTGGGCCTGAGATTTGGGCCTAGTTAGCAATTAAAAATAGGGCCCACAATTCATTTGCATAGTTTGAGGAACTAAAAGCCTGATGAATTTGTTACGCCGAGCCAGTGCAATGTACTTATATTAACGATTTTGATTCATAAAATCGACATACTACACGATGCAGTAATTTAAATATAAAAAAAAAACCGATACAGTAAAATTATAAATAAGAAATTTAAAAAGTAGGTTACATTAAACCCCCAATAAGAGTCCGTTACACAACTTTATAAATTGATTATAACTTTAAAATCCATAAACCTGTTATATAGATTGTTAACAATTAGAAAATTCACCGTGATCGCCTTGGACTAGAAAAGATAACAGTAATATACACTCTGTTTGTTTTGTAAAAAATGAACAATTTAAAAAATACTTTCCTAATTTTAATCATTGTTATCGTTTATGAAAATGAATTGATGAAAAATATTCCCATTTTGATGATGAGGATATTTTCCTTTTCCTTTTTTTTAAAAAAAAAGAGATATAAATGGTTTAAGTTAGGAAAATAATTTTCAAATTGTTAATTTTTTGCAAAATAAACAAAGCTATAATGTGAAAGCACTTTCCATAACCACACCAGCTATTGGCATTGTTTTTCTTGATACATTCTCTTGCGTCAATAATGCATTGCTTAGGGAAAAAAAAGATTAATAAATTCCATTAAACTAAATGTTTATATGGAGTTATCGTCACTCTAAAAAAAATAAAAATTCCTTGTAAAATTTGGTATTGTATGTACTTTGTTCTTGGAAACTAATAGTTCTCTTCTGCCCAGGAAAGGACAAATAAATTCCATCAGAATCATAGAGCAAGAGATTCATATTTACAATTTTCAATGCTTATCTTCAATAAATATTTTAATCTGTAGCTCGAGTAACATATGCTAATTTAAAGGCAAGAGGGAGATTTAGTTTGATAATATATTACTGGTGGCCTTTGTTGAGTTTGGTGATTGTTCGATCTTGTCATTTAGCCCCTTTGGCCTTCTCATAAATAGCTATTGTCAAGATAGGAACAAAATACTGCTGCTGATAAGAGTATGAATTCATAAAAAAAGAAAAGAAGAAGAAGAAAAAGACATAGACTAATAGAACTAATGAATCACGACAGAAAAGAAAAGGTATATAAGATGTACGGACTCATGTGGGGCACGTAGTAAGAAAATGAGATAAACATAACAAAATGTGTTATGGGATATCGTTGTCAATTATTCTAAAAACTGAAGTTCTTAAAAGAAGGCATAATTTAATATTTAAATATCTCAACACCTCTTCACACAGGCACTGGATTTTGGCCTATCCATGCTTAGGCTAGACTTTGGCTTAAGACTAAGGATTGAAATATATAATATGGAGGCAAATAAGGGATCTGAAAAGGCATCTTAGTATGATACCATGTAAAAAATTTTAAGATCGCTGCCAACCATTTGAAAAATTTAAACTATTAAATGAATGCATGATTTAATATTTGATTACTAAAAATTGCAAAAAAAATTAATAGTTGCTTAACAAATTCCCATGCGACATTTGTGGAGCAATCAATACTTTGCAAGTTGAATTATTTTGAATGAAGTATGCATCACCAGTTCCTTAAGTAATTGATTACCAAGACTTATCTAATACAAGGAAAATGAAACAAATGGACTTTGAATTTGAGCCCTACATGTAATGTAGTCCCTAGACTTTTAATTTTTTTCAATGTGGTGCTTGTACCATTTGTAATCTATGTTAGAATAATAAGATCTTTCAATCACATTAAATATAATGTGCCCGGATCAAAGAAAGCCATTATTGATCCAACGAGAGAAGATGTCGTCATGTAGGTGTGTCACCACTCTCTTCTATGATGGTTGTTATGAATGTGTATTTTTCTCTCAACAATTTTGTGGAAAATACGAAAGCATGATAATGTGATGCAAACATAATCCATCAAAGAGAGACCTTATGTAAAGAAGGTGATAGGGCCAACCCTAGAGCTGTCAAATCTCAACCTTTCATCAAAGTTTAAGAAATTAATTCTACATGCCTAATTGGATATCATAAATATATTGCCCATAATATATTTAATAAAATTGGGCATTTATCAAATGTTAAATAATTGACTTGATAAGCCACATAAATGGGTTGAAGCTCGTCATGTCCAACATTCTCCCACTTGGCAAAAGGTTCTATTATCGATCTAATTCATGAGGCTTAATACAACATAATCAAGCATATACAACATCCCTTAAGTAAAGTAATGTTTGACATTCATATAGAAAAGAATTGGAGCCAATATCCATGTTCCAATGCCACTATAACGTTCTCCAGTTACAATCCCAACACAAACATCAAACACAATTTAATGGTTTAATAGTCATGAACTATAATGTTCATTATATAAATATGTTCACTAGGTCCATACATAATTGTTTGTTTCAAATAGCTTCAAAGGTGCACATATAATAAGAAGCAACAAAAAATAAATCCAAATCCATTACATGAGGTGATCGCAAAATAAATAAAAGCATGTCATATGTCCAAAACCATGGTCTAAATTAAAGGTTATTAACCAAACCCATACTAGCAACACGTTCTTGAAAGAGATTGGGTGGTAAGCCTTTCGTCATAGGATTCGCCAACATGGCTTTCGTACTAATTTATCAAATGGACACAATATGATTTTGGACACCTTCTCTCACAACTAGCTACTTAATGTTGATGTGTTTGGATGCACCACTTGACTTATTATTCTTCAAGTAGCCTGATTGTTATAATGAATCTTTAGTGGTCTTGAAATATTATCAACTATCTTAAGCCCCCATAATGAAGTTTCTCAACCACAAACCACAAGAACTCGCCTCATAACATGCTATGAACTCGGCCTCCATAATGAAAGATGCAGTTAAAGACTGCTCTGCACTCTTCCATGAGCTGAGTCCTCTAGCGAGCATAAAAGTGTAACATGCTTTGAATTTTTTGGTGTTGATGCACCCAGCATAATCATAATTAGAATAATCAATAATCTCAAGGCTATCTTTTCTCTTGTATGTAAGCATAAAATCTTTTGTACCCTTTAATCTACGTATCGCTTTCTTAGTTGCTTTCCAATGAGCCATTCTTGGGTTTATTTGGTAAAGGACAAGCATGCTCCAAATGTTCAGGCTCTAGTTGATTTCTAGGGCATTACACTAAGCAGAAACTGTCACCCTTAACAACAGGGGCAACACTGGGAGAGCAATTATGCATGTTGAATCTCTTGAGAATCTTTTCAATATTGGCTCTTAGAGATAATCCTAAGATCCTTTGAGATCTATCTCTGTGAATCTCAATGCCTATAACATAAGAAGCTTCACCAAGGTGTTTCATCTCAAAGTTATGTGAAAGAAAACTCTTGATCTCATATAACATGTCCTTACCACTATTAACAAGTAGTATATCATATATGTACAGTACTAGAATGATGAATTTACTCTCACTGATTTTTAAATTATATACACTAATCCATTGCATTTTCTTTAAAGCCAAAATTATTGATTGATTACATCGTAAAACTTAAGATACCACTGTCTTGAGGCCTGTTTCAAACCATAAATGGAATTTTTCGATTTGCATTTCAAGTATTCCTTGCCCTTAACCACAAAATCTTGTGGTTGTGCCATATATACGTCTTCTTGCAAGTCTCCATTAAGAAATGATGTTTCCACGTTTATTTGATGTGGCTCTAAATCATAATGAGCTACCAATTTCATGACTATTCTAAAAGAGTCCTTCTTTGACATGGGCAAAAAAGTGTCGCTATAATCTATTCATTCTCTGTGAGTGAAACCTTTTACGACCAATCTAGCTTTATACCTTTGAACATTACCTTTGGTAGCTTAGTTTGGTAGACCCATTTATAGTCTACAACTTTGGCGCCTTCAGGCAAGTCTAGGTCCCAAACATCATTAGTTTTCATAAAGTTAAACTCATTTTTCATGACTTCAAGCCACTGAGTTGACGGATCACTTGTAATGGCTTCATCATAAGAGATAGGATTAGCTCCAATGCCAACATCGTGGTCTAACTCATTAGAATCATGATGTAATCATCATAGATGGCTAATTTCTTTCTTGCCCTAACCTCCTAAAAGGTTGTTCATCAACGAGAGGAAGAATAGGCTCTATATTGTGAGGTTCTTCATTAAGTACCTCCTCTGATGGACGGACGGTGAAGGTAATGATATGCTAGACCCTTAAATAAAAGGAACCAAAATATGATCCCAAGTAGAAACTTGATCTCAGGTTTCCTCAAAATAAAAAATCGAAATAATAAAAAATCTAATCGGACATCTTGTGGCTCAAATTCTTGATTATAGTGCTTCTCGATATGATAACCTTCCCAGTTGGGCTATGCCTAACATTCTCAATTACATTTGAAATAAATCAATTTAGGAAATCAATACATTTTGGCTCAAGAAATTAACTAGATTGGAGTATTTGTTTCCAAAAAACAAGATACGTGGTAAGCTCACGGACGGCAGGGACCGGTGGCAGCGAGTTCACAATGATGGTGGCTATTCTCAGCTCACAACAAATGGCTTGGTGATAATGTTAGGACTAACGATAAGGATCCACAATTGGATGTCACTGGAACAGAGGGTGAGTCATGAAAAACATGCGAAAAAAGAACAGCTGGTTTGGTATTGCTAGTTGTTCGTTACAAGTGTTTGTCAGTTTCGAGCATGATATTTATTGTGAGATTGAGGCAGCTCTCTATGCAAAACAAGAGACAGAAAGGCAGTAGATCGCTGGGAATCGGTTGAAATAGCGTGAGAGAAGTAGCTGTTGGAATTACACGACAAACAAAGGTTGGTAGGGACATTGGTTGTGGCTAAACTGAGACAAGGAGAGGGATTCCAATGAACAAGGAAAATCGGATAGAAAACTTGCAGGACACGTGATGGCCGCGACCTACTGGGACTCGCCTGGAACTTACCAAAATCCATCTCAGCCAACCTAGAAGTTTGCTGGAATTCGTGAGATCACCTGGAAGTTTGGCGAAATTCGCCTTGAGATGTTGGGCTACGATCGGGAGCACTTGAAAATTGACCAGGAAATCAGAAACGTGATGATGCAATTTGGCCACAGGGATAGGGTAGCGGCACAAGTCATTTGAAGAAAGCAAACGACATTTCTCCTTCCTTTCTCCCTTACTTGTATTCTCTCTCTTTTTCTTTTTTCTTTTTGTGAGTGTATGGCCTTATCTCTTCTTTTTCAATCCCAAACAATCTCTATTTATAATAGCAAACCTAGGGTTTATATTTCCTAATCCTGGTATCCAACTTTTGGCAATCTTATGATCATTTTCTCTAGTTGAATTTTCATTCAAAACAATTGAATTATCTTCCAAGTACGATATTTATCAAATCAAATCCCAACTTGGCCTCATTATTATGTAATTTTTGGCCCTATATGTATTTTAAGTGTTGACTTGTCATTTTACAATGTTTTTCTTTCGAAAAATCAACACAACTAGAGATGTGCAACCAAATCGGTTCTACTCAGGAACCATATCGAATCGCTCGAAAAACAAGTCTGAGAACTAGTTTGCGATCAAGTTCCAAAAATTTGAAACCGGTTAACAACTTCCAAGCGAATACTCACTTAAGAACTGGATTGGACCGCCTTATTTTGGAATCGGTTTTATAAGCTAAAAAGCCAAAACCCTAATTTCTTTTTCCCTTAAATTCTAACCTCAGTACTCCATTGTTCTTTGTCCTTCTTTAAAACTCTTCGCCATTTTTCCCCTCCTCCTAAATTTTTATGGATGAATGGGGAAAAGAGTTTTATAATTTATTTTTTATGTTACGTGTTTGAACTTTTTAATATTTATAATTGTACGTGATTACGTATTCATCTTATGAATTATTGTTTTTAGTGAATTATGATTTTTATTATTTATCTTTTACTTTGAATTGTTTCATTACTCATAGTCTCATATGATTTTGCTATAAAAAAATGAACCAAAAAAAGGAACAAAATAATATAATAGGTTCTCAGCTAGACCCTAGAATCGGATTGGAAAAACATTGTAGATTCCATAACTGGTTCTAGGCTATAAGATAGGTTTTGGTTTCAATTTTGGAACTGATCACCTCTAAACACAACCATCAAAATCACTAGCCTCACATCTCCAAAATCTTGAAATTTCACCAATGTCTGCCGCCACACGTGCCTCCACATGTTGTTGCATCAGTTAAGAGATTCTCATTATATCTCTTAGTTCTCCAAATCATTTCTACTATTATTTTTATTCCCTCAAAATGAATTCATATGTTACATAAATTTATTGTTCATTCTTTTGTGGGTAGATGCCAATTTGATAATTTAAGAAGTGCAATCAAATAAATGTTTTTGCTTCAGTCGCCACTCCAAAAGTGGCTAACACTTTAAGGGAAGAATATAGGAACAATGAATCAAAGTTGTTAAGATGGGAGGCCTTAACCTATATTTGATGGGCTAAGTCATTATATGGATTAGTTAAGTTCAATAAATAGGTTATAAATGCATTAAGAATGGCAAAGCCTAAAAAATAAGGGTTTATATTAGTTCACAATTTATCTAAACCTAAATCACCTTTTGTGGCTTTCTCTTAATCTTTTATGAGAAAATAATGGACTCTTCAAACTATCCAAGTTCAAATAACTCTTAGTGCGCTGAAAGATAGGCTCGACTCATCCTTATTAAAAATATTAAGACGACTTCTTTTTTCCTCTTTATTTTTTACTTTCATTAATCTTGCAAATTTTGTACGTTAGTTATTGGAGTCTATTTATCCTTAGTTGCATTTGGCATTATTATCTTTATATAATATTCTAATCTTAATTCTTGTCTTTACAATTCATAGTCAGCATAAGTCATCTTTTTCAGTATCTTACATTCCTTTTAATTAAAATATCAATTCCTCCACGTTATTTGTTGGTGTAATTTTATGAATTCACTACCAGGTACTTTTTTTTTATTCTTCATTTTGAATAACTACAAAATTGAAAAGTCTATGTAACGCTGAAAGTCAATTCTTTAGCATCTTGTAGTCGAAATAATGATTTTTATCCAAATAATATATACATGAAGAGCTTAAAGTGGGTTGACTAGGTGGATATAGATTTTCATAGGTTGAATTAAATATGAGAGTATTTTAGTAAATGGGTCGAGTATTGGTCGAGTTAGGTATGGTCACTAAATTTATATTACATTATAAATAGGTCAAGATGAATTAAATAGGTCAATTTAAGTCGGACCATTTTTAACCCAATCCAACCCGAATTGGCACACCATTTGACAACCCTTGCTGTTGATATGTAAATTACATAATATGTTGACAATTCAAATCTAATGTTTGTATCTATTCTGTTTTTATTTTACCTTATATTGGTCTGCAAGTTGATGTGGGATATTATTCTTTATCATTTTATATGGGAAAAGAATACCACAAGTTCCATAACTTTTGTACGACACTCGTTTGAGTGCCATAACTTTTTTTTTTAATCACTCGAGTGCTATAACTTTTGTACGACCTCACTTGAGTTCCATAACTTTTTTTTTTCCGATCAATTGAGTGCCATATAACTTTTTAATTGATCACTTGAATATAATAACATTTTAAAAATGTTCACCACAAGTGCTATGCCTAGTCAAATTTTCAGGACCTAGATGAACATTTTAAAAAATATATTGCATTTAAGTGATCGATTGAAAGTAATGGCACTCAAGTGAAATTCAATCCAGGTGCATGGAAATTTTAAAATTCCCAAGCCTATAGGTGGGAGATTACATGTATATAAAGATTACATAAATCTCATAGTCATGTTATGTAGGACACTTTATCATCCTCCCTCACGCGCAAACCCTTTATGTTTGACTCGTGAAATTAGACGAATAGAGAAATCTAAGGACTTTGATATCAATCTAACTTGGAAGTTTAATTGTAAAAACAATAGCAACAAGATGATTAATTAGGATCAATCAACCATACAAAAAGGTAGGGATGGAGAGTATCCTAAATAAATATATAATCATGAGAAATATACAAAAAATAAATAAAATGTCATAATTATAGATGCTTGTGGATAACATGAAAGCCGTCTCCAAAAAGCGGCATATCCATTTCCCAAATCACTCCCACTTCCCCAACTTGGTCACGTTTTCTATTCCTATATCCCCAAAAAGCAATGTGCCGATGAAACCCTACAAAACATAACGAGTCGTCCCATTAAAAGCCCTACATTATCTACCAAACCACCTCAGCAATTCAGGTCCCTTTTTCGTCATACTTTTCGGCCACCCAATCAATCGTTAAGCGGGCTGATGTTTTTCCCCTCAAAATTAAGCTATCAAAAAATAGGCCAACAAGGGTATATACGACGGATTACTTCATACTTTCCATCACATGTAAATCATTCCTCATTGCACGTGCAAAACATGATAAAAAAGAATCATATAACGGAACAACTAACGGAACAAAATAACCAACAGAGTACAGTGTGTCAGCATTTGAACTCTTGACCTATTATACCATGTTATACGAACAGTTTTTTTCTAAAAATTTAAAATTTCAAGAAACGAGCCAATATTACATCTACACCAAGCAGTCCACATCTATTTTGGAAAGGATTCGATAGAGCTCGAAAATGGTCAATTTCATGGAATCTCGTGCTCTTCCTGTTAGGCCCATTTGATGCTTTTCGATTAAATTTAACGTGTCACGTGAGCATAGAGACAAAGGAGCTGAGGTAGATAATTATGTTTCTGCAGTCACGCTAGGGCTTGGAGGGGCTAAGTCTCAAGAGCATGTCTGTCCTCGGTTGGATCATTTGGCCCTTTCATCATCAACTTGAAGCTTTTGGGCCCACGAAAGAGCACTCCTCCTCATGATTACACATCGTGCTCTTCTCATGACAAAACATGAGCAAAGCATTCAAGTCACGAACTAGGTGTTCTCACTTTGCTTTTTCCCTTGCATGTCCGTCAGTTCACGGGCAACTTAAGCCTCGGAAACATAAACATTCTCGTCTTTGATCAACTCTATGTCGCTTCTGACGTCGACGCTTGATATTCCAAAACGAACCCTTACCAGTTATAATCGCGAGGGAAATAGCACCGAAGGTACTCTCGCCCATGTCCGATCATTGTGTTCGAAAAGCATCATACCACTTTTGTACCATAACAGCGACACACCTTCTGAATTCCCGTCAATGGACGTACATATGCATTTAGTGTTTGGAATTCTCGCCGAAAGGTGAGAAAAATATCATATTGTTTTGTTTTGTGCAATAACGAGAATGTTCAGGTGATGCAGAAACGCCGACGTTCAAGATTTCTTTCGCTGTTCTTGCTCTATAAATAGACGCTCTCCTTCTCAAGGCAAACCTAAACTCCCTCTCGCCATCCCTCCCTCTTGAGAGCGCTGAAGTATGAAGATGAGAATCCAATTCCAATTGATGTTGTTGTGGTGGCTGTGGTGGCTGTCGGGTCTTGGGATGAGGTCGATCATGGCCCAAAAGACAGTGATCCCTAAAACAATGCATCTCGGCACTGGTGAGCTGAGCCGGCCAGCCTTCCCGAAGGGCTTGGCTCGGGGGACTATGACCTCAGCTTATCAAGTCGAAGGCATGGCCGACAGAGAAGGATGCGGGCCTAGCATCTGGGACGTCTTCGTCAAAATTCCAGGTACTTCTTCCATCATCTCCATCCGCTAATGCTTTTGAAATCAAATTTTCTTTTGTCAAGCGATGATGACAGTTGAAGTAATGTAGTTTCCCTCCAAATGCCGTTGAACCTTGTCGATGATTATGGTGTTAAAGGTGTCCTGGTCACGTGCTTATTGTTGATGCTTGTCGATGATTATGTTGTTAAAAGTGTCCTGGTCATGTGATGTGCACAGGAATTGTGGCCAATAGTGCAACTGGGGAGGTTGCAGTGGACCGCAGAATAATTTTTCTAGGAAGACTGAACTGTCATCGATAGCATTAACTTTATATGAAAGGAAAGTAGATAGAACACAACACTTTAAAATGATTACCCTGTGAATTGGGACAGCTTTCCAGTCACCACCTTTCACGAATAACATTGGTGAAAGGAGGGATCAAATAGGGTTACTTTTTCTTTCAATTGGGTCCAATTTAGGTCCACAAGGGGCAGAGTTTCATCCCCGGACGGCCTTTCAATTAGCGGGTCTCCATCGATTTGATACCTGCTTAGTCACTGTGCCTTCAGATAATTGGAGCAATTAATTCAAAGACGATGGCATTTTAAGCTCCATTTATTTTGTGAAAAATGAATTATTTGATAAATATTTTTCTAACAATAATCATTTATATTGATTGAAATAATTAATTGATACAAAATATTTTCATTATTGACAATGATTTATGTCTAAACATTTTCGTGAATGAAGAAAATATTTTTTGATCATTTACTTTTGTAAGAAATAAAAAAAATCATTTTTAGGAAAATTATTTTTAATTAATTAAATTTCCACAAAATAAAGGCCCCCTTAGTTTGTAAATAAGTTGTTCGTCGGTCACAAATTAAAATGGTTTACCACATTTACCATTTCTCAATTTCTTCATGCTCTTGCTTCATGTTTGATAACAAAAGAAAGGGCATAAGGACAAAAGAAGTGCTAAAGTTTCGTACGGCACTCACTTTGATGTTAAAAATATTTTTTGAATCACTTGAGTGCCATTTTTAAAATAAAACTATAACTTAAGTGTCAACTTCGGTTTGGGTCGTTAGAAATTTGACGTTGCCATATTTTATTAATTTCTCCAATTGACCTGGCTCACTAGTGTGTCCATTCAATATATATATTCCTAAAGGACGTTGTTTACATCTTTGCGCCAAATATAAACCCTCTCTTCCCCCAACTCTATGTCTCCAACTAAAAACAAATCGATCCCTCCATCTTTGTGCCTGTCGTCTTTCTTCCCCTCTGCTCTATTCCAATCTCAGTTTTGTATTGCGTTCGTTGTCGCTGTCATCGTTAATGATGACAGTGAGCCTTCAGATTAGAACTGGTCATCCTCAATTAGGGCTCGCTTGACGCCATCGACCAGGGCTCAAAATTGAGCACAAGTGGCGCGTAACCCTCGGTCGGTGTTGCAAAATGGTCAGTGAGCTAGATTTGGAAAGAACCGAAAGAGAGACCTTGATAGGCGTCCTGCGGCCCTCAATTGTCATCCCTGACCTCCTCCGTGAATCACTAACCCATGATATAGCATTCCAAAAATGTCGAAATTCAATGTTGGATGGGAGATGCAGTGTGTAAAGGACTTTTTTTTTTCTTTTAGTCAGTCCAACGCTAATCCTACTCTAACACTCACTCTCATACTTTTGCCATGCCTCTTTGCAGGACGTGGGAGTCGAAACCCACTCCTGAAATGAAATCGTCCCCACCCCAATCCCCTCTGAGAATGTGGGGATTTGAACCCCCAACCTCTCCCTTCCAAGATGGAAGGGTGAAATGCTCAACTTTGTCACTTTTGGGATTGTGTTTCCAAACACCTCAACCTTTTGGCATAAGGATCTTTGGAGGCCCAAAAATCTTGGGAAATACTCCTCCGAAACACACCTCGTCGATTCATCACGACATATGTATATCTTCTCTTTTTTATTCAGTAGATTCTTTTTTTTTTCCGTAGAGGACTCTAGTTAGTTATCTGAATTTTGCTTACCATCATGTCTGTTAGTCATATTTTATTAGAGATTCTTAATATTTCTATAGAATATTATCCTATGTCAAAGACTATTAAGATATTACTATTGATTATCCATATCAATCAAGATTGCACGAATATCTTCTTTGATTATGCATATTTTGATTGATATATGTTATTTAAATAGTTGTCTCATAAAGTTTGTATATAGGTTAATATAATGTTCATTATGATATATTGAAATATATGCAATTCCTCTTTTCAGCATATCTTTCTTATTCTCAGTTTGGTATTAGAGCTAATTGATCCTAAAGTGCACTGGGTGCACCCGCACCCGATGCACATCCAAGTGCCCATCCAGAGCTAACTTTGCTTCTTGTTAATTTTTTTCCCAAAAATTCCTAATATCCTTTGGTCAACATTGATTTCAACATTATTCATCTTGTCCGATAGCCAGTGGACTTTTGTCGCATAGTCTATAGAGCCCTCTTATATGAGGATCGCTTAGTCAAATCCATTCCATGATGGTTGCGTTTCAATGCCAACTGCAATGGCCATATCACCCTATTGAGCCTTTCACAAAGGTGGCTTTTCTTTCGATGTTGGCCACATCACTAAACTATTTTCCCAAGCCGGCCGTATAGGCTGTGTCGCTCAGTTACTATTTTGCAAGCCAGCTGCATTGGTAGCTTGCGGTTTTCCCTTTGATTCTTGAACTTTCACAAGTAGTTTCAAGAAGCCAACACTACCACTAGACTCGCCACCCTCAGACGAGCCAAATCTGGAAGACACTGCTTCACACACCGCCCCCAGACCAACAAGCTTGATGCCCCGTAGTGTCATTAGAGACATGAGTTTTTGTGTCATGTTACCTTGAGTTTTTTTTTTTTTTTTTTTGGGGGATGTTAGCAATATTATAGTAGAGACTTTTAAGAATTTCTATAAAATATTATCCTATGTTAGAGACCATTATGATATTACTATAGCTTATCTATATCAATCAAGATTGTATGAATATCTCCTTTGATTGTGCATATCTTGATTGATATATATATATATTACTTTAGAAAGTTGTCTTATAAAGCCTACATATAGGCTAATGTAATGTTTATGATGTGATCAAAATATATACAATTACTTTATGCCGTATATATTTTTTATTTCTCAACTTGGTATCATAGCTTTCATTCCTATGGAAACCTAAGTGCACCGAGTACACGCTATGCACCCTAGTGCACATCCATCCAAATAAATCCATCCCCATCATTGCACTCAACAATGTTCACTTCATGTACACAAATCTCATATGAGGAAGCACTTAATTGAGTCATTTCCATAATAGTCGTGTTTCGATGCTAATCACATTGAACGCATCGTCCCGTTGAGCCTTTCTCAAGAAGGTGGCTTTCTTTCGATGCTAGCCACACAGGCTGCATCCCAGTAACTATTTCCCAAGCCAACTATATAGGCATCTTGATGCTACAATGCCAGTCGTATAGGCTGCGTCACTCAGTTACTATTTTGGAAGCTAGCCCATTGGTCACGTTTTGTTTTCCCTCCAATTCTCAACCTTTCGTGCGTCGTTTCAAGAAGCCGACACCACTAGACTCACCACCCTCAGATGAGCCAGATTTGGAAGACACTGCCTCACACACCGCCCCACCATGGATCAACAAGCCTAATGCCCTGCGGTGTCGTTAGAGAAACAAGTTTTTGTGCCACTTTTCTACAATTTAAACTCTAGTTGATTAGTACGATGTGACCTTGAGTTTGAAAGGGATGTTAGCGATATTATAGAAGACATTTTAAAGATTTTCTAGAATTCGTGTCCGTAAGATCACTTTGCTCAGTGAACTCACTGTATATATTGTTCTTATTTACTTTGTTGAACACCAGTAGAGTACTATGCGAAAAATTCATATCCTGATCAAGATTATCAACTATAATTAATGATTCTGAAGGCGAAGATTTGAAGGTTTTCATGAGAAGGAAGGCAGAGATGATATGGGAACTAATCATGTTGATAGTGATGGGTGGCCGTGGCGTGTCGATGGCCCAACAGCCACCGCCGGTGACGGAGGCGATTCTACGTCAAGTGGCCGCTTCTCTCCAAATGTACGTGGATGAGCTCCCCCAAATGCCCAAGCTCTTCGGATACACCCTCGACACCGGTTCGCCTAAACCCGGTAATCTCACCATCGGCATGTACAAGACCAAATGGGTATGTACTAAGTTTCTCTTCCTTTTAACATCTAAAGTATGTGTCAATCCGATCAATTGTTTAATCTTTCAACGTTTTCCACTTGCAACATGGGCCAACTTTCTTTTCTTTCATGGAGAACAATCTCCAATGACTAAAAAAGAAGAATAGTTAAGGCCTTCCAATGTATTATTCTCGTGTTTTCCTTATTGAAGTTCACCTAACTTTGATTTTCTATCTATGAACAGAAATTTCACCGCGATTTACCTGCAACAACTGTATTTGCCTATGGAACATCAGCTCAAACAGCCACGGTGCCCGGCCCCGCCATCGAAGCGATCCGAGGCGTGTCGACGTCTGTGACATGGGAAAATCACCTTCCCGAGTCACACATACTGCCGTGGGACCCGACTATTCCCACCGAAGTCCCCAGGCACGGAGGTGTCCCCACAGTCGTGCATCTCCACGGCGGTGTCCACCCCCCAGAATCGGACGGCAGTGCTCTCGCTTGGTTCACCTCCGACTTCAAGGAGACCGGTTCCGCATGGTCCCGATCCACATACACATACCCAAACGTACAGCACTCCGGGACCTTATGGTACCACGACCACGCCCTCGGTCTAACCCGGGTCAACATCTTGGCTGGCCTGATCGGCTCCTACGTCCTTCGAGACCCGGCCCTTGATTCGAGGATGAACCTACCTGTTGGCCCGGAGTTTGATCGCCAGTTGATGATCTTTGATCGAAGCTTCTATAAGGACGGATCCTTGTACTTAAACTACACCGGAAACAACCCAACTATCCATCCTCAGTGGCAACCGGAGTATTTCGGAGAGGCCATCATAGTCAACGGCAAGGCGTGGCCTTATCTCCGAGTCCAGCGTAGAAAATACCGATTCCGCATAATCAACGTCTCTAACGCGCGGTATTACAATCTCGCATTGACCGACGGCCTATCGTTCACGGTGGTGGGATCGGACTCCTCGTACTTAGCCTCACCCGTCACCACCCAGCGGATTCTCCTATCGCCTTCTGAGACCTTCGACGTGGTCGTCGACTTCTCCACCGCCACTGCAACCGAATCCATATTGACCAACGACGCCCCTTACCCGTATCCGACTGGGACTCGGCCCGATCAACGAATGGGCCAGGTCATGAAGTTCATCATCAAGCCCGGAGCCCCCAGCCCACCCGACATTTCCCGTGTCCCAGCAAGTCTGGTGCCAAGCCAGGCGGCGGTGACCGTCGGAGCCTCCCTCACGCGATACATCACATTGTACGAGTACCTGAGCCCGGCCAGTTTGCCCACCCATCTATACATAAACGGCAAGAGCTTCCTCGACCCGGCCACGGAGACTCCAAAGTCTGGATCCACCGAGGTGTGGGAGGTAATCAACTTGACCGGAGACAACCATCCGCTTCATATTCACCTAGCGACTTTTCAGGCGATCAAAGTGCAGCAGCTGATGGATGAGCAAGGATTCTTGAACTGCATGACCAGCAAGAACGACGCAGTGGCATGCAACGTAACCGGCCGTGCAACTGGGCCCACTCTCGACGTTCCGCCCCATGAGAGGGCGTGGAAGAACGTCGTCAAGATCGAGCCCGGTTACAAAACGACGGTCGTCGTGCACTTCAATTTGGTGGAACAAGACAATGCTCCGTACCCTTTTGATGCCACGTCAGCTCCAGGATATGTTTACCACTGCCACGTAAGCTACCAGAAATCTCCCAACTTTTTATCAATTGATATAAACTAAAATTGATCATGGGCATGGCGATTCCCTAAACCCAGATTATAGAGGGCTAGCGAAGCACGTTCTTTCTTTAAGCACGGTCATCTTTGAAAGAAAATTTGAAGCCTTTCATAAACTAAACGTGACCATGGGCGTGGTGACTCCATAAACCCGGATAATAGAGGCTAGCCGAGCATGTTCTTTCTCAAGCTAGGTCATCTTTCAAAGAAATTTGAAGTCTTTTATATGGTGGCCATCCCACTGCTCGACTCGACTGGTTATTTACTCAAATCTTTTTTCTCTTTGTTATGACACTGTTGAATGAATTCTACGTGTAGATATTGGATCATGAAGATAATGAGATGATCCGGCCCCTGATGCTGGTAGAATGAGAAGATATTGTTCTCGTGCGCGAGGTTCAAGATGGCGTTTTCAAGCGTGAATTAATGTTGATGTGACATACTCATGTCCTTAAGTTGTGTTGTCTGTTTTCTTCCTTCTCCAGTTCACGGGTGAATTAATGTTCATGTGAAATAGAGTGATTCGAGAGTCGAGACCAACATGAGTATACTTGTAATGTTATCTAGAACTATGAAAGGCGTGGTATTTGATGGGTTTCGCATAAACGAGCCAAATTTCTATTAGAATATTTAAATATTAAATTATTTATTTATGTACCAACTAAAGATTATAAAATAATTGACAGCGATCCTAAATAAATCTCATGATTATTAAAGATTCAATGAACTATAATGATTCGACGAACTTTGCCCACTTTTGACACTCTGAGCGGTTTAATCATAAAATAACTTCTTTTTAAAATGTCGAATAATGGAATTTATTGAAGAATTAAAGAATATACATACCTCATGAATGTACGCTGTTAGAATGACTTGGACCTCTACGTACAAAGCCATTCATGGCAAGACGTATAGAATCCAATCAACATTATTTTATTCGAGTTCCCTAAGGTGATTACATGATTGTCAGCAATGTTTAGCAACCTAATCTTCAAAATTCTAGATTGGTCAGAATGTTTAATTAGGTGCCTACATAAACTAAATAAATTCATTTAGGTACGAGGAGATAACATGAAGAAACGACCCAAAACTGGGTCTTATTTAGCCTCCTTTCCTGCGGGCTGATTAACCGGTTTTTCTTCTTTTTTTGCGCCTCCGTGGCGGCCAACGATAAGATAACTCCCCCAAGCCATGCGAAGAAAGTCAAAGTCATAATTTGCGTTGAATTTACCTCTAAAACACGTTATCATTAAGAATGAGACACAAAAATTCATAAATTTGACTTATGAGATTATCGTAATTTATATGTTATATCGACAGTGAACCTAATAAAAATTCCAAATTATATCCACCTCAAGTAGAGGACTTTGACTTTCTAGCAATCCAATAAGGCAATATCTATATGTTAAAAATGAGACACAAAAATCAAATTGTCGGTCGTGATGCACATTAGACTTGATGATTAAATTGGGTTTGGTTAAGAAAATGCAAGATGTCCTGATGCAAGAGTTGTCTTGAAAATGATCGAGATAGTTGGACATTAAAAAATTCAACAACCAAATTACTTTCGATTAGGATATAAGATTTGTCATACTTAATTACCTCATCATTGTTCTGTGCATTGTGCGGACCAACGGAAAGGAACCATAATTCGTGGCTTAATCGGTATATTTTATTATTTACCCAACCAAATGGATGATGAAGGTAAAATTTTCGAAGCCTTTCCCAATTTATATGTCGAAAAGATTAATTAACATGTTAGACGAATGCACTTGAGAAAGTAGTCCATCTTACGGTCATGCCTCATGATAATGACACGCGAAAAAATCGACCAGTAAAAAAGGAAAATTTTTACGTTCGAACATAAAAATCAGTTGCGATGCATGTTATGCTGGCGATATGATTGGTGCATTGATACCTCGTCAGTCACGTGACCGACGCATGTAACTTTTTCATTCATGTATAGGCCATGATTTGTCCCAAAGACTAAATCTTGAAAATCTAACTGAAAATGGGAAGATGAATAAGTGACGACAGATGTCAATCTAATCTTTGGGTGTGGAGTTTCATGGATAAAGACTTTAGGCAACCAAGCATGCATTTCCAAATTTCTATGTGCGCAGCCAAAATGTTATAAGTCGGGTCCAAATTCAAATAAACATGCTTGCTTAATTGCATTAGTCAATGCCAACGGAAAATTTACCTAATTAGTTTTAAACTTTTCAATTTTGTTAATATTGTAATGTAACTCAAGGTTGACTACTCAAGCAATAGGATCGAAAGAGTGACTTACACACACGAAAACTTGATCACAAAATCGAGCAAAAATTTTAGTTTTGCGCTATCTCAGGAAAATGGACATAACTTTGTCAATTCAGATTAGAATGACTTGATTCCAAAGCCAAAAAAATGGAGACTCTTGAATCTACAACTCTATGTTTGAGTTTTCAGATAAACACTATAGGGTTGTCGATTTTGGAAGAAAGTGGACGAAATGAGATCGAATAGAATGAAAAAAAAAAGGATAGAAACTTCAATGGTTGCTCTTCTAGGCCTCCAAGAAAGTTCTTGTTTTCTGTTTTTTTTGGTCGAACCTTAAAGGAAGTTGAAATGACATCAATTCGATAACTGCAACTCTTCAAGGATGTAAGCTTTAAAAGCTTCGACTCTTTAATGATAGAATGAAAACTCTTCTAGGTTTTCAAGTGATTTGAACTTTTCAAAGTCTAAGGAAATTGCACGAAGCAAATTTCCATTAATCAAATTTTGTGTGTGTTCTACAGAGACTTGATGATCTTTTATAGCAAAACAAAGAAGAATAAAAGACTAGACTCAAACCTAGAATCTAACAGTGATTTATGTACATAGAAACTAGAAACATTTAGAAAACTACTCTCTATAAAATGTACAACATTTTCAATGCTTGTGACCGTCTCAAGGTGTCTTGATGCAAGCTTCAATGCATGTGAAATGCCAAAGTCTTTATGATAAAGTCAAAGATGATGCCTTATCAATAAGGGACTTTTCGATGAGAGTGTCTTCGATCTTAAATGCACACTGATCTTCTTGATTGAACAAGTATGTCTTGAATATGGGCTACATCATTGCCCCTTCTTCAAAAGAATCAGTCCACGAATTCGAATTACCATTACTGGATGAATCACCCACATAAGGTGTTAAATACTAAACATTGAACATGTCATGTATCTTCATATGAGAAGAAAGCTTCAGTTGATATGCATTAGGATTGATGCATTCAAGAACTTCAAGTGGACTAAGCTTTCAATCACTAAACTTGTTGTAGCTCCCAAAGAGATGAGGCTCTGGTGGCAAATAAGTCCAAACAAAATCTCCAGGTTCAAAGATAATTTCAAGCAGCCATTTATCAACTTCCATTTTATAGGACTCAGTTTTGCTCTTCAACCTTTGGCACAATTCTTCATGAATTATTCTCATTTGAAATACAATATCATTCACCTTATCGATCAGCTTTGTAACGAGGAATAGGTGCAAGATTGAGAGCAATATTCAATGTCATCCATACACAATCACAAAGGGACTATATCCAAAGGTACAGTTCACCAAACAATCATGGGCAAATTCTCTAAGTGACAACTGAGTTTCCCAAGAACGGGGATTATCATTTATCAAAGTTCTCAATATATTTCCCAAGGACCAATTGACAACTTCAGTTTGTCCATCTATTTGGATAAATAAATACAATACTAACCTCCTTCATGGCACCATTTACTTCTTTCATTGTGAGCAAAGTAGGGATAAGGAATTTTCAATCAAAGGGTCCTTAAGAGGTTCCTTACTAGGCATCAAAATAATTTTTTTTCTCTTCCATACTCAAAAGAATATGTATTTCAATAACTATCATGGATAATCTTTTTATTTAATTGCCACAGTCGGCCAAAAATAATGTGACTAGCATCCCTAAGTAGAACATCACATCATATTTTGTCAAAATAGATAGAACTAATGAAAAGATTGACAATGCATCATTTGAAAATGGTTACACGGTACCTCTCTTCAACCAAGACATTTGTAAGGTGTGGGATGCACTTTCAACTCCAATTTCAGCTTACTTGCCGCCACTTCAGAAATCACATTTTCACAACAACCCGAGTCAATCATTAATTGACATACCTTCCCCAAAATAGTGCAGATTGAGTGAAAAATATTTATGTGCAGCCACTTATCTCTGATGTTATCTTTAAGAGTAACGATAAAATTTCTCATTATTAGAAGCTCGTCGAAATCAGCATGTGTTATTTGTTCATCTTCTGCAACAACTTTGTCATCTTTCAATTCTTCTTCAGGTGGCTCCTCTGCATCCTCATCAGATTCATTTTCCACAAAGAAAGCTTTACCAGTTGGTTCATTCTTGTTAGTTCGACAATTACTAGCATGATGACCCACAAGAATAATAATGTATAGCAGTAGTAATTGGTTGTTTTGAAATATTGGGTTGACTAGAAAGCTTACTAGTAGGTTGGGTCGTAGCTTTAGGAACTTTGGCAGTGCCAGTGGTACTCTTAGTTGCTTGATTTGGCAAGGTAGAGGGCTATTGTCTCCCAGAGCAAGGATGCTCCACCTTGAGTGCCCACTGATGTGCATATCTCAAGTTCAAAATGTCAAGAACTTCTAAGGCATCTTGGATATAAATTTGAAGACCATTCAAATGCTTATTCACAAGCACCTCTTCTGGATCTTGAATGTTGTTGCAAATCACCAACTCATTGATATATTGATCCACCATTCGTGTTCCTTGTCTTAGCTTTTGGTACTTTTTGTGGAGTTCTCTATGTATCCTTTAGGAAGGAAATACTTTTGAATCTTGTCCTCCATTTTTTTTCATGAAGTGACTGGAGCCTTACCAAATAGATTAACGAGTCTCACTTCTCCACCAAGCTATGGCCTTACTTCGGAATCACATAGCAATAATGCCAACTCGGCAATCTTCTGGGACATTCTTATGCTCAAAAACTTCATTCACAAGTGTCAACAAATTGACAATTTCATCAGCAAAATCGGTATCTAAAAATTCTAGAATGTTTCCCTTGATTTCCTTTTTCCCAATCTGGTTCACAAACTTCTTGTGTGTGATATGAGGCATTCCTCCTTCAGAGAAATGATTGAACACTTTCTGAAAAAGGAGGAATCACCATTGGATTCTCCAATTTTGGAACGGGGTGGGAGGTTGTTGGCTTTAGCCCTTAGACATTGAACTTTTGGGTCAATTAATCAAATTGTTGTTGCATATACTGCTTCAAATTCTTAGTAGGTGTTTGCACTTCGCTCAATGAAATGGTTCTGCCACCTTGACATATTACTTGTCTTGGGGGCACTGTCCTCTCCTCCAAAGCTCTAATACCAAATGATGTAGCCCAAGATTAGCTACTCAAATAATAGGATTGGGAGAGTGACTTATACACACGAAAACTTGATCACAAAATTAAGAAGAAATTTTAGTTTTGCACTAACTTAGGAAAATGAGCATAACTTTGTTAATTTAGATCAGAATGACTTGATTCTAAAATCAAAAGAATGGAGACTCTTGGATCTACAACTTTTATGTTTTGAGTTTTCTCAAATAAACACTGTAAGCTTGTCAATTGCGGAAGGAATTAGACGAAACGGGATCGGATAGAATGACAAAAGGATAGAAACTTAAATGGCTGCTCTTCTAGGTCTCCATGGAAGTTGAAATGGCATCAATTCGATGGCTGCAACTCTTCAAGGATGCAGACTTTAAAAGCTCTGACTCTTCAAGGATAGAGTGAAAACTCTTCTGAGTTTTCAAGGGGGTTTGAACTCTTCAAGGTTCAAAGGAATTGCACTAAGCAAATTTTCATCAATCAAATTTGATGTGTTCTACATAGACTGGATGACCTTTTACAGCAAAACAAAAGAAGAGGAAAATACTAGACTCAAACCTAGAATCTAATAGCCATTTATACACATAGAAACTAAAAACATTTAGAAAACTAGGTGCTATTGAATGTACAATATCTTCAATGCTTGTGGCTATCCCAAAATGTCTTGATGCAAATTCAATGCATGGTAAATGACAAAGTCTTTGTGACAAAGTCAAAGATGAAGCCTTATTAATGAGGGACTTTTCAATAAGAGTGTCGTTGATCTTGAATGCACGCTAATCTTCTTGGTTGAACGAGTTGGTCTTGAATACGAGCCACATCATATTGTTATAAATATTTACGCAAAATTCCAATATAGTCCTTTCGGCTAATTTTTTTCAAAAATTGCTGATGTGGCATTCTAGTTTTCACTGGCCATCCTACATGGCATACCACAACGTCAGTGGTTTCTGGCAAAAATTGGCTAGAATGACTATATTCGCAAAGATTTATGATTAAATTAGTCAAATTGGAAAGTTTTACACTAAATTGGTATCCATACAATAAGTTTAGAATTGATTAGACAATTTCCTTGTGCCAAAGCTTAGCTAGGTCATCTACTAATGAATCGTGTCTAGATACAACGTGAATTACATAAGAAAATGAGATTACGAATGTCGTACGAAAGTTACTGTAGGGAAGTCGGCTGCGATATCAAAGTGTTGACAAAAGAGGGAACGACCATGAGAGATGGAGAAAACGTGCCATCATCTCTCTTTCCTTTTTCCTGTCCTTCAAGCTTATCATGTGATCCAAGACCCTACTAACTCGTGAAACGACGCCCATGTCCCCTAAAACGGCAAACAAAGAAAGGAACTACGACCCTCGTAGAGATCAATTTGAATTACTGATCTAAAAGGTCTCAAATCATGGGGTCCGCTTGAGAAAAGAGAATAATCCCATTTCACACTTAAAAGAAAGATGAACAATGAACGTATCCTGTTTTTGTTTTATCCCCATCATGCCCCTATATTGTTCCGCTAAATGTATAAGGTTAAAGAAAAGAGTTCACTAATTACCTTTGGAAATTGTCCTGCCACATTTGATTGAGGGCTGGAATAAAGGTTAATTAATTCACTTATCGAAAAAATAAAAGAAAAGCCTTACATTTGGAAATTCCCCGTTGCACTTAGTTTGAAAATCACTTCCACCTTGGAGTAGAATCAAGGATAATAGTTTTATTCGTTTGTGCCTTTAAAGTGTTCTATCTCACTCATATGTAGAATTTCTACAGGATTTATGTACCTATAATCTCCCTCCGCCCGATAACTCAAACTTTTGTATCAGGCTTTTTAATAGTTGATTATATTTCCGCCGATACAATAGAAAAACATGGCCTATCGAATCTTCTAAGACAAGACATATTTGTCAGAGGAAACATGAAACTAGCTTCCAAAGTCTTCATCTCGGAGCCCACTTTTGTCCTCTCACTCCTCGTACAGCTCATCTTCAACTCGTCTACAAGGTTAAATCATAACCCCACAAACAACCAAGTCAACACAATTCTTGTCAGCTTGCTCATAATAAACCAAGAAAAACTGGGTAGAGACCAGAAAACCGATGGCCGATTACAACTTAATTTCTGTGTGTGTGTGCACATATGCCCTAAAAGCTAAGAGAGCAGAGCCAAAGAGAAATTTCATTGTCTTAAAGACAAGTTGGAGTCGAAGATGAACCTTAAAAAATTGTGGGAATTCACAATTATTTCCACAAGATTCTGACCATGGTAAGATAAGAAAGAGAACCGAGCAACGGGGTGGTGGTTGGGTACAGCTCACGAAACATCCAACAATGTCCAAATATGATAAACAACGGACAAGGAGATTCTATTTTCTTTATAGTATATAAAGGTTGTGAGATCTTCGTTCATTTTCCATCACAAAGTTTGTGCCGAGCACACGCCTAGCTTCTTCTCCTTCTCCTCTCTTGTGCTGAGCACACGCCTAGCTTCTTCTCCTTCTCCTCTCTCCGCCTGTCTGTCTGTCTGTCTCTCTCTCTCTCAGTTGGATGTTCTTCTTTGGTCACCGTCTCCATCACAAAGGCAAGGAAATAAGTTTTTTAACCTTAATATCGCAAGCCTAGGAATTTCCAGTGATTACTCATCTATATTGTCCCCGTATTGCATGAAAATACAGCGTTTTGGTCATGTTCTTCTTTGGTCACTTCATTTATTAATTTACGTAAGAAGTAGCTTTTATTATGTAGCTAAACGTAGGGTTGAAAAAGCTATCCATACACACGTAGTATTCGCTAGATCATAGCAGGGACGTTCTTGCGTGAATTACTGTTGATTGAACCCTAATCATAGAACAGTTCATTTGTTCAGCATTACATGCTTATTACAATGGTTTCAATGATGGCAAAATCCGACATTGTCGTAGGATAACTTTCGTGGGATGACCAGCTGCATGACGAACACTAAACTTATGTACGGGGCATTCATAATTGTCCTGAGTTGCATCATTGCGACAAGCGATGCACAAAGTCCAACCGTGACCGATGCAGCAACACTCTTGCGAGTGGCCGCTTCTCTTCAGATGTACGTAGACGAACTCCCCCAATTGCCCGAGCTATATGGATACACCACCGTCAATGGCGTCCCCACGTCGGCCACTTTGACCATTGGCATGTACCAAACCACATGGGTACGTCCATTAGGCGGTCTAAACATATGTTGATATCATATTCTAGGAGACAACTACAGCTTTATTGAGGTTCTATACACATGATCTACAAGTAGTTACATTGATTAATTCTTTTTTTTCCCTTTTTAACAGAAATTCCACCGGGACTTGCCAGCCACCACCGTGTTTGCGTACGGAACGTCAGCTGCGGCAGCCACTGTCCCTGGACCCCAGATCGAGGCACTCCAGGGCGTGCCGACGCTCGTGATGTGGCAAAATCACCTCCCCCAGTCCCACATACTCCCGTGGGACCCGACCATCCCTACCGCCGTACCGAAGAAAGGGGGAGTCCCGACCGTCGTCCACCTCCACGGCGGGATCAACCCGCCCCAATCGGATGGCCACGCCAATGCTTGGTTCACCGCGGATTTCGCCGAGACCGGGCCCACCTGGTCCCAGTCAACGTACACTTACCCGAACGCGCAGCATGCCGGCAACCTTTGGTACCATGACCATGCCGTGGGTCTCACCCGTGTCAACCTCTTGGCAGGCCTGATTGGCCCATACATCATCCGGAATACCGCCCTCGACGCGAAGCTGAGGCTTCCCCTAGGCCCGCAGTACGACCGGGTCTTAATGATCTTCGATCGGAGCTTCAACACTGACGGCTCGCTGTACATGAACTCCACTGGAAACAACCCGACTATTCATCCTCAATGGCAGCCGGAGTACTTCGGCGACGCCATCATAGTCAACGGTAAGGCCTGGCCTTATTTCCAGGTCGAACGTAGAAAGTACAGGTTCCGTATAATCAACACTTCTAACGCGAGATACTTCCGCTTCTCATTGACCAACAACTTGACCTTCGACCAAATCGGGTCGGACGCGTCCTATCTTCCCAACCCGGTGACCATGCAATCTATTCTCTTGGCTCCCGCCGAAGGTGCTGACGTGGTCATTGACTTTTCCATGGCGAGCGCTGATGAATCCATTTTGACCAACGATGCTCCGTACCCGTACCCGATCGGCAGCCCCGTGGATCAGCTGAACAGTAAGATCATGAAGTTCATTATCCAACGAGGGGCTCCGAACCCGCCTGATGACTCAGAGGTCCCGCCAAAGCTGAAACCGTACCCTCCGGCCACAACCGCTGAGGCCACAAGAACCAGGTACATAACGCTGTATGAGTACCAAAGTGCAGCCGGGACTTCGACCCATTTGTACATAAATGGGTTGAGGTTCGAGGACCCGGTGACTGAGACCCCAAAAGTCGGCACCGAGGAGATCTGGGAAGTGATCAACCTGACGGGCGACAACCACCCCTTTCACATGCATTTGGCACAAGTCCAGGCCGTGAAGATCCAGCAACTGGTGGATCTGGCCGGGTTCACTTCGTGCATGACCCGGTTGAACGACGCCGTCACATGCAACGTCACGAGCCATGCGGCGGGGCCATTGGAAGATGTGCCCCTGACGGAGAGGACGTGGAAGAACGTGGTGAAGATCGCGCCAGGGTATAAGACGACGCTCGTGGTTCAGTTTTATGTGATTGATGAGAGTTATGCCCCGTATCCATTCGATGCTACCGCAGAACCAGGTTATGTGTATCACTGTCATGTAAGCTGACTCTATGAAACCTTCTTCTTTTTGGATTTATGTTCTGTTGGTTATCTTCCGTCGAAGTCCCGAATCTTCTGACTGATTAATGTTATGCAGATTCTTGATCATGAGGACAATGCTATGATACGACCGATGAAGTTGGTCGCCTGAAGAATGCATTGACCGACGATTTAAGAGCAATACATGTCTACGTAGTGTGTGTTCGTGCAATAATCGAGATTGAGATTGAGATTGTATATCTTTTTGTGAGTCTATGATTTGTATCTATTAATGATGTGATCGCTCAAATAAGGAAGTGAATAGTGTGTGTACCATCTTTTCAAGGACAGTGTAATACATTTTATATCTATCTCTCAAGGTAATGTGTGCTCGTGCAATAATTGAGATTGAGATTGAGATTGTAGATCTTCTTGTGAGTCCATGATTTGTATCTATTAATGATGTGATCGCTCGGATAAGGAAGCGAATATTGTGTGTACTATCTTTTCAAGGACAGTCTAATACACTCTCTCTCTCTCAAAATATCTCTTTTGTCCAAAAGAGAGATCAAAAAATCAAAATAAACGACAGAATCTGTCGCCATCTTCCTGGAGATGAATCACCAAAGAGAAGTTAATGAACTACTAAACAAGAACAAATGTTCATCTCATGAGACAATATTTTTTCTTTGGCAGACTCTCACAAACCTTAGGATACCTCGATGAAGCCAATTAATCTTGAAGGATTCAGATCCATGAAAAGGACATGATGGAGTTAAGGTAATTGTAAATCAGCCGGTGGTGAAAATATTTTTGCATCGATGCTTTCACTCATGATAAGGTGATGGTTTCCCTTCGTATTGTAATGTGCAACTTTCTTATCTTTCGGAAGTCACCACTAATCAACTAAGGTCATATACTAATCTAAATAAAGTATGGGAAAAAACTTTATTTTTGTGAACCAGAGATTCGATGAATTCGGAAACTTAATTACGCTAGATTAATCTAATATCATTCTAGTACTTTTCCTCTTTATTTTCAAAAACATTTTGCAAACAATCTTGACTAATTTTAAATTTAAGTCACTATCATGCAAGAGTGGTCGTGCAATTACATTATTGAACACTCAATAATCAAAGCAATAATTAACGGGCTACGCTTTCTCCACTACTTCTTTGGCATGTGCACTCCCTAAAATTGTGTTTTAACTATGTTATCCTGTTTGGGTTTCAACTTTCTAGAGCCCTACCTTTTTGGAGTGTCCCACTTTTTTACTTTGTTCTTCTTCATTTTTCCTATGCATCTCTCTATTCTTTCTCTTTGCTTATTCGACCGGTAGTTCCCAGGCGTGAGGTGTAGAGATAGGATGCACGAGTTGATAAAGGGGGAGCTATAGCCTATTGATGGTGAACAAGGAGGTGGGTTCGGCTTCGATAGAGTGGAGGGCCGCAATGGAGAAGATTTTTCACAGGATGGACAAAGGGGTGATCATGTGGAACGAGGGCAATTGGTGCGAAGTGCAGCTGCAACTGTTGCAATTGTGTCAACGACAACGTTGACGACGAATTAGACATCTTCAACAGCTTTGTCGAGTCGGTAACCAACGGATTATCGGGAAACGCCTCGGTGCTCTCAAGGTGAAAATGCCACTTCTCTTCGGTTACAATTCCTCCATTTGTAAATCCAAATGGGGCAAAACCCGCTCTTTCCCTGCTGATATTCTCTCTCTTAAGTTCTTCAAGTTCATCATCGGTTGGATCTTTGTCCTCGAAGTTGTTCGGGCACACGGTGGGGTCAAGCAACGCCTTGCCAATCTTGTGCCTCTTCACAACAGAGTAGATAATAGTTATGAAGGTCTCAATGATGGTGGGTTGAGGCTGCGAGGGGCGGAGAAGCGAGGGAATGGTGTGACCAATGGAGCCTTTGGGGTTGTGGGCGCGGTGGAGGACATAGGTGGAGAAGGCAGCGATGAGGAAGAAGATGACAAACATAAAGATAGATAATAGAGAGAGAAGAAAAATAAGAAAAAAGTAAGACACAAAATGGGGCCCACATTTGTCTTTAATAATAATCAATGGGTATAATGTGCTTAAAACGCGGAACCCACAAGAGAGTCAAAACACTAGTTCAAGGAGTGTATAAGCCAAAAAGAGAGTGGAAAAAGCTTCGTCCTAAATAAATTGCTTAAAACATTAAGAACCTAGTGCGCGTATGCAATCAATAATTGATCCCTATTCATCTGTTAAATGTCTTTACAATCTTAGATTAGGGAACAATAATATGTAATGATATGCACGTATTTTATTTCAGGAGAAGGCAATGTCATTGACTCTTTTAGAGTTTTTCTTTGGTTATGAAAATGATTCAATTAAAATGATATGAATATATAAACTCCATACAAGCGAATTTCTTCGGTTTCTTATTCGGTGTAATTGGAGATAGTACCATTGAAGAAGGCAAAGCCTGTTGATCTATATCCATACCACCATACATGGTCAAGATCCGCAACATTTGCTGCCATAGCGCCAAGCCCTGAGGTGTGAACCTCTCACCAGTGGAGTCGACCATAGGAATGTCTTCAGAAACATTTGAGACATTTTTTAGTACTTCATTGTTATCAATCATCATGATTTTTTGATAAACCCAATATATATATATAAAATAGCTTTAAGATTATTGGAAATAACGTATTAGAGGAAAAATACATAACACAATTTGTTTGAACCAGAAAATAATAACTCTGAGAAAGAAATGACAACTTTAATAATGACTAAGTCAATGAGTTTATTTATTCAATAAATCTTCTCAACAAGTGAAGAGTACACCAATGCAAACCAAATATAAACTAGCAAAATTGCTTTAAAAATGTAACAGAACTTAATAAGAGGTGAGGTACGGCTAATTAAATCTCCTTAAGGTGATTAGTTTCCACCAACGCTACTAAGCAACTTCACAAACCATGTCTCACAAGATAGATAACCTCAACCTTGTTAGAATTAGTATTATGCATATAGGACTATCAAACACTTATCGAACACTTATCAAAATTGACATGCATAGAGAAAAATTAAAGTGAAGAGATGCGAGGTTTTTCTTTTTGTTTTCATTGGAATGAAGAATAGCTCAAATCAATTTGTAAAATTTGAGAAATCATGTACTGAAAAGATATATAAGAGATATATAAACAGAATGTCTTTATACATTTCTTCCTCGTAATATTGCACAGAAAACAATTCCCCCACCTTGATCAAAGAGGCTTTCACGCACCTCCACTATCCTTTCTTGTCAAGAACCGAGGATATCAGCCCCTATTTCCCTTTTTTCCCCCCATCAATTCAAATCTCCGGCCAATCTCTGAATCAATTGCGGTTGCGCGTTTGCAAGTTGGAAACAAAGTTTTTTTTTTATTTTCCTTTTCGCCTACTGATCGAATATGTATGCCATTTTTCTGCCAAATTCTTTCCATCAGACCTCATTTCCCAAAAATGGCTGGATGGTGTCCTCTTTAGCTATGTCAAGTGAGGCGTGATCGAGTTCATTAACAGGAATCAAGCTTGCGCAGGCATAATCCGAAATATGATTAAGCTTAGAGCTTCATTTGCACTCATCTAGTCAAAAACCAGTAATTTATGCAAATGTTTTTTTTTTTTTCATTATCTAATTTTCTTATGCAATAAATGTTGGTAAAACAAATTGAGAGGTGCCTTATCCCACATCGAAAAGATGTGAGTGCACTCATGAACGAAATGTGACACTAATCAACAATCATTATATATTATTTATTGAAAAACTCGGATTAATAAAAATTAACCATAATGTCCTGTTGAAATAGTGTGACTATTCATGAAAGAGTTACGGTTATTTTTTTTTATTTAATTCTGAATTTTATTATTTCTTCCAATGGTCATTTCAGAGTTCATACCTATTTAGCATAACTTTTCAATCCTTGGAAAGTTGTGTTTGTTTGAATATAACATTTTTTTTGTTTTTGCTATATATTCTGAACATGTCTATTCAATTATAATCTTCTTCTTCCATTTTCGTTTTCTTTTGAAAGAAAATACAATCATTATTTCCAAGTGTTTCTCTTGAGAGATCCTAGAAAAATTCTAGAATTTCTATCTAATATTCCCAATTAAGACTTTGTTGTATCTTGGAGGAAATTTGCCAATAATCATTAGTACCGATGTCGAAAAAAAGTGATATCATGCCTCAAGGTCCAACTTTATTATTCTAACCATTCAAAGCCATATTTTCCAACAATTTTAAGGAATTATTTGTGCAACGATGAAGTCAGAGTTTTCTTCACAATGCCTTAACTCTTTCATCTTTCACATCATTTACAAAGGCTTCCCTTCCTTGACCATGGGGACCCAAAACCCTAGATCAAGCGAAAAGAACTCATTGCTTGGGAAGTGGTGATTCTTCAAAAATTGAGTTTGCATATCTTCTATAGGAGGAGAAGGCACAAGTGCAGATAAGCATATTTATTCTAAATTCACCAAAGAATATGGTGTTTTGGGGTAAGAACAATACAAGTGTCAATACTTTCGCATGGCGCTCACTTGAGTATTAAAACTTTTTTTTTTTGCTTACTTGAATGTCACAAATTTGAAAAATCGATCACTTGATTGCTACTTCCAATTTGCCCCCCCCCCCCAAAAAAAAAAAGCATACGTGGCCGTTGATCATCCAACGTTGGCAGCAAAAAATATTTTTTAATATTTTTAATATTTAATATTTATTATTATATTTTTTTGCATCATATATATATATAACCTATAGGATTAGTAAGGGTGATCAACGACCCTTATTGATCGAGGTTTCCTTACCAAGATTGGGCGAAGACGGCCTTGCCCTCGGTCGTGAAGGCCTTAGGTGAGACCGCTATGACCCTCACTTGCTCTAGGCAGCGACTAGCTCTGGGTGCCATGAGTGATGCCGCCCAAAGTGGGTAAGGGCTATCACGACCTCGTCAACAATCAATGAGGCCCTGACGGCCTTGTCTAAGGCCCTTGCAACAAGGGCGAGGCGGCCCTCACCCAAATTTAGCCATGACAGCCTTCATCTGCTCTGGGCAGCGTTGCTCGCAGCAATCCAACGATTGGCGAGGGCCCTTGTGACCAAAGGCAAGGCAATCGTGGTTGGCGAGGGTCGCTAGTGACCTTCACTGGCCCTAAAATAAAAAAATAAAAAAAAAAGCAAATTTCAAATGAAAATAAATAATTCAAAAATAATTTAAAAATATAAAATTCAACATAAGACATTTGGCCGGAATTGGCACTCAAATGATAATTTTTTCTCCGATGTGGTACTCAAGTGAGCAAAAAAAAAAAAAAATTGGCATTCAAATGAGCACCGTACGAAAGTTTTGACACTCCTACTGTTTTTATGCCATGGTGTTTTCTTGTGCTTATCTACTGATGATATGCTTATTTTTGGAACCAATATGACTCGAGTTAATGAGACTAAGATGTATCTAACTTTTACATCCTAAAATGAAGAATTTGTGTGAAGTAGATACTATCTTAGGCTTTAAAATTAAAGAACATAATGGGGGTTATTCTTTGAGCCGAAGTGATTACATGGAATATATGTTAAATAAATTTAAACATCTTGGTTTCAAAAAGATAAGTATTCAATTTGATTCCAGTAAATTAAGTTAACTGGTAGAGCAGTAATATAACTTAAATATGTGAGTACTATAGGGTCTTCAATATATGTGATACATTGTATTTAACTCGATATTGCTTATTTTGTGTGGAAGTTGAATAAGGACATGCGGATCCCTGGAGTATCATAATTTGGCAGAAATAGACACTTAAGTGCCATAACTTACGAAAGGTACACTTACGTATCAAAATCGGAGCAAAATGGATCACTTGAGTGCCAATTCGGCCAAATTGCATATGTGGCATTTTCCAGCGACTTCTTTTACTGAGGTGGCAAATGTTTTTTTTTTTAAAAGCCAACGTGGATAACAAAAACGACGTTGTCCATCCACATTGAGTGAGCTGACCTAAACGACATTGGTTTTCCTTGATGTTAAACGATGTTGTTTAGGTCATTTTGGCTTAAGCACACTTGGTTGTCGCCGTTCCTCCCTGTTCGCATTCACACTAGATCTCAGGCCCTTCTATTCGTCGCCGTTCACGCCTAAAGGTGGTCATTGGTCACCGTTGTCAGTCGCCATTGTTGGTCGCCGTCGCTGCTCACCATCGTTGGTCGTCGTCACTGCTCACCATCATCGCTCCTCTAGGTTTGGCCCCTTCTCCCCCTTCCCTGTGATGAAATTAGGGCTCGCTTGATTATTTTATTAGGGCTCCGATGGAATTTATGTTGAATTGTGCGTGCTCTGTTTGGCTACTCCCTTGCAGAAAGAGGTAGCAACATCAGGAGACAAATCTGGGGCATTGTCACATGCAAACCCACCAGTGAAGGTTCTTTAAGTGAAATT
This sequence comes from Eucalyptus pauciflora, assembly GCA_007663325.1. Classification (NCBI taxonomy): domain Eukaryota; kingdom Viridiplantae; phylum Streptophyta; class Magnoliopsida; order Myrtales; family Myrtaceae; genus Eucalyptus; species Eucalyptus pauciflora. The sequence goes on from VMYD01000077.1 coordinate 2,200,296, forward strand.
AATTTGGTCGTTGAGCTCAATGGAGTGCTTAATATCTTATTGTTATTAGCAAATTTTTAATTTCACCAGGTCATGGTGAGAATTAGGCCTGTCAATGAATTCGAAAGAGTAGGGGATTGGATTGTTAAGAAAGTTTCATCCGATTCACTGACGGTTGAAGATTGCAAATTTACTTTTGATTTAGTCTTTGAGGCAAGCTCAAGCGAGGTTAGCTGCTGATTCCACAATTTTTCTCTACGAATGCGCTTGTACCATTACATTTTCACGTCCATTTATCTGGGTATCTCTCTAATTCGGAGATAAAGAAATAGGTGAGACAGATAACTAAGAAGATAGTCCTGCTTATAGTTCATGTCCATTATCGAGAAAGATCGAAGTTTTTACCACTCTATTGATTAGAAATTAAATGCCCAACAATTGTTGTCCATTCTAAGATAGTAGACAAAATTGCTTGGGCTGTGCTTATTGTGGGGACCTGTGCTGGTTGTGGGGACCTTTGTTTTTGGTTAATATTTTAAGGCAAATAATTAAAGTGGTGTTGACACCTAATATTTTAGATAATAAATAAAATAAAATATTTGATTGAGGAGGGAGATTTTAAAAATCTTTGAATAATGAAGCATTTTTTTTTTTGTCGAAAATATATCCTCATTTCAAAATTCAAAAATTTATGTTGTTGTTTGATTTTGAAGTCTTTTTATTGTTGAGTGGTTAAGTGAATATGTGCAAATATATTGGGAAATCTTCAACAACTTTGAGTTTTTTTTTTTTCACTATAAATGAAATGCGAGGCTTCGGAACCGAGGGGGAGAAGAAATTGGCAAAAAGTGTTCGTGAGGTTTAATGGGGGTTTTCTTTTGATTGATAAAGAAAAAGCGAAAATCGAGCACAATAAAAGAAGGAAGAGCTTCGGTTTGTTTTTTGCCGAGGAAGGGGAAGGTTTGGCTTTTTCCTTCTGAAACACTTTTGCAAAAGGTCAAAAGGTCAACAAAAAAAAGGTAGAGAAAGGGACGTGAGAGAGTACGGAGATAGAGAAAAAGTGTGGCTGTAGAGTCTACTTTTCATCTTCTTCATGGCTGGATTTTCGACTGGTTTTTGCTGCTTCTTGCGATGTCACTGCCGCCCCTAATCTGACCGCGATCTACCCAACCCGAAGTTCGGTGAAGCCATTGCTTTCCTCCCGTGATGCCAGCAGCTACGCTCGAGCACCAGCAACACCTTAGCTTCGACACCGTAGCAGCCCACTGCCGTGACGACTCAACGCCGTCTCACCACACCGGCGCCTGCACTGCCAAGTAGTCGTACAAAGCTCCGCTGCTGTGATCGTCCCCCGCACAGCATCTCCACCGCTCGCCTGCCACCGCGCCGGAGTGCCACTCAATTCGCCGCGACGCCTGCTGCTCAGAGCCAAAGACCAGTGACCGACGCTGCTGCTCACCATCACCGCACCGACACTACGCCTCCCTGCTGTTGCAGCCATCGTCTGACAGCCCCACCTGCAGATCTGAGCTCGTTTCCACTCAACGCTATCGCCGCCCAACAATCCGCGACACCCCGACGCCCTCAATCCCTACTGCAACGCTGCCGACGTCGCTGCTCAGCAACCCATGAACTGGCTCATCCTCCTCGCGCTGCCCGAGCGACGAACACCACAGCTCGACACCGTCACCGCCCAGCAGTCTCGACACCGCCCTGAAGCTCCACTGAGCCGCGACCTACTCCGCTCACACCACAACCTCGCGTCTCCCTGCACTTCACGACTCTAGGTCCGTGCCCGACGCCGTTGCTACCCCTGCCCTTTGCGACACCAGCAACACCGGCGCCGTCCGGCCTTGCTGGAACCCCTCCGCCCGATGCTGTCCTCTTGTCCCAATCGTTTACCCCTAGGTAGTTTTTTCTTTTAGTTTTACTTTTTACTTTCTTTACATTTTAGTTTATTTTACTCTTTTTATTTTTTATTTCATTTTTCTATTTATTTTGTTTGGCATTTTTAGTTTAGTTATTTAAATATTGGGTGTTAATATCTGTAATTTCTATAGGCATTACCCGTAGGGTTTTACCTAAAATTATTGTAATTATTAATTTGATCCGAGAGACATCGGATCATTTTTTTAATTATAATAATTTTTGGGCTTTTTGGTAGAATTTTCAATTGTTAAATCACAATAATTATTTAATTTGGTCCATAAGATTTCGAATAAATTTTTTTAATTATTTTGATTTCCTTGTTGTGATAATTAGGGTTAAAATAATCGTTAATTTGACCTGTGAGACAACATGTTATTTTTTCGATTATTTTAATACTTTGTTGGTTGATTATTTAGGTTTAATATTTCATAATTACGCATCTTTTTTTAAAAATAAAAAAGTATAAAAAAAATCTAAATCTTGCATTAGAGTTTTGTTAGGATTAGTAAATTAGGATCGCATCATGTTATTATGTTTTAATAATCCCATCGTGTAGTTTTTTTTTTTTTAATTACATCATTATGTTTTTTTTAGTAAGAATTATCAAGTAATTTTAAATAAAAGAAAAAAAGAAAAAAAGAACACAAAAGGTCATTTATTTGGTTAGTTAATAGGTTAGTTCATAATTACTCCCATTTTATGTCATCATTGTTTAGTGTAGGTTGCATACATTAAAAAAGAATCATTAAAAAAAATCATAAAAAGAACATGCATATAGAGTTCTTATGTCATTCGTTCCATATCATGAAACGCATGCATAATTAGGATTTTATAAATTAGATTGCATACATATAGTGATAGTTCAAGTAATGCCATATGAATTGCATCTCATATATCATTAAAGTAAAATTCATGCATATCAAATTTAAATTAGGATTACATTTAATTAGATATCATGTCATTTAGAAAATCATGTTTAGGGCATGCATTTTTATTAGCATTTTTTGTAAAATTTTTTTAGAGGATAGACATTAATAAAGTTGTAGTTTATAATTTTTTACGAATCTAGCATTTCGGTTTATTGAATGTTATTTCATTGATTGTGCACCCGCATAACCACCATTTGCATGTTAGTAGCTTAGGTTAAAATTAATCAATACCGCTTACAAAATATTTTTGAAATTAAAATAAAAGGTACTGAAAGGGCGTTAGACTAATCTAGCGTAACCATGTCCCCGGACTTATTAAATCTCTAGTTCGCAAAAATAGAGTATCCTTCCATACTTTATTTGGGTTTCTAATTAACCTTAATTGGTTAGTGGCGGCTCCAAATTGAGTATAATAGCATGTTTAAATGGGTTAACTTCTTAATATCAAGTCGCAATTGGTAGGATTTGGGAGGGTATGTACCAAGTCTTCGGACTTAGTAATCCATTAGCATTCTTTAGGTAATTCACCCTCGAAAATTAGGTCATGACAAGTGGCAACCTCTTTTTTGGCTGTCATATAAGGGCATATTATCAGTATGGGGACCTCTGTTTACAAAAGTCCATGAGAGTGGGGGGACTCCCATGTGCAATTGTCTATTGCCCTTTGTGGATGTGGTCCCAAAAACTAATTATTATTTTTCTTGTTCTTGGTGCAGAAATGGCTCATGACAAGGATTATGTCGCTGTCATAGTTTGCTACGATGGGGAATTTGTGATTGGGGAGGATGAGTGGGAGTATGAGGGTGGAAATGAGGCCACCATCTTTGTGGAGATAAAGAATGCATCTTATAGATGATTTCTTAGGGATATAAAGACTTATTTGCCTTGTAAAGTTCAGAAGTTGCTGTATTGTATTCCTAGGAAAGACTTAAGAGATGGTTTGAAATGCTTAGAAGATGATGTTTTAGGGATGTTCTATACCATTATCTTCATGGTGAAGAGGTAAAAATATATGTTGAGTACAATAGTGAAAGTGAGGACAAAGATGATGATGGAGAGAGCGCCCAAGTAGGACAAGTATGAGATGGTATTCAAGGTAGTACTAACGTTAGGGTCGAAGGTGTTGGGTTTCATGAATCATGTATAGGTAAAATTAACAAAAAGAGCGCAGCGGAAACAAGATGATATATTTTATACATGATTCTCTGAAAGCGTTGTTCGTGTGTTTTAATAAAAAATCTGAATATAAAAAAGGGAGTTAAATGAATTACCTCTCGAAGCACGCTTTATACAAATTGGTTTGGATGTTCTATAGTTCAAGCCCCACAAACGTCGGACCTCTAGTTCAGACACACCAACAATGGACGTCGAACGGAAGAGAAAACTTTTGGATATTCACCACTATGATCGTGCTAGCAATCTCGTGGAGACAATCCGCCGTATCTTGATGCTTTAGTCACGGCCCGAACTAGAGAGAATTCATTTTCGTTTTCGCGTCTCTCATACACAAAACAAATGCCCACTGTCTCTCTATACATTGCAACCCTTTTTGCAACCTTTTCTCAATACAACATTTTAAAAATGATAAATGCTTGAATTAGCAACGGTTGCTGATCTTGGGATAAGCAATCGTTGCTGATCCCCACCTCTCGAAGCACGATCGTGCATGAACGGTAAACCGTTTCATGCATGAAGCATCGTGCATGAAACAATCAAACTGTTCATGCACGATGCTTATGTTTCGTGCATGAACGGTCAACCATTCATGCATGAAGCTTCCCAATTAAAAATAAAAATATATATTAATTAATTAATTAATCAAATGAATAAATAAATAATTAATCAATTCCCTTAAAGAAAAATAAAAAGGACATAATCTTTATTGTCGCGACCTCTTTTTTTCGGCGCCCGATCGGGGCGGGCGCCTAAGGAGGCTAATGGCTCGGCTGGATTAATTAAGCCTGGACTCTCCCAAGTCCACCAATTCACGACTTTAATAGTCAAAGTTTTTAACCTGTAAGTTGATTTTTAAAACGGAGTCGCCACTAATCAATTTGGGGTGGGTTGATTAGAAACCCATGCGAAATATTGGGAGAAATATTCGCTCCTGCGCAACCAGAGAAATTAGGATCGGGGACTTGATTACACTAGTTAATCACTAATGCCCTTTCGGTACCTAACCTTGTTTAAACCCTGAGGTTTTTTTGGATGTTTTAGGGATTTTCCATGCATTATTTGGAAAAAGACATTTTTTGGACATTTTTCCAATTTTTTGGACATAAAAGGGATTTTTTGATTTTTTGATATTTTTGGAAAAATACAAGTTTTTTTTTTTGGCTTTTTCTGAATTTTTGGCATTTTTGGAAAATATGAAATATTTTTGATTTTTTTTTATTTGGAAAATAAAACATTTTTTAATATTTTTTTTGGAAAATAAAGTATTTTTTTGATTTTTCTTGATTTTTCTCGAAAATAAAGTATTTTTTATATTTTTAAATATTTTCTGCTTTTTTTTGGAAATTAAAATATTTTCTATATATTTTATTTTCGAAAATAAAATATATATTTTTTTGGAAAATAAAAAAAAGCCGATCGCACTCGGGCCCGCAACGCGGGCCCGGCTCGGATTTTTTCATCATTTTTCTTTTTTTTTTTCTTTTTTTTAAAAAGAAACGGCGCCGTTTGGGGGAGGGGGGGAACCGGTGAAACCCTACCCGGTTCCCCGACCCGGGTCCGACCCAACGACCCGGGTCCCGGAAATTTTTTTTTTTTTAAAAAACTGTGTCGTTTTGGGGGGAACCGGGGAAACCCTACCCGGTTCCCCTGACCCGGGTCCGACCCAACGACCCGGGTCGAGACCCGGAAAGAATCGGGAACCCTAGGGTTCCCGATTCGCGGCGCTGAGGAGGAGGACGTGGCGACGGCAACGGCAGCGACGGGGGAAGGGGGGGTAAACGCGGCGGCGGCAGTGGCTACCTGTGCGAGGTGGTGGCGGTGAGCGGCGGCGACGGCGGAGGGTGTGCCTCCCTTCCTCTTCGATTTCTCCCCCTTTCTCTCTCTCTCTCCTGACCGCGAGCGCGGATCTGGGTTTCGCTCGTCACCGGTCTCCCCCGAAGTCTCTCGGAGGGAGATCGGCGAGCTCGCGACCCACCTCCTTTCTCGCGGCTCCTCCCCTCTCTCTTCCTCGGATCTAGGCTTGCGAGTGCTCGGGCCTCCCCTGAAGTCTCTCGGGGGAAGCTTGCGACGCTCGCTAGCTTTCGATCTCTCTCTCTCCGTCGGTGCCCTTGATTCTCGTCGGGAGGTGCCTATTTATAGGCGGAGGGGTGCCGGTCGACGGAGGGGCTCGGCCGCTGGTCTTTGGCTTGCCGACCGGACCACCGCGGCTGAACCGGCGTCCCATCCGCCACCTATCCGCCAGCTGCTCCCTATGCGCGTCGCCGTCCGCTCGTCCATCCGGCATCGCGCCCTCTGCGCGTGTGTTGCAGAGCCGGATGGAGGAGGAAGAAGGAGGGGGAAGGGTTTTGGTCGCGCGGGCCGGGCAGAGAGGGCCCGCGCGAGGGAGAGAGAGCCCAATGGGCTGCTTTTTCTTCTTTTTGTTTTAGTTTTGCTTTTGTTTTGTTTTTTTGTTGTTTTGTTTGTTTATTTATTATCCGAAAGAGATGAAATAAAATAAAATGAACTAAAATAAAGTAAAACCTAATTAAAATGAAAATTTAGGCGTCAACATTTATATGTACATTTGGGGTACATCAACATGTATCCACTTTGGTCATGCGTTTGCATCATATGCAAATAGGCTCGTGACATTAATACAAATTAAATTAAATCTCATTTAATTTAATTTCAAATCGACTCAATTCGATTGCAGTAATTGCAAACACATTTGCAACAATATTTCTCTCTTGTTCCACGTTATCCTGATTGTTTATGGTGTGTGACATCCCTAGGTTCATCACTAAGCTGGTTGTAAGACTTGTACTAACACATTAGTACTCCCAAAAGAATTAATTGTCCCGATTAATCTTTGGGTCCTACAAGCCATGATTAACATCTAGCAATATGTCATGGCTACCCAGATAGTGTGAATGCTTTAAGAACATAATGAACCTGTCGGTTTTGGCTACAGTGTAATTCAATCCCTCTGTCTTACTATGTCCCGATCAAACAAAGACCATGGAATATTTGTCAAGTCATTAATTCGATCATATGCACAAATCTAATTGACATGCATTTTATTTGAGACATAAACAATTTATTCTCAGTTACAACCCCGGCTGAGGATTTCAATGCAGTGTCATAATTAGATCGCATAGGACATCATTATTATACCTTGCATATAACAAGGAGACAAATTCCATATTGCGCACACGTGCAACTTTGTATATAAACAAAATATGACCATAAGGTATAAAGACGGATCAACGGCCCGGCATTACGTGCACCTGTGAACCATAGTTGTTCGACACACAAGTTAACACTGTGCCTCAGGTCTAAGGATTATTTACACAAGACCAAAGCATGAACAATTAGACATTGATTATGCTAAAAGCTTCCATGTCGCTAATCATTCCATATGCATTACGTTCAGTGAACTTGTCTAATACAAACACTTGTGTTCTTAACTCAAGCATCACAATACCTAATGACTTGTGACTCATCATTCCCTTAAGTATCCAATACTTAATGGTGAAGTTATGAACACATGGTCTCAATATGATTATTAATATCCACTCAATAATCCATCGATCGGAAATGATTTAAAGATTTAGTCTAACTATGAACTCGTCATATATATTCTTAACATCTCAAGAATAGGTCTAGTTGTAACTGATCTTATGGAATCATTCATAAATATAAAATAATTGTACAAATGAATGAATACGTCATTGCCATTAATTAAATAATAATAATAATGAAAGTACAACTGAAATCCCTAATATGTAACTATTACATAGTAGCTTTTGGGCATACATCCAACAGAAGGAGGGCAAGATAGATATGATGGACATGAGAGGAGCACAGATGCAGTTCACCAAAGTGATGATGACATAGGTGATGTCACAATCTCTGGATTAGATTAGGAAGTAGCTGAATCAAGTGATGATGATGATGATGATGATGATGAAGGGTTGCCTGTTGAAAATTTTATAAGTGATAACAATGACAGGGAGCTTGTACAGTCAAGAAAACAGCGAATGGATTTTTTGACAGCTAAATTTGTAGCTTTACAAGTAGCCGATGAAGTTTTAAATAGGGCCGAAGGCCCTGCAGATGCTAGTGCTGATGGGAGAACAGTAACAATTCGAATAATATCGAATTAACGCAGCGGAATAAAATAATCTCCCCTCTTGTGTAAACCTAATAGGAATCAATATAGTAGAGTAAAATAAATATCAAGCACGCGAACACAAGATGATTTTTTTGTGTGGAAAACCTCCTCGATGTGAGGAGATAAAAAACCACGGGACCAGAGTCCACCCAAAAATCTTCACTATCAACAAAATTGTTCTTCTCTAGCAAATACTAGAGGTACATAGCAGCAAACACCTCAAGAACATAATTCTTGGCAATAAACATGAACTTCACAAGAGATTAAGGATAAATTTGACCAAAAACGTAGGTTTTAATCAATCCACGAAAAACCTGATGTATGGAAATCAAATCGTTCATATTCGAGAAAATTGCGCCACGAACATGCTGACAAAATTTCAGCTCAATCGAACAACAAATCGACCTCTGATGCTAGCTTGATGTAAATCAGATATTGCCTCAAATCCCAGATTTTCTACTTTCTCTTTTTCTCTTGTTACTATTTCCTTTTGCGGCTGCCACTTTATATATATATATATATATATAGTGAGAAACCCTATTTCCTCATATAACTTATCATATGGGCTCAAGCCCCTTTTTGGGCTTGCAACTCATTGGGCCTCCTCCACATAGGAGTGAACCCAGCTAACAAATCTCCCCCTCACGACAATGTGGAGGGATTCACCATCCCTGCTATTAATTGGCAGTGTTCAAGCTTCTCTCTTGGTAGAGTCTTCGTCATCATATCGGAGCCATTATGATCCGTATGAATTTTCTCAAGTTCCAACAACTTTTCATCTAGAACATCTCTTATCCAATGATATTTAACATCAATATGTTTCGATCTAGAATGAAAAGATGAATTCTTACCAAGATGAATTGCACTTTGATTATCACAAAATAGCACATACCTCTTTTGCTTGAACCTAAGTTCTTCTAAGAACTTTTCATCCATAACATCTCTTTACTAGCTTCAGTCACTGCAATAAATTGAGCTTCGGTTGTAGAAAGTGCAACACACTTCTGCAATCTTGACTTCCATGACACAGCTCCACCGGCAAAAGAAATCAAATAACCAAAAGTAGATTTACGAGTATCAATATCTCTTGCCAAGTCAGAATCTGTGTATCCAACTAACTCAAGTTTCTTGGTCCCGAAACTGAGTTTCAAATTTGAAGTTCCCCGAAGATACCTCATAATCCACTTCACTGCATTCCAGTGCTCTCTGCTTGGATTTGACAAATAGCGACTAACAATGCCAACTGCGTGCGCCAAGTCTGGGCGTGTACATACCATCGCATACATTAAGCTTCCTACAGCTGAGGCATAAGGAACACTTTCCATATCTTTCTTCTCTTTATCAATAGTAGGATTTTGCTTCATATTTAACTTAAAGTGGGTAGCAAGAGGAGTACTAACCACTTTAGCCTTGTCCATGCAAAATTTATGAAGTATCTTCTCGATATATTTCTCTTGCGATAAAAACAAAGTCTTAGCATCTCTGTCTCAGGTAATTCTAATGCCAAGAATCTGCTTCGCCGAGCCCAAGTCTTTCATGGCAAAAGACTTGCTCAACTGTTTCTTCAATAACTCAATTCTTGAAGCATTCCTGCCAACAATCAGCATATCATCAACATAAAGCAAGAGAAAATAAAGTCATCATCAGAAAATTTTTGGACAAACACACAGTTATCCGAGGAAGTCTTCTTATAGCCCTGTTCTGTCATAACTAACAAAAACCTTTTATACCACTGCCTCGGTGCTTGTTTTAGGCCATAGAGACTTTTTCTTCAATTTGCACACATAATCCTCTTTCCCTTTCACTTTAAAACCCTCAGGTTGTTCCATGTATATCTCTTCCTCCAAGTCACCATGTAGGAAGGCTGTTTTAACATCCATTTGCTCAATTTCCAAATCTAGGCTAGTTGCCAAGCCTAGTACCACACGAATAGAAGACATTTTCACTACCGGAGAAAATATATCATCAAAATCAATACATTTTCTCTGACCGAATCCCTTAACAACCAATCTAGCTTTGTACCGTGGTTGTGAAGTGTGTTAATCTTGCTTCAACCTATATACCCACTTGTTCTTCAAAGCTCTTTTACCTTTAGGTAACTTCACCAACTCAAAAGTATGATTATCATAAAATGACTGCATCTCATCTCGCATAGCATCAAACCAATTGATTTTGTTCTCATCTTCTATTGCTCTGCATAGCACTCTGGTTCACCTGCATCAGTCAATAATACATACTCATCTTCAGAACACCTGGTGGAAGGTCGTCGGTCTCTAACAAATCTCCGGACTGGAACATCCAGTGGAACATCTAATTGAGCCTCTGGTTCATGAATAGAATTATCTATTTCAACATGTTCAAGAACATGTGCATTATTTGGAACATTGACTTCCCGCTACTCTTCATGAACCTGTGTAGGAATATTTGTAAGAGGAACTGGATCCAAATCAACCAAATTATCACTAACCTGTGGTGCTGAAATCATCTCTACTTTCTCAATATCCTCTATAGTTTGATCTTCCATAAACACAACGTCTCTGCTTCTTACAATTTTCTTTTCAACCGGATCATAAAATTTGTAGCCAAGCATATCCTGTCCATAGCCAATAAATATGCAATATCGTGTTTTCACATCAAGTTTAGACCTCTCATCTTTGGGAATATGCACAAATGCTTTGCATCCAAAGACACGCAAATAATCATAAGAAACATCTTTGCCTATCCAAACTCTATTAGGAACATCAAACTCTAAAGGAATGCATGGAGTAAGATTTAATACATGCACAATTGTACTTAAAGCCTCACCCCAAAAGGATCCAAATAGCTTTGACTGTGAAAGTAATCATCTTACCTTTTCAACCAATGTAAAGTTCATTCTCTCAGCTAAGCCATTTAACTGAGGCGTCTTGGGAGGTGTCTTTTGATGTCGAATACCTTGTTGTCTGCAATATTCATCAAAAGGTCCAATATACTCTCCCCTGTTATCAGTTCTGATACACTTCAATTTCTTTCCAGTCTGTCTCTCAACTGAAGCCTGAAATTTCTTAAAAGCATCTAATACTTGATCTTTAGTTTTCAAGGTATGAATCCAAATTTTCCTTGAAAAATCATCTATGAAGGTAACAAAATAAAGAGAGCCACCAAGTGATTTTGTTTTCATAGGACCGCAAACATCATAATGCACTAAATCCAGTATACCTGACTTTCTTGATGGAGGGGAGCTTTTAAATGCAACTCTGTTCTATTTTCCTGCTAAACAGTGAGCACACTTTTTTTGAGCCGAACTTTTCAATCCTGAAAGGAGCTTCTTCTTGGCCAATATTGACAAACCCTTCTCACTAATGTGACTAAGCCTCTTATGCCATAACTCAGCTGCATCTTCGCTGTCTACTGTATTAATTTTGTCTGTGGACAACTTTGCCTGCATAATGTACAACGAAGAATATTTTTCACCTCTAGCCACAACAAGAGAACCTTTGGTGAGCTTCCATTGACCATTACTAAAAGTGCTGCAATACCCCTCATCATCCAACTTGCCTGTAGAAATCAAATTAAAGCAGATATCAGGTATATGTTTGACATTATTCAATACTAACCTTGTGCCATTGCTGGTTTCTAGGCACACATCGCCGATGCCTACAGCTTGAGCTAGCCCGTTGTTTCCCATCTTTACAGATCTGAAGTCACCTGACCTGTATGACGTAAAGAAATCCCTATGAGACGTAGCATGAACAGATGCACCACTATAAATTACCCAACTGGTCTCATGAGATACAAAATTCACCACATCACCATCAAACATAATGAGAAAGTCTTCTTTAAGTGCAGCGACGCAATTGTCATCGCTGTCATTGTCACTTTTCTTCTCTTTACCTTTCTCCTTTTGTTTCTCCCTTTTTAACTGGCGATAAAACCTCTGAATATGTCCCTTCTGATGACAATAATGGCACTCAACATTAGCAAATTTATTATATTTACCTCTGCTTTTATCTCGACTTTTATCTCTATTTCTCGGACCTCGAGACTCACCTCTTCCCCTTTTCTCAACAACCAAGGCATGAGATTGTGAAGAGGACGATCCTTGTGTCTTCCTTCTCATCTCTTCATTCAAAATACTACTCTTGGCCAAATCCATGGTAATCGTACCATCCGGGGCAGAATTAGACAAAGATGTTCGGAAAGTCTCCCATGAGTCCGGCAAAGTACCGAGCAACCATAGTGTTTGTATCTCATCATCAAACTTGATTCCCATCGCAGCCAACTGATTTATAATTCCTTGAAAAGAATTTAAATGATTAGTCAAACGGTCTTTTGAGCATATAACTATTCGATCTTATCCCATAAACTGCGTGTATGTGTTTCCTCAATAATATGGTTCAAAACATTATCATTTACCCACTGCCTGATATAACCACACACTTGACGATGAAATATAGACCATTCAGCATCAGTTTTATTCTCTGGTTTTTCCTCAGCAAATACGGGTAAATAAAAATCTTTCACATATAAAAGGTCTTCCATCTTCCCTTTCCAAATATGATAATTTGAACCATTCAGTGTAACCATTCTACTTGTATTCGTTTCCATTGTTTAACACAAGGCAGAAAAATCAAGCAATAACCTGATGCTCTGATACCACTCTGATGGGAGAACAGTAACAATTCGAACAATATCGAATTAACGCAGCGGAATAAAATAATCTCCCCTCTTGTGTAAACCTAATAGGAATCAATATAGTAGAGTAAAATAAATACAAAGCACGCGAACACAAGACGATTTTTTACGTGGAAAACCTCATCGATGTGAGGAGATAAAAAACCACGGGACCGGAGTCCACCCAAAAATCTTCATTATCAACAAAATTGTTCTTCTCTAGCAAATACTAGAGGTACATAGCAGCAAACACCTCAAGAAAATAATTCTTGGCAATACACATGAACTTCACAAGAGATTAAGGATAAATCTGACAAAAAACGCAGGTTTTGATCAATCCACGAAAAACCTGATGTATGGAAATCAAACCATTCAAATTCGAGAAAATTGCGCCACGAACATGCTGACAAAATTTCAGCTCAATCGAACAACGAATCGACCTCCGATGCTAGCTTGATGTAAATCATATATTGCCTCAAACCCCAGATTTTATGCTTTCTCTTTTTCTCTTGTTACTATTTCCTTTTGCGGCTGCCGCTTTATATATATATAGTGAGAAACCCTATTTCCTCATATAACTTATCATATGGGCTCAAGCCCCTTTTTAGGCTTGCAACTCATTGGGCCTCCTCCACATAGGAGTGAACCCAGCTAACAAGTGCTGCTGGTGAGGAGACTGATTATGAAGAAAGCGTCGAGAATGCTATTTCCTAGGATGAGCTTGAAGAAAATGAAGGACTTGTGCATAGAAGGAAAAGTAAGTTTCCTTCTTATGATCCATCCGTTGCCTCTCCTACTTTGTCGGTAGATATGAAATTTCAAGATGTGAAACAATTTAGAGAAGCTATACTGAAGAACTCCATTGCTGCACAGAGGAATATTAACTTCATTAGAAACACTAAGACATTTGTAAAAGCTAGGTGTTCGCAGCAAAATTGTTCATGGAAGATCTATGGCACATTTGTTACGAGAAGTGGATCTTTCCATATTAGAGCCTATCAAGAGGAACATACTTGTTCCATTAATTTTGAAACTAAAAGGGTAACAAGTACATGGTTGTTGAAGCACTTCTTTGAATTGATTAAGCTGATACCTCATATGAATAGTACTCAGTTCAGGATGCTGGTGAAGGAGTAGGTAGGCATCAATATATCCAGGAATCAATGCAAAAGATCGAAGCAAAAGGTGATGAAGATATTCATTGGTCAGTACAGTAGCGAATATGGACAGTTGTGGGATTATGCTTGGGAGTGTAGGCTGCAAAATCCTTCAAGTAGAGTGTATGTAGAGGTCGTGGAGAGACCACTTCCCGATATTAAGACCAAGTTGGATAAGTTCTATGTTTGCTTTGATGCATGCAAACACGGATTTTTATCTGATTATAGACGAATTATAGGATTGGACTGGCGTTTTTTGAAGGGCTTGTGCAAGGGAGAATTGCTGGCTGCAATTGGAAGAGATGCAAACAACCAAATGTTTCCATTGGCTTGGGTTGTTGTGAAGATAGAGAACAAGGACAATTGGTCCTGGTTCCTAAAAAATTTGATGACTGATTTGGAGATAACAAATAGGGCAGGGTGGGCGTTCATGAGTGACCAACAAAAGGTAATATTCGTTTTTTGAAAAATTTGGTCACTTGTTTGCTTTTTGATATCAACATGTCATTTGTTTACATTTTTTATATTTTGAATTATTGCAGAGACTGGTTCAGCCTTAGCTGAGTTGTTGCCTTATGCTGAACATCGAATGTGTGCGCGGCACATATACGCAAATTGGGCAAAGACCTATAAAAGGGACAAGCTACAGTCGCAATTTTGGCAGCTAGCAAAGAGCACGAATATGGCTGACTTTAGGATGGCCAAAGAAGAGCTGCTTCAATTGACAAAGGATGGTTATGATGCACTATTCCAAATAGAACCGAAGCATTGGTGTAGGGTGTTCTTTAGCGAGGAATTCAAGTGCGATAACATTGATAACAACATCTGCGAAGCATTGAATGGGAGGATAATAGATGCCAGATGCAAACCAATTATCTCGATGCTTAAAGACATACGAGTTATGGTCATGACTCGGCTGCACAAACAAAGAGATGAGGCTACAAAGTGGACTAAGCAATGTGGTCTTAGGATTGCTAAGAAATTGGATGACAACTTGGCTGTAAGTAGGTGGTGTCATCCCATTTGGAATAGGGATGAAGGATATGAGATAATGAAGGGTTCCAATAAGTATGTTGTCCATTTAGGTACGAGAAAGTGTTCATGTAGAGCATGTCAACTAAGTGAAATTCCTTGTGCATATGCCATATGTGCAATTCAATTGAAGGGCCACAATATAGAAGACTACATAGATGATTGGTACAAGAAACTAAAATATCTTGCTTCGTATCAATTCATGTTGCAGCCAATCAGAAGTAGCAAATTCTGGGAGCCAACAGATCGCGAAGCACCTCAACCTTTGCCACTAAAGAAGAAATTGGGAAGACCAAAGCAAAAACAAAGAATGACGGAGGGAGAGGTCTTATGTCAGCGTAGGATGAATAGGATAAATGTATTGATAAAGTGCTTAGGGCACAATATTAAGGGCTGTCAATTAAGGAAGCAGCAGGAACAATTGAGGCCAGCTGAAGGGCCTAGTGAAGGGACAGTTGGAGAAGGAGAAACAAAAAGGCAAAGTGAGTCGACTGTTCTTCAGTCGATGACAATAAACCCAGTAAGTTATGACAATTGTGTTTATGTTGCTTTATGGTTTGTTACAAATATGTACATAGATATAAGTGACATGTATGTAATGTTTTTATCTTTGTCATGTTAGGAGAATGACACGTGAAGAATTGGCCGAAGCCCCTACTATACCTGAAACTGAAGGGCCTATTCAAAGAAGGCAAGGTAGAAGACAGCCACCTGAAAGATTGGCAGAAGCCCCTGCTATACCTGAAACTGAAGGGCCTGTTCAAAGAAGGCAAGGTAGAAGACAGCCACCTAAAGGATTGGCCGAAGCCCCTGGTATACCTGAAACTGAATGGCCTGTTCAAAGAAGGCAAGGTAGAAGATAGCCAGCTGCAGGATTGGCTGAAGCAACTGGAGGGCTAGTTAAGTCGACTGTTCTTCAGCAGCAACAGAGAAAAAAATACCCGGTAAGTTCAATAATTTGAGTTTATTTTTCCTTTACGTTCTAATATGGCTTAATGTTATATTTATGATATCCTTTGCCTTTTTCTCAAATTCGAAGAAGGCAAATTAGAGCTCAACTACCAATAGAGGGCCCAACTGAAGGGCCACCACAAGATCCATCACCAAGGTTATCACAAAGGCCACTAGAAGGGTCATCACAAGGGCCACCACCAAAGCCAACCGAAGGTGTCACTAAAGCTGAAAGGCTAAATAGAAAAACAACCAGAAAAAAAGCCAAATCAAGAGCCACCTACAAGAAGGCCATATAAAAGACGCCTAGCTGAAGAATTGGCCAAAGAAATCCCTGCCGTAGCTAAACAGCCACAAGAGCCCAAGAAATCAAATGCGAGAAGAAGAGCCAACCAATCACAAGTACTTGAAAGTGACGCTCCCCTTCGAACAAGAGGGGCTCTTGGGAAGAGGCTAAAACAATATGGTTATAACCTTTATTCAGATGAGCGTTCTGGAACAGTTATTCTTAATATAAGTTTTATAGGCTGTATTTAATTTAATTTATAGTGCAAACTTTTGTTGATAATTGAGTTTTCTTTTTAAAGCCTGAGAGAAGTTCAGAGGTTCTTATCTCTCAAGGCCCAACTCAAGAATCAATGGCTGCGCCACAAAGAAGAAGACATTAGCTACACCAACAAGAAATAAGAGTAAGAAGAACCCAGTTGTAGGTCCATCTGAATCAGTTCAGCCTACAACAGTTGCAGCTCCTTCTGAATCAGTTCAGCCTTAGACAATTGCAGCTCCATCAGAATCAACGCATCCCGAGACAGTTAAAGAATAAGTCTCACGTCCAATTAGAAAAAAGTGCAAGGATTATGAATCAAGTGCAAGGTCCATCAAAAGGAGCACGAATAGGAGGTATTGTGCATATTGATTGATAAAATGTGATGTGATATGGTTTGTGGGGTTGAGGAGTCAGTTGTTTTATTGTGGATGTTTTTTTTTTATTTATTTATAATAGTTTGTCATTGAGTTTGTTGAGTTTGTGAGACTTCTTTTGTCATTGAGTTTGTGATACTTCATTTCAATATCAATGAAACGATCTTGTTGCTTGTCATTTTTGCCTTTTTCATTTTTTTTGATTTTGTTTTTACTTTTACTTATTGTTGCTTTTGGTGGTGGATCTACGGTGGTGACTAGGGTGCTCGTGTGGCTAGTGGTGGCGGGTGAAGCCAGGTGGTGGTGGGTTCATTACGGGGGTTGGGTTGGGGCTTCTTGCCATAGCTAATACTAGTGCAAGAGTACAGTGTGCATAGCCTAGCTTGCACGAGCCCCTTTTGCAACAGACCCACGACTCACCACCAACAGTGGCTGCTAATGGTGGGTCTATGGTGGTGGTTACGTGCTTGTGTGGTACCTAGGATGTTGGTGTTGCTAGTGGTGGTGGCTAGTGGTGACTGCTTATGCCTACTAATGGTGGGTCTATTATATGGGTTGGGTTGAAGGTTTTTGCTGCACCTAGTGCAAGATGTAAGTGTGCAATATGCACATCTTGCACCAGGTAGTGCTAGTGCAAGTTGGTGTAAGGTACCTTACAGTAGTAACTTATGTAGAAGCATACCACCAGCATAGTGGTGGCTGGTGGTGGCTCAAGTGGATGCCTAAGATGCTTGGTGTGGCTGGTGGTGATGGCTGGAGGTCGATGGTGGCCAGTGGTGGGCAGTGGTGGTGGTTGGTAGTAGCCGATGGCAGGTGCAATTTATAGAGAAAATGTACCAAAAAAAAAAAAATGACACTGAACTAATCACATTCTAAAAATCCTAGCACTTAAGTGTTCACTTTTAACCAGAGAAGCTGTTGGTTTATATATTTGCTGCTGGTTTACATTCAATTCAAGTAAAATAGTCATCACAACACATCGACCCAATATACATTCCATCATCACCGATTTATATTTGAGAATAAGCAAAAACATAGTACAAACAATATATCATTCATTCGTTCATTCGTTCCCTTTCCTTGACCTCCCCACAAGTACAAGAAGTAACACATAATACATATAACAGCCTAAAAAAAAAGTTGCCACAACCATTTTGTAGACAACACAACACTTCATCTCATCTTCCAACACAATAAATTACTTTTCATTCAAAACAAGTACATTTCTCCACACATTTACAACTATGGCAGTCGGAGAAACTTCCTCTCATCTTCTTTACATTTCATCATAAAGTAGGATAGACAAAAAAAACAGCAACACAATAAACGCTTAGTAACACTTCCGTGCAATTTTGTCTTTGAAACTTCATTCTTCAAATGGTTAGCAGAAGATGCTTGAGCTTGCATTGAGTCAACATCGTCCAAGTCGTCCACGAGCATAGATGGAGGTTGATGACATCCATCAAGTAGGTCTAATATCACCTCTATGGCTCGGTGAGAGAATTTCACATCGACCCATTTGAAATATTTGCATTTCGACCTTTCTCTGTATCGAGCACATCCATAGAATCTTCTCACGGGATTCGTTCGAGTCCATGATGTTCTTCTTAGACTTGGTAACCCACAAAAACATAAACGCTCGCCTTCTCCTTCACTTCGGCAAGAGAAATTTGAGCCGCTGCTGAAAATCCTGCTCTCCATTTCCAATATTCGATGGTAGAATTTGGGACAAATCGAATTAGGGTTTGGGATTAGGGCTCCAGCGCTTCAATGGAATTTTGCCCAATTTAGGGTTTTAGATTTATGGCAAATGGAGAGACAACGGTGTTTTCGCTGATTCTATTTTGGGCCAACACCCAAAACAACGTCGTTTGGGGTGAATTTGAGCTGACTCAGCTCTTCGGCGAGACACATCAACGAGAAGTATTAATATTTTAATGTCACGTATGATTTCCAGCTAGCTTCGCTGGAGATGGTACTCAGGTGTCCCACTTTTCTTAAAATGTGGCACTTAAGTGTACCTTTCGTAAGTTATAGCACTTAAGTGTCACTTTCTGCCAAGTTATGGCACTTGAAAGGTTCTTTTGCCATTGAATAGGTATACTAGTAATCCAAATATAGAACATTGAAGGGTATTACCAAAACTTTTTGTTATTTTAAGAGAACTAAAAAATTTGGGATTGTTTTATAATAACTATCTGGTTATATTAGAATGACACGCTTATGGGTGATAAACAATCCATTTTTGGGTGAATTTTCACATTATGTGAATGTGTTGTTTCTTGGGCTAGCAAAAACAAATGTGCATAACTCACTCAACTAAGGAATTTGAATGGTTTTTTTAGTAGCAACTAGGAAAGAGGTTGAATAGATTAAGGATTTGTTCTTGGTTATGACATTATGACCTAGTCCTTTACCTCTTATTTCTATATGTTGTGATAGTCATGCCACTTTGGCAAGAGCTTATATTAGCACCTATAATGGTAAGTCTAGACATATTAGTCTGATACATAAATATGTGAGACAATTGATTAAATGTGGTATTATAATAACTGTCTACATGAGGTCAAGTAATAATATAGCCAATCCCTTAATAAAGACTTTACTAAGAGACATGGTATAAATGACCTCACAAGAAATGGAGCTGAAACCCTTTAATTAAAATCACCAGTAATGGTAACTCGACATTATTATAAAACATCACTAGTTACAAGGTTTAATGAATAAAAACAAGTTATTGAATGTGGTTGTTTGATACTGACGTAGCCCTAATATGAGAAGTTAGTATCGTTTGTTATGTTTTGTAAGTTGAATTGAATTCTTAATGAAGTATAGTACAAATTTATAATGTGTTGATAGTAACAAAAACACATGGTAGATATTTTACTTATATGAGCTTAGGAGAAGTGCCACTTCTTACGAAAGTTAGGGTTGTTTTCTAGTGGGCTCATAAAACAGGATCAAGCATAATGCCATAATAGTGATGAGTAATATAGAACTTCTAGCTAAAACAAGATATTAGTGTATGTACAGTATGTCCGATTCTATTGTTTAAAAGTATATGTTTAAAGTCGAGCTACTTCTCACTTTGATAGAGTTTTGAGAAACTTACACTAAGTAAAGGTTTAAGTTGAAAAAGACCTTTGTGTATATATATATTAATCTCATGGAAATTTTGGTTGTATATTTTTAATGTTTTATTTCTATTTTTGTTTTACAAACAAAATGAGGGATTGTTGATAGTTTGCTGGTAAAACAAACTAAAAGGTGCCTTATCTAATAGCGAAAAGATGTGAATGTGTACGTGGACAAGATGCGACACTAACAGACAATCATTTTATTATTGATTTAAAAATTAGATTTATTTTTATAAAAAATTAAACATAGCGTCCCATTTAAATAGTGTCACTGTTCATGAAAGAGTTACGGTTATTATTTCTCCCAACGGTTGTCTATGAAATTCATATACTCTAACGCCATGTAAGAATATTCGAACCAAAAGCTATATCAAACTAAACCTTGAATATTAGAGGTGGAGGGAGATTATATGTATATAAACAACATACAAACCCATACATAGGCGATGCGAGATTATTTACCAAAACTCATTACGATTATTCTCCAACCATATTAATAAGTGAAATTTTATTTTTCAATTAACATTTTGAACAGTTAAAATGCCGCCATAAGTGTGTTTGCATCAAAATCTCAAGAGATCAACAAATTTTTTTTTTTTTTGGCTTTCATTCTCATAACAATTTAGAAAATTACAAAGAAATTCCATACCATTTCAAATGACGTTAAATATTCACGTGTCTCTATGTTTAAAGATTTAGATGCTTAGAATTCCACAGAAGAAAATTTTCAAATATCAAAAGTGAAAAAAGAAAATACAATGTTTAAAAAGTAAAATTCTTTCCGAACACATATGATTACACTATATTAGTAGTCGTAAATTAATTCAAACACGGGGTTGACCACCGAAAGTAGCTATGACTTTTGCATGTTCAAGAACATACCAAATAATATCAAATGTCAAAGGTCGAATATTATATCCTTTATGGAAAATTCTCATCTAGATTCGTGCTAGCTGGAATTTGCCCCTGCATAAATATTAAATTATCGCCATCGTAGCGCGCACTCTACACTTGGACAGCTCAGACATAATAGGGGTTTTACCACCAAGCGTGTTGGACCAGCAAGAATCGCACCCAATGGCCTTTTTGCGTGCTTGTAAGTTTGATACTTTTGCAAGTCAAAATTAATGCGGAAGAGATTGTATCATAGCGGATGCCTTCGGTTAATATCCAGTGCACTTTCTATCGGATTGGTACAGAAGACGGAACACATTGGTGCTTCTAATGCAACCAGATTGGAAGAATATGACATAGTATCCTAGCATAACATGGGTTTCAACATTTTGCACGAGGATGAATGTCGAACTTCAATGGATGATCAAGGCCATCAGTAGTGGGTTAAGGAGACTCCTCAAGGTATCATTTTGGTGACCATATATTACATTTAAATGAAGTGCAACCATAGACATTTTTAAAATAAAAGTCAAATAATATCCACTTTATTTTGTTTAAGGTGCATCGAATAGTTAGTTGTAGAGTTTCACTTTACAAAAATTAATGTTTTGTTTAATATCATAACTTCTGCTCAAAGAAATCTCGATTTCATAAGCCTCTCCCAAATATAATTCGAGGTGCCTTCTTATTTGCCAAGTTGGAGCACTAGACACATGCACCCTGTCTAGACAACGTTCGACACGTCAACGATTGTGATCCCTTCGTTTGGCTATTTAGGCGAGACTGAGGTGGTCGTCCAATTACCATCCCACCTCGTGCCCGCCACACGCCCTCTCTTTCGCTTCTTCCTTTCGGATTCGTCCTCGTTCTGCCGATAGAGATATAGAGAAGGTAAGCTGTCCATTTTCTTTGACTTAATCAAGCTCATATCACTCCCATTCCCTCATTTAGAATGCATCGGTATCATTCCCGGGCGATGAATTAGCTGAGCAGGTTCCATCTCACTGTTTAGGTATGATTAGATACGTTATTTTTAATTCATACTTTCTTTTTTGTTATGAACTCTCATATGCATGATTGAAAATATCGAACCTCTTCTAATCGCTTTAATTTTGTTTTTTCTTAATAATTTGATGTATTCAAACATAGTTGTTCAACTAATCTAATGGATCTACTCAAATCATCCCATTTGCATGCATCAAGTAGAATTATATCTGCATAATAAGGTGTGACCTTAAAGTTATTCTAAGTGAAAAACATACTCTAAATTTCACATGGAATCTTACGATAGGGCATATTTGAGGGGCGACCTGCGATCACTGAACAAATGAACACTGGGCTATTGTCCGGTTGGATTCTCTTGATGATTCTTGTGGGTTGGGCCGTGACGGAGGCCCAAACACCTCCTCCACCTCTGGTGACTGACACGACCTTGTTCCAAGTGGCTGCCTCACTCCAAATGTACGTCGACGAACTCCCACAAATCCCCAAGCTCCTCGGTTACACCATGCGTAACGGTGTGCCTCAACCTGCCAATCTCACCATCGGCATGTACAAGACGACATGGGTACATCTCTCTTCGTTGAGAAAGCATCTTCTATTATTGTTACACCATATCCTAATAGTGACACAAATCAATCACGACCACTTGCAATGTAATAAATATATCTCATCCTATTTGACACTATGTGCGCTATAAATCTCCCTTTTTATTGATTTATTGTCATATATCATTGCTATTCAACGTAACGATTATGTAAAATACATTCTCTTCATTATAGTCAACTTAACTTTCAAAAAAAGATGTGATTATAAAACTCGTCCCTCTCAACTTAAAATTTGTATATGTACTAATAAATTTATAACCTATATGCGTGATTGCTTTCAAGTGACTCGATCAATATAAAACCATCCTTTACTCATTGAATTCATCTTGTTATCAGAAATTCCATCGTGATTTACCCGCCACTACTGTATTTGCATACGGTACATCGGCAGCAAAAGCCACCGTGCCCGGCCCCACCATCGAGGCCATCCAAAATGTGCCTACGTACGTGACGTGGCAGAACTTCCTCCCCCAATCCCACATCCTCCCGTGGGATCCGACCATCCCGACGGCCATCCCCAAGAACGGTGGCGTCCCAACGGTGGTGCACCTGCACGGCGGGATCAGCCCGCCGCAGTCGGATGGCCACCCGTATGCTTGGTTCACCGCCAATTTCGCCGAGACGGGGCCCACGTGGACCCAGCAAACCTACACCTATACGAACGCGCAGCACGCCGGCAACCTCTGGTACCATGACCACGCCGTGGGACTAACGCGCGTCAACCTCTTGGCCGGCCTGATCGCGCCGTACATCATAAGGAACGTCCCCCTGGACGCCCGGTTGAACCTCCCTCTCGGTCCTGAGTTCGATCGGGTCCTCATGATCTTTGATCGAAGCTTCAACACGGACGGTTCACTGTACATGAACTCGACCGGAGTAAACCCCACCATCCATCCTCAGTGGCAGTCGGAGTACTTCGGTGATGCCATCATAGTCAACGGCAAGGCCTGGCCGTACCTCCAGGTCCAGCGCAGAAAGTACAGGTTCCGCATAATCAACACGTCCAATGCCAGGTACTACCGCCTCTCCTTGACCAACAATTTGACTTTCACCCAGATCGGGTCGGATGCGTCTTACCTCCCGAACCCGGTGGGCACCCAGACTGTCCTCCTGGGCCCTTCCGAGGGTGCCGACGTGGTGGTCGACTTCTCGATGACGACAGCAAATGAGACTATCCTAACCAACGACGCACCGTACGCGTATCCGTCCGGCAATCCAGTGGATCAGCTCAACAGCAAGGTCATGAAATTCATCATCCAACCCAGGGCTCCGATCCAAACTGACGATTCCCATGTCCCGCCGAACCTAAAAACTTACCCAGTAGCCTCAAATGCCATCGGCATGGCCAACACCACCCGGTACATTACACTTTACGAGTACCTAACTCCGGCCGGCACTTCGACCCATCTGTATATAAACGGGTTGAGATTTGAGGACCCGGTCACGGAGACTCCGAGAGTTGGGACCACGGAGATCTGGGAGGTGATCAACTTGACGGGGGATAACCACCCGTTTCACATGCACTTGGCTGCGTTCCAGGCCGTGAAGATCCAGCAGCTGGTGGACCTGGACGGGTTCACCTCGTGCATGACGCAGCTGAACGACGCCATTAAGTGCAACATCACAGGCCACGCAACGGGCCCGCTGGTGGACGTGCCGCTCACGGAGAGGACATGGAAGAACGTGGTGAAGATGGCGCCCGGGTACAAGACGACACTCGTGGTGCAGTTCTTCGTAGTCGACGACGCGTACTCAACGTTCCCGTTCGACGCGACTGCAGAGCCTGGTTACGTTTATCACTGCCACGTAAGCTCCGCTTGAATTCAATCATGCATGATCTTTTTCCGACTTTTAAAGCCTTTTACTTCATAGTTCTTTTTCGTTGTTTTCAGAGTAGGTTTTTTGTATTTTTTTTGTATGAAGGCTTGCGATATGATTGACGATCTACACGTGTGCAGATTCTTGATCACGAAGACAATGCAATGATCCGTCCTATGAAGCTCGTTCACTGAAGAAGGGGATCTTGTCCTGCAAAATGTAGCTTTGATTCTCAGGTTGAAGGTTGACTATGATGCAAAATAAATATGCAAAGCCTATAGGGCTCAAGCAGCAAATTTCTCTCTCTTCCATTTAAAAATGTACGCACTGACTGTATCGAGACTTCTCTCGGGAGGTTTTATCTGCAATAATACTCGACGAAGGTATTGGATCTGGTTCATAAGATTGGACTTTTTGCTTTTGTTCAAACGTGCACGAAACACTTTAGTTTTAAAAAGATTAAGGGTTATTGATTGGTGTTTTTGATTATTTTGCTTTCAAGGTATTTAAAACTTTGATTTGCTTATGTCATTTTCAAGTTAAGTGAAAATTCTATGTGCTAAGTTGAGTTGATCCACTTAGTGCTCTTGACTTGATTGGTTGTTGGTTGTTAATTTGTTTTGGCTTTTGTTGTCATGTGTAAGTAAGTTTTAGTGACGATATGTGAAATCTTGTGTTTGTCTGAATTGGATTATTAAATTTGTTACATGCCTATGAGGTGTTTGATGGATTTCTTAAGAGTGTTTGATTGTTTCTCTAAGATGTGATCACAATTTTTTTTTTAGTGTGAACGTGGAAGCAATATTTTTATAATTTGACTAAGTTACCGAATTATTAGTTAGGTGTTATTGATTAATCACATGATTGATTCTTTGCAATGTCGATGTTCACGTTATCGATTATTTGAGTTGTCAATGTTCACAATGTCGATCATTATGAGTTGTCAATGTTACGTTGTTGGTTATATGAGATCGTCTAAGGATACTAAAGTAGGACACCCATTGGAAGGTGTGTGGTTTAGGGACAAACCAAACAAAAGGTGGTGGGCTTGTAACAACCTAGTCCGATAAGGATAGGGAATGATTGCTAGGGCAAGAGGGCCCGAATAAGGAGCGACTCCTAGCAGGCTTCTACAATGGCGAAGGGGGCAGGAATGAGCCAAACTGCGCACTAGAAAAGGGAGAGCATGTTAGGTATGCCTCAGGAGTGTTTATGATGTCTTGTGAGGTTAAATGGATCATGACCAATGACAAGTGTGAAGTTACCTGTGTAAGTGTTGGTGAGCTTCATGACTCGTATGAACTCATCTACATATGAGTACCTATATGAACTCACTTGTGAATGATGGTAAAATTCATGACAAGTATGGAATATGTGTATAGTAGTGGCGAGATTCATGACAAATATGATTTCACTTTTGTGTGTGTGTGTGTGTGTGTGTGTGTGTGGTGGTGAGATGGATAACAAGTATGAACTTGTTTATGTATATTCATGTGTATGGTATTGAACCACTAGGTGATACCAGTGCATCTTATAATATGCCATTCATTGCTTTTGGGTGAATGAATATTTAATGTTGTTAATGGATCTTATTGGCATATCATGACAAAAAAGAAAGAAAGCTTGTTCATGCATACTTAGTTTGTACTGCCTTGAACTCGTGTTATTTGATTGGTGCCAAATTAAGTATTATGACAATCTCCTACCTTAGATCTTGGGATTTCATTTACTAAGCTTCGGCTCACCTCTTATTTTTCAGTATGTAAAAGGGTCCCTTTGGATATATCGATGGAACCCCTAAGTTGGATGGTAGTTTGATTAGGGAATAATAAGAGAGTAGTAGTACTAGTGGGCCCATGACCCATAAGTCCCAAGACTAGTCGTGGTGATAATAATAAGTACTAATTTTGTATAAAGAAAAAGAAGTATATATTAAACTCGTGCGACTTTCTTGTATGATATATGGTGATGTATTTTGTAGTGCTTCCACATGCTTAATTATAGTTATAAGTATAAATGAAAAAGACACGTGTAGCGCATGACATACCTGGAGCATCACAGTCTCACTCTTTGAGCTAACTTTTGGGATGAAAGAAGCCCAAGACCATCCAACACTTATGCTCACATGAGGTGGAGGGGGAGATTGTTGGTTGGGTCCACTTATGTTGGGCCTAGCTAACATTAATAAAAGAAAGAAAAAAAGTCATAAGTTTTTTTTTTTTAAAAAAGCAAAATAAAAGAAAATATTTGCTGCGTGCATGTGCCCAAGAAAGTGAGGAGAGAGAGAAAATCAACTTGTCTTCACCTAGAGCACTCACAAAGATAAAAGAAAGGGCATGTCGCGACCTACCCCTTAAGGGAGGGAATAGGTTTATCAGTATCATCTAAAGGATAAGCTTATAGCCCATGATTAGACACAGGCTCTCCCAAACCCATATCTTGCACAACATTGGATGTTCAGATTGAAAGTATGAAAATTTTCTAAAGAATAAGTTGCTACTAGCCTATTGGGGTTAGTTAGAAATCAAGTGAGGTATGAGAGTATACCTTACTTCCTACCCAACCAGAGAAATCTAGAGTCAGGGACTTGATTACACTAATTAATCAATTAGTGTCGTTTCAGTACTTAATCTTGTTCATTTTTAAAAAATAGATTTTTGTCAAATAGTTTGGATCAATTTTAGGCTTATCGACTAACATATGAGGTGATCATGCAAATACGCAATTATTAACATAATAATAGGCCACCAAAGAAAGAATTAAATAGATTGCATGGGACAAAAGACCTAACATTAATGAAAAAGATGAATGCCAATCCTGACTAGACTAATCAGAGTCACAAACAACGAAAGCATGCGAATAGGGGTAATTTTCTTTTAGGACAGTTAAAACTTTAAGGTAGAGCCTTAAGGGCTTACTCAATTTTTTAGTAAAATTTTAGAGTTAAGAAGTCTCCATTTGTTTTTTCTTTTTTTAAACTTAAGAAGTATATATATTAGCTTTTTCCAAGGAATTATGACTTATTCAGGGATTTTTTAAATTTTGAAATCTTTGATATATTTTTTAATATTTTATATTATTATATTCGTGAAAATGGGTTTGGACCAGGTAAACCTGATCACCCAACCCAAACCTAGATTCAACCTTGTCGGATTCAAAAAGAAAAGAAGCTTTTTAATTTTTAATTTTTTAATGATTTTTCTATTTTTCTGTTTTTTTTTTCTTTTATCTTCTTCTCTGTTTTGTTTTTTTTTCCCTGCACTATCTTCTCCTTCACTCCTTCTTCACCAATTGTCTCCCTCCAAAGTCTTTTCCTCCCTTTTGTTTTTTTTTTCATTTCTTTTCATTATCCCTTTTTATTTCTTTCTCTTTTCTTTTCTTTTTATTTTTCTCTTCCCCTTCTCTGGTCTTCTTCTCCAAATGCCTCCTCCTTGCCCCAAGCCTCCTCCTTTTGCACCATATATCAACACCAGCAGGAGCAATCGATGTCGACCGTCAAACCACCACTGTCCATCGGGTCAACCTCCATTGGCCACCTACTCCAACAGTCGTTCGAACCGCCGATCACCCTCTACGGCTCAAAAATGAGCTTATCTATTCTATGACTTCCAACGAATGTGTTTTCAACAAGATAGATAGGGCAATAGCAACAACAGAAGTGAGAAACATCGATTAAAAGAAGCAAACTCAAACTAGAGCAACATTAGAGAAATGGTCATGAGTTCATTGATTGACCATTTAGTGTTATGTGTGTTGTAAGAGTTTTTTAAATGGACATGCTTTTATGGGAGAGTGTTCGGGATATAGTATACAAGAAATGATTTTGATATCCCAATCTCAAGATTTTTCAACTGAGTTACAATGTCCCACATCTTCATGATGTGCTCTTACACACCTCTTACAGTGGTAAGTTTCAATGATAATAACTTCATAATCAGGATCATGGCTTGCGCCTTCTTTGAAGACTCAAATTGTGCATCAATAGTCTCCAGCAATTCATTGGCATTGTTATGCTGAAAGACTGAACCATGGATACTAGCAAAAAGTTTTGTCTTTATATACATCACACTGAGGCGATTGGATAGCTCCTATTGTTTATAAAGGGTATACTCAGCTTGAGTGCTATCCTTAGTAGGTTCAAGTGGTCCATTTGACCGCAAGGTATAATCAAGATCCATGCACCCCAATTGGAGAAAAATTAATTCCCTCCATTCTTTATAGTTATTTCCATTATGCTCGAGAACAATTATACCGGAACTAATCGTAGGTGGTAAGACTGCATCATAAGCAAAAAAAAGAAAAAAAAAACTTATGTATCAATATATTTGAGGCAAATAAACTTAAATTATATTTTACCAATGTAAAATATGTTATTCTAAAATATGTTATCAAAAATTGTCTGTGGGCTAAATTTCTAATTTAAATAGATTCATAACTACTTCATGATGAAACTGTCAAATTTTATTCCTTCCTTACTCCCTGTGGGCAAATTAAAAAAGATAAAATAATATTTCATTCTAATTAATCACATTCACATATTGAAAATTCCTATAGGATAAAATTCATAATATTAATATAACTAATCACAATTAGTGTCTTTGACTATATGTCATCCAAAGGCTCTTAATGTATATAATTTAATATAATCAAAGATGTTGTGGCTAATCTTTAATTAATTAAATATATACGGATCATTAGACATTTAATTTCACGAGAAAATATTCATAAAATTTAATGTAAGGGCAAAACAGTAAAATCACATGCAAAAGGGTAAAACCGGAATTTTATACTCAAGGGTGGAATTGGAATTTCACTTGTAAGGGGTAAAACATGAATTTTATGCCTAGAAGGGCAAAACCATAAATTTGTACGCCCAACAGGTGCAAAATCAAAATTTTATGCAGCCACGGCAAAACTGCAATTTTTGTTAATTTGGCAGGGTAAGATCGTAATTTAGTTGGCAGATGACAAAATCTGAATTCTATGAAAAGCAGAGGGAAAAAATGGAGAAACCACACGTCGCGTGTGTTGTTCCCCCCTCACACACCCATTGCACTCGCTCCATGCGCTCAGGTGCATGCGATGCAGGCACCTACTTCATGCTCTCAAGTGCATGCGATACACACGCTCGAGGCCTTCTCTTTGGGCTTTTCTTCTTCTATCGCGATCAGCTCCATTCCGCCACCTGGGTCTCCTTCCACAGCCCATGTTCAACCAAATTGATCGAAGGGTTTCGTAGAAAACGTCGGGACGAACGTATAATTTCAAGATTCGGCAAAAACGACCAACAAATTGACCAAAATTAAGCTTGAAACGATTTGCCTTAAAACCCTAACCACCAAAAGTTTCACTGCTCAATTAACCTCCGAAGATTAGTAATATGCCGAATATTTGAAGAGTTTTTCTTCCTAATGGTGATGTGACCATCCATATCCATTATCGTGTGGTGAGTTGCCCGAATTTGGCTGGAATTTGAAATTTCGTTCAAAACCACAAAAAATCCAAATTTTATCCATACATAAATTCAGCAAAAACATACAAAAATTCCAAAATTTTCACCAAGGCAGAAATTATAAACATGCTCTAATACCAATTGTAAGACCAAATCCAAAATTAAAACTTGATGATCTTGATCTATCATTCTCAAACAAATACGTGCATAATTCGGGATATATTTGTAGAAACGTAAAGAATTGATATACCTCCAATCATTGATGAAAATCTGCAACTATGGAAAATCCCCAAACCTTGAACGGATGCACGGAGCGTGATCGATCTACAAATATAGAATTACCATATATGTACATCTTATTCCACTAACTAATACCCCTCAAACGTGATGGTGTGTTTTCTGTGATAATGGAGTTTGAACTAGACAGCCTAACGTTTTATTCCATTTCTTACGTTATCAATATCTTCCATCAAGACCGTTATGGTAACATATTAACGGGCAAATATCACGTAATAAACACGGATAATAAATTGGGCAATAAATAAGAATTAATTGGAAAATACAACATTGGGATCACATTTAGAATAATAAAAAATATTATAACACCCAAATGGTCTATCTTGTGGTCAAATCTTCTCTCTTCAGTCATTAATTGATCACATGCCCAGTAACCCTTTCTTGCCAAGAACCACATACATACTCATACCATATCTTCTCTTTGCAGAAGAACCTATTTTTTGTGTCTTTCCTTTTTGTGGCCTAGAATTATAAAGGATATTCCCTCTTAATTTCCAAATTTGAATAAGAATTGAATCTCACCTTGTTAGGACCTCAGCCACAATAGGTTTTCAATGGGCTTAGCCAAATTTCATGTCTCTACAGGTTTCATCCAGATAATTCAATCATGTTCAAAGCCTTCCTACTTAAGTCCATTAACTTTGGTCCAATTAGAATACAGTTTATGTGGTCTTTATCACAATGCTCATAATATCTATATGCAATTTAACGATATTTTTGTTAGGGGCCATTGATCAATCCCTAAGTTTTTATACAATAAATTAGTCGTCAAGATTTAGGTGTCAATATGCTATAATAACGACCGTGCATAGTCTAGCCATTGAAGTACTTCAAGGTGTCCCCACTTTGGCGACGTGGCTCAATTTTCTCCCTAGATCCCACATCCTCTTGTGGGTTCCAATGTTCACCACGGCCATCCCCAAGCACAATGGCGTCCCACCAATCATCCATCTTCACAATGGGGTTCACTCACCAAACTCGGTCCTTGCATTTTACGTGAGCGGTCCAAAGGGGACTCACAAGACCTACACATACCCGAACATGCAACCTGTCGAAAATATTTGAGAAAATATTAGATAGAGCTCTAAGTCCAACATGTCAAAATCCCAATTCATTCACCTTGCAACATGTGTCGTATGCAAGCCCACCTGTCAATCATGGTCTCTCCCTCCCTTACTGTCTTCCTCTCTTCACGGTCTTCCTCTTTGTCTCTCTCCTCTGCCTACCCCACTTTCCCTTCTTCGACCTCAACCTCGAGCGTGACCTCAAACCCCTCATCGTCGCCTCCGCCATGTCGCCTCGATCTTCACCCGCTCCTTTTCCGATCTCTAGTGGCGCTGCGTCCTGTCCAACTCCTTTCGCGCTCTTTGCGTTTGCCCCCTGTCAACCAGGAGGTCCTACACCGTGTTGACGAACCACACCAATGCCTATGTCGACCCTGGTTGACCTCAAATCAAGCTAAGCTCTAGATCACAAAATTAGGACTTGCTCAACCTCAGATCCAAAATCTAAGGTTCAAGTTCGCCAGTCAAGCTCGAGCTCAATGATGAAGGACTAAAACAGCGGCGAGGTGGTGGACTTAGACAGTAGTGAGGTGGTGATGGTAGTGGAAGGGGACGAATGTTTGTTGTTTGTCCCCGTCAGAGTAAAAG
Source organism: Eucalyptus pauciflora (assembly GCA_007663325.1). Taxonomy (NCBI): domain Eukaryota; kingdom Viridiplantae; phylum Streptophyta; class Magnoliopsida; order Myrtales; family Myrtaceae; genus Eucalyptus; species Eucalyptus pauciflora. The sequence goes on from VMYD01000077.1 coordinate 2,232,033, forward strand.
GGAAAAAGAAGAAAAAATAAAGGAAAGAGAGAGAAGAGACAGTGAGGGTGGAGAGGGGTTCTAGCACAGTGGGCCTAGCCAACACGTGTCACCCAATGAATGAATTGAGATTTTGACATGTTGGACTCAAAACTCTACCTAATGTTTTGTCAAAATCTTTGGTACGCTGAGTACACGCTCAGCCCAACACGTGTCAGCTTTCGAGCCATTCTGATTAGTGCCTACACAGTCTGTGATCCATCGTTGGATGTGAAGCTTGATCTATTGTCGGGGCTCGATTTCGACTATCATTTGGTGGTGTTTGACCGAAGTTTCATCAAGGACAAATCGTGAATTCCATTAGTGACAACCCCATGCAACCGCAGTGGCAGCTGGAGTACTTTGGCGATGCCATCATAGTCGACGGTTTGCCCTATCTCGAGTTCCAACGTAGAAAATACAAATTCTACATAATCAACTCCCTTAACACATGCAACTACAAATTCTCATTGACCGGGGGCTTGTCATTCATCATGGACATCGAAGATTCATCCTATTTGCCGTTACTGGTGATCATTAAATCGATTCTCTTAGCTCCATCGGAAACCGCCATGTTATCATTGACTTCTCTACGACAGAGGCAAAAGAAGTAATGCTCAAGAACGGCGCTCCATACCTTTAGCCTGGCGGCAGTTTGGTTGACAAGCTGAACAGGGAGGTAATGAAGTTGTGGTATTGTCAAGAACCCTAACCCGCCGGATAGATCCCATGTACCCCCATCTTTGAAGGTCGACTCAACGATTTAAAAACCAACTGTTAAAAGTTATTCACTTAAATTGTATGGAATGTCGATGCATGGATCGGATGCGTGGGATTCTTATCACACGTAAGATCAATCATTATTTCCTTAATCATTCAATGCAATCAATCAAATGATCCTTTCATAGGCACATAGTGTTGTATGAATATCTAAGGGCAACCTAAGATGCAACCCATTGGTACATTAACGAGAAGACAAATCTGGCGACCGAGACTCCTAAAAACTAATAGCACCGAGATTTGGAGGTGATCAACTTGATGGTGGACAAATAAACCTATCAAAATGGGTTTATGATATAGAGCAAGATGGACAAGTCCAGGCCGATTCATCGCTCGCCTGCCCACCCATAAGATAACTAGCCCGACTACGTTGGGATAATAAATTTGATACCCCTTCAAATGATCTAGGTAAGATCGAAGTAACGCCGATCGGTTCCAAATTCCAACTTATTTAATGTTAGATTATATGACCTTACTTCTACAGGACAACCCAAATCTTAAGATAGTTCAAGCTATATTCACATCCAGTTCATAACTCAAAAGAAGGTAATAGAACAATTTTGGTAGGAACACGGTTTTGTTTGTGAAAGGATGCTTTCAAAGCGTCACCTCATAGAAAATCAGGTCAATTAGTCATACTAATCATACTCATCATCACGTCCATTAAGGTGCGATTGCGTCCTTCAACCACACCATTTTATTTAGGATTTTCGAGCATAGTAAACTGAGTTAATATCCCAAAATCCTCCAAGTATATGCTATCTAACATCACCATGCCTACCAAAATACTCATCACCATGGTCAGATCTAGCAACGTTTATGACTTATCCCAATTGTTTCTCAATTTCAATTCGAAAAAAATGTTGAACTTATCAAGAGATTCTGACTTTTCCTTAATCAAGTACAAAAGAAATAGTCATCAATGAATATGTTGAAATAAAAATTTCTACACAACGTTACCATATATGGTCCACTAATATTAATGTAAATGACCTCCAACAGGTCTAAACTTTGTACTGTAGTTTAATTATTTATCTTAGTCATCTTACATCTACAACAATCTACGCAAGTCCTTAAGAAACTTTTAACTGTACACATGATGTTAGCTTTATCAGCCTTTCTACTTTTTCTCTAGAGATGCAACCAAAATGTTTATGCCACAATGTATAAGAATGTTCCTTAGATAAAAATCTTTTAAAAACAACTTTTTCAGCTGTATAAGTGACGTATAAATCATTAGGAGATAAACACAATCTATACAATCCATTAGACATATTGCAACATCCAACCTTATTTGAATTAAAGAACATAGAAAAAACATTGCTCTTTATTTCAAGAAAGTAGACACACGTGTTCAAACATGATATAGAAACTAAGTTTCGTCTCAAAGAAAGTACAAAAATTGTGTTTCTTAGTATCAAATTAAAATCAGAATCTAGAATTAAAATGATATCTCCCACAAACTCAATGTCGACTTTATCCTTGTTTCCCACGGTGAGCTATGATTCATCCTGATTTGGTTTCCTTTGATTTATGAATCCTTGTATGGTAAACGTAACATGATTTGTTGCATCACTATCTAGCCACCATAAAATGGACGAGGCTATCAATAGAAATTAGATTCATAAACGAATGTCAAAAAATTATTAACTGTAGGCTCACGCTTGGACAACCAAGTTTTATACATTTGCTATAGTCTATATTTATGTGACCTTTCTTTTAAAAAAAGAAGTAACGGTCACCAATCCTTCTTGAAAGATTCTATCTTAAGACCCAAACTATTAGAATGACCGGTAGTTTCATGAGTTCCTTTATGAGTACGATTTTAGGACTTCATATCTACCATCCTTAGAATGTGATCCCTAATTTTACTAGAACCATCATACCTTATAGTAAAGAGTCCTTGCAAATGTGTCCCAATCTCGGCATGAGATAGGCACAGTTTCAAGCCACTAAAGCTTCCATCATTTGTCTAGCAGTGCAATCAGTTGGCAAACTACTCTACAGGTGTTCATGAATGGATCCCTTCATCGATAACAAGCAAACCCAATTGCTCTTTTCCTAAATTAGTAAAATGTACTTTATGTGGAATATTCGCCAGCTCCATCGCAAACAATAAATCCTCTTTCCATGAATCTCAATCTTAATGGAGATGTCGTTTGCAATAAATGTGACTAGATAACAAGTAATGTATACAATTAACATCATGTGAGCACTGTGTAACTTGAAATCATACAAATACATATCTAAAGAGTTACATACATCATCATATAATCACTTTTGGGTAGAATATATGACATGCAATTGTTGAAAAAACTCCTACCAGGTTTTGAAGTTGACAGAACTTTCTTGTTCTTATCCTTATTTTGAATAATAGTAGATATTTGAAGTTATATCAAACTCTTGTCAAAGTCTATTCGTTCTAGAAGTCTTTCCCACTCTGATGCAATTCAACGAAGATATAATCATACTCAGATTTATTGATCTTGCGACAAGGATTCAGTATGAACATAATAGGGATTTATTCTTTAATATTTGGCTTTCTATCAAAGAATCTCACTTACATTTTATAAATACATTAATGGAATCAATCACGAATTGATGAAATCAATCAAAAGACAAGTTCTTTTTTGGAAAGCATCTAGTTATGGAAACCTAGATTATGATTGTATGAGCGACCATAATCAACATATTTTCATTTCAATCTTCAAATGGCAACAAGATTTCCTTAATCGATTATGTCCAACAGATTTCCTTAATCGATTTTGTCTAACGGATTGATTGGAAGAAATTCCTTTGAAGAATGCCAAGTGCTAGTAAGGCGTGAAGGAGTATTTAAGGATGTCATTCAGTCTATTTGAGGAAGAGCGTGAAAATTGAAATTTCAAAGTTTGAAATATTTCCAACCACTTGGTCTTCAATGATTGCTCTTACAAATTGTATTCAAAAGAGAAAATCACAAGAAGAGTGACTTAATGAGGGGAAATGAAACCTTCCACTAAGTGTTTGCACTCGAAATATTGTACTTCTCTGTTGATACTTTAGTGAATTTCAGCTAGAAGGCTGCCGGCGTGAGAGAGTGGACGTAGGCTTAATCCAAGCCGAATCACTATAAATTTTGTATGCAATTTTCTCTTCCCTTAACTCTTTTCAGTGTTATCTGTTACACCCTTTTTTAAGTATCACAAAAACTATTTCATCTCTCACCTAATTCTGAATTTTCACCAGAAGATGGCTCATGTAATCAGATTCTGATCTTTTTTCAGATTTTACTTGCAACTTATTTTGCATTTATTTGTCAATACTTCTTTTAAACACCTATTCAACCCCTCTAAGAGTTCGTACTAGTTTCTTCAATTGGTATCAGAGCCCTATGCTCTTCTGTTGAAGTGTTTATACTTCTAAGTTAAAGATATTCTATGACTAGTTATTTAGCACCAAGACTCATGGAGGGGCAGCCTTATTTTGATGGAAATGAATACAATGTATAGAAGAATAAAATGAAGGCATTCTTGAGATCTAGAAATCTTTTGGAATGGGATGTTATAGAAAGATGAACCAACCCAAAGGCAGCGTCAGCATTTAATAAAGGAAAATAAGTCTAAGATAAGGATGCTGAGGAATCCAATCAAGTAGAAATTACCAAGAGACAAGCTCTTAATATTAAAGCTATCTATTCTTTATACTGAATATAACAAAATTTCTTCATGTGAAATAGTTAAAGAAGTCTGGGATAGACTACATGTCACCTATGAAGGAACAGATCATATAAATGAGACAAAAATAAATATTTTACTTGGCCAATATGAATTCTTCATAATTAAGCCTATAGAGTCTATTGGAGATATATTCAATCCATTTACAGAAATTGTAAATGGGTTGGCATATCAAGGTCAACTAATTTATGCTCCAATGAAGATCAACAAACTTCTTCGAGGACTTTCAAAAGACTAGAACCATGTGAAAATATCAATCCGAGAGACACAAAGAATCTTGCATCTTTCTATTGATGAGCTGATAAGCACTCTTCAATCATAAAAAGTGAAATAGATCAATGATGAAGAGGATCCAAAAGGTAAGAAATCAATTGCGCTTAAGTCTAATGTTGATTCTGATGATACGGACACAAATAATGATATGGACAATGAGGAGCTAGCTCTCATGATAAAGAAATTGAGGAAATTGAATAGGAAATGAAAAAAAAAAATTGAATTGGAAAAAGCAAAGCAAACAAAATTTCCAGAAAAGATCAATGGAAGATGTTGAATCTAGCAAGGATGCGATATGCTTTGAGTGCAAGAAGAACGGACACATTAAGCCTAACTATCCCTTGTTGAAAAAGAAGAAAGATAAGTATGAAAAATACAAGAAAACTCTAAAAGCAAAAACCTAGAGTGACACATAATGTGAGGAAAGTAAAGAGGAGTTTGCAAATATCTGTCTGATGACTCACTTAGAATCAAACTCATAATCAAAATCAGACTTTCACACGAACTCATAATCTGACAAGGAAATCGAGGTAAGTCATTCAAAAATTCCTATTAAAGTTTTTAAGTATATAGATGAACTTTACTTAAATCTCAAATCCAATCTTAAAAGAATCTCCGAATTAAAGAATGAAAATTTAAAACTCGGGCAACAAGATAATTCTTAAAGAGAAAAGTTTGAGAATCTAAAATTTAATTTTGATGATTTGAAAGAAAATACAGATTCTCTTTCAAAAGAAAATGAATGTTTGAAAAATGAGATTTCAGATATTACTACAAAGTTCTCTAAAGGATAAAAAAAACTTTAGAGAAAATCCTTTTTACTCAAATACCCTATTATAACACATTTGGTTTGGGTTTGAGTAAAGAAAGTACTCTTTTGATCGATTTTCCTAAAGTTAATAAGAGACTTAAACAAAGACCTCCAAAATCTTCTTATAAAAATCATTTCAATAAGTTTTTGTAAAACCTGTTAGTTGGAGTGCTTTTAAATGGTTTAAGTGTAATAGCTCATGATATTTTGAGAATTAATATCCTAAAGTTTGGAGACTTATTAAGAATGATTAGGAAAACGCTGTTTTTAAAACTAACTCGACAGAACCCAAGAAAATTTAGGTACCAAATAAAGTTTGAGATTTCTTTTTTACTGCAGGTTACTGTTAAGAGGAAAAACAAATGGTACTTGGACAATGGTTGTTCAAGACATATGACTGGAGATTCAAGCAATTTTGTAAAACTGAAAAAACAAAAAGGAAAAAATATTTCGTTTGGTGGGAATAGCAAAGGAAAAATTATTGGACATACAATAGTGATGATTGAAAGTTTCATCATCCACAATATTTCCTTGGTGAAAGGTTTGAATTACAATCTTCTAAACATAAACCAGCTATGTGATACAAGATTCAGAATTAATTTCCAAGAAGATGTTTGTTTTAGAGTTAGTTGAGACTTCTCTCAGACTTTCACTGGGCGAAGACATGACAATATTTATCTTATAGACATAAGTTCAGAGAGCACTCAATGTCTTATCTCAATTCAAGATGAAGTAAATCTCTAACATCGCACATGTGAGTATGAAACAGATTGCTAAACTATCGTCTAAAAAGCTAGTTCGTGGTCTTCCCAGAATGATATACCAAAAGTCTAAGTTGTGTACTCAATGTATCTTGGGAAAATAGGTTAGAAGTACATTTAAACATATAAATCAAGTTTCCACTAATCGTGTCTTGCAGCTTCTTCACATGGATCTTTTCAAGCCAACTAGAATACAAAGCATTGGTGGTAAGAAATATTATTTGATAGTTGTGGATGATTATTTAAGATTCACGTGGATTTTCTTCTTGGCAGATAAAGCAAAAACCTTCTCGTATTTTTTAAAGTTTGCTAAGTAGGTTCGGAATGAGAAAGGTTATGCCATTTCAAATATAAAGACTGATCATGGGGGAGAATTTGAAAATCAAGACTTTGCAAATTTTTGTAATGAGAATGGTCTACAACATGTTTTCTCCTCTCCATACATGTCTAAAACAAGTTGTAGAAATGAAAAATAGGTCTTGACAGGAGATGGCCAGAACTCTGCTAATAGAAAGTAAAGTCTCTTCTCGTTTTTGGGCAGAAGCAGTTCCTACTGCCTATTATATAATTAACAGGGTATTTTTAAAGCCCATATTAGAGAAAACTCCCTATGAAGTTTACAAAGGAAAAAAGCCATATATCTTTTATTTTCATGTATTTGGTTGCAAGTATTTTATTTTGAAGAATGGAAATGATCAGCCCGGGAAATTTGAAGAAAGACCAGATGAAAGAATATTTATTGGCTATTATACTTCAAACAAAGCTTATAGGGTCTTCAACAAAAATACACAGACTGTCGAAGAATCCATGAATGTCAGATTTCAAAAAAATGTCCAAAATTAACAAGATCAAACTCAACTTGAAAAGTCTAAACTAGTTTCAAACTTAATGAAGTCTAAATCACCTGAAGAACCTCAATCATATGTTGATCAAGTCAAGCAGAAGAAAAGTCAAAAGAATCAAAGAAAATAAACATTCAGCAAACCCTTGCAGAAAGTGACAAAATCCAACAGTAACTGAAAACACAAATCAAGCCATCTTAAAGAGCTCATTATTGGCAATATAGAAGAAGGGATTTTACTAGATTCAAAGTAAAGGGAGACTCAAGTGATCTGGCTAGTTGTAAAGTTGACAGGAAAAACACTTCAAGAACGTGCAACTCTTGGGACAAATGTTAGTGTTCTGGTTCTCAAAGAAGCATAACACTATGGCACTCTCAACGACAGAAGCATAATATGTTGCTGTTCACAAATTCTTTCGATCATACAACAACTAAAGGACTTTGGAATAGAAGAACCTTGCACTGAAATCATATGTGACAACATAAGTGCGATCAATCTCACCAAAAATCCTATTCTCCATTCAATGGTAAAGCATATCGAAATCCATCATCATTTCATAAGAGACCATGTGCAAGATGGCGAAATCAATGTTCAATTCATTGATTCGAAAAATCAACTGGCAAATATTTTCACCAAGCCACTGGAGAAATGATCATTTGAGGTCATTCGTGAGAAGCTGAATATTACTCTTGTATCTGGTTAAAGTTTATGAACAAGCAGTCTCATCAGTTCAATCTATGGTAGGAACATCCTTCTGAAAGCCCTTTCAGACTTAGATAGTTATATTTCAAATTTTGGCGCATAAGTTTCTTTCCTTCTTGAACGGGTATGATTGTTCTCGAATTATTACTTGCCTTATATATTTTTGGAAATTGTTATATCTCTTTTGATTTTTCGAAATTAATATTTCAAAAATTATTGATAGTTACGTTTTAAATGTTTTTGAAAATGGAAGTTTTGTTTTTCTTTTGTTCCTATTCAATTGCTCTTACATTCTCTGTAAATTTTCTCATTCAATCACTCTCGAACATGTCATCAAAATCCTCAAAATCCATTTCAATGTCTTATTAGAGGAAATCTTCTCGCATTACTAGTCGCAGGCCTCGGTTTGTCCCAAAAGGTTTGATGCATTTTGATCTGATCGGGGATGAATTACCTTGAAACACAAATCGACAATCAGTGGAGGAAGAGGTTACTCAAAAAGAGACTCCTATTTCGATAAGAAAGCCCGAGGTATTTCTCAAACATTATGAGTTTCTAAAACAGGGAGGAAGTCCCATGGATTTCATAAATTCGTTCTTGAAAGAAAATGGCTATGGGAACAAAACATTGTTTTTGAGAGCCATGGAAAACTTAGGACTAGTAGAGGCTGAAAGAGCAAAAATTGAATTTTCAAAATTTCCTATTGATTCTCGTTTTGGTACAAAGGGTCAGACTAATAATAAGAAGGAAGATGATGATGAGAAGGTGTTAAAAAATTTCCAACCCAAAATGGGTGTTGCTGCAAAAATCGCTGAAGCAAAAGGGAAGTTGTTTCGATCAAAGGACCGTAAGATAGCCTACACACAAATACTGGACAGAGGGGTCATCAACCCTCAAAAAGTAGATTTTGATTTCCTGGATTCCATCTGGGTGAATTTGCGAGAAAAGTTTGTCAAGCTTCAGATAGAGAGGTTTTGTATGGAGTCATCTGATGCTTATCCCGAATTGACTACTTACTTCAATTCTAACATGTCTATTCTAGATCCCACTCATGTTCAATTCACTGTGAATGATAAAGTTTTTTTTATGTTGATGTTAATTTGTTAGCTGATATTCTAGGAGTAGAAATGAGTGGATTTTTGCCTATCAATGTGTCCAACGAAGAAGTCACCAAGTTTTTTATGAAAGACAGGATTCCTAGGGGAAGCATTACTTACTCTAGGATGTCTGCTTTTAATATTTTACTCCACAAGATCGTCATCAATTGCATCAAACCCAAGGCAACTTCCAAAACGGATGTCTCCATATTCAAGGCAAAAATGATGTGGGCCATCTACAATGGAGTTGTTTTCTCACTCCCTCACACAATTCTACTACACATGTACAAAACTGTCATGAAGGAAAAGAGACAACTTCCATATACAACATTGGTAACCAGACTTTTCCAACACTTTTAGATTCAACCGACATCTAATTTTTGCTCCAAAACCATTTTTCCCATGCAAATTGGACTCAAAATGATTTCAAAAATGAGATTAAAAGATCTCTCTAGAGCCTTGAAACTTTTGAAGAATTAATTTGCTAGCAAAGTTAAGATAGGATCTGCGGCTAAAAACAAGGACAAAGGGAAAAGCGTTGTCTCGCGAACTCCAAAAAGAAAATGACCTATTCTTCTTCTACAAGATGAAGAAGAGGAAGAAGAGGAAGATGATGAAGACAAGATTGTCTCAGATATTGTGGCAAATATTGCCATGCGTGATCCTCTTGGTGGCATAGCCAATTCTGAAGAAGAAGAAGAAGAAGAAGAAGAAGAAGAAGAAGAAGAAGAAGAAGAAGAAGAAGAAGAAGAAGAAGAGGATGAGAGCGAGAAAGAACCAGAAGAAGAAAATGATGAAGAAGAAACTGGAGTAAAAGAGAGTGAGGAGGATAACTCAGATGATGAAGAAAAAGATGCAAATCTAAACAAGGGGCAACAGCATTATGACAAGGAAGGAGAAGATACAAGAAAAGTTCATGCAGGATATGCTGGAGAGAAGGGAACTAGTCAACAACCCAGTGTTGAAAGAGAAGGAATGCAGGAAGAAGAATGAGTTCTTCCTTAGACTGAAGGCACTATGATAGAGGGAGTAGATGGGAAAACTCCTCTTAATGACCAAACTGTCAAACCAACTGCTAGTGACGGCATCAATTAATCTTCTTCAGATGCTGAAGATATTTATGCATCTCACTTACCTGAAGTTTCTCCTAGGGGTTAGGACAAAAAAGCTGTTCAGGGGGAGCACCAAATTTCACATGTTCAGGTCAATGTTCCTTCACCTCTGGATACTCCAATAGTACATTTTGCAAAAGCTAGTGCCCAAACAAAATCATAATCAAACTATCCTCAGATAGTGGAGCTCTTTTTGGAGATTAAAACTTAACAATATGGGATGGAGGTTAAAATCCATAAGTTGTATGATGCTCTCAGTACTACCTCAGAATCTCTCACTGGAATGGTACGGCCTCTTGATGATAAGGTTCAAAACATGAATCAGTAGGCATCTCAAAATTTAGCGAAGGTTGAGACTGTTTTCCATCAATGCCTAACTAAGCTTGAGGAGACTGTGCAGACTTTGAAGGATTTCCGACTTATTCGTGTTCCTAGGCAACTCTATTTTTTTTTTTCGAAACAAACTCTTTTTCTTATTTTCTTTATGCTTGTTTGTTTTTCTCTTTTTTCTATTGACAAAAAAGGGGAGAGTTTTGCAAATTTGAAGCTTGACTAGTGCATGAATGAGCTTTTCTATGAGTTTTTCTATGCTGGTGTGGTTACTGTTTCTTTTATGCAGACTTATACAAACTTTATTGTGCTTACAATCTGTTGTCTCTGTCAATTATCATGCGTTGCTAAAGTGTTCTTTTGTAGGATAACTTTCATATTATGTTTAAATCTGTATGAAAGTTTTGTCACCATAAAAAATGAAGATATTGTTTAGAAAACTCCTACAAGGTTTTGAAGTTGACAAAACTTTATTGTTCTTGTCCTTATTCTGAAGAATAATAGACTTCTAAAGTTATATCGCAGACTCTTGTCAAAGTCTATTTGTTCCAGAAGTCTTTCCTACTCTGACGTAATTCAGACTAAAACCAAGTCCAGAATGAAGATATAATCAGACTCAGATTGATCTTGCGACATGGATTCAGTATGAACATAATAGGGATTTATCCTTTGATATATGGCTTTTTGTCGAAGAATCTCACTTTCCTTTTATAAATACATTAATGGAATCAATCATGAATTGATGAAATCAATTATGAAGACACCGACCAAAAAAAAAAATTGAAGAAATTTTTTTTTTTTTGAAGCATCTACTTATGAAAAGCTAGAGTCTAATTATATGGGCGACCAAAATCAACGGAGTTTCATCTCAATCTTCAAACGGTTACAAGATTTCCTTAATCAATTTTGTCCAACGGATTAATTAGAAGAAATTCTTCTGGAGAATGCCAACAGCTAGTAAGGCGTGGATGAGTATTTAAAAAGGTCATTCAGTCTATTTGAGGAAGAGCGTGAAAATTGAAATTCCAAAGTCTGAAGTTTTTCCAATCACTTGTTCTTCAACGACAGCTCTTACAAATTGTATTCAAGAGAGAAAATCACAAGAAGAGTGACTTAGTGAAGGGAAAAGAAATCTTTCATTGAGTATTTGCACTTGAAATATTATATTTCTTGTTGATACTTTAGTGAATTTCAGCCATAAGGCTGCTAGCGTGGGAGAGTGGACGTAAGCTTGATCTAAGCCAAACCACTATAAATCTCGTGTGCAATTTTCTCTTCCCTTAACTCTTTTCAGTGTTATCTGTTGCACCCCTTTTTAAGTATCGCAAAAACTATTTCATCTCTCATATGATTTTAAATTTTCACGTGACTCGTTTAATTAGACTCTGATCTTTTTTCAGACTTTGTTCGCAACTTATTCTGCATTTATTTGTCAAAACTTCTTTTAAACACCTATTCACATTTCTCTAGGTGTTCGTACTAGCTTCTTCAACAGTTGTATAATTTCCACATGATAGCAGCTAGAGGTGTGCAAAAGAACTGGGAACCACTTGGAATCGAATCAGATCGGACTAGAACCAACGATTCCCATGAGAACCGGTCCAGTTCTCGATTCCAATTCAGTGGAACCAATGAGTACTGGTTTGGTTCCTGATTCTAGGCATGAAACCGCCCGCCCATCCACTCGGACTGGATTAGTATATATATTTTTTTTAAAATTCCATTTCAATTATTTAATTATTTTATAGTTTTTCTACCAAATATATATGTACATATATATATTTGTAGTATTGAGCATTATTGATTAATTTTGTCTATTGGGTATGTAATAGGATTAACCTTCTACTTTTATTATTTTATTTTAATAATCCATTTATTTGCTTTCTCAACCAAAACAAAATAAACAAACATAGAGGAAAGAGAGAACCGATTAGAGATGTCCATAAGAGCCAACTGCTCATTTTAATAGTACAATTAGATCTCTATTTAGCCATTCCCATGATTAAATTAGGTTGACCTTGAAAAAAGACGAATCGAGTTATTAATGTTTTAACTTCTATAGAGGTTAGGACTTTTAACGTGGAGTCTAATTCTTTACATATTTCCAGTGTCGGGAAATCTTAAGAGGACCATACCATGACCTTTGAAGAAATTAAGTTTTTACTTAACAAGTATTGTTTATTTTTTTTGCCTTATAGTTTTCAATCATTAATCAAATTCAATGGCTCACAATTTAACCCAAACCCGAACAAGCTTTGTAGAGATTGGGGAGGACTCAGCCTTAAAAAATGTCTTGTGAGGTGAAGGCAGCCACAACAGTTATAAAGCAGGTCAAAGGGTTTCTTTCAAGTAATATGGGACTACTTTGTATAGCAGTAAATAAGGATCAGCATACACATGGATCCACCAATCTAGGGGGACTTAGCCTCAAAAGACATCTTGTAAGTTGAGGGGAGTTGCAACAGTTATAAAACAAGTCAGAGGGCTTCTCCCAAGCGACATGAGACTGCCTTGCATGACTCACCCGGGAACCAGACTACACCAGTGGTCTGGTTCCCGAGTGAATATATAGAACTAACAGGTAAGTCTCGATTCCAATTGTTTAGAACGAATCCTTAATGGGTGGTTCCCGATTCTAAGACAGGAACTGCCCACTCGGACCATGCTTATCCTAATAGCGGCCATGAGAATATATTTCAACCTTCATAAATTCATCACCTTTAAATATATGAATCACTAAGATTAGTCACTCATCAATCATATATCCCTCCATAAACTAATACACAATCACCTCATTTGGGAGTATGACCACATATTAGTACATGAGATATTCCATTATAATATGATATCGATATTTCTCAAACCTAATCAAACGTGTCACTTTGACGGTCACAACTCGATTGAATTCTTGAAACCTTCTCATAGAAGCGATATAAACTTCATGTCTCACATTCACCATATACATGTGATTTTAGACTTGATGACGGGGGCAATTTGTTGCTAAAATCATATATAATGCCAATTACATTGCTTCATTTATCGATATATGTTGAACCTTACACATGTTATCAATCAATCACACTCTACGCATTCTTCATGTGATGATATTCATGTGAGCCAACACTTGTATTTCTAAAATCATAGAAAAAATACGGGAAAATATGCAAAAATACCCCAAAAATGCATGTATATGTATTTTCATATGTATAAAATCATCAAACATATAAAATAAATTAATGCACGGTTTAGTATATAAATATTCTAATATTACTCCTCACTCATGGACGAATGTAGATAAGGGGTTTGGAAAAGTTGGAACACGGGACCTCATACTCTAATAGAATGTAAATTGTAGGACCAACTGTTTTAAAAGTTTAAATCGATAGATAAATGTATGGTTTAATATCTAAATATTTGAACAAAAAAGCCAATGACTTTTCAAATATTTTGAAGGATTTTGTGACAAAATTGTACTTAGATGAGAGATTGAAAATTCTACCATATTATTTCTAACTGTTTTCTCGATATGAATAATATGTACTTGAGAAATCACATCACTAAGAATATTCGACAAGTGGCTCTAGGCAGTCATTAACATAATTCGAGAGAGAGAAATAGTACATCCTTGCTAATTAGCACTTGATGTCACGCTCCGAACCTCGAGCGTGCCAACATCCCACCATGGTCATTCAAATGCGACGTTCCCAGGTTAAGTCGCCAACCCAATCAGTTTTTTAATGCACATGCGGAAGCGTATTATAAAACCCCTGACAATAAAATACGGGATAGGAAAGCATGAAGCAATTTCACAACCAATCACTTACATAACCCAACAAAGTTTACAAACAGAGGTCTACAGCCAAGGGTCTACAAAAGATTAGCTCTTAAAAAGAAACCTTCCTACGACCTACAAGTCGGACACGAACTCCAATCCAACAGACTTCACCTCTGCATCTCCATCAGGCCAACCATGACGAACTGGCCACTCCATCCACTAAGGACCTGAAAATGTAAGCCCACAACGGGGTGAGACATTGTCTCAGCAAGTTCAACCCCCTAAACCCCTATTAGAAAGAAAATACACCCAAGAGTGGCCTAGCCACATCATACAGAGGACTTACCTCGCCTCAGTTCCTTCCTGCAGGTTAGCACAATTCAAAGTCACTCGATCATGTGCAGTAATAAGAATTTAAATAACTAGAACACCAACAATATCATTTCAAACAACCACAGGAGTCCGGATTATAAGACCAAACCATTATGACATGTCACATACCATGCCACACGATTTCGTCCCATAATTCGACACATCAATAACGCTCAGCATGTATTCCAATTGTTAATCACTACCACACAAGGGTATAGCCTACTCGCAGTTCGGCTATCTACTGACATTAATGCCAGGCATTGCCTCCCCACCTTGGAGCACGGTTTCATCACTACGTCGACGGCGTTCCCGAAGAAGTATAAGCCCAGAATCAACTGCGACCCAAATCCCAATAAATGGGTAAATCCGGCTCAACAACCCAGGACAATTTCCTCTTAGTTATCACACAACAAGATTATACTCGGCCCCAGGACACTTTGCATTTCACTCGATGCTTCCACTTAAAATAGTGATCTCAGCCATTTTTCCTTATATTAAAAATATTCCAAAAATTATTCTCATGTGTGGGGGCACGTTAATTTTAAACCAAAAAACCAGTATCTCACTTTTTCAAACCCCACTATTTAATATAATCCTTAAAATCAAATTTTGGTATCAAAACCCGACACCTAGGATTTTCTGAATAAAATCCATATTTTTCACAATCAACACTCAATTTGCAATATCCAATCATCAAATTGAAAATCTAAATACACAGCAGCAATCAGCACAAAATTTTGAGAATTCTAGGTCCCGAAATAATTTTCGAAATTTATTAAATTATTAAATTTATTCCGAAAATTAATTAAATAATAATATCCATATTTCTCATAATCCACACTCAATTTATAATATCCAACCGTCAATTTCAAAATCTGAATACACGGCAACAATCAGCGCGAAATTCTGAGAATTCAAGGTCCCGACAAATTTTTCGGAATTTAATAAATAATTAAAGTTATTCCGAAAATTAATTAAATAATAATATGTTAATAATTTCAAATAATAATATATTATTAAATTATTAAACAATTTCGAAACATTTATTTAATCCAAAAATAATTCATTTATGTCAAATCACCATTATACTAATATAATCTCATCTTAGCTTTAATTAATCATGCATTAAATTAAACCAACCTCTTAATCTAATTCACAATTAAATAAACTAAACTAACCACCTAAGCTTACTTAACTTAGACTAAGCACACTTAGGGCATAATTAACCCTCTAATTGAGGTTTAGTGAGCTAAACTCACCCAATTAACGAACCGAGCGGACCAAAACGACGGGGATGACGAGGGGAACAACTTTTTCCAAAGCGGGCCAAGCTTCCGGGGTTGGGAAGCCAGCCAAAACGGGCCAAACCCGAGCTGAAATACCCACTTTTCTTGGCTGCTGGTTGAGGCCAACGGAGGGGGAGACGGCGGCTGGTCGGGCGGAGGAGGACCAGTGGAAGGCAGTAGCTGGTCAGGCAAGTTGAGGCGGCGGCTCCGACGCGACGGCGATGGCAACAGTGACGCACGGTAGCGTCAAGTGAGCGGCGAAGGGGCACGATCGGGGTTGCTGGGCGGCGGAAGAAGGGCGGAGCGAAGCTGGCCTCGCGGCTGGGCGCGACGGTGACGAAACAACCACCGGCGGCCGAGCGGCATGCGGGCGTCACACGAAGGGGGCGGACGGCTGGTTTAGCTTTCCTCTTCTCTCTCCTCCCATTTTCAAAAAGAAAAGCCAAAGGTTGAAGATGAAGTCCCCACTTTCCAAAAGCAAATCCTCACCCCCCACTTGTCAACATCCTAACCACTCTTGCCCCACACCATGACATCACCTAGTGATGTCATACTCCACTATCTCAATTTCTCCCACAACAATATTCCAATGGGTCCAATTTCCTTTTCTGCCGTGGCATAAAATCTTGTACTTCCAATTCTTCAATTATCTTCTAATTGAATCAAATTGAAGTTCATAAAATTAATCCAATGTTACCACACTTAAATTCACATAATCACTTGACCATAGAATCAACTTAGATCCCAAAAGCACGACCAAAAGCGAGCCTTCTAATTTCTCGAGCCAAATTAACCATACTTTAATTATTTTGCCAAAAAACTCGGTTTGCATGAAAAATCCTCTGAAGATGAGTCAATGTTCCTAAAATGATTTGTGACACACCATGACTTCCAATTTCTGAATTCGATCTCAATTTCACGATTAATTTCACTTTGACACGATACTAGCGCGTTCTGATCTACCGGGTAGCTTTTAGAAATTTTCGTGCATTTGACCTGTGGGTGATCAATTCAAGCCACAATGTACATCTCTGACACATTGGCGACTCTCGGTTGTTGGGGTAATCTCAAGGTTTCAAATACGGACACAGGATACCCAATCGACAGAAAAGCCGATCCAGTGTCGATTGACAAGAATTGTGCGATCTGGTGGAATCACCCACACTCGATCACATGCCTCTGTCAAGTCGACCTATCTCTAGTCTCTAATCAATTTTTGTGCCGTAATGACCCTTGCAGATTAGCTCGGTCGAAAGATCATTTCCTGATCAAATTCTCGAGTCTGATACATTAGAATTTCTTAAAGGCTTCACCTAATAGACTAGTTATCACATGAGTGATTAGTTCGGGGAAAAGAACTATACGTGTGCAGATGAAATGCCCATTTCAATTTACTGAAAATAGAATTGGAAAATCGGGATGTCACACTTGGAAGCTAAATAATTTCTCAAAAGCGTGAGGATGAAGTGGAAGATAATAAATTCTGCTTCAGCACAAATCAAACAGATCTGGAATAGTCTTGAGACCTTATGGTTTGCTTTATTTTATGGTAATTGAAAATGTGGCAACTTGATTTTCTTTTGTTTTTTATTTCAAAAGGGTGCAATGGAAATCTTCGTATCCAATGAACTTTTACTCTTGTACGTATCTATATACCATATATTATCCTCACTTGTAAATGAAGTTGACCTGTAGTTTAAGAGGGAAAAATAGCATAAAAAAGGTGATAAATTCTTTAAAAAAATCAACAAATGGGTAATATATCTCGTTTGTCTATGGGATTCATATGTTTTGATACCATGTAAGAAGATTCGAACCAAAAGCTATATCAAACCTAAAATTGTAAAATTATAAGGGAAGGGAGATCAAATGTATATAAAAAGCATACAAATCCATAGACAAGCAATATGAGATATTTTAACAAACATAATTGTACATATTAATAAGTGAATTTTTAATTTTCAACTAACATTTTGAAAAGTTGAAATGCCGTCATAAGGGTGTTTGTACCATAGTCTCAAGAGGATAAAACAGAGTTTTTTTGGCTTTCAATCTCATATCAATTTGGATAATTATGAAGAAATTCCACACGAATTCAAATGATGTTAAGGCTCCGTTTGTTTGGAAGAAAATGAATGATTTAGAAAATAATTTTCTAAAAAGTGATCGCTTGTATCATCCGAAATAATTAGTCAATGAAAAATATTTTCATTACCTGCAACAATTTATGTCTAAATATTTTTGTGTATGATAAAAATATTTTCCATTCATTAATTTTTGTAAAAACCACAAACGATCATTTTTAGGAAAACATTTTTCAAAAATTTCATTTTTCGTGAAGTAAACACATCCTAAATATCTAATGTCTTTATGTTAAAACATTTAGATGCTCAGAATTCCACAAAAACAGAATATCAAGTATTAAAAGCAATTAAAAAAAAGATGAAAATTGAAAAGGTAAAAGTCACTCCAAACACATGATTATATACTAAAATAAAACTCACAAATTAATTCAAATACTAGGTCAATCATTGAAAGTAGGGGGAAATTACTAAAAAAGTCACAAATCTATTACAATTGTATCAATTTAATAAACCTATCAATTTGAAAAAATTAGTCCTAAACATTTTGACTTTTTTTCAATTTAATCCTAAACCTTACAATTGTGTCAATTGAATTTTAAATAATTTGCTAATTTGGTCCTAAACCTTTTTAGGATTTGTCAACGTAATTCTTCCAACTAATTTTGGCTATAAATCGCTAACTTGGTGGTTCAATCAATGTAGGTCATCCTACATGACACCGCTAATGCTAACGTAGACGATTTTTGTAATTCTTTTAAAAAAATTCTTAATTTTTTTCTTTTCTTTTTTGTTTTTCTCTTTCATTTCTCTTTTTTTATTTAAGAAATGATTAAATGACAGTCTTTAATTTACTGTAAAAATAACAGTATGTTCTGAACCACCAAATATAAACAACAAATAATTATTAATTGTTGTGGAATCTACTCTTTTAAATATTTGTGACTCAAAATAAATTATTCTTCTCACAATAGTTTAAAGATTGTTATACTAGCAAAGCGTTTTTCCTTTTTTTCTTATTTCTTCTGCCAATCGCCAGCCACCAGCGAAGACGAGGGCCGGGGTGCCCTTGACAGCCACAGGCAAAGCAGCCTTGCCTCCTTGCCTTGAAAGTAGCTACAACTTTTGCATATTCAAGAAAATATGTTTGGCCGATTGTTGGCTATGCTCCAGTTTGATCCTCCTTGGGATAGACCCGCTCTTCATACCAAATCATATCAAATGTCGAATGTCGAATATCATATTCTTTATGAAAAAGTATTCATGGCAGCTGGAATTTGCCCCCAAATAAATATTAAAATGAGCTTAATACTTTGGTTGCGTCATCCCAGACGCATATCACCATCGTAGTGACGACTCCACCCTAGGACAACTCAGACACGATAGTGGTCCATCCATGTTACCTCCAAGCGTGTTTGACCAGCAAGGATGACACCCGATTGCTTTCTCATGAGCTTGTAAAGTTCAGTACTCTTCTGAATAATAATAAAGTTTGATGCTCTTGCAAGTCGAAATCCATAAGAAAGAACATCCCTTATGCTGCCAAGTCCGTCGGACTGCGATTACGGACTCCTCCTCGAAATATGAATTATGTTCCGAAGAGTCCTATGAAATCGAGATTCCCCGAGCAGTAGCTATAACATATGTCAGAGATTGTAAGAGTACTGCTCTTGCCAGGGTTGATCTGAAAGAGTCACTCCATTTCATCCAACTCAGACACCTAAGCAGTAATTTCAACGACATGTGAGAATGTTTTTTGAAAGAAAAAAGAATTAAGAATAATTACACAAACGGTCTATACATTGGCTCACTGATCCATGAACTTGTAATTTGTTCAATATGATTCTTGAATTTTAGCCTAATATGCAATACCGTTCCTGAAATTTTAATATAGTCAATGTGGTCCTTAACCTTTTGATAAATTTTTAATCTAGTCCATAGATTATTATATCTCTCAATTCAATCTAATCCATAAATTATCTAGTCCATAGACCAAATTGAATATTATCAAAAGTTCAGTGACCACATTACATATTGGATTAAAGCTCATGCATTACATTAAATAAATAAAAAATTCAAGAATCACACATTGAGTTAAAGTTCAAATATCATTTATGTTATTTTATCAAAGAATTAGCTAATAATCGTAGCATAATTGAGAAACTTTTCATTTCAAAAATTGAATGTAAAGTGGGCTCTCGTTGACAAACCGGTGATCTTGATAAGAAAAAGATTGAAGATTCCGAGGAGTGATGGGGGCGGGGAACCGCAACGGACGGTGCGGAGATCATGTTCATGTGCAGGCATTCGTGCAGCCACGTTCGGACAACGCTCGACACGTCGGATTATTGACATTCTTTCGTTTGGGTATATAAAGGAGACTGAGGTGGACGTCCATTTCACCATCCCGGCTCGTGCCCGCCACACGCCCCTCTCTTTATTCTTCTTCTTCCTTCGGGGTTTGTCCTCGCTCTGTTGATCGAGATACAGATAAGGTAAGCCGCCCATTTTGTTTGACTTAATCAGGCCCATATCACTCCCATTCCCACATTTAGAATGCATCGGTATCATTCGTCGATGATGAATTAGCTGAGCAGATTCCATCTCTCTATTTAGGTATCATTAGCTACATTATTTTTTAATCCATACTCTTCGTTATGGACCCTCATATGCATGATTGGAAGTATTGGATTTCTTCTAATTGTTTTAACCTTGGTTTTTCTTTAATAATTCAATGTATTCTAACACCATAGTTCAACTAATCTCACGGATCTACTCAAATCATCCCGTTTACGTGAATGGAAAACATGCTCTGATTTTCACATCGAATCTATTGCATTAGGGCACACTTGAGGGGCGACCTGCGACCACTGAACAAATGAACATTGGGCTATTGTCCGGTTGGGTTCTCTCGATGATTCTTGTGGGTTGGGCCATGACGGAGGCCCAAACACCTCCTCCGCCTCCAGTGACAGATGCGACCTTGCTCCAAGTGGCCTCTTCGCTCCAAATGTACGTTGACGAACTCCCACAGATTCCCAAGCTCTTCGGTTACAACATGGTCAACGGTGTGCCGCAGCCTGCCAATCTCACCATCGGCATGTATGAGACAACATGGGTACGTCTCTTGCTATCAAGAAAGTATTTTCAACTACGGTTACACCATATCCCAAGTAATGAGATAGTGACACCGATCAATCACCACCACTTACGATACAATGAACGTATATTATCATGTTTGGGACATACGATGTAACAATTATATAAAATACTTTCAAGTGACTAAATCAATATTTAAACCATCCCATACTCATTGACTTTATTTGGTTAGCAGAAATTCCATCGTGATTTACCGGCCACTACCGTATTTGCTTACGGTGCATCGGCAGCAAACGCCACCGTACCCGGCCCCGCCATCGAAGCCATCCAAAATGTGCCTACGTACGTGACGTGGCAGAACTTCCTCCCCCAATCCCACATCCTCCCGTGGGATCCGACCATCCCAACGGCCATCCCCAAGAATGGGGGCGTCCCGACCGTGGTGCATCTACACGGCGGGATCAGCCCGCCGCAGTCGGATGGCCACGCCTTGGCCTGGTTCACCGCCAATTTCAACGAGACGGGGCCCACATGGACCCAGCAAACCTACACCTATCCGAACACGCAGCACGCCGGCAACCTCTGGTACCACGACCATGCCGTGGGACTAACGCGCGTCAACCTCTTGGCCGGCCTGATCGGGCCTTACATCATAAGAAACGTCTCCCTGGACGCCAGGTTGAACCTCCCTCTCGGTCCTGTGTTTGACCAGATCCTCATGATCTTTGATCGAAGCTTCAACACGGACGGCTCGCTATACATCAACTCCACCGGCGTGAACCCCAGCATCCATCCACAGTGGCAGCCGGAGTACTTCGGCGACGCTGTCATAGTCAACGGCAAGGCCTGGCCGTACCTCCAGGTCCAGCGCAGAAAGTATAGGTTCCGCATAATCAATACGTCCAATGCCAGGTACTACCGCCTCTCCTTGACCAACAATTTGACTTTCACCCAGATCGGGTCGGACGGGTCTTACCTCCCGAACCCGGTGACCACTCAGACGATCCTCCTGGGCCCTTCCGAGGGTGCCGATGCAGTGGTCGACTTCTCCATGACCGCAGCAGATGAGACCGTCCTGACCAATGACGCGCCGTACCCGTACCCGGGCGGTAATCCAGTAGATCAGCTAAACAGTAAGGTAATGAAATTCATTATCCAACCCGGGGCTCCGAGCCCAACTGACAATTCCAGTGTCCCTCCAAACCTAAAAACTTACCCGGTAGCCTCAAATGCCATCGGCATGGCCAACACCACCCGGTACATTACACTCTATGAGTACCTAACTCCGGCCGGCACTTCGACCCATCTGTATATAAACGGGTTGAGATTTGAGGACCCAGTCACGGAGACTCCGAGAGTTGGGACGACGGAGATCTGGGAGGTGATCAACTTGACGGGGGATAACCACCCGTTTCACATGCACTTGGCTGTGTTCCAGGCCGTGAAGATCCAGCAGCTGGTGGACCTGGCCGGGTTCACCTCGTGCATGACGCAGCTGAACGACGCCATCTCATGCAACATCACGGGCCACGCGACAGGCCCGCTGGTGGACGTGCCGCTCACAGAGAGGACGTGGAAGAACGTGGTGAAGATGGCGCCCGGGTACATGACGACGCTCGTGGTGCAGTTCTTCGTAGTCGACGACGCGTACTCAACGTTCCCGTTCGACGCGACTGCGGAGCCTGGTTACGTTTATCACTGCCACGTAAGCTCCCTTAAATTCAATCATGCATGATCTTTTTTTAACTTTGAAAGCCTTTTACTTCATAGTTCTTTTTCGTTGTTTCTAGAGTAGGGTTTTGTATTATTTTGTATGAAGGCTTGTGATATGATTGATGATCTACACCTGTGCAGATTCTTGATCACGAAGACAATTCAATGATCCGTCCTATGAAGCTTGTTCACTGAAGAAGGGGATCTTCTCCTGCAAAATGTAGCTTTGATTCTCAGGTTGAAGGTTGACTATGATGCAAAATAAATATGCAAAGCCTATAGGGCTCAAGCAGGAAATTTCTTTCTCGCCCATTTAAAAATGTATGCACTGACTGGATCGAGGACTTCCCTCGGGAGGTTTTATCTGCAATAATACTCGACGAAGGTATTGGATCTGGTTTATAAGATTGGACTTTTTTCTTTTGCTCAAACGTGCATGAAACACTTTATTTCTAAAAATACCATTGTGGAATCCACATCGGACTTTATTACGAATCTCAAACATTTTCGTACATTCATTATCCCAAATAG
Source organism: Eucalyptus pauciflora (assembly GCA_007663325.1). NCBI lineage: Eukaryota > Viridiplantae > Streptophyta > Magnoliopsida > Myrtales > Myrtaceae > Eucalyptus > Eucalyptus pauciflora. Next base: position 2,255,332 of record VMYD01000077.1, read on the forward strand.
TCAGTCTGGTTTGATGGTCGAGCTTACTGCATAAGGTAATGAACCAGAGGCAAAGAAAGACTAATTGTGTCGGCCCAGGGTGAGACAACTCCTGACACTTGATAGTATCCTAAAGGGGTGAACTGCCACTTTTGGCGATCATTAACAAGGTCAAAATACGTACGTGTATATTACTTATAATGGAATTCGGCTTAATTTTATATGAATGTAAAGAAAGTTAAAACAATATTTAAATAATTACAAGAAAGTTACAAGATTTTGTTATGATAGAGCAAATCTTCCATAATTTGTGCCAATCCCACTAATAAAGCCAATCTTCCACAACCTATGCTAATATTTGATTAAGAATATCATTGTGGAATCTGTTGGGGTTTATACATATCGGTTGTAGATGGGGCTAGTCGTCAATTTATAAGTGTATGGAAAATTTCACCCTTTGAGTTAGCTCTCAAAAGGAGAGAGGCCTAAGACCACCTAACATTGGTATTAGAGCCCATGTTACCAATAAGTCTGAATCCAAAAGTCATTCGGAGAGGGTTGTTGCAAACCTAAGCCTGATGTGTGAGGGGGAGGTTAAAAGATGGGCTGATGGTTGGTTTATAAATATAAGGGGAAGTCTCACCTTTTGAGCTATCTTTTGCAGTGAGAAAGGTACAAGACCACCCAACACTCATGCCCACATGAGACAGAGGAGGAGATTTGTTGGCTAGGTCTACTTATGTGGTACCCAGCTAAGATTAATAAAAGGAAAAGAAAAAAGAAAAAAGAAGTCAAAAGTAAAAATAAAAAAAAACGAAACGAAACGAAATAAAAGACAAGAATATGACTAAGCATGGTCCGGGTTGGGTCGGTCCACCCCCTAACCCTAAGACTAACCCGCATAGTATTGGTCCTTAATTTCCGAGACCGAGGACCAACCCTACTGAGCTTGGGACTGAGGATCGAACGAACCCAATGGATTCGGTCCGATTCCATGGTCAATCCGGGACCAACTAATATTTTTTTTTGTATTTCATTTTTTACTTCTTGAAAAGGCAAATCTACCATTTCAAATTACATATTCATCGATAATGCAGCGTTGTGCAACCAAACTATAAATACTAGTACATATTCAACAAATTTAAGATAAGATAACAATAGAAATTCTACACTTGCTAAAAGCAAAAAACCATAAAAACAATTAAGACCATCATAGAGATATAGGACAAGATAAGAAGTTGAGCGGCGAGCAGGGAAGTTGTTTCTTTCGATTTTGGCAAATTGAAGACTAAGAGGACAAAGAAAACATAAGAGAATGAGTATTAGAGGAGGACATCATGAAGAGCCATTTAATGCTCTTTACACTGTTTTGGATGCCGTGAGAAGCCGTTTAATACTGTTGATGCTATTTGACTTAGGGTTTTCTCTTTAGAATATATAAAAATATATTAGATATATTAGATATGTATATAATATATTTTAGATATATTATATATAATATAGACAATCAGGGTTGATCCAGAATGGACCGACCATAAACTCTTAGAACTGTGGACCAACTCGCACAGTGTTGGTCCAAGAATCTCAGGACCGAGGACCGACCCAGTCCTCCTAGGAACCAAATCAGGATTGACAAGGTCAGGCCAGGTCCAAGGTTAACCTGGGACCAATGCTCACTCCTGGACAAGAGTTGCTTCGTGCGTGGTGTGCCTTCACTTAGAGCATTCACAAAGACAAAAGAAGGGGGACAATTTTGCAGTCTCGATTCGAAGGCCAAATGTTGACGGAATTGGCTTAGAACAATAACATAATGTAAGATTTTATGAAACCATTACCGCTAAAAGCTTAAATAGTTAGATAAATGTGTGATTTAATAGTTAAATATTTTATCACTCCCTTTCATGCTTTGTCTTTTTTTTTACCTAATACTAAACATGGAAATATTTCATTTGGGAGACAAATAGAGGTCTGGAAAGATTCACCTCCACGCAAATACCATATGAGATTTGTGGAATAACTGTCAATTACTCTAAAATATTAATTTGTTAAATGAATAAGTGATTTAATATTTAAATATTTTATCACAGAAATAGTAGCCTAGTGTGTCGGGATAGTAATGGCGATAGTGAGATGGCCGGTGCAAGTACACCAGCAGGCGTGACAGCGGGTGACAAATGAAGGCGAGAGTTTGGCCACAGCCATAAGCAGAGAGTTCCGTTCCTTTTTTTCTTTTCTTCACGTATTTTTCTCCCCTTTATATAGAATGTGAATTCTCTTTTATATTGTGGCCGTCTCTATAGTTTCAAGATGATGAAATATAGGCACAATGTGCACAATGTGCACAATATGATTCCCCTTCCTTGTATTGGGGCCAAGAGGATTGACTAAATATATTCTGGAAATATTTGCTCGATTTCACACATTAAGCATGTGCCAATTAGTTTAATTCCGCCTTTTCCCTTTATATGCGCCCAAATGATCTTTCTCGTGGCCAAATCTTCTCTCTTCAGTCATTAATTGATCACACGCCCATTAGCCCTTTCTTGCCAAGAACCAAATACATATTCAGACCATATCTTCTCTTTACTTTGCGCAATAACATATTTTTCGTCTCTTCTTTTCATGGCCGAGAATTATAAAGGATATGCCTTCTTCTTTTCATGGCCGAGAATTATAAAGGATATGCCTTCTTGATTTCCAAATTTGAATAACAATTAAATCTCACCTAGTTTAGGACTTCGGCCACAATAGGTATTGAATGGGCTTGGCCAAATTTTATGTCTACAGGTTTCATCCAGATAATTCAATCAAGTTCAAAGTCTCTCTGCTTAAGTCCATTAGGTTCAGTCCAATTAAAATACAGTTTATGTGGTCTTTATTACAATGCTCATAATATCTATTAAATTAATGTCTCAAGTTTGAATTCAGATAACGATTTATTAAACTAAATTTTGTTAAGAAAGATTTTCCCAAGCAAATTACAAATCAGATGAATAAGACTTTCTTCTTATTAGATTGTCTTAAAAATAAGCAAGGAAACAAAAGAAGGAAGTTAACCTATCACTACAAGACAAAAGAGGAAATAAAATAAAAGATAAAGTAAGGATTTCTTTTTTCCGCAAAGACTAAAGTTGGTGGGCCCAGGTCAAATTTTTTACTTTGGGCACACATAAATAAAAAAGCGGAACATCCAGGAGAGGAGCTGCTGAAGCCCTACGAGAGAAAAAGGAGCCGCACGTAGAAGCCGCACATTGACAAGCTAAAGAGATATGCGCATGAAGAGAGAAGAACACAAACCTGTACAAAAAGAAGAGCACAAGCATACGAGTTCTTCATTTCAGTGTACTTAGAATGTTTTACTTTGAGCTTGAACACACTGTAATTTTGTGCAGTGAGTTTATATCCAAGTGAATTGTTTATTTATAAACACTTTGGGTTTGAACTTAAATCTAGATATGCGAAGCATTCGAGCGTGTGAGTGATTGTAAATTATAATTCTCCGATTATAGTGAATTATTTGCTACTGGCTCTCCTTGTGGACATAGGTATCAATACTTAGACCGAACCACGTAAATTTCTAGTGTCCTTATTATTTTTCGTTTATTTCTCTGATGATTTTGCATTGACATAAATTGTAAAATCCTATCGCTTTCACTTATTATAGTCCAACAATATCTATATGCAATTTAACAATATATTTATTTAGGGACCATGGGTTGATTTTAATTTTTTATGCAATAAATTGTCGCCAAGATCTAGGTGTTAACAACCACTATTGTCTTTGCCTATGGTACATCCGCTACAACAACAATCGTGCCTAGTCCATCCATTGAAGTGCTTCAGGGCTTGGCCACTTCTGCAATGTGGCTCAATTTCCTCCCTACATCCCACATCCTCCCGTGGGACCCAACAATCCCTACGGCTATCCCCAAGCACAGTGGTGTCTCAACATTCGTCCACATTCATTCTTCACGATGGGGTCTACCCGCCAAACTCGGACCTTGCATTTCACGAGAGCGGTCCAGTGGACTCACAAAACCTACACATACCCAAACATGCAACATGCCAAAAATCTTTGAAAAAATATTACATAAAGAACTATGAATCTAGCGTGTCAAAATCCCAGTCCATTCATTTCGCGACATGTGCCATAAGCAAGCCCACTTGTTTATCATGGTCTCTCCCTCTTTCAATGTCTCACCTCTCTCTGCCCTCTTTTCACGGTCTTCCTCTTTCTCTCTCTCCTCCGCCTTTCCCATTTTCCCTTCTCCAACATCAACCTCAAGCCCAACCTCAAACCCGCCGCCACCTTGGACACATTGCCGTCATCTCTGCCTTCATCTTTGCCTGCTCCTTCTCTGACCTCTAGTGCCGCCGCCTCTTGTCCAACTCCTCCTGCATGCTCTGCATCTGCACTAGCTTTGGCTAGAACGTGAAGGCCCTATGCCACGTTGACAAACCACACCGCCACCTCTGCCTCATTCGTTGTCTAAGCCGACCCTAGTCGACCTCAAATTAACTCATATTTGAGGTCCAACTAAGCTTTAGATCACAAATCTAGGGCTCACTCGACTTAAATCTAAAATATGAGGCTCAACTTCACCAGCCGAGCTCAAGCTTGACAATAGAGGGCTGAAACAGTGGCGAGGTGTTGGACTGAGACGGCAATAAGGTGGTGGTGGTGGAAGGTGACGAAATTATGTTGTCATCCCCATTAAAGTGAAAGGGAAGAAGAAGAAAAAATAAAGGAAAAAAGAAGAGAGGGAAGAAAGAGAGGCCAAGACGGTGAGGGAGGAGAGGGCTCGGCACAATGGGCCTGGGCAACATGTGTCACCCGGTAGATGGACTGAGATTTTGACACGTTAAACTCAAAGCTCTACCTAATATTATCTCGAAATCTTCGGTACAATGAGCACACGATTGACTGGACACATGTCAACCTCCTATCCAATCTGATTGGTACCTACATAGTCTACGATCCAATGTAGAAAATATAGATTCTGCATAATCAACTCCTCTAACACGTGCTGCTACAGATTCTCATTGACCGGGGGCTTGTCATTCATCATGGTTGCCAATGATTCATCCTATTTGCCATCCCTGGTGATCACCAAATCGATTCTCTTAGCTCCACCGAAAACCGCCACGTCATCTCGACTTCTTCACGACAAAGGCGAAAGAAGTAATGCTCAAGAACACCGCTTTATACCTTTAGCCCGGTGGCAGTATTGTTGACAAGTTGGATGGGGAGGTAATGAAGTTTGTGGTATTGTCTGGAAACCCTAACCCACCGAACAAATCCCATGTGCCCCCTCTTCGAAGTTCTACTCAACGACTTAAAAACCAACTATTAAGATGTGTTTACTTAAATTGTATCAATTATCGATGCATGGATTGGATGCATGGAATTCTTAACACACGTAAAGATCAATCGTTATTTCTTTAATCATTCGATCAATTGATCAAATGCTTCTTTCATAGGTACATAGTGTTGTATGAATATTTGAGCACTACCGGAGATGTGACCCATTTGTACATAAACGTAAAGAGACTAATGGATCTGACAATCGAGACTCCAAAAAACCAATAGCACCGAGATCCGGAGGTAATCAACTTGATAATGGACAACTAAACCTATCAAAATGGGTCCGACCCATCTAAAACATAAATGGGTCATATATGGGTCATTTCAATTTTGAAGAGCCTTCTTTAAATGGGTCAAAAAGTTTAAAGCTTAAAATAAATGGATCTAAATAAATTGAGTTTAAAACCTATTTCCACCTAATACTCACACTCTCTCTCTCTCTCTCTCTCTCTCTCTCTCTCTCTCTCTCTCTTTAGCCTTATAATAATAGTTAAAAAAAAACGAAATTGTAATTATTTCTTATTTTTTACTATTGTTTTCTCTTCTTTGTTTGTCTTTCCTTTTTTTTCCTTTCTTATTCCTTCTTCCATCTTCTTCGACTAGCAAATGGCAAGGCAAGGGAGGAGCTCATTGGAAGCTTCACCAGCCTCGAGCAAGCTTGAGGCCTCGCCAAAGTCTAGCGAGGCTCAAGCTCGCCTATGTTCGGTCATTTGCCATCGTCATGGTCGGCGACCAGCTAAAAAAATTGAAAAGAAAAAGATATTATTAAAAATTCAATTTAAAAAAATAAAATAAAAATAGAAAACTTATTTTTAGGTTTCAAGCAAATACTAGAAAATATTGTTATTTTCGTGGAGAACATTTTCAAAAAAAAGAACGGAGCTTCAATTTAATATATATAAATTGGTCATTGAATTTGAATAGCATGAAAATATTTTAGTAATATAATTTTTTTTAAATCATAAGAAATAATATTTCCTAGTTTTTGTTAAGGGGGTTGGGTCTAGTATGGGCCGACAAATTTGCATTACGATAAATGGGTCATAAACAGATTAAATATTCAATTTTGGTCAAACCATTTATGACCTAACCCGACCCACCTAGTTAATAGGTCTAAGGACAACCAACCGTTGCACATTCATCTCGCGTAGTTTCAAGCGATCAAAGCACAAGAATTGTTGGATTTGGACAGTTTCAAGTCGTGCGTGATCAAGAAGATCAATGCAATCACATGCAACATGACAAGCCACGCAAAGGGAAAGATGCTCAACATATCTTATTACAAGAAAACATGGGATAAGAGTAGTAATATTGTCGCAATTTTCATACGGCGCTCACTTAAGTGCCATAATTTTTTTCACTCATTTAAGCACCACAAATTTAAAAAATCAATCACTTTAGTGCCATCGGCCCAATGCGGATGCCGGTTGTCCTATGTGGCACCGTCGGCAACAACGAAGACATTTTTTGTAATCTTTTTTTCACTCGCTTAAGTGCCACAAATTTGAAAAATCAATCATTAAATTGTGCCTCACCGGAAAATCCACCACCAACCTCTCCCAAATCTAGCAAGGGTGCTAAGGGCCTAGGCAAGGCCATTATAGCCTAGCCATAGGTGAGGGCGTGAAGGCTTTTGTCAACCACGAGCAATGTGACATCCTGATTTTTCCAATTCTATTTTCAATAAATTGAAATGGGCATTTCATCTGCACACATATAGTTCTTTTCCCTGAACTGATCACTCATGGGATAACTAGTCTATCAGGTAAAGCCATTAAGAAATTCTAATGCATCGAACTCGAGAATTTGACCAAGAAACGACCTTTTAACCGAGCTAATCTGCAAGGGTCATTACAGCATAGTTAAAAATCGATTAGAGACTGGAGATAGGTCAACTCGACAAAGGCATGTGATCAAGTGTGGGTGATTCCACCATATCGCACAATTCTTGTCGATCGACACTAGATCGGCTTTTCTGTTGTTTTGGTACCCTATGTTTGTATTTGAAACCTTGAGGTTACCCTAACAACTGAGAGTCGCCAATGTGTCAAAGATGTACATTGTGGCTTGAATTGATCAACCACAAGTCAAATGCACGAAAATTTCTAAAAGCTACTCGGTAGATCAGGACGCGCTAGTATCGTGCCAGAGTGAAATCAACCATGAAATTGAGATCAAATTCATAAATTGGAAGTCATGGTGTGTCACAAATCATTTTAGGAATATTGACTCATCTTCAAAGGATTTTTCATGCAAACCGAGTTTTTCGGCAAAATAATTAAAGTATGGTTAATTTGGCTAGAGAAATTAGAAAGCCCGCTTTTGGTCGTACTTTTGGGACTCAAGTTGGTTCTATGGTCAAGTGATTACGTAAATTGAAGTGTGGTGACATTGGATTAATTTTATGGACTTCAATTTACTTCAATTTAATTCAATTGGAAGGAAATTTAATGAATTGTGTTGTACAAGATTTTGGAGAATTCATACCACGGCGGAAAATGAAATTGAACCTTATGGAATATTGTTGTGGGAGAAATTGAGATAGTTGAGTATGACATCACCAAGTGATGTCATAGAGTGGCTAAGATGTTGACAAGTGGAGGGTGAGGATTTGCTCTTGCAAAGTTGGACTTCATCTTCAACCTTGGGTTTGCTTCTTGGATTTTGGAGGAGAGAGAAGCAAGGTGTGACTAAACCAGGCCAGCCGCAAGCCCGACCGCCCGCTTGGCCGTCGCCCACACGTCGCCGTCGCCGGAGCTCACTGCCGCCGTCGCCGCTCATCCGCGCGCCCGCTTGCCGCTTGCCGCTCCGCCGCTTCTCCCTTCGTCCGCACGCCAGCAGCCATCATCCGCCCCATCCAACCGCCGTTCGTCGTCGTCGAGGCCCTCGGAGGACTGCCGGAGCCACCAACAGTCTTCGACGAGCTATCGCCCCTCTCCCCCACCGTTCCTCCGCCCAATCTAGCCCCAAAATTGCCCTTCTCAGCTCCAAAACCGAGCTGGAATAAAACCGTAGCTGGAAAAATGGGTATTCCAGCTCGGTTTTAGCCCGTTTTGGCCGACTTCCCAACCCCGGAAGCTTGGCCCACTTTGGCAAAAGTTGTTCCCCTCGTCGTCCTTGTTGTTTTGGTCCACTCGGTTCGTTAATCGAGTGAGTTTAGCTCACTAAACCTTGATTAGCAAGTTAATTATGCTTAGGATGTTTTTAATTTAAGTTAAGTGAGTTTAGGTGGTTAGATTAGTTTAATTAAATGTGTTTTAGATTAAGAAGTTTAATTAGTTTAAAGCATGTTTAATTAGGGTTAAGAAGGTTTATTTTATAATAAGCCTTGATTAGACATAAAGAATTTTTTTATTTAAATAAAGATTTTGAAATTATTTAATAATTTAATAATATATTATTATTCGAAATTATTAAAATATTATTATTTAATTAATTTTCGGAATAAATTTAATAATTTAATAAATTTCGAAAATTATTCCGAGACCTAGAATTCTCAGAATTTTGTGCTGATCGCTGCTATGTATTTAGATTTTCAATTTGATGATTGAATTGCAAATTGAGTGTTGATTGTGAAAAATATGGATTTTATTCAGCAAATCCCAGGTGTCTAGTTTTGATACCAAAATTTGATTTTAAGGATTATATTAAATAGTGGGGATTGAAAAAGTGAGATATTGGCTTTCTGGTTCAAAATTAACGTGCCCCCACACATGAGAATAATTTATGGAATATTTTTAATATGAAGAAAAATGGTCGGGATCACTATTTTAAGTGGAAGCATTGAGTGAAATGCAAAGTGTCATGGGGTCGAGTATAATTTTATTGTGTGATAACTAAGAGGAAATTGTCCTGGGCTGTTGAGCCGGACTTACCCATTTATTGGGATTTGGGTCGCAATTGATTCTGGGCCTATACTCCTTCGGGAACGCCGTCGACGTAGTGACGGAGCCGCGCTCCAAGGTGGGGAGGCGATGCCTGGCATTAATGTCAGTAGATAGCTGAACTGCGAGTAGGCTATGCCCTTGTGTGGCAGTGATTAACAATTGGAACGCATGCTGAGTGTTATTGACGTGTCAGATTATGGGACGAAATCGTGTGGCATGGTATGGGACGTGTCATAACGGTTTGGCATTCAAGTTGTTTAAGTTCTTATTATTGCACATGATCGAGTGACTTTGAATTGTGCTAACCTGCAGGAAGGAACTGAGGTGAGGTAAGTCTTATGTGTGATGTGGTAGGCCACTCTTGGGTGTATTTTCTTTCTAATAGAGGTTTAGAGGGTTGAACTTGCTGAGACAATGTCTCACCTCATTGTGGGCTTACATTTTCAGGTCCTTAGTGGATGAAGCGGCAAGTTCGTTATAGTTGGCCTTGTGGAGTTGCAGAGGTGAAGTCTGTTGGATTGGAGTTCGTGTCCGATTTGTAGATCGTAGGACAGTTTCTTTTTAAGAGCCGGTCTTTTGTAGACCATTAGTTGTAGACCTCTGTTTGTAAACTCCATTGGGTTATGTAAGTGATTGGTTGTGAAATTGCTTCTTGCTTTCCTATCCCGTACTTTATTATCATGGGTTTTATATTACGATTCCGCATGTACATTAAAGAATTGATTGGGTCGGCGACTTAACTTGGGAACGTCGCAATTGAATGACCATGGTGGGATGTTGGCGCACTCAAGGTTTGGGGCGTGACAAGCGAGGCGGCCTCATTGCAAAGGCGCACACCCATAGTTAGAGGTAGCCTCGCCTAGGGCCTTCATAGCCTCGCTAGCCGAGGGGGAGGCCTCTATAGCCGATGCACCGAAAAAAAGGGAAAAAGTATAAAAACTAAAAAAAATCAAATTTTAAATAAATTTTAAATTTAAAAAAAAAATGCAAAAAGATCCATGTAGAATGATTTGCCGAAGTGCCACTCAAATTATCGATTTTACTCCAATGTGGCGCTTAAGTAAGTGGAGAAAAAATTATGGCACTCAAGTGAGCTTCATACAAAAGTTATGACACTCCAACTATTATTATCCTAAGAAAGCATGGAAGAACATGATAAAGATCAAGCCTGGGAAACAAAGATCAAGAACGATGCCCCCTATCCATTCGACGCCAGTACAGAACCTATGTGTCCCACTGTCATGTAAGCCTTGGACACTTTTTTTCACAAATTGCCTTATTTTGAAAATATGTAACCAGAAGTATACGTTAATGTAGAGAAAAACTAAATGCATTGCATTCCGAATGTTAATGCGTATTCTTGATCATGAAGATAACGCTATGATCCGTCCATTAAACCTAGTAGCTAGAAGAAGTTAGTTCTTTGATGCACAAGACACGATTGAAGATGATACGATTTCAGAATTGTGATTGCTGTAATGATTAGGACATTCGCCATATTCTCTTAATCTCTCTTAATTGTGAGTATATATTTCTCAATTTGTGCAGATCTTTTATTGATCATATTTGATTGTAATTGAGATTATAATATCTTGCTGATAGTCGTTCTCGGAAAATTTATAAATATTACAAGTTACTCTTTACTATGCAGTATACAGAAATTATACAATTATCTTCCGCATATTATAATCTTGGTATCTAGGCTATTTCTGGAGGAAGTGCCCATTGAGTCACTCTGGACGATGGCCTAGCATCGCCCTTAAGTGTTGATTCGAGATGTTAAATTGTTTCTTTAAAAAAGAAAAGAAGAAAAACCCAACAAAACCATCAAACTTGCTGCCTTCACACAACCCAAAACTCGAACCCCTCCAAATTTCGCCAACTGCACAATCAATGTGCTGCTACATCGATTAAGGAAAATTGTCAAAAAAGTCATCCACTTATTACATCGATACTAATTTAGTTTCAAAACTTTGATTGATGTTATATAGCCAATTTAGTCCTTCCAACTAATTTTGGCCGCATATTGCTGATGAGAACACAAGCCGACCTATGTAGTACAGCCAGCACTAACATAGATAATTTTTAATAATATTTTAATATTTTTTTCTTTTTATTTTCTTTTTCTTCTTTGTTTCCTTCTACTCCCTTTAGCTCCCTCCCCAACCTCTAGCGAGAGCTCGAGTCTCGCGGCAACATATTAGATGGAATGGAGGGGAAGGGAAGGGGAATATATATATAGAATAAAATAAATCAATCAATCAAAAAATTATTTAACATATTATTAAAAGTTATCAGTGTCAGCACCGGCTATGCCACATAGGTCAGTCGACATCCACATCAAAACATATCCAATCAAAATTAGTTGTAAAGACTAAATTGTTTGGATCAAAAGGTTTATAATTAATTAACATCATCAAAAGATTTAATACTTTTCAAACACTTTTCCCTCAATTAATTGATTCTCATTGTCTCTCTTGATGTTCCATATCTCTCTTGATATGATGTACAATCATGAAAGATATGGAGAATCATAATCATTTCCAACAATTATTATTATTTCCTCAAATAGCCAAATATCCGTTCCCCAAATCACTCACACTTCTCCAACTTGGTCAAATTCTTTGTTCGTATCTCCCCCAAAAGTAACGAGCCAACGAAACCATATAAAGCATGATGAATTATCACGCTAAAAGCCAAACATTATCTACTAAACCACCTCAGCATTTCCCTTATTGTCATGCTTTTTGGCTACGCGATTACATCACTAAACGGCCCATTTTTTTCTTTAAATTTAAGTAATCAGAAAACTGGCCAACGAGACACTTATGGCGAATTAATTAGCATTCTTCATCACGTCTAAGCCGTTCCTTATTACATGCGCAAGATATTATATAAACACAATCATATTAACAGGATAGCCAGCGGAACAAGAAAATAGATGGAATACCATAAACAAAAAATCAGGAGAAAATTAGGGGTGTGTCGAGATTTGAACTATTGACCTGTTATGCCCTAATACCATGTTATACAAAAAAAAAATCCTAAAAGTTTAAACTATCAAGAAACAAGTCAATAATAATTTACGGCAGCTGAGTCCACGCGTATGTTTGGAATGAATTGGATGGAATTTCATGGATCCTGTGCTTTTGTAATTAGGAAAGTCTGAAAGAGGATCTAATCAAAGAGATAATAGGAAAATAAATGGATGTCGAGATGAGAAAAGCGAAATATTATTTTCTGTATTGATCGTTTTTTCACTCTATACTATTTTACAAAGTGAAGTCTCTCTATATATACACTTCAAATAATATTCATCTTGTGCTGAAGATCAGGAAAAAATCAAGATTGTATCTTGTTTTGATAAATGTACTTGAAGCAATATTCATCTTGTGCTGAACATCAGAAAAGATTGTATATTCTACTAAAGATGAGGGACAAATCAAGATCATATCTTATCAGGAAAAGATCATATCTTTGACTTGTTCAACATCCCCCCTATAAGCTGATGCGATACGAACAATTAGCTTGGACCTCAAAAGTCTAAAGCGTGTAGAAGAGAAACCTTTAGTGAAGATACCGGTTGGCTGATCCATAGATAAAATGAAGTGGATGTTGATCTGTCCACGATCTGTCCACGGGCTAGGCATTCACAGATAAAATGATAATCAATTTTCACGTACTTTGTTCGAGCATGGAGTACAAGATTCGCAGTGAGGTACAAAGCCGACATATTATCACATAAGAGTTGGTGAATTTTGTGGAAGAGCATGAAGATCTTTCAATACATATTCAATCCACATCACTTCTGCAGTTGTGTCAACTAAGCACTTATATTTAGCTTCTATACTTGAGTGGGCCATGGTTCGTTACTTGCAAGAACACCAGGAAATGAGATTGCAACAAAGAAAGACACGATAACCTCCATTTAAGCGTCAGATCATCATTATCACCAACCCATCCAACATCAGAAAAGGCATGAAGAGCTTTGGAAGAATCACGAGTGAAAAGAATACCAAGACGGGGAGTATATGCCAAATAACGTAGTATACGCTTGATGAATTGCCAATGAGCTTTTGTAGGAGCATGGAGAAACTGACATGCTGTATTGACAGAATATGCAATGTTAAGTCTGGTAAGAGTCAAGTACCGAAGGGCATCGACTATGCTGCAATAAAGTAAAGGGTCCAATAAAGGCTCGCCATGTCTACAAGAGATTGGTTCATCAGTTGTGCACAGCATAGAAACTGCACAGGCATTTGTCATTTTTGTTTGCTCCAAGATTTCATGAGTGTACTTTGCTTAATGTAGGAGTAGTCCTTCAGAAGTTGATTGGGCTTCGACACCAAGAAACTGGTGAAGGGGACCCAAGTCTTTAATTGCAAATTTAGTCTAAAGAGCAACAAGTAGACTTCTGAAAGGAACATTAGGAGAGCCCGTGAGACTACTGTCATTTATATATACTAGAAGTACTATGTTGTAGTAAGCAGCGTGAAGAGAAAACAATGAAGAATCTATGCCTGACAATTGAAATCCAAGGTCAATGAGGTAGGAACTCAACTGTTGGTACCACGCCTGAGGAGCTTGCTTGAAACCATACATGAAATGTCAAAAATGACATACATGATGAGGATATGTGGGATCAACAAACTGTGGAGGCTGTACCATATAAACTTCCTCATTTACGTAACCATGTAGAAAAGCATTGGAGACATCAAGTACTTGATGGACCATCCTTTAGAGAAGGCAACAGCAATGATAGTGCCAATAGTGACTAGCTTGGCAACAGAGATAAAAGTTTTAGTGTAATCAATTCCAACTTGTTGGTGGAATCCTTTGGTAACGAGTGGAGCTTTATACCATTTTAGAGTTTCATCTACACACAGCTTAACCTTGTAAATCCATTTGCATCCAATTGGATGAGCATGAGGAGGAGGAACAAGCTTCCAAGTGCCATTTTTTTATGAGGGCAGTATATTATGCTTCCATTGCTGAGCACAAATGAGGATCACGAGAGGCCTGAGTAAAACATGTAGGCTCCGTATAAGGATGTGCGGCGGCAGTCATTGCGAAAGTGTGCTGACGACTGATAGTCCGGCATGAAATAGTTCCATCCTTGAGGGGAGTAATCATCGAATGAGTAGGAGCAAGAAGACTTAGTGAGGATTGTGAATCATTTGAAGCAGAAACACTACTTGCTGGTTGTGAATCAGTTTAGGCAGTAGCTATTTGAGACATGTGTCACGGGCCGAGAGTTTCCTTGGCCTCGGAACGACCCGTGGGCGCCTGGCGAGCGGAATTCGCCAGGCCAGCCTTCCTTGTATAGCTGCTCCAGCGAACGATACGGTAAATGCTCCTTCGTACGAGATCCTACCAAGCCCAGCGTCGCTCAGGCGTCTAGTCCATCGAGTGAAACGGCAAATCCATTTAGGTTCGACAACTGGTTTCGGCCTGCCATGGCCTCGTCAGGAAAGCGGCATCAGCTCCCGACCAGTTTGTGCAAGGGAGGCCTACCCCGTCTTCAGAGCTCCTAAGTGATGTAATCCTTCTATCCTAGAACTCCTAGCACCAATCGTCCTGACGCCACTCCCACGGACCAATTGTGTTCTACCCTTCTGCCTCACACTCTTCACCCAATAACCCCAAGCTCCACTCACAAGGTCACGAGTACGGGAGGATTCACGGACCGTGACACATGTCTAATGGTGATGTTGATGGGGGTGGTTGTACATAAGTTTTTCATACTGGAAGTGGCGTGGGTAGTGGAGGTAGAGGCAGCACGATGTCTAAATTTGGAGCTGGTGGCGTTGGGGAAAACATAGTGCTGAAGGGAAATGAGGTTTCGTCAAAAATTGCATCTGCAGCAATAAAAAAAACTAGTGGTTCAATGGGCAATAACACCTGTAACCCTTAAAACTTGGAGGGTATACAAGAAAAATGCAAGCTTGATGGCCGCAGATACGGAAATACTGCACAACCAAAAACTCTTAAAGACGAAATATCAAGTGGTGTCCCTAAAAGTGTTTGCCAAGGACTAATATCGCCAATGACCCTTGAGGGAAGCCTATTTATTAGAAATATTGTAGTCTCAAATGCATATTCCCAGAAATTTGATAAAATTCCAGCTTGATACATGGGAGCCAGTCCAGCTTCAACTATGTGACAATGCTTACGTTCTGCAGTGCCATTCTAAAATGGATAATAGGGACATGAAATTCATTGATGGATATGTTGATGCAGGTGAGTTTTAAATGCCGAAGGGAGAAATTCAGGTGCACCGTGACATTGAATTGCCTGCAATCTACATTGAAGCTGAGTTTTCATATATTTATGAAAAGTGATAAAGGTGGTGAGGAATTGCACGTGAGTAGCCAAAGGGTGGAACCAAAAAAAATGAGAGAAGTCATTAATAAAGCAAATATAATATTTATATTCACTTAGAGACGTTACAAGAAAAGGACCTCAAGTATCAAAATGAACTAGCTGGAGTGGAAAAGATGCTCGAGAACTAGTAAATGGATGGGAATGGCAATGGCTCTTGCTAAAAGCACATGCCGTATAAATAGTGGAGGGTGATTTGGTAAAATTCGTCTGAGTGTATCGTAGTAGACTAACTATGGCATCAAAGGAGGCATGGCCGAGTCAATGATGCCATAGAGTAAATGAAACAGCACAAGACGTAGTAAATGCTAACGGAGGTGCTATGGAGTTGAATGGAAAAACACAGTAGAGACCATGTTGAAGCTTGCCGTGGAGTAGAATCTGACCGGTTCGAAGAGAAATGGCACGAAAGTGAGTTTTATAAAACATGAAGACACAATTATTGTCAATGGCAAATTCAGAGACAGACAACAAATTTGTAGTGATAAAAGTAACAACTAAAACACTTGAAAGACGAAAGGGAGTAGATGGAGTAGGTTCGAGAGTACTTGTGTGGGTGATAGGAAAAGAGACTCTATCACCCACGATGAGTTCATGATGCAGTAGCAAGAGAATAGAGTGGCAGAAGTGAAAGAGCATAATGACTAACAGGTGGGGGAAGAGAATTGTAGTAAGCCTAACGAGATGGTCCACCTTGTTGGGGTTGAGTTTGTGTTTGAGTTGTGGGTGGATAATACATAGGCTGATTTGGGTGGGCATATTGAGCGTGATTGGGAGTTGGTGGAGGTGCAAAATGTAAGTTATACCTTTCCCCACACATGGCAACTTTGTGACCTGGACGTCGGCATAGTTGGCAATAGACAATGTTGCGACAACCACAACCACGACCACAACCGAGACCAACTAGCGGCGGATTGGGAGTGGGTAAAATTCCACTTTATTGCCTTGTATGGGGACCCAAAGAGTTGTTTTTGCCGGTAGGGGAGAAGCTTCTCAGATTGGTTAAAAATGGTGTTGTTCCGATGTATGTTGCAAGTACGGCAGTGGTGGTTGTGCTCTGTTGAAATTGGGCAATTCAATTCGGCCTTCATGAGATAAGAGGAGGCAATGAAGGTCCTCACAGGAGAGTGGATTGGCTTGGGTTTGCACCGAAATTGCAGATGATAGTCGGTCGTATTCACTGCCAAGGCCATGGAATAGATGAGTTTGACATTCACTTTCAGAAAAAGTCTCACCTATGGCTGAGAGTTGATCACAAATTTCCGTCACCTGTTGTATGTATTTTGTGACTTATCTTCCGCCTTTGTTAATTGTTTGCAGTTGCATTTGAAGAGATAAAGCCCGGGCTAAAGATTGAGTCACATATGAAGAAGAAAGATATGCCCATGCTGAAGCCGAATCGCGGTGTTTGGACAAGTGGGTGACGATTAGTGTGGTGGATGTGGCCATTATCTCTCATTAACTCAGGTTGTGTATTGTGGATTTTGAGATGAAGTTGAGCTGGGGTTGCTCTCTTGTTGCAGGATGTGCTGTGGTAAAGTTTGCTCGGTGCCTTCTACAATAGAAAGAAGTTGGGAAGCCAAGAGGAAGGGAGTGAGACGTGTTTTCCAGCTCACAAAATTCGTTCCATTGAATCTTTCACCAAATGAGGGAGTGGAGATTACATTTGGAGTAATTGGAACTGGGAGAACAAAGGAAATATAGATAGTTTAAGCGGAAACGTGGGGGAACAGATGACAGAGAGGCTGATACAAAAGCCATTAATTTTCTTTATGCAAAAAGGGTTTCGCCAAAGTAGCTCTAATACCAAGTTTGTCGGAGGATCTGATCAAAGGATAATAGGAAAATAGCTGGATGAGGAAAGTGAAAGAGCATTTTCTGCATCAGTCGGTTTACAATCTACATTTTTTTATAAAGTGAGTTTCTCTATATATCTTATCAAGAAAATATCATATCGAATCTTTGACTTATTCAACAAGGATCATGCATCCTTTTTAAGTTTAATTTCACGCGGGACATGAGGATGGAGTCAAAGAAGCTGAGGAAGATATTTATGTTTTTGCAATATTACTAAGATGGGGAAGGGGCTAAATTCCAGGTGCACGTGTCTCGATTGGCGGCCTAAAATAATCATCAGCACTCCATCATTGACTGAAAAATGATAAAGACAAGGTCCTTTGCCTTGAAAAGAGGGCCACATTAGATTACTTGGCCTGTCTTTTTCTTTTCTTTTTTCTTTTTTCTTTTTTCTTTTTTCTTTTTCTTTTTTCTTTTTTCTTTTTCCTTTTTCCTTTTTTTCCTTTTTTTTTCCTATTTCAATTTGCTATAAGTTAAGTTGCTCTTTTCCCAAGGACTGGCCAAAGCTACACCTCTTAGCTCCCCTAGGATGAAAGAAGATAGTCGGCCGTTGTTTAGATGTGTCAGCCTGCTTCACCTCCCTTAATTTAATATCCGTTCCGTCATTTATTGATCGGTTGGAAGAAAGAATCTTCTTGCATCCGTAATTTACTTCATCTCTTTTTTTTTCTTTTTAATTTATAATTAGGATCCATAAGTATGGAGATCTGGTTATCTAGAGACCTTAGAATACCCTGCACACCCTATGAATTGATTAATCCATGCCTTTAGCTTATACAATTGGCCCTAATTCAATATAATTTGCACGCAATTTATGAAATTCAAAAGAATAACATCCAATTTCTAAACTGAAAATCCCTGAAGACTTAATCAACCACCCAACCCTACTGATAACTACCAATATTCTTGCAATTGGCCTTTCTTAATATTTGTCTTCTCATAGCAATATTGGTAAATAATTTCTGGTCCATGAAATTTTTCATAATCACATGAATCAAGTAAAACACAAGCAAAGCATTCAATTTACGAATTAGGCATTTTCACGTCCATCGATTCACATGCAACTCAAACCTTAGAAACCTAAAGGTATTCATCTTTTGTGGCTTAGCTTACTCCAAATTAACATTCAATCATTCATCAATTTTATATCGCGGCATGCCGCCGATGATATCCCCAAATGAACCTTATCATCATAAAGTAAATAAGGTAAATAACACCGACGGTATTCTCATCCCTATGTCCCGAGATAATTCTTTCAATCACAAACTGTGTGGCACTTAGATTTCAAATGACCTTCTTTGGTCTAAATAAGCCTTACTTCCGCTCTCACTCTCACACGCCTTACTTTCGCTCTCGCTCTCACACGAGGAAGAGAATTCTTAGAGAGAGGAACTCTAGAGAATATTTATATTGTTCAAATGAAAGTAGATTATACAAGTGAGGGAAAGGGCTATCCTATTTATATGAGAGCCCTCTGATTACAACCATTGATCTCTTTGTGATCTAACAGTAGATGATGTTAATCCTCATCTAATTGATCCAACGGTAGAGATCCACTTGACCTAATGGTGTTGGATATTGATCCTCATCACATTAATCTCATAGTGGAGATTGAATTTATCCCAATGGTTGAGGGCATTAATTCTTATCAAATAAATATGATGGTAGAGATCAACCCCTTATCAATCTAACGGTTCTAAGAAACCCCTTGGATTGATGATATGGCAATCCTTTGGATTAATGACATGATGAACTTTTGTCCATGACACTTGTCCAATCATTGAATTCAAAAAGGCATTTGCCAAGGACCCACCGTTCTAAATTCCCCCGATGAGGGAAGTTTAGGTTGTTAAATGAAAGTGTAGTTTAATATTTAATTATTCTATTATCCTCACGTTTAGTCTTTTTTCTTTTCTTTTTCGGCCTAAAACTAAGCATAACCATATATTTAATTGGGAAAACAAATGAGGTTTGGAAAGATTTTAACTAAAAACTTTTGCTCTAATAGAATATGATATTTTGTGAGACAATACAAACTGTTCTAAAATTTAACTGTAAGATATTGTAATTGATCATGTACTGAGAGATTATCTTCTTGAAATTTTTTCAGATGAAAAACATGTAGTTCCTATTGGTCCAAGGGTAAGAAGTACATTCACTCAACTGTGGACATGCAAGTGTGCCAAGTGCTAAGTGTACTTAATAATCGTGCAATTATTTGTGCACTCGCACACGAGTATGGTGGGGTTTAGCCCACACCTAATCCTTTCTTTAAACACATTAGAGAATGCTAGCCTATCTCTTCTCAACTTTTCAATGTGGGACAAGTAAAAACACACTTAGTTTGTTTTACAAACAAATTTTCAACAAATTATATAAGAAGGAAGGAGATGAACAATCAATTCTCGATGTAAACTCGATGTAAATATGCACCAGTTCAAGAGTTGAGTACCTTTCAACGCACTAATTAACAAGTAATCTAGATATGCAAATGATTGGCATGTACTTATCAGTCTACCAAGTTAACACTCACAAAGAAATGCCATTGGGCAGACAACTTGAGGATAATTTTAAGCTTATGAATTCTACTCGTGATTCCGAAGATCCGCTCAGACATACTTATGGTTGACAAGGAATCAAGAAGAGTAAAATTTTACATGATAAAAACTATGAATTGACTGAAAATCAGTGGCAATTTCACTCCTTTGATCATAAAACTCTGGCTTCTAGATTAACATAGATTTGTCGGTTATGGCTATAATTTATTGTGCTAGAGGATTCATGAGTAAATAGTTGAGAAAAACTCATAATACATCATGAAGTTGACAAAATAATTCATGATTTATTACAACTTAATATGAGTTGCTCGTGTTTCCAGTTATATCCACATAAAAGGAACTTGATGTGCTAAGTAAAAAGACTCAAAATAACTAGAAGAACCTACATGAACAAGTCTAGAAGAATAGAGATTTCATAAAAATTAGTTGGTACAAGGTGAACAGTCTATAGGATCCACATCACCACTATAGTCAAAGTGCCTGATGAGAAGCAATTAGATATAACCAAGAAGTCTGATATAATCGGAGTCTAATATTAGCAGAAGCCTGACATAAGTGGGAGCCTGATATAAGCTGAAGTCTAATATCACCAGGAAGCTTGATATAACGAAGGACTGTTAATACAAGTGAGGTTACTACCCTACCCGTGACAACAATCTGATGTTGGCTAATATTATCACCTAGAGAGGGTTAATAGGTGAATCTAACAAACTTTAATAAATAAATAAAAGAATTGTGGAATTAAAAGCGTTAAGTTAAATATAAGTGTGATTGAGCAATGAAGAGAATTGATATAAAAGCAATTGGTTATATCAAGCAATATAGTTTAGTACATCATCAAGCAATAAATAAATATGAACAAGGAATTAGAGAATGATGCATATAGGGCTTATAGCGGTTTCGCTTAATGCGAGCTTACATCTACTCTCCCACATTAACTACTTATTGGCTAGATTCCACTAGTAATTTTGGAGAAGTTACAGAAGAATGTGCCACTTATACTCGAGCACTTTTTCTCAAAGCCAATATTGCTTTTATTCAAGCTAATAGGACTCACTATCTTAAACTTAAGTCCAAACTACAACACTATCAACACTTCTTGATAAATTTTAAAATGTAAATGCTCTTAAAAGGAAAATGTAAAGTGTAAAGCTTTCTCCAAATTTGGATATTTTGAATGCCTGATCAATCTCTCTTAGGCGCATTGATCTTCTTTTATATCCTCAACATCCAATCTTCCCCTTGAACAATTTTCAAGAGGACCAATCTCCAATCAGACTGTTCAACAGTTGTTGAGAAGATCAATTAGCCATTCAGGTCGCTCAATTAGAATTACCATAGATTTAATTGCCCATATAATCAAATCTTAGTATTTAGAAGTAGAGTAGTTTGAATGTGGAAAGTATCATGCCTTTGGGATGATTGTAAACCAATCGAGATATCTCACATAATTAAATAATCTTGGTCAATCTAAATCTTCCATATTAGAAATCTATACCATATCACAAGTTGTCGGTGGATAAAATGACATATCTTGAAATAATAATCTTAAGCCATGTGTCAAAGTTGTTGTTGCAAGTAATGTAGATGTTCTGCTTCAGCAATTTCTAGTTATATCAAACTTCCCAGTTATTTGATGATATCAAACTGTGACTAGTCTTTTGCTTATATTAGATTCCGAATATATCATACTACTTCTTATTATGCACTTCAAGTATAATAGTGATATAGATCTTGTAGACTGTACACATTGGTATCTCCAAGTCTTTATGAACTTCCCCTTCTTCTAGATTTGTTCACATAGGTCCTTCCAACCGTTTCAAATCTTTTTCCTCATCATCTCAAAGTTCTTTTTTACGTGAACATTAATGGAAACAAAACAACTTTGTGCATATATCAAAGTATCAATATATTATATATAGTTTTGTCAATCTTCAAAATATATTAGGAGGTTTTCTCGATAATTTCTCCCTTTTTGATAATAACAAAACCTTCCACACAAATAAGAAAATAATTGATTTGAAAAGATATGGATAAGGATTGCTTGCAACAATATAAGCTTAAAGTTAAGTATTAGTATTGGCAAGCAAGTTGATATAGTCAGACATCATCAATGAGCACATGACCGTTTCTACAAGAGAACTTAGAGATAGTTTAGTATAGACTTTGAATGCATGAAAACTGATATTGTCAAAGTATATAATGAATAGTTTAATCATGTACACACTTACAGTTCATAAAAAACGTCATGTACATCGCAACATACATTCTCTATTCAAGATATCATAAGCTTAGAATGACATTATATATATATTTGCATTAGTCATTGGACAAGGCCGGCCTCCCTCGCCTCGAGCGAGGGTTGACCTTGCCGCCTAACCACGCCCAGCAACAGCAAAGTCACTTCAGCAAGAGTCGCCCTTGCCAGGCTGGCCAGGTTGATCTCACTGATTCTGGCGAGGGTCGAGCCTCGCTAGTGACAAAGCCTCATTGGCTTCCCCAAAGGCGAGTGAGGTTGACCTCACTAGCCTAAGGCGAGGGTCAAACCTTGCCAAGCGCAAGGCAAGGTCGACCTCATCAGTGAGTCAATGACAACAAGGCTCGCCCTTATCAGATTTGGTGAGGGTTAGGTGATCGTCACCAATGACAGGGCGAGGTCAACCTCATTAGTTTCGCCAAATGTTGGCGAGGTTGAGCCTTGCCAAAGGTGGACAAGGCTATCCTTCACTAGCTAGAGGACAAAGAAAAAAAGGAAAGAAAAGAAAATGCAAAAATTATTAAAATTATAATAAAAATTAGAAAAAAAAATTAAAATATATATATAAAAAATCGTCCACATCCAATTCGATCAATGCTACGTAGAACGGTTAGCGCTGATTAGACAATCACATTAGCAATTTACAGCCAAAATTTTACCAAAATAATTAAATTGGCAAATTATTAAAAGGTTGAGAAATAAATTGACGAATCATCAAAGGATTTAGAACTAAATTGACACGATTGAAAATTTTAAGATTAAATTGACTGTTGTATGATTGATTTATGACTTTTTGAATAATTCTCTCTAGTTGTTTTGAATACTACGGTGCTCACCCCTAATCTAATTCCCCTCGGAAAGCAATTTTTTTTTTGGGGGGTCAAACAAAAAGCATTTGTTGGAAAAGTATAACCTTCTTGTTATTGGTTAAAAGACATCCAGTCTCTCTCTCTCTCTTTTCTTTTTTCTCTTTTGTCTAATAATGAAATGTTGGAGGCTTTTTTAAAAAAATCGACTAATCTAAATCAGGTGACAGCGATTTCCACTCGTTGTCCTGCCTACGCGGGCAATTGAGGTCCGTGCATCCTATTTTACATCCTAATAAATATAAAAATAAATTGTAAGCTAGAATTGGTGAAGTAGTACGTGCCTTTATATTGCTTCTGCTTTGAATTGTTATACACAAGATTTGGACTAGGCCTTGGAATCAAAATGAATGTGTTAAATTAAAAGTTAAAAGTTACAGAACCTTATGGTTTCATCAAGAAAATTCAATCGTGCTCCACCATTTAATCAAGAATACATATTTATGGCAAAATCAAGAAAACAAATATGAATGGTAAGTCAATAACAGGCTAGGAGCCCAAAAATTAGTTGAATGTCCGTACACATATGGGAATGGCGAGGTGCGGAGTCCGAAACTCCCCTCCCCCGAATTGAGGGTTTTTGAGGGTTTTTCTAGATGAGGTCTTTCCTTGTTGAGTAGCTCCAAAGTCGTGCATGTGATATCATATGAGATTTTATAATATTACTACTGATTGTTCTAGATGTTAGGCGTAATTTAATATCTAATTACTCTAACAATATATCCTGAATTAATTAAGAGCGGGAGTCGACCACGCGCCACTGTTGCTTCCCCAACATTTCTTTTTCTTCCCCCAATTTCTGCAGTCAAAGCAACGTGATTGGTACAATGTTAAATTCATTGATTCAAGAGCGGTTTGACGATGCAGAAACCCACCAGGAGAGTTAAAAAAAACAGTGTGAAGAAGAAGTTGGAAGGTCACCAGCCCCCTCAAGACTAAGATATTCAAAAACCCACAATTTTTCAAACTCTTAATCAATTGGAATTTTTCAAACTCTTAATTAATTGGAATTTAGAATGTCAAAATGGACTCTCATCCGGTGACCAAGTGGGAATTAGGATAGAACGTCGTGCCAGCTTGCTCATATATATCTCTTCCTGTGCTTGAGCTGGCCTCTCAACATCACGGCACGCTGGGAATGGCAAGTGCCGAATGGCGTATGCTCGCAGAACGCTCGATCTTATTATAATCGAGTTGCTTCCCAGCGACCACGCGTGAAACCCTAGCTTTTATAATGTGAACAATTGAAACGGTGGAAACTAGGGGTGTGCAACCGGACAGGGTATACCCAGAAACTGAACCGGTCCACCCAAAAAATAGGGTCGGGAACCGGTTCTTGTTGAAACCGGTCTGGGAACCGATTCCCAAAATTCGGAACCAGTTTAAACTAGTCTGGGAACCGGGTCCGATTGATTACCCACCTAGAAAACGGTTCTCGGACTGGTTTTGGAACCGGTTTGGGAACCGATTTTGTAAGTATAGGTCCAAAACCCTATTTTTTCTCCTTATTTATATTCTTACTCCCGCAATCACACGGCGTTTTTCTTCTTGGCTCTTTCAAACACGCACGGCACTCCTCCTTCGTCATTCCTCTTCCTCACTTGCTTCCCTTCCTCATCGGCTCCCTCTCACACTGTTTGACGGACAGACGATGTTCATCACCGCTAAATTCTTGTGTACCACGTAGATTGGCTCATCTAATTTCTCTTTTGTAGAAAGATTTATACTTACATAAATGAGTAACTTCATATCGTAGTTGTGGGAATAAGACTAATATTAGACTCATGTTTATTGTTAATTCTTTGCCTTATGATTTTATTTATTATAACTAGCCATGTGTATCCTTAATTGTTCATTTAGTTAAAAAGTTCATGTATTTATTTATTACAAGTGCTTAGGGGGTGCATGACAAACCAGAATTTATGTTTCAGAAACAATTTTTCTATTCCAAACCTGTTTCCGAAATAAAAATCCGTTTGATAAACTTATTCCGTTTTTCTATTTCTAGAATAGATTTCTATTCCAGAAATAGATTTGGAATAAAAATCAGAAGTAGAAATTTTCTACTTCTCTATTTCTAGAATAAAAATGATAAATAAAAATTTTCACATCGTTCGTCAACCGGTCCTTCATTCGTTGCCGCCAACCACCATCCGTCGGTCACCAATCGCCGCCACCGCCGGTCACCATCCACCAGCCGTCGCCGCCACAGCCGCCATCGTTCGTCGCCGCTATCCGCTGCCATCCGAAAGGAAAAAAATTTGTGTCGTTATCAAACGATTATTTTTGCTTAGAAACTCTTCTAGAAATAGAAATAAAAAAATCTATTTCTATTCCAGAAACTATTTCTGGAACAGAATGGTTGTCATGCGCGAATGTTTCAATACAAATTAGGAGAATTGTGTTATTTTTTCGCATATTAATATAAAATTGAAAGTCGTATAGAATATCGGGAGATTGCAAAACACGTTCCAATGGAAACAAGGTTGACCCTGGAATTAGACCAGAAAAACAAAGTGGGTTGAGTACATGGTCCAATATAAACAGGGTTGGGGACAGAGTCCAAAAAAGGAGAACCTGTTATAATAGGATCGGGTACAAGGTCCAGGTCTAAATCCTACCCACCCTAGACCCAACCACCCCCAGTGGAAACTACCCCTAGTGGAAACTACCCAAGTACTTATAGATCTAATCGAAAGGGAATATACCCATTGGGAATCGAACGGAAGCTGCTCTCTCACACGTTTTGGTTAATATCGATTGATCATGTTTGACCAAGGATTGCAAAAAGCAGTGGCTATCCAAGAGTATAAATCGGCGCGGGAGTTGGAGTCCTCCTTCACCACTTCTGATCCCCCCACTTTCGCAATTTCACTCGTCTCTTTCTCTCTCTTTCTCTCCTCTCTTCATATCATTTGCATATTTGCACTCATTCTCGAGAGGGTTCTCTTCTCACAGTTATATAGGGTGAGTTATTTTTTAGTACAAGTTCGTATATTGGACTCACCAACTTAGATCGATATCGATCTTGCTCTATTCTCCGAGTGCGACTGTGGCCAGGGGTGTCATACGGGTGGGGCTGGGTCGGTTCAGTTCAATTACGTTTATAATGTATGACTAAAGTTTTGGTTTCTATGGTTGGGGTTTGAGTTTATCGCCAATCGGAGCATAGTAGCCTTGCCATCTGTCTACTTTTAGCGATAATTTCCTCCAACAGCCCTCTGATTTGCACGTTACAAGTTGTGGGCACCACTCACATCTGAAATTGACTAAACGTAACGACGACGGGGTCGGTGACTGTGCAGCCCACCAATCCTAAAGGGTGGCTGAAGGAAAACTTGTGCCTATCGACTATCCAGGTTTCATCAGCAACTTAATTAGTTAATGACCGGATTGATTAATGTTCGATGTATCTGGTACAGATTCAGCCGAGATGTGATGCATCTCCATAGACGGATTGGGGTTGGGAAAAGATTGAAAATGGAGAACTGGCACGTATCATCACAATGTGTGCGGCTCTAATCTTCTTACTTTAATCTCTTTTTCAGTGTAGACGAAGATCGGGGAAGAATGGAGATCAAGGTACTGCTCATGTTGGTGTCTGTTGCAAGCTTCGTAAGTCAGGGTGCGTCGGAGCACAAAGCCCCGCCGCCGCCGGTCACGGAGGCGTCCCTTCATAATGTAGCGGCTTCACTGGACATGTTCGTCGACGAACTCCCCCAAATGCCGAGGCTCTACGGTTACTCCAGGCGTGAAGGTTTGCTCCTTCCTGGAAATCTCACCATTGGCATGTACGAGAAGAAATGGGTGAGCTTTATTTTCTTTTTACCAGCAAAAAAACAAATTTTTAGATTAATAACATCCGAATCCCTAGTTTTTTTTTGGTCAGTGAATCCCTAGTTAAATTATTATTGTCTTGATCGATTTTATATATAGATATTGAATAGGTCATACAGTCACGTATGTATTTTTATGATTTTCATGTCTTATCTGCAGAAATTCCATCGAGATTTACCGGCCACTACTGTCTTCGCCTTTGGTACGTCAGCTGCCGCTGCGACCGTGCCCGGTCCAACCATTGAAGCACGTCATGGCGTCCCCACTTCGGTGACGTGGCTCAATTTCCTCCCTCGATCCCACATCCTCCCGTGGGACCCAACCATCCCCACGGCCATGCCCAAGCACGGCGGCGTCCCGACGGTCGTCCACCTTCACGGTGGGGTCCACCCGCCGGACTCGGACGGCAACGCTTTCGCGTGGTTCACCTCGGGTTTTCGCGAGACCGGTCCGAAATGGTCTCGCAAGACCTACGCATACCCCAACGTGCAACATGCCGGAAACCTTTGGTACCACGATCACACGGTCGGCCTGACGCGTGTCAACCTCCTAGCCGGTCTGATCGGCGCCTATGTGATACGTGATCCGGCATCGGAGGCGGAGCTTGATCTCCCGTCGGGGCCCGATTTCGACCACCATCTGATGGTGTTTGACCGGAGTTTCACCAAGGACGGATCGTTGTACATGAACTCCACCGGCGACAACCCTAGCATACATCCGCAGTGGCAGCCGGAGTACTTCGGCGACGCCATCATAGTCAACGGCAAAGCTTGGCCCTACCTCAAGGTCCAACGTAGGAAATACAGATTCCGCATAATCAACTCCTCCAACGCGCGCTACTACAACTTCTCATTGACCACAGGCTTGTCATTCATCATGGTCGGCTCCGATGCATCCTATCTGCCCTCGCCGGTGATCACCAAATCATTTCTCTTAGCTCCATCGGAAAGTGCCGACGTCATCATCGACTTCTCCAAGACAGAAGCGAAGGAAGTAATGCTCAAGAACGGCGCTCCATACCCTTATCCCAGTGGCAGCTCGGTTGACAAGCTGAATGGGGAGGTAATGAAGTTCGTGGTATCGTCTGGAAGCCCTAACCCGCCGGACAGATCCCGTGTGCCACCATCTTTGAAGGTCTACTCAACGACCCAAAAACCAACTGTTAAGAGGTATTCGCTTAAATTGTAATGAATGTCGATGCATGGTCGGATGCATTTAATTCTTAACACGCGGAAAGATCAATAGCAATTTGCTTAATCCTTGCATAGGTACATAGTGCTGTATGAATATGAGAGCGCGACCGGAGATCCCACCCATTTGTATATCAACGGGAAGAAACTGACAGATCCGGCGACCGAGACTCCGAAAACCGGTAGCACCGAGACGTGGGAGGTGATTAACTTGACGCAGGACAACCACCCGCTGCACATTCATCTCGCGACGTTTCATGCCATCGAAGGGCGAGAGCTGTTGGATCTGGCAAGTTTCAAGTCGTGCATGACCCAGAAGAACGACGCGGTCGCGTGCAACGTGACGGGCCATGCGAAGGGGAAGTCGCTCAAGATACCTTCGTACGAGAAGACATGGAAGAACGTAGTGAAGATGGAGCCTGGGTACCAAACGACGATCGTGGTCAAGTTCAACATGATCGAGAACGATGCGCCCTATCCGTTCGACGCCACCGCGGAACCTAACTACGTGTATCATTGTCACGTAAGACTCGGACACAACTTTTTCCTCACCACTTGCCTTATTTTGATAAAAACATAATCGGAAGTGTATGTCGACGTAGAGAAAAACTAAATGCGTTGTGTTCGGAATGGTGATGCAGATTCTTGATCATGAAGATAACGCGATGATCCGTCCATTGAAGCTAGTCGCTTGAAGAAGCCAGTTGTTTGATGGACAAGACTCAATCGGAGATGATACGATTTGAGGATTGTTATTGCCAGAAATAATTAGGCGATTCTTTTTGTTTTCCTTAGTTCTCTATATCTCTTTTAATTATGCATGTATGTCGCTTAATTGTGCATATCTTATTGATCTTACATTATTGTAACTGACATTGTAATACGTTGCTAATAATTGTCATCTTATGAAAACGTTGTTGACATCTAAATTTTGGCGATCTAGTCATTTATTCAATGCATAGAAAATTATGGATTAATTTTTAAGCTCTAAAAATTAAAAAATTAAAAATTCCATAGCATATAATTTTAGGCGCGTCATTATTTTCTGATAAGGAATGATGATTTGATATATTCAATAAATCTTTCATATATTCAAGCAATATACACACCGAGAGATATATTTCGCTGAAAATTGTAAGATTTCGATGGAATATTTCAAGTGGGGTATATATTTGGTGTTAATCTTTGGGCAATATGCAATACCAGATCTTGCAATCGTCGATGGGCATGAACAGAGGAAAGAATATAAAATAAAATCGTGGAGATTGCGCCTTTGACCGTGCGAGATATGGTCTAAAAGAAAAAGGAAATTTTGCTTCTTCCACATAGGGATCTATTTCGTTGCATATAAAATGGGTGGACCCGCACGGACGAAGGGGGCAACAGTTCGTGAAAAAAGGAGAATTCGTGAGAAAAAAAAAAAAGGCGTAAGAGACAGTGAAAAAAAAAAAGGAGAGGAATTCCCTCTGTCCATTTTCAGTAAAAAAAAAGTAATTTTTCTTTTCTCTGACATGCTCTGGAGGAAAAGAAAGAAGAACAGCAGCAGAAGGGAAAAGTCCACAGCAAAGCTAGGGGCAAAACCAGATCCACTAAGCTCTCCACATCAAAGAAAGGTAAGCGCTTTTGCCCGTATGGAGCTCAAGCTTCCAAGACAGCAGACGCTGATCACCTTCATCTAGTGGACATCCCGATAACAGAGGTGGACAAATCAACTCAATGGGCTTTGGTGGCTAGCCCTAATAAGCCACCGGTGCAGCCATGAAACTACTAAGCTGGAATTGTCAGGGGTTGGGCTCTCCCCTGACAATTCATTCTCTGAGGGTCCTTGCGACTCAGGAAAGACCCAACCTAATATTTATTATGGAAACTAAAAATCAAGAGCAGAAAGTTCAAAGGTTAAAAAGACAGCTTAAGTATTCCCACAGCTTTTTGGTAAATCCAGCAGGGTTATCAGGGGGTTTGGCTCTCTTTTGGGACGACCAGGTAACCATCTCCATCGACTCATATTCTGAATATCTTATCAACCTGCAATGCCTCCCTCATGATAGTAGACAGAATATGCGGATTACCTTTCTCCACGCTCCTAATCATTTCAATGAAAGAATTATACTTTGGGAGGAAATACAAAGAGCAAATGCCTACAATCACAGTCCTTGGTTGTGTATTGGAGACTTCAATGAGATTCTTTATCAGTGGGAAAAAGTGGGAAAGAGGAGAGCTGAACATTACAGACTTACTGCATTTAGGGATTTTATGCTTGCTCATTAATGGACCTAGAAAGTAAGGGGTGCGCCTTTACCTGGACGAACAGAAGAGAGGGGGAGGAAAATATTAAAGAAAGGTTGGACAGAGCTCTTTGTAACTTGGACTGGAGAATAGCATACCCAAACGCTGAAGTTACAGCCCTACCACCTATCGGTTCTGACCATAGCCCTCTCATTCTATCCACTCTACCCACCCTGGCACGAAAACGGAGAGAGTTTAGATACGAGGCATATTGGGCGGAAGATGAAGATTGCAAGAGGATTGTCAAACAAACATGGGAGGACTCTCAAAGGCAGAATATGGTTGAAAAGCTACACATAGTGGCTAATCGACTAGAGGCGTGGAGTAAAAAGCGTTTCCCCAATGCACATAAAAAAATTGAAGGGCTGAAAAATGAGCTTCAGGTTTGGATAAACAACCCCACATTGCAGCATGATCAAGGCAAAATCCAGAATATACATAAAGAGATTGAAGAACTTTGGCGACAAGAAGAAATGTTCTGGGGCTTAAGATCTAGAATTAAGTGGCTCAAATGGGGGGATAGGAACACAAAATTCTTCCATGCTACCACTATACAACGAAGAAACAGAAATCGTATTACCATGTTGGTGAATGCTGAAGGAGACTGGGTGAGGGATAACGACACTCTCAAGCACATGACAACGGATTTCTTTAAAAATCTCTTTACAACGGTGGGACCTCGAAATTTCCAGCCTATCCTAAATCACATACCATTGTCAGTTGACGCTGATATGAACCTTAAACTCACAGAACTTGTCACTATGAAAGAAGTTTATGACGCAGCCCACCAGTTGGGTGCTACCAAGGCTCCTAGACCGGATGGACTGAACGGATTATTTTTTCAACAGCATTGGCAAAATATCGGCGAGGATATCCTTAAGGAAGTGCAGCTATTCTTTGAGTCTGGTACCCTTAACCCAGCCATAAATAAAACCCAAATTATTCTCATCCCCAAGAACCAAAACCCAGAAAAGCTAGAACACTTCCGTCCCATAAGCCTGTGTAACTTTGCTTACAAGATCATCTCTAAAATCCTCTCAAACAGACTCAAACCACTACTACCAGACTTAATAGCTGACGAACAAAGCGCCTTCGTGGGAAGTCGACTAATTCAGGATAACATTCTGATTGTTCAAGAAGGTCTCCAAAGATTAAGAATTCGAGACAGGAGGAAAAAATTTCAAGCGATTCTTAAACTCGATATGCAGAAAGCTTATGATCGAGTAGAGTGGGACTTCTTGAAGGAATGTCTAAGGAAGATGGGATTTAGCGACAAATGGGTGCAGTGGGTTATGCAGTGCGTCACCGCAGTGACTTACAGTATCAAGTTCAATGGAGAGTCCTCACAATATTTCAATCCGTCTCGAGGTATTCGCCAGGGAGACCCTCTCTCCCCGTATCTATTTATTATTGTAGCCAACGTCCTATCCCATATGATAAAGAAAGCAATTGCAGAAGATACCATCCAAGGAATTAAACTGAACAGAAACTGCCCAACCCTCTCTCACTTACTGTTTGCAGACGACTCCATCTTTTTCCTAGATGGTACAGTTAGGGAATGTCAAAACTTGGCAACTATTCTCCACCAGTATTGCTACGCATCAGGTCAGGCCGTAAATCTAAACAAATCAGGACTATTTTTCAGTAAAGGGTGTCCAGAGAGCCTCCGAAGAAATATGGTATCAATGCTACGAGTTCCTGAAATTGCGAAAACAGGTAAATATTTAGGAATCCCCTCGGACTGGGGGGCTTCAAAAAAAGACATGTTCGCCTGGATACTTGCCCGGGTAAACTCGAAGTTGGAAAGTTGGAAAGAAAACTTGCTCTCGCGAGCTGGTAAGGAAACTCTCCTCAAGTCAGTTGTTCAGGCAATTCCTCAATATGCAATGTCAATCTTCAAAATCCCGATTTCCATAATCAAAGCCATAGAGAGAAAAATTGCTAACTTCTGGTGGAGAAACAATAACAAGACAGCGGGTGTGCACTGGAAAAAGTGGAGTCTCCTAAAGAGTCGAAAGCAAGAAGGTGGTCTGGGCTTTAAGGATTTACTAACTTTCAACACCGCCATGTTAGGCAAACAAGCCTGGAGAATCTCTCAACACCCGAACACACTGTGGGGTCAACTTATAAAAGGTCTTTACTTCCCAAATAATGATTTCTGGCGAGCAGGGAAAGGCTCACATCCTTCGTGGGGTTGGCAAAGCCTATTAGCAGGAAGAGATGCAATTGCTTCCCAAGTTATGTGGGCAGTGGGTAACGGGCAACAAATTTCAATACGAGAAGACAAGTGGATGAAGAAGGGAGTGATCGAAGGAATAGCGGGACCGAATGAACCAAGCAAAGTAGTTGAATTAATTGACTTTGAAGCCGCAACATGGAAGGAAGATCTCCTGCGGTCCATGTTCGATGAACCCACAGTGACGGAAATCAAAGCAATCCCCATCGGCCTCCCAACTACACAAGACAAACTGGTTTGGATAAAGAACAAAACGGGGACCTATACTGTGAAGAGTGGGTACTTTGCGACCATTAAACCTCCTACTCATCAAGAGACAATACCAACAACATCTCACCAGGTTGATCCACTCATTTGGAAGTTGATCTGGAACTCGGCCATACAACCTAAAATCAAATTTTTTCTATGGAGTTCTTGCAACAATGCCTTACCTACTCTGGATAATCTACACAGGAGAAAAATTGTACCTACACCAATGTGCCCGATCTGCAAGCTGGAAGTGGAGACAGTCGAACACACTTTGCTCCTCTGTCCCTGGACAACAAAAATCTGGAATGAGCCAACCCTGCAACTACACATAGAACGAGTGGGTCTATCAAGATTTGATGACTGGTTGAGCAAACTTCTAGCTGGACCAAGGAACTCACACAACTTTGAATTGATTGCCACAGTTTTATGGTGCATATGGAAGGACCGCAACCAGTTCATCTTCAACAAACTCCCCCTTAACCCACACCAAACTTTGTTCAGAGCTGCAACATCACAGGAGAGTTTTACAACCTGGAATAAAAAATCACAAAATGGGAAGCAAGGACAAAACCTACCTGACTCGGACAAGTGGCATCCTCCGCCCCCAAGGTGTTCTAAAAATAAACATTGATGCTTCATTTGAAGACGCCTATTCATCTACCATTTCGCTGGAGAATGCTCAAGAGGATGTGGTGCGTAGCAATGAAGGTATCTCAGATTCTGCCCTGACTCCAAATCCCAATTGTAACATCAATTCAGCCAACCCAAGTGATTCCCCAACCCCTTTTCCAGTTCCCACTACAAGCTCCGCCGAATGTGGAACTCACCTATCACACAACCAGCAAGTAAACAGCACTACCCCCATAAACGAATTGTTTTGTAATACATCAACCCCACCTGAAGAAAGAAGTGCAGAAAGGGCTCCATGCTCAATTGGTCTACACAGAGAGGCAAGCTGTAAAATACCCATTATGCTCGGGATGCCCAATATATGTCGCAAGAATAGCTACGGGAAACATCCCCTAGGTGTCGGCCCCAGCATTCAATCCCAGAATTGGAGACCAAAACAGATTGCCATAACGACCCATGGCGGCGGACGGACAGAGAATGGAGCCCCATCTGCTTCTTCGGTAGGCCGATTCAGAGCGCCACAGAGGGGTAGGGACAGCGCTCACTTGAATAGCAGAGAGATTGGAGAACAGACCGCCACACAGGAGCCGCTCAATCCGCTCCCGATCTGGAACAGAGCACGGCCGCCCGAGTGGAAGAGCAGAGGAGAAGGGAGAAATCGGACCAACGGTCCCCAAACCAGCAGCAAAATTAACGAAGCACCACCTGAAACTTTAGCAACAGCACACAACTTCAGACTTACCAGATCTCACTCTCCACCGCGGCAGCAAGAAAACAGAAACACAAACGACACCCGTAATGGAAGATGTGGCAGATTTGTTGAAAGGATGGGAGATAGAACTTACCTTTGTAGAAGTGAAGCAGAGGACGAACCCATTTCCTCTCAGGGCCTAAACCAAACCGAGAGACGTGCTGTGCGCGAGAGAAATGATGTGTGCAATCTGGATCCAGCGTCGCACCCCACCTCACCCATCGATCCAACTCGGGGCTTCTTCGAACCCCAGTAGAGAAGATCTCCCTCTCGCGCAGCAGTTGCTTGCATCTGTAGGGACTCCTTCGGCAGAATAACAGATGGATTTGCAAAAAATGTCCAGGTGAGCTCTGCTGAACAAGCGGAGCTCTGCTGAACAAGCGGAGGCCGTAGCTTTTGTTGAAACCCTAGATTTTATATCTTCAAAGCTCACCCCCAATTCCCCCGGAAAAAAAAATAATAATTCTTCTATCTGATTGTCGGGTGCTGGTGGAGAGTGTCATCTCCTCTTCTACCTTGAGCTGGTCAGTGCAACCTTTAGTGGACCGGGCGAAGCACAAATTGGAGTCTATGTCGGGACTTACTTTTGCACATTGCAGCCGCAACACCAACAGGGTAGCAGATTGGGTAGCCAAGGCCCAACGTACGGGATGTCTTCCTAGAAATTGGGTTGCTAACCCCCCTTATGCTCTTTTGGACCTACTCTGTATTGATGCTTATGCTGTAAACGCTCAAACCCTCAGTTAGTAATATTATCCTACGCTCTTGTTCAAAAAAAAAAAAAAGTACACAGAGAGAGAGGGAAAGGGGAGGTCTTCTTCTTCAGCTGCTGCTCGACGCCCCGATTGCCGCCGTAGGCCGCCCACCCGTCGCCGCTGTCGCCGGTCGCACCAGTAGCCATGCCCACCCTCTCGCCATGCGCCAGTGCCAGGCCCTCTTGCCCGAACTTACCCCAAGTTTGCCGAGCCCGGGCCCGCATGCCCGTCGTTGCACCCGGTCGCCGCTCTCCCTGCTCACCCGTCGCCGGCTTCCACCCGACGACCCGCGACCTGCAACACCCGCCGCCACTGCTGCCGATGCCTTCGCC
The DNA here is from genome assembly GCA_007663325.1 of Eucalyptus pauciflora. Classification (NCBI taxonomy): domain Eukaryota; kingdom Viridiplantae; phylum Streptophyta; class Magnoliopsida; order Myrtales; family Myrtaceae; genus Eucalyptus; species Eucalyptus pauciflora. The sequence continues at coordinate 2,290,748 of VMYD01000077.1, forward strand.
GCCCGTCACCTCTGCCCGCACACCGCTGCGCCTCAGCCTGTTCGTCCCTCACTGGTCGCCACACCTCCACCCACCAGCCACAGCAGCCCCACTTGCTACACTGCTTCAGCAACGCCTGCAGCGGTGTTCCAGCTCCACCGTCGTCCTTTTTTCTTTTTTTTTCGCAGGTTTCCGGATAAATTTCCGGTGGCATACCACCACGACCAGCAAAACCCTTTCGCTGCTGTGCTTGGCTTCTCTCGGACGTCCTCCAGCAAGTCCGACGTCCACCAAGTCAAGTCGTAACGCCGAACATTAGTCCGTATTTTGATTGCGCGCTTCAAATTAGGTAATGACCTCATCCAATTTGATTTAAATATTTAATTGCTAAATTTAGATTGATTTTGTTGTCTAATTGTAATATTTAATATTTTAGGCATTATCCGTAGAGTATTGTTGCCCAAAAATCACTATAATTTTTACATTTATTCATAAGACGTCAAATCATTTTTTAAATTATATTAATTTTTTTTGTCACTTTGATAGTATTTTAACTCTTAAATTATTATAATTATTAATTCGGTCCCAAAGATTTCGGATCAAATTTTTAATTATTTTGAGTTTTCTTATATGCTGTAATGTTTAGGGCTAAAATAATCATTAATTTCATCCGTGAGATAACGGATTATTTTTTGTTGATACCTGATTTTTAGTCGACATATCATTAAAATATAAAAAAATCTAGATTTAGATTTCTGATTGCGACGGAACCCCGTTTTTCATTTCTTTCTTTTGCATTGTCATTTTTAAGCAATTTTTAGCTCATTTTCAAGAAAGAAAAAAAACCCCGAAAAGTGAAACGGTTGACTTTCGGGTTGACTTTTCTGGTCAACCATTTGACCAAAAGTTAACCCCCAAGGTCAAAAAATTGACTCTTTACCCAAAAAAATTCCACCTAGTTTTAATTTTACTTTTTTCAAATCAATTTCTTAAACCACTAGGGGTTTGCCCCAGTGGCTACCCTTTCATCTTGGAATGGGGAGGTTGGGGGTTCAAATATTTACCTTCTTAGGGGAGATTGGGGTAGGGACGATTTCATTTCAGGAGTGGGTTTCAACTCTCACACCCTGCAAGGAGGCAGGACAATAGTCTGAGAATGAGTGTTAGAGTAGGATTAGCGTAACACAGACCAAAAAAAAATCAATTTCTTGAAAATTCAAAGATTTTATCAAAAAATCAACATTTTAAGAAAAGTCAACTAAATTGTTGACTTTTGGTCAAATTTGCCAAAAAAAAATACAAAAATTTACAAATACATTTATTTTAATGCCAAATTTACTTTTGTGTCAAAAATTTAACAAAATTTGATTAAGAACCTTAATTTCTGAATTTTTCAATTTTGGGTTCTAAATCGACCAAAAATAAAATTACTTTTATGCTAGTCATAATTAGTTGTAGTTCTTTCTTTGACATTTGATTTAGGGACTATCTAAATTCTGTTTGAGCATTCGATTTCGCGATTTACCGAATCAAAATACAAATTGCCATTTTGAGCCCTAATTAAGGGATCAAAATAGATCATTCATAACTTGCAAACAGATGATTATTTCTTACTCATTTTCTTAAGATGAGTCCAAATTCAAGATCAATTTTGTGAAATTCACATAAGAACTTATCAATTTGAAGAATTTTATCCTCCCAAGGATTAGAAAGTCAAGCAATTAAGCTTCAATTGACAAAATCCAAATTGCCCATTCATGGCTATGGTTTAATTTCATAAATCTAGGTCCAATTTTAATATTAGACTTAGATCCATTTTTTACCTAAGCTCGAGCACTTCAATTCAAGGTCAATTTGAATGTGGTAAGTGATCTTACCTATGGGTAGCTCATTAGATAGGGCAATTGTGACACTAATTGAGTTTAGTTTTAGTTAATTTGCAATTTTACCCATTGAATTGTAAATTTTACCATTTTAGCCCTTTAGGCCCAATTCAAAGTACCCATGGTTTTGACTCATTTTTTTTCCACATAATCATTCAATTATGTCAATAAAAGACCCCTAGATCACGTTCATAAGGTTTGATTAGCTTAATTGTATCTTAATTGGTCAATTTCTTCATAAAAATGATAAAATTCATTTTCAATTAGGTCCTTTAAGAGTCAAATTGCATAATTTTTTGACCCACAGGGGTCCCAAGTGGACAAAATAGCAGGAATTGGACAAAACCGGTCAGGAACTAGTCAAAATCCGGTCAAACCAGACCGAACCGGTCTAGTCGATCTAACTGGCCGCTGACGAGATTGGGCGGTTCAGGCCCTTGCCGGCCGATTCTTGGCCTCCGGCCACCGGTTCTGGAACCCTCTCACTCCTAATTTCACTTCTACAACTTGAATTTCCCAAAATTTTACAAATTGGTCATAGAATTTCGTCAAATTGCAAATTAACCTCTAATTAGACATTTTAATGCAATTCCCGATTTTGGTTTGGTTTTTTGCAAATAAACCCACTAGATCAATCACTCGACACCTCGAGATCATAATGGAGCCTTCGAAATGGATTTTTGACTGTTGGATCAAGATTTTGACCGTCGGGTCGAACCGATGGCCAAAATCACTTAATGTGGGAGTATATAAGTGAAATATCTTCTATTTTCAACAAGGAGGGTTCATTTGCACGAATTTTTTTTCTCTCTCCTCAACCTCTCTCTCTCTCTCTCTCTCTCTCTCATTTCTCCCTCCAAAATGCTGCACAAACATATCGTTCTCTCTCTTTTTCTCTAAGTTTCGATTCGCCTCTTGGACCGGTCTTGTTCTAGACTCGAATCGGAGGTTGCTGGAGCTCCCAAGCCTTCAAGTTGCTGGTGATATGTAGTAGCAAGGATCTTTGACGTTGCTGTGGAAAGAGGAGACCGAATTGGTGGCCGAATCTTCACCGGCGGCCTCGATCTTCGCTGGCAAGTCAAGGCCGATCCGTTTTGGATCGATTCTTCCTTTTTTCTTTGAGCCAGTGGTTCAATTGGTCCTAATCCGAGCCGTAGTGACCTGATATAGGTTCTTGGAGTCCCGATCGTGATCTGGCGATTTGATCCTACCGATCGCCATAGAAACCAATGAAAATCATGACGAACGTAACGATTCGAAACTCGAATCCAATGAAGCGAAATCAAGTTAGTCGATTGGGGCTAAGATTCAAGATTATGAGCTTTTACATGCTTAAGGTTGATGAGTAAGAATACTGCAATGATTTGTTGATGATTTGAATGATGATTGTGATTTTAAGCCTAATTTGTGATTTTCGTAAGCCTGAGGTTACTGTTTTGGCCAAAACAAGGTTTGAAACGACCTCATTTTAGCTCGAGTCCCCTTAGGATTAGATAATATACATCCCGAGCTTCTAAATGATAGGTCGCATGCCCAAAATGAATGTTGTTTGGCCTCCAAAAACACTTCCGAAGATTAACAATTCTGCAGTAGTTTAGGTTTTTTTTTGTTATGATTCTGTTCCGCCTTCTAACTTTGTTATTTTTGTGCCGACTTTCATGATCATTTTTGACAAAAGTTTCTATATTAGTTTTGTTCCAAATCATCTCATGCATCTTCTGTAATTTTTTCATGATTTTTGGATTTGTTCAACTAGGTCAGATCTACTTAGATCTAGGCTTAGGTCAATCTGTTCCGTATCAATCTCTGATTTTGCTATTTTTGTGTTGATTGTTGTGTTGAGTTTTGGAACAACTTTCCTTCATAAAAGTTTTTTTTACAGGTGTTGTGCATGTTTTTTATTTTTTTTCAAAATTTTTAGAAATGTTTAAGTAGGTCAAAATTGCTTAGATCTGAACATAGGTCAGTCTGTCCTACATTAGTCCAAGATTTGTTTTGATGAAATTGAGTCCGTTAATGCATTTATTTGGTCTTAAATCATTCATAAGAGGTGAAATACATGATATATATGTTCAATTGATGCATACTTTGCAATGTTTTTATATTGGTAATGTGAATCAATTGCACGTATTAAAGTAAAAGGTACTGTAGTAACATGTGTCTGTTTTGTCATTTTTACCACAACTCATATGATCTTAATTGAGTTTTGATCTCTTTACGAGAAATCTCCATCATCATATACTCTGTATGTGAGAGTTTTAGTAGGATTTATGCATGTCTTGATGATGGTTGAAATCATGCTTGTTTTATACACTTAATGCTAAAATGAAACATTGCCATATGTGCACATTTTCATACTTGTTTGAGTCACCTAAAGATCAAATCTTACAATCATGCATTCTTGATATGATTGAACCGCATAGTACAAGGTTTGCATACGTGTTTAGGTCATGTTCTTTAAGTATCATCTAGCACATTAAATTGTCTCACAAGAAGTATTCGTCACACTTAGAATTCCCAAGCATATCATTAGGAATCATGAATCATCTCATAATGTCATTTAAATTATATGACATTTTGCATGCCGACTTAGGATTAGATGACTATCCAAACTTTCCGTCACATCCAATCCTAAGTCTTGTATGATTTGTTCATGCCATTTGGGTATTTTTTGAGTGATTTTAAGGTTTTCAAATGAATGCTTATGTTATGTTTCTTAATTACCGATACGCACATTTTTAAAAATCTTGATCTTAAGATACCAAATTGACCCAGTTTGGACTCGAGCTCTTCTAGAAAGATGTAAGGAACACTTAAAAGTTTCTAATGCCACTAATTTCATGCCAATCGCTCATCGTTTGGACCAGTTTTCCATTTTTTCAAAGTCAAACTACAATCTAGATAAATGATCAAATTCGGATCCTATTCTAACCCCTGTTTGGACAAACCTTTAATATTTTTGTTCCATTTTTTCTATTTAGAATATGAACTTGGTCTCTTAATAAAACTTGCTTGTCATCATGTTGGCTATGTTGTATATAAATTTGATGATTTTTAGACATGTTTTGATAGGACAAATTCTCGTGATATTAGCCGAATGTCTTGTTGTTTTGACAAATTTATGATATGTTGTTGCTTGTTGTTTGATTTTTGTAAAATCATGTGTACGTTGTTTGAGAAAATCTCTTCACAAAAGTTGTTCATCATCATGTCATGCATGTTAGGGATTTTTTTTCATTGTTAAATTATCATTAGGTATTGCCCAATTTTGTTGTCCTTACATGTTTGTTCTGAAATTTCCCAATATAAACATGATTATGATTGTTTAGCTACATATTTTAGGTTAGTTTGTGTATGAAATTAGGGCATGCCATCTTCATGAAAATTGTTCTAAATACTTTGATCTTTGTTGTTAAACAACCGGCCTTTTCAAATTGCATCTTTTAAAAAATATTTTGGTACATGTGATGTTTCTCAAAAACGATTCCTAAAAAGGTTATTCTCCAAAGCTCGATTTGGCTTAAGGAAACATCATGTTTTTGACCATATTCAAAATGCATGTGACGCTTGTGAGTTCTAATGCAAACCTCGGGCTAGCCTTGGCAATTGAATGTGTTCCATAACCTAGATATTTCTTAATCCTAAAAATTTTCAAACATTTAAAAAAAAAAATCCTGATTTGACATCGTGAAAGTCACGGTTTGAATTATATTCAAAATATCTGTAATGCTTGTGAGTTCATTTATGAGAGCCCCGAGCTAGCCTTGGCAATTGAATGCCTTTCATAGCTGAGACATCACTTTGTTTCAAAACTTTTCATGTATAATTTCAAAATATTTTTTGAAATATAACATGTACCATTCATACATATAATCCCATCATGCTCTAGAAATTACTTATGTTTGTGATTGGCGCATGCCCTTGGTAATAAGTGACCCGCCGACAGTTCACTTTCTTGCTTGATTGATTGAAAAACAAGGTTGAAAGGACTCGCATTACATTTTTGCAATACATGTGATTTTTAGATGAATGATAAGGTCGATACATGATAACGAGGGAAAATTCTAGGATCACATAGATCGTTTGATTATGAGACTTATAAGCGTTATTGGCCATACGAGAATACAATTAGTCAACAATTGCTATAAGTCACAAAAAATGGATTTGGTAGGTGTCTTAGTGGGACCTTCGCATGAAAGACAAAAGCTAACCTCGAGGTCCCAAAACTTGACTTTCATATTGCATTTCTTTTAAATGATGGATCTTGACGTGATGTCTTGTTTTGATTGTTTGATGTGTATGCTTGTTTTTTTTCCATTGTATGCACCTAGTTATAAGTTTCTTAGATTAGGTTTAGATTAGAACCCTAACGATGGAGAAAACGCGAAGACGGTGAAGGTCGATGTCCATTCCGACCATTATCATGTACTATTCATTTTCCCGACATATGTATCGAGTTTCATTTGTTGTATAAAACCCGACGAGTTGCAGGTTTCTCTATTTCTCTCATCTTTTTCAATTGTATTTCTCTTTTATATTTTTTAAGAATGCATGATAGATTTATTTTTTTCCTTGATTGTTTACTTACTGTCTTGCAATTTCAATTCCATTGATTGCTTTCTTTTCTTGTTTTTCTAGAAATATAATAAAATAAAAATGATCAACCACGCATGATCGGTTAGTTTAGGACTAATAATACCGAAAATGTAAAAAGAAATGCATGGACATGTTAGGAAAACACAACATATTATTTAAGTATCAAAATGGCGCTAATAGAAATATTAGCGCAACTCAAGTCCCCGAACCTAGATATTTGATTACGTAATAATCGAGGGAACACTCCCGACCCTCGATTGGGTTTTCTTGCCAACCCCCAAAATGATGCTAATGACGATTCCCGTCTTATTTTTAGGTTGTCATAAACAACTAGATCGTATAAATAAACCCATCATGCAGGATATGAGTTTCAATGAAACTCGCCATGGTTTAGCATACTCGATATGGGAGTAACCCAAATGATGAAGTGATGACATCCTTATGGGTGAGGCGTACTGTCGAGAGGGCTACCATGGTAAAGGTACCTTTAAATCCGATATCCACACCCGACCCCTTCTTCTAAGGTATGCCGCTCATGTGGGTATGGATCGCAACACTCCACTGTCACGCAAGGTACGAGCTTGGGAAAGCTCGCGATCTCGTGGAGGGAACTCACAAGAGGCTTAATCCAAAAGGTGAATGACGTCTTTTGGAACGCGAGCCGTGAGGGAACTCTCGTGATCAAGTACCACTAAACCCGACATTTCCCTATTTTCTCTCCTTGTGATGACGAGGGATTCAAGGGCAGTGAGATCAGGTCACAACATTTTTTCAATTATTTTAATCCTTTGTTTGATAAATACCTTGAGTGGCTTGGATATAATGCCTATCTGATAATTGCTTGCCTTGGAAAATACCCCAAAAAAATCAAATTGTGTATCAGGTAGGGGTTTCATAAATTAAGATTGATTTCCTTTATTAGATTATATGTCAGGGTATATATAGGATTTCATGATAGCATTGTCTAATTTGAATAGGATTGCATGTTTAGATAATTTTAGAATAGATTAGAATAGGATCTAAATAACATTTTATTTCATAGATAGGGTCTTAGATAATGTTTGCATATTTTAATAATCTCATTTAAAAAAAAATAGTTTTCTAAGATAAGATAGGGTTTAAGTCAAATTAATCCCTAAAATAGATTAGAAAATTATTCATTTTTAGATAGTTTAATTAGGTTTTTTTTTGTTACGAATTTTAATAAAAAATACAAAAAAAAAATTAGGTGCATGTTAGGTTCATTTAGTTGGAAATTGCTTGTCAATAGAGTTAAGTCATGTAGTTAAAGTGCATGTTATATAGGTAAGTTTTAACTCCAAGATAAGAGAAAAACCCATAAAAAAAAATAAATAAATAAGTGTTTGCTCTATGTGGTTAATTCTTTCAGTGCAATTTATTTTATTGTTGAGTATCCAAGTGATCACCATATTTGCATGATAGTGATTTAGGTTAGAATAAATCCAAATTGCTTGCAAAGATATTTTTCAAAATAAAAAGAATGATACCGAAAGGGCATTAGAGAAATCTGACAGAAGAACAGCCCAAGTGCCATAACTTGGCACGGAGGGACACTTAAGTGCCATAACTTCAAAATGGTACAATTGAGTGCCAGTTTCGAAGTTAAATGGAACACTTAAGTGCCACTCCGGTGAAAATCCGGCCAAATGGCTGACGTGGCAACTTTCCGGCGAGTTTGGTCCAAAACGGCGTCGTTTTGCACGCTGACGTGGCGGAGAGAATACAAAAACAACGTCGTTTCGTGTAAATAATAATATAAAAATTAATTAAATTAGATTTAAACTTAATTTTATTTAAAATATTCAAAAAAAAAATTAAAAAATTTAAGAAAAATTAAAAAAATTTAAGAAAAAATTTAAAAATTTAAGAAAAATTTAAAAATTTAAGAAAAATTTAAAAAATTTAAGAAAAATTTAAAAAATTTAAAAAATTTAAAATTTAAGAAAAAAGAAAGGGGGGGAAGTCGAACGGGGCGGCTGAGGGCTGAGCCCTCGCCGCCGCCGCCTCCCTGCCATCGCCGGGAAGGGCTGGCGACAGAGGGGGGAGGGTCGGTCGGGGTCGCCGGCCCTCGGCCGTTCGGCGAGGGCCACGGCTGGCGGGCGAGGCTCCAGGCTCCTCCCCGGCCGTCACGGGAAGGGCCACACCGAGTGGGAGGGTCAACCGGTCGTCGTCGAGTTGGCCGAGGTCGTCAATTAGGGTTCTAGCTTCAGATTCGATGAGTCGCCGCGAGGATCCAAATGAGGTCGCACCACCGTCGTCACGGGGCCACTCCGGCCCGACCCTCCTCATTGCCGCTGGGAAGCCCTCAGCCGCCACGTTCGAACTCCCCCACCTTTTTTTTTTTCTTAATTTTTTTTAATTTTTCTTATTTTTTTAAATTTTTTGAATATTTTAAATAAAATTAAGTTTAAATCTAATTTAATTAATTTTTATATTATTATTTACACGTAGACACGAAACGGCGTCGTTTTTGCATTTTCTCCGCCACGTCAGCGTGCAAAACGACGCCGTTTTGGACCAAACTCGCCGGAAAATTGCCACGTCAGCCATTTGGCCGGATTTTCGCCGAAGTGGCACTTAAGTGTTCCATTTAACTCCGATATTGGCACTTAAGTGTACCATTTTGAAGTTATGGCACTTAAGTGTCCCTCCGTGCCAAGTTATGGCACTCCAGGTGTCCCATTGTCTCAAATCCCCATACCCAAAGTCTCTAGTTCGTATGAGTAAAGTAATTCTCATTATTTTACTTAGATATTTAATCGACCCATCATAAACTAATTAGTAGCGACTCCTAGTTAATAATCTTTTGCATGCTAAAAAACTTGAACCTAAGTCGCAAATTGGTATGGGCTTGGGAGAGCCCGAGCTAAGTTTAAGACTTAGCAGTCCATTAGGCAAACCCTAGATGATGCACCTAAAATTTAGGTCGCAACAAACGTTACATCAGTTAAGAGATTCTCAATATTCCTCTTGTTTATATCTCCCTTGATTTGATTCACAATCAAGGGAGATACAGAGAATCTCCTAATTGTTGTTGTTGTTGTTATTGTTGTTGTTCCTCCCTCAAAATGAATTTATATGTTACATGAACTTCTTGTTCATCCTTTTATGGGTAGATATCAATTTGATAATTTAAAAAGTGTGACCGAATAAATGTTTTTACTTCAATTGCTACCTCGTTATTGGTAATTTCTTTGAGGGAAGAATACGGAACAATGAATCAAAATTGTCAAACTATAATTAGACCTGTCGAAATGAATCATAGAACCATTCCTTAACTTATGTTTAATGGGCTAAGTCATTATATGGGTTAGTTATGTTCGATAAATGGATTATAAATGAGTTTTAAATGGCAAAGCTAAAAAATATATGGTTGTTAAATGATTCACAATTTATCCAAACCTAACCTATTTTTGTGACTCTCTATTCAAACACTATGAGAAAATAACGGACTCATCGGATTGTTTTGATAACAAAAAACTCTTGGTGGGCTCGAAAGATGGGCCCACCAAGACTTTTCTTTACTAGAAAATATCTTTCCTTAGTTGCGTTTGGCATTCTTATTTTCATGTAAGATTATAATCTTAATTCTTGTCGTTGCAATTCATGGTCAACATAAAACATCTTTTTCAATATCTTACATTTCATTTAATTAGATATTCAAAACCTCACAATTATTTGTTACTGTAAATTTATAAATTCACTACCAAGAACTAACTTTCTTATTTTTCATTATGAATCAATATAAAATTTGAAAATTCCATGCAATGTTAAAAGCCAATTCTTTAGCATTATATAGTTGAAATAGTGATTTTATCCAAATAACATATACGTGAAGACCTTAAAGTGGTTTAACTAGGTGGATATGGATTTTCATAGGTTGGATTAAATATTGATGTATTCTAGTAGATGGTCGGGTTGGGTATAGTTCATTAAATTTATAGTACATATAAATGGGTCAAAACGGGAGAAATTGATCAATTTAGGTCAAACCATTTTCGACCTAACTCGACTCACCAATTTGATGGCTCTAGCTATGATATGTAATTTACATCATTTATTGACAGTTCAAATCTCTTGTTTCTATCTATGCTTTGTTTCTTTTATTGGTCAACAAGTACGAGATATTATTCTTTATCACTTTATAGGAATATTCTTATATCTTATTGACTATTTGTCCGCACATTTTTAGGATTTTCTATCAAAAGCAGAAATTACATGTATATAGAGAGCACATAAACCCAACAATCATGCAACGTTGGACAATTCATCACCCACTCATGTGCAAACCCCTTTATGAGTGACACATGAAATTTGACAAACTGAAAAATATAGAGGCTCTAACATCTTGTGAGAAAAAAATTAAAATTAATAGGTGAAGAAAGACTGCATGTTTATAAAGAGCAAGATGATCAATTAGGATCAATCAACCATACATAAAAGGTATAGACGGAGAATTTCCTACATATAAGAGATACGAAAAATAAAGGAAATATATTGATTGCATATGCCTGTGGATAACATGAAACCCATCTCCACACAGCTGCATATGCATTCCCCAAATCGGTCCCACTCCCTCACCTTGGTCCCATTTTTAGTACATGTCTCCTCAAAAAGTAATGTGCTGATTAAACCATATAAAGCATGACGAATCGTCACGTTAAAAGCCCAATAGTATCTACTAAACCACCTCATCAATTCCGGTCCCCTTTTTGTCATGCTTTTCGGCCACCCAATAACATCATTAGAAGAAGGGGAAGAGGGGGGAGGAGGAGGGGGGACGGCAGATTGCTCATCACTCCCCATCGCATGTAAGCCGTCCCTTGCCGCGCGCAAAACATTTGTACTCTTGTTTTCCGGATACTTTATACGAACAGTTTTTTCTTAAACTTTAAATTATTGCGAAAGGAGCCAATAATACATCAACGCCAAACGGTCCACACACATGTCGGGATGGATTGGATAGAGCTCGAAAATGGTCAATTCCATGGAATCTCGTGCTCTTCTTGTTAGGCCCATCCAAGCTTTTCAGTTGAATTTCACGTGGGACAGAGCATAGAGACAAAGGAGCCGAGGAAGTCATTTATGCTCCTGCAACGCGTGATCAACTTGGAAGACTTTGGGCCCAAGAGAGAGCACTCCATCATTGACTGAAAGACTGACAAGAAACAGGTCTTTTGCCTTGAGGAGAGAACACGTCGTGCGATCATGGGTAGATAATGTGTTTGTCCCTGCAACTGAATATGGCCCGCTTCCTAATTATTCACTTATAATATAGTATTGAATTCATATAATAATCTTATAAACCAATGTCAGTTCATTTGGCCTTTCTCTTGTCTTTTGCTTATGCAAATTCCCATATGCTAGGTCGGTCTTTTGTCATGGAGAAAAATGGAAAAAGATTGAAGATACCTCATTGAACAGCTCACACGTTCCATGAGTCAATTACTTAGGCTCTTGACCTATGTAGGTAACGCTAACTTGAAGCAATGTGCACTTAGTTAATGAGATTTCAAACGGAAAACATCCAATTCTTAAATTGAAATTCCTCCCAAAACCCTAATCAATTCCTCAACTTTGATTGTTACGACCCATATCCTATCGTCCTTTTCTAAAATTTGTCTTTTCATAACAACATTAGGTACATAAATTTCCAGTCCATGAAATATGTCCGTAACAGTATGAATCAAGTTAAGCACGAGCAAAGCATTATGAGTCACGAATTAGGTGTTCTCACTTTGCTAATTCCTTTTACATGCCCGACGGTTCATGTGCAACTTAAACCTCAAAAACATAAACGTGTAAGATATTGAAAAAGATGGTTCATGCCCGACAGTTCGTCTCTGATGGATCCCCGTGTCGGTCGTTTGATGGTCCATAACGTACCTTATCACCGCAAGGTAAATAAAATGAGATAAGGTTGATTGTCTTCTCAGCCCTGTCCGGTTCCACTCAAAGCATCTTACTACTTTTGTACCATGACAGGGACCCGCATTTATTGTGCTCGATTACTCAGCCAAAGGAGGAACGCATTTATTGTTTAAGATTTTTTTCTTGTTTTGTGCAAAGACTGAGAATGATCAGATGATGTGGAGAGGCTAACTTTCAAGATTTCTTTCATCATCCCTGCTGTATAAATAAACACTCACTCTCCTTCACAAGGCAAAGCTAAACTCTCCCTCTCTCCTCCCTCTTGAGAGCGTTGAAGTGTTAGGATGAGAATTCGAGTGCCGTCGATGCTGCTGTTGTGGTCACTGTTGGGCCTCGTGGCGAGGTCGACAATGGCCGAAGAGACGGTGATCCCCGAGACAACGCGTTTCGACACCGGTGGGCTGAGCCGATCGGCCTTCCCGAAGGGCTTCGTCTGGGGGACGGCGACCTCGGCATACCAAGTCGAAGGCATGGCCGACAAAGAAGGACGCGGGCCTAGCATCTGGGACGTCTTCGTCAAGATTCCAGGTACTTCTTCCGTCATTTGCATCCATCAATGCTTCTCAAATTCAAATCTTCTTTCATCAAGCGATGACGACGGTTGAACTAATGTAGTTTCACCCCAAATGCCATTGAACCTTGAGGTAATAAATGAGATACTACACTCCCACTGGGTAGCGGCCTAATGATACGGGCTATTCTTTTCCAGTGCGAGGTCACGAGTTCGAACCTGCGCACGGTTGCAGAGAACATGATGCACATCACAGTTTCCTGGGTTTCTCTTCTCGCTGTTGATGCTTGTCGTTGATAATGGTGTTAAATGTGTCCTGGTCATGTGATGTGTACAGGAATTGTGGCCGGTAATGCAACTGGGGAGGTTTCAGTGGACCAGTATCACCGGTACAAAGTGGGTGTTTCTTTCCTTGTCGCTGTTTGTAAACTTCTTATCGGTCCGTCACTAAAAGATCTCTCGATGCATTCATATATGGGACAAAAAGATCCCTTTCCAAAGATAGTGTGGTCTGTGAAAGAAAGAAGGAATCTATTATTTACATTGGATCTCTTGTGGGCTAAAACAAAAGATTTTGGTTCAGACACATGTCTGGTGTCCTAATATTTCTAAGCTTTCTTTAATTTATATCATATTTGACAATTTATTATAGTCCTTATGTATGGCCCATTCATATATTCGCTTTATGGACCTGATTCTTGACAATTTTCTGAGAGAAACGGTTTCTCAAATGTGATATCTTAATAATCAAAGCTCTTTCCTAGTGTAGTTCAACCTGCTTGATATTGTGCATAAAGAAGCATGAAACCGCCATAATTATGTCTTGGTTCCACTTAGCAGTGTATCCAATATGTTTCCGGGAACTAATCAATCCTGTCATGCTGTTACAGGAAGATGTGGATCTAATGGCGAAGCTGAATTTCGATGCCTACCGCTTCTCGATTTCATGGTCGAGGATTTTCCCTGGTAATAACAAAATCTTTTATTCCTATTGCTTTGGAGCTGACCCAGCCAAACAAGAAGTTAATGTAACACTTGACTTTTGATATAATGCAGATGGAACCGGGAAGGTGAATTGGAAGGGAGTTGCTTACTACAACAGGTTGATCGACTACTTGCTTATGAAAGGTAGATGGATAAATGAATCCGGAAAAGAGTTCCAAAACATGTCTCGATTTCACAATATCTTTTACTAAGATAATCTTGTTATGTTATGCAATATCTTTTTGCAGGCATCACACCCTATGCAAATCTGTATCACTATGATCTTCCAGAGGCTTTAGAGAAGAAGTACAATGGACTGTTGAGTCCCAATGTAGTGTAAGTATCATCAGGTGTGCCTTATTTAACTTGATCAACAAATGATGTTTGGCTACATTGGAATTTGATTGGGGCTACAATGACCATGCAGGAAAGATTTTGCCGATTATGCAGATTTTTGCTTCAAGACATTTGGCGATAGAGTTAAGAACTGGATGACTTTCAATGAGCCAAGAGTGGTGGCTGCTCTTGGATACGATAACGGGTTCTTCGCCCCCGGGAGGTGCTCGAAAGCCTATGGGAACTGCACAGCAGGAAACTCAGGAACCGAGCCTTACATTGCGGCCCATCATTTGATCCTGTCTCATGCTGCAGCGGTTCAGAGATACCGAGAAAAGTATCAAGTATGAATGCCATTTTTTATATGTTCTTTCTGGTATGCAAGTATTATTGCCCAAGGAGCAGTGTTCATCTGTTTCTATTTGAGCTCTACTTTGTCCATGAATGGTGAATGTGTGCACATTTTCAGGAGAAGCAAAAGGGAAGGATTGGTATTCTTTTGGATTTTGTTTGGTACGAGCCTCTTACTAGATCGAAGGCCGACAATTATGCAGCTCAAAGAGCAAGAGACTTTCACATTGGATGGTAATAATGCTACTTACATCTTACATGATCTAGCCAAAGTACTGCCAATCAATGTTGCTTAAACTTGATTTCCAATTTGGTCTCTGCACATTTCAATTTGCATTGAGAACTTGAGCTTTACATGATTTTGGAAGCATTCCCAATCAAGACAACCTGTGTAAGTCATAGATTGAGAACTTAAAGTCACATCGTCCTAATGTAGGTTTATTCATCCAATTGTGTATGGAGAGTACCCGAGGACGATGCAAGAAATTGTTGGGGACAGGCTGCCGAAATTCACCAAAGAAGAGGTTAAGATGGTGAAGGGCTCAATGGATTTTGTCGGCATTAACCAATACACAGCTTACTACATGTATGACCCACATCAGCCGAAAGCTAAAGTCCCAGGGTATCAGCAGGACTGGAATGCCGGATTTGCCTGTAAGATACTTCATTCTTTCATTATAGTCAGATAGAGTGTACATTATGCTGTACTGTGCTTGATCATGTATTGAGAGAATATCTTCTTGAGATTTTTGCAGATGCAAAACTTGGAGTGCCTATTGGTCCAAGGGTAAGAAGTTTCACTCAGTTTAGACTATGGTCCTGATCTTTGTTTTAATCATTGATCTATGTGAATTACATGTGACCGACCTCGCGTTGAAATCGCTGCAGGCAAATTCTTACTGGCTTTATAATGTACCCTGGGGATTGTACAAAGCTGTGATGTACATCAAGGAGCACTATGGGAACCCCCCCGTGATTCTGTCCGAAAACGGTACATCTCTGTGCAATAAGTCCTGAATCGTCTTCTAGCAAGTAATTGAAGTGTTTCTAACGATTCAGCTATTTATGTTACAACTTTAGGCATGGATGATCCGGGCAACGTCACGCTTTCTCAAGGACTGCATGACACCACGAGGATCAACTTCTACAAGGGCTACTTAACCCAACTGAAGAAGGCTTTTGATGATGGAGCCAATGTAGTGGGCTACTTCGCATGGTCTTTGCTCGACAACTTCGAGTGGAGGTTGGGATACACATCAAGGTTCGGAATTGTCTATGTCGACTATACCAACCTCAAGAGATACCCGAAAATGTCAGCCTATTGGTTTAAGCAGCTGCTCACCAGGAAAAAGAACTGAGGTGACCCAAAGATGAAGTTTTTTTCCTTGGTTTAGAATTCAGAAAAGAATAATTGATGTCAATCATGAAGTGCTTGTCATCATGAATGGTGAGGTTCTGATGTTTTCTTCGTTCTCAGGTTCTATGTTTTGCCTTCTTTTGGTAAAAACAGGGTGCTGACGAATTTGACCTTAAGGTGGGTCAACGTAATAAAAGAAATGGTGTCGCGTGACAATGCTGTAATTTGCAAGGTTATGAGTCTAGAATCGCTTGTAGAGTCACTCTAGTTACTCTGCTGATAAACATAAATTTGGAAAAGTAGGAACACTACAAATGTCCTATAGAATTCCGAACCCAGGAAAGACCAAATTCAAAATTCAGTTGAAGGATCCTGCTATTGCACTGCACAAGAACAGTCGATTTCCTTGAACATTATGCTATAGGTCAAGGAAATGCAGAGGCAAATCTTCTGTGTGGCTATCTTAAACAGCTCAAATTTGTTGCACGCATGCCAAATGCCATGTTCAGTTTTCATTCATGCTGTCTAGTAAAAGCTAATTGCGAGAGGCCTTGGAATCTTTAACATTGTGCTCACAGAAACATCATCTGCCTTTTCTAGATTCTCAAAATGGCAAAAAGTACCTGAAAATCATATCAGAAGAAAGGAGATGAACAGCCAACTCTTAATGTAGATGTGCACCAGTTCAAGAGTTGACTCTACTTTTCAACGCACATGTTACCAAGTAATCAGGATAAGCAAATGACTTGCATTTACTTATCAGTCCATCACCAAGTTAACACTCACCGAGTGATGCCATTGGGCAGAGAACTTGTGGGATAGTTTCAAACTCATGAATGCGACTCGTGATTCTGATGATCCGCTTGGACATACTTACGGTTGAAAAGGAATCGAGAAGAGTATACTTTTAACATGATCAAAATTATGAAGTTAACTGAAAATCAGCAGCAATTTCATTCCTTTATCCAGACAATTCTGGCTTCTAGATTAATTTTGATCCATCGGTAATGGCTCTGATCTATTCTGCTAAAGGATTCATGAGTATATAAGTGAATAATTAGGAAGCGGGCCGTATTCAGTGGCAGGGACAAACACATTATCTTCCCATGATCGCACGACGTGTCCTCTCCTCAAGGCAAAAGACCTGTTTCTTGTCAGTCTTTCACTTATAATATAGTATTGAATTCATATAATAATCTTATAAATCAATGTCATTTCATTTAGCCTTTCTCTTTTGTCTTTTGCTTATGCCAAGTTCCCATATGCTAGGTCGGTCTTTTGTCAAGGAGAAAATGGAAAAAGATTGAAGATACCTCATTGAACCTTCACGAAATACATTAGATGTGCTGAGAAGGTAGTTCAACAATCAATCATAACAGCCACTACCAGCTACTTGGAGACTTATGGAACAGCTCACACATTCCATGAGTCAGTTATTTAGGCTCTTGACCTATGTAGCTAAAGCTAACTTAGAGCAATGTGCACTTAGTTAATGAGATTTCCAACGGACAACATCCAATTCCTATGTTGAAATTCCTCTCAAAACTCTAATCAATTCCTCAACTTTGATTGTTACGACCCACATCCTATCGTCCTTTTCTAAAATTCGTCTTTCCATAACAACATTAGGTACATAAATTTCCAGTCCATGAAATATGTTTGTAATAGTACGAATCAAGTAAAGCATGAGCAAAGCATTATGAGTCACAGATAAGGTGTTCTCAGTTTGCTAATTCCTCTTACATGCTCATCAGTTTATGTGAAACCTAGACCTCAAAAACATAAACGTTCTCGTCTTTGATGGCTCCCTGTGTTCAACGTTTGATAGTCCAGAACAAACCTTAGTTGGATCTACATTGGATCATCCAAGGCACATTAGCATGACATACTTCTCCCATTCGAATAACAAGAGGATAGATTAATAAGTCAGCCTTCTCTCATTTTATTTACCTTGCAGTGAAAAAAAAAACAAAAGAAAGGTTTTGAAAAAAATAAATTAACAAGTCATCAACTGGGCTGTCAGAGCTCTCAACCATTTGGATAGTTCAATGTACTCGTCAATGTCTGACCTTGAGATGTGGACCCGCCGTTCTGGATTCCCATCCACGACGGGCCTGCATTTATCGTTCTCGTTTACTTACCAAAAGGAGGAAAATCATAGTTTAAGATTTTCTTTGTCTTCTTTCTTTCAAGATTTCTTGCATCATCCTTGCTCCATAAATAAACAGTCGCTCTCCTTCACAAGGCAAAGCTAAACTCACCCTCTCTCTCTCTCCCTCTTGAGAGTGTTGAAGTGTTAGGATGAGAATTCGAGTGCCGTTGATGCTGTTGTTGTGGTCACTGTCGGGCCTCGTGGCGAGGTCGACAATGGCCGAAGAGACAGTGATCCCCGAGAGGCCGAGACGACGTGTTTCGACACCGGTGGGCTGAGCCGATCAGCCTTCCCGAAGGGCTTTGTCTGGGGGACCGCGACCTCGGCTTATCAAGTCGAAGGCATGGCCGACAAAGAAGGACGCGGGCCTAGCATCTGGGACGTCTTCGTCAAGATTCCAGGTACTTCTTCCGTCATTTGCATCCATCAATACTTCTCAGATTCAAATCTTCTTTCATCAAGCGATGATGACGGTTGAAGTAACGTAGTTTCACCCCAAATGCCATTGAACCTTGAGGTACCCATTTAGTTCAGCATTAGCAAAGAGCTTTAAAATTTTGGTGTTTGGTTTAGTATTTGGATGTGAAAAAAATTTTGGTGTTTGGTTTAGTATTTAGAGGTATCTTTGACCAAATGCTGAAAGCCCAAAGCTGGGGACCTATTTTGAGCTTTCAGCATTTGGGAAATGCAAGTCTACATCTATTGCTCATTCGTTGACTTCTTTTTTTTTTTTTTTATTTATTTATCAAGCATCTTCCCCGCATCTTCCCCCTACCCCAACCGTCGACGGCCAAATCTGGCCGCCAGCGAGGCTGCGCCTGAGGTTGCGCGACCTCAGGCAGCCTCGCCAGCGGCCAGATCTAGTCGCCGATGGTTGGCCCACTATTGATCGGCAATAGAGTTTCATCGGATTTTATTTTATTTGTTAAAAAAATAATAAAAGCCCTTTGCAAATGTTGGGTTTACCAAATAGTATTTACACCAAAGCCACTTTCCAATGCCCTTTAAATTATAATTTGTCAAACGTTCAAGCATTCCCGAAAACCTCTTTATCTCAAAGGTATTTACATTTGGCCAAAGGCATTTCCCCAAAGCCGAACCAAATGGGCCCGAGATACTACACTCCACTAGGTAGCGGCCTAATGATATGGCCTATTATTTTCCAGTGCGAGGTCACGAGTTCGAACCTGCGCACGGTAGCAGAGAACATGATGCACATCACAGTTTCCTGGGTTTCTCTTTTCGCTGTTGATGCTTGTCGTTGATAATGGTGTTAAAAGTGTCCTAATCATGTGTGTACAGGAATTGTGGCCGGTAATGCAACTGGGGAGGTCTCGGTGGACCAGTATCATCGGTACAAAGTGGGTGTTTTTTTCCTTGTCGCCATCTTTTCGTAAAGTTCTTACGGTCCGCTACTAAAAGATCTCTCGATGCATTCATAGATGGGACAAAAAGATCCCTTTCCAAAGATAGTGTGGTCTGTGAAAGAAAGACAGAAGGAATCAATTATTTACATTGGATCTCTTGAGGGCTTAAACAAAAGATTTTGGTTCAGACACATGTCTGGTGTGCTAATATTTCTAAGCTTTGTTTAATTTATATCATATTTGACAATTTATTATAGTCCTTATGTATGGCCCATTCATATATTCGCTTTATGGACCTGCTTCTTGACAATTTTCTGAGAGAAACGGTTTGTGAAATGTGATATCTTAATAATCAAAGTTCTTTCCTAGTGTAGTTCAACCTGCTTGATATTGTGCATAAAGAAACATGAACCCACCATAATTATATGTCTTGGTTCCACTTAGCGGTGTATCCAATATGTTTCCGAGCACTAATCAATCCTGTCGTGCTGTTACAGGAAGATGTGGATCTAATGGCGAAGCTGAATTTCGATGCCTACCGCTTCTCGATTTCATGGTCGAGGATTTTCCCTGATAATAACAAAATCTTTTGTTCCTATTGCTTTGGAGATGACCCTGCCAAACAAGTAGTTAATGTAACACTTGACTTTTGATATAATGCAGATGGAACCGGGAAGGTGAATTGGAAGGGAGTTGCTTACTACAACAGGTTGATCGACTACTTGCTTAGTAAAGGTAGATGGATAAATGAATCCGAAAAAGAGTTCCAAAACATGTCTCGATTTCACAATATCTTTTACTAAGACAATCGTGTTATGTTATGCAATATCTCTTTGCAGGCATCACACCCTATGCAAATCTGTATCACTATGATCTTCCAGAGGCTTTAGAGAAGAAGTACAATGGACTGTTGAGTCCCAATGTAGTGTAAGTATCATCAGGTGTGCCTTATTTAACTTGATCAACATATGATGTTTGGCTACATTGGAATTTGATTGGGGCTACAATGACCATGCAGGAAAGATTTTGCCGATTATGCAGATTTTTGCTTCAAGACATTTGGCGATAGAGTTAAGAACTGGATGACTTTCAATGAGCCGAGAGTGGTGGCTGCTCTTGGATACGATAATGGGCTCTTCGCCCCCGGGAGGTGCTCGAAAGCCTATGGGAACTGCACAGCAGGAAACTCAGGAACCGAGCCTTACATTGCGGCCCATCATTTGATCCTGTCTCATGCTGCAGCGGTTCAGAGATACAGAGAAAAGTATCAAGTATGAATGCCATTTTTTATATGTTCTTTCTGGTATGCAACTATTATCGCCTAAGGAGTAGTGTTCATCTGTTTCTATTTGAGCTCTACTTTGTCCATGAATGGTGAATGTGTGCACATTTTCAGGAGAAGCAAAAGGGAAGGATTGGTATTCTTTTGGATTTTGTTTGGTACGAGCCTCTTACTAGCTCGAAGGCCGACAATTATGCAGCTCAAAGAGCAAGAGACTTTCACGTTGGATGGTAATAATGCTACTTACATCTTACAAGATCTAGCCGAAGTACTGCCAATCAATGTTGCTTAAACTTGATTTCCAATTTGGTCTCTGCACATTTCAATTTGCATTGAGAACTTGAGCTTTACATGATTTTGGAAGCATTCCCAATCAAGACAACCTGTGTAAGTCATAGATTGAGAACTTAAAGTCACATCGTCCTAATGTAGGTTTATTCATCCAATTGTGTATGGAGAGTACCCGAGGACGATGCAAGAAATTGTTGGGGACAGGCTGCCGAAATTCACCAAAGACGAGGTTAAGATGGTGAAGGGCTCAATGGATTTTGTCGGCATTAACCAACACACAGCTTTCTACATATATGACCCACATCAGCCGAAAGCTAAAGTCCCAGGGTATCAGCAGGACTGGAATGCTGGATTTGCCTGTAAGATACTTCATTCTTTCACTATAGTCAAATAGAGTGTACATTATACTGTACTGTGCTTGATCATGTATTGAGAGAATATCTTCTTGAGATTTTTGCAGATGCAAAACTTGGAGTGCCTATTGGTCCAAGGGTAAGAAGTACATTCACTCAGTTTAGACTATGGTCCTGTTCTTTGTTTTAATCATTGATCTATGTGAATTACATGTGACCGACGTCACGTTGAAATCGCTGCAGGCAAATTCTTTCTGGCTTTATGATGTACCCTGGGGATTGTACAAAGCTGTGATGTACATCAAGGAGCATTATGGCAACCCCACCGTGATTCTATCCGAAAACGGTACATCTCTGTGCAATAAGTCCTAAATCGTCTTCTACCAAGTAATTGAAGCCTTTCTCACGATTCAGCTATTTATGTTACAACTTTAGGCATGGATGATCCGGGCAATGTCACGCTTTCTCAAGGACTGCATGACACCACGAGGATCAACTTCTACAAGGGCTACTTAACCCAACTGAAGAAGGCTGTTGATGATGGAGCCAATGTAGTGGGCTACTTCGCATGGTCTTTGCTCGACAACTTCGAGTGGAGGTCAGGATACACATCACGGTTCGGAATTGTCTATGTCGATTATACCAACCTCAAGAGATACCCGAAAATGTCAGCCTATTGGTTTAAGCAGCTGCTCACCAGGAAAGAGCACTGAGGTGACCCAAAGATGAAGTTTTTTTCCTTGGTTTAGAATTCAGAAAAGAATAATTGATGTCAGTCATGAAGTGCTTGTCATCATGAATGGTAAGGTTCTGCTGTTTTCTTCGTTCTCAGGTTCAATGTTTTGCCTACTTTTGGTAAAAAGAGGGTGCTGACGAATTTGACCTTAAGGCGGGTCAATGTAATAAAAGAAATGGTGTTGTATGACAAAGCTGTAATTTGCAAGGTTATGAGTCGAGAATCGCTTGTAGAGTCACTCTAGTTACTCTGCTGATAAACATAAATTTGGAAAAGTAAGAACACTACAAATGTCCTATAGAATTCCTAACCCAGGAAAGACCAAATACAAAATTCGGTTGAAGGATCCTGCTATTGCACTGCACAAGAACAGTCGATTTCCTTGAACATTATGCTATAGGTCAAGGAAATGCAGAGGCAAATCTTCTGCGTGGCTATCTTAAACAGCTCAAATTTGTTGCACGCATGCCAAATGCCATGTTCAGTTTTCATTCATGCTGTCTAGTGAAAGCTAATTGTAAGAGGCCTTGGAATCTTTAACATTATGCTCACAGAAACATCATCTGCCTTCTCTAGATTCTCAAAATGGCAAAAAGCATCTGAAAAGTCATATCAGAAGAAAAGAGATGAACAGCCAACTCTTAATGTAGATGTGCACCAGTTCAAGAGTTGACTCTACTTTTCAACGCACAGGTTACCAAGTAATCAGGATAAGCAAATGACTTGCATTTACTTATCAGTCCATCACCAAGTTAACACTCACCGAGTGATGCCATTGGGCAGAGAACTTGTGGGATAGTTTCAAACTCATGAATGCGACTCGTGATTCTGATGATCCGCTTGGACATACTTACGGTTGAAAAGGAATCGAGAAGAGTATACTTTTAACATGATCAAAATTATGAAGTTAACTGAAAATCAGTGGCAATTTCATTCCTTTATCCAGACAATTCTGGCTTCTATATTAATTTTGATCTATCGGTAATGGCTCTGATCTATTCTTCTAAAGGATTCATGAGTATATAAGTGAAACAAAAAAATTACTTAAAAGCCTCATATCAAAATAGCTCAATTGGGGAAAAAAAGATTTTAATGTATCATACACGAGAAAAATAATTCAAAATAGTTGTCCTGTTTTCTGATCCCTTGCAGTTACTTCTTTTCACTTTCTTTGTCTGTCTAGCTTGCTTATTCTCACTAGTGTTGAAGTTAGGAGTAGAAGTTACGCTCTCCTGAGACGCTAATGCACTGCAGAAGATGCCTGAATTTCCCACCTCAGTCAATACAGAACAATGTCCAGTATCACCGTCCTTGAGATCATTGCTAATTTGATCCCGTTTTCTTTTCATGTAATGGTTGTTTTCAGACATGTCTAATGAAACCTCATTGGAACTTGGACTTAGTGAATCCAATTCTTCAACGTCTATCAGAAGGGAAACTTCGTCGCTGCTTTTCTTCACTGGACTCGAGTGAATTTTACTAACTTTTCTTATCTTGAAAGGATTGTTGTTGGGGATCTTTATAGACATGCTTTCAGAGACTGCCACACTCCCCGCAGCTCCCGAGGTTTCCGGCGGCAACATTAGTCTCGAAAGCACAGCTGCTTCATTGCTGAACTTCCTTTCCTGTAAATTGAGCTCCTCCTTCATTGCTGTACATGCCACAAACCAAGTATACAGTCATCAAAGGTGAAAGTTGCATCACAATTGTGAGCCAACAAGACAAGTTTGAGTGACAAACATGTGTTTCACGCATAATTTAAAAGGCTAAAGATGCTCAATCCTATATGGTAAATAATTGATTGAATTAGGAAAAATGAAAAACCATTTCAATAATATATAAACGCGTGCACATTATGCATGTACACCTGTAAAGTCTGCTTGCATATATTCATTTGAGATGTTGACGAAGAAGCAGTCTTTCTCTGCAGATAAAGCAGTGGCCTCATCTTGCCAAAGTTGACGTGAAGCTGGTATGATGTCGATAGGTACATGGCATCCAGAGGTTTGATGAGTATCAAATGCTTCCATGTTTGATGGGTCCACTCTTCCCTCTGCAATTGCAATAGCTATTGAGGGAGGGACGTCTCTATTTTATGACTGACTGTTAAGGAGTAAACTGTTTTTCCTTTTGTTTGTAAGAAAGAAAATTACATTTATTGGCACACTTTAACAGGGCCCATAGGTCTCACTGAACTTCCACCAAGTTTTTAAGTAGGCTGTTCTTATCTTTGTATGAAACTGGAATGATCCAACAGCATATGCAAAAAGAGGATACGGTCCAAGGAAATCTATCTCTCCATCTAGAGACTGCAGGAGCTTTTCCGAAAGAGGTCTCATGTGTCTGAGTTTCTTCGTGATGATGTCATATCTGTATTGAGAGCAAACTAAGTTAACTTATGTGCATTAAAAGGACTGCAATTAATTACAGATAAATGAAACTTAAGTTGGGAGCTTCGCCTACATTCGAGCATGCTGGAATACTGCTAGTGCCTCATGGAAAAATTTGCTATAATATTCAGGCATCTGATTTCCCTTTTCAAGCTTCAGAACTGATAATGCCTGCAACAAAACCACCCATGTGGAGTTTAATCATAACCTTTTCTGGAAGTTTTAGCATTTTATCAGGGCTAGTAGTTACAAATACATACTTTAAAATTGATAATATTGCACTCTTATGCTTACAATCATGAAAAGGACAAGTTTGCCTATTAGAACTACTTTTCTACGTGTAATTTCAACAATATGGGCATTGGGAATTATAAGTGAGCTATTTTGCCATTTGAGAAGCAAAGAGAGAACTTACACGGTCAATGTTTCGATACTTGGAAACCAGAGAGTGAGCTTTCTTTATCCCTATTCCAGGAACAGATGGAAGGAAATCGCAGCCAGCTAAGACACACATACCTGCAAAGGGACATGAAGCATTTCCTTTTTCAGATTGATCCTCTTTCTTGGGAATAAATCTCATCCACAGAGAAGCCTTGAGACTTAAAACTCTTGCTCTTTTACACTTTCTGGAAATTAAGGACTACATTGGTTTTCGGAGCAAGTTATAACAGGCGCAAAAATGCCCAACAAAAATGGAAACACAATCATGTCATTATGGTGCTAAATTTTAACTTCAAACTTGTGTCTTCCTTCTAACGATATCAACACAATCTAATATCCAAAACTTGCCTGTAAATGGTAGTAACTCACCAGTAAATAGTGCCATGTCAAAATTTTTAAAGGAAGGTGTACTAGTTGTGGAATCAAAAACCTTCTGCAGCAACATCTCGTCACCGTTCCCGTACCTATCCATTTTAAATACAATCTGTTTGCAGGTGGTGCAGACGAAAGGAAAACAAGACCCATTGTCAAAAGATGAAGCCGTAACGAGAATGATGGATATTTTTTCACATTGTATGACTTTTCTGTAGAGTTTCTTACAGCTTGACAGCCATATGCTACCAGATCGCTGTCTTCTGTGATAACAGCTGCAACTCCACCTTTCTCTGCCTCAAGACTTGAGAGATATGCTAATTGTGCATCAGCCTCATAAGGAGCTACTATGAATTCAATGTTTTCTGACTTCAATATCTAGAAACCCACCAATGAAGAGACTTGCAAGATTAGTACTAGAGGATTCAGATCACTCATCTCTATAAGGTCTCTCCCAGATTCTGAACTTCGACAGATGATTAAAATGCATCTATAGTGCAGCAATCATGTACCTGAATCAATTGATGTGCCATGGATGGGGTAATACTCACTCCTCTCTGCAAAAGATAGAGTGTTTTCTTATGAGATCAAGCACCATCCAATGAGCAAAAGGTTAAATCTCGACTCTGCAGGCAACAGACTGCTTTCCTGCCTTTTAGCTGGATAAAGCATAAAAAATTTTCGGAAGCCCCTTCAAATCTATATGAAAGTTTAAGCTAGTAGATGAAGTTACGGTTTAATACACAATACTTTAACACGAAGAACTTGCACCTTCTTAGACAAAACAATTGCATTTCACAGCATCGCATTCCATACAATGTTTGGCATTGGCCTTTCTGTGCCACTCGCTTGCCAAAAAGTACAATCCCCAAGTTACGGCGGTTTCTTGTATGACAAAAGTTTCATTCAGATTGCCTACTTTAAATGCGCACCAAGTGTCTTGACCTTGAGAATTGTATATTGATGATTGACAGAAGCATGACGAAGCCAACTGTACTTCTGTTGGCCCATCAAATAGCTGAAACACCCAAACAACCTGCTCATTTCGAGCTATAGCACAAACGACTTATTTGAGTGGGAAAGAGAGGAGAGGGCCAACTCACGAAGAACTGCACTAATTGCACTTGACGATTCATCATCACCAGATGCATTGTCGATAAAACTAATCGCATGGACAGCTAAGCAAAACATAGGATCAATTCCTGATAAACCACCCTGATCAAACCTAGCCCCAGATCATCAATGAATGGATGGTCGGTCGGTACCTGGAAGAGCTCCGAGGCAGCCTTGACATCTCCATCTTTAAGCTTCTGCAGGGCTAGTTCGCGATTAGCTTTCCTCCTCCTGAAGCACAACAGCCAACCCATCAACACATTTCACAATCTAAATGTCACGCAAAAACCATATCAATCGTCGCCGTGGAACCGGAAACTCATAACAAAATGTGGGTAATCAATGACCCGACCTCTGCCTCTCATCCTCAGTGGCAGCTTTACACGGGATGCTCCCCCCATCAAACACGACCACGGGGGTCACTTCGTAGTGACGAAGCAGGTTGATCCGGTGCATGAAATATCTCAGGTACTGCGACTTCTTGGCCCCGTCCGTGTTGAGGCAGAGCTCCATGCTGCACGAGTAAGCTGGCAACAAAGTTTTGATCTTTCAGTCGACCCAAGAATCCAAAATCAAGAAAAACCAAATGGGTATCGGCAAAATGAGAAAAGAAAAGACAAAACCGTACCTCCCTTGTGAAGCCATGAATAGGCATCGATACCCACCTGCCAAAAGAGACATGAATCATCAAGAACGTTAGGAAAATGCGAAATCGAGGATGGAACTGGAATCGGGTCTCGGATGGTTTACGCGTTTGCCGGCGAATTTCTTGATGTGGACCGGCTCGATGTAAGGCTTCATGAACCTGAGGAGATCCTTGATCCCCATCGTTCTTCCTCCAGATTTCGTTCCGATTTCTTGATTCCGGGAGCTTCTTCTCTTTCCCTCCTTATCGTTAGCTCGTTTTGATTCGTTGACTCTTGTCTTTTTTTTTTCTTTTTTTTTTTTGGTTGGGGAGGAGGTTGTTTTCCTAGGTTTCGTGTTTTGGCCGGGGCGACGGCGGAGAAAATGGCGGGAATGACAACAAATGGTAAAAAGGCAAAAAAAGGGCTCGAGATTGAACGAACGCGGCTGTCACGATCCTCATCTAAACCGACCAATGGATAAGCGCCAGGTGTTGCGGGGCGAGAATGGGGAAGGCAGGCGGGAGCTCTCATTGGTCCGTGACGTAAACGGGAGATGAGTGGACGAACGGGAAACCTCCCGACGCCGTTTTACCGCGATTTGCGTTTAAATTTTTAGCGGTGGTTCGCGCCTCCTATTTCCGCCATTATTTCAGAGTTTTCTCTTTTACCCATTATCGTGAAAATATCGGCGGTGTTTAATATGCCAAGTAGGCATATGTAACAAACCACCCACGAATCGACACGTGGCAATCGGGCCCACCTATAAAAAAATTGGATCTCTTTCTTCCCACTCTCATGAGAGAATATTAGGCGAATGGAATACTTTACATAAGCCATGTAAAAAATCATTTAGTAATGGACATGTGTCATATGAGTTCCATATGGAAATTATTCAAAATTTATTGTTCTCCCATCTCTATCTCTCTCTCTCTCTCTCTATCAAAAACCCTAGCCCACCAAGTTCAAAATTTATTTACTGCAGTTGCAACAGACCCGCTCTCTCCTCTCTTGTCTCTCCTCATTAGAAATTGCTCCGTTCTATTACGAAGAAAAAAAAATCACTCTCTCATGTTGGTAAAAATCACATCTTTCACTCTTGTTTTTCCTTGCTCTTCATGCCCTCCGCTCTGCTCTCTCTCTCCTTACCCTCTGCGAAGCACCTCTGCTCATAAATCATGACAGTAACACCGCTCCCTCTGCTTGCGCCATCGATATTTCCCTCACTCTTCGTGACCTTTGCTTTGTTCTCTCTCTTTCGAAGCTCTCTACTCGTGAACAATAATGCCAATTGTGTTTGGTAAAATTTTATTGTAAAAGTCCACTATAAAGTATCTTTAAGTAAAATGGTGTTTTGAAGAATTATATTTGCAAAAGGCTTTTATTATTTAAAAAAAAAAAAGAGTTGGCTGACTAAGAACAAGTAGTTGCTAGTGAGGAGCAAGCGGTCCGGCGAAGAGCAGGCGATCCGATGCAAGCCATCCAGCAGAGGTAGGCGGTTCGGCAAGGGTTGCAAGAGTGTAGGAAAGAGAGAGAGAAAAGTGGAGGTCGCGAGAGTGTAGGCAAAATGCGCGGCAGGGCTTGGGGAGGCGATGGTGTCATGGTTCATTAGTAGAGAGCTTTGAAAGAGACAGAGAGCAGAGCAGAGGTCGTGAAGAGCAAGGGAAATACGCAATGGCGAGGCTCAAGGAGGCACCGGTGAAGGCAGAGACAGCGGCAACGGCGTCATGGTAATGGAAAAACAAGAGTAAAAGGTGCAATTTTTTTCCTAAGTAATGGAATGGAGGGATTTCTAATGGGGAGAGAGACAGTCTACAAGAAGAGAGAGCGTTTGCTGTAGCTGTAGTAAATAAATTTCTAATGTAGCAGGTCAGGGTTTCGGACAGAGAGAGATAGAGGAGTGTAGTTAATTTTGAATATTCTCCACGTGCGGCTCGGACAGCACGTGTCCATTGCTAAATGGTTTTCCACATGGCCCACGTGGAGTATTCCACTCGTCTAATATTTTCTCCTCTCTCCTGCGCTCTGCTGTCCATCCCTAAGAAAATACTCTCTCAAAGAGAGAGTGGGGGTTGGGTGTATCGTTGCAAGATGGAGAGCAGAGCTCATGTAAGAGAAAGAATGAGTGAAGGTTTTAGAGAGAGGAAACAATTTTTTTCTGACAAGTGGGCCCACTTGCCATGTGTCAATTCTTAGGTGGTGTGTTACTATCAAACACAACCAATATTTTCTCACTCATTATTGGGATGGGCAAGTTCTTAATATACGATAAATTATACATATAATAAATTACCCATTGTCGGGTGATCGATTCCATAAAATGATAGATTCCAGACTTGAGATTTGGAATTTATCCTTTCAAGGCCGGTTTTTAACTTTTTGAAATCGAGAGTGGACCCTATTGGCCATGGAATTGGTCTAAAACTAAACTAGTCAAACGATTCTAGAGTCAAGTTGGCCAAAGCTTTTGTTGTTTTCTTTTATTGTTTATATTTATCATATATACAATATGCACGTGCATAGCATGAAACAGTTATCAAACTTATCCAATTTCAACGAATATTTTGTATCTTAAGAAAATAGTAAAAGAGCTTACTTAAGATCAGGAGTAAACCAGTTTAAAACTAGTTTGGTTCAAAATCCTATCCTAAAACCAACCTTACAGGTTCCAAAGCCTGTTCAGGGTCTAGGACGGGGAACTGAACCGGTCAAGGCCAGTCCCCGATTTCAAGAATTGGGAATTGTACCGATCTTGTTAAGAACCAGCCCGATTGCTCATCCCTAATTTATGGCCCGGTGGGCCTATTCTATTTATCCCAGCTTAAATAAAATACTGAAATAGGATTTCATTTTAGGCGGACAGAGAAACCCTACCCATCTTCCGGCCTCTTCCCGTGATTGGGCCCAAACCATTCACAACAATGACGTTGGGCCGAATGTGATTGGGCCCAAACCACGAACAGGAGTCGGGCCCATCTCTCGGCCTCCTTTCTTGAGTCGGTTCCGAAAAACCCTCTTCTTCTTCTTCGTCAGCGACCACCACCGTCGCGCCGATCTCCGTTCACGTTCAAAATCGAAAAGCCTCTGTAAACCCCCTGAATTCCAAACCCTCGCCCGCTCCCAACTCCTCTCCCCGCATCGATCGGCGCCTCCGCGCGACGGCGGCGGCGACGGCGGCGGCGGTGGCGGCGGCGGCGCTCCGCGTTCCTCCCGTAAGCTCCGCCGCTTCCGCCTAGGAATGTCTCACGGCCTCGGCCGCGGCGGCGGCGGCGGCGACGACGACGACGACGACGAGGTCTCGAGCGGCAGCGAGGACGGCGGCGCTTCGTTCGACGAGGACATGGAGGCTCTGAGGCGCGCCTGCATGCTCACCGGCGCCGACGTCGTCCCGCCGGGCGGCCTCGACTTTGCGGCGCCGGATCCCGGCAGCGACGAAGACGACGACGACGATCTCCAGCTGGTGAGGAGGTTGCAGGAGCGGTTCTCCGCGGACTTGGCGAATCCCCTGACGCTGAAGCCCCTGGCGTCGCTCCATCCGCCGACGGCTGCTGCCGCGGCGGCGACGTCCGACGAGGACGAGGACGACTTCGAGACGCTCCGCGCGATTCAGAATCGGTTCTGCGCTTATGATCACAGTAGGTGCCCCCGTCGTCGTGCGATGAATATTTGTGCATGCTTTGATATTTGAATGAATGACGTCCTTTCAAGATGACGAATCGCTACGAACTGTCGAGATTATCTTCCGTAAAACCCATGCGCTTGGCGAGTCCAGGAACTTATCAGCGCACAAAAAGCTCTCAAACGAAGCAATGTCGTACGTTGTTTTACACATGACAGATATCAGCAATTTTAAATGAAGTACGTAAATTAACGTAGTTGCGACTCTTCGACATTATTATATGATTTGGCAGTTGGAATATGTTTCTTTGTTCTCCCTACTGAAAGGGGTCAACTAGAATTGCATGTTCTGTAAAACCTTAAAGTTTGTTGTTTTTGCATTCTGTAGTTGTTTTCTTTTTCCCTGCGTTTCTTGGGTTAAGAGTAGCTTAAATCCTGTTTCGTGGTTTTTGATGGTTTGAAGTTCATTCTGATGGATGATTTGAATCGGTAGGATGCTTTTTTTTGCATTGAGGCAGTAGCATCTGGAGAGCTTTCTTTCACTGCCCAGATATCACCTTCTAGCTCGCTGATAGTGAATGTTCTGATCAATATGTATTGTTGGGAAGAAAGCGCTGAGATGTATGGGAAATACGAGAGCGGAAATCTTTGACTCGTTTTGTTGGGAACTGAGAACATAACTAGCAATTTTAGTGTTTGTAAAGTGAAGAGAATTCAAACTAATCTGCTGTTCTCTGCTGTTATGCTGACTTTTCCAGTTATGTTAAGATGCAAGTAAGTACATGGAATGGACTTTCCTCATTATATTGTGGAACATCCTGAGTATCCGAACAACGAGGTTTCTCTGGCTGTTGCAGACAGGGTACTGACCTGATTCCTCTAGCTGAGCTTCAAATCTCTAATAAAGTCAAAAGGTCTACAATTTAGTTTAGATAGTGTGAACCTAAGATCTTTCTCATCTCTATAATCATGCTTTAGGAAGATATTCGTATGCTTGTGCTCCTTTCCTCACAGTTAAAACTATGAAACTGAACTTGAAGTACAATGATTCTCCTAATCTCATACTTTTAGAAGGTCTATTAAGTTGCTTGCTGTAGTTAGGTAAGGAGCTCAATGAGTTCTTTGTTAAGTAGACCACTTTAATTAGAAAAAGGTATTGGCCGCACAACTTACAACTGTTGGCCAGGGGAAGTAAAAGTACGATGGGCATGCTTATTTGCCTTTTGCTTTATGATCATATGGTGGAGATAATAAGCTCTCTTTTTTATACAAAGACTCCTGATCACCCTTTACTAGGAGAATGTGGGCTTGAATTCCTTAGAACATGGGCTTAAATTCTTTCTTTTATATGTGTTTGTGCACATGCACATTTGCTTATACATTGTTGGTTTTATTCATCATGAAACCCTCTTAGAATTTCTGATCAGATCAGAAACTTCTTCTGTTTCGCATGTTTTTCTGTGTTTTTGTTGCTTATATCCATTTGATATGCAGGTAACACGGAGAACAGCAAGAATGGCTTATCTAGCACCGGTAGCATGTCCAATGCTATGAATGTAAATATTTTTGGCGGTTGTAAAGTCTTTCCAGATGATGAGGATGCTCATGACAGCAATCAGACATTGAATAAAGATGAGTGCCAGCCTTCTGCTATTATTGAGTGGCACCAGCCAGCTCAGAAGCAGCAAGGGCTGGCCAAATATTCTTCCTTTCCAAAATCTGGCCAGATATTTATTGACGCCCTTAAGAAGAACAGGTCTTGTCAGAAGCTTATTAGAAGTAAGTTAATTCAGATTGAAGCAAGAATCGAGGAGATCAAAAAGCTGAAGGAACGTGTCAAAATCCTTAAAGATTTTCAGATTTCTTGCAGACAAAGAACTGGGAAGGCATTATCCCAGAAGAAGGACCCCCGTGTTCAACTTATATCAGCACGGAAGACTATTAAAGATTCAAAGGTAATGAGTGTCATAATCTTGCTTTTTGACTGATGAAGTGTTGTGAACTTGTATAAATAGGATGTTCCTAATTATTGATCTCCAGCATTTGTCAACCTTAAGTAATGCAGATGTAGTACTTTCAGTTTAGGTAGCTGGTGATACTGGTGGCATCGATTTCCTTAATTGTTTTGATATTTGTAGCTTTCTGCTCATTTCACTACACACTGATTCTGCAGGTCAACGATAGAAAGGTTTCTGCCATGCATTATGGGCCAGCTGAGAATTCCCATGTCACTAGTTATAGAATGGCGCTGAAAAAATTTCCCCTTTCACTTCAGCGAAGCAAATGGTCAGAGGTAGAGAATGAAAATCTTGGAAAAGGAATAAAACAACAATTTCAAGAAACATTGCTTCAAATTAGCCTGGAACGATTCAGGTAAAATTGTCATAAATTACTGAGATGCTTACGTTTATGCCTTGAGTTATATGGCTGCACTTGTTTTTAAATTTTTTCACAGCCATTTGTTTTCATTTGATGTTATAGATGAGTTCATTTTGTCATCAGCTGAACTATTTTGTTTATGGAAAGACCCTACACTTGGTTCCATTTTTGGATAGGTCTTTATATACATCTTTACCTAATGCATGGAATATTTGTTGTTAGAGTTCATTTATATTGTGTCCAACAGTTATGCAATCAATGGAAACGTTCTAGTCTCCCCAAAAGAAAAATTATATAATTTTTTTGGCAGTATCTTTCTTTTGAACTGTGGGAATAATATTAGAATTACATAGGCTGAATCTCGATGGCCGACGATACTATTAAGTTCTTATGTTGTAGCGTTGACTTGTAGAGTTCTCTAACTGTAGATAGGATTGAGTACTATCTGGAAGTCCCATGAAGGACTTCTTTGGGTTTTTCTTCTCTCAGGTACATCTACCAATAACACTGCTTGTGTGATAGAATATCATTCAGAAAAAGGATGTTGGCAATATGGTAGGTGAAAGGCAACCAATGGTTCAAACTGAGCTATTTCACCCAAATTTGTATCAGGGAAGGAAATGCCCGAAATGAAAATCATGCCTCAGGTGGTGTTGACAATGCCACAAGATGACATGCGGAAAAAAATCTTTTTGATGGTGGATGAAATTTTAAATGGCTTCCATATTTAGATATTAGTAATAAAGCTACCCTCGAACTGAAGAGATCTATGTTAGGTGCATGTGGAAACCTGTCAAAAAAAGTATGGGCTTTTTTCCATCATAGATATAAGTACTTCTTCTCCACTGTTATAACTTCTCTTATTTTTTCAGAGTCTTTTTGAAGTTAATAGTTTTTTTTTTTTTTTTTCTGATTCCATTTGCTGACAGTGCTTCAAATGGAGACCAATATGGCTTCGAAGATATACTTTCATCAATTAGAGATCTTGATATCACGCCTGAAAGTATCAGAGAATTTTCGCCAAAGGTTAATTGGGATCAGTTGGCCTCCCTATACATTCTGGGTAGATCTGGTGCTGAATGTGAGGCCAGGTAAGCAATTCATATGATTAAAATTTTTTGTCATGCAGTTTTATTTCAATTTCTAGCGTTGTTATTTTTATTTGTCTATTTGTTAGTCAGTAATACTCTGAATTCAGTAAAAGGTAGTTGGCAGGTTTTGTTGAATTCAGCCTTTGAAAAAAATTTGGATCTGAGCCTGATTGAGATTGGGATTTGAAAGGAGTGTCCATATGCATGGTAATGAAGTCTGGAAGACATTACACTAGAGCATCAAGTTAAAAACCTTTTAAACATCACACCCGAATTTCTTTTTGCTTTTATTTGGCCAACTCACACCTGGATTTTATAGGCATTACTTTTAGGAACACAATTGCTTCAGAAAAGTTTTTTTCAATTAATTATTTTATCATTAAGGAAGAATTACCACTATATAGATCACTCTGAAATTCTACACAAGTAGAAATAGGAAATGTAGATAACTTCTCTATCTAGAAAAGTGATGCTAATAGATGGGACACAAAATAATCTTTGCGAGAGCACAATTTTTAGCTTTACAAAAATTTAAACAGATGTTATGCCAATGCTGTTAGGGTTTGACTTAAGAATTATTGCAAGAATCCATCTTTACCAAACTTGGCCAATGTAACTTAAACTTGTTTTGTCTTGATGACTCTGTTCGATCTCTATTGGTGATACAGCTGATGATAGGGTACATGTGGAAAACCTAGGAAACCAATCTGAATAACTCCTGCCATATGGGAGCAAAAAAAAAAAAAACGATGCCCTGCTATAGAATAAAGTATACTGAGCTGGTCCTTTTCTGCACTAGGTCCTTGAAATGATGTGGAGTTTGATTTATCTAATTCCATTTGAATTCCTATGCTAATTGTCTGCTGAGAACCTGTGCTGCGCCATATGGCTAGCCATGTAGATCCACAATGATTAAATCAGTATATAACACCTCTTAGAGCTATATAACTTCAGAAACTGTTTGCCATTTAGCACTTGTATTTTGGTCTTGGATTATTGATCTGTTTTGATATCTTTTTGGGGGAATATGAATAGGGAAGAGAGGATAGGCTCATTTCATTCAAAAAAAAAAAAACCAGCATATCATAATCTTTTAGAGACGTGAAGCAATTTGAGAATCATTGAGGGGGTCTACTATGCAGTGTGCATGACTGGTGATTAGTGACTTTTATGTGGGACACTATAATGTTCTTTCCCTTGAGCCATGATGACTGTTGATAATTGGATTGTTTCTTATGCTCATTTGCTCATATGAACTGCAGATGGTTGAATTGGGAAGACCCCTTGATCAATCACGGCAGATGGACAGTTGAAGAAGATAAACGTCTTTTGTTTTCCATCCAAGAAAAAGGGATAAATAATTGGTTTGAGGTAGCGGTATCTTTAGGGACAAAAAGAACGCCATTTCAATGCTTGGCCCGCTATCAAAGGAGCTTAAATCCTTGCATACTGAAAAGTGAGTGGACTCCTGATGAGGATGCTCAGCTTCGTGCTGCAGTGGACATTTTGGGAGAGGGTGATTGGCAAGCTGTAGCTTCGGCTTTGGAAGGACGAACTGGAACTCAATGCTCCAATCGGTCAGTATCTCATCTGCCTGATTTCTGAATTAATTTCTGGTAAAGAATTTTCTGTAGCATAAAAGAATGGGTTGCATATCGAGGATATAAATAACTCTCTAAATAATTGTCAAATTTTCCCTACTGTCTTAGCCACTTGGGTTGACCCTTGTCACTTTTATTTAATATTGGGTTCTAAATGAAGAGAGGAAAATATGACTAAGCCACAGAGAAACTTAGGTGATAAAGAAGGATTGTTTCAAAACTAAAACCTGACATTCAGCTGAAATGATGGAAAAAAGGCATTCTCACTCATGGTTATGAACATGAGGGGGGTGTTAATCCAAAAAAGACTCCCATTCAGAAACTGTCTTATGATTGAGAGTTTTAGGTTTGTTTACCAGTTGTTTACAGCATCACCACATTGCATGAATTTTCTCTACTTAAAGCCTTGAAGCATATCACACGCCTTCCTTTCATTTGAGAGCAATAGAGGCTGTTGGGTGGTTAGACCTGGCAATAGTCCTAGATCATTACGTATGAGACCTCAAACTCATGTGGAAATGCTGTTGCTGGTATATTGTCGCTTGCAGTTTATAGATATTGCTGTAGTGACTTTCTCTGGGCCGATACATTGGTGCATCTTCTCAACACCTTTGGACTATAGAATATCTCTCATTTACATGTGCTGCTTTTATAGTCTGAAACTTTGCACTCTATTCCAACAACTAACCCAAAGAACCAACTTCTCTGTTTTATCTTCACTTAGCATGTTTCATTAGCGTTAAATGTCGGTGCCAGCAATTATGTCACTCTGTGTCCATCATGATTTACAGGCTAGGAAATTGACTGGAAAAGTATCAACTATGTCAAGGAGATGATGCAAATTTTAATTATCAAGCTCATTGAACTTGCTTGAATAGATTTAGCTTGCTTTCAGCATTTGTAAGTGTATTATATTGGTTGTTTATATATGAATATGAAATTTGCAGATGGAAGAAAACTCTTCATCCTGCTAGGCAAAGGGTTGGTAGGTGGACTGCAGATGAAGATAAACGCTTGAGAGTAGCTGTGAAGCTCTTTGGCCCTAAAAACTGGATGAAGATAGCTGATTTTGTACCAGGTCGAACTCAAGTACAGTGCAGAGAGAGGTTTGTACAGATTTGACCTAATGTCACTTTAGATAACTTCGATATGACAGCATTTAAAAGACTCTTTTTCTGACTGCAGATGGGTCAACTCTTTAGATCCATCACTGAATTGGAATCCATGGACGCCAGAAGAGGATACCATGTTGGAGGCAGCAATAGCAGAACATGGATATTGCTGGTCTAAAATCGCTGCATGTTTGGCTCCTCGAACTGATAATCAGTGCAGAAGGTATTCATACTTATAGTTCTATGGATAATTATGTGGTTTTTCTGCAATTTATGCATATCTCAGCTAAAGTTGACTTCCCTCTTGCCTTTGATGCTCCTTTCCATGAGTAGGAGATGGAAAGTCGTGTTTCCAAATGAGGTGCCTTTACTACGAGAAGCTAGGAAAGTACAAAAAGCAGCTCTGGTAAGAAACTTTGTCGATCGAGAGTCGGAGCGCCCTGCGCTTGGTCCCGGTGATTTCCTCCCATTACCAATGACAAGTTGTGTATCTGACCCAGATTCTCTAAATCCCTCAATGAAACAGAAGACAGGTTTGAGGTAATTAGATGAAGATTTTCTAAGTCGGCCCTCATTGCATCCCAGAAACACTGGAAGAAAAAATCTTTTTAATTTTTTAATAGTTTTTGTAGGTCTCATTCTCTTGAAAATAGAAACGAAATCCCTTTTCAAAGTCAGTATTCTTAATTTTAGTTTGTTATTTTCTCCCCCCTGCAGTGATTTAGAGAAGGTGGGCTCCAGGAGGAAAAGAAAAGCAAATCGATCAAATGCCATGCAAGTGTCAAGAAGTAGTTACAATGAGGTTGATTATGATGAATTGGCTGAGCATGGCTCCTCAAAGAAGACACGAGTGACGAAACCATTCTCAGGAAAGAGTAGGCATCGAAAGCAAGCTAAATATCATATATCGCAGCCTGTTTCAACAACATCAGTGCCGAATGGTGAAATCAGTGAAGTGAATGGTCTTTCTTGCATAGGAGAACAGGGGAAAATCTCTTCTCGGTAAATTTTTCATTTTTTTCTCATTTCCTCAAAACAGATATTACACTTAAACACCTTATATCTATGTTAGTAATACATGTTAGCACCTCAGTGCACATTTGTCCACCTAACATCACAGACGTGCTTGTTTATTTAACTTTTGGTCCATGTATCCTCTCCCTGCAGTGTTCAGAAGAAGGTGGTTCCCAAGAAACCCCAAATTAACTCTGGTCTTGTTGTGAAAAAGGCCAGTTGCAAAAATGATGAGACACTGGCAAAACATGGTTCACTTTTAAGGAACAAGAAGGTCACAAAACTGCAGTCAAATGAGGGTAGACCAAATGGACATGCAGTAGACCATTCATCATGTCAACTAGATCCGACGTCGCTAATCATGGCTAACGATGAAAATTGTCAAGTGCAAGGGACGTCCAATTCTAGCCGAAAAACGAAAACTGTTACTTGGTAATTATGGATCTCTGTACATTTACAGCACAGTTTACGGAGAAAAAAGATTATACAAAATAGAGATGGCAAAAATTTCTGGAGTACCTTTTTTTCTTTATTGGTATCTGTAGTTTTTCTCTCTTAGCTGTTGATTGACTCATCCTTCCTTCTTGCAGTGACCAGGAAGTAGGGAACAAGAGACCAAGAGTTGACAGTCAACTTGATTTGGAGCAAGCCGTGGAAATAATTAGTTGCAATGAGGAAGAAAGAGTGACTAGAGATAATACTGTTTCAAAGAAGAGAAAGTTATCAAATGCACGTGTAAGAAAGGACAACCATAATGAATGCTCAAAAGATCAGCAATCATCTCAGCCAGATCCATCATCATCGTTGACGATAAAGGGCAAAAACATGGAAGCGCATGACACAGCTAATATGACAGAAAAGAAGAATATCCCTTCTCGGTAATCTTCTCGATTTAGTTTCGTTTAAGTAGGGACTAGTTCTCTGTACATATTTTCATTGCTAACTTCATTATGCATCTTAGTCTAATTTGTGGATTTGGTAAATATCGGTTCCTTTAGTGCTCAGAAGAAGTTGGGACCCGAGAAGACGAGAAACGATGGCCATTCTCACGGGAGCAAAGATGAAGTAGTGCAAGATGTCTCTGCGGAATCAATTGCTTCAAAGGAACATGGAAATTATAAGACGTATAAAAGAAGAAAGAGAAATGTCGCCCCTCCTGACAGATGTTACTCTAATTCTGAATGCATTCCTGCTTTGCCAGAGAAACTCAACAGGTCACAACCAGTATCAATCTATTGTGAGAAAGATGGGCCTGAACAGCTAATGACTGGGAATGAGCCTGTTTCCCAGCAAGTTCCAGATACAGATAATTGCGACGTCACACTTGCTAGCTTGCTCGTCAAGAAACAGAAGAAGAAAGCTGTTCTTACATCAAGCGAAGGAAATGGCATGCCATCTGATGTAGACCAAATGCCCCCTAATGCTGCATGCAGGGGCAAGGAACCTAATCTGCTAGGTCCCTCCAACAGGAATGCTCCATCCGGGGGACTCACCGGAGAAAAGACGAGGAATGATCCGGCCTTCGACCGTGAGGATGGTGACGTCACTTTGGCGTGCTTTTTGCACAATAAGTCTATGAAGAAGAGACCTTGAGTTTACAAGCTGGTGTAGGAGCTCGCACTTGTCGTCTGATGCGATTGAGCATTCTCGGTTTGCTTCAGAATGAGCAGATGGATCTGAAGTCTCTGGTATGCCGTATCATAATGATATCGGAGCCAACGAAACACTTTCTAACTTTTGATGTGCGCGTTCCAGATGGCACTAGGCGCAAGTAATGTGCCTACGAGATTCTCAATGGATCTTTAAATTTCTCTTGGTCTCCTATTTTCTGTAAGGGGATGAGGTTATGCTGTAAACGATTCTTGGCATTGGGGATCTTAATGATTCTCCACATGCAAGAATCGGCAATTTTGTGCGATAGCCTCTGGGTTTTTGGTTGGGGCAACCCCTGCGAAATGTACATATATATATAGTACACGTTTCTAGAGAAATATATACAGGCGGCAGTTTTTGTTTCGTGAACAGCTTGGTTAATTAGTCGGACTTGCATCCGATTTGGTTCCTATAGGCTCATTTGCTTCATCTTTAAAGCAGCAAGACATACTTGCACCCCGACATACTTTTAGCCTAAGCTCTAGGCATCTCCTTTTCCCCTCTCTTCCGCTCTTTTAGGGGTGCATGACAAATCAAAAATTCTGTTCCAGAAACAGTTTTTCTATTCCAGACTTGTTTCTGAAATAGAAATCCGTTTGATAAAATTGTTTCATTTTTCTATTTCTAAAATAGATTTTTGTTTGAATAGAAATCAGAAGTAAAAATTTTCTACTTTTCTATTTCTGTGAAAAATAAAAATTCTTTTTATCGTTTGTCCTTGTTATGAATCAATTGTCCATCCGTCTCCATCGACCACCGTCTGTCATTCGTCGCCGCCCCAATCGCTAGTCGCCGGCCGCCATCCATCGATCGTCAGTCGTTGGCCGCCATCCGCCGTCGTCGGATATTGGTCGCCGACCATTGATCGCCATCTGTTGATTGACAGTGACTGATAGTGGTCGGCGAGGCCCGATTGCCGGTTGCCATCCATCGATCGTCGGTCGCTGGCCGCCATCCGCCGTCGTTAGTTGTTGGTCGCCGGCCATCAATCGCCATCTGTCGATTGTCACTGCCCCAATACCGACCACTATTGGTCATCACCGTCCAAAAAGTATAAATTTTATATCATTATCAAACGAATTTCTATTTTAGAAGTATAAATTTTGTATAATTTTCAAACGGATATTTTTGTTTAAACTCATTTAAAAATAGAAATTGAAAAATCTATTTTTCTTTCAGAAATCAATTTTTTTGGCCAGAATGGTTATCATTCACGCTCTTACTCTCCTCCGCCTCGCTGTCTCTCTCCCGTTGCTGTCGCTCTCCCATCGCCACCATACTCTCCTCCGCCTCGCTGTCTCTCTCCGTCGCCACCAGGCACTAGCAAGTAGCAACTCGACTTCAAGACAACCATCTCTCTATTTGAGACAGAATTTTTCGCCAAAGAGTCGAACATTATGAGATGCTTATGTTTCATAAAAAGTAAATGTTTTCAAAAATATTTTTCTTGAAAATAATTATTTATATTCTTGAAATAATTATTTAATAAAAAAGTATATTCATTATGAAAACAATTTAAATTTAAAGAATTTTATAAATAGGGAAAATATTTTTCATTTTATCATTTTTAAAGTCATATAAATTAATAAATTTATAATTCATGTATTCTAAAACATGGATCAGCTACCCTTGGCTCGATGCCTTCAGGAGATGGCTTCTTGGCAAGACTCAAAAACGCTTATGGCCACATCCCTCATACCAGCCAAAAAGCCATTACAATCCATACTCCTAAAATCCGAGAAATTACTTCCGCATCACAAGGGGAAAATACCTTATTCTACGTGTCCCTGCCATTGTTGTGACACGTGTCACCGTCATAGTCATATAATGTAATAATTACACTAAATATCATCTCTACCATTCAACGCCAGGCGGGCCTAAGTAAATCATTTAGAAGACGACATGAACTGGGATTTGCCGTAAAAACAGGTATTATATCTCTGTTCTCAAAAAATATGACTGCCCAAAGGCCAAATCTTCTAAACATAAAAGTAGAGGCAGGCATATATTGCTCCAAGCATCTTAAACAAGATCCTAAAAGGGTTCTTTAAACCACTAAAAGACATACGAAAAAGGGAATCTTCGAAAAACAGTCCAGCAGTAGTGATCGTCAAAAATTTCCTAATAACGCCCGATTCCCCAGACTCTGATCACGCCATCATTGTAACCACTGAACAGGGTGCTTCCATCAGCGCTCCAGTTCAAGCTCGTGCAGTAGATGACCTGCAGTTTTTTCCATGCAGAATGTTATCCGACTCAGACCAAAAAGTTCATGCCTCCTATGAAAAAATAATAGCAGGCAAGCACAATTATACAGTTCGATAATGGTGAGGTGCTAATTGTAGTCATCCAATAAGCTCATCATATGCTTTTTCCCAGTGGATAGTCAACTTGGGCAGGTGTCAAAGTAAACCACAGAGAAAGTAACATCAAAGAAAGCCCTTATGCAGAATTGCCAATCATGCAGCAAAGTATTCTCAATCGAGGATATGTATGACAATAAGGCGTCTTGAGCTGCAGAAAAATAACAGATTAACAGGAATGCATCAAACCCATGCCACTGTACAAATTGAGTGACCAATGAATTAATTTCTAATTTGGTGGTGTAGGAAAGATGTGTACGATCGAGTATTACTGAGATGCAGTTGGTCATGCCCGGCGCGCACAGTCTAGAGACCTTGCAAAAATGTGATCGAGCAGGATAGAGCATATGCCACATCGATGTTACAAGAACAACTACCTCTGTATTCACATCTTTTGAATGTGTTTCCACCACATATTTCCAACACAAAGTATCAGAAGAGTTAAGAAACAGAAGAACCAGTCGCAATATAAGGTGAATAGGAAACATGGATGCACACTTTATCAAGCAATAATGTTGCTTAAGGATCGAGAAAAGAAACTTCATAGCATAACCAGCAGAAAAATCTACCTTCTTATTTGAGCTCATAGCCCCCGTAGTTCCATCACTCATATCAGCTTCATTCTTCAAATCAACCCTCAAGTCCTCGACAATGCTCTTGCTCTCCAGATCCCAGATCTTAATGCTGTTCTCTGTGGCTGCGCAGAGCCAGTACCTATTTGGACTGAAGCAAAGTGAGTGAATAATGGCACCAGCCTCCAGCGAGTACAGCTTCTTCCCTTCTGCCAAGTCCCAAAGCAATATCACTCCATCCTTGCCACCGCTAGCGCAAAGTGACCCATCAGGAGACACAGCCACGGTGTTCACATAGCCAGAATGCCCCTGCAGGGTGTTCCTAAGCTTGCAGTTGGTCAAATTCCACACTTTCACAGTGCGGTCCCACGATGCGGACACGATGGTCGGCTGAAGGGTGTTGGGACTGAACCTGACACAGCTCACCCAATCATTGTGAGCCTCACCTTCCTGAATGGTGTACTTGCACTCTCCCAACGTGTTCCACAGCTTGATCGTGCGGTCGCGAGACGCCGACACAATCTGCCGGTTGTCGATGGAGAAGGCCACCGAGAGCACATCCTTGGTGTGGCCCACGAACCTATGACAGAATCAAATGGAACCAAGTCATGCTCTTAGTCATTCCATCAGGACAGCACTTGCAACTAAGGGATTAAAGTACCAACTCAATTTCACAGAGCTCATAACAGAATGATTACGAAATTAATGTTAAAAAATGTCCAACACTACTGTGAAATAGAACCAAGCTATGCTCTTAGTCATTCGATCAGGACAGCCCCTGCAACTCAGGAACCAAAAAACCCACTGAATTTCACAGAGCACATAAAGGAATGCGCATCAATCAAATCGATCTCCAAGAATTTCCAAAATTAGTGGGAACAAGGCTACTTAGCCAAAGAAAAACTCAGTCGTGTGAACCTGAATCTCCACTTTCCAACATCAATGAACATCTGCAAACTACTATCAACATCTAAAAACAACAAACCCATCATCAAACTGAATAAAAAAACTAACTTTAGATCTCGAAGAGAATCACTTGGCACTAGAATAACATAAAAACAATTCCTTTACTGATCAATCAAGGCAATAAGACAACAACTCAACCCAAAACAGACCAGCACTCAACAGTTGCAGAACAAACGCTACGCCCTCGCTATTTCATGGGCACTTCACGAAGCCTTCACCGTTTCCGAAAGCGAAGCAACCACAGATCCGCAGGAAACGTTACAGATAGGATACACAGAGAGAGAGAGAGATGGGAGGGGGGGGGGGGTAACCTGCGGGCGGAGACGCCGGTGGCGAGGTCCCAGAGGCGGAGCTCGCCGTCCCAGGAGCCGGAGAGGGCGAACTGGCCGTCGGAGGAGAGGACGACGTCCTGGACGAAGTGGGAGTGGCCGGTGAGGCGGCGGCGGGGGACGCCGTAGACCTTGTCCTCCTTGGTGAGGTGCCAGAGGATGATGGACTTGTCGCGGGAGGAGGTCACGATCATGTCCGCGTTGTCGATCGGGATCGCGA
The DNA here is from genome assembly GCA_007663325.1 of Eucalyptus pauciflora. NCBI lineage: Eukaryota > Viridiplantae > Streptophyta > Magnoliopsida > Myrtales > Myrtaceae > Eucalyptus > Eucalyptus pauciflora. Next base: position 2,334,735 of record VMYD01000077.1, read on the forward strand.
TCGCCGTCACCATGTCCGTGTGGGCCTTCATCGTCCCCTTCAGGTGCAGCCCCTCCGCCATGGTTGTTCCTCGCTTAGGGTTTCTCTGCTTCGGGAGGAGGAGGAGGAGCTCGAGAGAGAGCGGCGACGGAGAGGAAGCGAAGACTGAGAGGAGGCGCGAGGATGGGGGCGTAGATGAGGTTTTTATATAGCTTGCCCGGTTAGGGTTTCGAAGGTTTGCTTGTTATTTCGAATGGGATAAACTCGGGATAAGAACTCTCACCTTGACTACCATAAATTTCTTTTCACTCACTTGAATATCTTTTTTCATTAAATTCCCATTTCGACTTGAATTTTTCTTTTAATTTTTAAAATTTTAATTAATTGTTCACATCAGCGTTGATAATAGAAATATGTAATATGTTGGGCAGAATCCCTTAAAGTAAAGTGAGTGTTTTGTTAAACTCTCAATGTCTTTCTAAACACTTCTTCTTTTCCAGCGTGGTAGGATTCTCTGAGAAATGCAGCTCAAATAATTAGAAATATTACTATCCTAACATCTCTGAGTCTCTAAGACTGCGTTTGGCAGTCGGAATAAAATTCGGAATATGATATGATTTATCTTATCTTACGTTTGGTTGCTTACTTGGAACGGGGTAAAGTCGGATATAATGAGAATATAGACAAGATAAAATTATCCCATGGGGGTGGGATAGAGGTGGATGTGATTTATAATGTTCAAAATAGGAAAATTATTTATCTCGAATAACAAACTTATTAAATTAACAAAATTGAAATTATATTTCAATATAAATAATATTTGAATTCTAATTTAAGAAATTAAAAATAAAAATAAATAGAAATTTATTTTTAATTAATATTATTTCAATTTATATATTCAACTTTAATTTTATCTTATAATAAACATTCAATCTATAAATTAAATATTTATCTTTATTATATATTTTAGGTATTTTTGTATTTTAGGTATGTTAGTACAGTTTACTATTGGATAAAATTTTATTAAATAATGATGAAAGGGGAAAAAATAAATAATAAATAAAATAATATAAAAAAGAGGAAAATTAAGATAAAAATAAATTAAGGAATAGTGTTACGAGAGATTTTCACCATCTCTGTTTATGAACATTTAGGTTTATAAATTTATGAACATTTAGGTTCATTTATAACAATATGCTGTTTATATTTAAAAAAATGTACTTTATATAATGTGAATATATCCGACTTTAATATTGCGATTCACCAAACAATAGATAAGATATAAAAAAAATCCCAAGATTTCATATCCTATCATATCCAATCTTATCCCGATTAGAAATCCGGATGACCAAACGTAGCTTAATCTCTAAGTTATGAACTAAAAGTTAGAGTGTTTTATGCTAAAAGGCTGTCTCTGAATGGCTTAAACGAGAGTTTCACCTATAGTGGGAAGGCATACCTGTAGGAAATTAACTCCATATTCCCTGGTTCTAAGCTTAGGTCCATTCATAGCGTCCATGTCGAAACTTCTGATGAGGTAAATCGTTGATGGTATTTAAGTAATTTATTTTTTAAATTTGTGGTACTCAAAGAAGCGCCGCACGAAAATTATGATATTTATAATATACTTATTCAAAAACGGTCATACATGTGTTCGTTGAAGGAGCGATTATTTAAATATTTGGAAAAAATATCAGTTTAGTCTTATACCTATACTATAGATGTCAATTCAATTTTAACTTTCTAATTTTGTTAATATAGCTAGACACATTTGCACAATATTTAAATGTAGTATTTCCTGCAAAGTATCATCGTAAATTGTGACGTGGAAGTCAATAAATTGCCCCCGTCAGCATGTCGGCAATAATTTGACACCACATCAACAATTTTTTGTAGCTATTAGTGGGAAACACTACATTAGAAATTTAGCTCAAAAGCTTAGGACTACAATGACCAAGCTAATAAGTAGGCTTGATTAAGTGGAATAATTAGTTGTTGACACGAAAGATATGACAATTGTAATTGCATTATAAGATGATCCAATCAAACCTTTGGCAAATACATATTTGTTGTCAATTCTAAATGCATCAGAATTTTCAAAGAAAGAGAAGAAAAAAAGGTAATAAATAATGTTAACATGGGACATGTAAGAGAGGTAAAAGGAGGCATTAGAAGTCAAAAATTTGATGGAAAAAGTGCAGGTCTTTATGCATTTATCATTTTCACATAATTGCTCATTTAAATGTTAAATTTAATCTATTTATTTATATTTGAGTTGATGTGAGTAAAATAAGGACAGTATGATAAATTTCAAGAATCAAGGGTCGTACGGCGGTTGGGAAAAAAGGAGAGGCAAAGGAGGTAATTTATAATTAATATTACTTATGTATTAATACATAAAAATTATTTTGATAATATTTTATTTTTGATCTTTATTGAAAATTAAATTTAAAATATTTTGGATTTTATATTCAATGGGCCTCATTAATGAGAAGTACCTAGTTATATATATATGTCTATGTGAGACCCTCATGGTAAAGTTTGTAGGGATAGCTACATTGGCCATCCCTAATCTTTTTATTTATAAATAAAAATGCTGGGATAATGACAACATGGGTGTCATAACTCTTTTATAGAGCTTGCTTAAGTACCATGAATTTTTTTCGCTCACTTAAGTGTCATCAAAGTAAAATCGATCATTCTAGTGTTATTTTCGGTAAATCTTCCTATGTAGATTTTTTTATTAATTTTCCATTTCAAGGTGGATTTTTTAATATTTTATTAATTATCCATGTCAGCATCAACAATACCGCATAGGACAACCCGTGTCCACATTGGATGGCAATTCGCTGATAGCATTTAAGTAATCGATTTTTCAAATTTGTAGTATTAAGTGAATGAAAAAATGTTATAACACTAAAGTGAGCATTGTACGAAAATTGTGACACTTTTAGGATATGTCTTGCTTAGTTTTCCCATGAGGCTTTCAACCTCCAAAACCTCTTGGAGAAATGTTAGAGTGTTTGGCAAGCTTGTCTAAGGGGCTTTCAATTAAATGCTAATTTTGAGAAAGCTAAAAGTCCAATGCTAATAGGAGCCGGTTTTGGGTCTTTAGTATTTAACCAAATGCTGAAATTATTATTATTTTTTAAATTACTATCATAATTTTTATAATTTTTCGATTTTATTTCTCATTGTTCCAAAACTACCCTTATATTACTAGAGTCGGCAAAGAGTTTAATTTTTTAATTTTTTTAACAAAAAGGAAAAATGAAACAGAAAGCCATTTATAAAAAAGAAAAAAAAATGCCAAACACTCTTTACGCCAAAATAGTTTTACAAATAATTTTTTACCAAACGCAATTTGTATTTCCCCAAAGCCCTTTTAAGTCAAAGATATTTGTATTTCTCCGAGACCCATTTCGAAGATTAAATCAAATGTAACCTTAGTGTACTTACCCCAAGAAACCCTTACCTAAATTCGAGATCCACGAACCCCGTATCATCGGGCCCCATTTCATCGTTCGAAATTTATGGACGGGGCTCACACGACCGACGATTTCATGATTTGATGCTTAGGTCAAGCCATGTAAAAGAGCAGTCCAAATAGGTAGAGAGAAAAGGCAGGAAAATATTCAGCTATTAAGTATTTTTAACTCTTTATACTGCAAAACACTTCAAGACCATCCTCAAATCTCAATAATTTATGTAAGCTTTCAATAGAATTCCCGTGTGATAAAAGTCAAATTGATAATCGTCAATTTTAAATAAACCAACAAAATCAAAGCACAAAAGGGTCAACATAAATGTTATCTCATTGCATAAAAATTTTCGCTCATTTTCAATTTAAATTGTTATTTTTCTTTGAAAATTTGGATTCATCCTTAGAAGTAACCCAAACAGCATATTTTTCTTGTTTTTAATTTTCTCTTTCGTTAGTCAACTAGATTGCCAAATATAAGGTAAAAATCGTCCGAGCCAGCAAAAAAGAGACATACAAGGAATATGGACGGGCATATGTTCCGTAATTTTGGCCAAAAGAGTAAACATTCAACAGTAACGCACATGATAGGGAGTCGAATTATCTAGAAATTTCATACGGCGTGCAAATGGAGACTATCAACCTTTTTGGAGACAGATGGAGAGATTGTTTGATTTGATCGATTACTTTTAATATCTGCTGTGAATTGATATCTATACGTTAGATTAATACCATGAAAAATTAAAAATTAATATACTCGTGATATATTTATTTCGTCAAAAATCTTAAATTGAGACATTTATCATCTGTCAGTTTATGGTGCGTTTGGTAACGTTTCTGTTAAAAAATTGTTTTCGGAAACAGAAATAGAAAAAACTATTTCTGTTATGGGGAACAATTTTTGAATAGAATAATGCGTTTAGTAACTGCAAAAAATTTATGTTCCTGGAATAAAAAAAGAACAGAAACATATTTGGTAAACTTGTATAATTTTTTTGTTTCTTTTAATTTTAATTTTCCTTTTTTATTCTTTCTTTTTCTTTTTCTCTTTGGCTGGTCGCTGGCCACTGTTGTGGTCGATGACCGGTTGGGCGACATCCGACGAGCTCACCAGTGGCTGGGCGAGGTCAGCCTTGCATCAGCTGGAGAGGTCGACCTCACCTAGCCACCGGCTAGGCCAAGCCTCGCTGGGCCACCGCCAGCAGGTGAGGCCAAGCCTCACGCGGCCACCGCGAGGCTCGGGCTGACGAGCCTTGCCGTGGCTTGGCCTCTTTGGGGGCCGGTGACACTCTAGTGAGGTTGCCGGCTCTCATCTGGCCGGTCGCTGGCGCTGGCCATGGCCAAGGCTGGTGACCGACAAAAGGAATAAGAAGAAAAAAGAGAAAAAAGAAGAAGACAAAAAAAGTATTTATTGGAAGTGTTCCCAGGAACAAGAAACAAGTTTTTTCTACTTTCTTTTCCATATCTGTTCCTAGAAACAAAAAAATTGAGTTTTTGTTCCCGGAACAAAAATATAAACAAATGCGTTTCCATTCTTTTTTTGTTCCCCATAACAAAAGAACAAAAAATTGTGTTCCAGGGAACATAAACAATTTTAAACAAACACACCCTTAATATCACAAAAAATCATAAACTAACATACCTATGATAAATAGAGGGTAAAATCCAAATTGATACACTCACAATTTAGCAATTTGCGGTAAATTTGACGGAAACTAACTAAGGATATATTTGTTACTGGAGTACCAACTTGAAGTTTTTTGTGATAAATATGTCACAACTCTACCAATTTAGGGTTGATGCGCAAATTCACATTTACTTTTCTGTTTTTCTTGAAATTTGAAATTTTTAAGTTTTGATGAGAAATAAAAAAATACATATTATCTATTTTTAATATTATCTATTTTTAAGTGTAAACAAACGGGCCATTAAATATTTTAGAGAAAAATCATAAAAAATTATAAACTATGCTAGCTATAACATATTTACTCAAATTTTTTTCCGTGACATAAAAAATCCAAACTTATACATATTTGCATTTGCCCTATAATTATTGTTAAAAATCTACCCATATGGACGTTGGAAAGCAAAATTTGTTACACATGATTTAATGAGAATTAAATAAAGTATAAAAAAAATTATTTTGATTGAAAAATCATTTAACTCGATATTGATAGAGAGCAAACGTATAACTTAAATAAAAGTTTGAGATTTCAACACAAGGGCATTGTTCAGGGTTCTCGATGTCACAAGAAAAGTATAGGGTAAATGTATTGTAGTAAATATAATTTGAGATTTTTTTCCAATATTGTTATATATAACTTGTGCGATAATGAAATGATTCCCCAAAAGTTATGAGCATATATAGTAAAACCTAGTCCTATCTAATCTTTCGGACAATCCTGACGTTAGATATCTTTCCGCGAAACCTAATCCCCTTGCTAAATTTTTTATCCTCATTTCATTAACAACATGTGTTCTTAGACACTTGTTAAATTATTAAATAATGTTAATTTCAATGCACTAACTTTGGGACATGCGTGATTATCATCTTTGAAAAAAAAAACATATTTTTTTTGGTTAAATCCCGTCAACGCCCTACTCACGGGAACCTTCACAAATCATCACTGGATTTCACAGAATCTATTTTTCCCCTGTAAAAAGAACGTACCAGGAGAGCGACAGCAGAAAAATTGCAGACAAAAACCGAGATATAATTCTTGATTTCGGGTACCTTTTTTTTTCTCGTCCAGAGATCATTCCCGTCTTCGAATCGACGTTGGTAGGCACGAATTTTAATGCTTCTCGGATGGAGCCCCATCTCTAGGTTTGCCCCTATTCTATGTCTGCGGACATCTCCATCATCTCCTCGCTCTCCTCATCTTGCTCCGTGAATCTGTGCTCTCTCCGGAGGGGAGTCTTGGGCAACGGAGAAGAGGGGAAGAAGAACCCCCTTTGAAAATCCGCACCCCCCACGAATTAAAGATTCTGCGGTTGCCCAAGAGACCCTTTTCTTGAATCAGTATCGTCTCTTTCGCTCGCGCCTTGGAGCCACCGCTCGGGTGCGGTTTCGGATCTCCAGCGATGGCTTAGCATGGATTTCTGGGCTCCGTAGCACCGACAAAGATGATGTACTTGAGGTCAGTCGGTGCGCTTGCTGTCTTTGTGAGGCTACGGTGTCGTTGTGCTGCTTTCTTGCCTAAAAAATTGGTCTTTGCCATATGGGCACTTGCATTTTTTCACGTATGGTTGATATCTAGCCGAACTATCGCTTTTGTTTGATATATATTCTTGACTGTGTTTCTGGGTTCTATCCACTTCCTAGTGAGGTTGTGTTGTGTGTCCTGTTTCTGTTGCTAAGAACAAGAAAAGCACGAAGGCTGGGTTGATTTATCTTCAAGCTTGTGTGAATACAGGGATTTTTGGAGGAGGCATCGGAGAAAGATTTTGGTTGGTGCTGGCATTTTGGGTAGTGGATACCTTCTGTATAAGCTTTATGATGCCCGTAAGAAGCAGCTTTTGGATCTTGAACAGGTGTTGGCCGGTGAGCGTGAAAATGAGGAACTCGTCAAGGCTCAGTTAAGAGAGTTTAGCTTCCCATCTGTTGTTTTTCTTAATGTAACGGCTGTGGGCTGTTACCACAGCTAACGACATGCTCTCATGCTATGGTTTGTGAATTTTGATGACAGTATGCAAACCCATTTCGAGAGTATCCAAGGAATAGCCAATACGGCAACCGTGCCTCATGCAATGCACTATGTAAGTAGCCGGATAGCAGAAGAGTTGGACTTGACGCACTTGACAGAGAGGTTAATGAGAGGAAAAGGCCAACCCAACACGTTGACGTCTGCAGAGAAACTTGAATTGTGGGATCAACTGAAAATTCTGAGTATGATTCTGCGCTATTTATCTTGCTTTTCCATATGCCATTGGGCTGTCACATCTTATGAGTATGCTTCTTAGGTCATACTGTAATCCTATGACAGACCAGTCTACTTCATAACAGCATTTCACTTCTTGTTAATTTTTTCCTCCAGGTTTTACAAGAATGTTAGTCTCACTTTGGGCAATGACATTACTCAGCTTATACATCAGAGTTCAAGTCAATATCCTGGGGAGACATCTGTATATTGACACTGCTCGGGGCCTTGGAAGCTCTCAATTACTCGTAAAAGCCTCTTCCATATTAATTTCTTTTAAAGCATATCTTCTGATGCATCTTTCTGTTCAGTAATTGGGTCTGGCGGAAATACAAGTGCTTTTCTTGTCATAGTTGTCTAAGACTTGCTTTAAGGCGTTCTCATGGAGTTTCCAGTGTGTTTACTATAGTCAAGATCACAGTGGATTGTTGTTTACTCATTTTTCAGATAACAACTTATCTTCTGTTGCATTTCTTTGCCCTCATGAAAATGCAGTTGATGCTTTTCTTGACCTTATGAGTACCAAGTGAAGGCACATTTTCAAATGCACTGGCTATCACTACCTAAGTTAATAATTCTGTTGATCTGTTTTGTTCAGTTTTGGCTGTCTCCACTTGTATAACTTTAAGCAATTATGGATCCTATCACTTGGAACATGATTTTGGAAAGTTATTGTGCTATAGACCATATTTATAGACAGATGTTAGACTAGATGAACTGGTATATAGTTTGAAGATTCAGGAATTGCAAACCAAGCAGAAGCTAGTTAGGGACTAAAGAGACGATTTGGATATAATTTGGCATATGTTGTCATATCAGGATCATTTAAGCAGTTATTACTTAAGGATAGAAGAAGCAACTTTCACCCATACTGTTGCGTTTCACGTGTTACAATGTTTAACAATCTTGTTACTTTAACAGTAAATCATCAAAATTTCTCCTTCAGAATCTTCTTATCATAAACTGTTGGATATGAGCTTTTGCATTTGGTGTGTAGGCCTTTCTCCCTGCGTAGATGTAGGCTTCATCATCACCTTCCGTGAACCTGTCCTCATAGCAAGAATGCTTTGGCTTTTTAGACAGTTTAAAATTTTCAATTTCGTCATTCTTGTTTACACTTTATGATCGTAACTAGGAGATCAGTCTATATTCTTATACAGGTCCAATTACCTTTGGATCATGCATGCTTTTGATTTTTTCCTGCTCCTTGTCCTCCTACTTCAAGGAGATATTCAAGTTATACATAAGCATGGTGAGATGTTAGACAAAACTATGGCACGTGCAGTATGCTATCAGTGAGGTCCATGCAATGTTCTTAATTGCTAGACGCCATTATTAGAAGGGTCCATTAGTAACTTTTTATTTGCCTTTTAGTTCCATATTACTAATGTCTGTATATTTATAATATGTGGTTCAAATGCTCTTCCATATCTCTATTTTGATATGAAGTGTGAGGTGTGTTGACAATTTCTGGACTCCCTCTTAAAGAGCAGTCTTAGTATGTATCTGAAAGCAGAATCTGAACAGTTAAATGTAGATAGAGCATAAATCTCTGATATTAGTGATGTAGTATTTTGAGTTTAGTGACAATTATACGAAAAACAAAGCGCTATAAGATGAGAGGTTCCATTCAGCTGACCACACCTGGTGGGATGTGGCTTCTTGTTGTTGTTGTAGTAGTTGTTTGTAGCAGATACTTCTTAAGTTATTGCGTTCAATCTGAAGTTGCTGCTTTTCATATAGTGTACTTCTATCTCTTGCCTGACTATTCACAGGTATAATGCACCAGTCCTAAGTTCATGTCAATACTGTTTGTTAATATTGTTCATGACAGGACGATGCTGATCTCATTGACATGGAGGACCAGCAGAAGTTCCTTGCAAGTGCTGATTTTCTCTCCAATCATGGCTTGGCAGCCTTGATATATAATATGCAGGCGGCGGCCGCTGAAGTTCTCAAGGGGTAAGGCTCTTTGTCACCTGCATCGACATGTCCATCTCTATGAGAGAGTGTGTGAGCCTCCTTTTAATTCCGTCTTTGGTCCTTGGGTCTCGCCTCAGAGCACTTAAGGCATTCTTTGGTGCCTGGCCAATAGGGGTTCTGTGTGGATGACTGGAGGCTGTGGTGGTAATTGTGGTGTTTTGTGAGATACAGCCACTGGGCCCTCTGCTAAGCTATCTTGACATGATTTCTCTCCGAGGCTAACTTTGTACTTATAGGGTATGCTTAGAAATTTCACAAAAAAATGCACCTCCAGCATGTTTCATCAGAGATTTGCTTGATCTTGCTTTCTTAATGCAGTATTTGAAAGTCACTTGCAGGAAGCAATTGAGAGATTTCTTTGACAATGCGGCGCTGCATGAGACTATTTTACAAATACTCGACACCTTCATGATCATGGGAAGCCCCCTTCAGTGGGTGGGCTATTTGATGCCTGAGGACGCTAGATTGCATAGGATCAATAACACTTCTGGCAACGAGGATACAATTGTCCCTGATTTTACCAAGTTTGATCAGCTAATGGTGGAGGCTCGAACTGTGATATCAAGGTTTGTCTGTCCATACTAAGAATATGAGCAATGGGCATTCACAATTGCATCAACTTTGTGAGAAGTAATTTTGCTTAGAAAATGCTATCTTTGAGACTGTTCTCTGTCAATAATTTGATGGGAAATGCCCTTGCTTTTAGAGTAGTTCGAGCTTGGCAAGGAATGATGGTTCATTGTAGATATCTTTAGGGGTAGGTCATACTTTTATATTAGTTCTTGATGAAAGGGTGCATTACATTAGAACTGTTCTGCAATGTGCCTCGGTGGTCAAGTAGTTGGTCGACTGTTTTTGGACTTGGAGTCTTCTATTGAGCAAAGTATATTGTGGCCTCCTTTTTGGATTGATTTCCTGAATTTTCCTGCAGTGCTGAATTTGGGGGTGTAGTCGATGTGTCGTTGAAAATGGTTGTGCACGCACTGGTCGAGGAATTTGGACTTCAAGCTGGAGGAAGCAGTGCTGCTTCAGGGATACCACTAGCTAAACTCGTACCTCGAGTGGCACAGATGGGGCCTCTACTTCTGGAAGAACCAAGCAAGAACCGTTTCATCCAGATAATTAAAGACTCTCCGGAAGTCGAACTCTTCTTCACTCTTCTATACACAAATATGCCGAATTCATAGGAAGCAAGTAGGCATAGTCTGTAGTTTAAATTCATCCATGAAACAGACGCTTCTATGTAAAAAGAAAAGAAAAGAAAAAACTTGGAAGGAGCTAGGTTTGGTAATTTTTTGGGTTAGGTTTCGGCACTTCCGAGAGGAATAATGAGGAAAGATGGGTGTTGGTTGGGTGCATTATTCATGTGATTCTTTTTTCTCAAGCACTTATGTTGTCCAGTATCTTGAACTGGTAGATTGTGCAAGCAGATGTATTGATGTTGTAGTGCTGACTCCTAAGATGAAGCTTCATGATGGAGGCAAGTACTCTCCAAATTTGCGAATTCTGTTCATTCTGATGCATACCCAATTGTCCAGAAATGGTTCCAGACAACCTTGAGGCTTCCTGTGACTCTCTTTATTTTTCTTATGGAAATAAATATGTTCTAAGGGATTAACGTTTCCTGTGCTTTTACTTTTGGTAAATGATATATTAAGCACCAGTGTCGTTTATATTTAATAACATTTCATAAATTCTGGAGGCTCTTTTTGTGGAGTGAATTCCTTTGCAACTGGGGTGTTAAATTGTGATTTGTGTGACATAATTCACTCTTTTTCTTGCGTGACCCCGTGTCATCTTACAAAATGAATCATCTTGGTTTCGGAAAAATGCCAAAATAAATTCTTTTGTTTGGGTTTTATTTCCTTTGAACCATACCTATTTCAAGGTATCTTCAAAATCTATCTAATAGTTAATCACCAAAAACTCCAAAACAATGGGATAACTTGTAGTGTTTATCGGATGGGTGATTCTTCAAAATTAACTAATATCTTTGGATAATACATTTTTGAAATTTTTTATGTGGTTATATACATCGATTTGATCATGAGAGAGACAAAAGGAAAGAAAAAGCACCGTTCAAAAATTAGCTAAATTAATTTTTTCTTGTGAAAAATTCCAAATAAGGGGATGAAGTGCACTCATTTTCTTAAATAAAGGCTTGTAGTGGATATTATTTCAAATAAGAGTTTAAAATGCCCTTATTTTTTTCAAATAGGAGCTTGAAGTGCCCATATTAGACTTACAAAAGGGCTTGAATTTATGGTTGTGAAGGGTAATTTTGTCTTTTAAAATTTTAACTTTTTCCTTTTTTCTTTATTTTTTCTTATTCTAAAAAACCAAAAAAAAAACTTCAAAAGAAAAGGATAACATAGGTGAAAGGGAGTGGCCCTTGTCGGCCAAAGGCGAAGCTAATAGGCTTTTACCAAAAGTGGGGGAGGGCTTTTACCAAAAGTGGGGGAGGGTAACGACCCTCTCTTAAATTTGGGCAAGGGTTGCTTACCCTCACCTCGCCCTAGGTGAGGGTTGCCGACTCTCACATAGGCCAAGGCGAGAGCGGGCGATCCTTGCCCAAATTGGGATGCTTTAGGCCCTCGCTTTTGGTTGATGAAGGTTGGTCGACTCTAATTTAATTTAAATTTAATTTGTATTTGGATGAAAATATCTTTGATCGGTCAGAATATTATCCTAATCGGTGAGACCGGCTCTTATTTGAAAATGTCATAACTATTTTGGGGCATTTTTTGGGACTGATATGTCTGCTTTAAGTTTATATTTGAAACAAAGTCAAATTTAGGCTCTTATTTAAGAAAATGAGAGCACTTTGAGCTCTTTTCATATCATACTTGTATGGTTTTCTTTTGTTCTTAATTGCAAAAGAAAAAGGAAAAGTGATAAATACAAATGAAAATAAAAATCGGGGTTTTCATTTAAGAATAAAGAGGAGGGCAAATTAAAGATGAGAAAAGAAAATGATACACCTAATCTTTAAACTTTAACCTAATATATAACATGATTTTTAAATTTTTAATCTATTTAATGTGATTAATAAAATTTTGATACCTACATATATGAAAATATTCAATATTATTATTAATTTAATTTAATTTTAGATATAATATTAAATGTTTTTATATAATTTAAAAATTAAATTAAATATATATTAAAATTTCAGACATTACATCGAGTAAATTTAAAATTTAGAAAATTATAATTTAGATATCATATTAGATAAATTAAAAATTGGGAATTCACGGTATAAATATCAAGTTGAAATTTAGAGATTATTTGTGTAATTTTCCTATCCAAAAACCGCGCAATTCGTACAGAGAGGCTCGCTTTCATTCTTCCCCCCCGCAACTCCTGTCGTGCGAATGGGTCGGAGCAGCGACGTCTCCGCCGCCGCGGCAGCGGCCGCGGGCGGCGCCGACGCCAACGGCGACGTCCTCATGCTCGAGGCCCCGCCGGACGCTCTCGTCCGGCCGTGGACGACGCTGTCCAACGCGGAGACGATCGACGCCCTGCCCTACATCGACGAGGACTACGGCCACCCCGCCGTCAAGGGCGAGGTGGACCGGCTCGTCGAGGAGGAGATGCGCCGGAGCTCCAAGAAGCCCTCGGATTTCCTCAAGGAGCTGCCTCCGGTTCCCAAGCTCAAGTTTCAGGTGAGAATTCCTACTTCTCTCGCTCGCTAGGGTTTCTCGAAGGAGTTCAATTTCAGTGCTGCGTTGCTCTCGAGTATAGAGTTTACGGCTTCCGTACGTATGGAATTAGCGGTTGTCTGCCGGGGAAACAACAATCAAGAACGGAGATCTCGCTAGTTCATTTTCCTTTGTTGAATTTAAGAGGCTTGAATTGGAAAAGCTTTTGCTTGTACTTACCGAGCTTAGCGACTGTCCGTATCCAGCAATACAAGAACCCTTTAGGCATAGGACTCATTACGAGGTCTGGTGGAGCACCGGAGCCGGGTCCTGGAGAACAGCTGTGAAACAGAACTGTGACAGAAAATGATGCAAATTCTCAATACCATATGGGAAACTCTTTAGAGTCGACCTTGCTAGGATCGTCCCCATTACTCTTTTTGTGTTGAATTTGATTGGTAAAGATTGGAAAATCAGGAGCAGATATCCCTTTTCCAAACTCCTCACGATCACTTGCTGCGGCCGTGATCCTGTGACGGAGACATGCCTGTTTTGCTGCATTAATTGAATTGCCGAAGTTATCTTCGAAACTTGGGACTTGCAGTGGGCAGATGCCCACACTTTGATCCTTTTGTGCTCCCCTTTTCTTCCATTGACTCTCTGGCATCAGTCAATGTGTGAGGTTCATTGGTTGTACTGATTACCCACCTACTCATTAAACTTGAATGCAGAATAATCCTATGCTTGCTAGAGAGTATGAACGTGTGATGGCAGGAAGGCCCCCTGCGCCTTTTGATTCCTCGAGGTACAATATTGATATGGTGCCTCCACATAGAAGGGATGATCAAAATCTTTGGAAGCAGGCACTGCAAAGAAATCAGCGCTTGCTGCAGTATGAGGTTGTCAGGTATTACATGATTCTGTATGTTCTTTTTCTGGAGAACCAAATTCGAGATATGGTACTCTATACATTTGCAGCCTTTGACATGCTCTGTTTCACTTGTTCCTTTTCCTAGTTGAATTTACCGCTTGGTTTGCAGGCTGGAAAATCTTGATTTGATGTCTAAACATGGTGCTGATGTGTGGATTAAGCATAACCGGCAGTTGGAGGGATTTTTAGCTAGGTAGGTCTGACTTACGATATTGTTGTCATTGAATTCATGTGAAATCCGATGGTTATATTTGGTAGCGTGATAGTTCATCAATCTGACGGTTTATTGAATTTCTTGATTACATTATGTTTAATATATAACAAACAATGCCATCACACCATTCCTCTTTTATGGAGTGTCATCTTATACTAATTTGGTGAAAACCTTATAGCATTTATATATTGCGACAACCAATATTTTCTCTGGTAATTTTTTCACATGATTGACTGACTGGCTCATTCCAGATGATTTTTTCTTTCTTCAATTTGATAAGTCGCAATCATTTCTGCCATCTTATTTGATTCCTACTACTAAGTCCTGAGCTGGTTATTTTGTTGAACATTTTCCCTTTTTCAGGCTGCAAAAGTTAGCTAGTGAGCAAAATGAACAGATTGAGACTGTGAACCGTGAAAGAAAATATCATCAGGTATGTTGTCTTTGCAGTTTCCATATGTATCTTGATATTTTCATTTACATAATCTTGCACGTGAGTGATCTGAAAATTCTTGTATTAACAGCAAAATACTGCATATGAGCTTAGTGCTCTGTCTACACAATGGAGGGAGCTCTGTCAGAAAAATATAGAAATTCAGGCTGCTTGTGTCAATATTGAAAATGAGCTAGAAGAGCTAAAGAGAGAGGCTGCAGAGAGGTAATGGCCTTTTTCACATATTTTCTGGCATAGGTTCTGGGCTATCTTCGAAATTAACTAGTGATTACCTCTTTAGGGGTTGGAAGTTGGAAACCACTATGGAGAATGGTCCTTCTCTACATTCAGATCACTAAGGTACGCCTGCTCACTTAATTTAGGATCTCCCTCAGTTTATGTGGTTAATATTACATTATTCAAGTGGGAATCTATGAGCCTTTCCAACCCCTTCATTGTTTTCTAAAGAACAAGAACTGAATGTAGAGCCTACTGACTATTCTGACTATTGTGAAGCTACTGTTAATTTCTTCATGCATTTTGGGATTCCTTTTTCTTCATCTTCTCGGCTCTTATCATATACTATGCCACTAGGTCTCACCGATATACTCTGCTGATAATCCTGATCCTTTCTTGTAGGGTTAGCTAGTACATGTATTGACTTGATGGTATATCTTCAAAAGTCGCAAGTAACTCTCTTGATGCTGCTGCTGATTCTCCTTGCTGATGTATTGCCAAATGCCAGCAATCGATGGAGGAAGTAGGTTAACCCGTCTGCATTGTATCAATAGATAGTTAGCCTGTATTCTTATCAGCAATCTTGTACCATTTCTTCCTCCATCTGTCTGGACAATCAAATTTTGGATGCATCTTAAGATCTTTGCTTTAAAGGCTGGACAGGATGATTTACTTTCATATTGATCTTAACGTTTTTGAGTGTAGAAATTGGTTCCTCATTGTCAAATGTGGAAATTCTGGCGCAGAATGCTTTGATTTCTTTGTATTTGACTCGAATGTTGTGACCCGAGTGGCCGAACCTGTGTGGTTTTTTGACTTAATGTGCGTAGCATGATGAAGGATGTTTAATAAAAGTCTAGCAGAAGTGGAGGAAGAGCTGATATATCCATCATGGATAGATCGACGATGGAATTGAAAAATCCCAAGCTTCTGGGGTATTAAAGTAATATTGGGTCACCAGAAAGACAGATGAAGTGAATTCCGATGTTATGATATTATTGTAGATGACATATGATATTCATATGCAAGAATTTGAAATCTAAAGCATGGACTAATCTTGCTCGGGTACATAAGTCCTAGTGCTATGGTGTTTGAGCAGGTAAACCCAAAGTAACACGACAATGATATGCACCCAAAAAAAAAAAAAAAAAAATTGACGGAAATTTTTTACACTAATCGACAGGACATAAAAGAAATATAATGAAGAATGTGAAAAAATTCTGGATATCTTAATTTCGTTTTGGATTTACATTCATCAAGGTCGATTGTTACTGAATAAGGGAGAACTCAACGATGTAGACCGGGAAATCTGTTTCTGAGAAGTGAGCCAGAGCCGAGCCCAACCACTCCACCAAACTGAAGAGGAAGAAGTGAGTTGAAGACGAATTCGATTTTGGGTTCTCCTGGTGAATCGATCGATCGATTCTCACGTTGATTATGAGTTAGTCCGTGTATTTTGCTCTTTCCATTTGAAATCTAACGTGAGAATCGTGAAATGTGCAGCGATGCCGAGTTAATCAAGTTCCCTGGAGAGGAATGTCAGAAGGTCCATAAAAAGAAAGAATAAATTACATCGAGGTGATTGACTGATGAGGTTGAGATTTGGAACCATCTTCTGTCGGATCGGATCACACCATTTCTTGAGCCTATACTGCATATCCTTAGCATCCTTAGCAGTTTCTTTTCCGAAGCCAAGGGAACTTTAGTACTGTTCCTTGTCTGTTGCCTGAGGTACCTCCTAACATATTTAATCACGAGAGGAAATCTTTCCTCGCTTGAGCATTTGCTGGCTATTGGCGCACGTAAACTCTCCTTGTCCCATGGCTGCTTTCATTAAGGAAACTAGCTTGAAGTCAAACGGTGCCTACCAAAATTTAATAATTTTATTTGCACGAAACTTCTACAACTTTTTGTCAAAGTTACTACCTACATTGGAATTTACCAATGTCTATTTGATCAGTAGCTTAGCAACTTTCAATTTACTAGTGGACCGAAGTTTATCAGTATTATCAATATTAAGTGAATGGTAAAGTTGAAACGCATGTTGTTTCTTTATGTTAGACGGGCAGTGCATGAAATTTTATTCTGATTAAGCTGAATAGCTCGAGTGTTGAATCTATTTAGCTTCCCAGCGATATCGAGTTTGCATTGCTCTATATTGATTGTACCCTTCAGATTATATATACTGATGTTACTACATGCTTGTTCCTGTCTTACCCTTTCTAGGCTGAAGTGGACTCCACCAGTTGAATACTTGATAATAACTGCGCTGATAACACTGATGTTCATTGAATGCAGAACCCTTTGCTTCATTTTGTTTTGTCATACATCATGATTCAAAAATTTTAGAGATGCTTCTAGGATTAAGATGATCATGTGAGAGCATGATCTGTCTTCCTTGTACCTTTCAATCAACATATGGGTGCGTTTGGAACTTGCATTTCCAATGGGCTTTGGACACCTAAAGGCCTTTTGGCCAAATATTAGGTGTTTGGGAAAGATTTTAGAAACCCCATTAGGGGAAAGCTGACCTTCTTGTTTCTGCCCTTATTTCTATTGTTCATCTTCTTCATTAAGGTGGACGTTTGGATTGCGTAAGGGCTGTGGAGGGCGGGTGAAGGACTAGAGAGAGGCCGGTGACGGTCACGGCGATCGTTGTTGATGGGTCATGCGACCTTCGGCGGGTATTTAGCCCGCGCAACCTAGATCTGGGTCGCGCTGGCGTCGGAGGTTGCGTGACCTTAGGCACGACCTAGATTTGGTTGCCATGAGGTTACGCGACCTTCAGTCGGGCAACCTCTGTGAAGGGCCGTTGGGGCTCGCCTGACCCTAGGCGGCCCTCGCTGGTCGTCTCCAGGGGTTGCTTGAGGTTGTTGACGGTCGCCTGCCTCGCTGGCCAACTCTTTTTTTTTTGATATATATATTAATCACCAAAGTCCTTTGTAAATATAATCTCTCCAAACACTAATTTACCCAAAGGTACTTCACAATGGACTTTCAAACTACAATTTAACAAACACAATTTGCATATTGGAAAACCTCTTTAACTTAAAGTTCTTTGCATTTTTCTAAAGGCTTTTCCCAAAAGTCCAACCAAACGCACCCATAAAAGACACTTGTATTGAAGTTTAAATGGCTCCACCCGTTTTCTTGCACGCTATGCTTAATCACGGCTTACTATACCTAGATAATCACGGAATATCAATGTTCAATTCAGATAAAATTGATCAACTAATTAAGCCGGTTCATTTTCTCTTTCAATGATGGAAACTTTATTTGCATCGATTTATTGATCTTATAGTTTCCTTGGTCATTTTGTCATGGTTTCACCTTCATTTTTCTTGAAATCATCAATCAACTCAGGAGCATCGTTTGCGGCCAAAAAGGGAACTAAAAAAAGTTTATTCCTTTTTTCTTTTCTTTTTTGTACATAATTGTGTTGCAAATACAATGTATATAAAGGACTCTAAGAGGTGAGATACAAAAAGTAACATAATAACAAATATTCCCTAAATATTTGCCGAATATTTTCTTCCCTTGACATCCCTCGCAAGCTAACGGTGAGGATGAACCATTAGCTTGGACCACAATTGAAGGAATCGACAGGTAGGCAAGCCTTTAGTGAAGATACAAAAATCTAAGAAATTTTATTCTAATTAAGCCTTTAGTGTATTTTGCTTCGGTGTTGGAACAAGCCACAGGTCGTTGCTTGTGAGATGACCAATAAATGAAATTTGGTCCGTGATAGACACAAAAACCACCAACGGAGTGATGGTCCGTCCGGTTGCCCGCCTAACTAGCGTCAGAAAATGCATGGAGCTTAGTGGCTATCACTCGAGTAAAAAGAAGACCATGCAAGACCATACCAGCTAAGTATAACGCAAAAGGCGTTTAATGGCTTGCCAATCGGCCATAGTAGGGGCGTGAAGATGTTGACAAGCCAAATTCACCGCGTATGCAATATCGAGCTGCATAAGAGTGAGATATTAAAGTGTTCCCGCAATGCTTCAAAGCTGAAATGGGTCTGCAAATGGCTCATGAGAAGCAATTGTGTTTGGTTCCACAAAATTGGTAGGAGTAGCAGTGAGTTTGGCATATTGCATATAAGCATTTTTCAGTATTTTCCTCACAAATTAACTCTGGTGAAGATGTAATCCGTTGTTGGTATGAAGAAGCACTTCAATCCCCAAAAAATAATGAATGTCCCTTAAATCCTTGATAGCAAATTCCGACTGAAGGGATGGCATGAGATCATGTAATGGAGCATTCGAGGAACCAATTAATATAATGTCGTCAATGTACACCAATAAGTAAATGGTGAAATCAGCCGTGTGTTTGACAAACAAGGTGGTGTCGACCTTGGATAAGGCAAATCCCAAGTTGCACAAATAGGAACTTAAGCGGGTGTACCAAGTGTGAGGCGCTTGTTTAAGATCATATAACGAGTGTCAAAGGCGACTACCATGGTTGGGCTTACTTGCATCAATGAAACCTTGTAGTCGAGTCATATAAACTTCCTCCTCAAGTAATTCGTGTAGGAACGCATTAGAGACATCCAATTGTTAAATGGACCAATTTTGAGAATGTGCCAAAGACAAGACCGTGCTTATGGTAACGAGTTTGGCCGCTGGACTAAACATTTCAGTGTAATCGATACCCTCTTGTCGATGAAAAACTTTGGCGACCAATCTTACTTTATATTGTTCAATAGTTTTGTTGGAGCGAAGTTTAATCTTATACACCCATTGGCATCCGATGGGTCGAGCATGAGCAGGAAGCGGAATAAGATCCCATGTGCCATTCTCCATTATGTTATTTAGACTGCATTGGGAGCTGCCATTTCTCATCCTTTGTAGCCTTGGAAAAACAAGTGGGTTCTTCAGGAATACTGGACTGAACCACAAGAGCTGAGATGTGATTTCTTTTAAAAGTTCGATGAGCTATGGTCCCATCTTGAAGAGAGTCATCATAGGATGTGAAGGTGATGCTAGTACTATAGCAGGAGGTTCTTGTGGTACCTCAATAGGTTCAGTTTCAGCTTTGGTGGTGTCAACAAGCGGAACATGGGGGTTTGGTGGAGAAACCTGTGGAGACTTAGGTGGTCCAGCAAGTGCTGGTGATGATAGGGACAAATCGGCAGGCAAAAATATTTCCACATGTTAGTGTTAAGGCATTTTTAGAGAAGTTTGGCGTGGCAGCAAGAGGAAAGGTGGCCTCATCAAAAGTGGCATTCGTAACAACATAAAAACGCTTATCCTTGGGGCAATAGTAGCGATATCCTTTATATCCCGGATAATAGCCCATAAAGATGCAAACGTTGGATTTTGGTGCGAGCTTGTGGGGCGAGTAATGGTGAAAAAATTGAGACACTGCATAACCAAAAACACTTAAATGCGTAATATTGGGTTGGGTTTGAAATAAAGCCTCCCACGGTGAAATATTATCAATGATTGGTGTTGGCATGCAGTTAATCAAGTAAACGACAGTTTTAAAATCAAACTTCCAAAACATTAGTGGAACAAAATCTTGATGAAGAAGAGTCTATTTAGTTTCAACTATATGTTCATGTTTCCATTTTGTAGTCCCATTTTGATAGGGTGCATAAGGATAAGAAATCTGTTGGTGAATGCCATGCTCTCTAATGTATTGGACAAATTCAAGTGCTCGGTGTTGGAGTTTTTGTTTGTTAAAACAAAAATAAGTGCTTTTTACCTTGTCCCACATAGGAGAAATGGGAGGAAAATGGCTAATTTATAAGTGTGAAGTTTCCTTTATAAATCTAAAAGAATGACTGGGGTGGGGTAGACCTCACCATACCGCGTGCGGGTGCGCGGATAATTGTGCGCCCGCGATTTAATTATTTTATTTTATTTTATTTCGTACGGTTGTCTTATTAAGTTTAATCAATTCAAAGGTTGTTTTTGTTTATTGAGAATTTTCGGAAATTAATTAATTAATAAATAATAATTTCGAAATATTATTTATTAATTTTTATTCCGAATTTTTTATTTGTGTCTTTTCAAGGTAACCTTTGCATATGATACCCGTTCGATTTGCAACCTTTCTCGAAGGGTTGCATTGGTTCGGTTTTAACTTCTTACGAATAGACACCTTTGTTCGTTTGAACAAATTTTCGAAAGAATGTGTTTGTTTATTTCGCAACTTTTCACGAAGAGTTGTCTTCGTTTTAAGACTATTTTATATATACTTGTCAGATTGAGGAAGAACTAGAGTGATCATTTTTCATCTTTTCGAGTCTTCTTTCTGGAAAAAACGACAGCCATCATTTCAATTGTTTCCTAGAGAAATCCTGGAGAAATACTAGAATTGCTATTTAGTATTCTCAAATTGAGACTTTGTTGTATCCTGGAGGATATTTGCCGGTGACCATTAGTAACTTTGTGGGGCAAATAAATCCTTAAAAAAAGTGATATCACGCCTCAAAGTCTGACTCAAGTACTCAAAAGATCCGTCTTCATTGTTCTACCCTATTCGAAGCCATATTAACACAACACTCGGTTGCACTGTATAGACTTAATTTTGTAGTTAAGTTGATTTTCAACGAGTTTGTGAAAGCCTTTAAAATTGGAACAAAATTGATCGAGAGATGAGAATGAGTAGAATCAAGTAAAACGCGAGAAATCGTCGATAAAACAAATATATCATTTATTGCCGTTGAATGAAATAACAAGAGAAGGACCCAAAATATCAAAATGAGTTGATTTCAAAGGATGTTTTGACCTAGACAAAGTAGGATAATGACTATGGCGGTGATTTTTATTCATAACACACGCCGCACAAACTGAAGATAAAGAACAACTAAAACTAATGTTGGATGAATTGAGAAGACACACATGCCATCGGTGGTGGCTTGTCCCAAGCGGTAATGCTGCAGAGTGAGAGAAGCAATTGACGCAGAAGGTGTGGAAGAACGACCGGACGGAAGGATGACGAGGTAAAGCCCATTGTCAAGTACGCCGTGGAGGATTTCCTGACCATTTCTAATAAACATGGCAATAAATGAGTTTGAATTGAATTGGAAAACACAATGGTTATCAAGAGCAACTGAGACACGAAAAGTAAGTTTTGAGTGATTCCGGGTATGACTAAAATTTGACAAATTACAAAGGATGAAGAAGAAGACACGAGTGCACCTATGTGGGTGATTGGTAAGAAGACGCCGTCACCCACAACATGCTGATTTTGACCTGAAAATGGAGCGACACTTTTAAGTCTTATAGAATTGTCCATAACGTGATGCGTGGCACCTGAAACAACAAACCACGCCAAAGATGTGAGAGCAGAGAGCGGACTTGATGGTGCAAAATACTATGGCAATGAGTCTACACCTGTCAAGTGGGCTTGTGCGGGCGGGATTGATCCAATAAAATCGTAACATATATTGGCCCTATGGCCTCACTTGCCACAAAGATGATAAAATGGGACTCCTCCGTTGTGGCATCTTGCGCGATTTCCAATTCCATAATGTGACCCACAGCCATGGGATATTCCAGAAAAATTCCCAAATTAATTAAAATTTGCATGGAAGTTATTAGACTCGTGACGGTTTTGCGGAGAAGGAGGTGGTCCTTGGTTGATTTGAAGAGCCACGGGTGGGGGCTGATTATTTGTTACCAATGCTTGGTCTAACCTTCCCTCATGATTAAGAATTAAGGCATGAATCTAGTCTTTTGTCAAAGAGCAATTTGAGTTAAAACGGAATTTGCGGTGTTGAGACCCTGAACTTCAGCACCTAAACCACGAAACACTTGAGTATGATATTTATTAATGGATAAAGACTCATCAACAGTAGCTAACTGGTTCGTGAGTGTTAAATTACGTCTTGAGTTTGAGCCTATATACGTTACTTGACTCGCATGCAGCATTTACATGCCAAAATGAGAAAGCATGTCCACAGAGCATTTAATGAGAATCGGCGCATGGTTTGCATAAACAAAAGAATTCTTCAAGCTTGATAATTCTTTTTGTCATAGGTCAGTGTGCTGCACATGGATTTATAGAGATCAAAGAAAGAGGAAACTAGCCCATGCACAGATTTCTCACGACCATTCTTCGGCCATTTCTTTAAAGGCATGCACATACACAATGTGCATGCATGCCCATAGACTTGTTTGAAGTCGATGCCGATTGTGGGCTAAGTTTGTCCTTTATTAGTAAATGAAGAAGGAGAAAAGGAGGAGCTGTGCCTTAGGTCGGTGGATGATGGTCATGCGCACATACCATCATTAATTACATGTATGCACAGGGTTTTAGAAGTAGGTGCGGCCGTTGAATTCGTGGAGTTTACTTTTGTCTTCTCTTCACACTTATTATCCTCCATAGAGAAGGCAAAGCAAGAGGAGAGAGCTCAAGAGACAAAGAAGGGCGTGAGCTCGGAGAGAATTGTGCATAGAGTTGGGTCCATTGAGTTGAGTTGTTAAACATCATGGGTATTAGGTATATACTAGGGCTGGGAAACACTCAAGTGCGTGAGTTATTATAATATTGTAATTCTCCGATTTATATTGGATTATTTGCCGGCTCTTTTGTGAACGTAAGTTTCGACATTTGGACCAAACTACATGAATTTCTGGTGTCATTTTATTGTTCCTTGTGTTATTTCTGTCAATTTCTATAGCTCCCGACATAATTGCAAAATTATGATTCGTTTCTGCTGCGCCGCCAATTCTAATAATTGGTATCAGAGCTAAGACTTTGTAATTATGTTTGGAGCAAAAGTAGATATTAAGAAATTTAACGGGAGGAACAACTTTGGGTTATGGAGCATCAGGATGAAAGCGCTATTAACAACTTAAGGTTTAGCCAAGTCATTGGAGGGCAAGGCTAATTTGCCCAAAACAATGTGAAATGCCGAAAAGGACGAGCAAATGGAGAAAGTCATGAGCATAATCTTGTTGAACTTATCGGATGAAGATAGAGGTGGCCGAGGAGAAGATGTTGTGGCGTTATGGGCAAAATTTCAGGCCCTCTATGTAAAGAAGGGTGTCGCGACCTAACACCGAGTGCACCACCTAGGATTTGGTTAATAGATTACTAAGCCTAAACTTAGCTTGGACTCTCCCAAACTTATACCAATTTACGACTTAAGTTCAAGTTAGCATGCAAATGAATTTTTTCTAAGAGTTGTTACTAATCAGTTATTGGTAGGTTGATTAGACACCTATGTAAAATAATGAGAGAATTGTTTTACTCCTATGAACCAGAGACCGTGGGAACAAGAACTTAATTATGCTACATTACTCTAATGCCCTTTCGGTATATTTTCTTTTATATTTTCAAAAATATATATTTGCAGGCAGTTTGAATTGATTTTAACCTAATTCATTAACATGCAATGGGGTGATCATGCGAGTGTGCAACCATTATTGAACAATCAATGAATCAAATACATTGCACCAAAGGAATTAAACACACCAAAGCAAGTAATTATTATTATTATTATTTCTTGGGTTTTTTCTAGTCTTGAAATTAAAATCTATATGACATGCACAAGCTATTTTTGTATTTTTATATTAAAATTCGAAATTAATAGACACTATTTAAACTATCTAAAATGAATAGTTATCAAATCTATGGATTAATTTGACCTAAACCCTATCCTATCTAAGCATGCAAGCATTATCTAGGACTCTATCTATGAAAGAAAATGCTATCTATAATCTATTCTAATCTATTCTAGAATTATCTAAACATGCAATCCTATTTAAACTAGGCAATGTTATCTAGAAACCTTATATATTCTAATATGCAATTTAATCCAAAAACATGCGATCCTAATTTAGGAAACTATCCTACCTAATACACAATTTGATTTTTTTTTGTGGGTGTTTTCCAAAATAAGCAATCATCAAATATAAGCATCATGTCCAACCCACTCAAGATATTCGTTGAGAATTCAAATAAAGGGTTAAAATAATTGAAAAAAACAATCCATTGTCTCACAGATTAAATTAATAATTATTCTAATCCTAAGCATCATAACATGCAAGAAAAATCAAAATAATTAAAAACTTGATTCGAAGTCTCACGGATCAAATTAATAATTATAATGATTTTAAAGGTAAAACATCATCAATGCGCAAAAAATAATAATTGAAAAAGTGATATGAAATCTTATGGATCAAATTAGTAATTATAGTGATTTTTTTTGTCAATAATATCCTATCGGATAATGCCTAAAGTCTCAATGAAATCTATATTATCATCCAATCATCTAATTGAGGCAATAACATGTTGAGATGAAATTTGGTTTAAGAAAATTACCTTATCTGGATGTTTACTTCCAAAACGGATTGGTGCGAAGGACTTACGAATGGCGATTTGCGTTGAGACAGGCTCAACGATGGTGTTGCTTCATTGGGATTAAAGTCTATTGGAGTGATTCACTAGAAAGCCCACGAACTCCAATGTTGGATGAGATGAGTGCAGTAGCAAAGGGCCGAGTAACGTGTCCCAAAACAAGGAGTAGCCACCTGGAATCACTAAAAAAACAAAGAATTCTTGAACTATGAAGAGGCTTGGCAAATAAGATGTGAATCTCACGATGGCCAGAATAGTGACTTAGGAATCTTGGGTGGGCATCGTCAACGAAGATTGATCAGCAATAGAGTGGCAATGGACTGGTCAAGGTAGCCCCTTCGTCGTCCAGAAACTCGCAATGCACGAATGGAAAGGCAACTTGTGGAGTTTGGCGAAGCAATTGATCATTGTTGGGGGTAAGACACATCAGCAACAATGACATCGTCTTAGTCAAGTGCCTGCCGGATAGCTGCGAGGCTCCACAACAGTTAATGTCGGGGTTTGGCGTGGGGAAACTCACGAAGCAGCGACAGGTAGTGTTTGTCGATGCATGATTGGTGATAATAATTCAAGGAGCAATGGTGTTGGTGCGGCAACAGAGCTTCGTAGCTAAGAAGAACATCATGGGGTTGTTGTCGAGGGCGGAGTAGCTCGGTCGTGGCCGGGAAGACATACGACGAAGGAAGGAGATGACTCGCTATTCCTCTATCTCTTATCTTATTTCCTCTGTGTGTCGTTAGACCAAAAAGAGAGCTCACTTTTTTTGACTGAGAGTCCCCCCTCAATGTGGCTGTGTGTTCAATGTATTGTGGCCCCCCAACTTTCATGTCTTGTTGTGTCTTTTATAGCCCAAGGAAGTGTGGATATCTCCGGTAGCTAAAAAGATTTTTTAACATATGCCAAATTGTAGTCAAGAATATATTGTGAGTGCCATCTCATTATATTCTTTCTTAAGATAACCAATTATGCACAAATATAATGACGATTGTACCGATTGCTTCTCAAATGTGCCTCAATCACCTAAGATTTGTATTGAGATAATATAAAGCTTGATTGCTCCCTAAGTTTGCTATCTTTTAATAAACTGATATTTTCCAACTTGGCCTTTTCCAATAAAAATTTCATGTCCATGGGCTTGGCCAAGAATTTTCTTCACCACGAGTTTAGTCCAATTAAGTTCAGAGCCATTTACTTAAATTCATCAGCCACTGGTCCAATGCAAATGCAATAAACTAAATAATAAATGGTCCTAAAACTACATGCAATGCAAATTAATTTCAATATTTTTGTTTAGTGATTAAAGGTTAATCCATAATTTTTTATATAATAAATGAATGGCCAGATCGTCAAAATTTAGGTGTTAACAAAGGGTTTGAACAATTGCTTATACATGCTGAAGAGGATGTTCTAGTTTCGATACACTGAAAGTACATCCATTAGATCCCACCTAGATGAGTTTAATAAACCCATGATGGACTTGAAGAATGTTGGTAAGATTTTTGATGATGAAGAATAACGCATGATGTTGTTGGCATCTCTACCGAAGTCATGAGAGCACTTTACTGACTACTTGTTATAGGGGCGTACTACGATTACCTTAGAAGAGGTAAACTTTGCCATGTTCTCAAAGGAGTGGCAGAGAAAGTTGCGTGATGACAATCTAGCACAAGATGTAGTGCGTGGATTGGTGATTCGAGGTAGAGACCAACATCGGAGGCCGTGCAGTAGAAGCAAGAGCATGTTGAAGTTGCGACATAGAAAATTAAAAGGTCATGTGAAGTGTTTTGAGTGTCACGAGGAGGGGCACATTCAAAGAGATTGTCCTCAGTTGAGAAATAAAGGTGGTGGGCAAAATGCCACAAGCAGTGTGGCGAATGTTGCCGAGGAGTGTATTGGTGACGCTGATGTCGTCCTATGTGTGTCTACGAGTTCGTTAGGAGATGGATAAGTGCTAGATTCTGGATGTTCCTATCACATGACTCCTCATAGGAATTGGTTCACTACCTAATAGACTGCAGATGGTGGTAGAGTTCTTGTGAGGAATAATGTAGCCTGCAAGGTTATGGGGATAAGGATAGTTCGAATCAGGATGCACGATGGCGTAGAGCGGATGTTGATGGACGTAAAGCATGTATTGAAACTTAAGAAGAGCCTTATTTCTCTAGGTACACTCGATGATATCGGGTGCAAGTACATCGCTGAAGGTGGAATATTGAAGATCTCTCGAAGTGTCTTAATAATGATGAAAGGGAAGAGGGTGAATTCTCCCTCTCATTTATTGGGAGAAACCATGATCGGAGTTGCTGCAATCTCATCAGGTGAATCAGGCTCAAACTTGACTTAGTTATAGCATATACAATTGGGGCACATGAGTGAGGCAGGTATGCCGATATTAAGTGAAAGGGGTTGTTAAAAGGTCAGAAAACAAGAAATCTGGACCTTTGTGAGCACTGCATCTTTGGAAAGCAGCGCCGTGTTAAATTTGGTACACCTATGCATTCAACCAAGCAACCAGTCGTATATATTCATTCAGATGTCTGGAGTCGTTTCCATTTCCATCAAAGGAGGTGCTCGATATATGTTGACATTCATCGGTGATTACTCGAGGAAGGTTTGAGTGTACTTCCTGAACCACAAATCTGAGGTATTTGATCAGTTCAAGAATTTAAAGCATTAATTGAGAAGTAGTCGAGTAAAGAAATCAAGTGCTTGAAAACTGATAATGACATGGAGTTATGGGGTAAGGACTTTATTGAGTTTTGCCAAAATGAAGGGATCTTGGGACACTGCACGGTTCTTAAGACATCATGGCAAAATGGTGTTGCAAAACGGAAGAACAAAACTTTACTTGAGTGAACTTGGCGCATACTTTTGCATGCAAGATTGGGCAAGGAATTTTGGGCCGAAGTAGTGAATATGGCCTGTTATTTGGTTAATCGATCTTTATCATCTGCTATCGAGTGAAAGACTCCTAAGAAAGTATGGTTGGGGAAACCTGTTGATTACCCTGAATTACGAATATTTGGATGCTTGCTCATGCAAGTGATAGTAAACTTGAGCTGAAGGCGAAAAAATGCATATTTTTGGGTTATATACAAGGGGTGAAAGGCTACCGGCTATGGTGCATTGATCCAAGATCACCCAGTTATTAATTAGCAAAGATGCGATCTTCGATGAGACTACAATGCTTCAAAAGAGGAGTCCTAAGACTTAATAGGCAAAACAAATGGATCATCTTGTCAGAAGTTAGGTGGAGCTTTAGGTGGAGCTTTCGGAGAACTCAAAGGTAACTGAACAAGAGACTACGGATGAGGCTACAGTTCTTGAAGACAGTGATATTGAACAACGAGTAGAGCCATAGTAAAATATAATCGGGGGCATACAGAGAAGGAAAATTAGACCGTTAGTACGTTATGGTTATTTTGATGTTGCCTATGCATTGACTGTAGGTGATGAGGTGGAGACAGATGACCCTTCATCCTACTATGAGGCGATGGCTAGTGCTGAGTCATTGCAGTGGCAAGAGGCTTTGAGTAAAGAAATAGAATCACTTTATCGAAATCAGACATGTGAACTAGTTAAAGTACCCAAAAGCCAGAAGATTGTCGAACGCAAATGGGTGTACAAATGGAAAGAGGGCATTCTCAATGTAGAGGCAGCTAGGTTCAAGGCAAGACTTGTTGCGAAGGGGTATACTTAACAAGAGGGCATCAACTACAATGAGATATTTTCTCTTGTGGTAAGTGTTGACACCTAAATTTTGACGACCCATTTAGTTATTTATTACATTAAAAAATTAGGGGTTAATTTTATCCCTAAAAAAAATAATAATAAATAGTTAATTACATAGCATATAGATTTTAGGTGCATTTATTTTGCATTTTTATTTTTATTTTGCATTTAGCATTGAACCGACGGTGAGCATTGATTCAGGTGGGATTTTCACATATTCAGCTAATGTACACTGGGGTGACATATTTTGGGCGGAAAGGAAATTTTCGGATGAAATATTTGGAAAATACAAAAAAAAAAAAAAGAATATTGCACGTGGGGCATATCTTGAGCGATATATTCAATGTTTCAAGACAAGAAATATTTCATGGGCAAGCTAGATTTCATATGTGAGCTGAAAAAAAAAGAAGAAACAGGAAATAAAGAAAAATTGGCTTACAAATGCATGATACGCAAGGGTGAAGAAGGAAAAGGAATTTCAATATATATCATAGATGCTCACGGATAGGATTTTGTGCGTCCATTTGAAAAAAAAAGGAAAGAAAGGGAAATTTTAAGTCACGTCTTTCACCTATAAAAGATCGGCGCACTATAGACAAAGAGGGGGGGGCCAGAAAAATTAAAAACACAGCCACACGTTCAGAGAGGGAGAGAGAGAGTGCGGTGAACGTTCAAAGAGTAAGAGACGTGAAGATCCTATCACTTTCGCCTGCTGCGGTGAGTCCCTGCTGCTAGGATCGCGCCTCCTTGTTCCAGTGTTCATCGCTTCAACCTAGCGAACCCCACATGACGATGGTGCCGTTGCTGCTTCCTTCCGAGTCTCTCCAACGACGACTTTCTCTGAATCTCCCCGAGCATTGCACCAACGACGTTGATTCCCAGTTCAACCTCCCACGTTCCTC
Source organism: Eucalyptus pauciflora (assembly GCA_007663325.1). Classification (NCBI taxonomy): domain Eukaryota; kingdom Viridiplantae; phylum Streptophyta; class Magnoliopsida; order Myrtales; family Myrtaceae; genus Eucalyptus; species Eucalyptus pauciflora. The sequence goes on from VMYD01000077.1 coordinate 2,364,508, forward strand.
CTAGCGTGCTTATCTTGTCACTGCGTCCCTGGTGTTATCCTTGGTGTCTCCTGCACATCCAGATGTGTTGCAGCTTCTCATTGATGATGATGCCACCTCAAGCAACACACATATAACTCTTTCATTTGTCCTTTTACACCTGTCTAATGCAGAAATTTTCCCGTGTGCAGATTCCCCGGTGTTTAAGAACGCTTACAGTGTGGTCTTGTTCTTATTGCCAATTACTCATCGTAGTTGTAGACACTTCGCCGAGTTGGCCACGCCACTCATTGACACCATCACCGCACGAGTCTCTCATCGTGCGCCGACCCGAGAGTCACCTGCTGGAGCCAATCTCACAAGGCGTCGCCATGCCGCCAGCCGCAACCACCGCGAAGTAGACCCTCCTCAGCCGGATATCACCGTGAATCATCCACCACGAGCCATCGCTGGTCCCCTCATCCGATGAGTTCAAATTCGGCAACGATATCACGAAATAGGTAAAGATATTATCCAAATTCAATTTGGTAATTTCCTTACTTAATTCATTGATATTGCTATTAAATTCAAATCTTTGAATGAGCATCTTATCCAAAGTTTCCCGAATTTTTTTTTTTTAAATTAGGGATTTATTCCATAATTTCACAACGTGCACGTGATTGACAGTCCGATTTCGCGCTCGAAATACGACTCGCAATCGCACGGAAAAATCACCAATCCGATCTCACGCTCGAGATATGATTCGTGATTTTGTTTAAAAATTGGCCAATCCGATCTCATGCGCGAGATACGATTCGTCAATTTATTTCCCAAAATTAAATGAACGTGGATGATGTCTTGCTAGATTTGTTGCCTTGTGTTCTTGATGCCTTTATTTGTTTTGCTCCCGTAAAAGAAAAAAAAAAATATTTGAGTTAGATTAGATGCATGTTAGGATATTACTTGTTTTAGGGTTATTTTGCATGTCTAGAATAAGAAATTTATTTATTTCGAATTTCTTAAATAAAAAATAAAAGTTTAGGATGTTAGATTTTTGTTTCATTAGATTAAATTGCATGTTTAATTATTTGGCAATTATTAATTTCAAAAAAAGAAGAAGGAAAAACAACAAAAAATCATCATGCATATGTCATGTAGAATTAGGACATATTTTGCACGTCATTGCATATTAGGGTAAAATTGCACTTAAATTAGTTTTAGATAATATTTTTTTTATAAGCTTAGATAACTTTTTTAGATAGATTGCATTTTAGTTAGGGATTTCTAAGTTAGGGTAACATCCTAGTTTGAATTAAGATTTGACTTAACTACATTTCTAATACAAATTAGATGATATTTTAATTTAGGTAGATAATCTTCACATTTTCATAATTTCGAATTTCTGGGAAAATACCAAACCCTAGGTGGTACACACCCGAAAAAAATTGGTCGCGACAGCTAGCGTGCAAATTAGAAATCCCACCTGAATCAATGCTCACCGTCGGTTCAATGCTAAATGCAAAATAAAAATAAAAATGCAAAATAAATGCACCTAAAATCTATATGCTATGTAATTAACTATTTATTATTATTTTTTTTAGGGATAAAATTAACCCCTAATTTTTTAATGTAATAAATAACTAAATGGGTCGTCAAAATTTAGGTGTCAACAGTAAGACATGGTATACTTAGCGAGAGGGCATCGACTATAATGAGGTGTTTACTCTTGTGGTAAGGCATATCTCTATTCGTGTATTACTTGCCTTAGTAGTTGCATAGGATCTCCAGCTGGAGCAGCTAGATGTGAAAATGGCATTTCTTCATGGCGAATTGGAGGAACGAATTTACATGAAGTAGCCTAAGGAAATTGCTATTTTGGATAAGGAAGACCATGTTTGCCTATCGAAGAAATCTTTGTATGGATTGAAACAATCTCCTAGACAGTGATACAAGCATTTTGATGCTTTCATGGCTAGTCAAGACTATTTGAAAAATCAATTTTATAGCTGTATTTATTTTAGGAGAACGAAGGATGGGTCTTTGATTTACCTATTATTATATGTTTATGACATATTGATAGTAGTTAAAAATAGGTATGATATTGATGTGTTGAAGTGGCAGTTGAGTGCTAAGTTTGAAATGAAAGATTTAGGTGCTACTAAGAAAATATCGGGTATGGAGATTTTGCATGACAGGGTTGCAAGAACGTTGCGTCCGTCTCAAAAGAAATATATCGAGAAGATTGTGGCACGTTTTAACATGCAGTTGGCAAAATCTATAAGTACTCCTTTAGCTACACATTTTAAACTTTTTGACAAGTTATCATTATAGACTGATGATGAGGAGTATATGTCTCGTTTTTCTTATTCTAGTGCAATGGGTAGTATTATGTACTCCATGGTGTGCATCAGGCCTGACATTCCACAAGCTATAAGCATTGTTAGCCGTTACATGAAATGCCGAAGTAAGGCATATTGCGAAGCTGTGAAATGGATCCTTAGGTATTCGAAGGGGACAACATACGTTGGCATTGTATATCAGAGGAATGGCAATGTGAGTGAGACCACAAGGTATGTGGATTCGGATCACTCCGGTACTTGGATGATTGCAGATCATTAATGGGGTACATGTTTACTCTAGCAAGTAGTGCAATAAGATGGAAGACGTCTTTACAAGACAATGTTGCCTTGTCTTCAAATGAGGCCAAGTTCATGGCACTGACCTTTATAGCAAAGGAGTCAATATGGTTAAGATGTTTGCTTTTGGACCTTGGATTGGAGCAGAAAAGTCACCATACACCGTGACAATCAAAGTGCGATATATTTGGCTTATAATCCAATATATCATGAGTGAATGAAGCATATCGATATTAGGTACCATTTCGTTCAGGATGTCATAGCGAAGGGCAAGATTGTTGTGAAGAAAATAGCAACAGCGGAGAACTCGATAGACATGATGACGAAGCCCATTCCATCAGCAAAGCTCGAGCTTTGCTGGAACTCGATTGGTGTCTGTAGAGAGTAAGCATGGAAAATGAGCACTATAACTTGGCTGTAAATGTCGAGCCAAGATAGAGAATTGTTAAATTATGTCTCAAGTCCATAAAGGATACTCGACCCGAACACATAATTTACATGTCGAAATGAGAAAGCATGTCCACGGAGCAAATGAGAATCGGAGCATGGTCTGCATAAACAAAATGATTCTTTAACCTTGATAATACTTTTTGTCATAGGCCAACATGCAACACTAAATGAAGTTTGACAAATCCTTCTACACATGAGTTTATAGAAGTCAAAGAAAGAGGAAAGTAGCCCATGCACAGGTTTCTCACGACCACTCTTCCTCCATTTCTTTAAAGGCATGCACCTATACAATGTGCATGCATGCCCATAGATTTGTTTGAAGTCGGTGTCGATTGTGGCCTAAGTTTGTCATTTATTAGTAAATGATGAAAAGAAAAAAGGCAGGAGCTGTGACTTAGGTCGGTGCATGATGGTCATACACACATACCATCATTAATTACATGTATGTGCAGGGCTTTAGAAGTAGGTGCTACTGTTAAATTTGTGGAATTCACATTTGTCTTGTCTTCACACTCATTCTCCTATAAATGGAGGACAACAGAGGGGCACAGAGAAGGCAGGGCAAGAGGAGAGAGCTCAAGAGACAAAGAAGGGAGTGAGCTCGTAGAGAATTGTGCGTAGGTCAGGTCCATTGAGTTAAGTTTTTAAACATCGTGAGTATTGGGTACATACTAGGGCTAGGAAACACTCGCGTGCGTGAGTAATTGGAATCCTATAATTCTCCAATTTATAGTGGATTATTTGCTGGCTCTCCCTATGGACATAGGTTTTGACATTCAGACCGAACCCCATAAATTTCTTATTTCCTTTTATTGTTCCTAATTTCATTTCTATCAATTCTATAGTAGCGCCCAACATAATTGTAAAATTACGATCCATTTTCGCTGTGTCGCAGATTCCAACAGTGAGGTTGGTGTCTTCTTGTAGGAATTTTGTGACGGATCGATGACCTTTCGAGAGTGATTGAAGTTGAAGCAGTAAAGCGGACGCTTGAGTAGTTGATTGAGCAACATACAAGTTTGCAAGATACTTCCAAACACTTGCTTTGGATGTGTGACTCGTCAATTGGGCAACTATTGAAGCGGTCGATGAATTGAGGATCCAAGCCAAGGCAATGGACTCTTGAAATTTCCAATTTTCAAACGTTGGATTGGTTATATGCATAACAGCCTTTCTTGGTGCAATCTCCTCGACAGTCTCCTCCGACTAAGGTTTAATGCCATCCAAAATGGACAAAAACTGGCAGCTCGTAAATTTGAGATTTGTGCTTTCTAGATTCGAAAGTTCGTCCTGTTTAGCTTCTCCCCAATACTTGGCGGTGACACGAGATGGGGTTACTCAAGACGGCGTTAATGGTGACATTGGTGCGGATGAAGAAGATGAAGAAGATAATGTTTCTTCAAACATGGATTGGTGAGGCTTTCGCCAAAGATGCTCTGATACCAAATTTAAAAAGTTTATTCCTTTTTTCTATATATAATTGTGTTGCAAATACAATGTATATAAATGACTCTAAGAGATAATATTTTCTTCCCTTAACAATAGGGAAAGAATAGAGCATTTAGGGAAGACACTTTACCTAGCTGAGACTGTAGATAAAAGCTCAAGACGATCTAGCTAACGAAGACGTTGTTCAACGAATAGCTTCAACAATATCCTCGTCGCTTGGTTGTGAAGAAGGTTGGGAATTGACGATCAGAAAATTGCAATTTCCGGCCTACACAAAACAATGAACTTTGAAGAAATTCTGGACGATCGGTAACTGAGAAAGTGTTTTTTCTCCGCTCCTCTCTCTCTCTCGTGCCTTGCCTCTCTTGGATTTCTTTAGAAAATCAATGAATGTTCCCTCTATTTTCTTTGGCCTCGTATGGTTCAGCTTTGGGAATGGGCTTTGGGACTGTAAAATCCCTTGGCCAAATGCAGAACGTGTTTGGTTCGATTTTTTGGGTGACTTTGGCAAGATGCAATTGCATCTCCAAAGGACTCTAAGGGCCCTTAGTTCAAAGTAGGTCTAGATTGGGAACTTGCATTTTCGGAATGCAAGTTTCGGTTACTGTTCATCACTGTTCATCTTCTTCGGTGGAGAAGCCGATCGGAGGCTGACGACCGCCGGCCAAGGGGTCGTGCGCACTGGCGACACGCTGGCGACACCCGCTTAAGGGTTGCCTGACCTTGACAACCATCGCCGGACCTCAGGCGACTGATGGCCTGAATCGTGCGACCCAGGCGGCCGCCTGAGGTTGCGCAACCTCAAGCGACGATCGACATGCGACCCAGGCGGCAGTCGCATGGGGTCGCCCGACCTCGGTGACCGTTCGGGGGCCAAATTTTGCCATCCGACTGCCAAATCCGGCGGTCCGGCCGCCAGATCTGGCGGTCCGGTGGCCGGACTTCATAAAAAAAAATACAAATATTTTTTTGTTTTTTTTTTTAAATTTAATAAGTCATTTACAATTTTTTTTTTAATTTAATAAGTCATTTACAAATGCAAATTTTACTAAGTGATATTTTGGTCAAAGTTGTTTCTCAATACAAATTTTATCAAACGTTATTGCATTTCGAAAAACCCCCTTTCACCCAAAGGTATTTGCATTATTGCAAATGCATTCCCCAAAAGCAGAATCAAACGGGCCCTTTGTTTGTTAGCTGAGCACCCCTCTAATAGAGCGAGATTCTTTTTTGTTGCATAACAAACTCAGACAACTCGCTGGGTTCTAGAACCTTTAGGATTCGCTCACCTCATTCTTGAGCTTGTTATGCTTTACTCATAGACCACTCACTTTCGTCTTCACACGGACATATGATTCTCTGCATCATGGTTGTTCAACTCACCGTTTCTCTCTTTGCTCATCGATAGTCCAACTCACAGACATGTGTCACGGGTCGGTCGAACTCGATCGATTAAACACCGTGCGGCCTTAGGTTTTGTGATCTCAAGTCAGCCTACACACGCGCACACACAACACAAGGGTCGAATGCATAAAGGAGGGAATGTTTTCACTATGAATGAGTTGAGCTCAAATGAGGGGGAAAGACCCCTATTTATACATGTTCGGGTCGTATCTCGACCGTGGATTGTCCCTCCGATCCAATGTGTGTGTTTGAACGATGGCCATCATTACAAATCAACTCAGCTGGCCACTCAATGGCTGCAGGCATTGGGAAACAGCCACGGGAGCAAGTCAGAAGCAAGATCATGGCCAGTATGGGCGAGCACGGGCGTTTGACATGGAGCAGGTGAACCACTCTGGGTTTGTGCAGGGGGTTGGCCGAGCATTGATCAGGAGTTGATCGCTGGTCGTGCACGGATCATTCCTTGCATTGCGCATGGACGGATCAGGCACGGTCGAGGGATCGGGCAGAGATTGATCAAGGATCAATAAGGGATCGATCATGGATTGATGTGGGATCGGTCAGGGATTTGTTGGGACTAGGATTGATCAGGGCTGTCCCTAGCAACGCCCTAGTGTGTGACACGGCCGAGCACGGACGATCTTGGACATGTTTCATCTGTTGGCCATGTCATTCTCCCCCACCTAATCAGGCAACACCCTCGTTGCGTCTGTGGCATGGAAATCTTCAACGTGTTTCTTGAGCTGCCACAGAGCCTCGGAGGGTTCCCAACTTGCTTCACTCTTGGGAAGGCCCTTCCATTGGACGAGGTATTCCTTCCTTGGCGCACAATATCTCTTCCGTATGATCCAGTCGGCCATGATGCATTCAACATCTTGATCATAGGAGGTCTTTGCTCCAAGGGGCACTCTTTGTGAAGTGCCTCGATCCGAATTGTCCTCGTCCGCATGGAAAGGCTTCAACATACTCACATGGAACACGGGGTGTACCTTAAACTTAGACAATAAGTCCAGCTTATACGCCACCTTCCCGATCCGCTGCAACACTCGGAAGGGTCCCTCACAGCGACGGATTAGCTCTTTGTGCGTGTCACGGTATCAAAGGACGAGGTGCAATTTGGCCAACACCAAGTCCCCGACTTGAAACTCCACGTGCCATCACTTCTTGTTGGCCCACTTCTTCATGCGCTTCGTGGCTCTACTCTGGCACGCCCACGCCAAATTTGCATGTTCATCCCATTCCTTGGCGAGCTTGTACGTGGAGGGATTGTTTCCTCGGTACCTCGAGGCGATCGCGCTCGGTGTGAGTGGCTGCTGCCCGGTCACAATCTTGAATGGGCTTTGATTTGTAGACTCGCTCTGCTGCAAGTTGTATGAGAATTGGGCCACGTCGATCAGCCGTGCTCAATTCACTTGCGTGTTGCTCACATAGTGCTGGAGATAGATTTCCAACAATGCATTCACCCGGTCCATCTGTTTGTCGGTTTGGGGATGCATGCTGGTGGAAAAGTTGAGTTCGTCCCCAACGACTTGAAGAGCTTAGTCCAAAATCACTCGGTGAATCGAGGATCGTGATCGCTCACGATCGTGCGTGGAACGCCCCAAAATTTGACGATGTGCTTGAGGAATAGCGTGGCTGCTTCCTCGGCTGGGCAATCTTTAGTGGCTAGCACAATTGTCGCATACTTGGAGAATCGGTCCACCACAACCATGAGGGTCTGACACCCTTTGAACTTCGGCAAGTTCACTATGAAATCCATGGAGACACTCTCCCATGGACGTTCCTGGATGGGCAATGGCTCAAGGAGTCCCGCGGGTGACCGTTGCTCTATCTTGTCTTGTTGGCAAACAAGACATGTCTGCACATAGGCCTTAACGTTGTCCCGCATATGCGGCCAATAGTATTGATCCTCGATGAGTGCCATGGTGCGATGGAGTCCCGAATGACTTGCCCATTTGGAGTCGTGGCACTCACGCATCACCTCCTTCCGGAGTTTCCCGTAGAACGGCACATATAGTCATCGTCCCTTGGTGTAGAGGAGATCATCCTTGCACCAAAACTGCCTCGTCTTGTCCTCTTGGGCGTATCGAAGGAGGGCTTGGGTAGTTGGGTCACGCTTCAACCCTTCCTTGATACGGTCGATCCATGGACAGTCGGGTCGACTCATCGCATTGGCCAATTCCAACTTCCTGCTTAAGGTGTCGGCCGCGGCATTGGACTTTCCGTGCTCGTTTTCCAGCACATAATCAAACTTGGCCAAGAAGTATTGCCACCAAGCTTGTTTCGGGTTGAGCTTCTTCTGAGTTTGGAAGTAGCTTGTAGCCACGTTGTCAGTCCTCACCACGAACTGCGATCCCAAAAGATAGTGCCTCCACGTACGAAGGCAATGCACCACCACGGTCATTTCCTTCTCTTGGACCATGTACCATCGCTTGGTATTGTTCAACTTCCGAGACTCGAAGGCAAGTGGATGCCCTTCCTGCATCAAGACACCACCGATAGCAAAATCAGAAGCATTGGTCTCTACCTCATACGGCTTGGTGTGGTCGGGTAGCACAAGCACCGGTTCTTCGGTCATGGCCCGCTTCAACCAATCGAACGCCTCTTGACACCGGTCCGTCCACTCCCACGACCTTTCTTTATTCAACATATTCGTGAGTGGTACGGTGAGGCTCGAGTATCCTCGGATGAAACGCCGATAGTAGTTCGTGAGACTAAGGAAGGATTGCAACTCTGTCACCTTGGTTGGTGGCTCCCAATCAACGATGACACGGATCTTGGCTGCATCCATCTGCACTCGCCTGCCCTCGACAATGTGCCCAAGGAAAGGGACTTCTCTTTGTGTGAAGGCACATTTCTCACGTTTCACATATAAATTGTTTTCCCGAAGGATCTGGAAAACACGACTCAAATGCTCGACGTGTTCCTCGAGCGTCCGACTATATACAACAATACCATCAAGGTAAACCACAACGAATTGATCAAGGAACAGATGTAGTACCTTGTTCATGAGAGTGCAACGTAGCCGGCGCATCGGTCAAGCCAAAAGGCATGACGAGGAATTCGTATGATCCATAGCGGGTCACGCATGCGGTTTTCAGCTCATCCCCCTCGGCAATTCGCACTTGGTAGTAACCCGATTGAAGATCAAGCTTGGAGAACCATCGGGCTTCCCTAAGCTAATCAAACAAGTCGGCTATAAGAGGGATTGTGTACTTGTTCTTGATGGTGAGTTTGTTTAATGCCAGTAGTCAATGCACATGTGGAGGGATCCGTCATGTTTCTTTTGGAACAAGACCGGGGCACCAAACGGGGCCTTGGATGGTCGAACGTATTCTTTGAGTTGTTTCCTCAGTTCTTCCAACTCGAACAGGGCCATGCGATAGGGTGCCATGGCTGGCGGTCGAGCATCGAGCACGAGCTCGATCTAGTGGTCCACTTCTCTCCGAGGGGGTAGCTTTTTAGGCAGCTTGGGTGGCATCACATCTTGGAAGGTGTCAAGGACTCGGCCACCTCTCCCAGTACCTCATTCTCATCTGCACCCTCCTCTTTCAATGCTGCCAAGAAGGTCACATTGCCCTTCCGTAACCCCTTTGATAGCTGCATGGCTGATAGCATCTTCCTATCGCGTCCCGACTCGCGGTAAATCGGGACCATGCATTGGCACCACTTATCCAAGATACATATGCAATTCGTGAAGGGCATAACATCTGTATTGATCCGGTCGAGGAATCCTAAACCAAGCATGCAATCATAGTCGTCGAGGGGGATTACCTCAATGTCTTCTCGGTTGGTCCATGGACCAAGGTGTAGCTCCATGTCCCTAGCCATGCCGCTAGTTGGGACTTGGAGTTTACTATTTTGAGCCAATCGGCGTCATTTGTCTTGACTGGAAGATTCAGCCTCTTCGCGACCTCTTAGGATATGAAGAGATTGGATACCCCGGTGTCCACAAGCGCACTCATCGCGACACCACCAATCTTCACGTCCACGAACATCATCCCTTTGGGTTCCTTGGCCTTCTTGGCCTTGATTGACCCAAGGATCTACAATGATCCCAACCGCGCCTCCTCTCGTGGTTTATCCTCTTTGCACAAGGCTGCCAACTTTCCTCTTTTTGGGCAATCACTGGCCATATGGGGACCGTCACAAAAGAAGCACTTGTATGTGCGTACCTTGTGATGGTAATCTTCGTGGCTCGACTCGGGTTGGGTCCTAAGAGGAACCGCTGGCGGTTTGCCTTCGTTCGGACGATGGTACCGGCTCCGATCTTCCCCACTAGTGGCCTTTTCTCTCGGTTGAGAGTCGAGCTTGGCCAAGGATGCCAGCCTGTACTCCATAAGGGACTCGGCCACGGACGTAGCCGTTGAAAGATCCGTTGCTTGGCATCGTTTGAGCTCTTGCTTGACCCACGATTTGAGTCCGCTAAAAAACTAGTGGAACGCCTCTGTTTCGGTCATGGACGGGATTTGGAGTAGTAGCTCCGAGAATCATTTCACACAGTCGTGGGCTTCGCCCTTTTGTTCTAGGTGTTTGAACTCCCCGCGAGCTTCCTCCTCTGCATAAGCGGGATAGTAGGTTCGCCGAAATTTCTCGACAAATTGAGCCCATGTCGTGATAGGGTCGCCATTCCTACCATTCGACCGACGTCACCACCATAGCAACGCATCATCAGCTAAATACATGGCTACTGAGTTTACCCGAATCACGTCGTCGGTCATTCCTATGGTCTGGAAATATCGTTCCATGTACCATAGGAAGTTGTCTACGTCCTTTGCCACCCGTGAGCCCTTGAACTCTTTCAGCTTGGGTGCATCGGCACGGGGTTGCATTGTGATCAGCCCGTTCACTCGTGCAGCTTCAAGCTCGGTGAGCTTGCTTTTCATCTCGGTCATCTCCGCGCATATGGCCACCATCGCAGCCTCCCAAGTCTCGTCCTGCTGCTGTAGCTCGTGCGTGAGGGATCCCAGCACCTCGACACGGAGCTCACCTATGCTGGACGTGAGTTCTTGCACTTTGGCCAAGAACTCATCCCTACCGGCTTTTGCTCCGTTAACGGTTTGGTTCAAGTTGCCATCAACACCTGGACGTCCATGACAGTCTCCTCTAGGATCGTCACTCGGTTCTCTAAATCCCATTTCGGGTCCCTCGAGCTCAAGACATCACGGTTCTTCTTCGACCGGGTGGCCTTCTCAGCTGGACACCCTCGATCTTCTTGTTCATCGCCTGGAACGACCGAGACATTAGCACGAGGATCGGCCATTGCGCTTGGAACAATTGCTCTAATACCACTTGTCACAGGTTGGTCGAACTCGATCAATCAAACACCGTGCGGCCTTAGGATTTGTGATCCCAAGTCAGCCTACACACACACATGCACAACATAAGGGTCGAATGCACAAAGGGGCGAATGTATTCATTATGAATGAGCTGAGCTCGAATCAGGGGGAGGGACCCCTAATTATACATGTTTAGGTTGTATTTCGGCCGTGGATCGTCCCTCCAATCCAACAGCTATGTTTGAACGATGGCCATCATTACAAATCAACTCAGCAGGCCACTCAATGGTTGCAGGCATTGGGAAACAACCACAGGGGCAAGATCAGGGCCAGTATGGGCGAGCATGGGCGTCTGACATGGAGCAGGTGAACCACTTCGAGTTTGTGCAGGGGCTGGCTGAGCATTGATAAGGAGTTGATCGCTGGTTGTGCATGGATCATTCCCTGCATCGTGCACGGACGGATCAGGCACAGTCAAGGGATTAGGTAGGGACTGATCAAGGATCGATCAGGGAGCGATCATGGACTGATGCGGGATCGGTTAGGGATTGGTCGGGACTAGGATCGATCAGGGTTGTCCCTAGCAACGCCCTGGTGCGTGACACAGCCGAGCATGGATAGTCTTGGACATGCTTCGTCCGTCGGCTGTGTCACATGCATGCATGAGAGAGGAAAATAGTCAAGGAGTCGGGTTGCATTTCTATTATTTTTACTCTCTTAGGCTTAATTTATGGGTTAAAGAAAAAGAAATAAAATCGGGCCGAAAAGAAGTAACAAGTTGGGTAAGAGAGGGAGAGTGGGCTGGATGCATAGCGGGTCGAGAAGTTGACTAAAGGAAACATGGGCTAGGTAAAATCGGTCTACTCGATTGTTTTTATTACTTTTTTTTTTATTTTTTATGAAAAATTCTCTACTTTATATTCCTGTGATATTACTAGCCATGCTTTTTGTATTTTACTTATTATTATTACTATATATATATATATATATATATATATATATTATTTTTACCCTTTTTATTTTTTATTTAAAAATAAAGTGTCAGCTGACCCTTTTCAAAGATTAGGTGACATCTAAATTTTTCCATACAAGTAACGAAAATGCAAGTGTAAAGAGCATGAACACAGAGTTTTTTTATTTGAAGGATACTCACCTGATAGGGGAATCCCTTTTATTTGAAAAATGGTCTTAAGGTTTAGAAATTGTTTTGATTGAGGTAATGTCTCACTATGTAACAATGGGTTTCGATAAAGGGGATCTCATCATCTAACAATAGATTTCGACCAAAGTCTCAACATGTAAAAAATGAGTTTCGGGTGAAAAAGAAAGGTCTCATTGTGTAACTGGTTTTCAACCGAAGAGGAAGTCTCATCATGTAACAAGGAGTTTCGACTGAATATGAGATATCTCACTGTGTAACAACTGATTTCGACCGAATAGGAAAGGTCTCACCATGTAACGATGGGATTGCAACAAACCCATATTCAAACCATTTTAACTTTAGTTTTAATGTTTCAAATCATTCTAATTTGTTTTTACAATTTTAAGTGACCCATATTCAATCTAGCCCACTAAAATTGAGTTAATAAATGGGTTTCTCACCCACCTTGCCACCTTTATTGGTAGTATGCAAATGGTCAGAACTCTTATGAATGAATCAATTTGGGTATTTATAAAAAGAGAGATCCAATGGTTAAAGAACAAGATTTCTCCATGTGGTTATCTAAGTTTAGTGAAATCAATGGTATGTATGATTGCCACATGTTATTGAGCATATTTACCAATGGCGATAACCAATGTCATGAAGACATGAGCGAGTTATATGATTCCACGTGTAATAAGTATAGTGATCGACAAAAAGCCCATTAGAAAGGATTAGGATTAGGCCAAATCTTTCAATCGAGGATCACATCAAGCCTACAAATCAAGAGTCTCTAATCACTCGAGGCTTCAAAAAAAAAAAGTCACTGAACTATACCAACAAAGGGTTCATCCTTTGTTTGTTATGTTGTTTCTCATAAAACATGGGTCAACTAGTACCATACGCGGCATAGAATTTGTGGGCAGCTAAACCTAGTAAAACTAGCATGTACACACAAACATAACTCCCAAATCTAGCTTACTCTTCTAAATTAATATCAAATCTGCCTACAAACAAATTGAATAAAGATCTAGAGATATAGAAACTACAGACGTTGCATCATCTGGTTTAAGATTAATTATTTGCCAGCGTGAGCATCCCACCTCTTACCTGCTTGGTAGTGTCAACATTTGATTTTGATCATGCTAGTGATAACAATGAAACCCAGGACTCCATGACCAAGGCCCAGAGAATATTTGCACTAGTGCTCGGGTTATGATCCTTGGCTCAAAAATCGCCGCCATTGCCACCCATGGTCACTAGCCATGACTGCCAAAGTTCTCAACTTGAGCTTTGATGCATAATACAACAACACACCAACATCCTTGGAAGCTCTGTAACCCTGTCATGTACCTAAAACTTTCACGTCTCTTTTTTTTTTGGGGTTCCTTGTAATTTGAACTCGGACTTTGGTGGTGTAGCTACTTTGTGGTTGCAGAGGCCATTGTTTGACTATTAATATGGTAAATATGTGTGTCCACCTAAAATCTGAGCAAATGAATATGTTGACATATTTTTTAAATTCGTTTCGCGATAAATAGAAGCAATCATAATTTAGTAGTTGGTAATGATTATGACCTTATTAATTTTTTTCTTTTAGACATGATGATCTCCCTGTGTGTATAAGTGATTGCAACGCTTCTGAGCTCCAGGATTCTGCTGCACTGGAAATAGCCCATGTGGGCAAGAAAGGGAACAGGGCAAATCCCCACATAATCTTCGACATTTTTCTCTGATATCGTCTTCCTTCATATGGGTCATTTTCCTTGATAGTAGAGTCTCAATACCATTTTTTTTAGATAAAAGATTTACCTCTCCTCACCCCATATCCTTCATTAAAAAAGGCTTGGCTTTTTACCCTTAATAAATATGTCAATGGTTTCACTTATCGAAAGAGAGGAAAAAAAAGGACTTTCGATACTCTTATTTTGCATTTTTGAAGAAGAAAGAAAAAAAGATGATGCGCCACCGATGTCGATAGAGTGACCTTATAAGGCTTCTAATTTGCAGAAATTGATTTGACTAGCACTAAAAGACAACAGATTTTTTGTGATGGGGCAGATGGACATATCATGACCCGTCGTGTTATACTTTTAGGTATGGATTTTGTTCAATAATATATAGGATAAAAATAGAGGAAAAAACTAGTGACCATAGTTAGCGCGGTTTAACTCAAGACACTATAGGTATACAAGAAGGAGATCATATTAATAAAAAGAGATTCGAATGCCTCATAGTTATCAAACCAGGAACAATTTCAAGGTCATTACCTAATCCGACGCAACATTGAGATTCTGCTCTATTCCTTGTAGCTGCGAATTCCCATTTTTTGTGGGATGTAAAACATCATTATTGGACTTTGGAATGGGCTCAATCAAGCAATCATATTAAACCATTGATAAGTGAACGTGGTGGAATATTCTAGGCTGTTTTAGTGGGTCGGCCCACTCCAGCCTTTGTCCAAACCTTCATTGATCATGTCGAAGTCTCTTGTACGCTTTCGCGCCGAGGATGCAGGCGGCTATAGTGGACAAATGACACGAAGGGTTGAAGAATGCAATGGGAAAGAGGGCTTTTGTAGATGGCTTGCCGTAGAAATTGTCGCAACCCTTTCAAGGTGAGGTTACTAAGGACAAGTTTAGTAACACTTTTTCTTCGGGGAACAATTTTTGAACATAAATAGTTTTTTTTTTGTTTTGTTCCCGGAAACAATTTTTAAGTATAAGAACGCGCTTGGTAACTGCATAAATTTTTTTTTCTCAGGAAAGAAATACATTTGGTAAAATTTTATAATTTTGTTGTTTTTTTAAATGTTTATTATATTTCTTTTTTTTCTTTTTTCTTCTCTCCTTCTTCCTCTTTGTGGCCGGTCGTGTCTCCGGGGGCCGGCGACGCTCTAGCAAGGTCGCTGGCCAAAAGGAAGAAGAAGAAGAAGAAGACGAAGAAGAAGAAGAAGAAGAAGAAGAGAAGAAAAAAAGAGGAAAGAGAAAAATTGTTTCTTGAAATTGTTTCCCAAAATAAAAAGTTACTTTTTTCTACTTTTTAATTTTATTCCATATCTGTTCTTGGGAACAAAAGTTTTACCAAACACGTTCTTTTTTTGCTTTATTAGAACAAAAGAACATAAATTTTTGTTTCAGGAAACAGAAACACTTTTTAACAAATAGGCCCTAAATGTGTTACTAAGGACGCGTTTGGTAATGCTTCTATTTCTGGAAACAATTTTTGATCAGAAATGATTCTTTTTTATTCTGTTCTTAGGAGCAATTTCTAAGCATTTTAAGCGGTTTGGTAACTGTCCAAATTTCAATTCCCGAATGTCGCGACCTAATTTTTTTGGGTTCACCGCCTAAAACTAGGTTAATGGACTGCTAAGTTTTTTTTTAAACTTAGCTCGGGCTCTCCCAAGCCCATACCAAATCGCGACTTGAGTCTAAACTTTTTAAACATGCAAAATACTATCTAGGAGTCGCCATTAATCTGTTTTTGGTAGGTCGATTAGACACCTAAGCAAAATAATGGGAGAATTATTTTACTCCTACGAACCAGAGACTAAGGGTACGGGGACTTGGTTACACTAGACTATCCTAGTGCCTTTTCGGTACCATTTTTTTTTTAATTTTTAAAAAATGTTTTACAAGCAGCTTGATTTGATTTTAATTTATTTTCCTAACGTGTGAGGCGATCATGCGAGTGCACAAACCACCAATTTAACACCCGAGAAAGTGAATAAAATAATGCAGGACTTACCTCAAAGCAACGAAAGCAACTGCGATGTTAGGTCAGAATTCATATCAATAATCCTAGATATGATTTCTAATTAATAAGCAATCACTCAATTTTTTGTTTTCACTTTATTTAAAGAAAGTCGTGCAATGCATGCTACTAATTTAACATGAAATGATATGACGTGGCAATATGACTTAAACTATATAACATGAATAAGCATGCAATCTATCCTAAAGTATGAAATGAATTTATTCTAATTTTTTTGTATTTTCCATGAAATTCAAAATTAAAGAAATGCAACAATTAAATATGCAATTTAATCAAATGACCTAGTTCTAATGACGACCAATGAACTTAGCAACAATCACTAGATGACGAAAATTTCATAAACCTAATCCTACATGTCTGATTTACTAAACCTATATGCTCAGGCAGAATTTTGATTTTTTTTTTTAAATAATTAATTATTAAATAAATATTAAATCTAAACTATCAACAAAATAAAGCAAGAAATGATTAAAATAATCGAAAAAATAACCTATTGTCTCATAAGTCAAATTAACGGTTATTCTAACCATAATTATCACAACAAGGAGATCAAAACAATTACAAATTTGGTAAAAAAAAAACCTCTCTACTGGTTTGCGTGTAACTGTTCATCGTTCTGGTGTGAGGCTCTTCCCCAATGTTCTAGCCGTTGGATCGGCCTGATTTTTGGAGGGAAGGTTTCTTTCTGTCCTATATTCATTCCCACCGGAGGGATTTCGAAGACAAGGCCTACATCATGAGATATCCCGTGCCATAGGGCTCGGTTCTGCAGAATTCCAAATCTGGTTTTCGAATCTTCATAGTGCCATATCTAATGATCCGACCGTTATAATGGGTTGAATTTTGGAACGTAGCTTCGGTGCAACATTCTCTCAAACTTCACCGTTCGGATTGAGGAGAGATGGTCTGCTCTTCGAGATAAACCGTGACCTTCAGTCGGAGTCCTGCAGGTCAGTTTCTGGTTTCAATCGTCTGCATTCCTGTTAATTCCTCCAGCTGTGTCGGTTGGATTGGTGTCTGCTTTCAAAGGAAGCTTCCTAGTGATCTTGGCTTTAAGTCCACCGAAGGAATTCTGTTAAAAAAGCCTGTGTGGGGGGTGCACACGAGGTGTTCGACGATTTGCCGATTAGGGACTGGATCTGTTTTGGGCGGACCTTGGGAGTTCTGTTGCTCAGTGCCTTCTCTGCAGAGGCTGTGCACGCCCGAGCTGTTCACTCTCGACTCCCAGCTTCTCCCAGGTCAGTCGTTCTTCCCTAGCTGCTCCTCATTGCCGATCTGTGCACTCTGTTTGTGTGCTGGTGCGGAGTTCCACTTGTATTATGACTTTTGCTGGGTAGTTTGGGTGGTGCCCTCCAACTGTTTGATCAATGGCTACATCTACATCTGGCGGTATTGGGTTGCCTTTTGCGAACCAGCTTCCTGCTGGACCTCTCCTTGATGTTGTTGGAAAAGGATTTTTTGGGGATATTCAATGTGCTGCTCTGTTGAAGGACACGCTGGCACCTTCGAATGAGACCCCGCTTAATCCTCGGTCTAAAGCCTCTTCCTCTGATCACCCGCAAGTGATCTCAGATCAGTCTCAGCCCCCTGCTCCAATGGGCGTTCGAAGGGGCTCTCAAGGGAGAAGTAGGGGAAGGTCTCGATCTAACGTCCCTCCTCGCAACGGTGCATCCAAGAACCCCAATGGCCGCACGTGGGCTGCCGTCGCCAGTGTTGGGAACATAGGTTATGACCTCGAATTTACTGAGCCGACCCTTGTAAGTGACAAGTCGGTCATTGAAATGACTGATCAGGATCTTCAGGCTGTTGACCCGTTGCTGTTAGATTGTCTTGTGGGCCAATTCCTTGGCAGGCGTCTTCCATTCAAGGTTGTTGAAGAAGCTCTCAAGAAAATCTGGAGTCCTCAGCTCACGAATGTCATGTCCAATGGGAAGGGCCTCTTCTTACTTCGCATCCCTGACAGAGACTTCCGTAGGCAGCTCCTTGAACGGCCCCCGATTACCATCACAAAGATCCCATTTGTTCTTCAACAATGGAGACCCGCCTTAGAGCTTGTTAAGAACACACTTGTCGGTTCCAGTTTGGGTGAGACTTTGGAATTTGCCTTTCTCCTTTTGGTCTGCACAAGCCATAGGCAAGGTGGCAAGTGCAGTGGGGAAGCCTCTTTATGTAGATAAACGCACTGAAGAAATGAAGATGACGGCCTTTGCCCGTGTATGTGTTGAAATCACAGCAAAGCAAGCTGAGTGTGCTTCCATTGAGCTAGTACACAAAGGTATGTCTTGCGAAGTTGGGGTTGAATATGAATGGCGTTCATTAGCCTGTGCGGTGTGCGGTATATTTGGGCATAAATGTAGGCCTCCTCCTGGACGTCCTACTGG
This sequence comes from Eucalyptus pauciflora, assembly GCA_007663325.1. Lineage (NCBI taxonomy): Eukaryota > Viridiplantae > Streptophyta > Magnoliopsida > Myrtales > Myrtaceae > Eucalyptus > Eucalyptus pauciflora. The sequence continues at coordinate 2,382,983 of VMYD01000077.1, forward strand.
AAATGAATCCGTTGGGATTGATGCTTCGAATGGCCCTTCCTCAGTAGGTGGTGCTGTTGCTGGGAGTTCTTCTGCGCAAGCTTATGCTCGGACAGGATCTGGGGTGGAACTTGCTCTTGTTTCCGAGGCTATGATGGGTGCCCTCTCTCAGCAGGTTGCAATGGTTGAAGCTCCCTTGCGGGCTCAGAGACCTATTGGTTGCGAGGGGATTGATCTAGGCTCTTCTCTCGTTGCGACCCAGCATGAGGTACACCCACCGGCTCATCCTGGGGAGTCCCTTCATCCTGCTGTTACTGGAGCGATAATCTATGAATAGAGCCAGGAGGTGGCATGTGCTACTGCCCCTTTGGCTCCTGCTGAATTAGACTGGAAACCCGTGAAGAAGAAGAAGAAGGCTCATGCGAAGGATGCTGCCTCCGTTAGCCTTGCACCGCCCATGGGAGGAGGGCATTCCCTCAAACTTAAAGACTCTTCTTTGGTGAAGCCTGCTTTCATTTTAAAAAAGGGAGCAGGGACCTCTCAACCAGCGAAAACCAGAAATGCCCATCTGGTAGTGGAAGAATGCTCGGATGAGATTGATAATGCTGATGTTTCGGCAAATGAAGTGGTGCAAGTGGTTGATGCTCCTCCTCGAAAAGGTACTTCATCCAAAACCCCTGCTGTTCTTCAGAACAGATTCTTGGAACTTAATCCTGACCCTCGTCCTTCGGTGGCCCCGACTTCGACTGCTGGTCGGTAGAAGGCCACGGAGCAGAAGTAATTTTTTCTTCCCCTGTAAATATGTATATAGGAGCATGGAACATTAGAGGCCTTAATCATCCGATCCGTCGAGCTGAGGTGAGGAGACTTGTTTCCTCTTACAAATTGTGTTTGGTTGGTCTCATTGAGACTAAGGTGCCCCAAGTCTCTTTTAATGACTTGTCTTCCTTTTTGCTAAATGGGTGGCTCTGGGTTGCAAATTATGATTTCTCTTCCAAAGGTAGAATTTGGGTGGGCTGGAATCCAGATTTGGTTACTTTCGAAACCCTTTTTATAAATGATCAGGCGATTCATGGCCGTTTGAGGTGTTTATTGAGTGGTATGACTTGTTGTATTTCTATAGTCTATGGGGAGCACTCTTTCCTAAAGAGACGTCCGTTATGGGATGACCTCCTTCGAATGAATACTATTTTGCAAGATGTGCCGTGGCTGGTTGCAGGAGATTTTAACGCCATCAAAGATCCGTCAGATCGCTTTGGAAGTTCGAATACTTGGATTCCGTACTTCGATGAATTCGCAAATTGTTTGACTCACTCGGATCTTGACGACTTGAGGTACGTTGGCCTCCGCTTTACCTGGTTTACCTCTTCTGGTGCATCTAGGAAAATGCGTAAAATAGATCGTGTATTGGTTAATACCAAGTGGAGATCGGAATTTTCCTTCTCGGAAGCCACGTTCTTGAGTTAGGGTATCTCTGATCATTCGTCGATGGTGGTTAGGGTGCTCAACCCTACACCGAAGAATAAACCCTTCAAGTTCTTTGATCTTTGGGCGGACCATCCTCAGTTCTCCAATATTGTTCAACAAGTTTGGAATCAACCGGCCACATGATATGCCAGCTTTCGTCTTGTCTCCAAGCTTAAATTGCTAAAAGCTCGGCTAAAGCTTCTCAATAGAGAAGCCTTCTCCAATATTACAGAAAAGACAGACCTTGCAAGGGAAGCTCTTCGGATTGCCCAAGCTGATCTTATGCTTGATCCCAATAACCTTGATCTTGCACTTCTTGAGATTAATTGCCGTAAGGCCTTTGTAGACTTGCGAAGGGATGAAGAATCTTTCTATAGGCAAAAATCGAGAATTCGTTGGTTGAAAGAAGGTGATAGAAATACAAAGTTCTTTTTTCATTCGGTAAAGAGACGGCAACTTGGGAACATAATTTTATCGGTTAAAGACTCGATGGGTGTGCTGCATTCCGAACCATCCTTGGTTCCGCAGGTGTTTGTCTCCTTTTTTGCTGACCTCTTGTCTCCTCGGCCTCTTGCATCTGTGCCTTCCCTTCAGGTACTTAAAGGAGTCATTCATAGACCTCTCTCCAATGAGCAAGCCGATCGTCTTTCGGCACCGATTCTTCATGCTGAAATCAAAGACACTCTTTTCTCTATGGCCAAAGGCAAGGCCCCGGGCCCTGATGGATTCACCGTGGAGTTCTTTATTAAGAGCTGGGAGATTGTCGGCTCTCTAGTGATTGACACTGTCCAAGAATTCTTCGCTTCTGGGTGCCTTCTTAAAGAGGTAAATAATACTATACTTGCCTTGGTTCCGAAAACTCCTAATACTTGTGCAGTAACTGATTTTCGACCCATTGCTTGTTGTAATGTTATATACAAGCTTATTACAAAAATTTTGGCAAATCGAATGGTTCTAGTCTTGGATGACTTGGTTGATCCTGCACAAAACGCCTTTGTCAAAGGAAGAAGAATTAGAGATAATATTCAACTAGCTCAAGAGCTTTTCGCAGGTTTTCATCGTGAACCCTATCTTCCGAAATGCGCGGTAAAAGTTGACTTTCAAAAGGCTTATGACACGGTTGATTAGAATTTCCTCCAGCTTACTCTTGAAGCCTTTCGATTTCCAGATTTTTTTATTCGGCTAGTTATGGCTTGTGTCCGGACTCCTAAGTATTCTATTGCAGTTAATGGTGAGCTCCATGGTTTTTTCCCTGGGGGACGTGGTATTCGTCAAGGAGATCTGATGTCTCCATATCTGTTCATACTTGTTATGGAGGTGCTTTCTGGCTTACTAAATACAAGAACTACCTCGAAGGAGTTTAATTTCTATTGGAGGTGTAAACCTGTTCGGTTGTCTCACCTCTTCTTTGCCGATGACGTCTTTCTATTCAGCTAAGCGGATTGGTCTTCTATTACCATCCTTAAAAAGGCTCTTGACCTTTTTTCCTCTTGGAGTGGGCTCTTACCGAATCGTAGTAAGAGTGAGATCTTTATTTCAGGAGGTACTCAGACTATGCGCAATTATATCGTCATGGCTTTTGGGTTTCGGGAAGGAACCCTCCCAGTGAGATACTTAGGAGTGCCGATCATATCTGCTAGGCTCGGGAAAGCAGATTGTATCACCCTTGTGGAGCGAATTACTGCCAAAGCTCAATCTTGGACTCAAAGGTTCATTTCCTTTGCTGGGAGATTACAATTAATCAGGTCAGTATTACATTCGATTCAAAATTACTGGTCCAGTATTTTTACGTTGCCTGCTTCGGTTATTGCTAGTATAAAAAAAATCTTGCGCCAATTTTTGTGGAAAGGCCCTACCCTTGGGAAAGGTGGAGCCAAGGTATCATGGGATGATGTTTGCCTTCCCAAATCAGAAGGAGGCCTTGGAATCCGTAAGTTAAAGGATTGCAATAGAGCTGCTATGTTAAAATATATCTGGATTCTTTTCACGGACAAAGAAGCCTTATGGTGCCGTTGGATCCATTCAAACTTTTTAAAGAAGGATAATTTTTGGGTCGTGCGATCTCCTACTGTTTGCTCGTGGACCTGGAAAAAAATTCTGGCCTTAAGAACTGATTTTCGGCAATTCTTTGCATGGAAAACTGGAATGGTCGTTCGGTTTCTGCTTGGTTTGATAATTGGCTCCCCGAGGGACCTCTTCATCTACTGCTTTCAGAATCGGTTATGGACTCTTCCCCTCTTGCTCGGAATGCTGCCGTTGCGGACCTCTTCTCCCCTTTGGGGTCTTCGGTTCGCATGATGTTGGATTCTAGGAGCATCTCTCTCTGGGAGGCGACTTCAGGGGCGGATAGATTTTATTGGTCACCTCATCCCTCGGGTTTGTTCTCGGTTTCCTCTACTTGGGATTGTATTAGATCAAAAAGGACTCGGGTTCCTTGGTATCCCCTCATTTGGAATATGGACATTGCTCCAAGATTTCAATTTATTCTATGGCTTATCACCAAAAAGCGGTTGCCTACCCAGCAGCTTCTTCTCTCCTTTGGCAGAATTGACTCTGCGTTGTGTGTGTTTTGCAATGGAATCCCTGACTCCATTGACCACCTCTTTTTTGGTTGCCACAGTCTGGCCTCTCTTGCCTTTTTTTGGGCCACAAGGTGTAACATTCCGTGGCGTTCCAGGACCTGGGACAACATTCTCTCTTGGTCTGCTAAATTTCTATCTGGTAATGACTTTTACCATCGCATGGCTCGATTTTCCTTCGGTGCTCTATGCTATTTGATCTGGAAAAAAAGGAATGACTGCATTTTTAGAGGTATCCCGGTTGTGCCTTCTGCTCTTAAGAACCATCTTATCAAGCTTGTGAAGGATAAAGCGTTAACCTTCTTCAATATTATGGATTCTCCGCGGAACAGGCGTCTTCAAAGGAATTGGGACCTTCATCCCTCCATCTTTGCGGCTCCTCCTGATTTGCTGTAGGCTGGTGGTGCTACCCTAGGATGCTCGTGCTAGCTCCCTTTTGCGCAATTGTCCCTTTCCTTCCTTCTTGGATTGGAGGGTCGGTTGGTTGGGTTGTTTCTTTAGTATTTGTTTTTGCTTTCCGTTTTTTCTCCGTTGTCTTGTGAGGTTGGTCTCTCCGGCCTTGCGTGGCCTTTTCTTTCTTCGCTTCTGTTTCGCCTGTTGTTTAGGCTCTTGCTTGCTTTGGCCGCCTCAGCGGTTTCTCTTGCTTCCGGCACCCTTCCTCTCTTGTAGACTTTTGTCTTATGGAGGGCAAGTTTTGTGGTGCCGGTTCTTTTGTAATTAGTGGTTCAAAGCTCAATACATCTTTACCTTTACCAAAAAAAAAAACAATTACAAATTTGGTCCGAAGTCCTACGGACCAAATTAAATAATTATTGTGATTTAACAATTAAAATTTCACCAAAAAGCCCAAAAATTAATATAATAAAAAAATGATCCGATGTCTCTCGGATCAAATTAATAATTACATAAATTTCGGAAAAAATCCCTACGGATAATGCATACAAAATGCACAAATATTAACATTGACCAACCAAATTTTAACTTAAACAATAATAAAAAAATTTAAAACGCAATAATATAACATAAAATAAGCAAAAGAAAGAAATAAAAATAAAACTAAAGGAGGGGAATTGCAGCAGCGTTGGTGGGCATATGGCTAGTTCTTGATTTGATCATTTGCTAGTCTCCTTCGAGAACTTTTTGAGTGGACGCCCCCCTTCTCTTGTCGTCTCTCTCTTGTCAATTGTGGTGGAATATGGAATTGTGTGGCCTTTTGTTCGGCATTGAATTGTCTGTGACCACAACATCAGAACAAAGTAAATTAGGTGAAAATATGGGGTGAACAACTTTAATAGGGAGAGAAACAACCCGGTTTTATCACAGTGAAATCATTGGATGGCAATCAGCGCTTAGGTACGTTGGCCACTTCGATGTCTCGCTGCTGGGATTATTGTCGAAGGTGTAGGAGTTTAATCTAGGCAAGAAAAAATAAAATCATCTTAGTGCGAATAGCAAATTGGAATTGCACACAATCAAACTTAAAAAAAGAAGAAGCTCGACTTAGCTTTATGCTTGTCGTCAATATCCATGAAGCATGATGAACATGGGGCATTGTCAAGAGGACAACACTATCCAAAAGACCAATCGAAGAATTCTCGAGATCATCGACTCCCCTAAAGAAATTTGAACTCGAAAGAAACAAAGGAGAAAACCTTCCTCACATTTGCTCTGAATTTTTTGAAAATCGCATTCTCTCTGAGAGATTGTCTATTGAACCTCTCTACGTTTTCTCACCATTTTTTCCCCTTGTGAGCTCCACTCTCTTCCTCCTGTCATGAAAAGTGAGCCTATCTTTTATAGTGATTCGAAACGGTCTCTTTACATGGCATTTCCCGAGTTGCCATTTCTTGTTGCATTAAATCAAGCCTGCAAATCGGAACGTGATTTCGCAATCAGCTCGATTTTACTTGATTCCTTTCATTTTACAAAAATTCTTGCCCCTTATTCAATTGCTTCCGCATTTAACAAAGTCCGAATACCCATCAGAATTTCAAATTTCCATGCATAATCAATCAAATCAATTGCCCCCATTTTCTTTCATTTTTTTCCTTTTATTTGTTCAAAATGCAATTTTATTTTTCCAAAATTAGGTGTCAACAGCGAAATAGAATTGCATATAGTACTATGCTCAAAGTTTCTACTCCAAATTATTTTCTTTTAATTTTTAAATAATTTTATTACTTTTTTCCTTTTTTCTTCTTTTCTTTTTTTTCTTTTTTTCCTTTTTTTCTCTTCTTCTTCTTCAAGTCGCCGATCGCCGGCCTTGGGATGACTGGCGACCTAACTGGAGCGTTGCCAGCCGTTGACGAGGCTATGCCTCATCGGCGGAGCCTCGCCGGCAGTTGTTTGAGGCTCAGCCGAGCCATGGTTGGGCGAGCTCGACCGAGCCTTCGCGGGGCTAGCCGAGCCTTGTTGAGGCTGGGCGAGCCTCGCCGGTGGTTGGGGAAGGCCCACCTGGCCACCGGCGAGGCACGACCTTGCCAGATTTGGGCTCACCTCCGGCGAGCTCACTTGACTGGTTGCTGTCGATCGGCGGTAGTGGACGGCGGACAGCGATGGTAGCGATGACAACATATGAAGAAGAAGAAAGAGGGAAGAAGAAAAGAAAATAGAGAAAATAATGACCTTGATTCTAAATTGTTCTCGGAAACAAAGAATCAACTATTTTTTACTTTTTGATTCTATTATAAATCTACTTCCGGGAATAAAAAAAAAATGAATTTGTTCTCGAGAACAAAAATTTGACCAAATGGATTTTTGTTTCAAATCTACTCTCGAGAACAAAAGAACAGAAATTATCACCATTTGGCAAGTTGCCAAACAGCCCCTAAATGTGAGCAAATAATCATCTTGTGAGGTGACATTTGTTCTTCACATAGGTTCTCCCAAATTTTATCAATTGCAACTTGATTTCTCCTCATTCGATTTTATTTTCTGTTGTTGCTTAGGAGCTGTCACCAGCCAATTATGGGCTGGTTAAGGGCTTGAGTAAGATGCGAGAGATGGCTTTACTTTATTAGAGCGATCTAGATTAAAATAATGCAAGTCATAGTAACGATCCAAAGTTTACCAACGATGAATAATCAATCGAAGTCAAACATGAAGTATTCTAACTTGAACTAGAGTGCTCAATCTCACGTTTGACAATAAATGTTTTTAGGGATGATTGTCAAAAAAGTTATAAATTTATTGTACTTTTATTAATTCAGTCATAAATATTTCAATTTTACCAATTGAGTCTTAAACATTTTTATATTTTTGCCAATTGAGTCTATCTGACCTATCTTGATTGGAAATTACTAATGTGAAACTGGCTTTCCTAGCATGGCCAACGCTAACCTAGACATATTTAAATAATAGGTTTAATATTCTATGATTTTTTTTTTTGGTTTTTTCTTCCCTTTTCTTTACTCTTTTTTTTTCCTCATCTTTTGGATCGAGGGTCGTTGGCCACATCGAGGGCATCGCGATCCTCGCCTAGACCTAGTGAGGGTCATGACACCCTTGCTTGCCAAATTGAGGGCGTTTGAGCCCCTGCTCAAATCTAGCGAGGGTCACAACGCCCTCAGCTAGTGTTGGTGAGGGTTGCTAACCCTTAATCTAGAAAAAAAAAAGTAAAGAAAAGGAAAAAACAAAAAATAGTTTAAAATTTTTATAAAAATGTCAACATCAACAATTTCCAATCAATATTGATCATATGGACTCAATTAATATGATTGAAAAGTTCATGAATGAATTGGCAAAAGTACAATAAAATTAATAACTTTTTGGGCAATTTTCTTGTTCTTTCCATGTTCACAACTTGTGTTAAATCAAAAGTCGAAGTGGCCTCTAAAATCCTCATTTTAGCTAAGCTCACTGGGTTTGGTTATCAATTTTAGAACGAGACTCTACGATCTACCCTAATACCACACATCTAAAAAAGATCTTCAATGAAGTGTACTTAATGAGTCATATTCGGAGGAGCTATATTAAAAAAAAAAAAACCACACACATGTTGAAGTTGAAATTGTTGCAGCAACATGGAAGACAATTTTCTGAAAATAAAAAAGGAAGAAAAAGATTTTCTCATAGCCTATTTTTTTTTTTTTCGGAAGAAGTGTTTTAAAAGTCGTATGAATGTGCAATTGAATATTAAAATTTTCAAAAAACGCATATGAGTTCATGTGCGACCTTTGCCATTTGAAAGTATCAATCTAAAGATTATTAATTATCGACTCAAGTTCGAAAGAGATTTTCGGAATGAAATTTGCCGAACGTGCCATAACATTAATTCTAAGATACAATTCAAAAATTTGAAAAAAAAAAGAAAAAGAAAAAACACAGGTCGAAGGTGAAACCATTGCGGCGAAATTGGCATTTGGAAGAATGATTTTCTCAAGAAAAATATCTTTTTACAAGCTCAAATTTTCTCTCTCTCTTGTCTTTTTTTTTTTTTTTAATGGTCTTTGACAGCTCAACTTATTCGGGGTTAAAGAAAACCGAAACCCGGAGCAGAACGCAATGCCACCCCCAGAACGGCACTCACATATAAATACGAATCAAACAAGGAATCTCTGCGCTTTGAAACCCCCACTCCTTGCCTTCTCTCTGCCCTAACACCACCCTCCCCTCCTTCTCTCTCTCTCTCTCTCTTCTTTCTCTCTCTAGCCAGCTTCAGTGAATCTCTTCTCGGCATGGGTAAGCCTCTCCACGCTTCTCCCTTCTGTCCCCTCGAGCATTTCGATCGTTTCACGGGTCTTTTTCCGGATCTCCTCCGGTTCTGTGTCCGTTTCTGTCGGATTGATCACGCGCTGGTTCGAATCCGAAACCTTGTCGTTGTTGTTCTCGTTTGATCGGAACTCGGGTTTGTGGGATTAGTGGGAATTCAGTTCTTGGTTGATTTGGCGCGTTTTGCCTTGTTGGGTAGGGGCTTTCTTGAAAGTCGAACCTGCTTGGTGTGGTACTAAAGCCCCCCGGAGTGGGAATTGCCTCCTGGGTCGATTTGGCTCGTGGGTTTAACGGGTTGGATTGCGAAAGCATTTCCGGTAAGCCGTAGTTTAAGCGGGGGGTTGTTATGAGCAATGGGTCGCAGCTACTTCTGGTCTAAGGTGCGGAGGTGCATGCGGAGCAATGATGCGTCCTTGGGGTCTTATATAACCTATGTTCCACAATGGTTTGCTGTGCTCGTGTGGTGCATTGGTGATGCCGAATCCGAAACTTTGTTATTGTTCTCATTTGATCGGAACTCGGGTTGTGGATTAGTGGGAATTTAGTTCTTGGTTGATTTGGCGCGTTTTGCCTCGTTGGGTAGGGGCTTTCTTGAAAGTTGAACTTGCTTGGTGTGGTACTATTGCCCCCCGGAGTGGGAATTGCCTCTCTGGGTCGATTTGGCTTGTGGGTTTAACGGGTCGGATTGTGAAAGCATTTCCAGTGAGCCGTAGTTTAAGCGGGGGGTTGTTATGAGCAATTGGTCGTGGCTACTTCTGGTCTAAGTTGCGAAGGTGCATGTGGGGAGAAAAGCAATGGTGTATCAATGGTTTGCTGTGCTCTTGTGGTGCATTGGTGATGCCTAAGGATAAGAAACCGAGTGAATGTCTCTGTGACTATGTGACTGTTAGTTGTCTGCTGAATTCTGTGAGTTATATGAGCATGACATTCTTTTTTTCTTTTTTCTTTTCAATATGATAGATCTTGAGGAAGACATTCGGTCGCTGCAGCTCGAATCAGCAGGTACTGTAAGAAGACCGACTACATATGTTCTCTGCATCATTTTCTTTTACCAATCTTTTCTGGTGGCGAATCATGGGTTGAAAATCGGTTTTGTTATTGCCTCTGGATGTCTTTTGAGAACTTGTTGCTTCAATTTTAGCAGAAGATGATAATGGGGCTCTCAATCCTGAAGATGCAAAGCCAGAAGAAGTGGAGAAGATGGATGGAGTTGATGAAGGTCGGTGAGAAATTGGCAAAATGTGTTTCTTCTATGTGTTTCTTCTATGTGTATCTACCGAGGATTTGACATGCATAAGTTGCTTGAGTTTGAGAACTTTCGTGTTGGTTGCTCTTCCCATTTGTGTTGAGTGAGTTTCGCGATGTGTTTAATTCCTGTATATTGTAGCAGATAATGCATGTTTTGGGTCTATGAATGGAATTCATGATGTTGATTGGCACACTAGTCCATCAACACATCTGAAATGCTCACTTCAACATATTTACACACCTAATATTCGTACCTGTGATGTATTACTTGTACATTTTAGGGACAGCATTATCAGTTAACCATGACTCTGGTTCTGCAAATATTTGTTGTTGTATTTTGTTGTTTTGGTTGTTATTTTGAGTTCTTTTGGGCGAAAACTAGGATGCACTGTGTGCCTTATAGATGACCGTCAATTAGGACTGCTATTGGAATAAACTGTTCAGTAGATTCAGATGCTTGGTAGGTTCTAGCTATGGCCACAAGATTCTGGATATGTCTTGACGTTTTTCTTAGCTATCTCTAGAGCTGTTTCTTGCTTTGCTTTGTTGTCAATATGTTTCTTGATGTCACACCCACCCTTCTCACTCAAAAGTGGAAAAAATTAAAAATAACATTATGGAACAAGACAAGATGAATCATTCTTTAAGCAATATACTTGCCTATTTACTGCTTTCCGTATTCTCATGGTAAGTCAGGATGGTCTTTCGCAGGTTGGAAGCAGGAGGTGGCTACAAACCCCCATCCGGTCCAGGTTGAGCCAAAAGGTGCTGTTATGAGGTTCTTTTGTCTTATGGGTGTGATGCATTTAAACTCTTTGCTGCCAATGTGATGCATCCATAACATGACAGCCTATTTTTTTGTTCTGCATTATTATATGTTTAAGTAACTTATATTGTTGATCTTGCTGTTTGGATTAGGTAAGGAAATAGCTGTTCCGGAAGTAGATGAGACAATGGATGCAATGGAAGAAGACAAGAAACGACATTTGAATGTTGTTTTCATTGGCCATGTTGGTAGGTTGATTCTCATTGCCTCTATTTCTCTTTGATTAAGTTTCTACCTCATTTGAGTTTGACATTTGAATGTTGTTTTCAATTGCTGGTTGTAATGCTGCAAAAATTTACATCTATCCTCTTTCTGATTAGTTCTGTTTCTATGAGTCTTTCATTGATTCTGTTGACTCATTAATGGTTGAAAATCTTGTTGGCTGCAGATGCTGGGAAATCAACAATTGGAGGACAGATACTGTTTCTCAGTAATCAGGTTGATGATCGTACCATACAGAAGTATGAAAAGGAAGCCAAGGATAAAAGCAGGGAAAGTTGGTGAGACTTCTGTTGGATTTTAGAATCTGATAATCATCATTCTGCAGTTTATTTTTGCTTTTATGCAATGAATGTAATTGATTTTTCGATTATATTGCACCTAGCTCTTTTAATAGCTAGTGGTACATTTTACATGAATAGATGGTTGACTCTCCTTAGCTATGATATAGTGAATGACAGTCTCTTGCGGGAGCTGTTTTCTATGGCAAGGCTTTCTTATGCATTGCACATTGGAGGTTTAGACCATGCTTTATTGATCATTTGGTTTGAATCAGGTACATGGCATATATTATGGATACCAATGAAGAGGAGAGAGTTAAGGTAACATGATGGTGGTCTGAGTTTCATGAAGCTCCTCGTATTTTCTTAAGAGTTATAGATGTGCTTAGGACTGAGGTTCAGCCAGGTTGGGTTTTGAATTCTGTAAATATACTGCTCCTGCAGGGTATAACTGTAGAGGTTGGAAGAGCACATTTTGAAACGGAGACCACTAGATTTACTATTCTTGATGCACCGGTAAGTCCTTTGTTTCCTGTGCAATGGTTCTTTGGGTGTGTTTGGCTTAGCATTTCGGACTTTTAGCCTCCAAAGCCCCTTGGGGAAATGCTGGACCATTTGGCAACTATTTTGAATGAACTTTCGGCCAAAAGCTGCCTTGGGAAAGCTAAAAGCCAATGCTAGTGGGATTAGCATTGGCTTTCAGCATTTGGCCTAATGTTGAAACTAATTTTTTCCTTCCAAAACTATTTTCACAAATTCTTCAAATTTCTGGTTTTGTCCTTGGTTAAATTTTTTTTACTAGAAAAAAGGAGACAGCCCTTCGCTAGACTGGCGAAGGGCTATGGCAGCTGGTGAGCCAGATTTGGCGTTGGTTCGGTTGAGGTCGCTTGAGGTTGGGTGACCTCCGGTGAGGGTCGCGCAACCTAGCTGAGGGTTGCCAGAGGTCGCATGACTTCGAGCGACCCTTGGCGAGACCCACTCGACCCAGGCAGCCTGCGATTCAGGTGATCGCCATGTGGGTCGCGTGGCCTTAGGTGGCCCTCGCTTGGGTCGAGCGATCCTTGACGGAAGTTGCCTGACCTTGGGCAACCTCAACTAACGGCGGCCAATGGCTGTAGCCCTTCGTCAGTCCAGCGGAGGTTCATTTATATATATATAATACCCAAAGCCCACTGCAAAAGGTTTTTTGGCAAACACACATTTAGCTCCAAGTCCATTTGCATTTCCCCAAATAGCTTTCACTTTCAGCATTTGCATTACGCTAAAACCTCGTTTGCAAAACTAAACCAAATGCACCCTTTGTTATGACTTTATTATCTGGACTTTGTGTGCTAATTACACATTAAGGAGTTAATCAAATGCTTGTGCCAAATTTCCTGTTCTTGTGAAGAATGTGCAGAGAAGGACCGATTGCGTTATTGTGTTAGGCTTATGCTATGCATGGAGAGAATGTTTGTCATTCTCATAGGCATTTACTTGTACATGGTCATTTTCCCTTCATTTCTATCTCTCATAGCGTTTTATCGTTCTTCTCCGTGCTTTAGGGCCATAAAAGTTATGTCCCCAACATGATCAGTGGGGCATCCCAGGCTGATATAGGCGTGCTGGTAAGATAGTGTTATCACTTTCGATTGTCATTTGTTTGGTTGATTATTTATAAAGCTTTCTTTGTCTCGTTCACAGGTAATTTCTGCTCGGAAGGGTGAGTTTGAAACTGGTTTTGAGAAAGGTGGTCAGACCCGTGAGCATGTTCAGCTTGCAAAAACCTTGGGTGTTTCGAAGCTACTTGTAGTTGTAAATAAAATGGATGATCCCACTGTTAATTGGTCCAAAGAAAGGTGATTCATGACTTTAACACAATTCCCCCTACCAAACAAGAAGAAAGGCTAATATGGTGATGCAGGCGCATGCTTGTTGATCCTATATTTTAACAATATTAAGTTTTCCCATTGGTCTGTTCTCCAGGTATGATGAAATTGAATCCAAGATGATTCCTTTCTTGAAATCCTCAGGATACAATGTTAAGAAAGGTAAGCCACTATCTTTCTCCGGCTTCTTGTTCTCTTTAAATGCTTATGTGCTAGAAGATTAACTGTTTAATTAAGAAATTAGCTTGAGAAATTTCTTCCATCCCCTGTGGAGGTGGTTGGCATAAATTCCGTATGCATTCCTGACTTGACTTTGTGGTTGTTTCTTCTATGCATGTCATTAAAGAATTGAACAAAGCTATCACTCTACTTCTACATTCACACGAAAATGTTCAGGAGCAGAATGAGAATACGGAACTCAGGACAGTTTTGGTTTAGGTTTTTTTTTTCATTTCATCATGCTGAAGTGGGGTGTTGTGAACAAGTAGAGTTGGCAGTTGGTATGATTAGCATTCAAGAGATTTGAATTGTCAGGTAGTTAATTTAATTGAATGCATGGATTTAAACTAGAATTAACAAATATATTGCTCTTTATTACAATGCTGCAAGCCATGTATACATGCAGTCCCTCTCGCCCCATCCTCTTCTCTTTCCACACCTAGCTCGGTTTATACTAAGACAATCTTATTTCTGTGAGTATATTTTGTTGAACTTTAATATCTTCATTCTTATGGAAAGTCCTAATTGATGGGAGGCAGGAATTTTCTCTATGTATGTCAGGTTTTGAGTGTTGTCTACCTTAGCAAAGATGGTCAGACATTATGATTGGTCTCATCTGATTTGGTTATAAATAGCAAATTCCGTCATTTCTATGTGGTTCTGATATGCAATGCTCTAGTATGAGATTTGTCTTTTGACAACTTTATTGTTTGCATAAGTTTCAATGTGAAAGTTTGAACCCTGTTTTTGTGTTGATGGTAATTACCAATACTGATTTCATTGCAGATGTGCAGTTCTTACCTATTTCTGGCCTGCTTGGAGTGAACATGAAAACCAAGTTGGACAGAAATATTTGCCCATGGTGGAATGGTGCCTGCCTCTTTGATGCTCTAGATGCTATTGAGGGTCCTCCACGTGATCCCAAAGGCCCTTTTAGGTACAATGAATTGTCAAAGGCCTCTATGACCGCTTCCTTACCATTACATGATTTTGCTTTAACGGTTAATCAGTGAAACCGAGCTCTCTTAATGCTTGAAATTTGTAATTCCTGCTACAGTATTATGACTGTGATTTTCTGTTTGACAGATGTGTTGTAAGGATGTTTTCTCTAGTGTTCTGCTGATAATTTATCTGTAATTGCCTATTGAGTTATTATCTCTGCAGTTGAATGGGGAGCTGAGACTGAGATAGACTCCTTGTTTTTCTTCAAGGACTATTTCTGGGATTGATATCTTCACTCTGCTGAATTTGAAGTCTCTCTTATTTGAATTTATTGGTGTGGTGCATATCATATCTTGAAATTGTTGTGAGCCATAATTTCTTTCTTTGATAATTTTATTGCTGATTTCTTGAGGAGAGGAAGTAAAAATTAATTGAATAATATTTTGTGTATTTTGTGAGAAATGATGCGACTTTGGGCTGATACAAATTGTTTGATTAGTAAAAATTTGAACTCTCTCTCTCTCTCTCTCTCTCTCTCTCTCTCTCTCTCTCTCATGCACATACACACATGCACATGTCCACACACGCTTTCAGCCTGTGTTCTCTATTGATCAGGACGACGCTTAGATTTTGCTTGTGCAGTTGATCATTTGAATCAACTTGCAGGATGCCTATAATTGACAAATTCAAGGACATGGGAACGGTTGTTATGGGTAAAGTAGAATCTGGCAGTATATGTGAAGGCGAATCCTTGATTGTCATGCCAAATAAGGTCAAATTACCGAGCTTTATTTTGATATCATTAAAGTTAGATATATATCAGGCTTGATTTTGACACTTCTTCCCTCTGCCTGTTTCTCGCAGGCATCAGTGAAAGTGCTCGCAATATTCATTGATGAGAACAGGGTTAAACGTGCAGGACCTGGAGAAAATCTCCGGGTTAGATTATCTGGGATTGAGGAAGAGGACATATTATCAGGATTTGTCTTGGCGAGCATTGGTGCATCTCCCACCCTCTGTCCCTCCTAATCTCCTTTTCTGTATGTGAGTTAGGCAATATAAGTACTTAAATATGGCCTTAACTTCTTTTATCCATGTGCAGCCAAACCAATATTTGCAGTTACTGAGTTTATTGCTCAACTGGTATTCCTTGAGTCACTAGACAATGTATGTATTTGGAACTTTGTGTTTTAGCTAGTCATTTTGAAGGAGCATCATGCCTTCTGTCATTCATGTATTTGATACCTTGACCTGCATCACCATCATAGGCAATCTTTACGGCTGGTTATAAGGCAGTGCTACATATTCATTCGGTGGTGGAGGAATGTGAGATTGTTGAGTTGCTAAAACAAATTGATCCCAAGACGAAGAAGCCAATGAAAAAGAAAGTTCTGTTTGTGAAGAACGGTGCTGTTGTTTTATGCCGGATTCAGGTTGAGCTATGCTGGAATAACATGTAGTATTTAGAATTATGTCTCGTGCCTTTTCCTAATGTTGACTTCATCTTGTGAACATGTATTTCAGGTGAATAACCTAATTTGCATTGAGAAATTCTCTGATTTTCCACAGCTTGGAAGATTTACCCTTCGCACTGAAGGTGAAGAAAAATCATATTTCCTGTCTACATATTAAATCGATGATTTTTTCTTTACACTTTGAAGTATGTACTCACTGGGTAGATCTCTTTTACAGGAAAAACAGTTGCTGTGGGGAAGGTGACTGATTTGCCATCAATTGCTAGAGCTTAAACAGTTTTGGTGTTAGGTAGGTTTTTCTAATGGCTGTCCTTTTTCACTTGCCAAAGTTTAAGGAGCTTTTTTTTCTTTTTTCTTTTTGGCCGAAGTTTAAGGTGCTTGTGAATTGTAATATCCTGACCCCACTGTTTATCACGGGTTAAATGGTACATAATATATTTTTGAAAATGCTTTTCATCATGGTAGACAGATTTAGCTGAGTTATCGCCCACAGCTTCATGAAACTCAACAGTAGTTTGTAAAAAGGAGATTTCAGACCAGATACTGAAGGGTTGTGCTCTTACAGGAGGCAGAGATTTACAGACCAGATACTCAAGTCTACCACATTGGAAGGGCTACAGCTGTCTTGAATTGTTGCGGCAGCACCTTTTACTTGGTCATATATTTTTAGTCCTTAATAGTCTGTACTGGAGCCTGGGGCGTGATGGAGAGCAGGGTCAATGGTGGTTCAATGCACATTTAAGGGTGTTCTTACATCATCGTGCCCTGTGTGTTTGGAAGGGGTAATTATAAAGTTTCAGCTACATTTTTATATAGCTAAAAAAGAGTTTTGGTATGATTTTGTCGAGATGAGTTGGATGGGTTTTGTGCCGTGTGATTTCATGGGGAGCAGAATGACATGAGCTGTCTGATTTTACCCTTACGAACCTATAGGTTTATTGTCCTCTCCACTCTTATCATCCTTTGAGTTGGAAATGTTTGCATACACTTGAAAAAGTTATTTGAGGATTTCTTTATTGCAATGAGACATAGTCCAATCCGCACTTTTTACACTTATCCGGAGATGCGCAAAGTGTTCTTGAGCATTGGAATGTTACTGTGTCTTCCATTCATGTTCTTTTTAGATTTTGGACCTCTGCTGCAACTTCTCTGTTGATGGACAATGACTTCAGAGTTAGTTTCTCCATTTATGTTGGCAAATCAAG